>CAXDIW010000516.1:0-1386000 GCA_963989415.1 Cerceris ruficornis
GGTAAAGGATTAACCATTGGGGCTCATTGTTCACTAAACTTGAAGAACAAAAAATTGTCGAATGGTACTGTTTGGATGCTTTGCATATATGTTTCTTAGACTATATAGAAGCAATATATACAACGATTTCAACCGTCTACCTGTTCCATTCATTGTTATACTTGACGAAATTTACAAATAATTTCCTTTAAAGGATTAACAATGGGGCTCGTAGTTCACTTAAACTTGAAGAACAAAAAATTGGCGAATGGTACTGTTTGGATGCTTTGCATATATGTTTCTTAGACTATATAGAAGCAATATATAAAAAGATTTCAACCGTCTACCTGTTCCATTCATTGTTATACTTGACGAAATTTACAAATAATTTCCTTTAAAGGATTAACAATGGGGCTCGTAGTTCACTTAAACTTGAAGAACAAAAAATTGGCGAATGGTACTGTTTGGATGCTTTGCATATATGTTTCTTAGACTATATAGAAGCAATATATACAAAGATTTCAACCGTCTACCTGTTCCATTCATTGTTCTACTTGTCGAAAGTTACAAATAATATCCGATAACGGATTAAGCATTGGGGCTCATTGTTCACTTAAACTTGAAGAACAAAAAATTGGCGAATTGTACTGTTTGGATGCTTTGCATATATTTTTCTTAGACTATATAGAAGCAATATATACAAAGATTTCAAGCGTCTACCTGTTCCATTCATTGTTCTACTTGTCGAAATTTACAAATAATTTCCTTTAAAGGATTAACAATGGGGCTCGTAGTTCACTTAAACTTGAAGAACAAAAAATTGGCGAATGGTACTGTTTGGATGCTTTGCACATATGTTTCTTAGACTATATAGAAGCAATATATACAAAGATTTCAACCGTCTACCTGTTCCATTCATTGTTCTACTTGTCGAAAGTTACAAATCATTTCCGATAACGGATTAACAATTGGGGCTCATTGTTCACTTAAACTTGAAGAACAAAAAATTGTCGAATTGTACTGTTTGGATGCTTTGCATATATGTTTCTTAGACTATATAGAAGCAATATATACAATGATTTCAACCGTCTACCTGTTCCATTCATTGTTCTACTTGTCGAAAATTACAAATAATTTCCGGTAAAGGATTAACCATTGGGGCTCATTGTTCACTAAACTTGAAGAACAAAAAATTGTCGAATTGTACTGTTTGGATGCTTTGCATATATGTTTCTTAGACTATATAGAAGCAATATATACAACGATTTCAACAGTCTACCTGTTCCATTCATTGTTATACTTGACGAAATTTACAAATAATTTCCTTTAAAGGATTAACAATGGGGCTCGTAGTTCACTTAAACTTGAAGAACAAAAAATTGGCGAATGGTACTGTTTGGATGCTTTGCATATATGTTTCTTAGACTATATAGAAGCAATATATACAAAGATTTCAACCGTCTACCTGTTCCATTCAATGTTCTACTTGTCGAAAGTTACAAATAATATCCGATAACGGATTAAGCATTGGGGCTCATTGTTCACTTAAACTTGAAGAACAAAAAATTGGCGAATTGTACTGTTTGGATGCTTTGCATATATTTTTCTTAGACTATATAGAAGCAATATATACAAAGATTTCAAGCGTCTACCTGTTCCATTCATTGTTCTACTTGTCGAAAGTTACAAATAATTTCTGTTAAAGGATTAAGAATGGGAATCGTAGTTCACTTAAACTTGAAGAACAAAAAATTGGCGAATTGTACTGTTTGGATGCTTTGCGTATATGTTTCTTAGACTATATAGAAGCAATATATACAAAGATCTCAACCGTCTACCTGTTCCATTCATTGTTCTACTTGTCGAAAGATATAAATAATTTCCGATAAAGGATTAACCATTGGGGCTCATTGTTCACTTATACTTGAAGAACAAAAAATTGGCGAATTGTACTGTTTGGATTCTTTGCATATATATTTCTTAGACTATATAGAAGCAATATATACAAAGATTTCAACAGTCTACCTATTCCATTCATTGTTCTACTTGTCGAAAGTTACAAATAATTTCCGATAATGGATTAACCATTGGGTCTCATTGTTCACTTATACTTGAAGAACAAAAAATTGGCGAATTGTACTGTTTGGATGCTTTGCATATATGTTTCTTAGACTATATAGAAGCAATATATACAATGATTTCAACCGTCTACCTGTTCCATTCATTGTTCTACTTGTCGAAAGTTACAAATAATATCTGTTAAAGGATTAACAATGGGAATCGTAGTTCACTTAAACTTGAAGTACAAAAAATTGGCGAATTGTACTGTTTGGATGCTTTGCATATATGTTTCTTAGACTATACAGAAGCAATATATAGAAGGATTTCACTCGTCTACCTGTACTATTCATTGTTCTACTTGTAGAAAGTTACAAATAATTACCACTTCATGATTATCAATGGGGCTCGTTGTTCACTTAAACTTGAAGAACAAAAAATTGGCGAATTGTACTGTTTTGATGCTTTGCATATATGTTTCTTAGACTATATAGAAGCAATATATACAATGGTTTCAACCGTCTACCTGTTCCATTCATTGTTCTACTTGTCGAAAGTTACAAATAATTTCCGTTAAAGTATTAACAATGGGGCTCGTAGTTCTCTTAAACTTGAAGAACAAAAAATTGGCGAATTGTACTGTTTCGATGCTTTGCATATATGTTTCTTTGACTATATAGAAGCAATATATACATTGATTTCCACCGTCTACCTGTTCCATTCATTGTTCTACTTGTAGAAAATTACAATTAATTTCCGTTAAATGATTAACAATGGGGCTCGTAGTTCACATAAACTTGAAGTACAAAAAATTGGCGAATTGTACTGTTTGGATGCTTTGCATATATGTTTCTTAGACTATACAGAAGCAATATATAGAAGGATTTCACTCGTCTACCTGTACTATTCATTGTTCTACTTGTAGAAAGTTACAAATAATTACCACTTCATGATTATCAATGGGGCTCGTTGTTCACTTAAACTTGAAGAACAAAAAATTGGCGAATGGTACTGTTTGGATGCTTTGCATATATGTTTCTTAGACTATATAGAAGCAATATATACAAAGATTTCAACCGTCTACCTGTTCCATTCATTGTTCTACTTGTCGAAAGTTACAAATAATTTCCTTTAAAGGATTAACAATGGAGCTCGCAGTTCACTTAAACTTGAAGAACAAAAAATTGGCGAATGGTAATGTTTGGATGCTTTGCGTACATGTTTCTTAGACTATATGGAAGCAATATATACAATGATTTCAACCGTCTACTTGTTCCATTCATTGTTCTACTTGTCGAAAATTACAAATAATTTCCGATAAAGGATTAACTATTGGGGCTCATTGTTCACTAAAACTTGAAGAACAAAAAATTGGCGAATTGTACTGTTTAGATGCTTTGCATATATGTTTCTTAGACTATATAGAAGCAATATATACATTGATTTCAACCGTCTACCTGTTCCATTCATTGTTCTACTTGTCGAAAGTTACAAATAATTTCTGTTAAAGGATTAACAATGGGAATCGTAGTTCACTTAAACTTGAAGTACAAAAAATTGGCGAATTGTATTGTTTGGATGCTTTGCATATATGTTTCTTAGACTATATAGAAGCAATATATACAATGATTTCAACCGTCTTCCTGCTCCATTCATTGTTCTACTTGTAGAAAGTTACAAATAATTTCCATTTAAAGGATTAACAATGGGGCTCGTTGTTCACTTAAACTTGAAGAACAATAAATTGGCGAATTGTACTGTTTGGATGCTTTGCATATATGTTTCTTTGACTATATAGAAGCAATATATACAACGATTTCAACCGTCTACCTGTTCCATTCATTGTTATACTTGACGAAATTTACAAATAATTTCCTTTAAAGGATTAACAATGGGGCTCGTAGTTCACTTAAACTTGAAGAACAAAAAATTGGCGAATGGTACTGTTTGGATGCTTTGCATATATGTTTCTTAGACTATATAGAAGCAATATATAAAAAGATTTCAACCGTCTACCTGTTCCATTCATTGTTCTACTTGTCGAAAGTTACAAATAATATCCGATAACGGATTAAGCATTGGGGCTCATTGTTCACTTAAACTTGAAGAACAAAAAATTGGCGAATTGTACTGTTTGGATGCTTTGCATATATTTTTCTTAGACTATATAGAAGCAATATATACAAAGATTTCAAGCGTCTACCTGTTCCATTCATTGTTCTACTTGTCGAAATTTACAAATAATTTCCTTTAAAGGATTAACAATGGGGCTCGTAGTTCACTTAAACTTGAAGAACAAAAAATTGGCGAATGGTACTGTTTGGATGCTTTGCACATATGTTTCTTATACTATATAGAAGCAATATATACAAAGATTTCAACCGTCTACCTGTTCCATTCATTGTTCTACTTGTCGAAAGTTACAAATCATTTCCGATAACGGATTAACAATTGGGGCTCATTGTTCACTTAAACTTGAAGAACAAAAAATTGTCGAATTGTACTGTTTGGATGCTTTGCATATATGTTTCCTAGACTATATAGAAGCAATATATACAATGATTTCAACCGTCTACCTGTTCCATTCATTGTTATACTTGACGAAATTTACAAATAATTTCCTTTAAAGGATTAACAATGGGGCTCGTAGTTCACTTAAACTTGAAGAACAAAAAATTGGCGAATGGTACTGTTTGGATGCTTTGCATATATGTTTCTTAGACTATATAGAAGCAATATATACAACGATTTCAACAGTCTACCTGTTCCATTCATTGTTATACTTGACGAAATTTACAAATAATTTCCTTTAAAGGATTAACAATGGGGCTCGTAGTTCACTTAAACTTGAAGAACAAAAAATTAGCGAATGGTACTGTTTGGATGCTTTGCATATATGTTTCTTAGACTATATAGAAGCAATATATACAAAGATTTCAACCGTCTACCTGTTCCATTCATTGTTCTACTTGTCGAAAGTTACAAATAATATCCGATAACGGATTAAGCATTGGGGCTCATTGTTCACTTAAACTTGAAGAACAAAAAATTGGCGAATTGTACTGTTTGGATGCTTTGCATATATTTTTCTTAGACTATATAGAAGCAATATATACAAAGATTTCAAGCGTCTACGTGTTCCAATCATTGTTCTACTTGTCGAAATTTACAAATAATTTCCTTTAAAGGATTAACAATGGGGCTCGTAGTTCACTTGAACTTGAAGAACAAAAAATTGGCGAATGGTACTGTTTGGATGCTTTGCATATATGTTTCTTAGACTATATAAACGCAATATATACAAAGATTTCAACCGTCTACCTGTTCCATTCATTGTTCTACTTGTCGAAAGTTACAAATAATTTCCGATAAAGGATTAACCATTGGGGCTCGTTGTTCACTTAAACTTGAAGAACAAAAAATTGGCGAATGGTACTTTTGGATGCTTTGCATATATGTTTCTTAGACTATATAGAAGCAATATATACATTGATTTCAACCGGCTACCTGTTCCATTCATTGTTCTACTTGTCGCAAGTTACAAATAATTTCCGTTAAAGTATTAACAATGGGGCTCGTAGTTCACTTAAACTTGAAGATCAAATAATTGGCGAATTGTACTGTTTGGATTCCTTGCATATATGTTTCTTAGACTATACAGAAGCAATATATACAATGATTTCAACAGTCTACCTGTTCCATTCATTGTTCTACTTGTTGAAATTTACAAATAATTTCCTTTAAAGGATTAACAATGGGGCTCGTAGTTCACTTAAACTTGAAGAACAATAAATTGGCGAATTGTACTGTTTGGATGCTTTGCATATATGTTTCTTAGACTATATAGAAGCAATATATACAAAGATTTCAACCGTCTACCTGTTCCATTCATTGTTCTACTTGTCGAAAGTTACAAATAATTTCCGATAAAGGATTAACCATTGGGGCTCATTGTTCACTTAACCTTGAAGAACAAAAAATTGGCGAATTGTACTTTTTGGATGCTTTGCATATATGTTTCTTAGACTATATAGAAGCAATATATACAAAGATTTCAACCGTCTACCTGTTCCATTCAGTGTTCTACTTGTCGAAAGTTACAAATAATTTCCGATAAAGGATTAACAATGGGTCTCATTGTTCACATAAACTTGAAGAACAAAAAATTGGCGAATGGTACTGTTTGAATGCTTTGAATATATGTTTCTTAGACTTTATAGACGCAATATATACAAAGATTTCAACAGTCTGCCTGTTCCATTCATTGTTCTACTTGTCGCAAGTTACAAATAATTTCCTTTAAAGTATTAACAATGGGGCTCGTAGTTCACTTAAACTTGAAGATCAAATAATTGGCGAATTGTACTGTTTGGATTCTTTGCATATATGTTTCTTAGACTATACACAAGCAATATATACAATGATTTCAACAGTCTACCTGTTCCATTCATTGTTCTACTTGTTGAAATTTACAAATAATTTCCTTTAAAGGATTAACAATGGGGCTCGTAGTTCACTTAAATTTGAAGATCAAAAAATTGGCGAATGGTACTGTTTGGATGCTTTGCATATATGTTTCTTAGATTATATAGTAGCAATATATACAAAGATTTCAACTGTCTACCTGTTCCATTCATTGTTCTACTTGTCGAAATTTACAAATAATTTCCTTTAAAGGATTAACAATGGGGCTCGTTGTTCACTTAAACTTGAAGATCAAAAAATTGGCGAATGGTACTGTTTGGATGCTTTGCATATATGTTTCTTAGATTATATAGTAGCAATACATACAAAGATTTCAACCGTCTACGTGTTCCAATCATTGTTCTACTTGTCGAAAGTTACAAATAATTTCCTATAAAGGATTAACAATGGGGCTCATTGTTCACTTAAACTTGAAGGCCAACAAATTGGCGAATGGTAATGTTTGGATGCTTTGCATAAATGTTTCTTAGACTATATGGAAGCAATATATACAAAGATTTCAACCGTCTACGTGTTCCAATCATTGTTCTACTTGTCGAAAGTTACAAATAATTTCCGATAAAAGATTAACCATTGGGGCTCATTTTTCACTTAAACTTGAAGAACAAAAAATTGGCGAATGGTACTGTTTGGATGCTTTGCGTTTATGTTTCTTAGACTATATAGAAGCAATATATACAATGATTTCAACAGTCTACCTGTTCCATTCATTGTTCTACTTGTCGAAATTTACAAATAATTTCCGATAAAGGATTAACCATTGGGGCTCATTGTTCACTTAAACTTGTAGAACAAAAAATTGGCGATTGTTACTGTTTAGATGCTTTGCATATATGTTTCTTAGACTATATAGAAGCAATATATAAAATGATTTCAACCGTCTACCAGTTCCATTCATTGTTCTACTTGTCGGAAGTTACAAATAATTTCCGTTAAAGTATTAACAATGGGGCTCGTAGTTCACTTAAACATGAAGATGAAATAATTGGCGAAATGTACTGTATGGATGCTTTGCATATATGTTTCTTAGATTATATAGAAGCAATATATACAATGATTTCAACCGTCTACCTGTTCCATTCATTGTTCTACTTGTCGAAAATTAAAAATAATTTCCGATAAAGGATTAACCATTGGGGCTCATTGTTCACTTAAACTTGAAGAACAAAAAATTGTTGAATTGTACTGTTTGGATGCTTTGCATATATGTTTCTTAGACTATATAGAAGCAATATATACAATGATTTCAACCGTCTACCTGTTCCATTCATTGTTCTACTTGACGAAATTTACAAATAATTTCCTTTAAAGGATTAACAATGGGGCTCGCAGTTCACTTAAACATGAAGAGCAAAAAATTGGCGAATTGTACTGTTTGGACGCTTTGCATATATGTTTCTTAGACTATATAGAAGCAATATATACAAAGAATTCAACCGTCTACCTGTTCCATTCATTGTTCTACTTCTCGAAAGTTACAAATAATTTCCGATAAAGGATTAACCAATGGGGCTCGTTGTTTACTTAAACTTGAAGAACAAAAAATTGGCGAATGGTACTGTTTGGATGCTTTGCATATATGTTTCTTAGATTATATAGAAGCAATATATACAAAGATTTCAACCGTCTACCTGTACCGTTCATTGTTCTACTTGTCGAAATTTACAAATAATTTCCTTTAAAGGATTAACAATGGGGCTCGTTGTTCACTTAAACTTGAAGAATAATAAATTGGCGAATTGTACTGTTTTGATGCTTTGCATATATGTTTCTTAGACTATTTAGAAGCAATATATAGAAAGATTTCACCCGTCTACCCGTACTATTCATTGTTCTACTTGTAGAAAGTTACAAATAATTTCCTTTAAAGGATTAAAAATGGGGCTCGTAGTTCACTTAAACTTGAAGAGCAAAAAATTGGCGAATTGTACTGATTGGACGCTTTGCATATATGTTTCTTAGGCTATATAGAAGCAATATATACAAAGAATTCAACCGTCTACCTGTTCCATTCATTGTTCTACTTGTCGAAAGTTTCCATTTCATGATTATCAATTGGGCTCGCTGTTCACTTAAACTTGAAGATCAAAAAATTGGCGATTGTTACTGCTTAGATGCTTTGCATATATGTTTCTTAGATTATATAGAAGCAATATATACAAAGATTTCAACCGTCTGCATGTTCCATTCATTGTTCTACTTGTCGAAAATTACAAATAATTACCGATAAAGGATTAACCATTGGTGCTCATTGTTCACTTAAACTTGAAGACCAAAAAATTGGCGAATGGTACTGTTTGGATGCTTTGCGTACATGTTTCTTAGACTATATGGAAGCAATATATACAAAGATTTCAACCATCTACGTGTTCCAATCATTGTTCTACTTGTCGAAATTTACAAATAATTTCCTTTAAAGGATTAACAATGGGGCTCGTAGTTCACTTAAACTTGAAGAACAAAAAATTGGCGAATGGTACTCTTTGGATGATTTGCATATATGTTTCTTAGACTATATGGAAGCAATATATACAAAGATTTCAACCGTCAACGTGTTCCAATCATTGTTCTACTTGTCGAAATTTACAAATAATTTCATTTAAAGGAATAACAATGAGGCTCGTTGTTCACTTAAACTTGAAGAACAAGAAATTCGCGAATTGTACTGTTTGGATGCTTTGCATATATGTTTCTTAGACTATATAGAAGCAATATATACAATGATTTCAACCGTAAACCTGTTCCATTCATTGTTCTACTTGTCGAAATTAACAAATAATTTCCTTTAAAGGATTAACAATGGGGCTCGTAGTTCACTTAAACTTGAAGAACAAAAAATTGACGAATTGTACTGTTTGGATGCTTTGCATATATGTTTCTTAGACTATTTAGAAGCAATATATAGAAAGATTTCACCCGTCTACCTGTACTATTCATTGTTCTACTTGTAGAAAGTTACAAATAATTTCCATTTCATGATTATCAATGGGGCTCGGTGTTCACTTGAACTTGAAGATCAAAAAATTGACGAATTGTACTGTTTGGATGCTTTGCATATATGTTTCTTAGACTATTTAGAAGCAATATATAGAAAGATTTCACCCGTCTACCTGTACTATTCATTGTTCTACTTGTAGAAAGTTACAAATAATTTCCATTTCATGATTATCAATGGGGCTCGGTGTTCACTTGAACTTGAAGATCAAAAAATTGGCGATTGTTACTGTTTAGATGCTTTGCATATAGGTTTCGTAGACTATATAGAAGCACCATATACAAAGATTTCAACAGTCTACCTGTTCTATTCGTTGTTCTACTTGTCGAAAATTACAAATAATTTCCGATAAAGGATTAACCATTGGGTCTCATTGTTCACTTAAACTTGAAGACCAAAAAATTGGCAAATGGTATTGTTTGGATGCTTTGCGTACATGTTCCTTAGACTATATGGAAGCTATATATACAAAGATTTCAACAGTCGACGTGTTCCAATCATTGTTCTACTTGTCGAAATTTAGAAATAATTTCCTTTAAAGGATTAACAATGGGGCTCGCTGTTCACTTAAACTTGAAGAACAAAAAATTGGCGAATGGTACTGTTTGGATGCTTTGCATATATGTTTCTTAGACTATATAGAAGCAATATATACATTGATTTCAACCGTCTACCTGTTCCATTCATTGTTCTACTTGTCGCAAGTTACAAATAATTTCCATTAAAGTATTAACAATGGGACTCGTAGTTCACTTAAACTTGAAGATCAAATAATTGGCGAATTGTACTGTTTGGATGATTTGCAGATATGTTTCTTAGACTATATAGAAGCAATATGTAAAATGATTCCAAACGTCTACCTGTTCCATTCATTGTTCTACTTGTCGAAAGTTACAAATAATTCCCGTTAAGGGATTAACAATGGGGATCGAAGTTTACTTAAACTTGAAGAACAAGAAATTGGCGAATTGTACTGTTTGGATGCTTTGCATATATGTTTCTTAGACTATATAGAAGCAATATATACAATGATTTCAACCGTCTACCTATTCCATTCATTGTTCTACTTGCCGAAATTTACAAATAATTTCCTTTAAAGGATTAACAATGGGGCTCGTAGTTCACTTAAAATTGAAGAACAAAAAATTGGCGAATGGTACTGTTTGGATGCTTTGAATATATGTTTCTTAGATTATATAGAAGCAATATATACAAAGATTTCAACCGTCTACCTGTTCCATTCATTGTTCTACTTGTCGAAAATTACAAATAATTTCCGATAAAGGATTAACCATTGGGGCTCATTGTTCACTTAAACTTGAAGAACAAAAAATTGGCGATTGTTACTCTTTAGATGCTTTGCATATATGTTTCTTAGACTATATAGAAGCAATATATACAATGATTTCAACCGTCTACCTGTTCCATTCATTGTTCTACTTGACGAAATTTACAAATAATTTCCATTAAAGGATTAACAATGGGGCTCGCAGTTCACTTAAACTTGAAGAACAAAAAATTGGCGAATGGTACTGTTTGGATGCTTTGCATATATGTTTCTTAGATTATATAGAAGCAATATATACAAAGATTTCAACCGTCTACCTGTACCATTCATTGTTCTACTTGTCGAAAGTTACAAATAATTTCCGATAAAGGATTAACCAATGGGGCTCGTTGTTCACTTAAACTTGAAGAACAAAAAATTGGCGAATGGTACTGTTTGGATGCTATGCATATATGTTTCTTAGACTATTTAGAAGCAATATATAGAAAGATTTCACCCGTCTACCCGTACTATTCATTGTTCTACTTGTAGAAAGTTACAAATAATTTCCATTAAAGGATTAAAAATGGGGCTCGTAGTTCACTTAAACTTGAAGAGCAAAAAATTGGCGAATTGTACTGTTTGGACGCTTTGCATATATGTTTCTTAGGCTATATAGAAGCAATATATACAAAGAATTCAACCGTCTACCTGTTCCATTCATTGTTCTACTTGTCGAAAGTTACAAATAATTTCCGATAAAGGATTAACCAATGGGGCTCATTGTTCACTTAAACTTGAAGAACAAAAAATTGGCGAATGGTACTGTTTGGATGCTTTGCGTACATATTTCTTAGACTATATGGAAGCAATATATAGAAAGATTTCACCCGTCTACTTTTACTATTCATTGTTCTACTTGTAGAAAGTTACAAATAATTTCCATTTCATGATTATCAATGGGCTTCGTTGTTCACTTAAACTTGAAGAACAATAAATTGGCGAATTGTACTGTTTGGATGCTTTGCGTACATGTTTCTTAGACTATATGGAAGCAATATATACAAAGATTTCAACCGTCAACCAGATCCATACATTGTTCTACTTGTCGAAAGTTACAAATAATTTCCGATAAAGGATTAACAATGGGGCTCATTGTTCACTTAAACTTGAAGAACAAAAAATTGGCGAATGGTACTGTTTGGATGCTTTGCGTACATATTTCTTAGACTATATGGAAGCAATATATACAATGATTTCAATCGTCTACCTGTTCCATTCATTGTTCTACTTGTCGAAATTTACAAATAATTTCCTTTAAAGGATTAACAATGCGGCTCGTAGTTCACTTAAACTTGCAGAACAAAAAATTGGCGAATTGTACTGTTTGGATGCTTTGCGTATATGTTTCTTAGACTATATAGAAGCAATATATAGAAAGATTTCACCCGTCTACTTTTACTATTCATTGTTCTACTTGTAGAAAGTTACAAATAATTTCCATTTCATGATTATCAATGGGGCTCGTTGTTCACTTCAACTTGAAGAACAATAAATTGGCGAATTGTACTCTTTGGATGCTTTGCATATATGTTTCTTAGACTATATAGAAGCAATATATACAAAGATTTCAACCGTCTACCTGTTCCACTCATTGTTCTACTTGTCGAAAGTTACAAATAATTTCCGATAAAGGATTAACAATGGGGCTCATTGTTCACTTAAACTTGAAGAACAAAAAATTGGCGAATGGTACTGTTTAGATGCTTTGCATATAGGTTTCTTAGACTATATAGAAGCAATATATACATTGATTTCAACCGTCTACCTGTTCCATTCAGTGTTCTACTTGTCGAAAGTTACAAATAATTTCCGATAAAGGATTAACAATGGGTCTCATTGTTCACATAAACTTGAAGAACAAAAAATTGGCGAATGGTACTGTTTGAATGCTTTGAATATATGTTTCTTAGACTTTATAGACGCAATATATACAAAGATTTCAACAGTCTGCCTGTTCCATTCATTGTTCTACTTGTCGCAAGTTACAAATAATTTCCTTTAAAGTATTAACAATGGGGCTCGTAGTTCACTTAAACTTGAAGATCAAATAATTGGCGAATTGTACTGTTTGGATTCTTTGCATATATGTTTCTTAGACTATACACAAGCAATATATACAATGATTTCAACAGTCTACCTGTTCCATTCATTGTTCTACTTGTTGAAATTTACAAATAATTTCCTTTAAAGGATTAACAATGGGGCTCGTAGTTCACTTAAATTTGAAGATCAAAAAATTGGCGAATGGTACTGTTTGGATGCTTTGCATATATGTTTCTTAGATTATATAGTAGCAATATATACAAAGATTTCAACTGTCTACCTGTTCCATTCATTGTTCTACTTGTCGAAATTTACAAATAATTTCCTTTAAAGGATTAACAATGGGGCTCGTTGTTCACTTAAACTTGAAGATCAAAAAATTGGCGAATGGTACTGTTTGGATGCTTTGCATATATGTTTCTTAGATTATATAGTAGCAATACATACAAAGATTTCAACCGTCTACGTGTTCCAATCATTGTTCTACTTGTCGAAAGTTACAAATAATTTCCTATAAAGGATTAACAATGGGGCTCATTGTTCACTTAAACTTGAAGGCCAACAAATTGGCGAATGGTAATGTTTGGATGCTTTGCATAAATGTTTCTTAGACTATATGGAAGCAATATATACAAAGATTTCAACCGTCTACGTGTTCCAATCATTGTTCTACTTGTCGAAAGTTACAAATAATTTCCGATAAAAGATTAACCATTGGGGCTCATTTTTCACTTAAACTTGAAGAACAAAAAATTGGCGAATGGTACTGTTTGGATGCTTTGCGTTTATGTTTCTTAGACTATATAGAAGCAATATATACAATGATTTCAACAGTCTACCTGTTCCATTCATTGTTCTACTTGTCGAAATTTACAAATAATTTCCGATAAAGGATTAACCATTGGGGCTCATTGTTCACTTAAACTTGTAGAACAAAAAATTGGCGATTGTTACTGTTTAGATGCTTTGCATATATGTTTCTTAGACTATATAGAAGCAATATATAAAATGATTTCAACCGTCTACCAGTTCCATTCATTGTTCTACTTGTCGGAAGTTACAAATAATTTCCGTTAAAGTATTAACAATGGGGCTCGTAGTTCACTTAAACATGAAGATGAAATAATTGGCGAAATGTACTGTATGGATGCTTTGCATATATGTTTCTTAGATTATATAGAAGCAATATATACAATGATTTCAACCGTCTACCTGTTCCATTCATTGTTCTACTTGTCGAAAATTAAAAATAATTTCCGATAAAGGATTAACCATTGGGGCTCATTGTTCACTTAAACTTGAAGAACAAAAAATTGTTGAATTGTACTGTTTGGATGCTTTGCATATATGTTTCTTAGACTATATAGAAGCAATATATACAATGATTTCAACCGTCTACCTGTTCCATTCATTGTTCTACTTGACGAAATTTACAAATAATTTCCTTTAAAGGATTAACAATGGGGCTCGCAGTTCACTTAAACATGAAGAGCAAAAAATTGGCGAATTGTACTGTTTGGACGCTTTGCATATATGTTTCTTAGACTATATAGAAGCAATATATACAAAGAATTCAACCGTCTACCTGTTCCATTCATTGTTCTACTTCTCGAAAGTTACAAATAATTTCCGATAAAGGATTAACCAATGGGGCTCGTTGTTTACTTAAACTTGAAGAACAAAAAATTGGCGAATGGTACTGTTTGGATGCTTTGCATATATGTTTCTTAGATTATATAGAAGCAATATATACAAAGATTTCAACCGTCTACCTGTACCGTTCATTGTTCTACTTGTCGAAATTTACAAATAATTTCCTTTAAAGGATTAACAATGGGGCTCGTTGTTCACTTAAACTTGAAGAATAATAAATTGGCGAATTGTACTGTTTTGATGCTTTGCATATATGTTTCTTAGACTATTTAGAAGCAATATATAGAAAGATTTCACCCGTCTACCCGTACTATTCATTGTTCTACTTGTAGAAAGTTACAAATAATTTCCTTTAAAGGATTAAAAATGGGGCTCGTAGTTCACTTAAACTTGAAGAGCAAAAAATTGGCGAATTGTACTGATTGGACGCTTTGCATATATGTTTCTTAGGCTATATAGAAGCAATATATACAAAGAATTCAACCGTCTACCTGTTCCATTCATTGTTCTACTTGTCGAAAGTTTCCATTTCATGATTATCAATTGGGCTCGCTGTTCACTTAAACTTGAAGATCAAAAAATTGGCGATTGTTACTGCTTAGATGCTTTGCATATATGTTTCTTAGATTATATAGAAGCAATATATACAAAGATTTCAACCGTCTGCATGTTCCATTCATTGTTCTACTTGTCGAAAATTACAAATAATTACCGATAAAGGATTAACCATTGGTGCTCATTGTTCACTTAAACTTGAAGACCAAAAAATTGGCGAATGGTACTGTTTGGATGCTTTGCGTACATGTTTCTTAGACTATATGGAAGCAATATATACAAAGATTTCAACCATCTACGTGTTCCAATCATTGTTCTACTTGTCGAAATTTACAAATAATTTCCTTTAAAGGATTAACAATGGGGCTCGTAGTTCACTTAAACTTGAAGAACAAAAAATTGGCGAATGGTACTCTTTGGATGATTTGCATATATGTTTCTTAGACTATATGGAAGCAATATATACAAAGATTTCAACCGTCAACGTGTTCCAATCATTGTTCTACTTGTCGAAATTTACAAATAATTTCATTTAAAGGAATAACAATGAGGCTCGTTGTTCACTTAAACTTGAAGAACAAGAAATTCGCGAATTGTACTGTTTGGATGCTTTGCATATATGTTTCTTAGACTATATAGAAGCAATATATACAATGATTTCAACCGTAAACCTGTTCCATTCATTGTTCTACTTGTCGAAATTAACAAATAATTTCCTTTAAAGGATTAACAATGGGGCTCGTAGTTCACTTAAACTTGAAGAACAAAAAATTGACGAATTGTACTGTTTGGATGCTTTGCATATATGTTTCTTAGACTATTTAGAAGCAATATATAGAAAGATTTCACCCGTCTACCTGTACTATTCATTGTTCTACTTGTAGAAAGTTACAAATAATTTCCATTTCATGATTATCAATGGGGCTCGGTGTTCACTTGAACTTGAAGATCAAAAAATTGGCGATTGTTACTGTTTAGATGCTTTGCATATAGGTTTCGTAGACTATATAGAAGCACCATATACAAAGATTTCAACAGTCTACCTGTTCTATTCGTTGTTCTACTTGTCGAAAATTACAAATAATTTCCGATAAAGGATTAACCATTGGGTCTCATTGTTCACTTAAACTTGAAGACCAAAAAATTGGCAAATGGTATTGTTTGGATGCTTTGCGTACATGTTCCTTAGACTATATGGAAGCTATATATACAAAGATTTCAACAGTCGACGTGTTCCAATCATTGTTCTACTTGTCGAAATTTAGAAATAATTTCCTTTAAAGGATTAACAATGGGGCTCGCTGTTCACTTAAACTTGAAGAACAAAAAATTGGCGAATGGTACTGTTTGGATGCTTTGCATATATGTTTCTTAGACTATATAGAAGCAATATATACATTGATTTCAACCGTCTACCTGTTCCATTCATTGTTCTACTTGTCGCAAGTTACAAATAATTTCCATTAAAGTATTAACAATGGGACTCGTAGTTCACTTAAACTTGAAGATCAAATAATTGGCGAATTGTACTGTTTGGATGATTTGCAGATATGTTTCTTAGACTATATAGAAGCAATATGTAAAATGATTCCAAACGTCTACCTGTTCCATTCATTGTTCTACTTGTCGAAAGTTACAAATAATTCCCGTTAAGGGATTAACAATGGGGATCGAAGTTTACTTAAACTTGAAGAACAAGAAATTGGCGAATTGTACTGTTTGGATGCTTTGCATATATGTTTCTTAGACTATATAGAAGCAATATATACAATGATTTCAACCGTCTACCTATTCCATTCATTGTTCTACTTGCCGAAATTTACAAATAATTTCCTTTAAAGGATTAACAATGGGGCTCGTAGTTCACTTAAAATTGAAGAACAAAAAATTGGCGAATGGTACTGTTTGGATGCTTTGAATATATGTTTCTTAGATTATATAGAAGCAATATATACAAAGATTTCAACCGTCTACCTGTTCCATTCATTGTTCTACTTGTCGAAAATTACAAATAATTTCCGATAAAGGATTAACCATTGGGGCTCATTGTTCACTTAAACTTGAAGAACAAAAAATTGGCGATTGTTACTCTTTAGATGCTTTGCATATATGTTTCTTAGACTATATAGAAGCAATATATACAATGATTTCAACCGTCTACCTGTTCCATTCATTGTTCTACTTGACGAAATTTACAAATAATTTCCATTAAAGGATTAACAATGGGGCTCGCAGTTCACTTAAACTTGAAGAACAAAAAATTGGCGAATGGTACTGTTTGGATGCTTTGCATATATGTTTCTTAGATTATATAGAAGCAATATATACAAAGATTTCAACCGTCTACCTGTACCATTCATTGTTCTACTTGTCGAAAGTTACAAATAATTTCCGATAAAGGATTAACCAATGGGGCTCGTTGTTCACTTAAACTTGAAGAACAAAAAATTGGCGAATGGTACTGTTTGGATGCTATGCATATATGTTTCTTAGACTATTTAGAAGCAATATATAGAAAGATTTCACCCGTCTACCCGTACTATTCATTGTTCTACTTGTAGAAAGTTACAAATAATTTCCATTAAAGGATTAAAAATGGGGCTCGTAGTTCACTTAAACTTGAAGAGCAAAAAATTGGCGAATTGTACTGTTTGGACGCTTTGCATATATGTTTCTTAGGCTATATAGAAGCAATATATACAAAGAATTCAACCGTCTACCTGTTCCATTCATTGTTCTACTTGTCGAAAGTTACAAATAATTTCCGATAAAGGATTAACCAATGGGGCTCATTGTTCACTTAAACTTGAAGAACAAAAAATTGGCGAATGGTACTGTTTGGATGCTTTGCGTACATATTTCTTAGACTATATGGAAGCAATATATAGAAAGATTTCACCCGTCTACTTTTACTATTCATTGTTCTACTTGTAGAAAGTTACAAATAATTTCCATTTCATGATTATCAATGGGCTTCGTTGTTCACTTAAACTTGAAGAACAATAAATTGGCGAATTGTACTGTTTGGATGCTTTGCGTACATGTTTCTTAGACTATATGGAAGCAATATATACAAAGATTTCAACCGTCAACCAGATCCATACATTGTTCTACTTGTCGAAAGTTACAAATAATTTCCGATAAAGGATTAACAATGGGGCTCATTGTTCACTTAAACTTGAAGAACAAAAAATTGGCGAATGGTACTGTTTGGATGCTTTGCGTACATATTTCTTAGACTATATGGAAGCAATATATACAATGATTTCAATCGTCTACCTGTTCCATTCATTGTTCTACTTGTCGAAATTTACAAATAATTTCCTTTAAAGGATTAACAATGCGGCTCGTAGTTCACTTAAACTTGCAGACCAAAAAATTGGCGAATTGTACTGTTTGGATGCTTTGCGTATATGTTTCTTAGACTATATAGAAGCAATATATAGAAAGATTTCACCCGTCTACTTTTACTATTCATTGTTCTACTTGTAGAAAGTTACAAATAATTTCCATTTCATGATTATCAATGGGGCTCGTTGTTCACTTCAACTTGAAGAACAATAAATTGGCGAATTGTACTCTTTGGATGCTTTGCATATATGTTTCTTAGACTATATAGAAGCAATATATACAAAGATTTCAACCGTCTACCTGTTCCACTCATTGTTCTACTTGTCGAAAGTTACAAATAATTTCCGATAAAGGATTAACAATGGGGCTCATTGTTCACTTAAACTTGAAGAACAAAAAATTGGCGAATGGTACTGTTTAGATGCTTTGCATATAGGTTTCTTAGACTATATAGAAGCAATATATACATTGATTTCAACCGTCTACCTGTTCCATTCATTGTTCTACTTGTCGAAAGTTACAAATAATTTCTGTTAAAGGATTAACAATGGGAATCGTAGTTCACTTAAACTTGAAGTACAAAAAATTGGCGAATTGTATTGTTTGGATGCTTTGCATATATGTTTCTTAGACTATATAGAAGCAATATATACAAAGATTTCAACCGTCTACCTGTTCCATTCATTGTTCTACTTGTCGAAAATTACAAATAATTTCCGATAAAGGATTATCCATTGGGGCTCATTGTTCACTAAACTTGAAGAACAAAGATTGTCGAATTGTACTGTTTGGATGCTTTGCATATATGTTTCTTAGACTATATAGAAGCAATATATACAATGATTTCAACCGTCTACCTGTTCCATTCATTGTTCTACTTGTCGAAAGTTACAAATAATTTCCGTTAAGGAATTAACAATGGGGATCGTAGTTTACTTAAACTTGAAGAACAAAAAATTGGCGAATTGTACTGTTTGGATGCTTTGCATATATGTTTCTTAGACTATATAGAAGCAATATATACAATGATTTCAACAGTCTACCTGTTCCATTCATTGTTCTACTTGTCGAAATTTACAAATAATTTCCTTTAAAGGATTAACAATGGGGCTCGTAGTTCACTTAAACTTGAAGAACAAAAAATTGGCGAATGGTACTGTTTGGATGCTTTGCACATATGTTTCTTAGACTATATAGAAGCAATATATACAAAGATTTCAACCGTCTACCTGTTCCATTCATTGTTCTACTTGTCGAAAGTTACAAATCATTTCCGATAACGGATTAACAATTGGGGCTCATTGTTCACTTAAACTTGAAGAACAAAAAATTGTCGAATTGTACTGTTTAGATGCTTTGCATATATGTTTCTTAGACTATATAGAAGCAATATATACATTGATTTCAACCGTCTACCTGTTCCATTCATTGTTCTACTTGTCGAAAGTTACAAATAATTTCTGTTAAAGGATTAACAATGGGAATCGTAGTTCACTTAAACTTGAAGTACAAAAAATTGGCGAATTGTATTGTTTGGATGCTTTGCATATATGTTTCTTAGACTATATAGAAGCAATATATACAAAGATTTCAACCGTCTACCTGTTCCATTCATTGTTCTACTTGTCGAAAATTACAAATAATTTCCGATAA
This sequence comes from Cerceris ruficornis, assembly GCA_963989415.1. Taxonomy (NCBI): domain Eukaryota; kingdom Metazoa; phylum Arthropoda; class Insecta; order Hymenoptera; family Crabronidae; genus Cerceris; species Cerceris ruficornis. Next base: position 20,103 of record CAXDIW010000516.1, read on the forward strand.
AGGATTATCCATTGGGGCTCATTGTTCACTAAACTTGAAGAACAAAGATTGTCGAATTGTACTGTTTGGATGCTTTGCATATATGTTTCTTAGACTATATAGAAGCAATATATACAATGATTTCAACCGTCTACCTGTTCCATTCATTGTTCTACTTGTCGAAAGTTACAAATAATTTCCGTTAAGGAATTAACAATGGGGATCGTAGTTTACTTAAACTTGAAGAACAAAAAATTGGCGAATTGTACTGTTTGGATGCTTTGCATATATGTTTCTTAGACTATATAGAAGCAATATATACAATGATTTCAACAGTCTACCTGTTCCATTCATTGTTCTACTTGTCGAAATTTACAAATAATTTCCTTTAAAGGATTAACAATGGGGCTCGTAGTTCACTTAAACTTGAAGAACAAAAAATTGGCGAATGGTACTGTTTGGATGCTTTGCACATATGTTTCTTAGACTATATAGAAGCAATATATACAAAGATTTCAACCGTCTACCTGTTCCATTCATTGTTCTACTTGTCGAAAGTTACAAATCATTTCCGATAACGGATTAACAATTGGGGCTCATTGTTCACTTAAACTTGAAGAACAAAAAATTGTCGAATTGTACTGTTTGGATGCTTTGCATATATGTTTCTTAGACTATATAGAAGCAATCTATACAATGATTTCAACCGTCTACCTGTTCCATTCATTGTTCTACTTGTCGAAAATTACAAATAATTTCCGGTAAAGGATTAACCATTGGGGCTCATTGTTCACTAAACTTGAAGAACAAAAAATTGTCGAATGGTACTGTTTGGATGCTTTGCATATATGTTTCTTAGACTATATAGAAGCAATATATACAACGATTTCAACCGTCTACCTGTTCCATTCATTGTTATACTTGACGAAATTTACAAATAATTTCCTTTAAAGGATTAACAATGGGGCTCGTAGTTCACTTAAACTTGAAGAACAAAAAATTGGCGAATGGTACTGTTTGGATGCTTTGCATATATGTTTCTTAGACTATATAGAAGCAATATATAAAAAGATTTCAACCGTCTACCTGTTCCATTCATTGTTATACTTGTCGAAAGTTACAAATCATTTCCGATAACGGATTAACAATTGGGGCTCATTGTTCACTTAAACTTGAAGAACAAAAAATTGTCGAATTGTACTGTTTGGATGCTTTGCATATATGTTTCTTAGACTATATAGAAGCAATATATACAACGATTTCAACCGTCTACCTGTTCCATTCATTGTTATACTTGACGAAATTTACAAATAATTTCCTTTAAAGGATTAACAATGGGGCTCGTAGTTCACTTCAACTTGAAGAACAAAAAAATGGCGAATTGTGCTGTTTGGATGCTTTGCATATGTGTTTCTTAGACTATTTAGAAGCAATATATAGAAAGATTTCACCCGTCTACCTGTACTATTCATTGTTCTACTTGTAGAAAGTTACAAATAATTTCCATTTCATGATTATCAATGGGGCTCGGTGTTCACTTGAACTTGAAGATCAAAAAATTGGCGATTGTTACTGTTTAGATGCTTTGCATATAGGTTTCGTAGACTATATAGAAGCACCATATACAAAGATTTCAACAGTCTACCTGTTCTATTCGTTGTTCTACTTGTCGAAAATTACAAATAATTTCCGATAAAGGATTAACCATTGGGTCTCATTGTTCACTTAAACTTGAAGACCAAAAAATTGGCAAATGGTATTGTTTGGATGCTTTGCGTACATGTTCCTTAGACTATATGGAAGCTATATATACAAAGATTTCAACAGTCGACGTGTTCCAATCATTGTTCTACTTGTCGAAATTTAGAAATAATTTCCTTTAAAGGATTAACAATGGGGCTCGCTGTTCACTTAAACTTGAAGAACAAAAAATTGGCGAATGGTACTGTTTGGATGCTTTGCATATATGTTTCTTAGACTATATAGAAGCAATATATACATTGATTTCAACCGTCTACCTGTTCCATTCATTGTTCTACTTGTCGCAAGTTACAAATAATTTCCATTAAAGTATTAACAATGGGACTCGTAGTTCACTTAAACTTGAAGATCAAATAATTGGCGAATTGTACTGTTTGGATGATTTGCAGATATGTTTCTTAGACTATGTAGAAGCAATATGTAAAATGATTCCAAACGTCTACCTGTTCCATTCATTGTTCTACTTGTCGAAAGTTACAAATAATTCCCGTTAAGGGATTAACAATGGGGATCGAAGTTTACTTAAACTTGAAGAACAAGAAATTGGCGAATTGTACTGTTTGGATGCTTTGCATATATGTTTCTTAGACTATATAGAAGCAATATATACAATGATTTCAACCGTCTACCTATTCCATTCATTGTTCTACTTGCCGAAATTTACAAATAATTTCCTTTAAAGGATTAACAATGGGGCTCGTAGTTCACTTAAAATTGAAGAACAAAAAATTGGCGAATGGTACTGTTTGGATGCTTTGAATATATGTTTCTTAGATTATATAGAAGCAATATATACAAAGATTTCAACCGTCTACCTGTTCCATTCATTGTTCTACTTGTCGAAAATTACAAATAATTTCCGATAAAGGATTAACCATTGGGGCTCATTGTTCACTTAAACTTGAAGAACAAAAAATTGGCGATTGTTACTCTTTAGATGCTTTGCATATATGTTTCTTAGACTATATAGAAGCAATATATACAATGATTTCAACCGTCTACCTGTTCCATTCATTGTTCTACTTGACGAAATTTACAAATAATTTCCATTAAAGGATTAACAATGGGGCTCGCAGTTCACTTAAACTTGAAGAACAAAAAATTGGCGAATGGTACTGTTTGGATGCTTTGCATATATGTTTCTTAGATTATATAGAAGCAATATATACAAAGATTTCAACCGTCTACCTGTACCATTCATTGTTCTACTTGTCGAAAGTTACAAATAATTTCCGATAAAGGATTAACCAATGGGGCTCGTTGTTCACTTAAACTTGAAGAACAAAAAATTGGCGAATGGTACTGTTTGGATGCTATGCATATATGTTTCTTAGACTATTTAGAAGCAATATATAGAAAGATTTCACCCGTCTACCCGTACTATTCATTGTTCTACTTGTAGAAAGTTAGAAATAATTTCCATTAAAGGATTAAAAATGGGGCTCGTAGTTCACTTAAACTTGAAGAGCAAAAAATTGGCGAATTGTACTGTTTGGACGCTTTGCATATATGTTTCTTAGGCTATATAGAAGCAATATATACAAAGAATTCAACCGTCTACCTGTTCCATTCATTGTTCTACTTGTCGAAAGTTACAAATAATTTCCGATAAAGGATTAACCAATGGGGCTCGTTGTTCACTTAAACTTGAAGAACAAAAAATTGGCGAATGGTACTGTTTGGATGCTTTGTAGATATGTTTCTTAGACTATATAGAAGCAATATGTACAATGATTCCAACCGTCTACCTGTTCCATTCATTGTTCTACTTGTCGAAAGTTACAAATAATTCCCGTTAAGGGATTAACAATGTGGATCGAAGTTTACTTAAACTTGAAGAACAAGAAATTGGCGAATTGTCCTGTTTGGATGCTTTGCATATATGTTTCTTAGACTATATAGAAGCAATATATACAATGATTTCAACCGTCTACCTATTCCATTCATTGTTCTACTTGCCGAAATTTACAAATAATTTCCTTTAAAGGATTAACAATGGGGCTCGTAGTTCACTTAAACTTGAAGAACAAAAAATTGACGAATGGTACTGTTTGGATGCTTTGAATATATGTTTCTTAGATTATATAGAAGCAATATATACAAAGATTTCAACCGTCTACCTGTTCCATTCATTGTTCTACTTGTCGAAAATTACAAGTAATTTCCGATAAAGGATTAACCATTGGGGCTCATTGTTCACTTAAACCTGAAAAACAAAAAATTGGCGAATTGTACTGTTTGGATGCTTTGCATATTTCTTTCTTAGACTATTTAGAAGCAATATATAGAAGGATTTCACCCGTCTACCTGTACTATTCATTGTTCTACTTGTAGAAAGTTACAAATAATTTCCATTTCATGATTATCAATTGGGCTCGCTGTTCACTTAAACTTGAAGATCAAAAAATTGGCGATTGTTACTGCTTAGATGCTTTGCATATATGTTTCTTAGATTATATAGAAGCAATATATACAAAGATTTCAACCGTCTGCCTGTTCCATTCATTGTTCTACTTGTCGAAATTTACAAATAATTTCCTTTAAAGGATTAACAATGGGGCTCGTTGTTCACTTAAACTTGAAGAATAATGAATTGGCGAATTGTACTGTTTTGATGCTTTGCATATATGTTTCTTAGACTATATAGAAGCAACATATACAAAGATTTCAACCGTCTACCTGTTCTATTCATTGTTCTACTTGTCGAAATTTACAAATGATTTCCTTTAAAGGATTAACAATGTGGCTCGTAGTTCACTTAAACTTGAAGAACAAAAAATTGGCGAATGGTGCTGTTTGGATGATTTGCATATATGTTTCTTAGACTATATGGAAGAAATATATACAAAGATTTCAACCGTCTACGTGTTCCAATCATTGTTCTACTTGTCGAAATTTACAAATAATTTCATTTAAAGGATTAACAATGAGGCTCGTTGTTCACTTAAACTTGAAGAATAATAAATTGGCGAATTGTACTGTTTTGATGCTTTGCATATATGTTTCTTAGACTATATAGACGCAATATATACAAGGATTTCAACCGTCTACCTGTTCCATTCATTGTTCTACTTGTCGAAAGTTACAAATAATTACCGATAAAGGATTAACCATTGGGGCTCATTGTTCACTTAAACTTGGAGAACAAAAAATTGGCGAGTTGTACTGTTTGGATGCTTTGCATATATGTTTCTTAGACTATATAGAAGCAATATATACAAAGATTTCAACCGTCTACGTGTTCCAATCAGTGTTCTACTTGTCGAAATTTACGAATAATTTCCTTTAAAGGATTAACAATGGGGCTCGTTGTTCACTTAAACTTGAAGAACAAAAAATTGATGAATGGTACTGTTTGGATGCTTTTCATATATGTTTCTTAGACTATTTAGAAGCAATATATACATTGATTTCAATCGTCTACCTGTTCCATTCATTGTTCTACTTGTCGAAAGTTACAAATAATTACCGATAAAGGACTAACAATGGGGCTCATTGTTCACTTAAACTTGAAGAACAAAAAATTGGCGAATGGTACTGTTTGGATGCTTTGCGTACATATTTCTTAGACTATATGGAAGCAATATATACAAGGATTTCAACCGTCTACCTGTTCCATTCATTGTTCTACTTGTCGAAAGTTACAAATAATTACCGATAAAGGATTAACCATTGGGGCTCATTGTTCACTTAAACTTGAAGAACAAAAAATTGGCGAATGGTACTGTTTCGATGCTTTGTATATATGTTTCTTAGACTATATAGACGCAATATATACAAAGATTTCAACTGTCTACCTGTTCCATTCATTGTTCTACTTGTCGAAAATTACAAATAATTTCCGATAAAGGACTAACAATGGGGCTCATTGTTCACTTAAACTTGAAGAACAAAAAATTGGCGAATGGTACTGTTTGGATGCTTTGCGTACATATTTCTTAGACTATATGGAAGCAATATATACAATGATTTCAATCGTCTACCTGTTCCATTCATTGTTCTACTTGTCGAAATTTACAAATAATTTCCTTTAAAGGATTAACAATGCGGCTCGTAGTTCACTTAAACTTGCAGAACAAAAAATTGGCGAATTGTACTGTTTGGATGCTTTGCGTATATGTTTCTTAGACTATATAGAAGCAATATATAGAAAGATTTCACCCGTCTACTTTTACTATTCATTGTTCTACTTGTAGAAAGTTACAAATAATTTCCATTTCATGATTATCAATGGGGCTCGTTGTTCACTTCAACTTGAAGAACAATAAATTGGCGAATTGTACTCTTTGGATGCTTTGCATATATGTTTCTTAGACTATATAGAAGCAATATATACAAAGATTTCAACCGTCTACCTGTTCCACTCATTGTTCTACTTGTCGAAAGTTACAAATAATTTCCGATAAAGGATTAACAATGGGGCTCATTGTTCACTTAAACTTGAAGAACAAAAAATTGGCGAATGGTACTGTTTAGATGCTTTGCATATAGGTTTCTTAGACTATATAGAAGCAATATATACATTGATTTCAACCGTCTACCTGTTCCATTCATTGTTCTACTTGTCGAAAGTTACAAATAATTTCTGTTAAAGGATTAACAATGGGAATCGTAGTTCACTTAAACTTGAAGTACAAAAAATTGGCGAATTGTATTGTTTGGATGCTTTGCATATATGTTTCTTAGACTATATAGAAGCAATATATACAAAGATTTCAACCGTCTACCTGTTCCATTCATTGTTCTACTTGTCGAAAATTACAAATAATTTCCGATAAAGGATTATCCATTGGGGCTCATTGTTCACTAAACTTGAAGAACAAAGATTGTCGAATTGTACTGTTTGGATGCTTTGCATATATGTTTCTTAGACTATATAGAAGCAATATATACAATGATTTCAACCGTCTACCTGTTCCATTCATTGTTCTACTTGTCGAAAGTTACAAATAATTTCCGTTAAGGAATTAACAATGGGGATCGTAGTTTACTTAAACTTGAAGAACAAAAAATTGGCGAATTGTACTGTTTGGATGCTTTGCATATATGTTTCTTAGACTATATAGAAGCAATATATACAATGATTTCAACAGTCTACCTGTTCCATTCATTGTTCTACTTGTCGAAATTTACAAATAATTTCCTTTAAAGGATTAACAATGGGGCTCGTAGTTCACTTAAACTTGAAGAACAAAAAATTGGCGAATGGTACTGTTTGGATGCTTTGCACATATGTTTCTTAGACTATATAGAAGCAATATATACAAAGATTTCAACCGTCTACCTGTTCCATTCATTGTTCTACTTGTCGAAAGTTACAAATCATTTCCGATAACGGATTAACAATTGGGGCTCATTGTTCACTTAAACTTGAAGAACAAAAAATTGTCGAATTGTACTGTTTAGATGCTTTGCATATATGTTTCTTAGACTATATAGAAGCAATATATACATTGATTTCAACCGTCTACCTGTTCCATTCATTGTTCTACTTGTCGAAAGTTACAAATAATTTCTGTTAAAGGATTAACAATGGGAATCGTAGTTCACTTAAACTTGAAGTACAAAAAATTGGCGAATTGTATTGTTTGGATGCTTTGCATATATGTTTCTTAGACTATATAGAAGCAATATATACAAAGATTTCAACCGTCTACCTGTTCCATTCATTGTTCTACTTGTCGAAAATTACAAATAATTTCCGATAAAGGATTATCCATTGGGGCTCATTGTTCACTAAACTTGAAGAACAAAGATTGTCGAATTGTACTGTTTGGATGCTTTGCATATATGTTTCTTAGACTATATAGAAGCAATATATACAATGATTTCAACCGTCTACCTGTTCCATTCATTGTTCTACTTGTCGAAAGTTACAAATAATTTCCGTTAAGGAATTAACAATGGGGATCGTAGTTTACTTAAACTTGAAGAACAAAAAATTGGCGAATTGTACTGTTTGGATGCTTTGCATATATGTTTCTTAGACTATATAGAAGCAATATATACAATGATTTCAACAGTCTACCTGTTCCATTCATTGTTCTACTTGTCGAAATTTACAAATAATTTCCTTTAAAGGATTAACAATGGGGCTCGTAGTTCACTTAAACTTGAAGAACAAAAAATTGGCGAATGGTACTGTTTGGATGCTTTGCACATATGTTTCTTAGACTATATAGAAGCAATATATACAAAGATTTCAACCGTCTACCTGTTCCATTCATTGTTCTACTTGTCGAAAGTTACAAATCATTTCCGATAACGGATTAACAATTGGGGCTCATTGTTCACTTAAACTTGAAGAACAAAAAATTGTCGAATTGTACTGTTTGGATGCTTTGCATATATGTTTCTTAGACTATATAGAAGCAATCTATACAATGATTTCAACCGTCTACCTGTTCCATTCATTGTTCTACTTGTCGAAAATTACAAATAATTTCCGGTAAAGGATTAACCATTGGGGCTCATTGTTCACTAAACTTGAAGAACAAAAAATTGTCGAATGGTACTGTTTGGATGCTTTGCATATATGTTTCTTAGACTATATAGAAGCAATATATACAACGATTTCAACCGTCTACCTGTTCCATTCATTGTTATACTTGACGAAATTTACAAATAATTTCCTTTAAAGGATTAACAATGGGGCTCGTAGTTCACTTAAACTTGAAGAACAAAAAATTGGCGAATGGTACTGTTTGGATGCTTTGCATATATGTTTCTTAGACTATATAGAAGCAATATATAAAAAGATTTCAACCGTCTACCTGTTCCATTCATTGTTATACTTGACGAAATTTACAAATAATTTCCTTTAAAGGATTAACAATGGGGCTCGTAGTTCACTTAAACTTGAAGAACAAAAAATTGGCGAATGGTACTGTTTGGATGCTTTGCATATATGTTTCTTAGACTATATAGAAGCAATATATACAAAGATTTCAACCGTCTACCTGTTCCATTCATTGTTCTACTTGTCGAAAGTTACAAATAATATCCGATAACGGATTAAGCATTGGGGCTCATTGTTCACTTAAACTTGAAGAACAAAAAATTGGCGAATTGTACTGTTTGGATGCTTTGCATATATTTTTCTTAGACTATATAGAAGCAATATATACAAAGATTTCAAGCGTCTACCTGTTCCATTCATTGTTCTACTTGTCGAAATTTACAAATAATTTCCTTTAAAGGATTAACAATGGGGCTCGTAGTTCACTTAAACTTGAAGAACAAAAAATTGGCGAATGGTACTGTTTGGATGCTTTGCACATATGTTTCTTAGACTATATAGAAGCAATATATACAAAGATTTCAACCGTCTACCTGTTCCATTCATTGTTCTACTTGTCGAAAGTTACAAATCATTTCCGATAACGGATTAACAATTGGGGCTCATTGTTCACTTAAACTTGAAGAACAAAAAATTGTCGAATTGTACTGTTTGGATGCTTTGCATATATGTTTCTTAGACTATATAGAAGCAATATATACAATGATTTCAACCGTCTACCTGTTCCATTCATTGTTCTACTTGTCGAAAATTACAAATAATTTCCGGTAAAGGATTAACCATTGGGGCTCATTGTTCACTAAACTTGAAGAACAAAAAATTGTCGAATTGTACTGTTTGGATGCTTTGCATATATGTTTCTAAGACTATATAGAAGCAATATATACAACGATTTCAACAGTCTACCTGTTCCATTCATTGTTATACTTGACGAAATTTACAAATAATTTCCTTTAAAGGATTAACAATGGGGCTCGTAGTTCACTTAAACTTGAAGAACAAAAAATTGGCGAATGGTACTGTTTGGATGCTTTGCATATATGTTTCTTAGACTATATAGAAGCAATATATACAAAGATTTCAACCGTCTACCTGTTCCATTCAATGTTCTACTTGTCGAAAGTTACAAATAATATCCGATAACGGATTAAGCATTGGGGCTCATGGTTCACTTAAACTTGAAGAACAAAAAATTGGCGAATTGTACTGTTTGGATGCTTTGCATATATTTTTCTTAGACTATATAGAAGCAATATATACAAAGATTTCAAGCGTCTACCTGTTCCATTCATTGTTCTACTTGTCGAAAGTTACAAATAATTTCTGTTAAAGGATTAAGAATGGGAATCGTAGTTCACTTAAACTTGAAGAACAAAAAATTGGCGAATTGTACTGTTTGGATGCTTTGCGTATATGTTTCTTAGACTATATAGAAGCAATATATACAAAGATCTCAACCGTCTACCTGTTCCATTCATTGTTCTACTTGTCGAAAGATATAAATAATTTCCGATAAAGGATTAACCATTGGGGCTCATTGTTCACTTATACTTGAAGAACAAAAAATTGGCGAATTGTACTGTTTGGATTCTTTGCATATATATTTCTTAGACTATATAGAAGCAATATATACAAAGATTTCAACAGTCTACCTATTCCATTCATTGTTCTACTTGTCGAAAGTTACAAATAATTTCCGATAATGGATTAACCATTGGGTCTCATTGTTCACTTATACTTGAAGAACAAAAAATTGGCGAATTGTACTGTTTGGATGCTTTGCATATATGTTTCTTAGACTATATAGAAGCAATATATACAATGATTTCAACCGTCTACCTGTTCCATTCATTGTTCTACTTGTCGAAAGTTACAAATAATATCTGTTAAAGGATTAACAATGGGAATCGTAGTTCACTTAAACTTGAAGTACAAAAAATTGGCGAATTGTACTGTTTGGATGCTTTGCATATATGTTTCTTAGACTATACAGAAGCAATATATAGCAGGATTTCACTCGTCTACCTGTACTATTCATTGTTCTACTTGTAGAAAGTTACAAATAATTACCACTTCATGATTATCAATGGGGCTCGTTGTTCACTTAAACTTGAAGAACAAAAAATTGGCGAATTGTACTGTTTTGATGCTTTGCATATATGTTTCTTAGACTATATAGAAGCAATATATACAATGGTTTCAACCGTCTACCTGTTCCATTCATTGTTCTACTTGTCGAAAGTTACAAATAATTTCCGTTAAAGTATTAACAATGGGGCTCGTAGTTCTCTTAAACTTGAAGAACAAAAAATTGGCGAATTGTACTGTTTCGATGCTTTGCATATATGTTTCTTTGACTATATAGAAGCAATATATACATTGATTTCCACCGTCTACCTGTTCCATTCATTGTTCTACTTGTAGAAAATTACAATTAATTTCCGTTAAATGATTAACAATGGGGCTCGTAGTTCACATAAACTTGAAGTACAAAAAATTGGCGAATTGTACTGTTTGGATGCTTTGCATATATGTTTCTTAGACTATACAGAAGCAATATATAGAAGGATTTCACTCGTCTACCTGTACTATTCATTGTTCTACTTGTAGAAAGTTACAAATAATTACCACTTCATGATTATCAATGGGGCTCGTTGTTCACTTAAACTTGAAGAACAAAAAATTGGCGAATGGTACTGTTTGGATGCTTTGCATATATGTTTCTTAGACTATATAGAAGCAATATATACAAAGATTTCAACCGTCTACCTGTTCCATTCATTGTTCTACTTGTCGAAAGTTACAAATAATTTCCGTTAAAGGATTAACAATGGGGCTCATAGTTCACTTAAACTTGAAGAACAAAAAATTGGCTCATGGTAATGTTTGGATGCTTTGCGTACATGTTTCTTAGACTATATGGAAGCAATATATACAATGATTTCAACCGTCTACTTGTTCCATTCATTGTTCTACTTGTCGAAAATTACAAATAATTTCCGATAAAGGATTAACTATTGGGGCTCATTGTTCACTAAAACTTGAAGAACAAAAAATTGGCGAATTGTACTGTTTAGATGCTTTGCATATATGTTTCTTAGACTATATAGAAGCAATATATACATTGATTTCAACCGTCTACCTGTTCCATTCATTGTTCTACTTGTCGAAAGTTACAAATAATTTCTGTTAAAGGATTAACAATGGGAATCGTAGTTCACTTAAACTTGAAGTACAAAAAATTGGCGAATTGTATTGTTTGGATGCTTTGCATATATGTTTCTTAGACTATATAGAAGCAATATATACAATGATTTCAACCGTCTTCCTGCTCCATTCATTGTTCTACTTGTAGAAAGTTACAAATAATTTCCATTTAAAGGATTAACAATGGGGCTCGTTGTTCACTTAAACTTGAAGAACAATAAATTGGCGAATTGTACTGTTTGGATGCTTTGCATATATGTTTCTTTGACTATATAGAAGCAATATATACAACGATTTCAACCGTCTACCTGTTCCATTCATTGTTCTACTTGTCGAAAGTTACAAATAATATCCGATAACGGATTAAGCATTGGGGCTCATTGTTCACTTAAACTTGAAGAACAAAAAATTGGCGAATTGTACTGTTTGGATGCTTTGCATATATTTTTCTTAGACTATATAGAAGCAATATATACAAAGATTTCAAGCGTCTACCTGTTCCATTCATTGTTCTACTTGTCGAAATTTACAAATAATTTCCTTTAAAGGATTAACAATGGGGCTCGTAGTTCACTTAAACTTGAAGAACAAAAAATTGGCGAATGGTACTGTTTGGATGCTTTGCACATATGTTTCTTAGACTATATAGAAGCAATATATACAAAGATTTCAACCGTCTACCTGTTCCATTCATTGTTCTACTTGTCGAAAGTTACAAATCATTTCCGATAACGGATTAACAATTGGGGCTCATTGTTCACTTAAACTTGAAGAACAAAAAATTGTCGAATTGTACTGTTTGGATGCTTTGCATATATGTTTCTTAGACTATATAGAAGCAATATATACAATGATTTCAACCGTCTACCTGTTCCATTCATTGTTCTACTTGTCGAAAATTACAAATAATTTCCGGTAAAGGATTAACCATTGGGGCTCATTGTTCACTAAACTTGAAGAACAAAAAATTGTCGAATTGTACTGTTTGGATGCTTTGCATATATGTTTCTTAGACTATATAGAAGCAATATATACAACGATTTCAACAGTCTACCTGTTCCATTCATTGTTATACTTGACGAAATTTACAAATAATTTCCTTTAAAGGATTAACAATGGGGCTCGTAGTTCACTTAAACTTGAAGAACAAAAAATTGGCGAATGGTACTGTTTGGATGCTTTGCATATATGTTTCTTAGACTATATAGAAGCAATATATACAAAGATTTCAACCGTCTACCTGTTCCATTCAATGTTCTACTTGTCGAAAGTTACAAATAATATCCGATAACGGATTAAGCATTGGGGCTCATTGTTCACTTAAACTTGAAGAACAAAAAATTGGCGAATTGTACTGTTTGGATGCTTTGCATATATTTTTCTTAGACTATATAGAAGCAATATATACAAAGATTTCAAGCGTCTACCTGTTCCATTCATTGTTCTACTTGTCGAAAGTTACAAATAATTTCTGTTAAAGGATTAAGAATGGGAATCGTAGTTCACTTAAACTTGAAGAACAAAAAATTGGCGAATTGTACTGTTTGGATGCTTTGCGTATATGTTTCTTAGACTATATAGAAGCAATATATACAAAGATCTCAACCGTCTACCTGTTCCATTCATTGTTCTACTTGTCGAAAGATATAAATAATTTCCGATAAAGGATTAACCATTGGGGCTCATTGTTCACTTATACTTGAAGAACAAAAAATTGGCGAATTGTACTGTTTGGATTCTTTGCATATATATTTCTTAGACTATATAGAAGCAATATATACAAAGATTTCAACAGTCTACCTATTCCATTCATTGTTCTACTTGTCGAAAGTTACAAATAATTTCCGATAATGGATTAACCATTGGGTCTCATTGTTCACTTATACTTGAAGAACAAAAAATTGGCGAATTGTACTGTTTGGATGCTTTGCATATATGTTTCTTAGACTATATAGAAGCAATATATACAATGATTTCAACCGTCTACCTGTTCCATTCATTGTTCTACTTGTCGAAAGTTACAAATAATATCTGTTAAAGGATTAACAATGGGAATCGTAGTTCACTTAAACTTGAAGTACAAAAAATTGGCGAATTGTACTGTTTGGATGCTTTGCATATATGTTTCTTAGACTATACAGAAGCAATATATAGAAGGATTTCACTCGTCTACCTGTACTATTCATTGTTCTACTTGTAGAAAGTTACAAATAATTACCACTTCATGATTATCAATGGGGCTCGTTGTTCACTTAAACTTGAAGAACAAAAAATTGGCGAATTGTACTGTTTTGATGCTTTGCATATATGTTTCTTAGACTATATAGAAGCAATATATACAATGGTTTCAACCGTCTACCTGTTCCATTCATTGTTCTACTTGTCGAAAGTTACAAATAATTTCCGTTAAAGTATTAACAATGGGGCTCGTAGTTCTCTTAAACTTGAAGAACAAAAAATTGGCGAATTGTACTGTTTCGATGCTTTGCATATATGTTTCTTTGACTATATAGAAGCAATATATACATTGATTTCCACCGTCTACCTGTTCCATTCATTGTTCTACTTGTAGAAAATTACAATTAATTTCCGTTAAATGATTAACAATGGGGCTCGTAGTTCACATAAACTTGAAGTACAAAAAATTGGCGAATTGTACTGTTTGGATGCTTTGCATATGTGTTTCTTAGACTATACAGAAGCAATATATAGAAGGATTTCACTCGTCTACCTGTACTATTCATTGTTCTACTTGTAGAAAGTTACAAATAATTACCACTTCATGATTATCAATGGGGCTCGTTGTTCACTTAAACTTGAAGAACAAAAAATTGGCGAATGGTACTGTTTGGATGCTTTGCATATATGTTTCTTAGACTATATAGAAGCAATATATACAAAGATTTCAACCGTCTACCTGTTCCATTCATTGTTCTACTTGTCGAAAGTTACAAATAATTTCCGTTAAAGGATTAACAATGGGGCTCATAGTTCACTTAAACTTGAAGAACAAAAAATTGGCTCATGGTAATGTTTGGATGCTTTGCGTACATGTTTCTTAGACTATATGGAAGCAATATATACAATGATTTCAACCGTCTACTTGTTCCATTCATTGTTCTACTTGTCGAAAATTACAAATAATTTCCGATAAAGGATTAACTATTGGGGCTCATTGTTCACTAAAACTTGAAGAACAAAAAATTGGCGAATTGTACTGTTTAGATGCTTTGCATATATGTTTCTTAGACTATATAGAAGCAATATATACATTGATTTCAACCGTCTACCTGTTCCATTCATTGTTCTACTTGTCGAAAGTTACAAATAATTTCTGTTAAAGGATTAACAATGGGAATCGTAGTTCACTTAAACTTGAAGTACAAAAAATTGGCGAATTGTATTGTTTGGATGCTTTGCATATATGTTTCTTAGACTATATAGAAGCAATATATACAATGATTTCAACCGTCTTCCTGCTCCATTCATTGTTCTACTTGTAGAAAGTTACAAATAATTTCCATTTAAAGGATTAACAATGGGGCTCGTTGTTCACTTAAACTTGAAGAACAATAAATTGGCGAATTGTACTGTTTGGATGCTTTGCATATATGTTTCTTTGACTATATAGAAGCAATATATACAACGATTTCAACCGTCTACCTGTTCCATTCATTGTTATACTTGACGAAATTTACAAATAATTTCCTTTAAAGGATTAACAATGGGGCTCGTAGTTCACTTAAACTTGAAGAACAAAAAATTGGCGAATGGTACTGTTTGGATGCTTTGCATATATGTTTCTTAGACTATATAGAAGCAATATATAAAAAGATTTCAACCGTCTACCTGTTCCATTCATTGTTCTACTTGTCGAAAGTTACAAATAATATCCGATAACGGATTAAGTATTGGGGCTCATTGTTCACTTAAACTTGAAGAACAAAAAATTGGCGAATTGTACTGTTTTGATGCTTTGCATATATTTTTCTTAGACTATATAGAAGCAATATATACAAAGATTTCAAGCGTCTACCTGTTCCATTCATTGTTCTACTTGTCGAAATTTACAAATAATTTCCTTTAAAGGATTAACAATGGGGCTCGTAGTTCACTTAAACTTGAAGAACAAAAAATTGGCGAATGGTACTGTTTGGATGCTTTGCACATATGTTTCTTATACTATATAGAAGCAATATATACAAAGATTTCAACCGTCTACCTGTTCCATTCATTGTTCTACTTGTCGAAAGTTACAAATCATTTCCGATAACGGATTAACAATTGGGGCTCATTGTTCACTTAAACTTGAAGAACAAAAAATTGTCGAATTGTACTGTTTGGATGCTTTGCATATATGTTTCCTAGACTATATAGAAGCAATATATACAATGATTTCAACCGTCTACCTGTTCCATTCATTGTTATACTTGACGAAATTTACAAATAATTTCCTTTAAAGGATTAACAATGGGGCTCGTAGTTCACTTAAACTTGAAGAACAAAAAATTGGCGAATGGTACTGTTTGGATGCTTTGCATATATGTTTCTTAGACTATATAGAAGCAATATATACAAAGATTTCAACCGTCTACCTGTTCCATTCATTGTTCTACTTGTCGAAAGTTACAAATAATATCCGATAACGGATTAAGCATTGGGGCTCATTGTTCACTTAAAATTGAAGAACAAAAAATTGGCGAATTGTACTGTTTGGATGCTTTGCATATATTTTTCTTAGACTATATAGAAGCAATATATACAAAGATTTCAAGCGTCTACCTGTTCCATTCATTGTTCTACTTGTCGAAAATTACAAATAATTTCCTTTAAAGGATTAACAATGGGGCTCGTAGTTCACTTAAACTTGAAGAACAAAAAATTGGCGAATGGAACTGTTTGGATGCTTTGCACATATGTTTCTTAGACTATATAGAAGCAATATATACAAAGATTTCAACCGTCTACCTGTTCCATTCATTGTTCTACTTGTCGAAAGTTACAAATCATTTCCGATAACGGATTAACAATTGGGGCTCATTGTTCACTTAAACTTGAAGAACAAAAAATTGTCGAATTGTACTGTTTGGATGCTTTGCATATATGTTTCTTAGACTATATAGAAGCAATATATACAATGATTTCAACCGTCTACCTGTTCCATTCATTGTTCTACTTGTCGAAAATTACAAATAATTTCCGGTAAAGGATTAACCATTGGGGCTCATTGTTCACTAAACTCGAAGAACAAAAAATTGTCGAATTGTACTGTTTGGATGCTTTGCATATATGTTTCTTAGACTATATAGAAGCAATATATACAACGATTTCAACAGTCTACCTGTTCCATTCATTGTTATACTTGACGAAATTTACAAATAATTTCCTTTAAAGGATTGACAATGGGGCTCGTAGTTCACTTAAACTTGAAGAACAAAAAATTGGCGAATGGTACTGTTTGGATGCTTTGCATATATGTTTCTTAGACTATATAGAAGCAATATATACAAAGATTTCAACCGTCTACCTGTTCCATTCATTGTTCTACTTGTCGAAAGTTACAAATAATATCCGATAACGGATTAAGCATTGGGGCTCATTGTTCACTTAAACTTGAAGAACAAAAAATTGGCGAATTGTACTGTTTGGATGCTTTGCATATATTTTTCTTAGACTATATAGAAGCAATATATACAAAGATTTCAAGCGTCTACGTGTTCCAATCATTGTTCTACTTGTCGAAATTTACAAATAATTTCCTTTAAAGGATTAACAATGGGGCTCGTAGTTCACTTGAACTTGAAGAACAAAAAATTGGCGAATGGTACTGTTTGGATGCTTTGCATATATGTTTCTTAGACTATATAAACGCAATATATACAAAGATTTCAACCGTCTACCTGTTCCATTCATTGTTCTACTTGTCGAAAGTTACAAATAATTTCCGATAAAGGATTAACAATTGGGGCTCATTGTTCACTTAAACTTGAAGAACAAAAAATTGTCGAATTGTACTGTTTGGATGCTTTGCATATATGTTTCCTAGACTATATAGAAGCAATATATACAATGATTTCAACCGTCTACCTGTTCCATTCATTGTTATACTTGACGAAATTTACAAATAATTTCCTTTAAAGGATTAACAATGGGGCTCGTAGTTCACTTAAACTTGAAGAACAAAAAATTGGCGAATGGTACTGTTTGGATGCTTTGCATATATGTTTCTTAGACTATATAGAAGCAATATATACAAAGATTTCAACCGTCTACCTGTTCCATTCATTGTTCTACTTGTCGAAAGTTACAAATAATATCCGATAACGGATTAAGCATTGGGGCTCATTGTTCACTTAAAATTGAAGAACAAAAAATTGGCGAATTGTACTGTTTGGATGCTTTGCATATATTTTTCTTAGACTATATAGAAGCAATATATACAAAGATTTCAAGCGTCTACCTGTTCCATTCATTGTTCTACTTGTCGAAAATTACAAATAATTTCCTTTAAAGGATTAACAATGGGGCTCGTAGTTCACTTAAACTTGAAGAACAAAAAATTGGCGAATGGAACTGTTTGGATGCTTTGCACATATGTTTCTTAGACTATATAGAAGCAATATATACAAAGATTTCAACCGTCTACCTGTTCCATTCATTGTTCTACTTGTCGAAAGTTACAAATCATTTCCGATAACGGATTAACAATTGGGGCTCATTGTTCACTTAAACTTGAAGAACAAAAAATTGTCGAATTGTACTGTTTGGATGCTTTGCATATATGTTTCTTAGACTATATAGAAGCAATATATACAATGATTTCAACCGTCTACCTGTTCCATTCATTGTTCTACTTGTCGAAAATTACAAATAATTTCCGGTAAAGGATTAACCATTGGGGCTCATTGTTCACTAAACTCGAAGAACAAAAAATTGTCGAATTGTACTGTTTGGATGCTTTGCATATATGTTTCTTAGACTATATAGAAGCAATATATACAACGATTTCAACAGTCTACCTGTTCCATTCATTGTTATACTTGACGAAATTTACAAATAATTTCCTTTAAAGGATTAACAATGGGGCTCGTAGTTCACTTAAACTTGAAGAACAAAAAATTGGCGAATGGTACAGTTTGGATGCTTTGCATATATGTTTCTTAGACTATATAGAAGCAATATATACAAAGATTTCAACCGTCTACCTGTTCCATTCATTGTTCTACTTGTCGAAAGTTACAAATAATATCCGATAACGGATTAAGCATTGGGGCTCATTGTTCACTTAAACTTGAAGAACAAAAAATTGGCGAATTGTACTGTTTGGATGCTTTGCATATATTTTTCTTAGACTATATAGAAGCAATATATACAAAGATTTCAAGCGTCTACGTGTTCCAATCATTGTTCTACTTGTCGAAATTTACAAATAATTTCCTTTAAAGGATTAACAATGGGGCTCGTAGTTCACTTGAACTTGAAGAACAAAAAATTGGCGAATGGTACTGTTTGGATGCTTTGCATATATGTTTCTTAGACTATATAAACGCAATATATACAAAGATTTCAACCGTCTACCTGTTCCATTCATTGTTCTACTTGTCGAAAGTTACAAATAATTTCCGATAAAGGATTAACCATTGGGGCTCGTTGTTCACTTAAACTTGAAGAACAAAAAATTGGCGAATGGTACTTTTGGATGCTTTGCATATATGTTTCTTAGACTATATAGAAGCAATATATACATTGATTTCAACCGGCTACCTGTTCCATTCATTGTTCTACTTGTCGCAAGTTACAAATAATTTCCGTTAAAGTATTAACAATGGGGCTCGTAGTTCACTTAAACTTGAAGATCAAATAATTGGCGAATTGTACTGTTTGGATTCCTTGCATATATGTTTCTTAGACTATACAGAAGCAATATATACAATGATTTCAACAGTCTACCTGTTCCATTCATTGTTCTACTTGTTGAAATTTACAAATAATTTCCTTTAAAGGATTAACAATGGGGCTCGTAGTTCACTTAAACTTGAAGAACAATAAATTGGCGAATTGTACTGTTTGGATGCTTTGCATATATGTTTCTTAGACTATATAGAAGCAATATATACAAAGATTTCAACCGTCTACCTGTTCCATTCATTGTTCTACTTGTCGAAAGTTACAAATAATTTCCGATAAAGGATTAACCATTGGGGCTCATTGTTCACTTAACCTTGAAAAACAAAAAATTGGCGAATTGTACTTTTTGGATGCTTTGCATATATGTTTCTTAGACTATATAGAAGCAATATATACAAAGATTTCAACCGTCTACCTGTTCCATTCAGTGTTCTACTTGTCGAAAGTTACAAATAATTTCCGATAAAGGATTAACAATGGGTCTCATTGTTCACATAAACTTGAAGAACAAAAAATTGGCGAATGGTACTGTTTGAATGCTTTGAATATATGTTTCTTAGACTTTATAGACGCAATATATACAAAGATTTCAACCGTCTGCCTGTTCCATTCATTGTTCTACTTGTCGCAAGTTACAAATAATTTCCTTTAAAGTATTAACAATGGGGCTCGTAGTTCACTTAAACTTGAAGATCAAATAATTGGCGAATTGTACTGTTTGGATTCTTTGCATATATGTTTCTTAGACTATACACAAGCAATATATACAATGATTTCAACAGTCTACCTGTTCCATTCATTGTTCTACTTGTTGAAATTTACAAATAATTTCCTTTAAAGGATTAACAATGGGGCTCGTAGTTCACTTAAATTTGAAGATCAAAAAATTGGCGAATGGTACTGTTTGGATGCTTTGCATATATGTTTCTTAGATTATATAGTAGCAATATATACAAAGATTTCAACCGTCTACCTGTTCCATTCATTGTTCTACTTGTCGAAATTTACAAATAATTTCCTTTAAAGGATTAACAATGGGACTCGTTGTTCACTTAAACTTGAAGAACAATAAATTGGCGAATTGTACTGTTTGGATGCTTTGCAGATATGTTTCTTAGACTATATAGAAGCAATATATACAAAGATTTCAACCGTCTACGTGTTCCAATCATTGTTCTACTTGTCGAAATTTACAAATAATTTCCTTTAAAGGATTAACAATGGGGCTCGTTGTTCACTTAAACTTGAAGATCAAAAAATTGGCGAATGGTACTGTTTGGATGCTTTGCATATATGTTTCTTAGATTATATAGTAGCAATACATACAAAGATTTCAACCGTCTACGTGTTCCAATCATTGTTCTACTTGTCGAAAGTTACAAATAATTTCCGATAAAGGATTAACAATGGGGCTCATTGTTCACTTAAACTTGAAGGCCAACAAATTGGCGAATGGTAATGTTTGGATGCTTTGCATAAATGTTTCTTAGACTATATGGAAGCAATATATACAAAGATTTCAACCGTCTACGTGTTCCAATCATTGTTCTACTTGTCGAAAGTTACAAATAATTTCCGATAAAAGATTAACCATTGGGGCTCATTTTTCACTTAAACTTGAAGAACAAAAAATTGGCGAATGGTACTGTTTGGATGCTTTGCGTTTATGTTTCTTAGACTATATAGAAGCAATATATAAAATGATTTCAACCGTCTACCAGTTCCATTCATTGTTCTACTTGTCGGAAGTTACAAATAATTTCCGTTAAAGTATTAACAATGGGGCTCGTAGTTCACTTAAACATGAAGATGAAATAATTGGCGAAATGTACTGTATGGATGCTTTGCATATATGTTTCTTAGATTATATAGAAGCAATATATACAATGATTTCAACCGTCTACCTGTTCCATTCATTGTTCTACTTGTCGAAAATTAAAAATAATTTCCGATAAAGGATTAACCATTGGGGCTCATTGTTCACTTAAACTTGAAGAACAAAAAATTGTTGAATTGTACTGTTTGGATGCTTTGCATATATGTTTCTTAGACTATATAGAAGCAATATATACAATGATTTCAACCGTCTACCTGTTCCATTCATTGTTCTACTTGACGAAATTTACAAATAATTTCCTTTAAAGGATTAACAATGGGGCTCGCAGTTCACTTAAACATGAAGAGCAAAAAATTGGCGAATTGTACTGTTTGGACGCTTTGCATATATGTTTCTTAGACTATATAGAAGCAATATATACAAAGAATTCAACCGTCTACCTGTTCCATTCATTGTTCTACTTCTCGAAAGTTACAAATAATTTCCGATAAAGGATTAACCAATGGGGCTCGTTGTTTACTTAAACTTGAAGAACAAAAAATTGGCGAATGGTACTGTTTGGATGCTTTGCATATATGTTTCTTAGATTATATAGAAGCAATATATACAAAGATTTCAACCGTCTACCTGTACCGTTCATTGTTCTACTTGTCGAAATTTACAAATAATTTCCTTTAAAGGATTAACAATGGGGCTCGTTGTTCACTTAAACTTGAAGAATAATAAATTGGCGAATTGTACTGTTTTGATGCTTTGCATATATGTTTCTTAGACTATATAGAAGCAATATATACAATGATTTCAACCGTCTACCTGTTCCATTCATTGTTCTACTTGACGAAATTTACAAATAATTTCCATTAAAGGATTAACAATGGGGCTCGCAGTTCACTTAAACTTGAAGAACAAAAAATTGGCGAATGGTACTGTTTGGATGCTTTGCATATATGTTTCTTAGATTATATAGAAGCAATATATACAAAGATGTCAACCGTCTACCTGTACCATTCATTGTTCTACTTGTCGAAAGTTACAAATAATTTCCGATAAAGGATTAACCAATGGGGCTCGTTGTTCACTTAAACTTGAAGAACAAAAAATTGGCGAATGGTACTGTTTGGATGCTATGCATATATGTTTCTTAGACTATTTAGAAGCAATATATAGAAAGATTTCACCCGTCTACCCGTACTATTCATTGTTCTACTTGTAGAAAGTTACAAATAATTTCCATTAAAGGATTAAAAATGGGGCTCGTAGTTCACTTAAACTTGAAGAGCAAAAAATTGGCGAATTGTACTGTTTGGACGCTTTGCATATATGTTTCTTAGGCTATATAGAAGCAATATATACAAAGAATTCAACCGTCTACCTGTTCCATTCATTGTTCTACTTGTCGAAAGTTACAAATAATTTCCGATAAAGGATTAACCAATGGGGCTCGTTGTTCACTTAAACTTGAAGAACAAAAAATTGGCGAATGGTACTGTTTGGATGCTTTGTAGATATGTTTCTTAGACTATATAGAAGCAATATGTACAATGATTCCAACCGTCTACCTGTTCCATTCATTGTTCTACTTGTCGAAAGTTACAAATAATTCCCGTTAAGGGATTAACAATGGGGATCGAAGTTTACTTAAACTTGAAGAACAAGAAATTGGCGAATTGTCCTGTTTGGATGCTTTGCATATATGTTTCTTAGACTATATAGAAGCAATATATACAATGATTTCAACCGTCTACCTATTCCATTCATTGTTCTACTTGCCGAAATTTACAAATAATTTCCTTTAAAGGATTAACAATGGGGCTCGTAGTTCACTTAAACTTGAAGAACAAAAAATTGACGAATGGTACTGTTTGGATGCTTTGAATATATGTTTCTTAGATTGTATAGAAGCAATATATACAAAGATTTCAACCGTCTACCTGTTCCATTCATTGTTCTACTTGTCGAAAATTACAAGTAATTTCCGATAAAGGATTAACCATTGGGGCTCATTGTTCACTTAAACCTGAAAAACAAAAAATTGGCGAATTGTACTGTTTGGATGCTTTGCATATTTCTTTCTTAGACTATTTAGAAGCAATATATAGAAGGATTTCACCCGTCTACCTGTACTATTCATTGTTCTACTTGTAGAAAGTTACAAATAATTTCCATTTCATGATTATCAATTGGGCTCGCTGTTCACTTAAACTTGAAGATCAAAAAATTGGCGATTGTTACTGCTTAGATGCTTTGCATATATGTTTCTTAGATTATATAGAAGCAATATATACAAAGATTTCAACCGTCTGCCTGTTCCATTCATTGTTCTACTTGTCGAAATTTACAAATAATTTCCTTTAAAGGATTAACAATGGGGCTCGTTGTTCACTTAAACTTGAAGAATAATGAATTGGCGAATTGTACTGTTTTGATGCTTTGCATATATGTTTCTTAGACTATTTAGAAGCAATATATAGAAAGATTTCACCCGTCTACCCGTACTATTCATTGTTCTACTTGTAGAAAGTTACAAATAATTTCCTTTAAAGGATTAAAAATGGGGCTCGTAGTTCACTTAAACTTGAAGAGCAAAAAATTGGCGAATTGTACTGTTTGGACGCTTTGCATATATGTTTCTCAGGCTATATAGAAGCAATATAAACAAAGAATTCAACCGTCTACCTGTTCCATTCATTGTTCTACTTGTCGAAAGTTACAAATAATTTCCGATAAAGGATTAACCAATGGGGCTCGTTGTTCACTTAAACTTGAAGAACAAAAAATTGGCGAATGGTACTGTTTGGATGCTTTGCAGATATGTTTCTTAGACTATATAGAAGCAATATGTACAATGATTCCAACCGTCTACCTGTTCCATTCATTGTTCTACTTGTCGAAAGTTACAAATAATTCCCGTTAAGGGATTAACAATGGGGATCGAAGTTTACTTAAACTTGAAGAACAAGAAATTGGCGAATTGTACTGTTTGGATGCTGTGCATATATGTTTCTTAGACTATATAGACGCAGTATATACAAAGATTTCAACCGTCTACCTGTTCCATTCATTATTCTACTTGTCGCAAGTTACAAATAATTTCCGTTGAAGTATTAACAATGGGGCTCGTAGTTCACTTAAACTTGAAGAACAAAAAATTGGCGAATTGTACTGTTTGGATGCTTTGCATATATGTTTCTCAGACTATATAGAAGAAATATATACAAAGATTTCAACCGTCTACCTGATCCATTCATTGTTCTACTTGTCGAAATTTACAAATAATTTCCTTTGAAGGATTAACAATGGGGCTCATTGTTCACTTAAACTTGAAGACCAAAAAATTGGCAATTGGTACTGTTTGGATGCTTTGCGTACATGTTTCTTAGACTATATGGAAGCAATATATACAAAGATTTCAACCGTCTACGTGTTCCAATCATTGTTCTACTTGTCGAAATTTACAAATAATTTCCTTTAAAGGATTAACAATGGGGCTCATTGTTCACTTAAACTTGAAGAACAAAAAATTGGCGAATTGTACTGTTTGGATGCATTGCATATATGTTTCTTAGACTATATAGAAGCAACATATACAAAGATTTCAACCGTCTACCTGTTCTATTCATTGTTCTACTTGTCGAAATTTACAAATAATTTCCTTTAAAGGATTAACAATGTGGCTCGTAGTTCACTTAAACTTGAAGAACAAAAAATTGGCGAATGGTACTGTTTGGATGATTTGCATATATGTTTCTTAGACTATATGGAAGAAATATATACAAAGATTTCAACCGTCTACGTGTTCCAATCATTGTTCTACTTGTCGAAATTTACAAATAATTTCATTTAAAGGATTAACAATGAGGCTCGTTGTTCACTTAAACTTGAAGAATAATAAATTGGCGAATTGTACTGTTTTGATGCTTTGCATATATGTTTCTTAGACTATATAGACGCAATATATACAAGGATTTCAACCGTCTACCTGTTCCATTCATTGTTCTACTTGTCGAAAGTTACAAATAATTACCGATAAAGGATTAACCATTGGGGCTCATTGTTCACTTAAACTTGGAGAACAAAAAATTGGCGAGTTGTACTGTTTGGATGCTTTGCATATATGTTTCTTAGACTATATAGAAGCAATATATACAAAGATTTCAACCGTCTACCTGTTCCATTCATTGTTCTACTTCTCGAAAGTTACAAATAATTTCCGATAAAGGATTAACCAATGGGGCTCGTTGTTTACTTAAACTTGAAGAACAAAAAATTGGCGAATGGTACTGTTTGGATGCTTTGCATATATGTTTCTTAGATTATATAGAAGCAATATATACAAAGATTTCAACCGTCTACCTGTACCGTTCATTGTTCTACTTGTCGAAATTTACAAATAATTTCCTTTAAAGGATTAACAATGGGGCTCGTTGTTCACTTAAACTTGAAGAATAATAAATTGGCGAATTGTACTGTTTTGATGCTTTGCATATATGTTTCTTAGACTATTTAGAAGCAATATATAGAAAGATTTCACCCGTCTACCCGTACTATTCATTGTTCTACTTGTAGAAAGTTACAAATAATTTCCTTTAAAGGATTAAAAATGGGGCTCGTAGTTCACTTAAACTTGAAGAGCAAAAAATTGGCGAATTGTACTGATTGGACGCTTTGCATATATGTTTCTTAGGCTATATAGAAGCAATATATACAAAGAATTCAACCGTCTACCTGTTCCATTCATTGTTCTACTTGTCGAAAGTTTCCATTTCATGATTATCAATTGGGCTCGCTGTTCACTTAAACTTGAAGATCAAAAAATTGGCGATCGTTACTGCTTAGATGCTTTGCATATATGTTTCTTAGATTATATAGAAGCAATATATACAAAGATTTCAACCGTCTGCATGTTCCATTCATTGTTCTACTTGTCGAAAATTACAAATAATTACCGATAAAGGATTAACCATTGGTGCTCATTGTTCACTTAAACTTGAAGACCAAAAAATTGGCGAATGGTACTGTTTGGATGCTTTGCGTACATGTTTCTTAGACTATATGGAAGCAATATATACAAAGATTTCAACCATCTACGTGTTCCAATCATTGTTCTACTTGTCGAAATTTACAAATAATTTCCTTTAAAGGATTAACAATGGGGCTCGTAGTTCACTTAAACTTGAAGAACAAAAAATTGGCGAATGGTACTCTTTGGATGATTTGCATATATGTTTCTTAGACTATATGGAAGCAATATATGCAAAGATTTCAACCGTCTACGTGTTCCAATCATTGTTCTACTTGTCGAAATTTACAAATAATTTCATTTAAAGGAATAACAATGAGGCTCGTTGTTCACTTAAACTTGAAGAACAAGAAATTCGCGAATTGTACTGTTTGGATGCTTTGCATATATGTTTCTTAGACTATATAGAAGCAATATATACAATGATTTCAACCGTAAACCTGTTCCATTCATTGTTCTACTTGTCGAAATTAACAAATAATTTCCTTTAAAGGATTAACAATGGGGCTCGTAGTTCACTTAAACTTGAAGAACAAAAAATTGACGAATTGTACTGTTTGGATGCTTTGCATATATGTTTCTTAGACTATTTAGAAGCAATATATAGAAAGATTTCACCCGTCTACCTGTACTATTCATTGTTCTACTTGTAGAAAGTTACAAATAATTTCCATTTCATGATTATCAATGGGGCTCGGTGTTCACTTGAACTTGAAGATCAAAAAATTGGCGAATGTTACTGTTTAGTTGCTTTGCATATAGGTTTCGTAGACTATATAGAAGCACCATATACAAAGATTTCAACAGTCTACCTGTTCTATTCGTTGTTCTACTTGTCGAAAATTACAAATAATTTCCGATAAAGGATTAACCATTGGGTCTCATTGTTCACTTAAACTTGAAGACCAAAAAATTGGCAAATGGTA
Organism: Cerceris ruficornis; assembly: GCA_963989415.1. NCBI lineage: Eukaryota > Metazoa > Arthropoda > Insecta > Hymenoptera > Crabronidae > Cerceris > Cerceris ruficornis. Next base: position 47,540 of record CAXDIW010000516.1, read on the forward strand.
TTGTTTGGATGCTTTGCGTACATGTTCCTTAGACTATATGGAAGCTATATATACAAAGATTTCAACAGTCGACGTGTTCCAATCATTGTTCTACTTGTCGAAATTTAGAAATAATTTCCTTTAAAGGATTAACAATGGGGCTCGCTGTTCACTTAAACTTGAAGAACAAAAAATTGGCGAATGGTACTGTTTGGATGCTTTGCATATATGTTTCTTAGACTATATAGAAGCAATATATACATTGATTTCAACCGTCTACCTGTTCCATTCATTGTTCTACTTATCGCAAGTTACAAATAATTTCCATTAAAGTATTAACAATGGGACTCGTAGTTCACTTAAACTTGAAGATCAAATAATTGGCGAATTGTACTGTTTGGATGATTTGCAGATATGTTTCTTAGACTATATAGAAGCAATATGTAAAATGATTCCAAACGTCTACCTGTTCCATTCATTGTTCTACTTGTCGAAAGTTACAAATAATTCCCGTTAAGGGATTAACAATGGGGATCGAAGTTTACTTAAACTTGAAGAACAAGAAATTGGCGAATTGTACTGTTTGGATGCTTTGCATATATGTTTCTTAGACTATATAGAAGCAATATATACAATGATTTCAACCGTCTACCTATTCCATTCATTGTTCTACTTGCCGAAATTTACAAATAATTTCCTTTAAAGGATTAACAATGGGGCTCGTAGTTCACTTAAAATTGAAGAACAAAAAATTGGCGAATGGTACTGTTTGGATGCTTTGAATATATGTTTCTTAGATTATATAGAAGCAATATATACAAAGATTTCAACCGTCTACCTGTTCCATTCATTGTTCTACTTGTCGAAAATTACAAATAATTTCCGATAAAGGATTAACCATTGGGGCTCATTGTTCACTTAAACTTGAAGAACAAAAAATTGGCGATTGTTACTCTTTAGATGCTTTGCATATATGTTTCTTAGACTATATAGAAGCAATATATACAATGATTTCAACCGTCTACCTGTTCCATTCATTGTTCTACTTGACGAAATTTACAAATAATTTCCATTAAAGGATTAACAATGGGGCTCGCAGTTCACTTAAACTTGAAGAACAAAAAATTGGCGAATGGTACTGTTTGGATGCTTTGCATATATGTTTCTTAGATTATATAGAAGCAATATATACAAAGATTTCAACCGTCTACCTGTACCATTCATTGTTCTACTTGTCGAAAGTTACAAATAATTTCCGATAAAGGATTAACCAATGGGGCTCGTTGTTCACTTAAACTTGAAGAACAAAAAATTGGCGAATGGTACTGTTTGGATGCTATGCATATATATTTCTTAGACTATTTAGAAGCAATATATAGAAAGATTTCACCCGTCTACCCGTACTATTCATTGTTCTACTTGTAGAAAGTTACAAATAATTTCCATTAAAGGATTAAAAATGGGGCTCGTAGTTCACTTAAACTTGAAGAGCAAAAAATTGGCGAATTGTACTGTTTGGACGCTTTGCATATATGTTTCTTAGGCTATATAGAAGCAATATATACAAAGAATTCAACCGTCTACCTGTTCCATTCATTGTTCTACTTGTCGAAAGTTACAAATAATTTCCGATAAAGGATTAACCAATGGGGCTCGTTGTTCACTTAAACTTGAAGAACAAAAAATTGGCGAATGGTACTGTTTGGATGCTTTGTAGATATGTTTCTTAGACTATATAGAAGCAATATGTACAATGATTCCAACCGTCTACCTGTTCCATTCATTGTTCTACTTGTCGAAAGTTACAAATAATTCCCGTTAAGGGATTAACAATGGGGATCGAAGTTTACTTAAACTTGAAGAACAAGAAATTGGCGAATTGTCCTGTTTGGATGCTTTGCATATATGTTTCTTAGACTATATAGAAGCAATATATACAATGATTTCAACCGTCTACCTATTCCATTCATTGTTCTACTTGCCGAAATTTACAAATAATTTCCTTTAAAGGATTAACAATGGGGCTCGTAGTTCACTTAAACTTGAAGAACAAAAAATTGACGAATGGTACTGTTTGGATGCTTTGAATATATGTTTCTTAGATTATATAGAAGCAATATATACAAAGATTTCAACCGTCTACCTGTTCCATTCATTGTTCTACTTGTCGAAAATTACAAGTAATTTCCGATAAAGGATTAACCATTGGGGCTCATTGTTCACTTAAACCTGAAAAACAAAAAATTGGCGAATTGTACTGTTTGGATGCTTTGCATATTTCTTTCTTAGACTATTTAGAAGCAATATATAGAAGGATTTCACCCGTCTACCTGTACTATTCATTGTTCTACTTGTAGAAAGTTACAAATAATTTCCATTTCATGATTATCAATTGGGCTCGCTGTTCACTTAAACTTGAAGATCAAAAAATTGGCGATTGTTACTGCTTAGATGCTTTGCATATATGTTTCTTAGATTATATAGAAGCAATATATACAAAGATTTCAACCGTCTGCCTGTTCCATTCATTGTTCTACTTGTCGAAATTTACAAATAATTTCCTTTAAAGGATTAACAATGGGGCTCGTTGTTCACTTAAACTTGAAGAATAATGAATTGGCGAATTGTACTGTTTTGATGCTTTGCATATATGTTTCTTAGACTATTTAGAAGCAATATATAGAAAGATTTCACCCGTCTACCCGTACTATTCATTGTTCTACTTGTAGAAAGTTACAAATAATTTCCTTTAAAGGATTTAAAATGGGGCTCGTAGTTCACTTAAACTTGAAGAGCAAAAAATTGGCGAATTGTACTGTTTGGACGCTTTGCATATATGTTTCTCAGGCTATATAGAAGCAATATAAACAAAGAATTCAACCGTCTACCTGTTCCATTCATTATTCTACTTGTCGCAAGTTACAAATAATTTCCGTTGAAGTATTAACAATGGGGCTCGTAGTTCACTTAAACTTGAAGAACAAAAAATTGGCGAATTGTACTGTTTGGATGCTTTGCATATATGTTTCTCAGACTATATAGAAGAAATATATATAAAGATTTCAACCGTCTACCTGATCCATTCATTGTTCTACTTGTCGAAATTTACAAATAATTTCCTTTGAAGGATTAACAATGGGGCTCATTGTTCACTTAAACTTGAAGACCAAAAAATTGGCAATTGGTACTGTTTGGATGCTTTGCGTACATGTTTCTTAGACTATATGGAAGCAATATATACAAAGATTTCAACCGTCTACGTGTTCCAATCATTGTTCTACTTGTCGAAATTTACAAATAATTTCCTTTAAAGGATTAACAATGGGGCTCATTGTTCACTTAAACTTGAAGAACAAAAAATTGGCGAATTGTACTGTTTGGATGCATTGCATATATGTTTCTTAGACTATATAGAAGCAACATATACAAAGATTTCAACCGTCTACCTGTTCTATTCATTGTTCTACTTGTCGAAATTTACAAATAATTTCCTTTAAAGGATTAACAATGTGGCTCGTAGTTCACTTAAACTTGAAGAACAAAAAATTGGCGAATGGTACTGTTTGGATGATTTGCATATATGTTTCTTAGACTATATGGAAGAAATATATACAAAGATTTCAACCGTCTACGTGTTCCAATCATTGTTCTACTTGTCGAAATTTACAAATAATTTCATTTAAAGGATTAACAATGAGGCTCGTTGTTCACTTAAACTTGAAGAATAATAAATTGGCGAATTGTACTGTTTTGATGCTTTGCATATATGTTTCTTAGACTATATAGACGCAATATATACAAGGATTTCAACCGTCTACCTGTTCCATTCATTGTTCTACTTGTCGAAAGTTACAAATAATTACCGATAAAGGATTAACCATTGGGGCTCATTGTTCACTTAAACTTGGAGAACAAAAAATTGGCGAGTTGTACTGTTTGGATGCTTTGCATATATGTTTCTTAGACTATATAGAAGCAATATATACAAAGATTTCAACCGTCTACGTGTTCCAATCAGTGTTCTACTTGTCGAAATTTACGAATAATTTCCTTTAAAGGATTAACAATGGGGCTCGTTGTTCACTTAAACTTGAAGAACAAAAAATTGATGAATGGTACTGTTTGGATGCTTTGCATATAGGTTTCTTAGACTATATAGAAGCAATATATACATTGATTTCAACCGTCTACCTGTTCCATTCATTGTTCTACTTGTCGAAAGTTACAAATAATTTCTGTTAAAGGATTAACAATGGGAATCGTAGTTCACTTAAACTTGAAGAACAAAAAATTGGCGAATTGTACTGTTTGGATGCTTTGCGTATATGTTTCTTAGACTATATAGAAGCAATATATACAAAGATCTCAACCGTCTACCTGTTCCATTCATTGTTCTACTTGTCGAAAGATATAAATAATTTCCGATAAAGGATTAACCATTGGGGCTCATTGTTCACTTATACTTGAAGAACAAAAAATTGGCGAATTGTACTGTTTGGATTCTTTGCATATATATTTCTTAGACTATATAGAAGCAATATATACAAAGATTTCAACAGTCTACCTATTCCATTCATTGTTCTACTTGTCGAAAGTTACAAATAATTTCCGATAATGGATTAACCATTGGGTCTCATTGTTCACTTATACTTGAAGAACAAAAAATTGGCGAATTGTACTGTTTGGATGCTTTGCATATATGTTTCTTAGACTATATAGAAGCAATATATACAATGATTTCAACCGTCTACCTGTTCCATTCATTGTTCTACTTGTCGAAAGTTACAAATAATATCTGTTAAAGGATTAACAATGGGAATCGTAGTTCACTTAAACTTGAAGTACAAAAAATTGGCGAATTGTACTGTTTGGATGCTTTGCATATATGTTTCTTAGACTATACAGAAGCAATATATAGAAGGATTTCACTCGTCTACCTGTACTATTCATTGTTCTACTTGTAGAAAGTTACAAATAATTACCACTTCATGATTATCAATGGGGCTCGTTGTTCACTTAAACTTGAAGAACAAAAAATTGGCGAATTGTACTGTTTTGATGCTTTGCATATATGTTTCTTAGACTATATAGAAGCAATATATACAATGGTTTCAACCGTCTACCTGTTCCATTCATTGTTCTACTTGTCGAAAGTTACAAATAATTTCCGTTAAAGTATTAACAATGGGGCTCGTAGTTCTCTTAAACTTGAAGAACAAAAAATTGGCGAATTGTACTGTTTCGATGCTTTGCATATATGTTTCTTTGACTATATAGAAGCAATATATACATTGATTTCCACCGTCTACCTGTTCCATTCATTGTTCTACTTGTAGAAAATTACAATTAATTTCCGTTAAATGATTAACAATGGGGCTCGTAGTTCACATAAACTTGAAGTACAAAAAATTGGCGAATTGTACTGTTTGGATGCTTTGCATATGTGTTTCTTAGACTATACAGAAGCAATATATAGAAGGATTTCACTCGTCTACCTGTACTATTCATTGTTCTACTTGTAGAAAGTTACAAATAATTACCACTTCATGATTATCAATGGGGCTCGTTGTTCACTTAAACTTGAAGAACAAAAAATTGGCGAATGGTACTGTTTGGATGCTTTGCATATATGTTTCTTAGACTATATAGAAGCAATATATACAAAGATTTCAACCGTCTACCTGTTCCATTCATTGTTCTACTTGTCGAAAGTTACAAATAATTTCCGTTAAAGGATTAACAATGGGGCTCATAGTTCACTTAAACTTGAAGAACAAAAAATTGGCTCATGGTAATGTTTGGATGCTTTGCGTACATGTTTCTTAGACTATATGGAAGCAATATATACAATGATTTCAACCGTCTACTTGTTCCATTCATTGTTCTACTTGTCGAAAATTACAAATAATTTCCGATAAAGGATTAACTATTGGGGCTCATTGTTCACTAAAACTTGAAGAACAAAAAATTGGCGAATTGTACTGTTTAGATGCTTTGCATATATGTTTCTTAGACTATATAGAAGCAATATATACATTGATTTCAACCGTCTACCTGTTCCATTCATTGTTCTACTTGTCGAAAGTTACAAATAATTTCTGTTAAAGGATTAACAATGGGAATCGTAGTTCACTTAAACTTGAAGTACAAAAAATTGGCGAATTGTATTGTTTGGATGCTTTGCATATATGTTTCTTAGACTATATAGACGCAGTATATACAAAGATTTCAACCGTCTACCTGTTCCATTCATTATTCTACTTGTCGCAAGTTACAAATAATTTCCGTTGAAGTATTAACAATGGGGCTCGTAGTTCACTTAAACTTGAAGAACAAAAAATTGGCGAATTGTACTGTTTGGATGCTTTGCATATATGTTTCTCAGACTATATAGAAGAAATATATACAAAGATTTCAACCGTCTACCTGATCCATTCATTGTTCTACTTGTCGAAATTTACAAATAATTTCCTTTGAAGGATTAACAATGGGGCTCATTGTTCACTTAAACTTGAAGACCAAAAAATTGGCAATTGGTACTGTTTGGATGCTTTGCGTACATGTTTCTTAGACTATATGGAAGCAATATATACAAAGATTTCAACCGTCTACGTGTTCCAATCATTGTTCTACTTGTCGAAATTTACAAATAATTTCCTTTAAAGGATTAACAATGGGGCTCATTGTTCACTTAAACTTGAAGAACAAAAAATTGGCGAATTGTACTGTTTGGATGCATTGCATATATGTTTCTTAGACTATATAGAAGCAACATATACAAAGATTTCAACCGTCTACCTGTTCTATTCATTGTTCTACTTGTCGAAATTTACAAATAATTTCCTTTAAAGGATTAACAATGTGGCTCGTAGTTCACTTAAACTTGAAGAACAAAAAATTGGCGAATGGTACTGTTTGGATGATTTGCATATATGTTTCTTAGACTATATGGAAGAAATATATACAAAGATTTCAACCGTCTACGTGTTCCAATCATTGTTCTACTTGTCGAAATTTACAAATAATTTCATTTAAAGGATTAACAATGAGGCTCGTTGTTCACTTAAACTTGAAGAATAATAAATTGGCGAATTGTACTGTTTTGATGCTTTGCATATATGTTTCTTAGACTATATAGACGCAATATATACAAGGATTTCAACCGTCTACCTGTTCCATTCATTGTTCTACTTGTCGAAAGTTACAAATAATTACCGATAAAGGATTAACCATTGGGGCTCATTGTTCACTTAAACTTGGAGAACAAAAAATTGGCGAGTTGTACTGTTTGGATGCTTTGCATATATGTTTCTTAGACTATATAGAAGCAATATATACAAAGATTTCAACCGTCTACCTGTTCCATTCATTGTTCTACTTCTCGAAAGTTACAAATAATTTCCGATAAAGGATTAACCAATGGGGCTCGTTGTTTACTTAAACTTGAAGAACAAAAAATTGGCGAATGGTACTGTTTGGATGCTTTGCATATATGTTTCTTAGATTATATAGAAGCAATATATACAAAGATTTCAACCGTCTACCTGTACCGTTCATTGTTCTACTTGTCGAAATTTACAAATAATTTCCTTTAAAGGATTAACAATGGGGCTCGTTGTTCACTTAAACTTGAAGAATAATAAATTGGCGAATTGTACTGTTTTGATGCTTTGCATATATGTTTCTTAGACTATTTAGAAGCAATATATAGAAAGATTTCACCCGTCTACCCGTACTATTCATTGTTCTACTTGTAGAAAGTTACAAATAATTTCCTTTAAAGGATTAAAAATGGGGCTCGTAGTTCACTTAAACTTGAAGAGCAAAAAATTGGCGAATTGTACTGATTGGACGCTTTGCATATATGTTTCTTAGGCTATATAGAAGCAATATATACAAAGAATTCAACCGTCTACCTGTTCCATTCATTGTTCTACTTGTCGAAAGTTTCCATTTCATGATTATCAATTGGGCTCGCTGTTCACTTAAACTTGAAGATCAAAAAATTGGCGATCGTTACTGCTTAGATGCTTTGCATATATGTTTCTTAGATTATATAGAAGCAATATATACAAAGATTTCAACCGTCTGCATGTTCCATTCATTGTTCTACTTGTCGAAAATTACAAATAATTACCGATAAAGGATTAACCATTGGTGCTCATTGTTCACTTAAACTTGAAGACCAAAAAATTGGCGAATGGTACTGTTTGGATGCTTTGCGTACATGTTTCTTAGACTATATGGAAGCAATATATACAAAGATTTCAACCATCTACGTGTTCCAATCATTGTTCTACTTGTCGAAATTTACAAATAATTTCCTTTAAAGGATTAACAATGGGGCTCGTAGTTCACTTAAACTTGAAGAACAAAAAATTGGCGAATGGTACTCTTTGGATGATTTGCATATATGTTTCTTAGACTATATGGAAGCAATATATGCAAAGATTTCAACCGTCTACGTGTTCCAATCATTGTTCTACTTGTCGAAATTTACAAATAATTTCATTTAAAGGAATAACAATGAGGCTCGTTGTTCACTTAAACTTGAAGAACAAGAAATTCGCGAATTGTACTGTTTGGATGCTTTGCATATATGTTTCTTAGACTATATAGAAGCAATATATACAATGATTTCAACCGTAAACCTGTTCCATTCATTGTTCTACTTGTCGAAATTAACAAATAATTTCCTTTAAAGGATTAACAATGGGGCTCGTAGTTCACTTAAACTTGAAGAACAAAAAATTGACGAATTGTACTGTTTGGATGCTTTGCATATATGTTTCTTAGACTATTTAGAAGCAATATATAGAAAGATTTCACCCGTCTACCTGTACTATTCATTGTTCTACTTGTAGAAAGTTACAAATAATTTCCATTTCATGATTATCAATGGGGCTCGGTGTTCACTTGAACTTGAAGATCAAAAAATTGGCGAATGTTACTGTTTAGATGCTTTGCATATAGGTTTCGTAGACTATATAGAAGCACCATATACAAAGATTTCAACAGTCTACCTGTTCTATTCGTTGTTCTACTTGTCGAAAATTACAAATAATTTCCGATAAAGGATTAACCATTGGGTCTCATTGTTCACTTAAACTTGAAGACCAAAAAATTGGCAAATGGTATTGTTTGGATGCTTTGCGTACATGTTCCTTAGACTATATGGAAGCTATATATACAAAGATTTCAACAGTCGACGTGTTCCAATCATTGTTCTACTTGTCGAAATTTAGAAATAATTTCCTTTAAAGGATTAACAATGGGGCTCGCTGTTCACTTAAACTTGAAGAACAAAAAATTGGCGAATGGTACTGTTTGGATGCTTTGCATATATGTTTCTTAGACTATATAGAAGCAATATATACATTGATTTCAACCGTCTACCTGTTCCATTCATTGTTCTACTTATCGCAAGTTACAAATAATTTCCATTAAAGTATTAACAATGGGACTCGTAGTTCACTTAAACTTGAAGATCAAATAATTGGCGAATTGTACTGTTTGGATGATTTGCAGATATGTTTCTTAGACTATATAGAAGCAATATGTAAAATGATTCCAAACGTCTACCTGTTCCATTCATTGTTCTACTTGTCGAAAGTTACAAATAATTCCCGTTAAGGGATTAACAATGGGGATCGAAGTTTACTTAAACTTGAAGAACAAGAAATTGGCGAATTGTACTGTTTGGATGCTTTGCATATATGTTTCTTAGACTATATAGAAGCAATATATACAATGATTTCAACCGTCTACCTATTCCATTCATTGTTCTACTTGCCGAAATTTACAAATAATTTCCTTTAAAGGATTAACAATGGGGCTCGTAGTTCACTTAAAATTGAAGAACAAAAAATTGGCGAATGGTACTGTTTGGATGCTTTGAATATATGTTTCTTAGATTATATAGAAGCAATATATACAAAGATTTCAACCGTCTACCTGTTCCATTCATTGTTCTACTTGTCGAAAATTACAAATAATTTCCGATAAAGGATTAACCATTGGGGCTCATTGTTCACTTAAACTTGAAGAACAAAAAATTGGCGATTGTTACTCTTTAGATGCTTTGCATATATGTTTCTTAGACTATATAGAAGCAATATATACAATGATTTCAACCGTCTACCTGTTCCATTCATTGTTCTACTTGACGAAATTTACAAATAATTTCCATTAAAGGATTAACAATGGGGCTCGCAGTTCACTTAAACTTGAAGAACAAAAAATTGGCGAATGGTACTGTTTGGATGCTTTGCATATATGTTTCTTAGATTATATAGAAGCAATATATACAAAGATTTCAACCGTCTACCTGTACCATTCATTGTTCTACTTGTCGAAAGTTACAAATAATTTCCGATAAAGGATTAACCAATGGGGCTCGTTGTTCACTTAAACTTGAAGAACAAAAAATTGGCGAATGGTACTGTTTGGATGCTATGCATATATATTTCTTAGACTATTTAGAAGCAATATATAGAAAGATTTCACCCGTCTACCCGTACTATTCATTGTTCTACTTGTAGAAAGTTACAAATAATTTCCATTAAAGGATTAAAAATGGGGCTCGTAGTTCACTTAAACTTGAAGAGCAAAAAATTGGCGAATTGTACTGTTTGGACGCTTTGCATATATGTTTCTTAGGCTATATAGAAGCAATATATACAAAGAATTCAACCGTCTACCTGTTCCATTCATTGTTCTACTTGTCGAAAGTTACAAATAATTTCCGATAAAGGATTAACCAATGGGGCTCGTTGTTCACTTAAACTTGAAGAACAAAAAATTGGCGAATGGTACTGTTTGGATGCTTTGTAGATATGTTTCTTAGACTATATAGAAGCAATATGTACAATGATTCCAACCGTCTACCTGTTCCATTCATTGTTCTACTTGTCGAAAGTTACAAATAATTCCCGTTAAGGGATTAACAATGGGGATCGAAGTTTACTTAAACTTGAAGAACAAGAAATTGGCGAATTGTCCTGTTTGGATGCTTTGCATATATGTTTCTTAGACTATATAGAAGCAATATATACAATGATTTCAACCGTCTACCTATTCCATTCATTGTTCTACTTGCCGAAATTTACAAATAATTTCCTTTAAAGGATTAACAATGGGGCTCGTAGTTCACTTAAACTTGAAGAACAAAAAATTGACGAATGGTACTGTTTGGATGCTTTGAATATATGTTTCTTAGATTATATAGAAGCAATATATACAAAGATTTCAACCGTCTACCTGTTCCATTCATTGTTCTACTTGTCGAAAATTACAAGTAATTTCCGATAAAGGATTAACCATTGGGGCTCATTGTTCACTTAAACCTGAAAAACAAAAAATTGGCGAATTGTACTGTTTGGATGCTTTGCATATTTCTTTCTTAGACTATTTAGAAGCAATATATAGAAGGATTTCACCCGTCTACCTGTACTATTCATTGTTCTACTTGTAGAAAGTTACAAATAATTTCCATTTCATGATTATCAATTGGGCTCGCTGTTCACTTAAACTTGAAGATCAAAAAATTGGCGATTGTTACTGCTTAGATGCTTTGCATATATGTTTCTTAGATTATATAGAAGCAATATATACAAAGATTTCAACCGTCTGCCTGTTCCATTCATTGTTCTACTTGTCGAAATTTACAAATAATTTCCTTTAAAGGATTAACAATGGGGCTCGTTGTTCACTTAAACTTGAAGAATAATGAATTGGCGAATTGTACTGTTTTGATGCTTTGCATATATGTTTCTTAGACTATTTAGAAGCAATATATAGAAAGATTTCACCCGTCTACCCGTACTATTCATTGTTCTACTTGTAGAAAGTTACAAATAATTTCCTTTAAAGGATTTAAAATGGGGCTCGTAGTTCACTTAAACTTGAAGAGCAAAAAATTGGCGAATTGTACTGTTTGGACGCTTTGCATATATGTTTCTCAGGCTATATAGAAGCAATATAAACAAAGAATTCAACCGTCTACCTGTTCCATTCATTATTCTACTTGTCGCAAGTTACAAATAATTTCCGTTGAAGTATTAACAATGGGGCTCGTAGTTCACTTAAACTTGAAGAACAAAAAATTGGCGAATTGTACTGTTTGGATGCTTTGCATATATGTTTCTCAGACTATATAGAAGAAATATATATAAAGATTTCAACCGTCTACCTGATCCATTCATTGTTCTACTTGTCGAAATTTACAAATAATTTCCTTTGAAGGATTAACAATGGGGCTCATTGTTCACTTAAACTTGAAGACCAAAAAATTGGCAATTGGTACTGTTTGGATGCTTTGCGTACATGTTTCTTAGACTATATGGAAGCAATATATACAAAGATTTCAACCGTCTACGTGTTCCAATCATTGTTCTACTTGTCGAAATTTACAAATAATTTCCTTTAAAGGATTAACAATGGGGCTCATTGTTCACTTAAACTTGAAGAACAAAAAATTGGCGAATTGTACTGTTTGGATGCATTGCATATATGTTTCTTAGACTATATAGAAGCAACATATACAAAGATTTCAACCGTCTACCTGTTCTATTCATTGTTCTACTTGTCGAAATTTACAAATAATTTCCTTTAAAGGATTAGCAATGTGGCTCGTAGTTCACTTAAACTTGAAGAACAAAAAATTGGCGAATGGTACTGTTTGGATGATTTGCATATATGTTTCTTAGACTATATGGAAGAAATATATACAAAGATTTCAACCGTCTACGTGTTCCAATCATTGTTCTACTTGTCGAAATTTACAAATAATTTCATTTAAAGGATTAACAATGAGGCTCGTTGTTCACTTAAACTTGAAGAATAATAAATTGGCGAATTGTACTGTTTTGATGCTTTGCATATATGTTTCTTAGACTATATAGACGCAATATATACAAGGATTTCAACCGTCTACCTGTTCCATTCATTGTTCTACTTGTCGAAAGTTACAAATAATTACCGATAAAGGATTAACCATTGGGGCTCATTGTTCACTTAAACTTGGAGAACAAAAAATTGGCGAGTTGTACTGTTTGGATGCTTTGCATATATGTTTCTTAGACTATATAGAAGCAATATATACAAAGATTTCAACCGTCTACGTGTTCCAATCAGTGTTCTACTTGTCGAAATTTACGAATAATTTCCTTTAAAGGATTAACAATGGGGCTCGTTGTTCACTTAAACTTGAAGAACAAAAAATTGATGAATGGTACTGTTTGGATGCTTTGCATATAGGTTTCTTAGACTATATAGAAGCAATATATACATTGATTTCAACCGTCTACCTGTTCCATTCATTGTTCTACTTGTCGAAAGTTACAAATAATTTCTGTTAAAGGATTAACAATGGGAATCGTAGTTCACTTAAACTTGAAGAACAAAAAATTGGCGAATTGTACTGTTTGGATGCTTTGCGTATATGTTTCTTAGACTATATAGAAGCAATATATACAAAGATCTCAACCGTCTACCTGTTCCATTCATTGTTCTACTTGTCGAAAGATATAAATAATTTCCGATAAAGGATTAACCATTGGGGCTCATTGTTCACTTATACTTGAAGAACAAAAAATTGGCGAATTGTACTGTTTGGATTCTTTGCATATATATTTCTTAGACTATATAGAAGCAATATATACAAAGATTTCAACAGTCTACCTATTCCATTCATTGTTCTACTTGTCGAAAGTTACAAATAATTTCCGATAATGGATTAACCATTGGGTCTCATTGTTCACTTATACTTGAAGAACAAAAAATTGGCGAATTGTACTGTTTGGATGCTTTGCATATATGTTTCTTAGACTATATAGAAGCAATATATACAATGATTTCAACCGTCTACCTGTTCCATTCATTGTTCTACTTGTCGAAAGTTACAAATAATATCTGTTAAAGGATTAACAATGGGAATCGTAGTTCACTTAAACTTGAAGTACAAAAAATTGGCGAATTGTACTGTTTGGATGCTTTGCATATATGTTTCTTAGACTATACAGAAGCAATATATAGAAGGATTTCACTCGTCTACCTGTACTATTCATTGTTCTACTTGTAGAAAGTTACAAATAATTACCACTTCATGATTATCAATGGGGCTCGTTGTTCACTTAAACTTGAAGAACAAAAAATTGGCGAATTGTACTGTTTTGATGCTTTGCATATATGTTTCTTAGACTATATAGAAGCAATATATACAATGGTTTCAACCGTCTACCTGTTCCATTCATTGTTCTACTTGTCGAAAGTTACAAATAATTTCCGTTAAAGTATTAACAATGGGGCTCGTAGTTCTCTTAAACTTGAAGAACAAAAAATTGGCGAATTGTACTGTTTCGATGCTTTGCATATATGTTTCTTTGACTATATAGAAGCAATATATACATTGATTTCCACCGTCTACCTGTTCCATTCATTGTTCTACTTGTAGAAAATTACAATTAATTTCCGTTAAATGATTAACAATGGGGCTCGTAGTTCACATAAACTTGAAGTACAAAAAATTGGCGAATTGTACTGTTTGGATGCTTTGCATATGTGTTTCTTAGACTATACAGAAGCAATATATAGAAGGATTTCACTCGTCTACCTGTACTATTCATTGTTCTACTTGTAGAAAGTTACAAATAATTACCACTTCATGATTATCAATGGGGCTCGTTGTTCACTTAAACTTGAAGAACAAAAAATTGGCGAATGGTACTGTTTGGATGCTTTGCATATATGTTTCTTAGACTATATAGAAGCAATATATACAAAGATTTCAACCGTCTACCTGTTCCATTCATTGTTCTACTTGTCGAAAGTTACAAATAATTTCCGTTAAAGGATTAACAATGGGGCTCATAGTTCACTTAAACTTGAAGAACAAAAAATTGGCTCATGGTAATGTTTGGATGCTTTGCGTACATGTTTCTTAGACTATATGGAAGCAATATATACAATGATTTCAACCGTCTACTTGTTCCATTCATTGTTCTACTTGTCGAAAATTACAAATAATTTCCGATAAAGGATTAACTATTGGGGCTCATTGTTCACTAAAACTTGAAGAACAAAAAATTGGCGAATTGTACTGTTTAGATGCTTTGCATATATGTTTCTTAGACTATATAGAAGCAATATATACATTGATTTCAACCGTCTACCTGTTCCATTCATTGTTCTACTTGTCGAAAGTTACAAATAATTTCTGTTAAAGGATTAACAATGGGAATCGTAGTTCACTTAAACTTGAAGTACAAAAAATTGGCGAATTGTATTGTTTGGATGCTTTGCATATATGTTTCTTAGACTATATAGAAGCAATATATACAATGATTTCAACCGTCTTCCTGCTCCATTCATTGTTCTACTTGTAGAAAGTTACAAATAATTTCCATTTAAAGGATTAACAATGGGGCTCGTTGTTCACTTAAACTTGAAGAACAATAAATTGGCGAATTGTACTGTTTGGATGCTTTGCATATATGTTTCTTTGACTATATAGAAGCAATATATACAACGATTTCAACCGTCTACCTGTTCCATTCATTGTTATACTTGACGAAATTTACAAATAATTTCCTTTAAAGGATTAACAATGGGGCTCGTAGTTCACTTAAACTTGAAGAACAAAAAATTGGCGAATGGTACTGTTTGGATGCTTTGCATATATGTTTCTTAGACTATATAGAAGCAATATATAAAAAGATTTCAACCGTCTACCTGTTCCATTCATTGTTCTACTTGTCGAAAGTTACAAATAATATCCGATAACGGATTAAGCATTGGGGCTCATTGTTCACTTAAACTTGAAGAACAAAAAATTGGCGAATTGTACTGTTTTGATGCTTTGCATATATTTTTCTTAGACTATATAGAAGCAATATATACAAAGATTTCAAGCGTCTACCTGTTCCATTCATTGTTCTACTTGTCGAAATTTACAAATAATTTCCTTTAAAGGATTAACAATGGGGCTCGTAGTTCACTTAAACTTGAAGAACAAAAAATTGGCGAATGGTACTGTTTGGATGCTTTGCACATATGTTTCTTATACTATATAGAAGCAATATATACAAAGATTTCAACCGTCTACCTGTTCCATTCATTGTTCTACTTGTCGAAAGTTACAAATCATTTCCGATAACGGATTAACAATTGGGGCTCATTGTTCACTTAAACTTGAAGAACAAAAAATTGTCGAATTGTACTGTTTGGATGCTTTGCATATATGTTTCCTAGACTATATAGAAGCAATATATACAATGATTTCAACCGTCTACCTGTTCCATTCATTGTTATACTTGACGAAATTTACAAATAATTTCCTTTAAAGGATTAACAATGGGGCTCGTAGTTCACTTAAACTTGAAGAACAAAAAATTGGCGAATGGTACTGTTTGGATGCTTTGCATATATGTTTCTTAGACTATATAGAAGCAATATATACAAAGATTTCAACCGTCTACCTGTTCCATTCATTGTTCTACTTGTCGAAAGTTACAAATAATATCCGATAACGGATTAAGCATTGGGGCTCATTGTTCACTTAAAATTGAAGAACAAAAAATTGGCGAATTGTACTGTTTGGATGCTTTGCATATATTTTTCTTAGACTATATAGAAGCAATATATACAAAGATTTCAAGCGTCTACCTGTTCCATTCATTGTTCTACTTGTCGAAAATTACAAATAATTTCCTTTAAAGGATTAACAATGGGGCTCGTAGTTCACTTAAACTTGAAGAACAAAAAATTGGCGAATGGAACTGTTTGGATGCTTTGCACATATGTTTCTTAGACTATATAGAAGCAATATATACAAAGATTTCAACCGTCTACCTGTTCCATTCATTGTTCTACTTGTCGAAAGTTACAAATCATTTCCGATAACGGATTAACAATTGGGGCTCATTGTTCACTTAAACTTGAAGAACAAAAAATTGTCGAATTGTACTGTTTGGATGCTTTGCATATATGTTTCTTAGACTATATAGAAGCAATATATACAATGATTTCAACCGTCTACCTGTTCCATTCATTGTTCTACTTGTCGAAAATTACAAATAATTTCCGGTAAAGGATTAACCATTGGGGCTCATTGTTCACTAAACTCGAAGAACAAAAAATTGTCGAATTGTACTGTTTGGATGCTTTGCATATATGTTTCTTAGACTATATAGAAGCAATATATACAACGATTTCAACAGTCTACCTGTTCCATTCATTGTTATACTTGACGAAATTTACAAATAATTTCCTTTAAAGGATTGACAATGGGGCTCGTAGTTCACTTAAACTTGAAGAACAAAAAATTGGCGAATGGTACTGTTTGGATGCTTTGCATATATGTTTCTTAGACTATATAGAAGCAATATATACAAAGATTTCAACCGTCTACCTGTTCCATTCATTGTTCTACTTGTCGAAAGTTACAAATAATATCCGATAACGGATTAAGCATTGGGGCTCATTGTTCACTTAAACTTGAAGAACAAAAAATTGGCGAATTGTACTGTTTGGATGCTTTGCATATATTTTTCTTAGACTATATAGAAGCAATATATACAAAGATTTCAAGCGTCTACGTGTTCCAATCATTGTTCTACTTGTCGAAATTTACAAATAATTTCCTTTAAAGGATTAACAATGGGGCTCGTAGTTCACTTGAACTTGAAGAACAAAAAATTGGCGAATGGTACTGTTTGGATGCTTTGCATATATGTTTCTTAGACTATATAAACGCAATATATACAAAGATTTCAACCGTCTACCTGTTCCATTCATTGTTCTACTTGTCGAAAGTTACAAATAATTTCCGATAAAGGATTAACAATTGGGGCTCATTGTTCACTTAAACTTGAAGAACAAAAAATTGTCGAATTGTACTGTTTGGATGCTTTGCATATATGTTTCCTAGACTATATAGAAGCAATATATACAATGATTTCAACCGTCTACCTGTTCCATTCATTGTTATACTTGACGAAATTTACAAATAATTTCCTTTAAAGGATTAACAATGGGGCTCGTAGTTCACTTAAACTTGAAGAACAAAAAATTGGCGAATGGTACTGTTTGGATGCTTTGCATATATGTTTCTTAGACTATATAGAAGCAATATATACAAAGATTTCAACCGTCTACCTGTTCCATTCATTGTTCTACTTGTCGAAAGTTACAAATAATATCCGATAACGGATTAAGCATTGGGGCTCATTGTTCACTTAAAATTGAAGAACAAAAAATTGGCGAATTGTACTGTTTGGATGCTTTGCATA
The DNA here is from genome assembly GCA_963989415.1 of Cerceris ruficornis. Classification (NCBI taxonomy): domain Eukaryota; kingdom Metazoa; phylum Arthropoda; class Insecta; order Hymenoptera; family Crabronidae; genus Cerceris; species Cerceris ruficornis. The sequence goes on from CAXDIW010000516.1 coordinate 65,806, forward strand.
TATTTTTCTTAGACTATATAGAAGCAATATATACAAAGATTTCAAGCGTCTACGTGTTCCAATCATTGTTCTACTTGTCGAAATTTACAAATAATTTCCTTTAAAGGATTAACAATGGGGCTCGTAGTTCACTTGAACTTGAAGAACAAAAAATTGGCGAATGGTACTGTTTGGATGCTTTGCATATATGTTTCTTAGACTATATAAACGCAATATATACAAAGATTTCAACCGTCTACCTGTTCCATTCATTGTTCTACTTGTCGAAAGTTACAAATAATTTCCGATAAAGGATTAACCATTGGGGCTCGTTGTTCACTTAAACTTGAAGAACAAAAAATTGGCGAATGGTACTTTTGGATGCTTTGCATATATGTTTCTTAGACTATATAGAAGCAATATATACATTGATTTCAACCGGCTACCTGTTCCATTCATTGTTCTACTTGTCGCAAGTTACAAATAATTTCCGTTAAAGTATTAACAATGGGGCTCGTAGTTCACTTAAACTTGAAGATCAAATAATTGGCGAATTGTACTGTTTGGATTCCTTGCATATATGTTTCTTAGACTATACAGAAGCAATATATACAATGATTTCAACAGTCTACCTGTTCCATTCATTGTTCTACTTGTTGAAATTTACAAATAATTTCCTTTAAAGGATTAACAATGGGGCTCGTAGTTCACTTAAACTTGAAGAACAATAAATTGGCGAATTGTACTGTTTGGATGCTTTGCATATATGTTTCTTAGACTATATAGAAGCAATATATACAAAGATTTCAACCGTCTACCTGTTCCATTCATTGTTCTACTTGTCGAAAGTTACAAATAATTTCCGATAAAGGATTAACCATTGGGGCTCATTGTTCACTTAACCTTGAAAAACAAAAAATTGGCGAATTGTACTTTTTGGATGCTTTGCATATATGTTTCTTAGACTATATAGAAGCAATATATACAAAGATTTCAACCGTCTACCTGTTCCATTCAGTGTTCTACTTGTCGAAAGTTACAAATAATTTCCGATAAAGGATTAACAATGGGTCTCATTGTTCACATAAACTTGAAGAACAAAAAATTGGCGAATGGTACTGTTTGAATGCTTTGAATATATGTTTCTTAGACTTTATAGACGCAATATATACAAAGATTTCAACCGTCTGCCTGTTCCATTCATTGTTCTACTTGTCGCAAGTTACAAATAATTTCCTTTAAAGTATTAACAATGGGGCTCGTAGTTCACTTAAACTTGAAGATCAAATAATTGGCGAATTGTACTGTTTGGATTCTTTGCATATATGTTTCTTAGACTATACACAAGCAATATATACAATGATTTCAACAGTCTACCTGTTCCATTCATTGTTCTACTTGTTGAAATTTACAAATAATTTCCTTTAAAGGATTAACAATGGGGCTCGTAGTTCACTTAAATTTGAAGATCAAAAAATTGGCGAATGGTACTGTTTGGATGCTTTGCATATATGTTTCTTAGATTATATAGTAGCAATATATACAAAGATTTCAACCGTCTACCTGTTCCATTCATTGTTCTACTTGTCGAAATTTACAAATAATTTCCTTTAAAGGATTAACAATGGGACTCGTTGTTCACTTAAACTTGAAGAACAATAAATTGGCGAATTGTACTGTTTGGATGCTTTGCAGATATGTTTCTTAGACTATATAGAAGCAATATATACAAAGATTTCAACCGTCTACGTGTTCCAATCATTGTTCTACTTGTCGAAATTTACAAATAATTTCCTTTAAAGGATTAACAATGGGGCTCGTTGTTCACTTAAACTTGAAGATCAAAAAATTGGCGAATGGTACTGTTTGGATGCTTTGCATATATGTTTCTTAGATTATATAGTAGCAATACATACAAAGATTTCAACCGTCTACGTGTTCCAATCATTGTTCTACTTGTCGAAAGTTACAAATAATTTCCGATAAAGGATTAACAATGGGGCTCATTGTTCACTTAAACTTGAAGGCCAACAAATTGGCGAATGGTAATGTTTGGATGCTTTGCATAAATGTTTCTTAGACTATATGGAAGCAATATATACAAAGATTTCAACCGTCTACGTGTTCCAATCATTGTTCTACTTGTCGAAAGTTACAAATAATTTCCGATAAAAGATTAACCATTGGGGCTCATTTTTCACTTAAACTTGAAGAACAAAAAATTGGCGAATGGTACTGTTTGGATGCTTTGCGTTTATGTTTCTTAGACTATATAGAAGCAATATATAAAATGATTTCAACCGTCTACCAGTTCCATTCATTGTTCTACTTGTCGGAAGTTACAAATAATTTCCGTTAAAGTATTAACAATGGGGCTCGTAGTTCACTTAAACATGAAGATGAAATAATTGGCGAAATGTACTGTATGGATGCTTTGCATATATGTTTCTTAGATTATATAGAAGCAATATATAAAAAGATTTCAACCGTCTACCTGTTCCATTCATTGTTATACTTGACGAAATTTACAAATAATTTCCTTTAAAGGATTAACAATGGGGCTCGTAGTTCACTTAAACTTGAAGAACAAAAAATTGGCGAATGGTACTGTTTGGATGCTTTGCATATATGTTTCTTAGACTATATAGAAGCAATATATACAAAGATTTCAACCGTCTACCTGTTCCATTCATTGTTCTACTTGTCGAAAGTTACAAATAATATCCGATAACGGATTAAGCATTGGGGCTCATTGTTCACTTAAACTTGAAGAACAAAAAATTGGCGAATTGTACTGTTTGGATGCTTTGCATATATTTTTCTTAGACTATATAGAAGCAATATATACAAAGATTTCAAGCGTCTACCTGTTCCATTCATTGTTCTACTTGTCGAAATTTACAAATAATTTCCTTTAAAGGATTAACAATGGGGCTCGTAGTTCACTTAAACTTGAAGAACAAAAAATTGGCGAATGGTACTGTTTGGATGCTTTGCACATATGTTTCTTAGACTATATAGAAGCAATATATACAAAGATTTCAACCGTCTACCTGTTCCATTCATTGTTCTACTTGTCGAAAGTTACAAATCATTTCCGATAACGGATTAACAATTGGGGCTCATTGTTCACTTAAACTTGAAGAACAAAAAATTGTCGAATTGTACTGTTTGGATGCTTTGCATATATGTTTCTTAGACTATATAGAAGCAATATATACAATGATTTCAACCGTCTACCTGTTCCATTCATTGTTCTACTTGTCGAAAATTACAAATAATTTCCGGTAAAGGATTAACCATTGGGGCTCATTGTTCACTAAACTTGAAGAACAAAAAATTGTCGAATTGTACTGTTTGGATGCTTTGCATATATGTTTCTAAGACTATATAGAAGCAATATATACAACGATTTCAACAGTCTACCTGTTCCATTCATTGTTATACTTGACGAAATTTACAAATAATTTCCTTTAAAGGATTAACAATGGGGCTCGTAGTTCACTTAAACTTGAAGAACAAAAAATTGGCGAATGGTACTGTTTGGATGCTTTGCATATATGTTTCTTAGACTATATAGAAGCAATATATACAAAGATTTCAACCGTCTACCTGTTCCATTCAATGTTCTACTTGTCGAAAGTTACAAATAATATCCGATAACGGATTAAGCATTGGGGCTCATGGTTCACTTAAACTTGAAGAACAAAAAATTGGCGAATTGTACTGTTTGGATGCTTTGCATATATTTTTCTTAGACTATATAGAAGCAATATATACAAAGATTTCAAGCGTCTACCTGTTCCATTCATTGTTCTACTTGTCGAAAGTTACAAATAATTTCTGTTAAAGGATTAAGAATGGGAATCGTAGTTCACTTAAACTTGAAGAACAAAAAATTGGCGAATTGTACTGTTTGGATGCTTTGCGTATATGTTTCTTAGACTATATAGAAGCAATATATACAAAGATCTCAACCGTCTACCTGTTCCATTCATTGTTCTACTTGTCGAAAGATATAAATAATTTCCGATAAAGGATTAACCATTGGGGCTCATTGTTCACTTATACTTGAAGAACAAAAAATTGGCGAATTGTACTGTTTGGATTCTTTGCATATATATTTCTTAGACTATATAGAAGCAATATATACAAAGATTTCAACAGTCTACCTATTCCATTCATTGTTCTACTTGTCGAAAGTTACAAATAATTTCCGATAATGGATTAACCATTGGGTCTCATTGTTCACTTATACTTGAAGAACAAAAAATTGGCGAATTGTACTGTTTGGATGCTTTGCATATATGTTTCTTAGACTATATAGAAGCAATATATACAATGATTTCAACCGTCTACCTGTTCCATTCATTGTTCTACTTGTCGAAAGTTACAAATAATATCTGTTAAAGGATTAACAATGGGAATCGTAGTTCACTTAAACTTGAAGTACAAAAAATTGGCGAATTGTACTGTTTGGATGCTTTGCATATATGTTTCTTAGACTATACAGAAGCAATATATAGAAGGATTTCACTCGTCTACCTGTACTATTCATTGTTCTACTTGTAGAAAGTTACAAATAATTACCACTTCATGATTATCAATGGGGCTCGTTGTTCACTTAAACTTGAAGAACAAAAAATTGGCGAATTGTACTGTTTTGATGCTTTGCATATATGTTTCTTAGACTATATAGAAGCAATATATACAATGGTTTCAACCGTCTACCTGTTCCATTCATTGTTCTACTTGTCGAAAGTTACAAATAATTTCCGTTAAAGTATTAACAATGGGGCTCGTAGTTCTCTTAAACTTGAAGAACAAAAAATTGGCGAATTGTACTGTTTCGATGCTTTGCATATATGTTTCTTTGACTATATAGAAGCAATATATACATTGATTTCCACCGTCTACCTGTTCCATTCATTGTTCTACTTGTAGAAAATTACAATTAATTTCCGTTAAATGATTAACAATGGGGCTCGTAGTTCACATAAACTTGAAGTACAAAAAATTGGCGAATTGTACTGTTTGGATGCTTTGCATATATGTTTCTTAGACTATACAGAAGCAATATATAGAAGGATTTCACTCGTCTACCTGTACTATTCATTGTTCTACTTGTAGAAAGTTACAAATAATTACCACTTCATGATTATCAATGGGGCTCGTTGTTCACTTAAACTTGAAGAACAAAAAATTGGCGAATGGTACTGTTTGGATGCTTTGCATATATGTTTCTTAGACTATATAGAAGCAATATATACAAAGATTTCAACCGTCTACCTGTTCCATTCATTGTTCTACTTGTCGAAAGTTACAAATAATTTCCGTTAAAGGATTAACAATGGGGCTCATAGTTCACTTAAACTTGAAGAACAAAAAATTGGCTCATGGTAATGTTTGGATGCTTTGCGTACATGTTTCTTAGACTATATGGAAGCAATATATACAATGATTTCAACCGTCTACTTGTTCCATTCATTGTTCTACTTGTCGAAAATTACAAATAATTTCCGATAAAGGATTAACTATTGGGGCTCATTGTTCACTAAAACTTGAAGAACAAAAAATTGGCGAATTGTACTGTTTAGATGCTTTGCATATATGTTTCTTAGACTATATAGAAGCAATATATACATTGATTTCAACCGTCTACCTGTTCCATTCATTGTTCTACTTGTCGAAAGTTACAAATAATTTCTGTTAAAGGATTAACAATGGGAATCGTAGTTCACTTAAACTTGAAGTACAAAAAATTGGCGAATTGTATTGTTTGGATGCTTTGCATATATGTTTCTTAGACTATATAGAAGCAATATATACAATGATTTCAACCGTCTTCCTGCTCCATTCATTGTTCTACTTGTAGAAAGTTACAAATAATTTCCATTTAAAGGATTAACAATGGGGCTCGTTGTTCACTTAAACTTGAAGAACAATAAATTGGCGAATTGTACTGTTTGGATGCTTTGCATATATGTTTCTTTGACTATATAGAAGCAATATATACAACGATTTCAACCGTCTACCTGTTCCATTCATTGTTCTACTTGTCGAAAGTTACAAATAATATCCGATAACGGATTAAGCATTGGGGCTCATTGTTCACTTAAACTTGAAGAACAAAAAATTGGCGAATTGTACTGTTTGGATGCTTTGCATATATGTTTCTTAGACTATATAGAAGCAATATATACAACGATTTCAACAGTCTACCTGTTCCATTCATTGTTATACTTGACGAAATTTACAAATAATTTCCTTTAAAGGATTAACAATGGGGCTCGTAGTTCACTTAAACTTGAAGAACAAAAAATTGGCGAATGGTACTGTTTGGATGCTTTGCATATATGTTTCTTAGACTATATAGAAGCAATATATACAAAGATTTCAACCGTCTACCTGTTCCATTCAATGTTCTACTTGTCGAAAGTTACAAATAATATCCGATAACGGATTAAGCATTGGGGCTCATTGTTCACTTAAACTTGAAGAACAAAAAATTGGCGAATTGTACTGTTTGGATGCTTTGCATATATTTTTCTTAGACTATATAGAAGCAATATATACAAAGATTTCAAGCGTCTACCTGTTCCATTCATTGTTCTACTTGTCGAAAGTTACAAATAATTTCTGTTAAAGGATTAAGAATGGGAATCGTAGTTCACTTAAACTTGAAGAACAAAAAATTGGCGAATTGTACTGTTTGGATGCTTTGCGTATATGTTTCTTAGACTATATAGAAGCAATATATACAAAGATCTCAACCGTCTACCTGTTCCATTCATTGTTCTACTTGTCGAAAGATATAAATAATTTCCGATAAAGGATTAACCATTGGGGCTCATTGTTCACTTATACTTGAAGAACAAAAAATTGGCGAATTGTACTGTTTGGATTCTTTGCATATATATTTCTTAGACTATATAGAAGCAATATATACAAAGATTTCAACAGTCTACCTATTCCATTCATTGTTCTACTTGTCGAAAGTTACAAATAATTTCCGATAATGGATTAACCATTGGGTCTCATTGTTCACTTATACTTGAAGAACAAAAAATTGGCGAATTGTACTGTTTGGATGCTTTGCATATATGTTTCTTAGACTATATAGAAGCAATATATACAATGATTTCAACCGTCTACCTGTTCCATTCATTGTTCTACTTGTCGAAAGTTACAAATAATATCTGTTAAAGGATTAACAATGGGAATCGTAGTTCACTTAAACTTGAAGTACAAAAAATTGGCGAATTGTACTGTTTGGATGCTTTGCATATATGTTTCTTAGACTATACAGAAGCAATATATAGAAGGATTTCACTCGTCTACCTGTACTATTCATTGTTCTACTTGTAGAAAGTTACAAATAATTACCACTTCATGATTATCAATGGGGCTCGTTGTTCACTTAAACTTGAAGAACAAAAAATTGGCGAATTGTACTGTTTTGATGCTTTGCATATATGTTTCTTAGACTATATAGAAGCAATATATACAATGGTTTCAACCGTCTACCTGTTCCATTCATTGTTCTACTTGTCGAAAGTTACAAATAATTTCCGTTAAAGTATTAACAATGGGGCTCGTAGTTCTCTTAAACTTGAAGAACAAAAAATTGGCGAATTGTACTGTTTCGATGCTTTGCATATATGTTTCTTTGACTATATAGAAGCAATATATACATTGATTTCCACCGTCTACCTGTTCCATTCATTGTTCTACTTGTAGAAAATTACAATTAATTTCCGTTAAATGATTAACAATGGGGCTCGTAGTTCACATAAACTTGAAGTACAAAAAATTGGCGAATTGTACTGTTTGGATGCTTTGCATATGTGTTTCTTAGACTATACAGAAGCAATATATAGAAGGATTTCACTCGTCTACCTGTACTATTCATTGTTCTACTTGTAGAAAGTTACAAATAATTACCACTTCATGATTATCAATGGGGCTCGTTGTTCACTTAAACTTGAAGAACAAAAAATTGGCGAATGGTACTGTTTGGATGCTTTGCATATATGTTTCTTAGACTATATAGAAGCAATATATACAAAGATTTCAACCGTCTACCTGTTCCATTCATTGTTCTACTTGTCGAAAGTTACAAATAATTTCCGTTAAAGGATTAACAATGGGGCTCATAGTTCACTTAAACTTGAAGAACAAAAAATTGGCTCATGGTAATGTTTGGATGCTTTGCGTACATGTTTCTTAGACTATATGGAAGCAATATATACAATGATTTCAACCGTCTACTTGTTCCATTCATTGTTCTACTTGTCGAAAATTACAAATAATTTCCGATAAAGGATTAACTATTGGGGCTCATTGTTCACTAAAACTTGAAGAACAAAAAATTGGCGAATTGTACTGTTTAGATGCTTTGCATATATGTTTCTTAGACTATATAGAAGCAATATATACATTGATTTCAACCGTCTACCTGTTCCATTCATTGTTCTACTTGTCGAAAGTTACAAATAATTTCTGTTAAAGGATTAACAATGGGAATCGTAGTTCACTTAAACTTGAAGTACAAAAAATTGGCGAATTGTATTGTTTGGATGCTTTGCATATATGTTTCTTAGACTATATAGAAGCAATATATACAATGATTTCAACCGTCTTCCTGCTCCATTCATTGTTCTACTTGTAGAAAGTTACAAATAATTTCCATTTAAAGGATTAACAATGGGGCTCGTTGTTCACTTAAACTTGAAGAACAATAAATTGGCGAATTGTACTGTTTGGATGCTTTGCATATATGTTTCTTTGACTATATAGAAGCAATATATACAACGATTTCAACCGTCTACCTGTTCCATTCATTGTTATACTTGACGAAATTTACAAATAATTTCCTTTAAAGGATTAACAATGGGGCTCGTAGTTCACTTAAACTTGAAGAACAAAAAATTGGCGAATGGTACTGTTTGGATGCTTTGCATATATGTTTCTTAGACTATATAGAAGCAATATATAAAAAGATTTCAACCGTCTACCTGTTCCATTCATTGTTCTACTTGTCGAAAGTTACAAATAATATCCGATAACGGATTAAGCATTGGGGCTCATTGTTCACTTAAACTTGAAGAACAAAAAATTGGCGAATTGTACTGTTTTGATGCTTTGCATATATTTTTCTTAGACTATATAGAAGCAATATATACAAAGATTTCAAGCGTCTACCTGTTCCATTCATTGTTCTACTTGTCGAAATTTACAAATAATTTCCTTTAAAGGATTAACAATGGGGCTCGTAGTTCACTTAAACTTGAAGAACAAAAAATTGGCGAATGGTACTGTTTGGATGCTTTGCACATATGTTTCTTATACTATATAGAAGCAATATATACAAAGATTTCAACCGTCTACCTGTTCCATTCATTGTTATACTTGACGAAATTTACAAATAATTTCCTTTAAAGGATTAACAATGGGGCTCGTAGTTCACTTAAACTTGAAGAACAAAAAATTGGCGAATGGTACTGTTTGGATGCTTTGCATATATGTTTCTTAGACTATATAGAAGCAATATATACAAAGATTTCAACCGTCTACCTGTTCCATTCATTGTTCTACTTGTCGAAAGTTACAAATAATATCCGATAACGGATTAAGCATTGGGGCTCATTGTTCACTTAAAATTGAAGAACAAAAAATTGGCGAATTGTACTGTTTGGATGCTTTGCATATATTTTTCTTAGACTATATAGAAGCAATATATACAAAGATTTCAAGCGTCTACCTGTTCCATTCATTGTTCTACTTGTCGAAAATTACAAATAATTTCCTTTAAAGGATTAACAATGGGGCTCGTAGTTCACTTAAACTTGAAGAACAAAAAATTGGCGAATGGAACTGTTTGGATGCTTTGCACATATGTTTCTTAGACTATATAGAAGCAATATATACAAAGATTTCAACCGTCTACCTGTTCCATTCATTGTTCTACTTGTCGAAAGTTACAAATCATTTCCGATAACGGATTAACAATTGGGGCTCATTGTTCACTTAAACTTGAAGAACAAAAAATTGTCGAATTGTACTGTTTGGATGCTTTGCATATATGTTTCTTAGACTATATAGAAGCAATATATACAATGATTTCAACCGTCTACCTGTTCCATTCATTGTTCTACTTGTCGAAAATTACAAATAATTTCCGGTAAAGGATTAACCATTGGGGCTCATTGTTCACTAAACTCGAAGAACAAAAAATTGTCGAATTGTACTGTTTGGATGCTTTGCATATATGTTTCTTAGACTATATAGAAGCAATATATACAACGATTTCAACAGTCTACCTGTTCCATTCATTGTTATACTTGACGAAATTTACAAATAATTTCCTTTAAAGGATTGACAATGGGGCTCGTAGTTCACTTAAACTTGAAGAACAAAAAATTGGCGAATGGTACTGTTTGGATGCTTTGCATATATGTTTCTTAGACTATATAGAAGCAATATATACAAAGATTTCAACCGTCTACCTGTTCCATTCATTGTTCTACTTGTCGAAAGTTACAAATAATATCCGATAACGGATTAAGCATTGGGGCTCATTGTTCACTTAAACTTGAAGAACAAAAAATTGGCGAATTGTACTGTTTGGATGCTTTGCATATATTTTTCTTAGACTATATAGAAGCAATATATACAAAGATTTCAAGCGTCTACGTGTTCCAATCATTGTTCTACTTGTCGAAATTTACAAATAATTTCCTTTAAAGGATTAACAATGGGGCTCGTAGTTCACTTGAACTTGAAGAACAAAAAATTGGCGAATGGTACTGTTTGGATGCTTTGCATATATGTTTCTTAGACTATATAAACGCAATATATACAAAGATTTCAACCGTCTACCTGTTCCATTCATTGTTCTACTTGTCGAAAGTTACAAATAATTTCCGATAAAGGATTAACAATTGGGGCTCATTGTTCACTTAAACTTGAAGAACAAAAAATTGTCGAATTGTACTGTTTGGATGCTTTGCATATATGTTTCCTAGACTATATAGAAGCAATATATACAATGATTTCAACCGTCTACCTGTTCCATTCATTGTTATACTTGACGAAATTTACAAATAATTTCCTTTAAAGGATTAACAATGGGGCTCGTAGTTCACTTAAACTTGAAGAACAAAAAATTGGCGAATGGTACTGTTTGGATGCTTTGCATATATGTTTCTTAGACTATATAGAAGCAATATATACAAAGATTTCAACCGTCTACCTGTTCCATTCATTGTTCTACTTGTCGAAAGTTACAAATAATATCCGATAACGGATTAAGCATTGGGGCTCATTGTTCACTTAAAATTGAAGAACAAAAAATTGGCGAATTGTACTGTTTGGATGCTTTGCATATATTTTTCTTAGACTATATAGAAGCAATATATACAAAGATTTCAAGCGTCTACCTGTTCCATTCATTGTTCTACTTGTCGAAAATTACAAATAATTTCCTTTAAAGGATTAACAATGGGGCTCGTAGTTCACTTAAACTTGAAGAACAAAAAATTGGCGAATGGAACTGTTTGGATGCTTTGCACATATGTTTCTTAGACTATATAGAAGCAATATATACATTGATTTCAACCGTCTACCTGTTCCATTCATTGTTCTACTTCTCGAAAGTTACAAATAATTTCCGATAAAGGATTAACCAATGGGGCTCATTGTTCACTTAAACTTGAAGACCAAAAAATTGGCGAATGGTACTGTTTGGATGCTTTGCGTACATGTTTCTTAGACTATATGGAAGCAATATATACAAAGATTTCAACCATCTACGTGTTCCAATCATTGTTCTACTTGTCGAAATTTACAAATAATTTCCTTTAAAGGATTAACAATGGGGCTCGTAGTTCACTTAAACTTGAAGAACAAAAAATTGGCGAATGGTACTCTTTGGATGATTTGCATATATGTTTCTTAGACTATATGGAAGCAATATATACAAAGATTTCAACCGTCTACGTGTTCCAATCATTGTTCTACTTGTCGAAATTTACAAATAATTTCATTTAAAGGAATAACAATGAGGCTCGTTGTTCACTTAAACTTGAAGAACAAGAAATTCGCGAATTGTACTGTTTGGATGCTTTGCATATATGTTTCTTAGACTATATAGAAGCAATATATACAATGATTTCAACCGTAAACCTGTTCCATTCATTGTTCTACTTGTCGAAATTAACAAATAATTTCCTTTAAAGGATTAACAATGGGGCTCGTAGTTCACTTAAACTTGAAGAACAAAAAATTGACGAATTGTACTGTTTGGATGCTTTGCATATATGTTTCTTAGACTATTTAGAAGCAATATATAGAAAGATTTCACCCGTCTACCTGTACTATTCATTGTTCTACTTGTAGAAAGTTACAAATAATTTCCATTTCATGATTATCAATGGGGCTCGGTGTTCACTTGAACTTGAAGATCAAAAAATTGGCGAATGTTACTGTTTAGATGCTTTGCATATAGGTTTCGTAGACTATATAGAAGCACCATATACAAAGATTTCAACAGTCTACCTGTTCTATTCGTTGTTCTACTTGTCGAAAATTACAAATAATTTCCGATAAAGGATTAACCATTGGGTCTCATTGTTCACTTAAACTTGAAGACCAAAAAATTGGCAAATGGTATTGTTTGGATGCTTTGCGTACATGTTCCTTAGACTATATGGAAGCTATATATACAAAGATTTCAACAGTCGACGTGTTCCAATCATTGTTCTACTTGTCGAAATTTAGAAATAATTTCCTTTAAAGGATTAACAATGGGGCTCGCTGTTCACTTAAACTTGAAGAACAAAAAATTGGCGAATGGTACTGTTTGGATGCTTTGCATATATGTTTCTTAGACTATATAGAAGCAATATATACATTGATTTCAACCGTCTACCTGTTCCATTCATTGTTCTACTTGTCGCAAGTTACAAATAATTTCCATTAAAGTATTAACAATGGGACTCGTAGTTCACTTAAACTTGAAGATCAAATAATTGGCGAATTGTACTGTTTGGATGATTTGCAGATATGTTTCTTAGACTATATAGAAGCAATATGTAAAATGATTCCAAACGTCTACCTGTTCCATTCATTGTTCTACTTGTCGAAAGTTACAAATAATTCCCGTTAAGGGATTAACAATGGGGATCGAAGTTTACTTAAACTTGAAGAACAAGAAATTGGCGAATTGTACTGTTTGGATGCTTTGCATATATGTTTCTTAGACTATATAGAAGCAATATATACAATGATTTCAACCGTCTACCTATTCCATTCATTGTTCTACTTGCCGAAATTTACAAATAATTTCCTTTAAAGGATTAACAATGGGGCTCGTAGTTCACTTAAAATTGAAGAACAAAAAATTGGCGAATGGTACTGTTTGGATGCTTTGAATATATGTTTCTTAGATTATATAGAAGCAATATATACAAAGATTTCAACCGTCTACCTGTTCCATTCATTGTTCTACTTGTCGAAAATTACAAATAATTTCCGATAAAGGATTAACCATTGGGGCTCATTGTTCACTTAAACTTGAAGAACAAAAAATTGGCGATTGTTACTCTTTAGATGCTTTGCATATATGTTTCTTAGACTATATAGAAGCAATATATACAATGATTTCAACCGTCTACCTGTTCCATTCATTGTTCTACTTGACGAAATTTACAAATAATTTCCATTAAAGGATTAACAATGGGGCTCGCAGTTCACTTAAACTTGAAGAACAAAAAATTGGCGAATGGTACTGTTTGGATGCTTTGCATATATGTTTCTTAGATTATATAGAAGCAATATATACAAAGATGTCAACCGTCTACCTGTACCATTCATTGTTCTACTTGTCGAAAGTTACAAATAATTTCCGATAAAGGATTAACCAATGGGGCTCGTTGTTCACTTAAACTTGAAGAACAAAAAATTGGCGAATGGTACTGTTTGGATGCTATGCATATATGTTTCTTAGACTATTTAGAAGCAATATATAGAAAGATTTCACCCGTCTACCCGTACTATTCATTGTTCTACTTGTAGAAAGTTACAAATAATTTCCATTAAAGGATTAAAAATGGGGCTCGTAGTTCACTTAAACTTGAAGAGCAAAAAATTGGCGAATTGTACTGTTTGGACGCTTTGCATATATGTTTCTTAGGCTATATAGAAGCAATATATACAAAGAATTCAACCGTCTACCTGTTCCATTCATTGTTCTACTTGTCGAAAGTTACAAATAATTTCCGATAAAGGATTAACCAATGGGGCTCGTTGTTCACTTAAACTTGAAGAACAAAAAATTGGCGAATGGTACTGTTTGGATGCTTTGTAGATATGTTTCTTAGACTATATAGAAGCAATATGTACAATGATTCCAACCGTCTACCTGTTCCATTCATTGTTCTACTTGTCGAAAGTTACAAATAATTCCCGTTAAGGGATTAACAATGGGGATCGAAGTTTACTTAAACTTGAAGAACAAGAAATTGGCGAATTGTCCTGTTTGGATGCTTTGCATATATGTTTCTTAGACTATATAGAAGCAATATATACAATGATTTCAACCGTCTACCTATTCCATTCATTGTTCTACTTGCCGAAATTTACAAATAATTTCCTTTAAAGGATTAACAATGGGGCTCGTAGTTCACTTAAACTTGAAGAACAAAAAATTGACGAATGGTACTGTTTGGATGCTTTGAATATATGTTTCTTAGATTATATAGAAGCAATATATACAAAGATTTCAACCGTCTACCTGTTCCATTCATTGTTCTACTTGTCGAAAATTACAAGTAATTTCCGATAAAGGATTAACCATTGGGGCTCATTGTTCACTTAAACCTGAAAAACAAAAAATTGGCGAATTGTACTGTTTGGATGCTTTGCATATTTCTTTCTTAGACTATTTAGAAGCAATATATAGAAGGATTTCACCCGTCTACCTGTACTATTCATTGTTCTACTTGTAGAAAGTTACAAATAATTTCCATTTCATGATTATCAATTGGGCTCGCTGTTCACTTAAACTTGAAGATCAAAAAATTGGCGATTGTTACTGCTTAGATGCTTTGCATATATGTTTCTTAGATTATATAGAAGCAATATATACAAAGATTTCAACCGTCTGCCTGTTCCATTCATTGTTCTACTTGTCGAAATTTACAAATAATTTCCTTTAAAGGATTAACAATGGGGCTCGTTGTTCACTTAAACTTGAAGAATAATGAATTGGCGAATTGTACTGTTTTGATGCTTTGCATATATGTTTCTTAGACTATTTAGAAGCAATATATAGAAAGATTTCACCCGTCTACCCGTACTATTCATTGTTCTACTTGTAGAAAGTTACAAATAATTTCCTTTAAAGGATTAAAAATGGGGCTCGTAGTTCACTTAAACTTGAAGAGCAAAAAATTGGCGAATTGTACTGTTTGGACGCTTTGCATATATGTTTCTCAGGCTATATAGAAGCAATATAAACAAAGAATTCAACCGTCTACCTGTTCCATTCATTGTTCTACTTGTCGAAAGTTACAAATAATTTCCGATAAAGGATTAACCAATGGGGCTCGTTGTTCACTTAAACTTGAAGAACAAAAAATTGGCGAATGGTACTGTTTGGATGCTTTGCAGATATGTTTCTTAGACTATATAGAAGCAATATGTACAATGATTCCAACCGTCTACCTGTTCCATTCATTGTTCTACTTGTCGAAAGTTACAAATAATTCCCGTTAAGGGATTAACAATGGGGATCGAAGTTTACTTAAACTTGAAGAACAAGAAATTGGCGAATTGTACTGTTTGGATGCTGTGCATATATGTTTCTTAGACTATATAGACGCAGTATATACAAAGATTTCAACCGTCTACCTGTTCCATTCATTATTCTACTTGTCGCAAGTTACAAATAATTTCCGTTGAAGTATTAACAATGGGGCTCGTAGTTCACTTAAACTTGAAGAACAAAAAATTGGCGAATTGTACTGTTTGGATGCTTTGCATATATGTTTCTCAGACTATATAGAAGAAATATATACAAAGATTTCAACCGTCTACCTGATCCATTCATTGTTCTACTTGTCGAAATTTACAAATAATTTCCTTTGAAGGATTAACAATGGGGCTCATTGTTCACTTAAACTTGAAGACCAAAAAATTGGCAATTGGTACTGTTTGGATGCTTTGCGTACATGTTTCTTAGACTATATGGAAGCAATATATACAAAGATTTCAACCGTCTACGTGTTCCAATCATTGTTCTACTTGTCGAAATTTACAAATAATTTCCTTTAAAGGATTAACAATGGGGCTCATTGTTCACTTAAACTTGAAGAACAAAAAATTGGCGAATTGTACTGTTTGGATGCATTGCATATATGTTTCTTAGACTATATAGAAGCAACATATACAAAGATTTCAACCGTCTACCTGTTCTATTCATTGTTCTACTTGTCGAAATTTACAAATAATTTCCTTTAAAGGATTAACAATGTGGCTCGTAGTTCACTTAAACTTGAAGAACAAAAAATTGGCGAATGGTACTGTTTGGATGATTTGCATATATGTTTCTTAGACTATATGGAAGAAATATATACAAAGATTTCAACCGTCTACGTGTTCCAATCATTGTTCTACTTGTCGAAATTTACAAATAATTTCATTTAAAGGATTAACAATGAGGCTCGTTGTTCACTTAAACTTGAAGAATAATAAATTGGCGAATTGTACTGTTTTGATGCTTTGCATATATGTTTCTTAGACTATATAGACGCAATATATACAAGGATTTCAACCGTCTACCTGTTCCATTCATTGTTCTACTTGTCGAAAGTTACAAATAATTACCGATAAAGGATTAACCATTGGGGCTCATTGTTCACTTAAACTTGGAGAACAAAAAATTGGCGAGTTGTACTGTTTGGATGCTTTGCATATGTGTTTCTTAGACTATATAGAAGCAATATATACAAAGATTTCAACCGTCTACCTGTTCCATTCATTGTTCTACTTCTCGAAAGTTACAAATAATTTCCGATAAAGGATTAACCAATGGGGCTCGTTGTTTACTTAAACTTGAAGAACAAAAAATTGGCGAATGGTACTGTTTGGATGCTTTGCATATATGTTTCTTAGATTATATAGAAGCAATATATACAAAGATTTCAACCGTCTACCTGTACCGTTCATTGTTCTACTTGTCGAAATTTACAAATAATTTCCTTTAAAGGATTAACAATGGGGCTCGTTGTTCACTTAAACTTGAAGAATAATAAATTGGCGAATTGTACTGTTTTGATGCTTTGCATATATGTTTCTTAGACTATTTAGAAGCAATATATAGAAAGATTTCACCCGTCTACCCGTACTATTCATTGTTCTACTTGTAGAAAGTTACAAATAATTTCCTTTAAAGGATTAAAAATGGGGCTCGTAGTTCACTTAAACTTGAAGAGCAAAAAATTGGCGAATTGTACTGATTGGACGCTTTGCATATATGTTTCTTAGGCTATATAGAAGCAATATATACAAAGAATTCAACCGTCTACCTGTTCCATTCATTGTTCTACTTGTCGAAAGTTTCCATTTCATGATTATCAATTGGGCTCGCTGTTCACTTAAACTTGAAGATCAAAAAATTGGCGATCGTTACTGCTTAGATGCTTTGCATATATGTTTCTTAGATTATATAGAAGCAATATATACAAAGATTTCAACCGTCTGCATGTTCCATTCATTGTTCTACTTGTCGAAAATTACAAATAATTACCGATAAAGGATTAACCATTGGTGCTCATTGTTCACTTAAACTTGAAGACCAAAAAATTGGCGAATGGTACTGTTTGGATGCTTTGCGTACATGTTTCTTAGACTATATGGAAGCAATATATACAAAGATTTCAACCATCTACGTGTTCCAATCATTGTTCTACTTGTCGAAATTTACAAATAATTTCCTTTAAAGGATTAACAATGGGGCTCGTAGTTCACTTAAACTTGAAGAACAAAAAATTGGCGAATGGTACTCTTTGGATGATTTGCATATATGTTTCTTAGACTATATGGAAGCAATATATGCAAAGATTTCAACCGTCTACGTGTTCCAATCATTGTTCTACTTGTCGAAATTTACAAATAATTTCATTTAAAGGAATAACAATGAGGCTCGTTGTTCACTTAAACTTGAAGAACAAGAAATTCGCGAATTGTACTGTTTGGATGCTTTGCATATATGTTTCTTAGACTATATAGAAGCAATATATACAATGATTTCAACCGTAAACCTGTTCCATTCATTGTTCTACTTGTCGAAATTAACAAATAATTTCCTTTAAAGGATTAACAATGGGGCTCGTAGTTCACTTAAACTTGAAGAACAAAAAATTGACGAATTGTACTGTTTGGATGCTTTGCATATATGTTTCTTAGACTATTTAGAAGCAATATATAGAAAGATTTCACCCGTCTACCTGTACTATTCATTGTTCTACTTGTAGAAAGTTACAAATAATTTCCATTTCATGATTATCAATGGGGCTCGGTGTTCACTTGAACTTGAAGATCAAAAAATTGGCGAATGTTACTGTTTAGATGCATGGAAATATAGGTTTCGTAGACTATATAGAAGCACCATATACAAAGATTTCAACAGTCTACCTGTTCTATTCGTTGTTCTACTTGTCGAAAATTACAAATAATTTCCGATAAAGGATTAACCATTGGGTCTCATTGTTCACTTAAACTTGAAGACCAAAAAATTGGCAAATGGTATTGTTTGGATGCTTTGCGTACATGTTCCTTAGACTATATGGAAGCTATATATACAAAGATTTCAACAGTCGACGTGTTCCAATCATTGTTCTACTTGTCGAAATTTAGAAATAATTTCCTTTAAAGGATTAACAATGGGGCTCGCTGTTCACTTAAACTTGAAGAACAAAAAATTGGCGAATGGTACTGTTTGGATGCTTTGCATATATGTTTCTTAGACTATATAGAAGCAATATATACATTGATTTCAACCGTCTACCTGTTCCATTCATTGTTCTACTTATCGCAAGTTACAAATAATTTCCATTAAAGTATTAACAATGGGACTCGTAGTTCACTTAAACTTGAAGATCAAATAATTGGCGAATTGTACTGTTTGGATGATTTGCAGATATGTTTCTTAGACTATATAGAAGCAATATGTAAAATGATTCCAAACGTCTACCTGTTCCATTCATTGTTCTACTTGTCGAAAGTTACAAATAATTCCCGTTAAGGGATTAACAATGGGGATCGAAGTTTACTTAAACTTGAAGAACAAGAAATTGGCGAATTGTACTGTTTGGATGCTTTGCATATATGTTTCTTAGACTATATAGAAGCAATATATACAATGATTTCAACCGTCTACCTATTCCATTCATTGTTCTACTTGCCGAAATTTACAAATAATTTCCTTTAAAGGATTAACAATGGGGCTCGTAGTTCACTTAAAATTGAAGAACAAAAAATTGGCGAATGGTACTGTTTGGATGCTTTGAATATATGTTTCTTAGATTATATAGAAGCAATATATACAAAGATTTCAACCGTCTACCTGTTCCATTCATTGTTCTACTTGTCGAAAATTACAAATAATTTCCGATAAAGGATTAACCATTGGGGCTCATTGTTCACTTAAACTTGAAGAACAAAAAATTGGCGATTGTTACTCTTTAGATGCTTTGCATATATGTTTCTTAGACTATATAGAAGCAATATATACAATGATTTCAACCGTCTACCTGTTCCATTCATTGTTCTACTTGACGAAATTTACAAATAATTTCCATTAAAGGATTAACAATGGGGCTCGCAGTTCACTTAAACTTGAAGAACAAAAAATTGGCGAATGGTACTGTTTGGATGCTTTGCATATATGTTTCTTAGATTATATAGAAGCAATATATACAAAGATTTCAACCGTCTACCTGTACCATTCATTGTTCTACTTGTCGAAAGTTACAAATAATTTCCGATAAAGGATTAACCAATGGGGCTCGTTGTTCACTTAAACTTGAAGAACAAAAAATTGGCGAATGGTACTGTTTGGATGCTATGCATATATATTTCTTAGACTATTTAGAAGCAATATATAGAAAGATTTCACCCGTCTACCCGTACTATTCATTGTTCTACTTGTAGAAAGTTACAAATAATTTCCATTAAAGGATTAAAAATGGGGCTCGTAGTTCACTTAAACTTGAAGAGCAAAAAATTGGCGAATTGTACTGTTTGGACGCTTTGCATATATGTTTCTTAGGCTATATAGAAGCAATATATACAAAGAATTCAACCGTCTACCTGTTCCATTCATTGTTCTACTTGTCGAAAGTTACAAATAATTTCCGATAAAGGATTAACCAATGGGGCTCGTTGTTCACTTAAACTTGAAGAACAAAAAATTGGCGAATGGTACTGTTTGGATGCTTTGTAGATATGTTTCTTAGACTATATAGAAGCAATATGTACAATGGTTCCAACCGTCTACCTGTTCCATTCATTGTTCTACTTGTCGAAAGTTACAAATAATTCCCGTTAAGGGATTAACAATGGGGATCGAAGTTTACTTAAACTTGAAGAACAAGAAATTGGCGAATTGTCCTGTTTGGATGCTTTGCATATATGTTTCTTAGACTATATAGAAGCAATATATACAATGATTTCAACCGTCTACCTATTCCATTCATTGTTCTACTTGCCGAAATTTACAAATAATTTCCTTTAAAGGATTAACAATGGGGCTCGTAGTTCACTTAAACTTGAAGAACAAAAAATTGACGAATGGTACTGTTTGGATGCTTTGAATATATGTTTCTTAGATTATATAGAAGCAATATATACAAAGATTTCAACCGTCTACCTGTTCCATTCATTGTTCTACTTGTCGAAAATTACAAGTAATTTCCGATAAAGGATTAACCATTGGGGCTCATTGTTCACTTAAACCTGAAAAACAAAAAATTGGCGAATTGTACTGTTTGGATGCTTTGCATATTTCTTTCTTAGACTATTTAGAAGCAATATATAGAAGGATTTCACCCGTCTACCTGTACTATTCATTGTTCTACTTGTAGAAAGTTACAAATAATTTCCATTTCATGATTATCAATTGGGCTCGCTGTTCACTTAAACTTGAAGATCAAAAAATTGGCGATTGTTACTGCTTAGATGCTTTGCATATATGTTTCTTAGATTATATAGAAGCAATATATACAAAGATTTCAACCGTCTGCCTGTTCCATTCATTGTTCTACTTGTCGAAATTTACAAATAATTTCCTTTAAAGGATTAACAATGGGGCTCGTTGTTCACTTAAACTTGAAGAATAATGAATTGGCGAATTGTACTGTTTTGATGCTTTGCATATATGTTTCTTAGACTATTTAGAAGCAATATATAGAAAGATTTCACCCGTCTACCCGTACTATTCATTGTTCTACTTGTAGAAAGTTACAAATAATTTCCTTTAAAGGATTTAAAATGGGGCTCGTAGTTCACTTAAACTTGAAGAGCAAAAAATTGGCGAATTGTACTGTTTGGACGCTTTGCATATATGTTTCTCAGGCTATATAGAAGCAATATAAACAAAGAATTCAACCGTCTACCTGTTCCATTCATTATTCTACTTGTCGCAAGTTACAAATAATTTCCGTTGAAGTATTAACAATGGGGCTCGTAGTTCACTTAAACTTGAAGAACAAAAAATTGGCGAATTGTACTGTTTGGATGCTTTGCATATATGTTTCTCAGACTATATAGAAGAAATATATACAAAGATTTCAACCGTCTACCTGATCCATTCATTGTTCTACTTGTCGAAATTTACAAATAATTTCCTTTGAAGGATTAACAATGGGGCTCATTGTTCACTTAAACTTGAAGACCAAAAAATTGGCAATTGGTACTGTTTGGATGCTTTGCGTACATGTTTCTTAGACTATATGGAAGCAATATATACAAAGATTTCAACCGTCTACGTGTTCCAATCATTGTTCTACTTGTCGAAATTTACAAATAATTTCCTTTAAAGGATTAACAATGGGGCTCATTGTTCACTTAAACTTGAAGAACAAAAAATTGGCGAATTGTACTGTTTGGATGCATTGCATATATGTTTCTTAGACTATATAGAAGCAACATATACAAAGATTTCAACCGTCTACCTGTTCTATTCATTGTTCTACTTGTCGAAATTTACAAATAATTTCCTTTAAAGGATTAACAATGTGGCTCGTAGTTCACTTAAACTTGAAGAACAAAAAATTGGCGAATGGTACTGTTTGGATGATTTGCATATATGTTTCTTAGACTATATGGAAGAAATATATACAAAGATTTCAACCGTCTACGTGTTCCAATCATTGTTCTACTTGTCGAAATTTACAAATAATTTCATTTAAAGGATTAACAATGAGGCTCGTTGTTCACTTAAACTTGAAGAATAATAAATTGGCGAATTGTACTGTTTTGATGCTTTGCATATATGTTTCTTAGACTATATAGACGCAATATATACAAGGATTTCAACCGTCTACCTGTTCCATTCATTGTTCTACTTGTCGAAAGTTACAAATAATTACCGATAAAGGATTAACCATTGGGGCTCATTGTTCACTTAAACTTGGAGAACAAAAAATTGGCGAGTTGTACTGTTTGGATGCTTTGCATATATGTTTCTTAGACTATATAGAAGCAATATATACAAAGATTTCAACCGTCTACGTGTTCCAATCAGTGTTCTACTTGTCGAAATTTACGAATAATTTCCTTTAAAGGATTAACAATGGGGCTCGTTGTTCACTTAAACTTGAAGAACAAAAAATTGATGAATGGTACTGTTTGGATGCTTTTCATATATGTTTCTTAGACTATTTAGAAGCAATATATACATTGATTTCAATCGTCTACCTGTTCCATTCATTGTTCTACTTGTCGAAAGTTACAAATAATTACCGATAAAGGACTAACAATGGGGCTCATTGTTCACTTAAACTTGAAGAACAAAAAATTGGCGAATGGTACTGTTTGGATGCTTTGCGTACATATTTCTTAGACTATATGGAAGCAATATATACAAGGATTTCAACCGTCTACCTGTTCCATTCATTGTTCTACTTGTCGAAAGTTACAAATAATTACCGATAAAGGATTAACCATTGGGGCTCATTGTTCACTTAAACTTGAAGAACAAAAAATTGGCGAATGGTACTGTTTCGATGCTTTGTATATATGTTTCTTAGACTATATAGACGCAATATATACAAAGATTTCAACTGTCTACCTGTTCCATTCATTGTTCTACTTGTCGAAAATTACAAATAATTTCCGATAAAGGACTAACAATGGGGCTCATTGTTCACTTAAACTTGAAGAACAAAAAATTGGCGAATGGTACTGTTTGGATGCTTTGCGTACATATTTCTTAGACTATATGGAAGCAATATATACAATGATTTCAATCGTCTACCTGTTCCATTCATTGTTCTACTTGTCGAAATTTACAAATAATTTCCTTTAAAGGATTAACAATGCGGCTCGTAGTTCACTTAAACTTGCAGAACAAAAAATTGGCGAATTGTACTGTTTGGATGCTTTGCGTATATGTTTCTTAGACTATATAGAAGCAATATATAGAAAGATTTCACCCGTCTACTTTTACTATTCATTGTTCTACTTGTAGAAAGTTACAAATAATTTCCATTTCATGATTATCAATGGGGCTCGTTGTTCACTTCAACTTGAAGAACAATAAATTGGCGAATTGTACTCTTTGGATGCTTTGCATATATGTTTCTTAGACTATATAGAAGCAATATATACAAAGATTTCAACCGTCTACCTGTTCCACTCATTGTTCTACTTGTCGAAAGTTACAAATAATTTCCGATAAAGGATTAACAATGGGGCTCATTGTTCACTTAAACTTGAAGAACAAAAAATTGGCGAATGGTACTGTTTAGATGCTTTGCATATAGGTTTCTTATGCTATATAGAAGCAGCATATACAATGATTTCAACCGTCTACCTATTCCATTCATTGTTCTACTTGTCGAAATTTACAAATAATTTCCTTTAGAGGATTAACAATTGGGCTCGTAGTTCACTTAAACTTGAAGAAAAAAATTGGCGAATTGTACTGTTTGGATGCTTTGCGTATATGTTTCTTAGACTATATAGAAGCAATATATACAAAGATCTCACCCGTCTACGTGTTCCAATCATTGTTCAACTTGTCGAAATTTACAAATAATTTCCTTTAAAGGATTAACAATGGGGCTCGTAGTTCACTTAAACTTGAAGAAGAAAAAATTGGCGAATTGTGCTGTTTGGATTCTTTGCATATATGTTTCTTAGACTATATAGAAGCAATATATAGAAAGATTTCACCCGTCTACCTGTTCCATTCATTGTTCTACTTGTCGAAAATTACAAATAATTTCCGATAAAGGATTAACAATGGGGCTCATTGTTCACTTAAACTTGCAGAACAAAAAATTGGCGAATGGTACTGTTTTGATGCTTTGCGTATATGTTTCTTAGACTATATTGAAGCAATATATACAAAGATTTCAACTGTCTACCTGTTCCATTCATTGTTCTACTTGTCGAAAATTACAAATAATTTCCGATAAAGGACTAACAATAGGGCTCATTGTTCACTTAAACTTGAAGAACAAAAAATTGGCGAATGGTACTGTTTGGATGCTTTGCGTACATGTTTCTTAGACTATATGGAAGCAATATATACAAAAATTTCAACCGTCTAAGTGTTCCAATCATTGTTCTACTTGTCGAAATTTACAAATAATTTCCTTTAAAGGATTAACAATGCGGCTCGTAGTTCACTTAAACTTGAAGAACAAAAAATTGGCGAGTTGTACTGTTTGGATGCTTTGCGTATATGTTTCTTAGAGTATATAGAAGCAATATATAGAAAGATTTCACCCGTCTACCTGTTCCATTCATTGTTCTACTTGTCGAAAATTACAAATAATTTCCGATAAAGGATTAACAATGGGGCTCATTGTTCACTTAAACTTGAAGAACAAAAAATTGGCGAATGGTACTGTTTGGATGCTTTGCGTACATGTTTCTTAGACTATATAGAAGCAATATATACAAAGATCTCAACCGTCTACCTGTTCCATTCATTGTTCTACATGTCGAAAGTTACAAATAATTTCCATTAAAGGATTAACAATGGGGCTCGTAGTTCACTTAAACCTGAAGAAAAAAAATTGGCGAATTGTACTGTTTTGATGCTTTGCGTATATGTTTCTTAGACTATATTGAAGCAATATATACAAAGATTTCAACTGTCTACCTGTTCCATTCATTGTTCTACTTGTCGAAAATTACAAATAATTTCCGATAAAGGACTAACAATGGGGCTCATTGTTCACTTAAACTTGAAGAACAAAAAATTGGCGAATGGTACTGTTTGGATGCTTTGCGTACATGCTTCTTAGACTATATGGAAGCAATATATACAATGATTTCAATCGTCTACCTGTTCCATTCATTGTTCTACTTGTCGAAATTTACAAATAATTTCCTTTAAAGGATTAAGAATGCGGCTCGTAGTTCACTTAAACTTGCAGAACAAAAAATTGGCGAATTGTACTGTTTGGATGCTTTGCGTATATGTTTCTTAGAATATATAGAAGCAATATATAGAAAGATTTCACCCGTCTACTTTTACTATTCATTGTTCTACTTGTAGAAAGTTACAAATAATTTCCATTTCATGATTATCAATGGGGCTCGTTGTTCACTTCAACCTGAAGAACAATAAATTGGCGAATTGTACTCTTTGGATGCTTTGCATATATGTTTCTTAGACTATATAGAAGCAATATATACAAAGATTTCAACCGTCTACCTGTTCCACTCATTGTTCTACTTGTCGAAAGTTACAAATAATTTCCGATAAAGGATTAACAATGGGGCTCATTGTTCACTTAAACTTGAAGAACAAAAAATTGACGAATGATACTGTTTAGATGCTTTGCATGTAGGTTTCTTATGCTATATAGAAGCAGCATATACAATGATTTCAACCGTCTACCTATTCCATTCATTGTTCTACTTGTCGAAATTTACAAATAATTTCCTTTAGAGGATTAACAATTGGGCACATAGTTCACTTAAACTTGAAGAACAAAAAATTGGCGAATTGTACTATTTGGATGCTTTGCATATATGTTTCTTAGACTGTATAGAAGCAATATATACAATGATTTCAACCGTCTACCTGTTCCATTCATTTTTCAACTTGTCGAAATTTACAAATAATTTCCTTTAAAGGATTAAAAATGGGGCTCGTAGTTCACTTAAACTTGAAGAAAAAAAATTGGCGAATTGTACTGTTTGGATGCTTTGCGTATATGTTTCTTAGACTATATAGAAGCAATATATACAAAGATCTCAACCGTCTACGTGTTCCAATCATTGTTCAACTTGTCGAAATTTACAAATAATTTCCTTTAAAGGATTAACAATGGGGCTCGTAGTTCACTTAAACTTGACGAACAAAAAATTGGCGAATTGTACTGTTTGGATTCTTTGCATATATGTTTCTTAGACTATATAGAAGCAATATATAGAAAGATTTCAACCATCTACCTGTTCCATTCATTGTTCTACTTGTCGAAATTTACAAAAAATTTCCCTTTCGTGATTATCAATGGGGCTCGTTGTTCACTTAAACTTGAAGAACAAAAAATTGGCGAATTGTACTGTTTGGATGATTTGCATATATGTTTCTTAGACTATACAGAAGCAATATATACAATGATTTCAACCGTCTACCTGTTCCATTCATTGTTCTACTTGTCGAAAGATACAAATAATTTCCGATAAAGGATTAACCATTGGGGCTCATTGTTCACTTATACTTGAAGAACAAAAAATTGGCAAATTGTACTGTTTGGATTCTTTGCATATATGTTTCTTAGACTATATAGCAGCAATATATACAAAGATCTCAACCGTCTACCTCTTCCATTCATTGTTCTACTTGTCGAAATTTACAAATAATTTCCTTTAAAGGATTAACAATGGGGCTCGTAGTTCACTTAAACATGAAGAACAAAAAATTGGCGAATTGTATTGTTTGGATTCTATGCATATATGTTTCTTAGACTATATAGAAGCAATATATACATTGATTTCAACCGTCTACCTGTTCCAGTCATTGATCTACTTGTCGAAAGTTACAAATAATTTCCTTTAAAGGATTAACAATGCGGCTCGTAGTTCACTTAAACTTGAAGAACAAAAAATTGGCGAATTGTACTGTTTGGATGCTTTGCGTATATGTTTCTTAGAGTATATTGAAGCAATATATAGAAAGATTTCACCCGTCTACCTGTTCCATTCATTGTTCTACTTGTCGAAAATTACAAATAATTTCCTTTCAAGGATTAAGAATGCGGCTCGTTGTTCACTTAAACTTGAAGAACAATAAATTGGCGAATTGTACTGCTTGGATGGTTTGCGTACATGTTTCTTAGACTATATAGAAGGAATATATACAATGATTTAACCGTCTACCTGTTCCATTCATTGTTCTACTTGTAGAAAGTTACAAATAATTTCCGTTTCATGATTATCAATGGGGCTCGTAGTTCGGGCATCGCATTTTGTCTTTCGCGTGAAACATTTTCCCATCATTTTTACAGGTTTAAACGACGGAATGAACGACGGAATGAACGACGGCATGAACGACAAAATGAACGGGAAAATGTGTCAGGCAAAATTTCTTGCTCTACTTTACTTTCGTTATCCATCTCGCACTGGGAGAAATAAATTCCCGACCGTGATGCGACGAGCATCCAATGCTTAACCCTTTCGCGACGGGTGCCGTATATATACGGCAGTCACTTGGTGCATCACAGTGGCTGACGTCGCCTATTTACGGCAGTCACTTTTTGGTTCACAGCGGCTGATGCCGTCTAGATTCGGCAGTCACTTATTGCTTTGCAGAGGCTGACGCCGATTTTATACGGCAGCCACTTGTTTCACAGCGGCTGGCGCCCACTATACACGACACAGGTTCCTTTGTTAGAGAAATAAAGTATTTTAACACAAAATTGTTTTCCTAAAAATTCCTTGATACGAAAAAAGTGCATTTATTTTCTATATGTTTATAGTGCATCAGATTCAAATAATTTATAACAACCTACAAGAAATAAAGTGAGCCAAATCGCTAATTACATCGGTAAGACCTTTAATATTACTTTTTTGTTCTTAACGTTAATAAATATTTTAGGTTTTATTCTTTTTAAAATGGAATATTAGCGAACAGTGCGTGCAATGGTAAATTGGTGGCAAAGTATCGTTCAGTTGAGCCGTCGCGAAAAGCGACAATGTATCGTTCAGTTGGGCCGTCGCAAAGAGCGACAAGGTATGGTCAATCGTGACGTCGTGAAAAGCGGCGAAGTATGGTACAGGTTCGCCGTCGCGAAAGGGTTAAGGACTAACGCGAAATTTATTCCTTATTAAATTAACCTTACGAATAAGCTTAATCTCAACATACCACGAACGTCTTAAAGTCTAATCCATTACAATTACAATTTGACCGCCCGCCCGCAATATCAATCTGACCTTCGATATGGGAGCAGTTTTTGTTCACAGTGAAAATCATCCTATCTCGGGGAAAATACAAACACAATCTGAGCCTGTCCAATTAATAGCAAAGATTTCTTTGCAAAATATTGCCTGATTCCTTATCTGCATAGCAGAAAGCAAACCTCTTGGCCAGAAAATGAAAAATGCATTCTGCTTGAAACAGAATGAAGAGAAACATCGTATTGCTTCATGAATGAAGAAAGTCGGACAACAATTATCTCATGAATCAGATTTCGAAAACAATACAGACGATACTTTGATCCAAAAATCAAACGTATCGAAACCATTAACAACGAAACCATTAAGAAATGGTCATCACACGATCGTAACAAATTTTCAGAAGAAATATCTGCAAACCTAACACACAATTTGCAACACAAGATGTCACCGAGAAATATCCATCGAACTCCCTTCGACGTGATTCGATTCATGCAACTCCTGCAATAAAAACTCATTTGTTAGTAAAATGTCATTACACTGTGGTTTCCCCCAGCGTCTCTGGACGCCTGTCTCTCTTAATTTCCATGGGCATGGTCCAATTCATTTCCTCTAAACATCCATTATTAGTATTCCGTCTTCTGCAACAAACTCTCATTAATTTTGCCCAAAACGCGCAACATAAAACGAAATATCACCGACCCTTGAATATTGTAACAGACGAGTATCGAAATTTACGAAAATCAAATGAAGCACAATTTATTAAAAATTGTAGGAAATGCAAATGTTGTAAACTTTACGATAAAGAATGATCAGAAATTTAAAAAAGCAAATATAAAATTTGAAGTTACATATCGAGTCGACAAACGCGAATTGAATATTATGGACAATTTAGCAAATTGTGCAATGTCACAATCATTTGCTATCAAATAAATTACTTGAATGAAAAAAGCTAATTTCGACGCAGTTGCATTCGAAATTATTTGAAACCTTTCCATCATCCGAGCAAAAAAATAAATGCATCACTCTTTAATTCGCGACGCGAAAAGTGTTAAATAAAGACAGACTTCCCCCTTTGCTACAATATAACTCTACCATTTAGTGAAATAAATAAGCAAATATCTAAAAGCGACGCGTTTACTTCTTATCTGTATTTGCTATCCGTCTATCACACTGCAATTTCGATATATATGTTTCGGGCGCAAGTTTGTTATTTTCATTCTATTAAAAAAGTATGCAAAACCCGTGGTCCGTAATTTTTGTAAGAAATTGGCGAGAATTCATCGAAACCTCTACGTCGACGCGGTATTCTCACAAAAATGTCATCGCGATCCAAGTAAAATCCAGACAATATTAAATTAATAACTTTAACCATGACAGCCAGCAGCGTGTTTCCTATTTCACGAATTTTATTAAATTAACTGACACTCATTTTCTATCTGTGTCATCAAATGTGCATATAACTTTTTGCACTTTTATTTGCGGAGTGGTTTCAATGACCACGATGAAATTCATTGACTGATTGGTCTCAATGGACAATACATAATATAACTTGACAAAAATTCTACATAAATCCTCAAAATTTCTTGTATTAAAAGATACATTTGCAGCAGTATTTCTATTTGCAAGCACTTGATTAACAATACAAAAATCATGACATGAAGCAGCCAAAAGGCGCTGAAAATCCCGAAATCATCGAGCAGCCAACAGGCGCTTTCAATAAAAATCGCGAGAAACCGGTGCCATTTCAGGCTCTTACTGTTCGCAACGCTAGCTCAAAACCCGCCTATTGCCATTTCATGGCTCTCATTCTTCGCAACGCTACTTTAAAACCCGCCTATTGCCATTCCATGGCTATCATACGTAATATTTTTTTTTTCTTTTCACCCCGCTAAAAATATATTTACATTGTCACTCACTGCTAAAACTATGTTTCGAGAAGCAGCAATATGCTGCCACATTACATATACATGCCCATTTGTATTTTGCCTGCCGTTTATCAGGGTAATTGCTATTATATGGTGTCGTCAAAATAAACGAATTTTAAAAAAAAAAATACGTAATATTATTTAATAAACAATCGCGTACTGCCATTTCGAGGCTTTCATTGTTCGCAACGCTACTTCAAAACCCGCCTACTGCCATTCCGGGGGCTCTCAGAATTCGCAACACTACCTATCCGGAAAAAAAGAAGCTATCGTTGGGAGCAGGCCTCCTGAGGCACTCCATGGGGAGTTGCATTTTTGCAACTCCAATTGCTGAGTCTCTGACTCAGCAGATGCGCATCTCTCAGCTGCTTTTGTATTTCGCAACGCTAGTTTCGCGATTGTTCAAAAGAAAACCGCGTATAATTCATATTTCGCAACACAAATTTAGAATTTATTAAGAGCAAACTCCCGGACACCCATTTCAGGTGCTAAATCGTGATGCTATACTCTACAAATTATTAAGAAAATACTAATTCGAAATATTCTATAAGATACTAAAACAAACTCCCGTGCTCCTTGAACAAGGGCTATGTCGCAACTCTACTTTAACAATTAATTATTCAAAGACAAACCGGGCACTTTTCGTGCTATATATCGCAACGCTACTTTAAAGAATTACTGTTCAAAGAAAAACCGGTCACTTTTCGTGCTTCAATTCGCAACGCTACTTCTAAACATCTAATTAAAGCAAGCTCCCGTTCGCCATCTCGGGCGATATCTCTCGCAACTCTATCTCTAATTTAATATAATATTCTAAAAATTAAAAAACCGAGTATATTCATATCGCAACACTAACAACTACCAATTAATTCGAACAAACCCGTGGGTACCATCCGTGGTGACCTTAATTTCGCAACACTAACGAGCAAGGTATACGTAACTCTAATTTCGCAATGAAAAACCGCATGCAGCCAAGATGCGCTCGTTGGACGGGAATGTTACATCCGTCAGAGGACAAATACAGAAAGCGAGCACAGTGAATTAACAAATACTAATAATGACTTTCCATTCTAGAACCCAAAACGGATTCGAGGATGAAAAGCAATTCGCTGCAGCCTTCTTCGTGACAGTTTGTCGGGCCTCTTCGGCACTTGTTAGCCACTTCTTCTGCCGCTAGAGAATGCTCGAATACTTTGCACCAACAAAAGTCTTACTATTATCAAATTCAACAGTGAAAACCACACCACGAGCGTGCAGAGCGTATTCGCTGCTCGTGTAGCACAGTTTTCATAAAAAAAGGCAAAGTATTCGAACATCGCACCGGGAGTTACACCACGTGCGCAAAAAATTTACAAACTAAAAACTACGGTCAAATAGAGGGGGACACTCGGTTTGACCGTAGTTTGATCCCAGGTCCAGGCATATCACTTTTACCCGACCTACACAGAGAATGTGATATCCTGAATTCCTGGCCCTTCCTGCTTATATTTAACTCACATTCAAGAACGGTATGCTACCTACGTATCTAAAACCTATATTTAAAAATGCAAATCGCGACACAAATCACACAAACACACATCACTCCACGGTTCTCAATCAGGAACCAATGTGCATGGGCCTGAACTAGAGAGGACTCCCCGGGGTTCCTCCGACACCCGAGTTCGCAAACAACATTCATACTCTAAAATGTACGTACCAATTTCATGAAATCGACTGACAAGGGTGGCGACCATTGCGTTACTTCATTATAATACTCTATCGCGATTTGACAGGTTTATTGTTCGCGACTAAAGTGAACAACAGCCGCGGAACGGAACGTTGGTTCGCTCCCGAATGGAAGCGGCGCGCGAGGACAGGGACTGAGGCGACTGATCCGATGCACGTTCGGAAGCACGTGGAGGAAAGAAAACTCCCTTACACCAAAACTCGCTTTATTCCGTCTCAAATCAACAAACACAAACACTTGGGTTTTAACGAGGGACAATATCGCGAATCTACGAATAAAAATACGGGTCGCGAAGGCGGACCGCGTGAACAATAATTGCGAAAGCAACTGAACAAAAAGAGATGACTCTCAACGCGCGATGCGTAGTTTATCGCGGCACAGTAGAAAGAAGAGTGAAGCGCGGAACAGGTGCGTTCGCTTGTTCGCGTTACAATTCAGAAAAGAGGGCGCTGAAGTTAGCATAATCGCGAATAGGAGCAGCGAAAGGGCCACGTGGGCCGTGCGTCACAAGGATATAATTGGCTCCCGGGCATCACGCGATGTGACGAGTTCGACATACGAAGACATGGAGATGACCAGTCTTCCTGGACTTCAACGGAAGTACCAGGACCGACTCGTGTGAGCCGAGAGCCCCTCCCTGTGGCGCACAACCCACTGCCAACCCCGAACATGCCGCCCACCTCGAAACAACGGTT
Organism: Cerceris ruficornis; assembly: GCA_963989415.1. NCBI lineage: Eukaryota > Metazoa > Arthropoda > Insecta > Hymenoptera > Crabronidae > Cerceris > Cerceris ruficornis. Next base: position 98,775 of record CAXDIW010000516.1, read on the forward strand.
TCGATGAACGACTAGAGATGCGAAGGAATCTAGGACATAAATTGAACAGTCCAACCGCCCACCGTGGCGGTGCCAGGACGAGATGGGAAACAAAAAAAATAAGTAGAAGTCGCGCGTCTTCTCAGAGGCGCGATGCGGTACTCGCATGTACAAGCATCGAAGCGGCCGCCCACCACAAGGGTGCCAGGGCGGAGCGCGAACAAAAGGGAGACTGTTGTAAGTAGCAGTTACGCAAAATTAATACAATGATATGGCATGAATAACAAGAAACAAACACAAGCTAGCGCATGACAATAAGTACCTTATATCTAGACTTAACTTAACGATGGCCGGAACGGCTCGAAATATCATTAATGCTGGGGGGTTCTTATCAACTAACGCCGTTATCCATTAGGATAAGTAAAGAAAATACATCGAAAGGTCTTAAATCTAGGAACACAAGCACGTCGCAGAAAAACATTCCCAGTGCCGGAAGGGGGGAGGAACGAGAGTAAAACAATGCACACACGCGAGTAACGCAGTCATGGAGGCGTCGGAGAATCTTTAGATGCACTCCAGATAGGTAACAAACACAGTTTGCCGATCGGCCGCTTATACTCCGCACGAGCAGTTTTGATAGTAACGACGCGCGTAACACTGTCGGGACCCGGGTGAACCTGAACGACGCGGCCGAGCTCTCACTTCGCTGGCGGAAGACTGGAGTTCCGGAGGAGAACCATGCGACCGACCTGGACGGGGGGTTGATCGGTACGCCACTTAGTCCGTTGCTGTAACGTATTGACGTAGTCGGATTGCCAAATGCGCCAAAACCGCTCATTCATTTGGCGGACGAGCTGCCAACGCGAAAGACGATTCTCGGTCAGGTCAAGGATGGACGGTTCCGGGGGCACGACTATCGCGGCGCCGATCGTGAAATGACCGGGAGTAAGGCACTCGAGGTCATCGAGTGTGTCGGATAAGGGACACTGCGGCCTAGAATTCAGACAGGCTTCGATTCGGCATAAGAGGGTGGACAATTCCTCGAAGGTTAGCGTCCGGTCTCCAACAACACGAGAGAAATGAGTTTTCACACTCCGGACTCCAGCCTCCCACAGACCACCGAAGTGAGGAGCCGAGGGAGGAATGAAGTGCCAAGAGATGCGATCAGACACCGTCGAATTGAGGAAGTCCGGATCACGAAGGGCCGCGCGGTACGCTTTGGTCATTTCACGATCGGCACCGACGAAGGTCGTCCCGTTATCCGAGTACATAGCTTCGGGGATGCCGCGACGAGAACAGAACCGAGAAAATGCACCAATGAATGCCTCGGAGGAATAATCGCTTACTAACTCGAGGTGAATGGCTTTCGAGGTCAGACAAACGAACAACGCGATATATGCCTTGCGAGACCTTGCTCCGCGACCAGGTGAGGAACGAATCCACACGGGACCTGCGTAATCAACTCCTGAGTGTAGAAAACTCCGGAAGGTGGGAGTCACCCGGACACGAGGGAGGTCACCCATGAGCTGACGAGGAACCGCCGCACGTTCACGAGTACATGGGACACAATGATGAATGATGCGACGGACGATTCCACGCGCGCGGAGAAGCCAGTACTCCCGCCGCAGGATGCTGAGCGTCAGCTGCGGTCCCGAATGCAGCGCTCGTTGATGGACATGGAGAAGGAGGAGGTCAACGAGCGGATGGGCAGACAGGAGGATTGGGTGGCGGGACTCGAAGGACATTGGAGCATGTCTTAAGCGGCCTCCAACCCGAATAAGGTTATCGGATGATACGAAAGGACGGAGGGAAAGAAGAGGATGCTTAGGAGGGACTTCCTTTCTAAACGAGAGAAGGTGAAATTCCGCTGGAAAAACTTCACGTTGGATACAGCGCAACCAGAAACAACGAGAACAATTATACTCCTCGGCCGTGACGTGAACACTACCGATAGGGGTTTGGACCATGTCTTTTCGACGGCGACATTGACTAATAAAACGAATAACAAGGGCGGTGATACGGAGTAGTCTGTCCCATGAGGAGTAGCGAACAGATAACTCCCACATGGGTCGGACAGGTGAACACTGGAGAGCGGCGGTGACCCTCTCCTCGAGATGAGAGTCAAAGTTGACGTTGGGAGGAGGGGTAGGCCAGGAGACCCGTTCCCCGCGCAACCACGGAGGGCCTCGCCACCAAAGAGAGTGATTGAGGATATCGGTGGGTAGAATTCCGCGAGACGCGACGTCGGCGGGGTTGTCGGACGTCGGAACGTACCGCCACACTGCGGATGGAACGAGTTCATGTATTCGGGCAACACGGTGGGCCACGAATATTTTCCATCGCGATGGGTGCTGCGAAATCCAGTGCAGCACGACAGTAGAGTCGGACCAACAGGTGACGGGTACATTACCGAAACCCATGGACGCGACGGTGAATGAGATGAGACGAGCTAACAGCACGGCGGCATTCAACTCGAGGCGGGGTATACTCATCGGTGTCAAGGGGGCGACTTTAGACTTGCCCGCGAGCAAAGAAACAGTGATATGGTTTGATTCAGACAACACCCGGAGGTAAACAGCCGCAGCATAAGCGGAGGAGGACGCGTCGGCAAAACCATGAAGCTCAATGGATGAGACGCTCGCGGAGAGTTGCGTCCATCGAGGTATCTTGACCAGATTTAATTGGCTCAAGTTAGAGGAAAAGGCCGCCCAATCACGAAGAATGGGCGGTGGGACAGGATCGTCCCAGCCGACCTTGCTCCTCCATAGATCTTGCATAACAAGTTTGGCTTTAATGACAACGGGGGTGACCCATCCGAGGGGGTCATATAGTCGCGATATGATTGACAGAACGGCACGCTTAGTAATTGGTTCGCGGTCAAACGGCGACACAGAAAACGAAAATTCATCCCGACTGGGAGACCAGACAATGCCGAGGACCTTCAGACTTTCGTCCGCGGATAGGACCTTGTCGCATGCCAGCCCGTGATCCGACTCATCTACATCAGCGAGCAAGTGCGACGAGTTGCTTGCCCACTTCCGGAGGGTGAAGCCGCCTTTGTTCAAGAGAGAAATAGATTGTTGACGGGCGAGGCGGAGGGAATCGACGTCGTCAGCTCCGAAAAGGACATCGTCGACGTATGTGTTTAGCCGAAGAGTCTCTCGAGCAAGAGGGAAGTCATCACCGTCGTCCTCAGCGAGTTGCTGCAGAACGCGAAGCGCGAGAAAGGGCGCACAGGCCATACCATATGTTACGGTTAACAGTTGAAACTCCTTCAAGGAGGAGGAGGGTTCAGAGAGCCACAAGATTCGCTGGTAGTCGACGTCTCGCGGATCAACGAGGATCTGCCGGTACATCTTAGCGATGTCCGCGGAGTACACGTACCTCCACCGACGCCATCGTAGGATGACCGCAGTCAGGTCCTGCTGAAGTTTTGGACCGGTTAACAAGTGATCGTTTAAAGACGTTCCGTCAGAGGTTCGACATGAGGCGTTGAAAACGACACGCAATCTGCTGGTAGCGCTGTCCGTTCGAAAGACTGGGTGGTGAGGAATGTACACAGTGGTGGAAACAGGAGAGGGAGGTAAACAAGAAACGGCGCGCATGTGGCCGAGTCGTTCATACTCACCCATGAAACTACGGTATTCGCGTTCGAGGTAGGTGTCGCGGGAAAGTCGGCGGGAGATACTACGCGCGAGTTTTTCTGTGGTTTCCCGAGAACGCCCGATCTTAATGGGGGGCCCGACCTTGAACGGAAGTCGCACAATGTAGCGACCCGACGAATCACGAGAATGAGTTTCGCGGAAGAGCGCGTCGCACTGAGCGTCACCGGGTTCCACGACCTGAGAACGGGGCAGCTCCTCAAGCTCCCAGAATCTCCTTACTTCCTCGTCGAGAGAGGGGGTGGTGAAGCAGTGCTACGCCAGGACGCACCGCGGAGTGTCTCGCATGAAGTCCCATTCCTGGTCGTCGGGGACAGGACAGATTGGAGGCTCACGAGGGCCAGTAATGACCCATCCGAAAATCGTCTCCTGCGCGACAGGCTCGCCCCTATTGCCTTTACGAACACCGGTCAACAAAACGTCGTTATAGAGATCGGCGCCAATGATTAAATCGATCCGATGGGAGGAAGCCGGATCATCGTCCGCCCACGTCAGGTCGGCTAAGTGACTAAGACACGCCGCGGGTGGTAATTGTTTAGGCGAATACGCAGTTAGGGCGTCGAGTACAAGTGCCACAGTGGAAAAGACGGGGCCAGTGCGAGCTCGGTGCGCAACGGCCAGATGGACGGCGTGACGTGCCGTCCCGGAGGGTGTACAAGCAATCCCGTGTAAAGGGGTCGGTAAACGAATTCGGTCTGCTCTTAGAATTTGAGCCAAATGCTCACTCAAGAAGGTGAGTTCAGATCCGGGGTCAAGAAGGGCACAAAACACAGCAGCACGTCCTCCGAGAACTCCGGCCAAAAGATAGGCAGTGCCAAGAACCATCGCACGGCGCTTTCGAACACCAACTGAAACTTGCAATGCCGTTGCGTCATTTGCCGCGGTGGGGGCGGGCTGATCGGGTGACTGAAGCGCGGGACGGTTGACGTTTACGACCCGCGACGAACCATGCAAAGAGGTGTGGTGCCGCTGACGACACTCCTGACACGTGAATTTGCTTGTACACTCGGAAAGAGAATGACGGGTGCTCATACAATTGAGACAGCGCTTGAACCGGACAGCTATTTCGCGACGCTCGGACGCGGATACACGAAGATAGCGCGGGCATGCTTGCAAGAAGTGGGCAGATTTACATAGCGGGCAGCTACCCTTCGTGGACGACGGGGTGGTGGCAACGTGAACACGAGAAACGGGCAATTTGGAAGGGGGTTGGTGCGTCGCAGGGGAACACTCCTGCAGCGCACAGACTCGCGATGATACGAATGCTTCTAAGTCCTTATAGCTAGGCAAATCGTTACCGTCGCTCGCGCGGTGCGCCCAGGCCTTTCGCGTGACAGGGTCGGTTTTCTGAGCCACGACATGAGTGAACACGTCGTCCAGAAGGGTCGCGTCATCTCTGCACATCCTGTTTAGAGCCGCAATTATACTACTCGCTCGGTCAATTAAGAGCTGTAAGTCGTTCGCGTTTTCTCGCGAAACGGATGGGATCGCGAAAAAATCGGTGACTAATTTAGTTAACAAGCGTCGCTTTTTCTCAAACCGCGCCGTTAACGCGTTCCACGCTACTTGAAAGTTATCTGCGGTGATAGCTAGGTGTTTAATGCAATCGTGCGCGGAGTGGCTTACGCTTGATGTTAGGTAGTGCATCTTGGTGAAGTCCGAGATGTCCTTATTATCCCGCACCAACGTACAGAACTTGTCGCGGAACGACTCCCACTCTTCTATCCTCCCGTCGAACGGTGTCAGTCGGATCGGTGGAAGGGGAACCATAGGGGGAGCAGGACTGCTCCGGCACGACGATGAGTTCATGGCAGGTGGGGATGTTGGAGAAGGGGGCTCCAAACTTTCCAATGCCTCGTTCATGACGTCGAGGGCGCTGCTGTATGCTTCCTCGACCACAGAGAAATGGTCGTCCTCGAAATATTCAACTTGGGCTTGCTGGTCGGCAGGGCACAGCAGAACGTAGGAAACGTGGCCATCTTGGAACTTTTCCCACGTGGTGGTCAGATTCGAGATTCGGGATCGAATCTTGGCGGGCGTGAGAGTGGCTTCGCCGGCCTTTTTAAAGTTCACCAGGGCCTTCTCAATTACCCCTCGCAGCATTTGCTGTTTCACACGAATGTCCTCCATGCTTCGCACAGTTACACCAGTCTGACAGAAGTTCGTAACACCTCGCGCACTATCCGGCTCGAAGGACCAAATTTATGTTCGCGACTAAAGTGAACAACAGCCGCGGAACGGAACGTTGGTTCGCTCCCGAATGGAAGCGGCGCGCGAGGACAGGGACTGAGGCGACTGGTCCGATGCACGTTCGGAAGCACGTGGAGGAAAGAAAACTCCCTTACACCAAAACTCGCTTTATTCCGTCTCAAATCAACAAACACAAACAGTTGGGTTTTAACGAGGGACAATATCGCGAATCTACGAATAAAAATACGGGTCGCGAAGGCGGACCGCGTGAACAATAATTGCGAAAGCAACTGAACAAAAAGAGATGACTCTCAACGCGCGATGCGTAGTTTATCGCGGCACAGTAGAAAGAAGAGTGAAGCGCGGAACAGGTGCGTTCGCTTGTTCGCGTTACAATTCAGAAAAGAGGGCGCTGAAGTTAGCATAATCGCGAATAGGAGCAGCGAAAAGGCCACGTGGGCCGTGCGTCACAAGGATATAATTGGCTCCCGGGCATCACGCGATGTGACGAGTTCGACATACGAAGACATGGAGATGACCAGTCTTCCTGGACTTTAACGGAAGTACCAGGACCGACTCGTGTGAGCCGAGAGCCCCTCCCTGTGGCGCACAACCCACTGCCAACCCCGAACATTTATAGAATTATAAATATTTGACATTGTATCGTTTGATATTTGAGGCAATGTATATGGCATATGTTGCACAGATAGAGAGAATTTCATCATTGGCATGCCATATACATCGATGAGTTGTAGTAAGAGTGAAAAGGAGAATAAGGCAAAATATATTGTTGAAGGTTGTATAAATTATTTTATGATACGAGAAAATTTCAAGCGACGCAAGATCCACAGCCTAACACACATCACACACATGTGGAAATTACGTCGTGCACGATTCGCCACCGCAATGTCAGTCGCTGATTTTTAAAAAAAAGGCCGTGCCCACCGCCTTTACCCATTCGAAGTGCACCTGGGCACTCGAATGAGTTCGGGCTTAAAGTGAACACGGCAGAACTTTGTACTCACTGCGTATTTTTGCTGAAAATCCTAGCTAAGAGGATGATTAGAAGAATTCTAAAGGTCTGATTTATGAAAAATTGCAGCAAGTGACTCGAATTTGATATTTAATCAAGCAAATGACTCGACTTTTATATTTATTTAAGCACGTGACTCGACTTTCATATTTGTTCAAGCAAAGAGAATTTTAATTGAAAAAGTGAACTCTATAGAAGCAAAATACTCTACTTTATATATTTGTAAATATGCAAAATTTACTTTGAATTGAAAATGAATATTAAAAACCGGGAGATATCGTCATCAGGGGAAGAATTTTAACAGGGAAATGTATTAACTGTCACTCTGACTTCGAGATCTACCCGTCGCGAATTGCCTTCTTGTAGATAATACAATAATTGTTATTGAAACGACGCGAAACAAATTTACAAACTTCCGAAATTTCGTCAATCAAAAGCACAAATCGAGCGATCTATTTTAAAACATAAATCGTCTCGAAGAAAGCAATTAGCCGCGATCTTATAACAAATTTTGTTATAAGAATATTTTTCCAGTGAATATAAAGAACGCACAATACTCGTCAACTGTTCATTTGTGTTGATAAATTCGCAACGCTAACTGTAAATTTCATGATTACATTCATGTAAATAATGCAAAAATCGCGCTACAAGAAGGCCCTGTCCTAAGCTACGATATACATGACAGTACACAAGGAAAATATATAACAGTTTCTACTCACGAGTAATTTTTAAATTACTCGTGTTCACTATGCTCGCTTTATGGAACAATACAACCAATCTCCAGTGCCGCTTCGGACCTTTCGTCCTACGGCATGGTTTGGAGACCGGAGGGACAGTTAAAGTTTTTGACTCACCAGTGTCGAGACACCAGAATACCATTGGTTACCTTAGAATCTCTGCCGCTGCTGTCTCTGCCAGTGTTGTCTCCGCCGCTGTTATCAAGGTTGTCCTCAGGTCATCTCAAGGAATGTCCAAGGTCTAAACAAAACAAAGCATTTCGCATTGCAGGAGGCACCGTTCGTAGAACGTTAAACTGCGTTCCGTTCCGATTTTACAAAGAAAGCTAATTGAATTTTGAAAACAGCGGATGAAAAAAAGTCGTAATTATATATCAAGAAACGTTAAGAGTAGATCGTAAGAATGATTAGTGTATGAATGATTTTCAGAATTGAGAATTCAAGGAGAAGTTATATATCGAACTATGTATCGAAACTTTCCGACAAGTACGTAGAAATAAAACATCTCTGTGTTTACGTTACTCAGCTTCAAGGCGGAAGGTGCATCGCAGTTTCATAGGGTACAGCGATGCCTCACGAATTCGAGCAAAGTCTGTAACAAAAATAAGATGCACATCTTAAATACCTATTCCCTGAAAATTTCATGTCGGGGAATTTTTAATTTTTATTTATTTTATTGGTAGAACATACAATGTAAGGGTATGGAAATTTGATATAAAACTTGTAAGGACGTTTTGGAGAAAATTTTCAAGTAGCAACTGAAACTTGGGGAAAAATTGCGGGGTACATGCGAATTAAAATTTCAGCTCACCTATAAAAGATTTGCCCTTCGCCTGGGAGTGATTGTCGCCGTTCAACCATCCCGTCATTTGACTGTTCTGTAACAAAAAAATTAACATTTTCATTAGTATAAGCCATCTTTGTATTTCTCGACTGTGAATTTTTATTTCTCGATCATGTGATACTTACTTTTTAAATTCGTGAAGCCTTGCCCGATGGAAATCCTTTACACAGCTGCTCCTGTTGCACTGACTCTACTTCCGGCGCGGTATAATTGAAAAAAAGACAATTTGCGACAGAGAATTATTTTCGGCGAACAATTTGACTCTACTTTCGCGTGAAGTTATAAATTTAAGTGTATAATATGAAATACGAAGCAAACACTGACTCTACTTTCGCGTAAAATTACTAGAAATTTAACACTTATTAAAGTATATATAAAATGCGAAACAAACACTCCAGCGATGCCTCACGAATTCGGACAAAGTCTGTAACAAAAATAAAACGCAAAATATAAAATATTTGCTCTCTGAAAACTTGAAAATTCAGCTAATTTTTTATTTAGCATAAAAATGTTGCAAGCATTCTATGAGAACTGCAAAAGCTAATTAATACTTTATTTACGTTAATTAAATTGATGGAGAGAACAAAGTTAAGTTTGCAAGGGAATTGGCAAATATCAAAGTTATGACGTGTGTACGGAATAAAATTTCAACTTACCTTCACAGACTTTGCCCATCGCCAAGGAATGATTGTCGCTGCTCAACCATCCCGTCATTTGACTGTTCTGTAACAAACAAATTAACATTTTGGTTAGTTTATATACATATTTTTTAATTAAAAAATTTCATTTCTCGAGCATCTTATACTTACTTTTAAAATTCGTGAAGCCTTGCCCGATGGAAGTCCTTTCCACAGCTGCTGCTCGATGCACGGTCTCTACTTCCGGTACGATCAATTTAAATAATATAAGGAAGCTACCGCGACCGAGAATCATTTCCGGCGAACAATTTTGACTCTACTTTCGCGGAGAAAAGAATTCTTAATATTTTTAATAATTATTCAAAAGATATTAATAATTATAATAGCGGGTTGCAAACACTGACTCTATGTCGCGTGAATTTGTTATAAATTGAAAAAATATTGAGTAATAAATATATACAGATATAAATATTAATATAATACGAAACAAGCACTGACTCTAGACCGCAATGCGCTCGGCCCCAAATTTTGCTGAAAATAAAAGGGTGGGGTGGGGAACACAAAAAATCAAACAACCATGTTTTTCTTTTTCATATCAAATCAAGTGCTTGCTTCAAGAAATACTGCTTAAAAATTATGTCTTACTCATTGATTCGTCATGTTCTTTGTGTAATACAATACACTATTAATTAAATGTATAAACAATAAATACTGCGAGCTGCCACTGTTAAAGTTATAAGATTAGTCATGCTTATTCCCTATTACATATGAACACTAACCCCCTTCGATAAATTCACGAAAATCTTTATAGAAATTACGGACGAATCTAACGCAGGACCTTAACACCCTACATCGGCAAATACGATTTTTATTTACTTCTATACTTATGCCCTGAAACCTATGTAAATCCATTGCAGCGTCTCAAAACGGAAGGATAAGTCGTAACATGTAAATACCAAGTAAAAACGAATCGCGATTTATTTGTAGCATAGAATTGTAGCTGTCGAAATTTAACACCGCGAATTGGTAAACACTGTCAGAATAAGGAGCAGCTTTCTTGGAAGTCGACTATCGTATTGTAAATATTGACTGAATACTCGTATATTGTAAGAGGTTTCAAATAATCCCGAAAGATTTCAATCGTTGCATGTTTACGTAGAACCGTATTAATTCGTAGAAATGTAAATTCTATTCGTCGGATGTTCGACTCGATATCAATTAATATGAATATTGTATAAATTCAAACAAAATATCGCGAAGACCCGAAGTAAATGAAAATGTTACTTGCGTATGGCGTCGTAGTATCTTACGTTTTGTTGCTCCACCGTGCACGTGTCCGATCGTGCCAGCCCGGAAGGTCGTTCAAAGGATACTCCGAGTCCTGCAAGCACACACGAGTAAACTATTAAATAACTGCGAAAAAGTACAATAATTCCGTATAATCACGTTTCAGAGCAACAATAATCGCGGTCTTCGTCAATAAAATCGAAATACGAAGCTATAGAAGAAGTACTAATGTTGTAGACGAGAAAAGCACCGCGTAAATGTCGCGAGAGGTCAGTGACGTCACCAATTGCGTCGTAATTATTTCGCGATTGTTACTAAATTCGTAATTATTATTGTCCAAATTGATTGATATGGTACAGCAGAAGACTATTACGTAGTAGATAAACAAGTGAACTATTTTTTAGCGGTCGGTAAACGAGGGCGATGTAAAAGAAAAGGTACTCACAGCGGATACGTGTTAACGGTTCCAACTCCGGAGAGAGAAAGAGGTAGGTGACCGCTCAGGTAGGAGTGGGGATAGCTCGTGGCGGCTTGGTTGCCGCTCGGTGGGGGAAAAGCGAGCCAATCAGAATACGGTTGCATGTCACGCGCTACAAGGCCTATCCTCTAGCGCGCCAAAACCAGGGATTTTGAGAAATTTCAAACAAAGAATTATAATATCTCGATATAAGAGATTTGAGCATGAATTATTAAAATAGTTATTAAGTAGAAAGATCTCCACCGGTAATATGTAGAAGATATATCGTTTAGAGCAGAGAAACGAATCTTTTTACTTATTTAAATAACAAGAAGTTATTCTTTACGTGATAATATAGTATTAATGTTCAATGACGATATAAATCAATATTAGAATTTAAAACAATTTGGGTACCAAAACCGTGAGAGCCGATCACATAACTTCAAAAATAACAAAAGGTCTGCCTTCTTTCACTTTGTCTTTAAGTTTGTGGCTTTCTCATGAAGACCATATTTATAATGTTTCCAATTTACATTCGCAGAATAAGAGCATTATGGAGTCAGTTTATTATGCTATATGTACGAGTGAATGAACAACCGAAACAAGAGAGACAGCATGATCGCACGAGCAACAGTGATAAAGAGAAAACAACTGACCACCGTTGACTCATCTCCAATGCGAGGCTTAACTTCTACTTAATCGCGTAATCTTAAAGCTACCTTAAACGCAAATTCTTCATCGGCCCAGTCAGAGGGTCTGGCTTACACCGACACAGTGCCCCCCCCCCCCCCCCCCCCCATCGGACGGTATGAAGCACATATGTCAGATAAGCACATATGTCAAGACACTCGTCGGTCTTCTGGACAGGGGCTGCAATTGGGATAGGAAGTAAGTAACGAGGACGGCTACACGAGAAAAACGTTTGCCTTCTTTCGCATATTTTCGAGAGCATGGAATTGAGTTACGATGACACTCTTGCATTCAATTTTACGCTTAGGTGACATTTTTAAATCTAACTTAAATCTTACTGGAACTATCTTAACGCTAAACGATGTCTTCTTTCGAGGTGATGACTGGAACTTTTAATCAACGAAGAGTTAAAGAATTGTTGTCACCAAAGAAAGAAAACGAATAGTCAGAGATAAAAGCGAACAAATCTGCCCAACGTTGACTCTTCTTCGATGCGAAGCTTAATTTCTACTTAATCGCGTAACCTTAAAGCTAACTTAAACGCAAATTCTTAGATGTAACTAATTGTAAGACTAGGAATCCGAACATTCGGTAGCCAAGGCTGCCGAATATTCGGATTTCGTGGCTATTCGCTCGATATTACTTGCTATTTAGTACTACTATTTAACAAAATATCGTACTAAAAGCACGTTTAATAAAAGTTAAAATCATAGCAAGTGATATCGACCCAGGTCCCACCGCGAGGAGGTTGCCACGAAACGGGACCCAAAAATGCATGCCCAACCAACCTCCATTTCATTCTGCTCTTCCTCTGAGACACTTTCCCTCGACATTGACGAATTCAATGTCGAGAGAAAGTGTAGCAGAGGAATCGCCGACTCTACTTTACTTATTCCGTTTCGCGAAAAGAGATAGACACCCGCCGAATGGTGTCGATCTTCCTTTACAATATTTACTTATTCGACATTCCTAATTCTTATCTTACTTTCCGCACGCAATAACTCTTACAAAACCATAATATCGCATCCATGCTCAAGAAATATCCGAGAAGAAGGCAAACGACTTTGAAAAGCAAAATGAAAACGCGATCGCGAAAGGGGGAAGAAAGTTAGTCTTCTGCGGCTGGAGTCCAGTTGCACCCCTTCCTGAGACGGACTGGGTTGGTACGATCTGTAGCTGAACCGGATTATCTGCCAGGCGGATCATGATCCAACTTGAACCACGACGGGGTTGCGTCTTTGAGCCCTCGGGTCGTACGTCGACCGATGACAAAGGCGATCATCCGGTCGGTGGTGGAGCACTGGCCAGTCGCGTACCGTAACTGGACGCGATGAGTGCCAGAGGTCACGTCTTACAACGACGAGGCTGCGTAACGTGGCGGCTCATCGGCCCAGTCGGAGGGTCCGGCTTACACCGACACAGTGCCCCCCCCATCGATCGGTATGAAGCACATATGTCATAAGTCGATCGTACGACCTTCGACTCAAAGACCAACCCTGAAGACGTCCCTGGGCCGTAGAACCACGCTTCTCGCCTCCGCGCCGCCGCAGAAACACTCGTCGGTCTTCTGGACAGGGGCTGCAATTGGGATAGGAAGTAAGTAACGAGGACGGCTACACGAGAAAAACGTTTGCCTTCTTTCGCATATTTTCGAGAGCATGGAATTGAGTTACGATGACACTCTTGCATTCAATTTTACGCTTAGGTGACATTTTTAAATCTAACTTAAATCTTACTGGAACTATCTTAACGCTAAACGATGTCTTCTTTCGAGGTGATGACTGGAACTTTTAATCAACGAAGAGTTAAAGAATTGTTGTCACCAAAGAAAGAAAACGAATAGTCAGAGATAAAAGCGAACAAATCTGCCCAACGTTGACTCTTCTTCGATGCGAAGCTTAATTTCTACTTAATCGCGTAACCTTAAAGCTAACTTAAACGCAAATTCTTAGATGTAACTAATTGTAAGACTAGGAATCCGAACATTCGGTAGCCAAGGCTACCGAATATTCGGATTTCGTGGCTATTCGCTCGATATCACTTGCTATTTAGTACTACTATTTAACAAAATATCGTACGAAAAGCACGTTTAATAAAAGTTAAAATCATAGCAAGTGATATCGACCCAGGTCCCACCGCGAGGAGGTTGCCACGAAACGGGACCCAAAAATGCATGCCCAACCAACCTCCATTTCATTCTGCTCTTCCTCTGAGACACTTTCCCTCGACATTGACGAATTCAGTGTCGAAAGAAAGTGTAGCAGAGGAATCGCCGACACTACTTTACTTATTCCGTTTCGCGAAAAGAGATAGACACCCGCCGAATGGTGTCGATCTCCCTTTACAATATTTACTTATTCGACATTCCTAATTCTTATCTTACTTTCCGCACGCAATCACTCTTACAACACCATAATATCGCATCCATGCTCAAGAAATATCCGAGAAGAAGGCAAACGACTTTGAAAAGCAAAATGAAAACGCGATCGCGAAAGGGGGAAGAAAGTTAGTCTTCTGCGGCTGGAGTCCAGTTGCACCCCTTCCTGAGACGGACTGGTTTGGTACGATCTGTAGCTGAACCGGATTATCTGCCAGGCGGGTCAGGATCCAACTTGAACCACGACGGGGTTGCGTCTTTGAGCCCTCGGGTCGTACGTCGACCGATGACAAATGCGATCATCCGGTCGGTGGTGGAGCACTGGCCAGTCGCGTACCGTAACTGGACGCGATGAGTGCCAGAGGTTACGTCTTACAACGACGAGGCTGCGTAACGTGGCGGCTCATCGGCCCAGTCAGAGGGTCCGGCTTACACCGACACAGTGCCCCCCCATCGATCGGTATGAAGCACATATGTCATAAGTCGATCGTACGACCTTCGGCTCAAAGACCAACCCTGAAGACGTCCCTGGGCCGTAGAACCACGCTTCTCGCCTCCGCGCCGCCGCAGAAACACTCGTCGGTCTTCTGGACAGGGGCTGCAATTGGGATAGGAAGTAAGTAACGAGGACGGCTACACGAGAAAAACGTTTGCCTTCTTTCGCATATTTTCGAGAGCATGGAATTGAGTTACGATGACACTCTTGCATTCAATTTTACGCTTAGGTGACATTTTTAAATCTAACTTAAATCTTACTGGAACTATCTTAACGCTAAACGATGTCTTCTTTCGAGGTGATGACTGGAACTTTTAATCAACGAAGAGTTAAAGAATTGTTGTCACCAAAGAAAGAAAACGAATAGTCAGAGATAAAAGAAAACAAACCTGCCCAACGTTGACTCTTCTTCGATGCGAAGCTTAATTTCTACTTAATCGCGAAATCTTAAAGCTAACTTAAACGCAAATTCTTAGATGTAACTAAAACTAGGAATCCGAACATTCGGTAGCCAGGGCTACCGAATATTCGGATTTCGTGGCTATTCGCTCGATACCACTTGCTATTTAGTATTATTATTGAACAAAGGATCGTGCTAAAAGCACATTTAATAAAATTTATAATCATAGCAAGTGATATCGACCCAGGTCCCACCGCGAGGAGGTTGCCACGAAACGGGACCCAAAAATGCATGCCCAACCAACCTCCATTTCATTTTGCTCTTCCCCTGAGACACTTTCCCTCGACATTGACGAATTCAATGTCGAGAGAAAGTGTAGCAGAGGAATCGCCGACTCTACTTTTCTCATCCCGTTTCGCGAAAAGAGATAGACACCCGCCGAATGGTGTCGATCTCCCTTTACAATATTTGCTTATTCTAAACTAAACTAAACTCTTAAATCTAGCCTTACTTACTATTTGCAGTAAGTACAGGAAGAGAATAAACTATAGGGAAGCAAATCGCAGCAGCCTTTAACTTCGTTCGAGAAGAGAGGCAGATTATTATATCGTATTAATTTCTCAGCATTAGATATTGTTATAATGAACGAATTATTTTTGAATGTATTAGAGGTTAATTTTTCTTGCAACTAAGATCCTGCCTGTAGCATTGCTAAATTTCATTAAAATCTAGTAAGACATCTATCCGAGGACTAAGTTCTCTTAAACTTAAAAGCTTTCCTATTCAGTAACTTACTATTCTTAAAATTAAAAGTCTGCCTGTTCGGTTAATAACTTGTCTTAGAACAAGATATTAATAATTTGTCTTAAAGCTAAAAACCTGCCTATTCGTTAACTAACTCGTCTTAAAATTAATATCCTGCCTATTCTGATAGGAACATACATTAAAATTAAGAGTTGACCACCTCCATAAAGACGATATCTTGCCTTAATATTTAAAACCTGCCTATTCAGTGACTAACTCATTTTAAAGCTAATAGCCTGCCTATTCAGCGACTAACTCATCTTAAAGCTAATACCCTGCCTATTCAGTGATTAACTCGTCTTAAAACTAAACGCCTGCCTATTCTGAAACTAACTCGCCTTAAAATTAAGAGCTGGCCGGCTCGATACATGCACTATTTTGTCTTAAAATTTAAAACCTGTCTATTCAACAACTAACTCGTCTTAAAACTAAACGCCTGCCTATTCTGAAACTAATTCGCCTTAAAATTAGGAGCTGGCTGGCTCGATAAATGAATGTCTTGTCTTAAAATTTAAAACCTGCCTATTCAGTAACTAACTCGTCGTAAAATTCGAAGCCTGCCTTTTCGATAGCTAAGTTTTATAAAAATTAAAGTCCCATATATTCGATAATTAAGAGCTCTTAGAAGTAACGTCGTTACCATGTTTCCTTAATAACGAATAACCTGCCTATTAAGGAATTAAGTTCAATTCCAAAATGTTTGATAGTTAAAACCTCATGCAAAATATATAGGATTTAAGTTTCTTGAAAAATAAGAAATAGCCTTCTCCGAAAACTTAGTTTATCCGGTTACAAAAATATACTTAAACCAAACATCTGCTTGTGCGATGTGTAGATTCCATTGAAACTGAAGAAATTGCCTCCCGATAACAAAGACCTTCTAAATTCCTGAGAATCGGATTTAACTGACACCTGAAATCTTTTGAGAATCAGAGACTTAACTATACGAAAACTAATTTTACCAGTTTCGATGATAATCTCAAATCGTTGGTTATCATCGTCATCACCATCATCGTCATCGTTATCGTGGAAGATCGGAATATTATACATTAAAAGAGAACGACCCACTTTCGCTACAGTATACACAGAATATCATATACGCGAGAAAACTCGAAAGAAAATTCGCCATCGATCTAAAGTCCTCGATTGCACTATCATAAAGTAAGAATGCGAGCTTATGGAACTCCATGTAATTGCAAATGTACGATAAAAATAAACCATGATTTGTGCAAAGCATTTGGGAAAATGTATCGGCGGAACTTTATCCTCGATGAAAAATTGAATTGAGAAAACAGGTAATTCGAACGGCCAACAGTCACAGTATCAATATTATTGTAGAATAAGATGAAATATTTTGACAATATATTAATTCAATTAATAGTTCGTAATGTTCCATTTGACAAACGCTTGCGAAAACAGCTTCACTTTATTATTAATCATAGTTATTTTAATCGTAAAAAGAACGCGAGCACCTGTTTCCGAAGCGCTACGGAAATTCGCGGCTAACGGAATCGCGAGTATCTTTCCGAGGTGCTGTCAATTTTCGCAACACTAATTTCGCGTACGAGCAATAATCGCGAGCGCCTACGCGAGGCGCTGTGAATTTTCGCAACACTAATTTTGCGACGAGCAAAATCGCGAGCATCTTAGCGAGACGCTGTGAATTTTCGCAACGCTAAGTTCGCGAAGAGTGATCGAACAAAATCGCGGGCAACCTCTACCGAGGTGCACTTTTAATTTCGCAACTCTAATAATTGCGAATATTTTATACAATTGACGGGATAGTATCCCGCACTGGCGTCATGACGTAGACGCAGTACTGTACTGCGATATTAATCGCAATTCTGCGATATTAACCGCAATTTTGCGATATTAATCGCAGTGTTGCGATTTTTCGCAGAGCTGAAATCGCGAATATAATATCGAACAAACCGTGTACTTAGTTTCGCAACACTACTTTAAAAAAGAAAGAGAATTGTAAATCGCGTATAAATTTTCGCAACACTACTTTGAAAAATAAAGAAAAGAGCAAAATCGCGTGTAAATTTTCGCAACACTACCCTGAAAAATAAAGAAAACAGCAATATCGCGTATAAATTTTCGCCACAACTACTTTGAAAAAGTAAAGAAAAGGACAAAATCGCGTTTAAATGTTCGCTACACTACCCTGAAAAATAAAGAAAAGAGCAAAATCGCGTATAAATTTTCGCAACACTACTTTATAAAATAATGAAAGAAGCAAAGACGCGTATTGTTATTTTCGCGACACTAATTTCGCGGACGAAGCCGAATTCGCAGCTTTTTGCTGCGATGCGGCGAAGCAACTAACTACCACACAACTATTACTACTACTACTACAAGCGAACATAGTGAAAAAGTAGTAACGTAAAACATAAACTTACTGTATATTTCTGAAAGAAAAAGGAAAGAATTAGGGTTACAACCTGAAAATCCTAACGAGAATGATTAATTAATATAATAAAAGCGGCGTAAGAAATTTCAATAAATAACATGACTTTAAATGAGAATTGAAATCTATTAAAGTGACTCTACGTAGAGCATTGACACTCTATATGCAAATGAATTTAAAAGTGAATTGTAATTGACTAAAAGTGACTCTACTGAGATCATTGAAATTTGTCGGTCAATACCATCGTCAAAGTAATTCGTCGAAAAATTCAATATACATTCGTTATTATTACTTTGACATTGGAATTGACCATCCGCGAAATTCTTACATACTAAACATCCTAGAAAAATCGTTACTACTCGCGACTATGGTACTAATTACCATAATCGCGGTCACTATGTTCGCAAACTACTAGCACACATAAAATACAACCAGTCGTTCGGTGCCGTTTCGGACCATTCGTCCTGCGGCATGATCGAACGACCGGAGGAACTTTGAATTTTGTCACTCACCAACCGAGGAAAGTGATAGTTGAAAAGTGTTTACCTCCACGTTGAGATCGTAGTCCATGGTCCGGCTGCATCCATGGTCCGGCTGCATCCATGGTCCGGCTGCATCCATGGACCGGCTGCATCCATGGTCCGGCTGCATCCATGGTTGGGCTGCGTCCATGGCCTGGCTGCATCCATGGCCTGGAGATTGTCCTTTCTTTAACACAAGAGAAGACAACATTATAGAATCTCTAAGGAGAATTATTTGAATATACGGTGGGTAAAATTAAACTCTAATTTAATTCTCTTAACCGTTTGAGTCTCAGGATATATTGGACAAATTTTGAGAGAAATAAAACAATTTTCTTTATAGAGATAGAATATAACGGATCTTTTTGATACTGAGACTCAAACGGTTAAAGTGAACTTTAAGTTCCAATTGAAATAGGGGTCGATTAATGAAAATGTTAGTGAAATAATGAAACTTACATCCTCCATCGTCCACCGACTGCACGATGGAGGTCCTCTCCGCAGGAGCAGGTGCTGACCCGCGAGTTTCGCGATTTCGGTGATCGGTATTCGCGACCGGTACGTTGAAACGATTTACGGTACGAACGAACACTGGCTCTACTTGCGCGAATACTCGTTTCGAGTATGTTTTAAATATATGCGATACAAAACCCGGCACTGACTCTAAGACCGATAAATCGGTCGCAAATTTTAATATGCAAGCGTTTGTCAATGAAACATTACATTTATATAATCGAGATACTTTAATTATAAGGTATTGAAATTAAAATTATATCGTATACTGTGATTATATCGTATGTCGTTCGAATTACTATTGAATGACAAAATAATAAAAAATTTCAACGATACAGTTCCCCAAACGAGTTACACAGATCAAAGTCCCATTTCTAATTGAAGATTTCATAATTCTGTGAACTTCTAAGCGCGAATGTTATTCTATACTCGCACTACAGACTTTACGATAGTGCAATCGAGTTCTAGAAAGACGGCAGCTTCTACTATATCATTTGAAAAATATCAAGAATCTCGAAACACGGGGAAATTGTAGCGAAAGTGAGTCATTTCTCATTTAACGTGAGTTCCAACTGATTGAGAATGGCCCAATATCCCAAAACCTTCTGCCGGAGATACTGTAAACAGAAATAACAATCGGACTTGAAAAAATGAATCTATTTTTGTGAAAATTAATTAAGAACTGACATTACGGAGGAAATGGAGGTGGAAATATTGAGCTACGATAATTGCGAGTTTCGAGGAAAGAGAAAATGAATTGATAACATAATACAACATCTACGGGAACCAACTATCGAAAATAAATGTGCAATATTTTAATGGTTATTTCACAACACGTTGTGTTCAATCGCTTAAATTAATTAGAAACACTGGCGCGAAACCGTAACTTTAAGTTATTGACATTTACACGAAGTAATCACTTTATGTCACTGACACTATAACAACACGTTGTATTTAATCGCTTAAATTATTCAAAATCACTTGCACGAAACTATCACTTTGTGTCACTAACACTTCCACAAAACGTTATATTTAATTGTCGAAATAATTTAAAAATACTTGCACAAAATTGTCACTTGATGTCACTGACACATCCACAAAACCTTGTATTTAATTGTCGAAATAATTTAAAAACACTTGCACAAAACTGCCACTTGATGTCACGGACACATCCACAAAACGTTGTATTCAATTGTTAAAATGATGTAAAAACACTACAAGTAACGATCACTTGATGTCACTGATACTTCCACAAAACGTTGTATTTAATTGTCGAAATTATTTAAAAACACTTGCACAAAACTGTCACTTGATGTAACTGACCCATCCACAAAACCTTGTATTTAATTGTCGAAATAATTTAAAAACACTTGCACAAAACTGCCACTTGATGTCACTGACACATCCATAAAACGTTGTATTTAATTGGCGAAATAATTTAAAAACACTTGCACAAAACTGTCACTTGATGTCACGGACACATCCACAAAACGTTGTATTCAATTGTTAAAATGATGTAAAAACACTACAAGTAACGATCACTTGATGTCACTGATACTTCCACAAAACGTTGTATTTAATTGTCGAAATTATTTAAAAACACTTGCACAAAACTGCCACTTGATGTCACTGACACATCCATAAAACGTTGTATTTAATTGGCGAAATAATTTAAAAACACTTGCACAAAACTGTCACTTGATGTCACGGACACATCCACAAAACGTTGTATTCAATTGTTAAAATGATGTAAAAACACTACAAGTAACGATCACTTGATGTCACTAACACTTCCACAAAACGTTATATTTAATTGTCGAAATAATTTAAAAATACTTGCACAAAATTGTCACTTGATGTCACTGACACATCCACAAAACCTTGTATTTAATTGTCGAAATAATTTAAAAACACTTGCACAAAACTGCCACTTGATGTCACGGACACATCCACAAAACGTTGTATTCAATTGTTAAAATGATGTAAAAACACTACAAGTAACGATCACTTGATGTCACTGATACTTCCACAAAACGTTGTATTTAATTGTCGAAATTATTTAAAAACACTTGCACAAAACTGTCACTTGATGTAACTGACCCATCCACAAAACCTTGTATTTAATTGTCGAAATAATTTAAAAACACTTGCACAAAACTGTCACTTGATGTCACTGACACATCCACAAAACCTTGTATTTAATTGTCGAAATAATTTAAAAACACTTGCACAAAACTGTCACTTGATATCACTGACACATCCACAAAACCTTGTATTTAATTGTCGAAATAATTTAAAAACACTTGCACAAAACTGTCACTTGATGTCACTGACACATCCACAAAACCTTGTATTTAATTGTTGAAATAATTTAAAAACACTTGCACAAAACTGTCACTTGATGTCACTGACACATCCACAAAACCTTGTATTCAATTGTCGAAATAATTTAAAAACACTTGCAGGTAACTGGCACCTGAGGTCACTGATACTTCCACAAAACGTTGTATTTAATTGTTAAAATGATGTAAAAACACTACAAGTAACTATCACTTGATGCCACTAATACTTCCACAAAACATTGTATTTAATTGTTAAAATTATTTAATATCACTTTTAATTTATTGTTTAAGTAGTTTAATATTATAGCACACATGCACTAATAGTCGTAATCCAAGATCAAGAGTGACTAGGTACCCATATGCAAGTGCACAAATATACATAGGGACCAACCTGTCAAATCACGCGACCCGTTCGATGTCTGAAGCTGTACTGTGCTCTCCCGCCTCAGCGAGGTGGCTCGCTGAACATGCGTAGTGCACCTTACGTATTGAGATCCCCTTTCTCCATGGATAATTTTGCAAACTTCGGTTATTACAATAATTTTCGTCAATAATCGTTTATTACAGATGTAATTATTATTTAATAACTTGTCTCTGCTTATTTTTAATAAATCTTATGGTGAATAAAAATTATAGGAGTGAAGTACGTGAGTTTATAATTGACGATGTACTTTTCAATGCTTACGAATATTTGATTCTTTGTGTAATACTTTTATCTTATTGATAAATAATATATTTGCAGCTATCTTCGATGAATTTCAAGCAACCTCCAATATTATTTGGGGAATATAATGTAAGAAATATATAAGGAAAGGATTTTCGAAGGTAGACACCTCGTTCGCCGACTGCGCGTGCTAAGCTAGTTTACCAACCGCACCAACTCGATACTCTGATTGGACGAACGATGCAAAAGGAAGAAAAAACGAAAATTATTGTTGTTATAATTTAGTTAGAGACAACGGAACTGTTCCACGCTGAACGTATTCAGTTTTTGGCAGATATTATCTCTCAAAACGGAGGGTTCAAATACATTTCATACTATCAAAATAGAAGGTTCCTGCTTGACTGCAATCCGATAGCGATAACGTTATCAAGAACTTCTATTTTATAGACGGTCGAACAAGTTGAAATATTTTACCATCCCTTATTTTGTTATCATCCCGCTGCTTTAACGAACACGGTTAACATCCTAGTCCAAATAAAATATGTTTTGCAATATTTCATCCCAACAAAGTAAGCATTACTGTATGCCAGTATAATGCAATTATATCTTTTATAATCTATAGTATCTTCTATGATATAGTAATTAAACCAATACAACCAATTCCTATTACTATCATGATTTTCTCCGGTACAATACATTTCCAATTGTTTTCTCAAGCCTTTCGTCGAGCCATTCAGGCAGACTTTCAAGTTGAATTCCTTTGCAATCATTTGACAAAACGCACTCCATTACATACGTCCTTTATTCCCTGACATTTGCAAATCGATACACAATGCTTCCGAAGCACATTTACGAATGTTGCACAACAGATCGCCGGAGGCTTTTTTGTAAAGGTCAAGTGCTTGGATCCACACGTTTACCATGGAATTTGCAATACAAAATTCTCCATTCGCATGTATATTTTACTAGTATGCAAATACTTGACAACCTCGACCGACGAAAGAATAATAATTTTGCACAACCTCTACGCGATATATTAGGAAACATCAACAAAAGAGCTTTCACCGTCTAACCAGCTGCATAATAAATTTTCGAGGCTACATAACAAATATTCAAATTTTACGATAACACGATAACAATAATTCGAAATTATTCTCTATATTTTTTACGACTATCCCATTTATCAGGGCTTCGAATAAGCGCGAAAATAATATTATATATTCAGTATTTAATATTTTGATGACGCTCCCGTCAATTTTCTCACATTCGCTGTATGGTCCGAGGGAAAATCGATGGAACTTCGTTAACTATGATTTCTCCCCAACGTGGTCACCGTAAAGCAATTATCAGTCGAAGAGAGAACGTCTTCTGAGCATTTACTCCCTTTCATTGGCGAAAATGGCATTGGAGGTCGAATTACCCCGGTTTTTGCATCGTCGCTTTGTCAGCCAACGATATTTCGCACCGTTCAACCGAGAGCATCGTCGAGCCTCCACTTCTATCCACGAATCTAACGCGATAGATCAAAGTTTTTCGATTTCAATACGCGCAAACAGCGAATTCTCTGTACGATGACTTTCATCGGCTTTCCTCTCACCATTTAGCAGGAAATGTTTGGAAAAGCGAGGTAAAAATCGAGTTGGAAGCGGAAATATCGTACTCTTTGTTCCGCGCAACGTTTCTGTCCTCCCCAGTTTTCTCTCTGTGCTCCTCCTCTACACGCATTTCCTAGCATCGGAACAAAATAATAGGAATGCCAATCAACGAAAGTTTGACGAAACGCAAAAAATTTATTGAAACGCAGTAATCACATTGTCGAAGGTCGCCGTGAGCTCGGTTTAATAAAACGCTTTTTGCCGCACCCTGCATACGTGCGGCTTTTTTCTTCCATTGCCGATCCGCGATCAATTCGTGAAAATATGAAATATGGGAATAACAGAGAGGAGAGATGCAAAGTGATAAAGAGAGAGAGAGAGAGACATATCTCGATGAAGAGTATTAGGATTTTCCGTGTGCTCTTCCCTTTTATTTTTCTCATTGTACACCTTCCGATTGTACTCTTTGACGTTTATTAATTCAACGATTGGATATCTCGAGAACGGGAGATTCGTTTTAAACAGTCGTCTTTGTAGATATCACGGGTCGCCGTTGCACGGGGAAGGTAATTGCACGGAAGTGGAGAATTATGCTGGTATTTATTTAAGTGTAAATTTTAATTACATCTGATGCAGAATAATGTAAATCGACGGTGTAATGTATTCGGTGATCGCGATGTTAATAACTGCGAAAAACAAGCATCGATGGAACGTGAAATTTTAATCAAATCGAGCCACTGTCGTTTCACGACTCTCAAATAAACATAGTGATACGGTACTCAAAGAGAAATCTGACCTAAACGATAGGAAACACGACACCGTTGCGAAACGTCCAACCATCCTCTTGTACGTCGATTAGTCGGAAATGCCATTCGTTTTTAGCACAATTTATAAGTTGCTCGTTTCAACGGACAACGATATCCAGTGATTCCTGCTCACTCCTCACGATTCAGTGACAGGGGATTATTAAAATGGTGGAAAATAATAATGCACTTTGCGGTAAATATACTAATATATCATTAATTCATAAAGATCTAGGTATAAGCTACATAAGTGATTACATTCAAAAATTCTCCATACGCTTTTACCAAACGTGCCATAAAAGTAAAGATAAAGCTATTAATTCCATAGGAAATTATTCTCAGGTTGACCTTAACTATAAGAAGTATAAACATAAGCGAATCATTCATTTGTTACTTAGTCTCTAGCCTTGTACTTATTGTATATTACTTCAAGTCTTCTATGATGAGACAGGTTTTTATAATTTTCCTATCATTCTTCTAAACTATAGACAATCGCGTTAATTTGTTAAAAACTTAATTTACTAATGACTGGGGTGAAAGTTAATCTTGGTACCCAGTTATCGTATCTTTATGTAATTGTTTATTATTGTATATTGTAAATAAAAAAAAAAAAAAAAAGAAAGTTACAAATAATTTCCCTTTCATGATTATCAATGGGGCTCGTTGTTCACTTAATCATGAAGAACAATAAATTCTCGAATGGTACTGTTTGGATGCTTTGCAGATATGTTTCTTAGACTATATGTAAGCAATATATACAAAGATTTCAACCTTCTACGTGTTCCAATCATTGTTCTACTTGTCGAAATTTACAAATAATTTACTTTAAAGGATTAACAATGGGGCTCGTAGTTCACTTAAACTTGAAGAACAAAAAATTGGCGAATTGTACTGTTTGGATGCGTTGCATTTATGTTTCTTAGACTATATAGAAGCAATATATACAAAGATTTCAACCGTCTACATGTTCCATTCATTGTTCTACTTGCCGAACTTTACAAATAATTTCCTTTAAAGGATTAAAAATGGGGCTCGTAGTTCACTTAAACTTGAACAACAAAAAATTGGCGAATTGTACTTTTTGGATGCTTTGCATATATGTTTCTTAGACTTTATAGAAGCAATATATAGAAAGATTTCACCCGTATACCTGTACTATTCATTGTTCTACTTGTAGAAAGTTACAAATAATTTCCGTTTCATGATTATCAATGGGGCTCGTAGTTCACTTAAACTTGAAGAACAAAAAATTGGCGAATTGTACTGTTTGGATTCTTTGCATATATGTTTCTTAGACTATATAGAAGCAATATATAGAAAGATTTCACCCGTCTACCTGTACTATTCATTGTTCTACTTGTCGAAATATACAAATAATTTCCTTTAAAGGATTAAAAATGGGGCTCGTAGTTCACTTAAACTTGATGAACAAAAAATTGGGAATTGTACTGTTTGGATGCTTTGCATATATGTTTCTGAGACTATATAGAAGCAATATATTCAGAGATTACATCCGTCTACCTGTTCCATTCATTGTTCTACTTGTAGAAAGTTACAATTAATTTCCGTTAAAGGATTAACAATGGGGCTCGTAGTTCACTTAAACTTGAAGAACAAAAAATTCGCGAATTGTACTGTTTGGATGCTTTGCATATATGTTTCATAGACTATATAGAAGCAATATATACAAAGATTTCAACAGTCTACCTATTCTATTCATTGTTCTACTTGTAGAAAGTTACAAATAATTTCCCTTTCATGATTATGAATGGGGCTCTTAGTTTACTTAAGCTTGAAAAAAAAAATTCACGAATGGTACTGTTTGGATGCTTTGCATATATGTTTCTTAGACTATATAGAAGCAATATATACAAAGATCTCAACCGTCTACCTGTTCCATTCATTGTTCTACTTGTCGAAATTTACAAATAATTTCCTTTAAAGGATTAACAATGGGGCTCGTAGTTCACTTAAACTTGAAGAACAAAAAATTCGCGAATTGTACTGTTTGGATGCTTTGCATATATGTTTCTTAGACTATATAGAAGCAATATATACAATGATTTCAACCGTCTACTTGTTCCATTCATTGTTCTACTTGTCGAAATTTACAAATAATTTCCTTTAAAGGATTAACAATTGGGCTCGTAGTTCACTTAAACATGAAGAACAAAAAATTGGCGAATTGTACTGTTTGGATGCTTTGCATATATGTTTCTTAGACTATATAGAAGCAATATATACAATGATTTCAACCGTCTACCAGTTACATTCATTGTTCTACTTGTAGAAAGTTACAAATAATTTCCGTTTCATGATTAACAATGGGGCTCGTAGTTCACTTAAACTTGAAGAACAAAAAATTCGCGAATTGTACTGTTTGGATGCTTTGCATATATGTTTCTTAGACTATATAGAAGCAATATATACAATGATTTCAACCGCCTACCTGTTCCATTCATTGTTCTACTTGTCGAAAGTTACGAATAATTTCCGTTAAAGGATTAACAATGGGGATCAAAGTTCACTTAAACTTGAAGAACAATAAATTGGCGAATGGTACGGTTTGGATGCTTTGCATATATGTTTCTTAGATTATATAGAAGCAATATATACAATGATTTCAATCGTCTACCTATTCCATTCATTGTTCTACTTGCCGAAATGTACAAATAATTTCCTTTAAAGGATTAACAATGGGGCTCGTAGTTCACTTAAACTTGAAGATCAAATAATTGGCGAATTGTACTGTTTGGATGCTTTGCATATATGTTTCTTAGACTATATGGAAGCAATATATACAAAGATTTCAACCGTCTACCTGTACCATTTATTGTTCTACTTGTAGGAAGTTACAAATAATTTCCATTTCATGATTATCAATGGGGCTCGCTGTTCACTTAAACTTGAAGATCAAAAAATTGGCGATTGTTACTGTTTAGATGCTTAGCATATAGGTTTCTTAGACTATATAGAAGCAACATATACAAAGATTTTAGCCGTCTACCTGTTCTATTCATTGTTCTACTTGTCGAAAGTCACAAATAATTTCCGATAAAGGATTAACAATGGGGCTCATTGTTCATTTAACCTTGAAGAACAAAAAATGGGCGTATGGTACTGTTTGGATGCTTTGCATATATGTTTCTTAGACTATATGGAAGCAATATATACAAATATTTCAACCGTCTTCCTGTTCCATTCATTGTTCTACTTGTCGAAAATTACAAATAATTTCCGATAAAGGATTAACCATTGGGGCTCATTGTTCACTTACACTTGAAGAACAAAAAATTGGCGAATGGTACTGTTTGGATGCTTTGCGTACATGTTTCTTAGACTATATGGAAGCAATATATACAAAGATTTCAACCGTCTACGTGTTCCAATCATTGTTCTACTTGTCGAAAGTTACAAATAATTTCCGATAAAGGATTAACCATTGGGGCTCATTGTTCACTAAACTTGAAGAACAAAAAATTGGCGAATTGTACTGTTTGGATGCTTTGCATATATGTTTCTTATACTATATAGAAGCAATATATACAAAGATTACAACCGTCTACCTGTTCCATTCACTGTTCTACTTGTCGAAATTTACAAATAATTTCCTTTAAAGGATTAACAATGGGGCTCGTTGTTCTCTTAAACTTGAAGAACAAAAAATTGGCGAATGGTACTGTTTGGATGCTTTGCATATATGTTTCTTAGACTATATGGAAGCAATATATACAAAGATTTCAACCGTCTGCGTGTTCCAATCATTGTTCTACTTGTATAAAGTTACAATTAATTTCCGTTAAAGGATTACCAATGGGGCTCGTAGTTCACTTAAACTTGAAGAACAAAAAATTGGCGAATTGTACTGTTTGGATGCTTTGCATATATGTTTCGTAGGCTATATAGGAGCAATATATACAATTATTTCAACCGTCTACCTGATCCATTCATTGTTCTACTTATCGAAATTTACAAATAATTTCCTTTAAAGGATTAACAATGGGGCTCGTAGTTCACTTAAACTTGAAGAACAAAAAATTGGCGAATTGTGCTGTTTGGATGCTATGCATATGTGTTTCTTAGACTATTTAGAAGCAATATATAGAAAGATTTCACCCGTCTACCTGTACTATTCATTGTTCTACTTGCAGAAAGTTACAAATAATTTCCATTTCATGATTATCAATGGGGCTCGCTGTTCACTTAAACTTGAAGAACAAAAAATTGGCGAATGGTAATGTTTGGATGCTTTGCATATATGTTTCTTAGACTATATAGAAGCAATATATACATTGATTTCAACCGTCTACCTGTTCCATTCATTGTTCTACTTGTCGAAAGTTACAAATAATTTCCGTTAAAGGATTAACAATGGGGCTCGTTGTTCACTTAAACTTGAAGAACAATAAATTGGCGAATTGTACAGTTTGGATGCTTTGCATATATGTTTCTTAGACTATATAGAAGCAATATATACAAAGATTTCAACCATCTACCTGTTCCATTCATTGTTCTTCTTGTCGAAAGTTACAAATAATTTCCTTTAAAGGATTAACAAGGGGGCTAGTAATTCGCTTAAACTTGAAGAACAAAAAATTGGCAAATGGAACTGTTTGGATGCTTTGCAGGTATGTTTCTTAGACTATATAGAAGCAATATATACAAAGATTTCAACCGTCTACCTGTTCCATTCATTGTTTTACTAGTCGAAAGTTACAAATAATTTCCGTTAAAGGATTAACAATGGGGATCAAAGTTCACTTAAACTTGAAGAACAATAAATTGGCGAATGGTACGGTTTGGATGCTTTGCATATATGTTTCTTAGACTATATAGAAGCAATATATACAATGATTTCAATCGTCTACCTATTCCATTCATTGTTCTACTTGCCGAAATTTACAAATAATTTCCTTTAAAGGATTAACAATGGGGCTCGTAGTTCACTTAAACTTGAAGATCAAATAATTGGCGAATTGTACTGTTTGGATGCTTTGCATATATGTTTCTTAGACTATATGGAAGCAATATATACAAAGATTTCAACCGTCTACCTGTTCCATTCATTGTTCTACTTGTCGAAAGTCACAAATAATTTCCGATAAAGGATTAACAATGGGGCTCGCTGTTCACTTAAACTTGAATTACAAAAAATTGGCGAATGGAACTGTTTGGATGCTTTGCATATATGTTTCTTAGATTATATAGAAGCAATAAATACAAAGATTTCAACCGTCTACCTGTTCCATTCATTGTTCTACTTGTCGAAAATTACAAATAATTTCCGATAAAGGATTAACCATTGGGGCTCATTGTTCACTTACACTTGAAGAACAAAAAATTGGCGAATGGTACTGTTTGGATGCTTTGCATATAGGTTTCTTAGACTATATAGAAGCAACATATACAAAGATTTCAACCGTCTACCTGTTCCATTCATTGTTCTACTTGTCGAAAGTCACAAATAATTTCCGATAAAGGATTAACAATGGGGCTCGCTGTTCACTTAAACTTGAAGATCAACAAATTGGCGATTGTTACTGTTTAGATGCTTTGCATATAGGTTTCTTAGACTATATAGAAGCAACATATACAATGATTTCAACCGTCTACCTGTTCTATTCATTGTTCTACTTGTAGAAAGTTACAAATAATTTCCGTTTCATGATTATCAAAGGGCACGTTGTTCACTTAAACTTGAAGAACAAAACATTGGTGAAAGGTACTGTTTGGATGCTTTGCATATATGTTTCTTAGATTATATAGAAGCAATATATACAAAGATTTCAACCGTCTACCTGTTCCATTCATTGTTCTACTTGTCGAAAATTACAAATAATTTCCGATAAAGGATTAACCATTGGGGCTCATTGTTAACTTAAACTTGAAGAACAAAAAATTGGCGAATGGTACTGTTTGGATGCTTTGCGTACATGTTTCTTAGACTATATGGAAGCTATATATACAAAGATTTCAACCGTCTACGTGTTCCAATCGTTGTTCTACTTGTCGAAATTTACAAATAATTTCCTTTAAAGGATTAACAATGGGGCTCGTTGTTCCCTTAAACTTGAAGAACAAAAAATTGGCGAATGGTACTGTTTGGATGCTTTGAATATATGTTTCTTATATTATATAGAAGCAATATATACAAATATTTCAACCGTCTACCTGTTCCATTCATTGTTCTACTTGTCGAAAATTACAAATAATTTCCGATAAAGGATTAACCATTGGGGCTCATTGTTCACTTAAACTTGAAGAACAAAAAATTGGCAAATTGTACTGTTTGGATGCTTTGCATATATGTTTCTTAGACTATATAGAAGCAATATATACAAAGATTTCAACCGTCTACCTGTTCCATTCATTGTTCTACTTGTCGAAAGTTACAAATAATTTCCGATAAAGGATTAACAATGGGGCTCATTGTTCACTTAAACTTGAAGGACAAAAAATTGGCGAATGGTAATGTTTGGATGCTTTGCATAAATGTTTCTTAGAATATATGGAAGCAATATATACAAAGATTTCAACCGTCTACGTGTTCCAATCATTGTTCTACTTGTCGCAAATTACAAGTGATTTCCGATAAAGGATTAACCATTGGGGCTCGTAGTTCACTTAAACTTGAAGATCAAATAATTGGCGAATTGTACTGTTTGGATTCTTTGCATATATGTTTCTTAGACTATACAGAAGCAATATATACAATGATTTCAACAGTCTACCTGTTCCATTCATTGTTCTACTTGTCGAAAGTTACAAATAATTTCCGATAAAGGATTAACAATGGGGCTCATTGTTCACTTAAACTTGAAGGACAAAAAATTGGCGAATGGTAATGTTTGGATGCTTTGCATAAATGTTTCTTAGACTATATAGAAGCAACATATACAAAGATTTCAACCGTCTACCTGTTCCATTCATTGTTCTACTTGTCGAAAGTCACAAATAATTTCCGATAAAGGATTAACAATGGGGCTCGCTGTTCACTTAAACTTGAAGATCAACAAATTGGCGATTGTTACTGTTTAGATGCTTTGCATATAGGTTTCTTAGACTATATAGAAGCAACATATACAATGATTTCAACCGTCTACCTGTTCTATTCATTGTTCTACTTGTTGAAAGTTACAAATAATTTCCGTTTCATGATTATCAAAGGGCACGTTGTTCACTTAAACTTGAAGAACAAAAAATTGGTGAAAGGTACTGTTTGGATGCTTTGCACATATGTTTATTAGATTATATAGAAGCAATATATACAAAGATTTCAACCGTCTACCTGCTCCATTCATTGTTCTACTTGTCGAAAATTACAAATAATTTCCGATAAAGGATTAACCATTGGGGCTCATTGTTAACTTAAACTTGAAGAACAAAAAATTGGCGAATGGTACTGTTTGGATGCTTTGCGTACATGTTTCTTAGACTATATGGAAGCTATATATACAAAGATTTCAACCGTCTACGTGTTCCAATCGTTGTTCTACTTGTCGAAATTTACAAATAATTTCCTTTAAAGGATTAACAATGGGGCTCGTTGTTCCCTTAAACTTGAAGAACAAAAAATTGGCGAATGGTACTGTTTGGATGCTTTGAATATATGTTTCTTATATTATATAGAAGCAATATATACAAATATTTCAACCGTCTACCTGTTCCATTCATTGTTCTACTTGTCGAAAATTACAAATAATTTCCGATAAAGGATTAACCATTGGGGCTCATTGTTCACTTAAACTTGAAGAACAAAAAATTGGCAAATTGTACTGTTTGGATGCTTTGCATATATGTTTCTTAGACTATATAGAAGCAATATATACAAAGATTTCAACCGTCTACCTGTTCCATTCATTGTTCTACTTGTCGAAAGTTACAAATAATTTCCGATAAAGGATTAACAATGGGGCTCATTGTTCACTTAATCTTGAAGGACAAAAAATTGGCGAATGGTAATGTTTGGATGCTTTGCATAAATGTTTCTTAGAATATATGGAAGCAATATATACAAAGATTTCAACCGTCTACGTGTTCCAATCATTGTTCTACTTGTCGAAAATTACAAATAATTTCCGATAAAGGATTAACCATTGGGGCTCATTGTTAACTTAAACTTGAAGAACAAAAAATTGGCGAATGGTACTGTTTGGATGCTTTGCGTACATGTTTCTTAGACTATATGGAAGCTATATATACAAAGATTTCAACCGTCTACGTGTTCCAATCGTTGTTCTACTTGTCGAAATTTACAAATAATTTCCTTTAAAGGATTAACAATGGGGCTCGTTGTTCCCTTAAACTTGAAGAACAAAAAATTGGCGAATGGTACTGTTTGGATGCTTTGAATATATGTTTCTTATATTATATAGAAGCAATATATACAAATATTTCAACCGTCTACCTGTTCCATTCATTGTTCTACTTGTCGAAAATTACAAATAATTTCCGATAAAGGATTAACCATTGGGGCTCATTGTTCACTTAAACTTGAAGAACAAAAAATTGGCAAATTGTACTGTTTGGATGCTTTGCATATATGTTTCTTAGACTATATAGAAGCAATATATACAAAGATTTCAACCGTCTACCTGTTCCATTCATTGTTCTACTTGTCGAAAGTTACAAATAATTTCCGATAAAGGATTAACAATGGGGCTCATTGTTCACTTAAACTTGAAGGACAAAAAATTGGCGAATGGTAATGTTTGGATGCTTTGCATAAATGTTTCTTAGAATATATGGAAGCAATATATACAAAGATTTCAACCGTCTACGTGTTCCAAACATTGTTCTACTTGTCGAAAATTACAAGTGATTTCCGATAAAGGATTAACCATTGGGGCTCGTAGTTCACTTAAACTTGAAGATCAAATAATTGGCGAATTGTACTGTTTGGATTCTTTGCATATATGTTTCTTAGACTATACAGAAGCAATATATACAATGATTTCAACAGTCTACCTGTTCCATTCATTGTTCTACTTGCCGAAATTTACAAATAATTTCCTTTAAAGGATTAACAATGGGGCTCGTAGTTCACTTAAACTTGAAGAACAAGAAATTGGCGAATTGTACTGTTTGGATGCTTTGCATATATGTTTCTTAGACTATATAGAAGCAATATATAGAAAGATTTCACCCGTCTACCTGTACTATTCATTGTTCTACTTGTAGAAAGTTACAAATAATTTCCATTTCATGATTATCAATTGGGCTCGCTGTTCACTTAAACTTGAAGATCCAAAAATTGGCGATTGTTACTGTTTAGATGCTTTGCATATATGCTTCTTAGATTATATAGAAGCAATATATACAAAGATTTCAACCGTCTACCTGTTCCATTCATTGTCCTACTTGTCGAAAATTACAAATAATTTCCGTTAAAGTATTAACAATGGGGCTCGTAGTTCACCTAAACTTGAAGAATAACAAATTGGCGAATGGAACTGTTTGGATGCTTTGCATATATGTTTCTTAGATTATATAGAAGCAATAAATACAAAGATTTCAACCGTCTACCTGTTCCATTCATTGTTCTACTTGTCGAAAATTACAAATAATTTCCGATAAAGGATTAACCATTGGGGCTCATTGTTCACTTACACTTGAAGAACAAAAAATTGGCGAATGGTACTGTTTGGATGCTTTGCATATAGGTTTCTTAGACTATATAGAAGCAACATATACAAAGATTTCAACCGTCTACCTGTTCCATTCATTGTTCTACTTGTCGAAAGTCACAAATAATTTCCGATAAAGGATTAACAATGGGGCTCGCTGTTCACTTAAACTTGAAGATCAACAAATTGGCGATTGTTACTGTTTAGATGCTTTGCATATAGGTTTCTTAGACTATATAGAAGCAACATATACAATGATTTCAACCGTCTACCTGTTCTATTCATTGTTCTACTTGTAGAAAGTTACAAATAATTTCCGTTTCATGATTATCAAAGGGCACGTTGTTCACTTAAACTTGAAGAACAAAAAATTGGTGAAAGGTACTGTTTGGATGCTTTGCACATATGTTTCTTAGATTATATAGAAGCAATATATACAAAGATTTCAACCGTCTACCTGTTCCATTCATTGTTCTACTTGTCGAAAATTACAAATAATTTCCGATAAAGGATTAACCATTGGGGCTCATTGTTAACTTAAACTTGAAGAACAAAAAATTGGCGAATGGTACTGTTTGGATGCTTTGCGTACATGTTTCTTAGACTATATGGAAGCTATATATACAAAGATTTCAACCGTCTACGTGTTCCAATCGTTGTTCTACTTGTCGAAATTTACAAATAATTTCCTTTAAAGGATTAACAATGGGGCTCGTTGTTCCCTTAAACTTGAAGAACAAAAAATTGGCGAATGGTACTGTTTGGATGCTTTGAATATATGTTTCTTATATTATATAGAAGCAATATATACAAATATTTCAACCGTCTACCTGTTCCATTCATTGTTCTACTTGTCGAAAATTACAAATAATTTCCGATAAAGGATTAACCATTGGGGCTCATTGTTCACTTAAACTTGAAGAACAAAAAATTGGCAAATTGTACTGTTTGGATGCTTTGCATATATGTTTCT
Source organism: Cerceris ruficornis (assembly GCA_963989415.1). Lineage (NCBI taxonomy): Eukaryota > Metazoa > Arthropoda > Insecta > Hymenoptera > Crabronidae > Cerceris > Cerceris ruficornis. The sequence continues at coordinate 133,816 of CAXDIW010000516.1, forward strand.
TAGACTATATAGAAGCAATATATACAAAGATTTCAACCGTCTACCTGTTCCATTCATTGTTCTACTTGTCGAAAGTTACAAATAATTTCCGATAAAGGATTAACAATGGGGCTCATTGTTCACTTAAACTTGAAGGACAAAAAATTGGCGAATGGTAATGTTTGGATGCTTTGCATAAATGTTTCTTAGAATATATGGAAGCAATATATACAAAGATTTCAACCGTCTACGTGTTCCAATCATTGTTCTACTTGTCGAAAATTACAAGTGATTTCCGATAAAGGATTAACCATTGGGGCTCGTAGTTCACTTAAACTTGAAGATCAAATAATTGGCGAATTGTACTGTTTGGATTCTTTGCATATATGTTTCTTAGACTATACAGAAGCAATATATACAATGATTTCAACAGTCTACCTGTCCCATTCATTGTTCTACTTGCCGAAATTTACAAATAATTTCCTTTAAAGGATTAACAATGGGGCTCGTAGTTCACTTAAACTTGAAGAACAAGAAATTGGCGAATTGTACTGTTTGGATGCTTTGCATATATGTTTCTTAGACTATATAGAAGCAATATATACAAAGATTTCAACCGTCTACCTGTTCCATTCATTGTTCTACTTGTCGAAAGTTACAAATAATTTCCGATAAAGGATTAACAATGGGGCTCATTGTTCACTTAAACTTGAAGGACAAAAAATTGGCGAATGGTAATGTTTGGATGCTTTGCATAAATGTTTCTTAGAATATATGGAAGCAATATATACAAAGATTTCAACCGTCTACGTGTTCCAATCATTGTTCTACTTGTCGAAAATTACAAATAATTTCCGATAAAGGATTAACCATTGGGGCTCATTGTTAACTTAAACTTGAAGAACAAAAAATTGGCGAATGGTACTGTTTGGATGCTTTGCGTACATGTTTCTTAGACTATATGGAAGCTATATATACAAAGATTTCAACCGTCTACGTGTTCCAATCGTTGTTCTACTTGTCGAAATTTACAAATAATTTCCTTTAAAGGATTAACAATGGGGCTCGTTGTTCCCTTAAACTTGAAGAACAAAAAATTGGCGAATGGTACTGTTTGGATGCTTTGAATATATGTTTCTTATATTATATAGAAGCAATATATACAAATATTTCAACCGTCTACCTGTTCCATTCATTGTTCTACTTGTCGAAAATTACAAATAATTTCCGATAAAGGATTAACCATTGGGGCTCATTGTTCACTTAAACTTGAAGAACAAAAAATTGGCAAATTGTACTGTTTGGATGCTTTGCATATATGTTTCTTAGACTATATAGAAGCAATATATACAAAGATTTCAACCGTCTACCTGTTCCATTCATTGTTCTACTTGTCGAAAGTTACAAATAATTTCCGATAAAGGATTAACAATGGGGCTCATTGTTCACTTAAACTTGAAGGACAAAAAATTGGCGAATGGTAATGTTTGGATGCTTTGCATAAATGTTTCTTAGAATATATGGAAGCAATATATACAAAGATTTCAACCGTCTACGTGTTCCAATCATTGTTCTACTTGTCGAAAATTACAAGTGATTTCCGATAAAGGATTAACCATTGGGGCTCGTAGTTCACTTAAACTTGAAGATCAAATAATTGGCGAATTGTACTGTTTGGATTCTTTGCATATATGTTTCTTAGACTATACAGAAGCAATATATACAATGATTTCAACAGTCTACCTGTTCCATTCATTGTTCTACTTGCCGAAATTTACAAATAATTTCCTTTAAAGGATTAACAATGGGGCTCGTAGTTCACTTAAACTTGAAGAACAAGAAATTGGCGAATTGTACTGTTTGGATGCTTTGCATATATGTTTCTTAGACTATATAGAAGCAATATATAGAAAGATTTTACCCGTCTACCTGTACTACTCATTGTTCTACTTGTAGAAAGTTACAAATAATTTCCATTTCATGATTATCAATTGGGCTCGCTGTTCACTTAAACTTGAAGATCCAAAAATTGGCGATTGTTACTGTTTAGATGCTTTGCATATATGCTTCTTAGATTATATAGAAGCAATATATACAAAGATTTCAACCGTCTACCTGTTCCATTCATTGTCCTACTTGTCGAAAATTACAAATAATTTCCGTTAAAGTATTAACAATGGGGCTCGTAGTTCACCTAAACTTGAAGAATAACAAATTGGCGAATTGTACTGTTTGGATTCTTTGCATATATGTTTCTTAGACTATATAGAAGCAGCATATACAAAGATTTCAACCATCTACCTGTTCTATTCATTGTTCTGCTTCTAGAAACTTACAAATAATTTCGGTCTCATGATTATCAATGGGGCTCGTTGTTCACTTACACTTGAAGAACAAAAAATTGGCGAATTGTACTGTTTGGATTCTTTGCATATATGTTTCTTAGACTATATAGAAGCAATATATAGAAAGATTTCACCCGTCTACCTGTACTATTCATTGTTCTACTTGTAGAAAGTTACAAATAATTTCCGTTTCGTGATTATCAATGGGGCACGTTGTTCACTTACACTTGAAGAACAAAAAATTGGCGAATTGTACTGTTTAGATGCTTTGCATATATGTTTCTTAGACTATATAGAAGCAATATATACATTGATTTCAACCGTCTACCTGTTCCATTCATTGTTCTACTTGTCGAAAGTTACAAATAATTTCCGTTAAAGTATTAACAATGGGGCTCGTAGTTCACTTAAACTTGAAGAACAAAAAATTGGCGAATTGTACTTTTTGGATTCTTTGCATATATGTTTCTTAGACTATATAGAAGCAATATATACAATGATTACAACCGTCTACCTGTTCCATTCATTGTTCTACTTGTCGAAATTTACAAATAATTTCCATTTCATGATTATCAATGGAGCTCGTTGTTCACTTAAACTTGAAGATCAAAAAATTGGCGAATTGTACTGTTTCGATGCTTTGCATATATGTTTCTTAGACTATATAGAAGCAATATATACAAAGATTTCAACCGCATACCTGCGCCATTCATTGTTCTACTTGTCGAAAATTACAAATAATTTCCTTTAAAGGATTAACAATGGGGCTCGACGTTCACTTAATCTTGAAGAACAAAAAATTGGCAAATTGTACTGTTTAGATGCTTTGCATATATGTTTCTTATATTATATAGAAGCAATATATACAAATATTTCAACCGTCTACCTGTTCCATTCATTGTTCTACTTGTCGAAAATTACAAATAATTTCCGATAAAGGATTAACCATTGGGGCTCATTGTTCACTTAAACTTGAAGAACAAAAAATTGGCAAATTGTACTGTTTGGATGCTTTGCATATATGTTTCTTAGACTATATAGAAGCAATATATACAAAGATTTCAACCGTCTACCTGTTCCATTCATTGTTCTACTTGTCGAAAGTTACAAATAATTTCCGATAAAGGATTAACAATGGGGCTCATTGTTCACTTAAACTTGAAGGACAAAAAATTGGCGAATGGTAATGTTTGGATGCTTTGCATAAATGTTTCTTAGAATATATGGAAGCAATATATACAAAGATTTCAACCGTCTACGTGTTCCAATCATTGTTCTACTTGTCGAAAATTACAAGTGATTTCCGATAAAGGATTAACCATTGGGGCTCGTAGTTCACTTAAACTTGAAGATCAAATAATTGGCGAATTGTACTGTTTGGATTCTTTGCATATATGTTTCTTAGACTATACAGAAGCAATATATACAATGATTTCAACAGTCTACCTGTCCCATTCATTGTTCTACTTGCCGAAATTTACAAATAATTTCCTTTAAAGGATTAACAATGGGGCTCGTAGTTCACTTAAACTTGAAGAACAAGAAATTGGCGAATTGTACTGTTTGGATGCTTTGCATATATGTTTCTTAGACTATATAGAAGCAATATATACAAAGATTTCAACCGTCTACCTGTTCCATTCATTGTTCTACTTGTCGAAAGTTACAAATAATTTCCGATAAAGGATTAACAATGGGGCTCATTGTTCACTTAAACTTGAAGGACAAAAAATTGGCGAATGGTAATGTTTGGATGCTTTGCATAAATGTTTCTTAGAATATATGGAAGCAATATATACAAAGATTTCAACCGTCTACGTGTTCCAATCATTGTTCTACTTGTCGAAAATTACAAATAATTTCCGATAAAGGATTAACCATTGGGGCTCATTGTTAACTTAAACTTGAAGAACAAAAAATTGGCGAATGGTACTGTTTGGATGCTTTGCGTACATGTTTCTTAGACTATATGGAAGCTATATATACAAAGATTTCAACCGTCTACGTGTTCCAATCGTTGTTCTACTTGTCGAAATTTACAAATAATTTCCTTTAAAGGATTAACAATGGGGCTCGTTGTTCCCTTAAACTTGAAGAACAAAAAATTGGCGAATGGTACTGTTTGGATGCTTTGAATATATGTTTCTTATATTATATAGAAGCAATATATACAAATATTTCAACCGTCTACCTGTTCCATTCATTGTTCTACTTGTCGAAAATTACAAATAATTTCCGATAAAGGATTAACCATTGGGGCTCATTGTTCACTTAAACTTGAAGAACAAAAAATTGGCAAATTGTACTGTTTGGATGCTTTGCATATATGTTTCTTAGACTATATAGAAGCAATATATACAAAGATTTCAACCGTCTACCTGTTCCATTCATTGTTCTACTTGTCGAAAGTTACAAATAATTTCCGATAAAGGATTAACAATGGGGCTCATTGTTCACTTAAACTTGAAGGACAAAAAATTGGCGAATGGTAATGTTTGGATGCTTTGCATAAATGTTTCTTAGAATATATGGAAGCAATATATACAAAGATTTCAACCGTCTACGTGTTCCAATCATTGTTCTACTTGTCGAAAATTACAAGTGATTTCCGATAAAGGATTAACCATTGGGGCTCGTAGTTCACTTAAACTTGAAGATCAAATAATTGGCGAATTGTACTGTTTGGATTCTTTGCATATATGTTTCTTAGACTATACAGAAGCAATATATACAATGATTTCAACAGTCTACCTGTTCCATTCATTGTTCTACTTGCCGAAATTTACAAATAATTTCCTTTAAAGGATTAACAATGGGGCTCGTAGTTCACTTAAACTTGAAGAACAAGAAATTGGCGAATTGTACTGTTTGGATGCTTTGCATATATGTTTCTTAGACTATATAGAAGCAATATATAGAAAGATTTTACCCGTCTACCTGTACTACTCATTGTTCTACTTGTAGAAAGTTACAAATAATTTCCATTTCATGATTATCAATTGGGCTCGCTGTTCACTTAAACTTGAAGATCCAAAAATTGGCGATTGTTACTGTTTAGATGCTTTGCATATATGCTTCTTAGATTATATAGAAGCAATATATACAAAGATTTCAACCGTCTACCTGTTCCATTCATTGTCCTACTTGTCGAAAATTACAAATAATTTCCGTTAAAGTATTAACAATGGGGCTCGTAGTTCACCTAAACTTGAAGAATAACAAATTGGCGAATTGTACTGTTTGGATTCTTTGCATATATGTTTCTTAGACTATATAGAAGCAGCATATACAAAGATTTCAACCATCTACCTGTTCTATTCATTGTTCTGCTTCTAGAAACTTACAAATAATTTCGGTCTCATGATTATCAATGGGGCTCGTTGTTCACTTACACTTGAAGAACAAAAAATTGGCGAATTGTACTGTTTGGATTCTTTGCATATATGTTTCTTAGACTATATAGAAGCAATATATAGAAAGATTTCACCCGTCTACCTGTACTATTCATTGTTCTACTTGTAGAAAGTTACAAATAATTTCCGTTTCGTGATTATCAATGGGGCACGTTGTTCACTTACACTTGAAGAACAAAAAATTGGCGAATTGTACTGTTTAGATGCTTTGCATATATGTTTCTTAGACTATATAGAAGCAATATATACATTGATTTCAACCGTCTACCTGTTCCATTCATTGTTCTACTTGTCGAAAGTTACAAATAATTTCCGTTAAAGTATTAACAATGGGGCTCGTAGTTCACTTAAACTTGAAGAACAAAAAATTGGCGAATTGTACTTTTTGGATTCTTTGCATATATGTTTCTTAGACTATATAGAAGCAATATATACAATGATTACAACCGTCTACCTGTTCCATTCATTGTTCTACTTGTCGAAATTTACAAATAATTTCCATTTCATGATTATCAATGGAGCTCGTTGTTCACTTAAACTTGAAGATCAAAAAATTGGCGAATTGTACTGTTTCGATGCTTTGCATATATGTTTCTTAGACTATATAGAAGCAATATATACAAAGATTTCAACCGCATACCTGCGCCATTCATTGTTCTACTTGTCGAAAATTACAAATAATTTCCTTTAAAGGATTAACAATGGGGCTCGACGTTCACTTAATCTTGAAGAACAAAAAATTGGCAAATTGTACTGTTTAGATGCTTTGCATATATGTCTCTTAGACTATATAGAAGCAATATATACATTGATTTCAACCGTCTACCTGTTCCATTCATTGTTCTACTTGTCGAAAATTACAAATAATTTCCGTTTCATGATTATCAATGGGGCTCGTTGTTCACTTACACTTGAAGAACAAAAAATTGGCGAATTGTACTGTTTAGATGCTTTGCATATATGTTTCTTAGACTATATAGAAGCAATATATACATTGATTTCAACCGTCTACCTGTTCCATTCATTGTTCAACTTGTCGAAAATTACAAATAATTTCCGTTAAAGTATTAACAATGGGGCTCGTTGTTCACTTAAACTTGAAGATCAAAAAATTGGCGAATTGTACTTTTTGGATGCTTTGCATATATGTTTCTTAGACTTTATAGAAGCAATAAATAGAAAGATTTCACCCGTATACCTGTACTATTAATTGTTCTACTTGTAGAAAGTTACAAATAATTTCCATTTCATGATTATCAATGGGGCACGTTGTTCACTTATACTTGAAGAACAAAAAATTGGCGAATGGTACTGTTTGGATGCTTTGCGTACATGTTTCTTAGACTATATGGAAGCAATATGTTCAAAGATTTCAACCGTCTACGTGTTCCAATCATTGTTCTACTTGTCGAAATTTACAAATAATTTCCTTTAAAGGATTAACAATGGGGCTCGTTGTTCACTTAAACTTGAAGAACAATAAATTGGCAAATTGTACTGATTGGATGCTTTGCATATATGTTTCTTAGACTATATAGAAGCAATATATACAATGATTTCAACCGACTACCTGTTCCATTCATTGTTCTACTTGTCGAAATATACAAATAATTTCCTTTAAAGGATTAAAAATGGGGCTCGTAGTTCACTTAAACTTGAACAACAAAAAATTGGCGAATTGTACTTTTTGGATGCTTTGCATATATGTTTCTGAGACTATATAGAAGCAATATATTCAGAGATTACATCCGTCTACCTGTTCCATTCATTGTTCTACTTGTAGAAAGTTACAATTAATTTCCGTTAAAGGATTTACAATGGGGCTCGTAGTTCACTTAAACTTGAAGAACAAAAAATTCGCGAATTGTACTGTTTGGATGCTTTGCATATATGTTTCATAGACTATACAGAAGCAATATATACAATGATTTCAACAGTCTACCTGTCCCATTCATTGTTCTACTTGCCGAAATTTACAAATAATTTCCTTTAAAGGATTAACAATGGGGCTCGTAGTTCACTTAAACTTGAAGAACAAGAAATTGGCGAATTGTACTGTTTGGATGCTTTGCATATATGTTTCTTAGACTATATAGAAGCAATATATACAAAGATTTCAACCGTCTACCTGTTCCATTCATTGTTCTACTTGTCGAAAGTTACAAATAATTTCCGATAAAGGATTAACAATGGGGCTCATTGTTCACTTAAACTTGAAGGACAAAAAATTGGCGAATGGTAATGTTTGGATGCTTTGCATAAATGTTTCTTAGAATATATGGAAGCAATATATACAAAGATTTCAACCGTCTACGTGTTCCAATCATTGTTCTACTTGTCGAAAATTACAAATAATTTCCGATAAAGGATTAACCATTGGGGCTCATTGTTAACTTAAACTTGAAGAACAAAAAATTGGCGAATGGTACTGTTTGGATGCTTTGCGTACATGTTTCTTAGACTATATGGAAGCTATATATACAAAGATTTCAACCGTCTACGTGTTCCAATCGTTGTTCTACTTGTCGAAATTTACAAATAATTTCCTTTAAAGGATTAACAATGGGGCTCGTAGTTCACCTAAACTTGAAGAATAACAAATTGGCGAATGGAACTGTTTGGATGCTTTGCATATATGTTTCTTAGATTATATAGAAGCAATAAATACAAAGATTTCAACCGTCTACCTGTTCCATTCATTGTTCTACTTGTCGAAAATTACAAATAATTTCCGATAAAGGATTAACCATTGGGGCTCATTGTTCACTTACACTTGAAGAACAAAAAATTGGCGAATGGTACTGTTTGGATGCTTTGCATATAGGTTTCTTAGACTATATAGAAGCAACATATACAAAGATTTCAACCGTCTACCTGTTCCATTCATTGTTCTACTTGTCGAAAGTCACAAATAATTTCCGATAAAGGATTAACAATGGGGCTCGCTGTTCACTTAAACTTGAAGATCAACAAATTGGCGATTGTTACTGTTTAGATGCTTTGCATATAGGTTTCTTAGACTATATAGAAGCAACATATACAATGATTTCAACCGTCTACCTGTTCTATTCATTGTTCTACTTGTAGAAAGTTACAAATAATTTCCGTTTCATGATTATCAAAGGGCACGTTGTTCACTTAAACTTGAAGAACAAAAAATTGGTGAAAGGTACTGTTTGGATGCTTTGCACATATGTTTCTTAGATTATATAGAAGCAATATATACAAAGATTTCAACCGTCTACCTGTTCCATTCATTGTTCTACTTGTCGAAAATTACAAATAATTTCCGATAAAGGATTAACCATTGGGGCTCATTGTTAACTTAAACTTGAAGAACAAAAAATTGGCGAATGGTACTGTTTGGATGCTTTGCGTACATGTTTCTTAGACTATATGGAAGCTATATATACAAAGATTTCAACCGTCTACGTGTTCCAATCGTTGTTCTACTTGTCGAAATTTACAAATAATTTCCTTTAAAGGATTAACAATGGGGCTCGTTGTTCCCTTAAACTTGAAGAACAAAAAATTGGCGAATGGTACTGTTTGGATGCTTTGAATATATGTTTCTTATATTATATAGAAGCAATATATACAAATATTTCAACCGTCTACCTGTTCCATTCATTGTTCTACTTGTCGAAAATTACAAATAATTTCCGATAAAGGATTAACCATTGGGGCTCATTGTTCACTTAAACTTGAAGAACAAAAAATTGGCAAATTGTACTGTTTGGATGCTTTGCATATATGTTTCTTAGACTATATAGAAGCAATATATACAAAGATTTCAACCGTCTACCTGTTCCATTCATTGTTCTACTTGTCGAAAGTTACAAATAATTTCCGATAAAGGATTAACAATGGGGCTCATTGTTCACTTAAACTTGAAGGACAAAAAATTGGCGAATGGTAATGTTTGGATGCTTTGCATAAATGTTTCTTAGAATATATGGAAGCAATATATACAAAGATTTCAACCGTCTACGTGTTCCAATCATTGTTCTACTTGTCGAAAATTACAAGTGATTTCCGATAAAGGATTAACCATTGGGGCTCGTAGTTCACTTAAACTTGAAGATCAAATAATTGGCGAATTGTACTGTTTGGATTCTTTGCATATATGTTTCTTAGACTATACAGAAGCAATATATACAATGATTTCAACAGTCTACCTGTCCCATTCATTGTTCTACTTGCCGAAATTTACAAATAATTTCCTTTAAAGGATTAACAATGGGGCTCGTAGTTCACTTAAACTTGAAGAACAAGAAATTGGCGAATTGTACTGTTTGGATGCTTTGCATATATGTTTCTTAGACTATATAGAAGCAATATATACAAAGATTTCAACCGTCTACCTGTTCCATTCATTGTTCTACTTGTCGAAAGTTACAAATAATTTCCGATAAAGGATTAACAATGGGGCTCATTGTTCACTTAAACTTGAAGGACAAAAAATTGGCGAATGGTAATGTTTGGATGCTTTGCATAAATGTTTCTTAGAATATATGGAAGCAATATATACAAAGATTTCAACCGTCTACGTGTTCCAATCATTGTTCTACTTGTCGAAAATTACAAATAATTTCCGATAAAGGATTAACCATTGGGGCTCATTGTTAACTTAAACTTGAAGAACAAAAAATTGGCGAATGGTACTGTTTGGATGCTTTGCGTACATGTTTCTTAGACTATATGGAAGCTATATATACAAAGATTTCAACCGTCTACGTGTTCCAATCGTTGTTCTACTTGTCGAAATTTACAAATAATTTCCTTTAAAGGATTAACAATGGGGCTCGTTGTTCCCTTAAACTTGAAGAACAAAAAATTGGCGAATGGTACTGTTTGGATGCTTTGAATATATGTTTCTTATATTATATAGAAGCAATATATACAAATATTTCAACCGTCTACCTGTTCCATTCATTGTTCTACTTGTCGAAAGTTACAAATAATTTCCGTTAAAGTATTAACAATGGGGCTCGTAGTTCACTTAAACTTGAAGAACAAAAAATTGGCGAATTGTACTTTTTGGATTCTTTGCATATATGTTTCTTAGACTATATAGAAGCAATATATACAATGATTACAACCGTCTACCTGTTCCATTCATTGTTCTACTTGTCGAAATTTACAAATAATTTCCATTTCATGATTATCAATGGAGCTCGTTGTTCACTTAAACTTGAAGATCAAAAAATTGGCGAATTGTACTGTTTCGATGCTTTGCATATATGTTTCTTAGACTATATAGAAGCAATATATACAAAGATTTCAACCGCATACCTGCGCCATTCATTGTTCTACTTGTCGAAAATTACAAATAATTTCCTTTAAAGGATTAACAATGGGGCTCGACGTTCACTTAATCTTGAAGAACAAAAAATTGGCAAATTGTACTGTTTAGATGCTTTGCATATATGTCTCTTAGACTATATAGAAGCAATATATACATTGATTTCAACCGTCTACCTGTTCCATTCATTGTTCTACTTGTCGAAAATTACAAATAATTTCCGTTTCATGATTATCAATGGGGCTCGTTGTTCACTTACACTTGAAGAACAAAAAATTGGCGAATTGTACTGTTTAGATGCTTTGCATATATGTTTCTTAGACTATATAGAAGCAATATATACATTGATTTCAACCGTCTACCTGTTCCATTCATTGTTCAACTTGTCGAAAATTACAAATAATTTCCGTTAAAGTATTAACAATGGGGCTCGTTGTTCACTTAAACTTGAAGATCAAAAAATTGGCGAATTGTACTTTTTGGATGCTTTGCATATATGTTTCTTAGACTTTATAGAAGCAATAAATAGAAAGATTTCACCCGTATACCTGTACTATTAATTGTTCTACTTGTAGAAAGTTACAAATAATTTCCATTTCATGATTATCAATGGGGCACGTTGTTCACTTATACTTGAAGAACAAAAAATTGGCGAATGGTACTGTTTGGATGCTTTGCGTACATGTTTCTTAGACTATATGGAAGCAATATGTTCAAAGATTTCAACCGTCTACGTGTTCCAATCATTGTTCTACTTGTCGAAATTTACAAATAATTTCCTTTAAAGGATTAACAATGGGGCTCGTTGTTCACTTAAACTTGAAGAACAATAAATTGGCAAATTGTACTGATTGGATGCTTTGCATATATGTTTCTTAGACTATATAGAAGCAATATATACAATGATTTCAACCGACTACCTGTTCCATTCATTGTTCTACTTGTCGAAATATACAAATAATTTCCTTTAAAGGATTAAAAATGGGGCTCGTAGTTCACTTAAACTTGAACAACAAAAAATTGGCGAATTGTACTTTTTGGATGCTTTGCATATATGTTTCTGAGACTATATAGAAGCAATATATTCAGAGATTACATCCGTCTACCTGTTCCATTCATTGTTCTACTTGTAGAAAGTTACAATTAATTTCCGTTAAAGGATTTACAATGGGGCTCGTAGTTCACTTAAACTTGAAGAACAAAAAATTCGCGAATTGTACTGTTTGGATGCTTTGCATATATGTTTCATAGACTATATAGAAGCAATATATACAAAGATTTCAACAGTCTACCTATTCTATTCATTGTTCTACTTGTAGAAAGTTACAAATAATTTCCCTTTCATGATTATGAATGGGGCTCTTAGTTTACTTAAGCTTGAAAAAAAAAATTCACGAATGGTACTGTTTGGATGCTTTGCATATATGTTTCTTAGACTATATAGAAGCAATATATACAAAGATCTCAACCGTCTACCTGTTCCATTCATTGTTCTACTTGTCGAAATTTACAAATAATTTCCTTTAAAGGATTAACAATGGGGCTCGTAGTTCACTTAAACTTGAAGAACAAAAAATTCGCGAATTGTACTGTTTGGATGCTTTGCATATATGTTTCTTAGACTATATAGAAGCAATATATACAATGATTTCAACCGTCTACTTGTTCCATTCATTGTTCTACTTGTCGAAATTTACAAATAATTTCCTTTAAAGGATTAACAATTGGGCTCGTAGTTCACTTAAACATGAAGAACAAAAAATTGGCGAATTGTACTGTTTGGATGCTTTGCATATATGTTTCTTAGACTATATAGAAGCAATATATACAATGATTTCAACCGTCTACCAGTTACATTCATTGTTCTACTTGTAGAAAGTTACAAATAATTTCCGTTTCATGATTAACAATGGGGCTCGTAGTTCACTTAAACTTGAAGAACAAAAAATTCGCGAATTGTACTGTTTGGATGCTTTGCATATATGTTTCTTAGACTATATAGAAGCAATATATACAATGATTTCAACCGCCTACCTGTTCCATTCATTGTTCTACTTGTCGAAAGTTACAAATAATTTCCGTTAAAGGATTAACAATGGGGATCAAAGTTCACTTAAACTTGAAGAACAATAAATTGGCGAATGGTACGGTTTGGATGCTTTGCATATATGTTTCTTAGACTATATAGAAGCAATATATACAATGATTTCAATCGTCTACCTATTCCATTCATTGTTCTACTTGCCGAAATGTACAAATAATTTCCTTTAAAGGATTAACAATGGGGCTCGTAGTTCACTTAAACTTGAAGATCAAATAATTGGCGAATTGTACTGTTTGGATGCTTTGCATATATGTTTCTTAGACTATATGGAAGCAATATATACAAAGATTTCAACCGTCTACCTGTACCATTTATTGTTCTACTTGTAGGAAGTTACAAATAATTTCCATTTCATGATTATCAATGGGGCTCGCTGTTCACTTAAACTTGAAGATCAAAAAATTGGCGATTGTTACTGTTTAGATGCTTTGCATATAGGTTTCTTAGACTATATAGAAGCAACATATACAAAGATTTTAGCCGTCTACCTGTTCTATTCATTGTTCTACTTGTCGAAAGTCACAAATAATTTCCGATAAAGGATTAACAATGGGGCTCATTGTTCATTTAACCTTGAAGAACAAAAAATGGGCGTATGGTACTGTTTGGATGCTTTGCATATATGTTTCTTAGACTATATGGAAGCAATATATACAAATATTTCAACCGTCTTCCTGTTCCATTCATTGTTCTACTTGTCGAAAATTACAAATAATTTCCGATAAAGGATTAACCATTGGTGCTCATTGTTCACTTACACTTGAAGAACAAAAAATTGGCGAATGGTACTGTTTGGATGCTTTGCGTACATGTTTCTTAGACTATATGGAAGCAATATATACAAAGATTTCAACCGTCTACGTGTTCCAATCATTGTTCTACTTGTCGAAAGTTACAAATAATTTCCGATAAAGGATTAACCATTGGGGCTCATTGTTCACTAAACTTGAAGAACAAAAAATTGGCGAATTGTACTGTTTGGATGCTTTGCATATATGTTTCTTATACTATATAGAAGCAATATATACAAAGATTACAACCGTCTACCTGTTCCATTCACTGTTCTACTTGTCGAAATTTACAAATAATTTCCTTTAAAGGATTAACAATGGGGCTCGTTGTTCTCTTAAACTTGAAGAACAAAAAATTGGCGAATGGTACTGTTTGGATGCTTTGCATATATGTTTCTTAGACTATATGGAAGCAATATATACAAAGATTTCAACCGTCTGCGTGTTCCAATCATTGTTCTACTTGTCGAAAATTACAAGTGATTTCCGATAAAGGATTAACCATTGGGGCTCGTAGTTCACTTAAACTTGAAGATCAAATAATTGGCGAATTGTACTGTTTGGATTCTTTGCATATATGTTTCTTAGACTATACAGAAGCAATATATACAATGATTTCAACAGTCTACCTGTTCCATTCATTGTTCTACTTGCCGAAATTTACAAATAATTTCCTTTAAAGGATTAACAATGGGGCTCGTAGTTCACTTAAACTTGAAGAACAAGAAATTGGCGAATTGTACTGTTTGGATGCTTTGCATATATGTTTCTTAGACTATATAGAAGCAATATATAGAAAGATTTCACCCGTCTACCTGTACTATTCATTGTTCTACTTGTAGAAAGTTACAAATAATTTCCATTTCATGATTATCAATTGGGCTCGCTGTTCACTTAAACTTGAAGATCCAAAAATTGGCGATTGTTACTGTTTAGATGCTTTGCATATATGCTTCTTAGATTATATAGAAGCAATATATACAAAGATTTCAACCGTCTACCTGTTCCATTCATTGTCCTACTTGTCGAAAATTACAAATAATTTCCGTTAAAGTATTAACAATGGGGATCGTAGTTCACCTAAACTTGAAGAATAACAAATTGGCGAATGGAACTGTTTGGATGCTTTGCATATATGTTTCTTAGATTATATAGAAGCAATAAATACAAAGATTTCAACCGTCTACCTGTTCCATTCATTGTTCTACTTGTCGAAAATTACAAATAATTTCCGATAAAGGATTAACCATTGGGGCTCATTGTTCACTTACACTTGAAGAACAAAAAATTGGCGAATTGTACTGTTTGGATGCTTTGCATATATGTTTCTTAGACTATATGGAAGCAATATATACAAAGATTTCAACCGTCTACCTGTACCATTTATTGTTCTACTTGTAGGAAGTTACAAATAATTTCCATTTCATGATTATCAATGGGGCTCGCTGTTCACTTAAACTTGAAGATCAAAAAATTGGCGATTGTTACTGTTTAGATGCTTTGCATATAGGTTTCTTAGACTATATAGAAGCAACATATACAAAGATTTTAGCCGTCTACCTGTTCTATTCATTGTTCTACTTGTCGAAAGTCACAAATAATTTCCGATAAAGGATTAACAATGGGGCTCATTGTTCATTTAACCTTGAAGAACAAAAAATGGGCGTATGGTACTGTTTGGATGCTTTGCATATATGTTTCTTAGACTATATGGAAGCAATATATACAAATATTTCAACCGTCTTCCTGTTCCATTCATTGTTCTACTTGTCGAAAATTACAAATAATTTCCGATAAAGGATTAACCATTGGGGCTCATTGTTCACTTACACTTGAAGAACAAAAAATTGGCGAATGGTACTGTTTGGATGCTTTGCGTACATGTTTCTTAGACTATATGGAAGCAATATATACAAAGATTTCAACCGTCTACGTGTTCCAATCATTGTTCTACTTGTCGAAAGTTACAAATAATTTCCGATAAAGGATTAACCATTGGGGCTCATTGTTCACTAAACTTGAAGAACAAAAAATTGGCGAATTGTACTGTTTGGATGCTTTGCATATATGTTTCTTATACTATATAGAAGCAATATATACAAAGATTACAACCGTCTACCTGTTCCATTCACTGTTCTACTTGTCGAAATTTACAAATAATTTCCTTTAAAGGATTAACAATGGGGCTCGTTGTTCTCTTAAACTTGAAGAACAAAAAATTGGCGAATGGTACTGTTTGGATGCTTTGCATATATGTTTCTTAGACTATATGGAAGCAATATATACAAAGATTTCAACCGTCTGCGTGTTCCAATCATTGTTCTACTTGTCGAAAATTACAAGTGATTTCCGATAAAGGATTAACCATTGGGGCTCGTAGTTCACTTAAACTTGAAGATCAAATAATTGGCGAATTGTACTGTTTGGATTCTTTGCATATATGTTTCTTAGACTATACAGAAGCAATATATACAATGATTTCAACAGTCTACCTGTTCCATTCATTGTTCTACTTGCCGAAATTTACAAATAATTTCCTTTAAAGGATTAACAATGGGGCTCGTAGTTCACTTAAACTTGAAGAACAAGAAATTGGCGAATTGTACTGTTTGGATGCTTTGCATATATGTTTCTTAGACTATATAGAAGCAATATATAGAAAGATTTCACCCGTCTACCTGTACTATTCATTGTTCTACTTGTAGAAAGTTACAAATAATTTCCATTTCATGATTATCAATTGGGCTCGCTGTTCACTTAAACTTGAAGATCCAAAAATTGGCGATTGTTACTGTTTAGATGCTTTGCATATATGCTTCTTAGATTATATAGAAGCAATATATACAAAGATTTCAACCGTCTACCTGTTCCATTCATTGTCCTACTTGTCGAAAATTACAAATAATTTCCGTTAAAGTATTAACAATGGGGCTCGTAGTTCACCTAAACTTGAAGAATAACAAATTGGCGAATTGTACTGTTTGGATTCTTTGCATATATGTTTCTTAGACTATATAGAAGCAGCATATACAAAGATTTCAACCATCTACCTGTTCTATTCATTGTTCTGCTTCTAGAAACTTACAAATAATTTCGGTCTCATGATTATCAATGGGGCTCGTTGTTCACTTACACTTGAAGAACAAAAAATTGGCGAATTGTACTGTTTGGATTCTTTGCATATATGTTTCTTAGACTATATAGAAGCAATATATAGAAAGATTTCACCTGTCTACCTGTACTATTCATTGTTCTACTTGTAGAAAGTTACAAATAATTTCCGTTTCGTGATTATCAATGGGGCACGTTGTTCACTTACACTTGAAGAACAAAAAATTGGCGAATTGTACTGTTTAGATGCTTTGCATATATGTTTCTTAGACTATATAGAAGCAATATATACATTGATTTCAACCGTCTACCTGTTCCATTCATTGTTCTACTTGTCGAAAGTTACAAATAATTTCCGTTAAAGTATTAACAATGGGGCTCGTAGTTCACTTAAACTTGAAGAACAAAAAATTGGCGAATTGTACTTTTTGGATTCTTTGCATATATGTTTCTTAGACTATATAGAAGCAATATATACAATGATTACAACCGTCTACCTGTTCCATTCATTGTTCTACTTGTCGAAATTTACAAATAATTTCCATTTCATGATTATCAATGGAGCTCGTTGTTCACTTAAACTTGAAGATCAAAAAATTGGCGAATGTTACTGTTTAGATGCTTTGCATATAGGTTTCTTAGACTATATAGAAGCAACATATACAAAGATTTCTACCGTCTACCCGTTCTATTCATTGTTCAACTTGTAGAAACTTACAAATAATTTCCGTTTCATGATTATCAATGGGGCTCGTAGTTCACTTAAACTTGAAGAACAAAAAATTGACGAATTGTACTGTTTCGATGCTTTGCATATATGTTTCTTAGACTATATAGAAGCAATATATACAAAGATTTCAACCGCATACCTGCGCCATTCATTGTTCTACTTGTCGAAAATTACAAATAATTTCCGTTTCATGATTATCAATGGGGCTCGTTGTTCACTTACACTTGAAGAACAAAAAATTGGCGAATTGTACTGTTTAGATGCTTTGCATATATGTTTCTTAGACTATATAGAAGCAATTTATACATTGATTTCAACCGTCTACCTGTTCCATTCATTGTTCAACTTGTCGAAAATTACAAATAATTTCCGTTAAAGTATTAACAATGGGGCTCGTTGTTCACTTAAATTTGAAGAACAAAAAATTGGCGAATGTTACTGTTTAGATGCTTTGCATATAGGATTCTTAGACTATATAGAAGCATCATATACAAAGATTTCCACCGTCTACCCGTTCTATTCATTGTTCTACCTGTAGAAACTTACAAATAATTTCCGTTTCATGATTATCAATGGGGCACGTAGTTCACTTAAACTTGAAGAACAAAAAATTGGCGAATTGTACTGTTTGGATTCTTTGCATATATGTTTCTTAGACTATATAGAAGCAATATATAGAAAGATTTCACCCGTCTACCTGTACTATTCATTGTTCTACTTGTCGAAAATTACAAATAATTTCCGTTAAAGTATTAACAATTGGGCTCGTAGTTCACTTAAACTTGAAAAACAAAAAACAGGCGAATTGTAATGTTTTGATGCTTTGCATATATGTTTCTTAGACTATATAGAAGCAATATATACAATGATTTCAACCGTCTACCTGTTCCATTCATTGTTCTACTTGTCGAAATTGACAAATAATTTCCATTTCATGATTATCAATGGAGCTCGTTGTTCACTTAAACTTGAAGATAAAAAAATTGGCGAATGGTACTGTTTAGATGCTTTGCATATAGGTTTCTTAGACTATATAGAAGCAACATATACAAAGATTTCTACCGTCTACCCGTTCTATTCATTGTTCTATTTGTAGAAATTTACAAATAATTTCCGTTTCATGATTATCAATGGGGCTCGTAGTTCACTTAAACTTGAAGAACAAAAAATTGGCGAATTGTACTGTTTCGATGCTTTGCATATATGGTTCTTAGACTATATAGAAGCAATATATACATTGATTTCAACCGTCTACCTGTTCCAATCATTTTTCTACTTGTCGAAAGTTACAAATAATTTCCGTTAAAGTATTAACAATGGGGCTCGTAGTTCGCTTAAACTTGAAGAACAAAAAACTGGCGACTGGTACTGTTTGGATGCTTTGCATATATGTTTCTTAGACTATATAGAAGCAATATATACAAAGATTTCAACCGTCTACGTGTTCCAATCATTGTTCTACTTGTCGAAATTTACAAATAATTTCCTTTAAAGGATTAACAATGGGGCTCGTTGTTCACTTAAACTTGAAGAACAATAAATTGGCGAATTGTACTGTTTGGATGCTTTGCATATATGTTTCTTAGACTATATAGAAGCAATATATATAATGATTTCAACCGCCTACCTGTTCCATTCATTGTTCTACTTGTCGATAGTTACAAATAATTGCCGTTTCATGATTATCAATGGGGCTCGTTGTTCACTTACACTCGAAGAACAAAAAATTGGCGAATGGTACTGTTTGGATGCTTTGCATATATGTTTCGTAGACTATATAGAAGCAATATATACAATGATTTCAACAGTCTACCTATTCCTTTCATTGTTCTACTTGCCGAAATTTACAAATAATTTCCTTTAAAGGATTAACAATTGGGCTCGTAGATCACTTAAACTTGAAGAGCAAAAAATTGGCGAATTGTACTTTTTGGACGCTTTGCATATATGTTTCTTAGACTATATAGAAGCAATATATACATTGATTTCAACCGTCTACCTGTTCCATTCATTGCTCAACTTGTCGAAAATTACAAATAATTTCCGTTAAAGTATTAACAATGGGGCTCGTTGTTCACTTAAACTTGAAGAACAAAGAATTGGCGAATTGTACTGTTTGGATTCTTTGCATATATGTTTCTTAGACTATATAGAAGCAATATATAGAAAGATTTCACCCGTCTACCTGTACTATTCATTGTTCTACTTGTCGAAATTTACAAATAATTTCCATTTCATGATTATCAATGGAGCTCGTTGTTCACTTAAACTTGAAGATCAAAAAATTGGCGAATGTTACTGTTTAGATGCTTTGCATATAGGTTTCTTAGACTATATAGAAGCAACATATACAAAGATTTCTACCGTCTACCCGTTCTATTCATTGTTCTACTTGTAGAAACTTACAAATAATTTCCGTTTCGTGATTATCGATGGGGCTCGTAGTTCACTTAAACTTGAAGAACAAAAAATTGGCGAATTGTACTGTTTCGATGCTTTGCATATATGTTTCTTAGACTATATAGAAGCAATATATACATTGATTTCAACCGTCTACCTGTTCCAATCATTGTTCTACTTGTCGAAAGTTACAAATAATTTCCGTTAAAGTATTAACAATGGGGCTCGTAGTTCGCTTAAACTTGAAGAACAAAAAACTGGCGAATGTTACTGTTTAGATGCTTTGCATATAGGTTTCTTAGACTATATAGAAGCAACATATACAAAGATTTCTACCGTCTACCCGTTCTATTCAATATTCTACTTGTAGAAAGATACAAATAATTTCCATTTCATGATTATCAATGGGGCTCGTTGTTCACTTAAAATTGAACAACAAAAAATTGGCTAATTGTACTGTTTCGATGCTTTGCATATATGTTTCTTAGACTATATAGAAGCAATATATACATTGATTTCAACCGTCTGCCTGTTCCATTCATTGTTCTACTTGTCGAAAGTTACAAATAATTTCCGTTAAAGTATTATCAATGGGGCTCGTTGTTCACTTACACTCGAAGAACAAAAAATTGGCGAATGTTACTGTTTAGATGCTTTGCATATAGGTTTCTTAGACAATATAGAAGCAACATATACAAACATTTCTACCGTCTACGCGTTCTATTCATTGTTCTACTTGTAGAAACTTACAAATAATTTCCGTTTCGTGATTATCAATGGGGCACGTTGTTCACTTACACTTGAAGAACAAAAAATTGGCGAATTGTACTGTTTCGATGCTTTGCATATATGTTTCTTAGACTATATAGAAGCAATATATACATTGATTTCAACCGTCTACCTGTTCCATTCATTGTTCTACTTGTCGAAAATTACAAATAATTTCCGTTAAAGTATTAACAATGGGGCTCGTTGTTCACTTAAACTTGAAGAACAAAGAATTGGCGAATTGTACTGTTTAGATGCTTTGCATATAGGTTTCTTAGACTATATAGAAGCATCATATACAAAGATTTCAACCGTCTACCTGTACTATTCATTGTTCTACTTGTAGAAAGTTACAAATAACTTCCATTTCATGATTATCAATGGGGCTCGTTGTCCACTTAAACTTGAAGAACAATAAATTGGCAAATTGTACTGTTTGGATGCTTTGCATATATGTTTCTTAAACTATATAGAAGCAATATATACGAAGATCTCAACCGTCTACCTGTTCCATTCATTGTTCTACTTGTCGATAGTTACAAATAATTTCCGTTTCATGATTATCAATGGGGCTCGTTGTTCACTTAAACTTGAAGAACAATAAATTGGCGAATTGTACTGTTTGGATGCTTTGCATATATGTTTCTTAGACTATATAGAAGCAATATATATAATGATTTCAACCGCCTACCTGTTCCATTCATTGTTCTACTTGTCGATAGTTACAAATAATTTCCGTTTCATGATTATCAATGGGGCTCGTTGTTCACTTAAACTTGAAGAACAATAAATTGGCAAATTGTACTGTTTGGATGCTTTGCATATATGTTTCTTAGACTATATAGAAGCAATATATACGAAGATCTCAACCGTCTACCTATTCCATTCATTGTTCTACTTGCCGAAATTTACAAATAATTTCCTTTAAAGGATTAACAATGGGGCTCGATGTTCACTTAATCTTGAAGAACAAAAAATTGGCAAATTGTATTGTTTAGATGCTTTGCATA
Organism: Cerceris ruficornis; assembly: GCA_963989415.1. Lineage (NCBI taxonomy): Eukaryota > Metazoa > Arthropoda > Insecta > Hymenoptera > Crabronidae > Cerceris > Cerceris ruficornis. The sequence goes on from CAXDIW010000516.1 coordinate 155,772, forward strand.
TATGTCTCTTAGACTATATAGAAGCAATATATACATTGATTTCAACCGTCTACCTGTTCCATTCATTGTTCTACTTGTCGAAAATTACAAATAATTTCCGTTTCATGATTATCAATGGGGCTCGTTGTTCACTTACACTTGAAGAACAAAAAATTGGTGAATGGTACTGTTTGGATGCTTTGCATAAATGTTTCGTATACTATATAGAAGCAATATATACAAAGATTTCAACCGTCTACCTGTTCCATTCATTGTTCTACTTGTCGAAATTTACAAATAATTTCCTTTAAAGGATTAACAATGGGGCTCGTAGTTCACTTATACATGAAGAGCAAAAAATTGGCGAATTGTACTGTTTGGATGCTTTGCATATATGTTTCTTAGACTATATAGAAGCAATATATACAATGATTTCAACCGTCTACCAGTTCCATTCATTGTTCTACTTGTAGAAAGTTACAAATAATCTCCATTTCATGATTATCAATGGGGATCATAGTTTACTTAAACTTGAAGGACAAAAAATTGGCGAATTGTACTGTTTGGATGCTTTGCATATATGTTTCTTAGACTATATAGAAGCAATATATACAATGATTTCAACCGTCTACCTATTCCATTCATTGTTCTACTTGTCGAAATTTACAAATAATTTCCTTTAAAGGATTAACAATGGGGCTCGTAGTTCACTTATACATGAAGAGCAAAAAATTGGCGAATTGTACTGTTTGGATGCTTTGCATATATGTCTCTTAGACTATATAGAAGCAATATATACATTGATTTCAACCGTCTACCTGTTCCATTCATTGTTCTACTTGTCGAAAATTACAAATAATTTCCGTTTCATGATTATCAATGGGGCTCGTTGTTCACTTACACTTGAAGAACAAAAAATTGGCGAATTGTACTGTTTAGATGCTTTGCATATATGTTTCTTAGACTATATAGAAGCAATATATACATTGATTTCAACCGTCTACCTTATCCATTCATTGTTCAACTTGTCGAAAATTACAAATAATTTCCGTTAAAGTATTAACAATGGGGCTCGTTGTTCACTTAAACTTGAAGAACAACAAATTGGCGAATGTTACTGTTTAGATGCTTTGCATATAGGATTCTTAGACTATATAGAAGCATCATATACAAAGATTTCCACCGTCTACCCGTTCTATTCATTGTTCTACTTGTAGAAACTTACAAATAATTTCCGTTTCATGATTATCAATGGGGCACGTAGTTCACTTAAACTTGAAGAACAAAAAATTGGCGAATTGTACTGTTTGGATTCTTTGCATATATGTTTCTTAGACTATATAGAAGCAATATATAGAAAGATTTCACCCGTCTACCTGTACTATTCATTGTTCTACTTGTCGAAAATTACAAATAATTTCCGTTAAAGTATTAACAATGGGGCTCGTAGTTCACTTAAACTTGAAAAACAAAAAACAGGCGAATTGTGATGTTTTGATGCTTTGCATACATGTTTCTTAGACTATATAGAAGCAATATATACATTGATTTCAACCGTCTACCTGTTCCAATCATTGTTCTACTTGTCGAAAGTTACAAATAATTTCCGTTTCATGATTATCAATGGGGCTCGTTGTTCACTTACACTCGAAGAACAAAAAATTGGCGAATGGTACTGTTTGGATGCTTTGCATATATGTTTCGTAGACTATATAGAAGCAATATATACAAAGATTTCAACCGTCTACGTGTTCCAATCATTGTTCTACTTGTCGAAATTTACAAATAATTTCCTTTAAGGGATTAACAATGGGGCTCGTTGTTCACTTAAACTTGAAGAACAATAAATTGGCGAATTGTACTGTTTGGATGCTTTGCATATATGTTTCTTAGACTATATAGAAGCAATATATATAATGATTTCAACCGCCTACCTGTTCCATTCATTGTTCTACTTGTCGATAGTTACAAATAATTTCCGTTTCATGATTATCAATGGGGCTCGTTGTTCACTTACACTCGAAGAACAAAAAATTGGCGAATGGTACTGTTTGGATGCTTTGCATATATGTTTCGTAGACTATATAGAAGCAATATATACAATGATTTCAACAGTCTACCTATTCCATTCATTGTTCTACTTGCCGAAATTTACAAATAATTTCCTTTAAAGGATTAACAATTGGGCTCGTAGATCACTTAAACTTGAAGAGCAAAAAATTGGCGAATTGTACTTTTTGGACGCTTTGCATATATGTTTCTTAGACTATATAGAAGCAATATATACATTGATTTCAACCGTCTACATGTTCCATTCATTGTTCTACTTGTCGAAAATTACAAGTAATTTCCGATAAAGCCATTGGCTCAATGTTCACTTAAACTTGAAGAACAAAAAATTGGCGAATGGTACTGTTTGGATGCTTTGCGTACATGTTTCTTAGACTATATAGAAGCATTATATAGAAAGATTTCACCCGTGTACCTGTACTATTCATTGTTCTACTTGTAGAAAGTTACAAATAATTTCCATTTCATGATTATCAATGGGGCTCGTAGTTCACTTAAACTTGAAGAACAAAAAATTGGCGAATGGTACTGTTTGGATGCTTTGAATATATGTTTCTTAGATTATATAGAAGCAATATATACAAAGATTTCAACCGTCTACCTGTTCCATTCATTGTTCTACTTGTCGAAAATTACAAATAATTTCCGTTTCATGATTATCAATGGGGCTCGTTGTTCACTTACACTTGAAGAACAAAAAATTGGCGAATTGTACTGTTTAGATGCTTTGCACATATGTTTCTTAGACTATATAGAAGCAATATATACATTGATTTCAACAGTCTAGCTGTTCCATTCATTGTTCAACTTGGCGAAATTTACAAATAATTTCCTTTAAAGGATTAACAATGGGGCTCGTAGTTCACTTACACTTGAAGAACAAAAAATTGGCGAATGGTACTGTTTGGATGCTTTGCATATATGTTTCGTATACTATATAGAAGCAATATATACAAAGATTTCAACCGCATACCTGCCCCATTCATTGTTCTACTTGTCCAAAATTACAAATAATTTCCGTTAAAGTATTAGCAATGGGGCTCGTAGTTCACTTAAACTTGAAAAACAAAAAACTGGCGAATTGTACTGTTTGGATGCTTTGCATATATGTTTCTTAGACTATATAGAAGCAATATATACAATGATTTCAACCGTCTACCTGTTCCATTCATTGTTCTACTTGTAGAAAGTTACAAATAATCTCCATTTCATGATTATCAATGGGGATCATAGTTTACTTAAACTTGAAGATCAAATAATTGGCGAATTGTACTGTTTGGATGCTTTGCATATATGTTTCTTAGACTATTTAGAAGCAATATATAGAAAGATTTCACCCGTCTACCTGTACTATTCATTGTTCTACTTGTAGAAAGTTACAAATAATTTCCATTTCATGATTATCAATGGGGCTCGTTGTTCACTTAAACTTGAAGAACAAAAAATTGGCGAATGGTACTGTTTGGATGTTTTGCATATATGTTTCTTGGATTATATAGAAGCAATATATACAAAGATTTCAACCGTCTACCTGTTCCATTCATTGTTCTACTTGTCGAAAATTACAAATAATTTCCGATAAAGGATTAACCATTGGGGCTCGTAGTTCACTTAAACTTGAAGAGCAAAAAATTGGCGAATTGTACTGTTTCGACGCTATGCATATATGTTTCTTAGACTATATAGCAGCAATATATACAATGATTTCAACAGTCTAGCTGTTCCATTCATTGTTCTACTTGGCGAAATTTACAAATAATTTCCTTTAAAGGATTAACAATGGGGCTCGTAGTTCACTTAAACTTGAAGAACAAAAAATTGGCGAATGGTACTGTTTGGATGCTTTGAATATATGTTTCTTAGATTATATAGAAGCAATATATACAAAGATTTCAACCGTCTACCTGTACTATTCAATGTTCTACTTGTAGAAAGTTACAAATAATTTCCATTTCATGATTATCAATGGGGCTCGCTGTTCACTTACACTTGAAGAACAAAAAATTGGTGAATGGTACTGTTTGGATGCTTTGCATAAATGTTTCGTATACTATATAGAAGCAATATATACAAAGATTTCAACCGTCTACCTGTTCCATTCATTGTTCTACTTGTCGAAATTTACAAATAATTTCCTTTAAAGGATTAACAATGGGGCTCGTAGTTCACTTATACATGAAGAGCAAAAAATTGGCGAATTGTACTGTTTGGATGCTTTGCATATATGTTTCTTAGACTATATAGAAGCAATATATACAATGATTTCAACCGTCTACCAGTTCCATTCATTGTTCTACTTGTAGAAAGTTACAAATAATCTCCATTTCATGATTATCAATGGGGATCATAGTTTACTTAAACTTGAAGGACAAAAAATTGGCGAATTGTACTGTTTGGATGCTTTGCATATATGTTTCTTAGACTATATAGAAGCAATATATACAATGATTTCAACCGTCTACCTATTCCATTCATTGTTCTACTTGTCGAAATTTACAAATAATTTCCTTTAAAGGATTAACAATGGGGCTCGTAGTTCACTTATACATGAAGAGCAAAAAATTGGCGAATTGTACTGTTTGGATGCTTTGCGTACATGTTTCTTAGACTATTTAGAAGCAATATATAGAAAGATTTCACCCGTCTAACTGTACTATTCATTGTTCTACTTGTAGAAAGTTAGAAATAATTTCCGTTTCATGATTATCAATGGGCCTCGTTGTTCACTTAAACTTGAAGAACAAAAAATTGGCGACTGGAACTGTTTGGATGCATTACATATATGTTTCTTAGACTATATAGAAGCAATATATACAAAGATTTCAACCGTCTACCTGTTCCATTCATTGTTCTACTTGTCGAAATTTACAAATAATTTCCTTTAAAGGATTAACATTGGGGCTCATTGTTCACTTAAACTTGAAGAACAAAGAATTGGCGAATTGTACAGTTTGGATGCTTTGCATATGTGTTTCTTAGACTATTTAGAAGCAATATATAGAAAGATTTCACCCGTCTACCAGTACTATTCATTGTTCTACTTGTCGAAATATACAAATAATTACCGTTAAGGGATTAACAATGGGGATCGTAGTTTACTTAAACTTGAAGAACAAAAAATTGGCGAATTGTACTGTTTGGATGCTTTGCATATATATTTCTTAGACTATATAGAAGCAATATATACAATGATTTCAACAGTCTACCTGTTCCATTCATTGTTCTACTTGTCGAAATTTACAAATAATTTCCTTTAAAGGATTAACAATGGGGCTCGTAGATCACTTAAACTTGCAGAACAAAAAATTGGCGAATGGTACTGTTTGGATGCTTTGCATATATGTTTATTAGACTATATAGAAGCAATATATAAAAAGATTTCAACCGTCTACCAGTTACATTCATTGTTCTACTTGTCGAAAGTTTCAAATAATTTCCGATAAAGGATTAACAATGGGGCTCATTGTTAACTTAAACTTGAAGATCAAAAAATTGGCGAATGTTACTGTTTAGATGCTTTGCATATAGGTTTCTTAGTCTATATAGAAGCAATATATAAAAAGATTTCAACCGTCTACCAGTTACATTCATTGTTCTACTTGTCGAAAGTTTCAAATAATTTCCGTTAAAGTATTAACAATGGGGCTCGTAGTTCACTTAAACTTGAAGAACAAAAAATTGGCGAATGTTACTGTTTAGATGCTTTGCATATAGGATTCTTAGACTATATAGAAGCATCATATACAAAGATTTCCACCGTCTACCCGTTCTATTCATTGTTCTACCTGTAGAAACTTACAAATAATTTCCGTTTCATGATTATCAATGGGGCACGTAGTTCACTTAAACTTGAAGATTAAAAAATTGGCGAATGTTACTGTTTAGATGCTTTGCATATATGTTTCTTAGACTATATAGAAGCAACATATACAAAGATTTCTACCGTCTACACGTTCTATTCATTGTTCTACTTGTAGAAACTTACAAATAATTTCCGTTTCATGATTATCAATGGGGCTCGTAGTTCACTTAAACTTGAAGAACAAAAAATTGGCGAATTGTACTGTTTGGATTCTTTGCATATATGTTTCTTAGACTATATAGAAGCATTATATAGAAAGATTTCACCCGTGTACCTGTACTATTCATTGTTCTACTTGTAGAAAGTTACAAATAATTTCCATTTCATTATTATCAATGGGGCTCGATGTTCACTTAAACTTGAAGAATAACAAATTGGCGAATTGTAGTGTTTGGATTCTTTGCATATATGTTTCTTAGACTATATGGAAGCAATATATAGAAAGATTTCACCCGTCTACCTGTACTATTCATTGTTCTACTTGTAGAAAGTTACAAATAATTTCCCTTTCATGATTATCAATGGGGCTCGTTGTTCACTTAAACTTGAAGAACAAAAAATTGGCGAATGGTACTGTTTGGATGCTTTGCATATATGTTTCTTGGATTATATAGAAGCAATATATACAAAGATTTCAACCGTCTACCTGTTCCATTCATTGTTCTACTTGTCGAAAATTACAAATAATTTCCGATAAAGGATTAACCATTGGGGCTCATTGTTCACTTAAACTTGAAGATCAAAAAATTGGCGAATGTTACTGTTTAGATGCTTTGCATATAGGTTTCTTAGTCTATATAGAAGCAATATATAAAAAGATTTCAACCGTCTGCCAGTTACATTCATTGTTCTACTTGTCGAAAGTTACAAATAATTTCCTTTAAAGCATTAACAATGGGGCTCATTGTTCACTTAAACTTGAAGAACAAAAAATTGGCGAATGGTACTGTTTGGATGCTTTGCGTACATGTTTCTTAGACCATTTAGAAGCAATATATAGAAAGATTTCACCCGTCTAACTGTACTATTCATTGTTCTACTTGTAGAAAGTTACAAATAATTTCCATTTCATGATTATCAATGGGGCTCGCTGTTCACTTAAACTTGAAGATCAAAAAATTGGCGATTGTTACTGTTTACATGGTTTGCATATATGTTTCTTAGATTATATAGAAGCAATATATACAAAGATTTCAACCGTCTACCTGTTCCATTCATTGTTCTACTTGTCGAAAATTACAAATAATTTCCGATAAAGGATTAACCATTGGGGCTCGTAGTTCACTTAAACTTGAAGAGCAAAAAATTGGCGAATTGTACTGTTTGGACGCTATGCATATATGTTTCTTAGACTATATAGCAGCAATATATACAATGATTTCAACCGTCTACCGGTTCCATTCATTGTTCTACTTGTCGAAAGTTACAAATAATTTCCGTTAAAGTATTAACAACGGGGCTCGTAGTTCACTTAAACTTGAAGATTAAAAAATTGGCGAATGTTACTGTTTAGATGCTTTGCATATATGTTTCTTAGACTATATAGAAGCAACATATACAAAGATTTCTACCGTCTACACGTTGTATTCATTGTTCTACTTGTAGAAACTTACAAATAATTTCCGTTTCATGATTATCAATGGGGCTCGTAGTTCACTTCAACTTGAAGAACAAAAAATTGGCGAATTGTACTGTTTGGATTCTTTGCATATATGTTTCTTAGACAATATAGAAGCATTATATAGAAAGATTTCACCCGTGTACCTGTACTATTCATTGTTCTACTTGTAGAAAGTTAGAAATAATTTCCATTTCATGATTATCAATGGGGCTCGCTGTTTACTTAAACTTGAAGATCAAAAAATTGGCGATTGTTACTGTTTAGATGCTTTGCATATAGGTTTCTTAGACTATATAGAAGCAACATATACAAAGATTTCAACCGTCTACCTGTTCTATTCATTGTTCTACTTGTAGAAAGTTACAAATAATTTCCGTTTCATGATTATCAATTGGGCTCGTTGTTCACTTAAACTTGAAGAACGAAAAATTGGCGAATGGTACTGTTTGGATGCTTTGCATATATGTTTCTTAGATTATATAGAAGCAATATATACAAAGATTTCAACCGTCTACCAGTTCCATTCATTGTTCTACTTGTCGAAAGTTACAAATAATTTCCGTTAAAGGATTAACCATTAGGGCTCATTGTTCACTTAAACTTGAAGAACAAAAAATTGTCGAATTGTACTATTTGGATGCTTTGCATATATGTTTCTTAGACTATATAGAAGCAATATATACAAAGATTTCAACCGTCTACCTGTTCCATTCATTGTTCTACTTGTCGAAAGTTACAAATAATTTCCGATAAAGGATTAACAATGGGGCTCATTGTTCACTTAAACTTGAAGAGCAAAAAATTGGCGAATTGTACTGTTTGGACGCTATGCATATATGTTTCTTAGACTATATAGCAGCAATATATACAATGATTTCAACCGTCTACCTGATCCATTCATTGTTCTACTTGTCGAAATTTACAAATAATTTCCTTTAAAGGATTAACAATGGGGCTCGTAGTTCACTTAAACTTGAAGATCAAATAATTGGCGAATTGTACTGTTTGGATGCTTTGCATATATGTTTCTTAGACTATTTAGAAACAATATATAGAAAGATTTCACCCGTCTACCTGTACTATTCATTGATCTACTTGTAGAAAGTTACAAATAATTTCCATTTCATGATTATCAATGGGGCTCGCTGTTTACTTAAACTTGAAGATCAAAAAATTGGCGATTGTTACTGTTTAGATGCTTTGCATATAGGTTTCTTAGACTATATAGAAGCAACATATACAAAGATTTCAACCGTCTACCTGTTCTATTCATTGTTCTACTTGTAGAAAGTTACAAATAATTTCCGTTTCATGATTATCAATTGGGCTCGTTGTTCACTTAAACTTGAAGAACAAAAAATTGGCGAATGGTACCGTTTGGATGCTTTGCATATATGTTTCTTAGATTATATAGAAGCAATATATACAAAGATTTCATCCGTCTACCTTTTTCATTCATTGTTCTGCTTGTCGAAAATTACAAATAATTTCCTTTAATGGATTAACAATGGGGCTCGTACTTCACTTAAACTTGAAGAACAAAAAATTGGCGAATGGTACTGTTTGGATGCATTGCATATATGTTTCTTAGATTATATAGAAGCAATATATACAAAGATTTCACCCGTCTACCTGTACTATTCATTGTTCTACTTGTAGAACGTTACAATTAATTTCCGTTAAAGGATTAACAATGGGGCTCGTAGTACACTTAAACTTGAAGAACAAAAAATTGGCGAATTGTACTGTTTGGATGCTTTGCATATATGTTTCTTAGACTATTTAGAAGCAATATAAATAAAGGTTTCAACCGTCTACCTGTTCCATTCATTGTTCTACTTGTCGAAAGTTACAAATAATTTCCGTTTCATGATTATCAATTGGGCTCATTGTTCACTTAAACTTGAAGATCAAAAAATTGGCGAATGTTACTGTTTAGATGCTTTGCATATAGGTTTCTTAGTCTATATAGAAGCAATATATAAAAATATTTCAACCGTCTACCAGTTACATTCATTGTTCTACTTGTCGAAAGTTACAAATAATTTCCTTTAAAGCATTAACAATGGGGCTCATTGTTCACTTAAACTTGAAGAACAAAAAATTGGCGAATGGTACTGTTTGGATGCTTTGCGTACATATTTCTTAGACTATTTAGAAGCAATATATAGAAAGATTTCACCCGTCTAACTGTACTATTCATTGTTCTACTTGTAGAAAGTTACAAATAATTTCCATTTCATGATTATCAATGGGGCTCGCTGTTCACTTAAACTTGAAGATCAAAAAATTGGCGATTGTTACTGTTTACATGGTTTGCATATATGTTTCTTAGATTATATAGAAGCAATATATACAAAGATTTCAACCGTCTACCTGTTCCATTAATTGTTCTACTTGTCGAAAATTACAAATAATTTCCGATAAAGGATTAACCATTGGGACTCATTGTTCACTTAAACTTGAAGAACAAAAAATTGGCGACTGGTACTGTTTGGATGCTTTGCGTACATGTTTCTTAGACTATATGGTAGCAATATATACAAAGATTTCAACCGTCTACGTGTTCCAGTCATTGTTCTACTTGTCGAAAATTACAAATAATTTCCTTTAAAGGATTAACAATTGGGCTCGTTGTTCACTTACACTCGAAGAACAAAAAATTGGCGAATGGTACTATTTGGATGCTTTGCATATATGTTTCTTAGACTATATAGAAGCAATATATACAAAGATTTCAACCGTCTACCTGTTCCATTCATTGTTCTACTTGTCGAAAGTTACAAATAATTTCCGATAAAGGATTAACAATGGGGCTCATTGTTCACTTAAACTTGAAGATCAACAAGTTGGCGAATGTTACTGTTTAGATGCTTTGCATATAGGTTTCTTAGACTATATAGAAGCAACATATACAAAGATTTCAACCGTCTACCTGTTCTATTCATTGTTCTTCTTGTAGAAAGTTAGAAATAATTTCCGTTTCATGATTATCAATGGGCCTCGTTGTTCACTTAAACTTGAAGAACAAAAAATTGGCGACTGGAACTGTTTGGATGCATTGCATATATGTTTCTTAGACTATATAGATGCAATATATACAAAGATTTCAACCGTCTACCTGTTCCATTCATTGTTCTACTTGTCGAAATTTACAAATAATTTCCTTTAAAGGATTAACATTGGGGCTCATTGTTCACTTAAACTTGAAGAACAAAAAATTGGCGAATTGTACAGTTTGGATGCTTTGCATATGTGTTTCTTAGACTATTTAGAAGCAATATATAGAAAGATTTCACCCGTCTACCAGTACTATTCATTGTTCTACTTGTCGAAATATACAAATAATTACCGTTAAGGGATTAACAATGGGGATCGTAGTTTACTTAAACTTGAAGAACAAAAAATTGGCGAATTGTACTGTTTGGATGCTTTGGATATATATTTCTTAGACTATATAGAAGCAATATATACAATGATTTCAACAGTCTACCTGTTCCATTCAATGTTCTACTTGTCGAAATTTACAAATAATTTCCTTTAAAGGATTAACAATGGGGCTCGTAGTTCACTTAAACTTGAAGAACAAAAAATTGGCGAATGGTACTGTTTGGATGCTTTGCATATATGTTTCCTAGACTATATAGAAGCAACATATACAAAGATTTCTACCGTCTACACGTTCTATTCATTGTTCTACTTGTAGAAACTTACAAATAATTTCCGTTTCATGATTATCAATGGGGCTCGTAGTTCACTTAAACTTGAAGAACAAAAAATTGGCGAATTGTACTGTTTGGATTCTTTGCATATATGTTTCTTAGACTATATAGAAGCATTATATAGAAAGATTTCACCCGTGTACCTGTACTATTCATTGTTCTACTTGTAGAAAGTTACAAATAATTTCCATTTCATTATTATCAATGGGGCTCGTTGTTCACTTAAACTTGAAGAATAACAAATTGGCGAATTGTAGTGTTTGGATTCTTTGCATATATGTTTCTTAGACTATATGGAAGCAATATATAGAAAGATTTCACCCGTCTACCTGTACTATTCATTGTTCTACTTGTAGAAAGTTACAAATAATTTCCATTTCATGATTATCAATGGGGCTCGCCGTTCACTTAAACTTGAAGATCAAAAAATTGGCGAATGTTACTGTTTAGATGCTTTGCATATAGGTTTCTTAGACTATATAGAAGCAACATATACAAAGATTTCAACCGTCTACCTGTTCTATTCATTGTTCTTCTTGTCGAAAGTTACAAATAATTTCCGTTTCATGATTATCAATGGGCCTCGTTGTTCACTTAAACTTGAAGAACAAAAAATTGGCGAATTGTACAGTTTGGATGCTTTGCATATGTGTTTCTTAGACTATTTAGAAGCAATATTTAGAAAGATTTCACCCGTCTACCTGTACTATTCATTGTTCTACTTGTAGAAAGTTACAAATAATTTCCGTTTCATGATTATCAATGGGCCTCGTTGTTCACTTAAACTTGAAGAACAAAAAATTGGCGACTGGTACTGTTTGGATGCTTTGCATATATGTTTCTTAGACTATATAGAAGCAATATATAAAAAGATTTCAACAGTCTACCAGTTCCATTCATTGTTCTACTTGTCGAAAGTTACAAATAATTTCCGATAAAGGATTAACAATGGGCCTCGTTGTTCACTTAAACTTGAAGAACAAAAAATTGGCGAATTGTACAGTTTGGATGCTTTGCATATGTGTTTCTTAGACTATTTAGAAGCAATATTTAGAAAGATTTCACCCGTCTACCTGTACTATTCATTGTTCTACTTGTAGAAAGTTACAAATAATTTCCGTTTCATGATTATCAATGGGCCTCATTGTTCACTTAAACTTGAAGATCAAAAAATTGGCGAATGTTACTGTTTAGATGCTTTGCATATAGGTTTCTTAGTCTATATAGAAGCAATATATAAAAAGATTTCAACCTTCTACCTGTTCCATTCATTGTTCTACATGTCGAAATTTACAAATAATTTCCTTTAAAGGATTAACAATGGGGCTCATTGTTCACTTAAACTTGAAGAACAAAAAATTGGCGAATGGTACTGTTTGGATGCTTTGCATATATGTTTCTTAGACTATATAGAAGCAATATATACATTGATTTCAACCGACTACCTGTTCCACTCATTGTTCTACTTGTCGCAAGTTACAAATAATTTCCGTTTCATGATTATCAATGGGCCTCGTTGTTCACTTAAACTTGAAGAACAAAAAATTCGCGAATTGTACAGTTTGGATGCTTTGCATATGTGTTTCTTAGACTATTTAGAAGCATTATATAGAAAGATTTCACCCGTCTACCTGTACTATTCATTGTTCTACTTGTAGAAAGTTACAAATAATTTCCATTTCATGATTATCAATGGGGCTCGCTGTTCACTTAAACTTGAAGATCAAAAAATTGGCGATTGTTACTGCTTAGATAGTTTGCATATATGTTTCTTAGATTATATAGAAGCAATATATACAAAGATTTCAACCGTCTACCTGTTCCATTCATTGTTCTACTTGTCGAAAGTTACAAATAATTTCCGATAAAGGATTAACCATGGGGCTCATTGTTCACTTAAACTTGAAGATCAATAAATGGGCGAATTGTACTGTTTGGATGCTTTGCATATATGTTTCTTAGACTATATAGAAGCAATATATACATTGATTTCATCCGACTACCTGTTCCACTCATTGTTCTACTTGTTGCAAGTTACAAATAATTTCCGTTATAGTATTAACAATGGGGCTCGTAGTTCACTTAAACTTGAAGATGAAATAATTGGCGAATTGTACTGTTTGGATGCTTTGCATATATGTTTCTTAGATTATATAGAAGCAATATATACAAAGATTTCAACCGTCTACCTGTTCCATTCATTGTTCTACTTGTCGAAAATTACAAATAATTTCCGATAAAGGAATAACCATTGGGGCTCATTGTACACTAAACTTGAAGAACAAAAAATTGTCGAATTGTACTATTTGGATGCTTTGCATATATGTTTCTTAGACTATATAGAAGCAATATATACAATGATTTCAACCGTCTACCTGTTCCATTCATTGTTCTACTTGTCGAAAGTTACAAATAATTTCCGATAACGGATTAACCATTGGGGCTCATTGTTCACTTAAACTTGAAGAACAAAAAATTGGCGAATGGTACTGTTTGGATGCTTTGCGTACATGTTTCTTAGACTATTTAGAAGCAATATATAGAAAGATTTCAACCGTCTACCTGTTCCATTCATTGTTCTACTTGTCGCAAGTTACAAATAATTTCCGATAAAGGATTAACCATTGGGGCTCATTGTTCACTTAAACTTGAAGAACAAAAAATTGGCGAATGGTACTGTTTGGATGCTTTGCGTACATGTTTCTTAGACTATATGGAAGCAATATATACAAAGATTTCAACCGTCTACGTGTTCCAATCATTGTTCTACTTGTAGAAAGTTACAATTAATTTCCGTTAAAGGATTAACAATGGGGCTCGTAGTGCACTTAAACTTGAAGAACAAAAAATTGGCGAATGGTACTGTTTGGATGCTTTGCATATATGTTTCTTAGACTATATAGAAGCAATATATACAATGATTTCAACCGTCTACATGATCAATTCATTGTTCTACTTGTCGAAATTTACAAATAATTTCCTTTAAATGATTAACAATGGGGCTCGTAGTTCACTTAAACTTGAAGAACAAAAAATTGGCGAATTGTACTGTTTGGATGCTTTGCATAGATGTTTATTAGACTATTTAGAAGCAATATATAGAAAGATTTCACCCGTCCACCTGTACTATTCATTGTTCTACTTGTCGAAATTTACAAATAATTTCCTTTAAAGGATTAACAATGGGGCTCGTAGTTCACTTAAACTTGAAGAACAAAAAATTGGCGAATGGTACTGTTTGGATGCTATGCATATATGTTTCTTAGATTATATAGACGCAATATATACAAGGGTTTCAACAGTCTACCTGTTCCATTCATTGTTCTACTTGTCGAAAGTTACAAATAATTACCGATAAAGGATTAATCATTGGGGCTCATTGTTCACTTAAACTTGAATATCAAAAAATTGGCGATTGTTACTGTTTAGATGCTTTGCATATATGTTTCTTAGACTATATAGAAGCAATATATACAATGATTTCAACCGTCTACAAGATCCATTCATTGTTCTACTTGTCGAAATTTACAAATAATTTCCTTTAAAGGATTAACAATGGGGCTCATTGTTCACTTAAACTTGAAGATCAAAAAATTGGCGATTGTTACTGTTTAGATGCTTTGCAGATATGTTTCTTAGATTATATAGAAGCAATATATACAATGATTTCAACCGTCTACCTGTTCCATTCATTGTTCTACTTGTCGAAATTTACAAATAATTTCCTTTAAAGGATTAACAATGGGGCTCGCAGTTCACTTAAACTTGAAGGACAAAAAATTGGCGAATGGTACTGTTTGGATGCTTTGCGTACATGTTTCTTAGACTATATGGAAGCAATATATACAATGATTTCAACAGTCTACCTGTTCCATTCATTGTTCTACTTGTCGAAAGCTACAAATAATTTCCGATAAAGGATTAACCATTGGGGCTCATTGTCCACTTAAACTTGAAGAACAAAAAATTGGCGAATTGTACTGTTTGGATGCTTTGCATAGATGTTTCTTAGACTATTTAGAAGCAATACATAGAAAGATTTCACCCGTCTACCTGTACTATTCATTGTTCTACTTGTAGAAAGTTACAAATAGTTTCCATTTCATGATTATCAATGGGGCTCGCTGTTCACTTAAACTTGAAGATCAAAAAATTGGCGATTGTTACTGTTTAGATGCTTTGCATATATGTTTCTTAGATTATATAGAAGCAATATATACAAAGATTTCAACCGTCTACCAGTTCCATTCATTGTTCTACTTGTCGAAAGTTACAAATAATTACCGATAAAGGATTAACCATTGGGGCTCATTGTTCACTTAAACTTGAAGAACAAAAAATTGGCGAATTGCACTGTTTGGATGCTTTGCATATATGTTTATTAGATTATATAGAAGCAATATAAACAAAGATTTCAACCGTCTACCAGATCCATTCATTGTTCTACTTGTCGAAAGTTACAAATAATTTCCGATAAAGGAATAACAATGGGGCTCATTGTTCACTTAAACTTGAAGGACAAAAAATTGGCGAATGGTACTGTTTGGATGCTTTGCGTACATGTTTCTTAGACTATATGGAAGCAATATATACAAGGATTTCAACAGTCTACCTGTTCCATTCATTGTTCTACTTGTCGAAATTTACAAATAATTTCCGATAACGGATTAACCATTGTGGCTCATTGTTCACTTAAACTTGAAGAACAAAAAATTAGCGAATTGTACTGTTTGGATGCTTTGCATATATGTTTCTTATACTATATAGAAGCAATACATACAAAGATTTCAACCGTCTACCTGTTCCATTCACTGTTCTACTTGTCGAAAGTTACAAATAATTTCCGTTAAGGGATTAACAATGGGGATCGTAGTTCACTTAAACTTGAAGAACAAAAAATTGGCGAATTGTACTGTTTGGATGATTTGCGTACATGTTTCTTAGACTATATGGAAGCAATTTATACAAAGATTTCAACCGTCTAACTGTTCCATTCATTGTTCTACTTGTCGAAAATTACAAATAATTACCGATAAAGGATTAACCATTGGGGCTCATTGTTCACTTAAACTTGAAGAACAAAAAATTGGCGAATTGCACTGTTTGGATGCTTTGCATATATGTTTATTAGATTATATAGAAGCAATATAAACAAAGATTTCAACCGTCTACCAGATCCATTCATTGTTCTACTTGTCGAAAGTTACAAATAATTTCCGATAAAGGAATAACAATGGGGCTCATTGTTCACTTAAACTTGAAGGACAAAAAATTGGCGAATGGTACTGTTTGGATGCTTTGCGTACATGTTTCTTAGACTATATGGAAGCAATATATACAAGGATTTCAACAGTCTACCTGTTCCATTCATTGTTCTACTTGTCGAAATTTACAAATAATTTCCGATAACGGATTAACCATTGTGGCTCATTGTTCACTTAAACTTGAAGAACAAAAAATTAGCGAATTGTACTGTTTGGATGCTTTGCATATATGTTTCTTATACTATATAGAAGCAATACATACAAAGATTTCAACCGTCTACCTGTTCCATTCACTGTTCTACTTGTCGAAAGTTACAAATAATTTCCGTTAAGGGATTAACAATGGGGATCGTAGTTCACTTAAACTTGAAGAACAAAAAATTGGCGAATTGTACTGTTTGGATGATTTGCGTACATGTTTCTTAGACTATATGGAAGCAATTTATACAAAGATTTCAACCGTCTAACTGTTCCATTCATTGTTCTACTTGTCGAAAATTACAAATAATTTCCGATAAAGGATTAACCATTGGGGCTCATTGTTCACTTAAACTTGAAGAACAAAAAATTGGCGAATGGCACTGTTTGGATGCTTTGCGTACATGTTTCTTAGACTATATGGAAGCAATATATAAAAAGATTTCAACCGTCTACGTGTTCCAATCATTGTTCTACTTGTCGAAATTTACAAATAATTTCTTTTAAAGGATTAACAATGGGGCTCGTTGTTCACTTAAACTTGAAGAACAAAAAATTGGCGGATTGTACTGTTTGGATGCTTTGCATATATGTTTCTTAGACTATATAGAAGCAATATATACAATGATTTCAACCGTCTACCTATTCCATTCATTGTTCTACTTGCCGAAATTTACAAATAATTTCCTTTAAAGGATTAACAATGGGTCTCGTAGTTCACTTAAACTTGAAGAGCAAAAAATTGTCGAATTGTACTGTTTGGATGCTTTGCATATATGTTTCTTAGACTATATAGAAGCAATATATACAATGATTTCAACCGTCTACCTGTTCCATTCATTGTTCTACTTGTCGAAAGTTACAAATAATTTCCGTTAAGGGATTAACAATGGGGATCGTAGTTTACTTAAACTTGAAGAACAAAAAATTGGCGAATTGTACTGTTTGGATGCTTTGCATATATGTTACTTAGACTATATAGAAGCAATATATACAATGATTTCAACAGTCTACCTGTTCCATTCATTGTTCTACTTGTCGAAAGCTACAAATAATTTCCGTTAAGGGATTAACAATGGGGATCGTAGTTTACTTAAACTTGAAGAACAAAAAATTGGCGAATTGTACTGTTTGGATGCTTTGCATAGATGTTTCTTAGACTATTTAGAAGCAATACATAGAAAGATTTCACCCGTCTACCTGTACTATTCATTGTTCTACTTGTAGAAAGTTACAAATAGTTTCCATTTCATGATTATCAATGGGGCTCGCTGTTCACTTAAACTTGAAGATCAAAAAATTGGCGATTGTTACTGTTTAGATGCTTTGCATATATGTTTCTTAGATTATATAGAAGCAATATATACAAAGATTTCAACCGTCTACCAGTTCCATTCATTGTTCTACTTGTCGAAAGTTACAAATAATTACCGATAAAGGATTAACCATTGGGGCTCATTGTTCACTTAAACTTGAAGAACAAAAAATTGGCGAATTGTACTGTTTGGATGCTTTGTATATATGTTTCTTAGACTATATAGAAGCAATATATACAAAGATTTCAACCGTCTACCAGATCCATTCATTGTTCTACTTGTCGAAAGTTACAAATAATTTCCGATAAAGGAATAACAATGGGGCTCATTGTTCACTTAAACTTGAAGGACAAAAAATTGGCGATTGTTACTGTTTACATGGTTTGCATATATGTTTCTTAGACTATATAGAAGCAATATATACAATGATTTCAACCGTCTACCTATTCCATTCATTGTTCTACTTGCCGAAATTTACAAATAATTTCCTTTAAAGGATTAACAATGGGGCTCGTAGTTCACTTAAACTTGAAGAACAAAAAATTGGCGAATTGTACTGTTTGAATGCTTTGCATAGATGTTTCTTAGACTATTTAGAAGCAATATTTAGAAAGATTTTACCCGTCTACCTGTACTATTCATTGTTCTACTTGTAGAAAGTAACAAATAATTTCCATTTCATGATTATCAATGGGGCTCGCTGTTCACTTAAACTTGAAGATCAAAAAATTGGCGATTGTTACTGTTTAGATGCTTTGCTTATATGTTTCTTAGATTATATAGAAGCAATATATACAAATATTTCAACCGTCTAACTGTTCCATTCATTGTTCTACTTGTCGAAAATTACAAATAATTTCCGATAAAGGATTAACCATTGGGGCTCATTGTTCACTTAAACTTGAAGAACAAAAAATTGGCGAATGGCACTGTTTGGATGCTTTGCGTACATGTTTCTTAGACTATATGGAAGCAATATACACAAAGATTTCAACCGTCTACGTGTTCCAATCATTGTTCTACTTGTCGAAATTTACAAATAATTTCTTTTAAAGGATTAACAATGGGGCTCGTTGTTCACTTAAACTTGAAGAGCAAAAAATTGGCGGATTGTACTGTTTGGATGCTTTGCATATATGTTTCTTAGACTATATAGAAGCAATATATACAATGATTTCAACCGTCTACCTATTCCATTCATTGTTCTACTTGCCGAAATTTACAAATAATTTCCTTTAAAGGATTAACAATGGGTCTCGCAGTTCACTTAAACTTGAAGAGCAAAAAATTGTCGAATTGTACTGTTTGGATGCTTTGCATATATGTTTCTTAGACTATATAGAAGCAATATATACAATGATTTCAACCGTCTACCTGTTCCATTCATTGTTCTACTTGTCGAAAGTTACAAATAATTTCCGTTAAGGGATTAACAATGGGGATCGTAGTTTACTTAAACTTGAAGAACAAAAAATTGGCGAATTGTACTGTTTGGATGCTTTGCATATATGTTACTTAGACTATATAGAAGCAATATATACAATGATTTCAACAGTCTACCTGTTCCATTCATTGTTCTACTTGTCGAAAGCTACAAATAATTTCCGTTAAGGGATTAACAATGGGGATCGTAGTTTACTTAAACTTGAAGAACAAAAAATTGGGGAATTGTACTGTTTGGATGCTTTGCATAGATGTTTCTTAGACTATTTAGAAGCAATACATAGAAAGATTTCACCCGTCTACCTGTACTATTCATTGTTCTACTTGTAGAATGTTACAAATAGTTTCCATTTCATGATTATCAATGGGGCTCGCTGTTCACTTAAACTTGAAGATCAAAAAATTGGCGATTGTTACTGTTTAGATGCTTTGCATATATGTTTCTTAGATTATATAGAAGCAATATATACAAAGATTTCAACCGTCTACCAGTTCCATTCATTGTTCTACTTGTCGAAAGTTACAAATAATTACCGATAAAGGATTAACCATTGGGGCTCATTGTTCACTTAAACTTGAAGAACAAAAAATTGGCGAATTGCACTGTTTGGATGCTTTGCATATATGTTTATTAGATTATATAGAAGCAATATAAACAAAGATTTCAACCGTCTACCAGATCCATTCATTGTTCTACTTGTCGAAAGTTACAAATAATTTCCGATAAAGGAATAACAATGGGGCTCATTGTTCACTTAAACTTGAAGGACAAAAAATTGGCGAATGGTACTGTTTGGATGCTTTGCGTACATGTTTCTTAGACTATATGGAAGCAATATATACAAGGATTTCAACAGTCTACCTGTTCCATTCATTGTTCTACTTGTCGAAATTTACAAATAATTTCCGATAACGGATTAACCATTGTGGCTCATTGTTCACTTAAACTTGAAGAACAAAAAATTAGCGAATTGTACTGTTTGGATGCTTTGCATATATGTTTCTTATACTATATAGAAGCAATACATACAAAGATTTCAACCGTCTACCTGTTCCATTCACTGTTCTACTTGTCGAAAGTTACAAATAATTTCCGTTAAGGGATTAACAATGGGGATCGTAGTTCACTTAAACTTGAAGAACAAAAAATTGGCGAATTGTACTGTTTGGATGATTTGCGTACATGTTTCTTAGACTATATGGAAGCAATTTATACAAAGATTTCAACCGTCTACTTGTTCCAATTATTGTTCTACTTGTCGAAATTTACAAATAATTTCCTTTAAAGGATTAACAATGGGGCTCGCAGTTCACTTAAACTTGAAGAACAAAAAATTGGCGAATGGTACTGTTTGGATGCTTTGCATATATGTTTCTTAGACTATATAGAAGCAATATATACAATGATTTCAACCGTCTACCTATTCCATTCATTGTTCTACTTGCCGAAATTTACAAATAATTTCCTTTAAAGGATTAACAATGGGGCTCGTAGTTCACTTAAACTTGAAGAACAAAAAATTGGCGAATTGTACTGTTTGAATGCTTTGCATAGATGTTTCTTAGACTATTTAGAAGCAATATTTAGAAAGATTTTACCCGTCTACCTGTACTATTCATTGTTCTACTTGTAGAAAGTAACAAATAATTTCCATTTCATGATTATCAATGGGGCTCGCTGTTCACTTAAACTTGAAGATCAAAAAATTGGCGATTGTTACTGTTTAGATGCTTTGCTTATATGTTTCTTAGATTATATAGAAGCAATATATACAAATATTTCAACCGTCTAACTGTTCCATTCATTGTTCTACTTGTCGAAAATTACAAATAATTTCCGATAAAGGATTAACCATTGGGGCTCATTGTTCACTTAAACTTGAAGAACAAAAAATTGGCGAATGGCACTGTTTGGATGCTTTGCGTACATGTTTCTTAGACTATATGGAAGCAATATATACAAAGATTTCAACCGTCTACGTGTTCCAATCATTGTTCTACTTGTCGAAATTTACAAATAATTTCTTTTAAAGGATTAACAATGGGGCTCGTTGTTCACTTAAACTTGAAGAACAAAAAATTGGCGGATTGTACTGTTTGGATGCTTTGCATATATGTTTCTTAGACTATATAGAAGCAATATATACAATGATTTCAACCGTCTACCTATTCCATTCATTGTTCTACTTGCCGAAATTTACAAATAATTTCCTTTAAAGGATTAACAATGGGTCTCGTAGTTCACTTAAACTTGAAGAGCAAAAAATTGTCGAATTGTACTGTTTGGATGCTTTGCATATATGTTTCTTAGACTATATAGAAGCAATATATACAATGATTTCAACCGTCTACCTGTTCCATTCATTGTTCTACTTGTCGAAAGTTACAAATAATTTCCGTTAAGGGATTAACAATGGGGATCGTAGTTTACTTAAACTTGAAGAACAAAAAATTTGCGAATTGTACTGTTTGGATGCTTTGCATATATGTTACTTAGACTATATAGAAGCAATATATACAATGATTTCAACAGTCTACCTGTTCCATTCATTGTTCTACTTGTCGAAAGCTACAAATAATTTCCGTTAAGGGATTAACAATGGGGATCGTAGTTTACTTAAACTTGAAGAACAAAAAATTGGCGAATTGTACTGTTTGGATGCTTTGCATAGATGTTTCTTAGACTATTTAGAAGCAATACATAGAAAGATTTCACCCGTCTACCTGTACTATTCATTGTTCTACTTGTAGAAAGTTACAAATAGTTTCCATTTCATGATTATCAATGGGGCTCGCTGTTCACTTAAACTTGAAGATCAAAAAATTGGCGATTGTTACTGTTTAGATGCTTTGCATATATGTTTCTTAGATTATATAGAAGCAATATATACAAAGATTTCAACCGTCTACCAGTTCCATTCATTGTTCTACTTGTCGAAAGTTACAAATAATTACCGATAAAGGATTAACCATTGGGGCTCATTGTTCACTTAAACTTGAAGAACAAAAAATTGGCGAATTGTACTGTTTGGATGCTTTGTATATATGTTTCTTAAACTATATAGAAGCAATATATACAAAGATTTCAACCGTCTACCTGTTCCATTCATTATTCTACTTGTCGAAAGTTACAAATAATTTCCGATAAAGAATTAACAATGGGGCTCATTGTTCACTTAAACTTGAAGGACAAAAAATTGGCGAATGGTACTGTTTGGATGCTTTGCGTACATGTTTCTTAGACTATATGGAAGCAATACATACAAGGATTTCAACCGTCTACCTGTTCCATTCATTGTTCTACTTGTCGAAAGTTACAAATAATTACCGATAAAGGATTAACAATGGGGCTCATTGTTCACTTAAACTTGAAGAACAAAAATTTGGCGAATTGTACTGTTTGGATTCTTTGCATATATGTTTCTTAGACTATATAGAAGCAATATATACAATGATTTCAACAGTCTACCTGTTCCATTCATTGTTCTACTTGTCGAAATTTACAAATAATTTCCTTTAAAGGATTATCAATGGGGCTCGCAGTTCACTTAAAATTGAAGAAAAAAAATTGGCGAATGGTAATGTTTGGATGCTTTGCATATTTGTTTCTTAGACTATATAGAAGAAATACATACAAAGATTTCAACCGTCTACCTTTTCCATTCATTGTTCTACTTGTCGAAAGTTACAAATAATTTCCGATAACGGATTAACCATTGGGGCTCATTGTTCACTCAAACTTGAAGAACAAAAATTTGGCGAATTGTACTGTTTGGATGCTTTGCATATATGTTTCTTAGACTATATAGAAGCAATATATACAATGATTTCAACCGTCTACCTGTTCCATTCATTGTTCTACTTGTCGAAAGTTACAAATAATTTCCGTTAAGGGATTAACAATGGGGATCGTAGTTTACTTAAACTTGAAGAACAAAAAATTGGCGAATTGTACTGTTTGGATGCTTTGCATATATGTTACTTAGACTATATAGAAGCAATATATACAATGATTTCAACAGTCTACCTGTTCCATTCATTGTTCTACTTGTCGAAAGCTACAAATAATTTCCGTTAAGGGATTAACAATGGGGATCGTAGTTTACTTAAACTTGAAGAACAAAAAATTGGCGAATTGTACTGTTTGGATGTTTTGCATAGATGTTTCTTAGACTATTTAGAAGCAATATATAGAAAGATTTCACCCGTCTACCTGTACTATTCATTGTTCTACTTGTAGAAAGTTACAAATAGTTTCCATTTCATGATTATCAATGGGGCTCGCTGTTCACTTAAACTTGAAGATCAAAAAATTGGCGATTGTTACTGTTTAGATGCTTTGCATATATGTTTCTTAGATTATATAGAAGCAATATATACAAAGATTTCAACCGTCTACCAGTTCCATTCATTGTTCTACTTGTCGAAAGTTACAAATAATTACCGATAAAGGATTAACCATTGGGGCTCATTGTTCACTTAAACTTGAAGAACAAAAAATTGGCGAATTGTACTGTTTGGATGCTTTGTATATATGTTTCTTAGACTATATAGAAGCAATATATACAAAGATTTCAACCGTCTACCTGTTCCAATCATTGTTCTACTTGTCGAAATTTAGAAATAATTTCCCTTTCATGATTATCAATGGGGCTCGTTGTTCACTTAAACTTGAAGAACAAAAAATTGGCGAATGGTACTGTTTGGATGCTTTGCATATATGTTTCTTAGACTATATAGAAGCAATATTTACTAAGATTTCAACCGTCTACCTGTTCCATTCATTGTTCTACTTGTCGAAAGTTACAAATAATTTCCGATAAAGGATTAACAATGGGGCTCGTAGTTCACTTAAACTTGAAGAACAAAAAAATTGGCGAATTGTACTGTTTGGATGCTTTGCATATATGTTTCTTAGACTATATAGAAGCAATATATACAAAGATTTCAACCGTCTACCTGTTCCATTCATTGTTCTACTTGTCGAAAATTACAAATAATTTCCGATAAAGGATTAACCATTGGGGCTCATTGTTCACTTAAACTTGAAGAACAAAAAATTGGAAAATTGTACTGTTTGGATGCTTTGCATATATGTTTCTTAGACTATATGGAAGCAATATATACAAAGATTTCAACCGTTCACGTGTTCCAATCATTGTTCTACTTGTCGAAAGTTACAAATAATTACCGATAAAGAATTAACAATGGGGCTCATTGTTCACTTAAACTTGAAGAACAAAAAATTGGCGAATGGCACTGTTTGGATGCTTTGCTTACATGTTTCTTAGACTATATGGAAGCAATATATACAAAGATTTCAACCGTCTACGTGTTCCAATCATTGTTCTACTTGTCGAAATTTACAAATAATTTCTTTTAAAGGATTAACAATGGGGCTCGTTGTTCACTTAAACTTGAAGAACAAAAAATTGGCGAATTGTACTGTTTGGATGCTTTGCATATATGTTTCTTAGACTATATAGAAGCGATATATACAATGATTTCAACCGTCTACCTATTCCATTCATTGTTCTACTTGCCGAAATTTACAAATAATTTCCTTTAAAGGATTAACAATGGGGCTCGTAGTTCACTTAAACTTGAAGAGCAAAAAATTGTCGAATTGTACTGTTTGGATGCTTTGCATATATGTTTCTTAGACTATATAGAAGCAATATATACAATGATTTCAACCGTCTACCTGTTCCATTCATAGTTCTACTTGTCGAAAGTTACAAATAATTTCCGTTAAGGGATTAACAATGGGGATCGTAGTTTACTTAAACTTGAAGAACAAAAAATTGACGTATTGTACTGTTTGGATGCTTTGCATATATGTTACTTAGACTATATAGAAGCAATATATACAATGATTTCAACAGTCTACCTGTTCCATTCATTGTTCTACTTGTCGAAAGCTACAAATAATTTCCGTTAAGGGATTTACAATGGGGCTCATTGTTCACTTAAACTTGAAGAACAAAAAATTGGCGAATTGTACTGTTTGGATGCTTTGCATATATGTTTCGTAGACTATATAGAAGCAATATATACAATTTTTTCAACCGTGTACATGATCCATTCATTGTTCTACTTGTCGAAATTTACAAATAATTTCCTTTGAAGGATTAACAATGGGGCTCGTAGTTCACTTAAACTTGAAGAACAAAAAATTGGCGAATTGTACAGTTTGGATGCTTTGCATAGATGTTTCTTAGACTATTTAGAAGCAATATATAGAAAGATTTCACCCGTCTACCTGTACTATTCATTGTTCTACTTCTAGAAAGTTACAAATAATTTCCATTTCATGATTATCAATGGGGCTCGCTGTTCACTTAAACTTGAAGATCAAAAAATTGGCGATGGTTACTGTTTAGATGCTTTGCATATATGTTTCTTAGATTATATAGAAGCAATATATACAAATATTTCAACCGTCTGGCTGTTCCATTCATTGTTCTACTTGTCGAAAGTTACAAATAATTTCCTTTAAACGATTAGCAATGGGGCTCATTGTTCACTTAAACTTGAAGAACAAAAAATTGGCGAATTGTAATGTTTGGATGCTTTGCATATATGTTTCTTAGACTATATAGAAGCAATATATACAATGATTTCAACCGTCTACCTGTTCCATTCATTGTTCTACTTGTCGAATGTTACAAATAATTTCCGTTAAGGAATTAACAATGGGGATCGTAGTTTACTTAAACTTGAAGAAGAAAAAATTGGCGAATTGTACTGTTTGGATGCTTTGCATATATGTTTCTTAGACTATATAGAAGCAATATATACAAAGATTTCAACCGTCTACCTGTTCCATTCACTGTTCTACTTGTCGCAAGTTACAAATAATTTCCGTTAAGGGATTAACAACGGGGATCGTAGTTCACTTAAACTTGAAGAACAAAAAATTGGCGATTGTTACTGTTTAGATGCTTTGCATATATGTTTCTTAGATTATATAGAAGCAATATATACAAAGATTTCAACCGTCTACGTGTTCCAATCATTGTTCTACTTGTAGAAAGTTACAATTAATTTCCGTTAAGGGATTAACAATGGGGCTCGTAGTTCACTTAAACTTGAAGAACAAGAAATTGGCGAATGGTACTGTTTGGATGCTTTGCATATATGTTTCTTAGACTATATAGAAGCAATATATACATTGATTTCAACCGGCTACCTGTTCCATTCATTGTTCTACTTGTCGAAATTTACAAATAATTTCCGATAAATGATTAACCATTGGGGCTCATTGTCCACTTAAACTTGAAGAACAAAAAATTGGCGAATTGTACTGTTTGGATGATTTGCATATATGTTTCGTAGACTATATAGAAGCAATATATACAATTTTTTCAACCGTCTACATGATCCATTCATTGTTCTACTTGTCGAAATTTACAAATAATTTCCTTTGAAGGATTAACAATGGGGCTCGTAGTTCACTTAAACTTGAAGAACAAAAAATTGGCGAATTGTACAGTTTGGATGCTTTGCATAGATGTTTCTTAGACTATTTAGAAGCAATATATAGAAAGATTTCACCCGTCTACCTGTACTATTCATTGTTCTACTTCTAGAAAGTTACAAATAATTTCCATTTCATGATTATCAATGGGGCTCGCTGTTCACTTAAACTTGAATATCAAAAAATTGGCGATTGTTACTGTTTAGATGCTTTGCATATATGTTTCTTAGATTATATAGAAGCAATATATACAAATATTTCAACCGTCTAACTGTTCCATTCATTGATCTACTTGTCGAAAGTTACAAATAATTTCCTTTAAAGGATTAACAATGGGGCTCATTGTTCACTTAAACTTGAAGAACAAAAAATTGGCGAATTGTAATGTTTGGATGCTTTGCATATATGTTTCTTAGACTATATAGAAGCAATATATACAATGATTTCAACAGTCTACCTGTTCCATTCATTGTTCTACTTGTCGAAATTTACAAATAATTTCCTTTAAAGGATTAACAATGGGGCTCGCAGTTCACTTAAACTTGAAGAACAAACAATTGGCGAATGGTACTGTTTGGATGCTTTGCATATATGTTTCTTAGACTATATAGAAGCAATATATATAAAGATTTCAAAAGTCTTCCTTTTCCATTCATTGTTCTACTTGTCGAAAGTTACAAATAATTTCCGATAACGGATTAACCATTGGGGCTCATTGTTCACTTAAACTTGAAGAACAAAAAATTGGCGAATTGTACTGTTTGGATGATTTGCATATATGTTTCTTAGACTATATAGAAGCAATATATACAAAGATTTCAACCGTCTACCTGTTCCATTCATTGTTCTACCTGTCGAAAGTTACAAATAATTTCCTTTAAAGGATTTACAATGGGGCTCATTGTTCACTTAAACTTGATGAACAAAAAATTGGCGAATTGTACTGTTTGGATGCTTTGCATATATGTTTCTTAGACTATATAGAAGCAATATATACAATGATTTCAACAGTCTACCTGTTCCATTCATTGTTCTACTTGTCGAAATTTACAAATAATTTCCTTTAAAGGATTAACAATGGGGCTCGCAGTTCACTTAAACTTGAAGAACAAAAAATTGGCGAATGGTACTGTTTGGATGCTTTGCATATATGTTTCTTAGACTATATAGAAGCAATATATACAAAGATATCAAAAGTCTTCCTTTTCCATTCATTGTTCTACTTGTCGAAAGTTACAAATAATTTCCGTTAAGGGATTAACAAAGGGGATCGTAGTTCACTTAAACTTGAAGAACAAAAAATTGGCGAATTGTACTGTTTGGATGCTTTACGTACATGTTTCTTAGACTATATAGAAGCAATATATACATTGATTTCAACCGGCTAACTGTTCCATTCATTGTTCTACTTGTCGAAATTTACAAATAATTTCCTTTAAAGGATTAACAATGGGACTCGCAGTTCACTTAAACTTGAAGAACAAAAAATTGGCGAATGGTACTGTTTGGATGCTTTGCATATATGTTTCTTAGACTATATAGAAGCAATATATACAAAGATTTCAAAAGTCTTCCTTTTCCATTCATTGTTCTACTTGTCGAATGTTACAAATAATTTCCGTTAAGGGATTAACAATGGGGATCGTAGTTTACTTAAACTTGAAGAACAAAAAATTGGCGAATTGTAATGTTTGGATGCTTTGCATATATGTTTCTTAGACTATATAGAAGCAATATATACAATGATTTCAACCGTCTACCTATTCCATTCATTGTTCTACTTGTCGAAAGTTACAAATAATTTCCGTTAAGGGATTAACAATGGGGATCGTAGTTTACTTAAACTTGACGAACAAAAAATTGGCGAATTGTACTGTTTGGATGCTTTGCGTACATATTTCTTAGACTATATGGAAGCAATATATACAAAGATTTCAACCGTCTACGTGTTCCAATCATTGTTCTACTTGTAGAAAGTTACAATTAATTTCCGTTAAGGGATTAACAATGGGGCTCGTAGTTCACTTAAACTTGAAGAACAAGAAATTGGCGAATGGTACTGTTTGGATGCTTTGCATATATGTTTCTTAGACTATATAGAAGCAATATATACATTGATTTCAACCGGCTACCTGTTCCATTCATTGTTCTACTTGTCGAAATTTACAAATAATTTCCGATAAAGGATTAACCATTGGGGCTCATTGTCCACTTAAACTTGAAGAACAAAAAATTGGCGAATTATAATGTTTGGATGCTTTGCATATATGTTTCTTAGACTATATAGAAGCAATACATACAAAGATTTCAACCGGCTACCTGTTCCATTCATTGTTCTACTTGGCGAAATTTATAAATAATTTCCGATAAAGGATTAACCATTAGGGCTCATTGTTCACTTAAACTTGAAGATCAAATAATTGGCGAATTGTACTGTTTGGACGCTTTGCATATATGTTTCTTAGACTATATAGAAGCAATATATACAAAGATTTCAACCGTCTACCTGTTCCATTCATTGTTCTACTTGTCGAAAGTTACAAATAATTTCCGTTAAAGGATTAACAATGGGGCTCGTTGTTCACTTAAACTTGAAGAACAATAAATTGGCGAATTGTACTGTTTGGATGCTTTGCATATATGTTTCTTAGACTATATAGAAGCAATATATACAAAGATTTCAACCGTCTACCTGTTCCATTCATTGTTCTACTTGTCGAAATCATACAAATAATTTCCGTTAAGGGATTAACAATGGGGATCGTAGTTTACTTAAACTTGAAGAACAAAAAATTGGCGAATTGTACTGTTTGGATGCTTTGCATATATGTTTCTTAGACTATATAGAAGCAATATATACAAAGATTTCAACCGTCTACCTGTTCCATTCATTGTTCTACTTGTCGAAATTTACAAATAATTTCCTTTAAAGGATTAACAATGGGGCTCATTGTTCACTTAAACTTGAAGAACAAAAAATTGGCGAATTGTACTGTTTGGATGCTTTGCATATATGTTTCTTAGACTATATAGAAGCAATATATACAATGATTTCAACCGTCTACCTATTCCATTCATTGTTCTACTTGCCGAAATTTACAAATAATTTCCTTTAAAGGATTAACAATGGGGCTCGTAGTTCACTTAAACTTGAAGAACAAAAAATTGGCGAATTGTACTGTTTGGATGCTTTCCATAGATGTTTCTTAGACTATTTAGAAGCAATATATACAAAGATTTCAACCGTCTACGTGTTCCAATCATTGTTCTACTTGTAGAAAGTTACAATTAATTTCCGTTAAGGGATTAACAATGGGGCTCGTAGTTCACTTAAACTTGAAGAACAAGAAATTGGCGAATGGTACTGTTTGGATGCTTTGCATATATGTTTCTTAGACTATATAGAAGCAATATATACATTGATTTCAACCGGCTACCTGTTCCATTCATTGTTCTACTTGTCGAAATTTACAAATAATTTCCGATAAAGGATTAACCATTGGGGCTCATTGTCCACTTAAACTTGAAGAACAAAAAATTGGCGAATTATAATGTTTGGATGCTTTGCATATATGTTTCTTAGACTATATAGAAGCAATACATACAAAGATTTCAACCGGCTACCTGTTCCATTCATTGTTCTACTTGGCGAAATTTATAAATAATTTCCGATAAAGGATTAACCATTAGGGCTCATTGTTCACTTAAACTTGAAGATCAAATAATTGGCGAATTGTACTGTTTGGACGCTTTGCATATATGTTTCTTAGACTATATAGAAGCAATATATACAAAGATTTCAACCGTCTACCTGTTCCATTCATTGTTCTACTTGTCGAAAGTTACAAATAATTTCCGTTAAAGGATTAACAATGGGGCTCGTTGTTCACTTAAACTTGAAGAACAATAAATTGGCGAATTGTACTGTTTGGATGCTTTGCATATATGTTTCTTAGACTATATAGAAGCAATATATACAAAGATTTCAACCGTCTACCTGTTCCATTCATTGTTCTACTTGTCGAAATCATACAAATAATTTCCGTTAAGGGATTAACAATGGGGATCGTAGTTTACTTAAACTTGAAGAACAAAAAATTGGCGAATTGTACTGTTTGGATGCTTTGCATATATGTTTCTTAGACTATATAGAAGCAATATATACAAAGATTTCAACCGTCTACCTGTTCCATTCATTGTTCTACTTGTCGAAATTTACAAATAATTTCCTTTAAAGGATTAACAATGGGGCTCATTGTTCACTTAAACTTGAAGAACAAAAAATTGGCGAATTGTACTGTTTGGATGCTTTGCATATATGTTTCTTAGACTATATAGAAGCAATATATACAATGATTTCAACCGTCTACCTATTCCATTCATTGTTCTACTTGCCGAAATTTACAAATAATTTCCTTTAAAGGATTAACAATGGGGCTCGTAGTTCACTTAAACTTGAAGAACAAAAAATTGGCGAATTGTACTGTTTGGATGCTTTCCATAGATGTTTCTTAGACTATTTAGAAGCAATATATACAATGATTTCAACCGTCTACCTATTCCATTCATTGTTCTACTTGCCGAAATTTACAAATAATTTCCTTTAAAGGATTAACAATGGGGCTCGTAGTTCACTTAAACTTGAAGAGCAAAAAATTGTCGAATTGTACTGTTTGGATGCTTTGCATATATGTTTCTTAGACTATATAGAAGCAATATATACAATGATTTCAACCGTCTACCTGTTCCATTCATTGTTCTACTTGTCGAAAGTTACAAATAATTTCCGTTAAGGGATTAACAATGGGGATCGTAGTTTACTTAAACTTGAAGAACAAAAAATTGGCGAATTGTACTGTTTGGATGCTTTGCATATATGTTTCTTAGACTATATAGAAGCAATATATACAATGATTTCAACCGTCTACCTGTTCCATTCATTGTTCTACTTGTCGAAAGTTACAAATAATTTCCGTTAAGGGATTAACAATGGGGATCGTAGTTTACTTAAACTTGAAGAACAAAAAATTGGCGAATTGTACTGTTTGGATGCTTTGCATATATGTTTCTTACACTATATAGAAGCAATATATACAAAGATTTCAACCGTCTACCTGTTCTATTCATTGTTCTACTTGTCGAAAGTAACAAATAATTTCCTTTAAAGGATTAACAATGGGGCTCATTGTTCACTTAAACTTGAAGAACAAAAAATTGGCGAATTGTACTGTTTGGATGCTTTGCATATATGTTTCTTAGACTATATAGAAGCAATATATACAATGATTTCAACCGTCTACCTGTTCCATTCATTGTTCTACTTGTCGAAAGTTACAAATAATTTCCGTTAAGGGATTAACAATGGGGATCGTAGTTTACTTAAACTTGAAGAACAAAAAATTGGCGAATTGTACTGTTTGGATGCTTTGCGTACATGTTTCTTAGACTATATGGAAGCAATATATACAAAGATTTCAACCGTCTACGTGTTCCAATCATTGTTCTACTTGTCGAAATTTACAAATAATTTCCTTTAAAGGAGTAACAATGGGGCTCGTTGTTCACTTAAACTTGAAGAACAAAAAAGTGGCGAATGGTACTGTTTGGATGCTTTGCCTATATGTTTCTTAGACTATATAGAAGCAATATATACAAAGATTTCAACCGTCTACCTGTTCCATTCATTGTTCTACTTGTCGAAATCATACAAATAATTTCCGTTAAGGGATTAACAATGGGGATCGTAGTTTACTTAAACTTGAAGAACAAAAAATTGGCGAATTGTACTGTTTGGATGCTTTGCATATATGTTTCTTAGACTATATAGAAGCAATATATACAAAGATTTCAACCGTCTACCTGTTCCATTCATTGTTCTACTTGTCGAAAGTTACAAATAATTTCCGTTAAGGGATTAACAATGGGGATCGTAGTTTACTTAAACTTGAAGAACAAAAAATTGGCGAATTGTACTGTTTGGATGCTTTGCATATATGTTTCTTAGACAATATAGAAGCAATATATACAATGATTTCAACCGTCTACCTGTTCCATTCATTGTTCTACTTGTCGAAAGTTACAAATAATTTCCGTTAAGGGATTAACAATGGGGATCGTAGTTTACTTAAACTTGAAGAACAAAAAATTGGCGAATTGTACTGTTTGGATGCTTTGCATATATGTTTCTTACACTATATAGAAGCAATATATACAATGATTTCAACCGTCTACCTATTCCATTCATTGTTCTACTTGCCGAAATTTCCAAATAATTTCCTTTAAAGGATTAACAATGGGGCTCGTAGTTCACTTAAACATGAAGAGCAAAAAATTGTCGAATTGTACTGTTTGGATGCTTTGCATATATGTTTCTTAGACTATATAGAAGCAATATATACAATGATTTCAACCGTCTACCTGTTCCATTCATTGTTCTACTTGTCGAAAGTTACAAATAATTTCCGTTAAGGGATTAACAATGGGGATCGTAGTTTACTTAAACTTGAAGAACAAAAAATTGGCGAATTGTACTGTTTGGATGCTTTGCATATATGTTTCTTAGACAATATAGAAGCAATATATGCAATGATTTCAACCGTCTACCTGTTCCATTCATTGTTCTACTTGTCGAAAGTTACAAATAATTTCCGTTAAGGGATTAACAATGGGGATCGTAGTTTACTTAAACTTGAAGAACAAAAAATTGGCGAATGGTACTGTTTGGATGCTTTGCATATATGTTTCTTAGACTATATAGAAGCAATATATACAATGATTTCAACCGTCTACCTGTTCCATTCATTGTTCTACTTGTCGAATGTTACAAATAATTTCCGTTAAGGGATTAACAATGGGGATCGTAGTTTACTTAAACTTGAAGAACAAAAAATTGGCGATTGGTACTGTTTGGATGCTTTGCATATATGTTTCTTAGACTATATAGAAGCAATATATACAAAGTTTTCAACCGTCTACCTGTTCCATTCATTGTTCTACTTGTCGAAAGTTACAAATAATTTCCGATAAAGGATTAACAATGGGGCTCATTGTTCACTTAAACTTGAAGAACAAAAAATTGGCGAATGGTACTGTTTGGATGCTTTGCATATATGTTTCTTAGACTATATAGAAGCAATATTTACAAAGATTTCAATCGTCTACCTGTTCCATTCATTGTTCTACTTGTCGAAATTTACAAATAATTTCCTTTAAAGGATTAACAATGGGGCTCATTGTTCACTTAAACTTGAAGAACAAAAAATTGGCGAATTGTACTGTTTGGATGCTTTGCATATATGTTTCTTAGACTATATAGAAGCAATATATACAATGATTTCAACCGTCTACCTATTCCATTCATTGTTCTACTTGCCGAAATTTACAAATAATTTCCTTTAAAGGATTAACAATGGGGCTCGTAGTTCACTTAAACTTGAAGAGCAAAAAATTGTCGAATTGTACTGTTTGGATGCTTTGCATATATGTTTCTTAGACTATATAGAAGCAATATATAGAATGATTTCAACCGTCTACCTGTTCCATTCATTGTTCTACTTGTCGAAAGTTACAAATAATTTCCTTTAAGGGATTAACAATGGGGATCGTAGTTTACTTAAACTTGAAGAACAAAAAATTGGCGAATTGTACTGTTTGGATGCTTTGCATATATGTTTCTTAGACAATATAGAAGCAATATATACAATGATTTCAACCGTCTACCTGTTCCATTCATTGTTCTACTTGTCGAAAGTTACAAATAATTTCCGTTAAGGGATTAACAATGGGGATCGTAGTTTACTTAAACTTGAAGAACAAAAAATTGGCGAATTGTACTGTTTGGATGCTTTGCATATATGTTTCTTACACTATATAGAAGCAATATATACAATGATTTCAACCGTCTACCTATTCCATTCATTGTTCTACTTGCCGAAATTTCCAAATAATTTCCTTTAAAGGATTAACAATGGGGCTCGTAGTTCACTTAAACTTGAAGAGCAAAAAATTGTCGAATTGTACTGTTTGGATGCTTTGCATATATGTTTCTTAGACTATATAGAAGCAATATATACAATGATTTCAACCGTCTACCTGTTCCATTCATTGTTCTACTTGTCGAAAGTTACAAATAATTTCCGTTAAGGGATTAACAATGGGGATCGTAGTTTACTTAAACTTGAAGAACAAAAAATTGGCGAATTGTACTGTTTGGATGCTTTGCATATATGTTTCTTAGACAATATAGAAGCAATATATGCAATGATTTCAACCGTCTACCTGTTCCATTCATTGTTCTACTTGTCGAAAGTTACAAATAATTTCCTTTAAGGGATTAACAATGGGGATCGTAGTTTACTTAAACTTGAAGAACAAAAAATTGGCGAATGGTACTGTTTGGATGCTTTGCATATATGTTTCTTAGACTATATAGAAGCAATATTTACAAAGATTTCAATCGTCTACCTGTTCCATTCATTGTTCTACTTGTCGAAAGTTACAAATAATTTCCGATAAAGGATTAACAATGGGGCTCATTGTTCACTTAAACTTGAGGAACAAAAAATTGGCGAATGGTACTGTTTGGATGCTTTGCGTACATGTTTCTTAGACTATATAGAAGCAATATATACAAAGTTTTCAACCGTCTACCTGTTCCATTCATTGTTCTACTTGTCGAAAGTTACAAATAATTTCCGATAAAGGATTAACAATGGGGCTCATTTTTCACTTAACCTTGAAGAACAAAAAATTGGCGAATGGTACTGTTTGGATGCTTTGCATATATGTTTCTTAGACTATATAGAAGCAATATATAGAAGGATTTCACCCGTCTACCTGTTCCAATCATTGTTCTACTTGTCGAAATTTAGAAATAATTTCCCTTTCATGATTATCAATGGGTCTCGTTGTTCACTTAAACTTGAAGAACAAAAAATTGGCGAATGGTACTGTTTGGATGCTTTGCATATATGTTTCTTAGACTATATAGAAGCAATATTTACAAAGATTTCAACCGTCTCCCTGTTCCATTCATTGTTCTACTTGTCGAAAGTTACAAATAATTTCCGATAAAGGATTAACAATTGGTCTCATTGTTCACTTAAACTTGAGGAACAAAATATTGGCGAATGGTACTGTTTGGATGCTTTGCGTACATGTTTCTTAGACTATATAGAAGCAATATATACAAAGTTTTCACCCGTCTACCTGTTCCAATCATTGTTCTACTTGTCGAAATTTAGAAATAATTTCCCTTTCATGATTATCAATGGGGCTCGTTGTTCACTTAAACTTGAAGAACAATAAATTCGCGAATGGTACTGTTTGGATGCTTTGCATGTATGTTTCTTAGACTATATAGAATCAATATATACTAAGATTTCAACCGTCTACCTGTTCCATTCATTGTTCTACTTGTCGAAAGTTACAAATAATTTCCTTTAAAGGATTAACAATGGGGCTCATTGTTCACTTAAACTTGAAGAACAAAAAATTGGCGAATTGTACTGTTTGGATGCTTTGCATATATGTTTCTTAGACTCTATAAAAGCAATATATACAATGATTTCAACCGTCTACCTATTCCATTCATTGTTCTACTTGTCGAAAGTTACAAATAATTTCCGTTAAGGGATTAACAATGGGGATCGTAGTTTACTTAAACTTGAAGAACAAAAATTTGACGAATTGTACTGTTTGGATGCTTTGCATATATGTTTCTTAGACTATATAGAAGCAATATATACAAAGATTTCAACCGTCTACCTGTTCTATTCATTGTTCTACTTGTCGAAATTTACAAATAATTTCCGATAAAGGATTAACCATTGGGGCTCATTGTCCACTTAAACTTGAAGAACAAAAAATTGGCGAATTGTACTGTTTGGATGCTTTGCATATATGTTTCTTAGACTATATAGAAGCGATATATACAATGATTTCAACCGTCTACCTATTCCATTCATTGTTCTACTTGCCGAAATTTACAAATAATTTCCTTTAAAGGATTAACAATGGGGCTCGTAGTTCACTTAAACTTGAAGAGCAAAAAATTGTCGAATTGTACTGTTTGGATGCTTTGCATATATGTTTCTTAGACTATATAGAAGCAATATATACAATGATTTCAACCGTCTACCTGTTCCATTCATAGTTCTACTTGTCGAAAGTTACAAATAATTTCCGTTAAGGGATTAACAATGGGGATCGTAGTTTACTTAAACTTGAAGAACAAAAAATTGACGTATTGTACTGTTTGGATGCTTTGCATATATGTTACTTAGACTATATAGAAGCAATATATACAATGATTTCAACAGTCTACCTGTTCCATTCATTGTTCTACTTGTCGAAAGCTACAAATAATTTCCGTTAAGGGATTTACAATGGGGCTCATTGTTCACTTAAACTTGAAGAACAAAAAATTGGCGAATTGTACTGTTTGGATGCTTTGCATATATGTTTCGTAGACTATATAGAAGCAATATATACAATTTTTTCAACCGTGTACATGATCCATTCATTGTTCTACTTGTCGAAATTTACAAATAATTTCCTTTGAAGGATTAACAATGGGGCTCGTAGTTCACTTAAACTTGAAGAACAAAAAATTGGCGAATTGTACAGTTTGGATGCTTTGCATAGATGTTTCTTAGACTATTTAGAAGCAATATATAGAAAGATTTCACCCGTCTACCTGTACTATTCATTGTTCTACTTCTAGAAAGTTACAAATAATTTCCATTTCATGATTATCAATGGGGCTCGCTGTTCACTTAAACTTGAAGATCAAAAAATTGGCGATGGTTACTGTTTAGATGCTTTGCATATATGTTTCTTAGATTATATAGAAGCAATATATACAAATATTTCAACCGTCTGGCTGTTCCATTCATTGTTCTACTTGTCGAAAGTTACAAATAATTTCCTTTAAACGATTAGCAATGGGGCTCATTGTTCACTTAAACTTGAAGAACAAAAAATTGGCGAATTGTAATGTTTGGATGCTTTGCATATATGTTTCTTAGACTATATAGAAGCAATATATACAATGATTTCAACCGTCTACCTGTTCCATTCATTGTTCTACTTGTCGAATGTTACAAATAATTTCCGTTAAGGAATTAACAATGGGGATCGTAGTTTACTTAAACTTGAAGAAGAAAAAATTGGCGAATTGTACTGTTTGGATGCTTTGCATATATGTTTCTTAGACTATATAGAAGCAATATATACAAAGATTTCAACCGTCTACCTGTTCCATTCACTGTTCTACTTGTCGCAAGTTACAAATAATTTCCGTTAAGGGATTAACAACGGGGATCGTAGTTCACTTAAACTTGAAGAACAAAAAATTGGCGATTGTTACTGTTTAGATGCTTTGCATATATGTTTCTTAGATTATATAGAAGCAATATATACAAAGATTTCAACCGTCTACGTGTTCCAATCATTGTTCTACTTGTAGAAAGTTACAATTAATTTCCGTTAAGGGATTAACAATGGGGCTCGTAGTTCACTTAAACTTGAAGAACAAGAAATTGGCGAATGGTACTGTTTGGATGCTTTGCATATATGTTTCTTAGACTATATAGAAGCAATATATACATTGATTTCAACCGGCTACCTGTTCCATTCATTGTTCTACTTGTCGAAATTTACAAATAATTTCCGATAAATGATTAACCATTGGGGCTCATTGTCCACTTAAACTTGAAGAACAAAAAATTGGCGAATTGTACTGTTTGGATGCTTTGCATATATGTTTCGTAGACTATATAGAAGCAATATATACAATTTTTTCAACCGTCTACATGATCCATTCATTGTTCTACTTGTCGAAATTTACAAATAATTTCCTTTGAAGGATTAACAATGGGGCTCGTAGTTCACTTAAACTTGAAGAACAAAAAATTGGCGAATTGTACAGTTTGGATGCTTTGCATAGATGTTTCTTAGACTATTTAGAAGCAATATATAGAAAGATTTCACCCGTCTACCTGTACTATTCATTGTTCTACTTCTAGAAAGTTACAAATAATTTCCATTTCATGATTATCAATGGGGCTCGCTGTTCACTTAAACTTGAATATCAAAAAATTGGCGATTGTTACTGTTTAGATGCTTTGCATATATGTTTCTTAGATTATATAGAAGCAATATATACAAATATTTCAACCGTCTAACTGTTCCATTCATTGATCTACTTGTCGAAAGTTACAAATAATTTCCTTTAAAGGATTAACAATGGGGCTCATTGTTCACTTAAACTTGAAGAACAAAAAATTGGCGAATTGTAATGTTTGGATGCTTTGCATATATGTTTCTTAGACTATATAGAAGCAATATATACAATGATTTCAACAGTCTACCTGTTCCATTCATTGTTCTACTTGTCGAAATTTACAAATAATTTCCTTTAAAGGATTAACAATGGGGCTCGCAGTTCACTTAAACTTGAAGAACAAACAATTGGCGAATGGTACTGTTTGGATGCTTTGCATATATGTTTCTTAGACTATATAGAAGCAATATATATAAAGATTTCAAAAGTCTTCCTTTTCCATTCATTGTTCTACTTGTCGAAAGTTACAAATAATTTCCGATAACGGATTAACCATTGGGGCTCATTGTTCACTTAAACTTGAAGAACAAAAAATTGGCGAATTGTACTGTTTGGATGATTTGCATATATGTTTCTTAGACTATATAGAAGCAATATATACAAAGATTTCAACCGTCTACCTGTTCCATTCATTGTTCTACCTGTCGAAAGTTACAAATAATTTCCTTTAAAGGATTTACAATGGGGCTCATTGTTCACTTAAACTTGATGAACAAAAAATTGGCGAATTGTACTGTTTGGATGCTTTGCATATATGTTTCTTAGACTATATAGAAGCAATATATACAATGATTTCAACAGTCTACCTGTTCCATTCATTGTTCTACTTGTCGAAATTTACAAATAATTTCCTTTAAAGGATTAACAATGGGGCTCGCAGTTCACTTAAACTTGAAGAACAAAAAATTGGCGAATGGTACTGTTTGGATGCTTTGCATATATGTTTCTTAGACTATATAGAAGCAATATATACAAAGATATCAAAAGTCTTCCTTTTCCATTCATTGTTCTACTTGTCGAAAGTTACAAATAATTTCCGTTAAGGGATTAACAAAGGGGATCGTAGTTCACTTAAACTTGAAGAACAAAAAATTGGCGAATTGTACTGTTTGGATGCTTTACGTACATGTTTCTTAGACTATATAGAAGCAATATATACATTGATTTCAACCGGCTAACTGTTCCATTCATTGTTCTACTTGTCGAAATTTACAAATAATTTCCTTTAAAGGATTAACAATGGGACTCGCAGTTCACTTAAACTTGAAGAACAAAAAATTGGCGAATGGTACTGTTTGGATGCTTTGCATATATGTTTCTTAGACTATATAGAAGCAATATATACAAAGATTTCAAAAGTCTTCCTTTTCCATTCATTGTTCTACTTGTCGAATGTTACAAATAATTTCCGTTAAGGGATTAACAATGGGGATCGTAGTTTACTTAAACTTGAAGAACAAAAAATTGGCGAATTGTAATGTTTGGATGCTTTGCATATATGTTTCTTAGACTATATAGAAGCAATATATACAATGATTTCAACCGTCTACCTATTCCATTCATTGTTCTACTTGTCGAAAGTTACAAATAATTTCCGTTAAGGGATTAACAATGGGGATCGTAGTTTACTTAAACTTGACGAACAAAAAATTGGCGAATTGTACTGTTTGGATGCTTTGCGTACATATTTCTTAGACTATATGGAAGCAATATATACAAAGATTTCAACCGTCTACGTGTTCCAATCATTGTTCTACTTGTAGAAAGTTACAATTAATTTCCGTTAAGGGATTAACAATGGGGCTCGTAGTTCACTTAAACTTGAAGAACAAGAAATTGGCGAATGGTACTGTTTGGATGCTTTGCATATATGTTTCTTAGACTATATAGAAGCAATATATACATTGATTTCAACCGGCTACCTGTTCCATTCATTGTTCTACTTGTCGAAATTTACAAATAATTTCCGATAAAGGATTAACCATTGGGGCTCATTGTCCACTTAAACTTGAAGAACAAAAAATTGGCGAATTATAATGTTTGGATGCTTTGCATATATGTTTCTTAGACTATATAGAAGCAATACATACAAAGATTTCAACCGGCTACCTGTTCCATTCATTGTTCTACTTGGCGAAATTTATAAATAATTTCCGATAAAGGATTAACCATTAGGGCTCATTGTTCACTTAAACTTGAAGATCAAATAATTGGCGAATTGTACTGTTTGGACGCTTTGCATATATGTTTCTTAGACTATATAGAAGCAATATATACAAAGATTTCAACCGTCTACCTGTTCCATTCATTGTTCTACTTGTCGAAAGTTACAAATAATTTCCGTTAAAGGATTAACAATGGGGCTCGTTGTTCACTTAAACTTGAAGAACAATAAATTGGCGAATTGTACTGTTTGGATGCTTTGCATATATGTTTCTTAGACTATATAGAAGCAATATATACAAAGATTTCAACCGTCTACCTGTTCCATTCATTGTTCTACTTGTCGAAATCATACAAATAATTTCCGTTAAGGGATTAACAATGGGGATCGTAG
Organism: Cerceris ruficornis; assembly: GCA_963989415.1. Classification (NCBI taxonomy): domain Eukaryota; kingdom Metazoa; phylum Arthropoda; class Insecta; order Hymenoptera; family Crabronidae; genus Cerceris; species Cerceris ruficornis. Next base: position 197,408 of record CAXDIW010000516.1, read on the forward strand.
TTTACTTAAACTTGAAGAACAAAAAATTGGCGAATTGTACTGTTTGGATGCTTTGCATATATGTTTCTTAGACTATATAGAAGCAATATATACAAAGATTTCAACCGTCTACCTGTTCCATTCATTGTTCTACTTGTCGAAATTTACAAATAATTTCCTTTAAAGGATTAACAATGGGGCTCATTGTTCACTTAAACTTGAAGAACAAAAAATTGGCGAATTGTACTGTTTGGATGCTTTGCATATATGTTTCTTAGACTATATAGAAGCAATATATACAATGATTTCAACCGTCTACCTATTCCATTCATTGTTCTACTTGCCGAAATTTACAAATAATTTCCTTTAAAGGATTAACAATGGGGCTCGTAGTTCACTTAAACTTGAAGAACAAAAAATTGGCGAATTGTACTGTTTGGATGCTTTCCATAGATGTTTCTTAGACTATTTAGAAGCAATATATACAAAGATTTCAACCGTCTACGTGTTCCAATCATTGTTCTACTTGTAGAAAGTTACAATTAATTTCCGTTAAGGGATTAACAATGGGGCTCGTAGTTCACTTAAACTTGAAGAACAAGAAATTGGCGAATGGTACTGTTTGGATGCTTTGCATATATGTTTCTTAGACTATATAGAAGCAATATATACATTGATTTCAACCGGCTACCTGTTCCATTCATTGTTCTACTTGTCGAAATTTACAAATAATTTCCGATAAAGGATTAACCATTGGGGCTCATTGTCCACTTAAACTTGAAGAACAAAAAATTGGCGAATTATAATGTTTGGATGCTTTGCATATATGTTTCTTAGACTATATAGAAGCAATACATACAAAGATTTCAACCGGCTACCTGTTCCATTCATTGTTCTACTTGGCGAAATTTATAAATAATTTCCGATAAAGGATTAACCATTAGGGCTCATTGTTCACTTAAACTTGAAGATCAAATAATTGGCGAATTGTACTGTTTGGACGCTTTGCATATATGTTTCTTAGACTATATAGAAGCAATATATACAAAGATTTCAACCGTCTACCTGTTCCATTCATTGTTCTACTTGTCGAAAGTTACAAATAATTTCCGTTAAAGGATTAACAATGGGGCTCGTTGTTCACTTAAACTTGAAGAACAATAAATTGGCGAATTGTACTGTTTGGATGCTTTGCATATATGTTTCTTAGACTATATAGAAGCAATATATACAAAGATTTCAACCGTCTACCTGTTCCATTCATTGTTCTACTTGTCGAAATCATACAAATAATTTCCGTTAAGGGATTAACAATGGGGATCGTAGTTTACTTAAACTTGAAGAACAAAAAATTGGCGAATTGTACTGTTTGGATGCTTTGCATATATGTTTCTTAGACTATATAGAAGCAATATATACAAAGATTTCAACCGTCTACCTGTTCCATTCATTGTTCTACTTGTCGAAAGTTACAAATAATTTCCGTTAAGGGATTAACAATGGGGATCGTAGTTTACTTAAACTTGAAGAACAAAAAATTGGCGAATTGTACTGTTTGGATGCTTTGCATATATGTTTCTTAGACAATATAGAAGCAATATATACAATGATTTCAACCGTCTACCTGTTCCATTCATTGTTCTACTTGTCGAAAGTTACAAATAATTTCCGTTAAGGGATTAACAATGGGGATCGTAGTTTACTTAAACTTGAAGAACAAAAAATTGGCGAATTGTACTGTTTGGATGCTTTGCATATATGTTTCTTACACTATATAGAAGCAATATATACAATGATTTCAACCGTCTACCTATTCCATTCATTGTTCTACTTGCCGAAATTTCCAAATAATTTCCTTTAAAGGATTAACAATGGGGCTCGTAGTTCACTTAAACTTGAAGAGCAAAAAATTGTCGAATTGTACTGTTTGGATGCTTTGCATATATGTTTCTTAGACTATATAGAAGCAATATATACAATGATTTCAACCGTCTACCTGTTCCATTCATTGTTCTACTTGTCGAAAGTTACAAATAATTTCCGTTAAGGGATTAACAATGGGGATCGTAGTTTACTTAAACTTGAAGAACAAAAAATTGGCGAATTGTACTGTTTGGATGCTTTGCATATATGTTTCTTAGACAATATAGAAGCAATATATGCAATGATTTCAACCGTCTACCTGTTCCATTCATTGTTCTACTTGTCGAAAGTTACAAATAATTTCCGTTAAGGGATTAACAATGGGGATCGTAGTTTACTTAAACTTGAAGAACAAAAAATTGGCGAATGGTACTGTTTGGATGCTTTGCATATATGTTTCTTAGACTATATAGAAGCAATATATACAATGATTTCAACCGTCTACCTGTTCCATTCATTGTTCTACTTGTCGAATGTTACAAATAATTTCCGTTAAGGGATTAACAATGGGGATCGTAGTTTACTTAAACTTGAAGAACAAAAAATTGGCGATTGGTACTGTTTGGATGCTTTGCATATATGTTTCTTAGACTATATAGAAGCAATATATACAAAGTTTTCAACCGTCTACCTGTTCCATTCATTGTTCTACTTGTCGAAAGTTACAAATAATTTCCGATAAAGGATTAACAATGGGGCTCATTGTTCACTTAAACTTGAAGAACAAAAAATTGGCGAATGGTACTGTTTGGATGCTTTGCATATATGTTTCTTAGACTATATAGAAGCAATATTTACAAAGATTTCAATCGTCTACCTGTTCCATTCATTGTTCTACTTGTCGAAATTTACAAATAATTTCCTTTAAAGGATTAACAATGGGGCTCATTGTTCACTTAAACTTGAAGAACAAAAAATTGGCGAATTGTACTGTTTGGATGCTTTGCATATATGTTTCTTAGACTATATAGAAGCAATATATACAATGATTTCAACCGTCTACCTATTCCATTCATTGTTCTACTTGCCGAAATTTACAAATAATTTCCTTTAAAGGATTAACAATGGGGCTCGTAGTTCACTTAAACTTGAAGAGCAAAAAATTGTCGAATTGTACTGTTTGGATGCTTTGCATATATGTTTCTTAGACTATATAGAAGCAATATATAGAATGATTTCAACCGTCTACCTGTTCCATTCATTGTTCTACTTGTCGAAAGTTACAAATAATTTCCTTTAAGGGATTAACAATGGGGATCGTAGTTTACTTAAACTTGAAGAACAAAAAATTGGCGAATTGTACTGTTTGGATGCTTTGCATATATGTTTCTTAGACAATATAGAAGCAATATATACAATGATTTCAACCGTCTACCTGTTCCATTCATTGTTCTACTTGTCGAAAGTTACAAATAATTTCCGTTAAGGGATTAACAATGGGGATCGTAGTTTACTTAAACTTGAAGAACAAAAAATTGGCGAATTGTACTGTTTGGATGCTTTGCATATATGTTTCTTACACTATATAGAAGCAATATATACAATGATTTCAACCGTCTACCTATTCCATTCATTGTTCTACTTGCCGAAATTTCCAAATAATTTCCTTTAAAGGATTAACAATGGGGCTCGTAGTTCACTTAAACTTGAAGAGCAAAAAATTGTCGAATTGTACTGTTTGGATGCTTTGCATATATGTTTCTTAGACTATATAGAAGCAATATATACAATGATTTCAACCGTCTACCTGTTCCATTCATTGTTCTACTTGTCGAAAGTTACAAATAATTTCCGTTAAGGGATTAACAATGGGGATCGTAGTTTACTTAAACTTGAAGAACAAAAAATTGGCGAATTGTACTGTTTGGATGCTTTGCATATATGTTTCTTAGACAATATAGAAGCAATATATGCAATGATTTCAACCGTCTACCTGTTCCATTCATTGTTCTACTTGTCGAAAGTTACAAATAATTTCCTTTAAGGGATTAACAATGGGGATCGTAGTTTACTTAAACTTGAAGAACAAAAAATTGGCGAATGGTACTGTTTGGATGCTTTGCATATATGTTTCTTAGACTATATAGAAGCAATATTTACAAAGATTTCAATCGTCTACCTGTTCCATTCATTGTTCTACTTGTCGAAAGTTACAAATAATTTCCGATAAAGGATTAACAATGGGGCTCATTGTTCACTTAAACTTGAGGAACAAAAAATTGGCGAATGGTACTGTTTGGATGCTTTGCGTACATGTTTCTTAGACTATATAGAAGCAATATATACAAAGTTTTCAACCGTCTACCTGTTCCATTCATTGTTCTACTTGTCGAAAGTTACAAATAATTTCCGATAAAGGATTAACAATGGGGCTCATTTTTCACTTAACCTTGAAGAACAAAAAATTGGCGAATGGTACTGTTTGGATGCTTTGCATATATGTTTCTTAGACTATATAGAAGCAATATATAGAAGGATTTCACCCGTCTACCTGTTCCAATCATTGTTCTACTTGTCGAAATTTAGAAATAATTTCCCTTTCATGATTATCAATGGGTCTCGTTGTTCACTTAAACTTGAAGAACAAAAAATTGGCGAATGGTACTGTTTGGATGCTTTGCATATATGTTTCTTAGACTATATAGAAGCAATATTTACAAAGATTTCAACCGTCTCCCTGTTCCATTCATTTTTCTACTTGTCGAAAGTTACAAATAATTTCCGATAAAGGATTAACAATTGGTCTCATTGTTCACTTAAACTTGAGGAACAAAATATTGGCGAATGGTACTGTTTGGATGCTTTGCGTACATGTTTCTTAGACTATATAGAAGCAATATATACAAAGTTTTCACCCGTCTACCTGTTCCAATCATTGTTCTACTTGTCGAAATTTAGAAATAATTTCCCTTTCATGATTATCAATGGGGCTCGTTGTTCACTTAAACTTGAAGAACAATAAATTCGCGAATGGTACTGTTTGGATGCTTTGCATGTATGTTTCTTAGACTATATAGAATCAATATATACTAAGATTTCAACCGTCTACCTGTTCCATTCATTGTTCTACTTGTCGAAAGTTACAAATAATTTCCTTTAAAGGATTAACAATGGGGCTCATTGTTCACTTAAACTTGAAGAACAAAAAATTGGCGAATTGTACTGTTTGGATGCTTTGCATATATGTTTCTTAGACTCTATAAAAGCAATATATACAATGATTTCAACCGTCTACCTATTCCATTCATTGTTCTACTTGTCGAAAGTTACAAATAATTTCCGTTAAGGGATTAACAATGGGGATCGTAGTTTACTTAAACTTGAAGAACAAAAATTTGACGAATTGTACTGTTTGGATGCTTTGCATATATGTTTCTTAGACTATATAGAAGCAATATATACAAAGATTTCAACCGTCTACCTGTTCTATTCATTGTTCTACTTGTCGAAATTTACAAATAATTTCCGATAAAGGATTAACCATTGGGGCTCATTGTCCACTTAAACTTGAAGAACAAAAAATTGGCGAATTGTACTGTTTGGATGCTTTGCATATATGTTTCTTAGACTATATAGAAGCGATATATACAATGATTTCAACCGTCTACCTATTCCATTCATTGTTCTACTTGCCGAAATTTACAAATAATTTCCTTTAAAGGATTAACAATGGGGCTCGTAGTTCACTTAAACTTGAAGAGCAAAAAATTGTCGAATTGTACTGTTTGGATGCTTTGCATATATGTTTCTTAGACTATATAGAAGCAATATATACAATGATTTCAACCGTCTACCTGTTCCATTCATAGTTCTACTTGTCGAAAGTTACAAATAATTTCCGTTAAGGGATTAACAATGGGGATCGTAGTTTACTTAAACTTGAAGAACAAAAAATTGACGTATTGTACTGTTTGGATGCTTTGCATATATGTTACTTAGACTATATAGAAGCAATATATACAATGATTTCAACAGTCTACCTGTTCCATTCATTGTTCTACTTGTCGAAAGCTACAAATAATTTCCGTTAAGGGATTTACAATGGGGCTCATTGTTCACTTAAACTTGAAGAACAAAAAATTGGCGAATTGTACTGTTTGGATGCTTTGCATATATGTTTCGTAGACTATATAGAAGCAATATATACAATTTTTTCAACCGTGTACATGATCCATTCATTGTTCTACTTGTCGAAATTTACAAATAATTTCCTTTGAAGGATTAACAATGGGGCTCGTAGTTCACTTAAACTTGAAGAACAAAAAATTGGCGAATTGTACAGTTTGGATGCTTTGCATAGATGTTTCTTAGACTATTTAGAAGCAATATATAGAAAGATTTCACCCGTCTACCTGTACTATTCATTGTTCTACTTCTAGAAAGTTACAAATAATTTCCATTTCATGATTATCAATGGGGCTCGCTGTTCACTTAAACTTGAAGATCAAAAAATTGGCGATGGTTACTGTTTAGATGCTTTGCATATATGTTTCTTAGATTATATAGAAGCAATATATACAAATATTTCAACCGTCTGGCTGTTCCATTCATTGTTCTACTTGTCGAAAGTTACAAATAATTTCCTTTAAACGATTAGCAATGGGGCTCATTGTTCACTTAAACTTGAAGAACAAAAAATTGGCGAATTGTAATGTTTGGATGCTTTGCATATATGTTTCTTAGACTATATAGAAGCAATATATACAATGATTTCAACCGTCTACCTGTTCCATTCATTGTTCTACTTGTCGAATGTTACAAATAATTTCCGTTAAGGAATTAACAATGGGGATCGTAGTTTACTTAAACTTGAAGAAGAAAAAATTGGCGAATTGTACTGTTTGGATGCTTTGCATATATGTTTCTTAGACTATATAGAAGCAATATATACAAAGATTTCAACCGTCTACCTGTTCCATTCACTGTTCTACTTGTCGCAAGTTACAAATAATTTCCGTTAAGGGATTAACAACGGGGATCGTAGTTCACTTAAACTTGAAGAACAAAAAATTGGCGATTGTTACTGTTTAGATGCTTTGCATATATGTTTCTTAGATTATATAGAAGCAATATATACAAAGATTTCAACCGTCTACGTGTTCCAATCATTGTTCTACTTGTAGAAAGTTACAATTAATTTCCGTTAAGGGATTAACAATGGGGCTCGTAGTTCACTTAAACTTGAAGAACAAGAAATTGGCGAATGGTACTGTTTGGATGCTTTGCATATATGTTTCTTAGACTATATAGAAGCAATATATACATTGATTTCAACCGGCTACCTGTTCCATTCATTGTTCTACTTGTCGAAATTTACAAATAATTTCCGATAAATGATTAACCATTGGGGCTCATTGTCCACTTAAACTTGAAGAACAAAAAATTGGCGAATTGTACTGTTTGGATGCTTTGCATATATGTTTCGTAGACTATATAGAAGCAATATATACAATTTTTTCAACCGTCTACATGATCCATTCATTGTTCTACTTGTCGAAATTTACAAATAATTTCCTTTGAAGGATTAACAATGGGGCTCGTAGTTCACTTAAACTTGAAGAACAAAAAATTGGCGAATTGTACAGTTTGGATGCTTTGCATAGATGTTTCTTAGACTATTTAGAAGCAATATATAGAAAGATTTCACCCGTCTACCTGTACTATTCATTGTTCTACTTCTAGAAAGTTACAAATAATTTCCATTTCATGATTATCAATGGGGCTCGCTGTTCACTTAAACTTGAATATCAAAAAATTGGCGATTGTTACTGTTTAGATGCTTTGCATATATGTTTCTTAGATTATATAGAAGCAATATATACAAATATTTCAACCGTCTAACTGTTCCATTCATTGATCTACTTGTCGAAAGTTACAAATAATTTCCTTTAAAGGATTAACAATGGGGCTCATTGTTCACTTAAACTTGAAGAACAAAAAATTGGCGAATTGTAATGTTTGGATGCTTTGCATATATGTTTCTTAGACTATATAGAAGCAATATATACAATGATTTCAACAGTCTACCTGTTCCATTCATTGTTCTACTTGTCGAAATTTACAAATAATTTCCTTTAAAGGATTAACAATGGGGCTCGCAGTTCACTTAAACTTGAAGAACAAACAATTGGCGAATGGTACTGTTTGGATGCTTTGCATATATGTTTCTTAGACTATATAGAAGCAATATATATAAAGATTTCAAAAGTCTTCCTTTTCCATTCATTGTTCTACTTGTCGAAAGTTACAAATAATTTCCGATAACGGATTAACCATTGGGGCTCATTGTTCACTTAAACTTGAAGAACAAAAAATTGGCGAATTGTACTGTTTGGATGATTTGCATATATGTTTCTTAGACTATATAGAAGCAATATATACAAAGATTTCAACCGTCTACCTGTTCCATTCATTGTTCTACCTGTCGAAAGTTACAAATAATTTCCTTTAAAGGATTTACAATGGGGCTCATTGTTCACTTAAACTTGATGAACAAAAAATTGGCGAATTGTACTGTTTGGATGCTTTGCATATATGTTTCTTAGACTATATAGAAGCAATATATACAATGATTTCAACAGTCTACCTGTTCCATTCATTGTTCTACTTGTCGAAATTTACAAATAATTTCCTTTAAAGGATTAACAATGGGGCTCGCAGTTCACTTAAACTTGAAGAACAAAAAATTGGCGAATGGTACTGTTTGGATGCTTTGCATATATGTTTCTTAGACTATATAGAAGCAATATATACAAAGATATCAAAAGTCTTCCTTTTCCATTCATTGTTCTACTTGTCGAAAGTTACAAATAATTTCCGTTAAGGGATTAACAAAGGGGATCGTAGTTCACTTAAACTTGAAGAACAAAAAATTGGCGAATTGTACTGTTTGGATGCTTTACGTACATGTTTCTTAGACTATATAGAAGCAATATATACATTGATTTCAACCGGCTAACTGTTCCATTCATTGTTCTACTTGTCGAAATTTACAAATAATTTCCTTTAAAGGATTAACAATGGGACTCGCAGTTCACTTAAACTTGAAGAACAAAAAATTGGCGAATGGTACTGTTTGGATGCTTTGCATATATGTTTCTTAGACTATATAGAAGCAATATATACAAAGATTTCAAAAGTCTTCCTTTTCCATTCATTGTTCTACTTGTCGAATGTTACAAATAATTTCCGTTAAGGGATTAACAATGGGGATCGTAGTTTACTTAAACTTGAAGAACAAAAAATTGGCGAATTGTAATGTTTGGATGCTTTGCATATATGTTTCTTAGACTATATAGAAGCAATATATACAATGATTTCAACCGTCTACCTATTCCATTCATTGTTCTACTTGTCGAAAGTTACAAATAATTTCCGTTAAGGGATTAACAATGGGGATCGTAGTTTACTTAAACTTGACGAACAAAAAATTGGCGAATTGTACTGTTTGGATGCTTTGCGTACATATTTCTTAGACTATATGGAAGCAATATATACAAAGATTTCAACCGTCTACGTGTTCCAATCATTGTTCTACTTGTAGAAAGTTACAATTAATTTCCGTTAAGGGATTAACAATGGGGCTCGTAGTTCACTTAAACTTGAAGAACAAGAAATTGGCGAATGGTACTGTTTGGATGCTTTGCATATATGTTTCTTAGACTATATAGAAGCAATATATACATTGATTTCAACCGGCTACCTGTTCCATTCATTGTTCTACTTGTCGAAATTTACAAATAATTTCCGATAAAGGATTAACCATTGGGGCTCATTGTCCACTTAAACTTGAAGAACAAAAAATTGGCGAATTATAATGTTTGGATGCTTTGCATATATGTTTCTTAGACTATATAGAAGCAATACATACAAAGATTTCAACCGGCTACCTGTTCCATTCATTGTTCTACTTGGCGAAATTTATAAATAATTTCCGATAAAGGATTAACCATTAGGGCTCATTGTTCACTTAAACTTGAAGATCAAATAATTGGCGAATTGTACTGTTTGGACGCTTTGCATATATGTTTCTTAGACTATATAGAAGCAATATATACAAAGATTTCAACCGTCTACCTGTTCCATTCATTGTTCTACTTGTCGAAAGTTACAAATAATTTCCGTTAAAGGATTAACAATGGGGCTCGTTGTTCACTTAAACTTGAAGAACAATAAATTGGCGAATTGTACTGTTTGGATGCTTTGCATATATGTTTCTTAGACTATATAGAAGCAATATATACAAAGATTTCAACCGTCTACCTGTTCCATTCATTGTTCTACTTGTCGAAATCATACAAATAATTTCCGTTAAGGGATTAACAATGGGGATCGTAGTTTACTTAAACTTGAAGAACAAAAAATTGGCGAATTGTACTGTTTGGATGCTTTGCATATATGTTTCTTAGACTATATAGAAGCAATATATACAAAGATTTCAACCGTCTACCTGTTCCATTCATTGTTCTACTTGTCGAAATTTACAAATAATTTCCTTTAAAGGATTAACAATGGGGCTCATTGTTCACTTAAACTTGAAGAACAAAAAATTGGCGAATTGTACTGTTTGGATGCTTTGCATATATGTTTCTTAGACTATATAGAAGCAATATATACAATGATTTCAACCGTCTACCTATTCCATTCATTGTTCTACTTGCCGAAATTTACAAATAATTTCCTTTAAAGGATTAACAATGGGGCTCGTAGTTCACTTAAACTTGAAGAACAAAAAATTGGCGAATTGTACTGTTTGGATGCTTTCCATAGATGTTTCTTAGACTATTTAGAAGCAATATATACAAAGATTTCAACCGTCTACGTGTTCCAATCATTGTTCTACTTGTAGAAAGTTACAATTAATTTCCGTTAAGGGATTAACAATGGGGCTCGTAGTTCACTTAAACTTGAAGAACAAGAAATTGGCGAATGGTACTGTTTGGATGCTTTGCATATATGTTTCTTAGACTATATAGAAGCAATATATACATTGATTTCAACCGGCTACCTGTTCCATTCATTGTTCTACTTGTCGAAATTTACAAATAATTTCCGATAAAGGATTAACCATTGGGGCTCATTGTCCACTTAAACTTGAAGAACAAAAAATTGGCGAATTATAATGTTTGGATGCTTTGCATATATGTTTCTTAGACTATATAGAAGCAATACATACAAAGATTTCAACCGGCTACCTGTTCCATTCATTGTTCTACTTGGCGAAATTTATAAATAATTTCCGATAAAGGATTAACCATTAGGGCTCATTGTTCACTTAAACTTGAAGATCAAATAATTGGCGAATTGTACTGTTTGGACGCTTTGCATATATGTTTCTTAGACTATATAGAAGCAATATATACAAAGATTTCAACCGTCTACCTGTTCCATTCATTGTTCTACTTGTCGAAAGTTACAAATAATTTCCGTTAAAGGATTAACAATGGGGCTCGTTGTTCACTTAAACTTGAAGAACAATAAATTGGCGAATTGTACTGTTTGGATGCTTTGCATATATGTTTCTTAGACTATATAGAAGCAATATATACAAAGATTTCAACCGTCTACCTGTTCCATTCATTGTTCTACTTGTCGAAATCATACAAATAATTTCCGTTAAGGGATTAACAATGGGGATCGTAGTTTACTTAAACTTGAAGAACAAAAAATTGGCGAATTGTACTGTTTGGATGCTTTGCATATATGTTTCTTAGACTATATAGAAGCAATATATACAAAGATTTCAACCGTCTACCTGTTCCATTCATTGTTCTACTTGTCGAAATTTACAAATAATTTCCTTTAAAGGATTAACAATGGGGCTCATTGTTCACTTAAACTTGAAGAACAAAAAATTGGCGAATTGTACTGTTTGGATGCTTTGCATATATGTTTCTTAGACTATATAGAAGCAATATATACAATGATTTCAACCGTCTACCTATTCCATTCATTGTTCTACTTGCCGAAATTTACAAATAATTTCCTTTAAAGGATTAACAATGGGGCTCGTAGTTCACTTAAACTTGAAGAACAAAAAATTGGCGAATTGTACTGTTTGGATGCTTTCCATAGATGTTTCTTAGACTATTTAGAAGCAATATATACAATGATTTCAACCGTCTACCTATTCCATTCATTGTTCTACTTGCCGAAATTTACAAATAATTTCCTTTAAAGGATTAACAATGGGGCTCGTAGTTCACTTAAACTTGAAGAGCAAAAAATTGTCGAATTGTACTGTTTGGATGCTTTGCATATATGTTTCTTAGACTATATAGAAGCAATATATACAATGATTTCAACCGTCTACCTGTTCCATTCATTGTTCTACTTGTCGAAAGTTACAAATAATTTCCGTTAAGGGATTAACAATGGGGATCGTAGTTTACTTAAACTTGAAGAACAAAAAATTGGCGAATTGTACTGTTTGGATGCTTTGCATATATGTTTCTTAGACTATATAGAAGCAATATATACAATGATTTCAACCGTCTACCTGTTCCATTCATTGTTCTACTTGTCGAAAGTTACAAATAATTTCCGTTAAGGGATTAACAATGGGGATCGTAGTTTACTTAAACTTGAAGAACAAAAAATTGGCGAATTGTACTGTTTGGATGCTTTGCATATATGTTTCTTACACTATATAGAAGCAATATATACAAAGATTTCAACCGTCTACCTGTTCTATTCATTGTTCTACTTGTCGAAAGTAACAAATAATTTCCTTTAAAGGATTAACAATGGGGCTCATTGTTCACTTAAACTTGAAGAACAAAAAATTGGCGAATTGTACTGTTTGGATGCTTTGCATATATGTTTCTTAGACTATATAGAAGCAATATATACAATGATTTCAACCGTCTACCTGTTCCATTCATTGTTCTACTTGTCGAAAGTTACAAATAATTTCCGTTAAGGGATTAACAATGGGGATCGTAGTTTACTTAAACTTGAAGAACAAAAAATTGGCGAATTGTACTGTTTGGATGCTTTGCGTACATGTTTCTTAGACTATATGAAAGCAATATATACAAAGATTTCAACCGTCTACGTGTTCCAATCATTGTTCTACTTGTCGAAATTTACAAATAATTTCCTTTAAAGGAGTAACAATGGGGCTCGTTGTTCACTTAAACTTGAAGAACAAAAAAGTGGCGAATGGTACTGTTTGGATGCTTTGCCTATATGTTTCTTAGACTATATAGAAGCAATATATACAAAGATTTCAACCGTCTACCTGTTCCATTCATTGTTCTACTTGTCGAAATCATACAAATAATTTCCGTTAAGGGATTAACAATGGGGATCGTAGTTTACTTAAACTTGAAGAACAAAAAATTGGCGAATTGTACTGTTTGGATGCTTTGCATATATGTTTCTTAGACTATATAGAAGCAATATATACAAAGATTTCAACCGTCTACCTGTTCCATTCATTGTTCTACTTGTCGAAAGTTACAAATAATTTCCGTTAAGGGATTAACAATGGGGATCGTAGTTTACTTAAACTTGAAGAACAAAAAATTGGCGAATTGTACTGTTTGGATGCTTTGCATATATGTTTCTTAGACAATATAGAAGCAATATATACAATGATTTCAACCGTCTACCTGTTCCATTCATTGTTCTACTTGTCGAAAGTTACAAATAATTTCCGTTAAGGGATTAACAATGGGGATCGTAGTTTACTTAAACTTGAAGAACAAAAAATTGGCGAATTGTACTGTTTGGATGCTTTGCATATATGTTTCTTACACTATATAGAAGCAATATATACAATGATTTCAACCGTCTACCTATTCCATTCATTGTTCTACTTGCCGAAATTTCCAAATAATTTCCTTTAAAGGATTAACAATGGGGCTCGTAGTTCACTTAAACTTGAAGAGCAAAAAATTGTCGAATTGTACTGTTTGGATGCTTTGCATATATGTTTCTTAGACTATATAGAAGCAATATATACAATGATTTCAACCGTCTACCTGTTCCATTCATTGTTCTACTTGTCGAAAGTTACAAATAATTTCCGTTAAGGGATTAACAATGGGGATCGTAGTTTACTTAAACTTGAAGAACAAAAAATTGGCGAATTGTACTGTTTGGATGCTTTGCATATATGTTTCTTAGACAATATAGAAGCAATATATGCAATGATTTCAACCGTCTACCTGTTCCATTCATTGTTCTACTTGTCGAAAGTTACAAATAATTTCCGTTAAGGGATTAACAATGGGGATCGTAGTTTACTTAAACTTGAAGAACAAAAAATTGGCGAATGGTACTGTTTGGATGCTTTGCATATATGTTTCTTAGACTATATAGAAGCAATATATACAATGATTTCAACCGTCTACCTGTTCCATTCATTGTTCTACTTGTCGAATGTTACAAATAATTTCCGTTAAGGGATTAACAATGGGGATCGTAGTTTACTTAAACTTGAAGAACAAAAAATTGGCGATTGGTACTGTTTGGATGCTTTGCATATATGTTTCTTAGACTATATAGAAGCAATATATACAAAGTTTTCAACCGTCTACCTGTTCCATTCATTGTTCTACTTGTCGAAAGTTACAAATAATTTCCGATAAAGGATTAACAATGGGGCTCATTGTTCACTTAAACTTGAAGAACAAAAAATTGGCGAATGGTACTGTTTGGATGCTTTGCATATATGTTTCTTAGACTATATAGAAGCAATATTTACAAAGATTTCAATCGTCTACCTGTTCCATTCATTGTTCTACTTGTCGAAATTTACAAATAATTTCCTTTAAAGGATTAACAATGGGGCTCATTGTTCACTTAAACTTGAAGAACAAAAAATTGGCGAATTGTACTGTTTGGATGCTTTGCATATATGTTTCTTAGACTATATAGAAGCAATATATACAATGATTTCAACCGTCTACCTATTCCATTCATTGTTCTACTTGCCGAAATTTACAAATAATTTCCTTTAAAGGATTAACAATGGGGCTCGTAGTTCACTTAAACTTGAAGAGCAAAAAATTGTCGAATTGTACTGTTTGGATGCTTTGCATATATGTTTCTTAGACTATATAGAAGCAATATATAGAATGATTTCAACCGTCTACCTGTTCCATTCATTGTTCTACTTGTCGAAAGTTACAAATAATTTCCTTTAAGGGATTAACAATGGGGATCGTAGTTTACTTAAACTTGAAGAACAAAAAATTGGCGAATTGTACTGTTTGGATGCTTTGCATATATGTTTCTTAGACAATATAGAAGCAATATATACAATGATTTCAACCGTCTACCTGTTCCATTCATTGTTCTACTTGTCGAAAGTTACAAATAATTTCCGTTAAGGGATTAACAATGGGGATCGTAGTTTACTTAAACTTGAAGAACAAAAAATTGGCGAATTGTACTGTTTGGATGCTTTGCATATATGTTTCTTACACTATATAGAAGCAATATATACAATGATTTCAACCGTCTACCTATTCCATTCATTGTTCTACTTGCCGAAATTTCCAAATAATTTCCTTTAAAGGATTAACAATGGGGCTCGTAGTTCACTTAAACTTGAAGAGCAAAAAATTGTCGAATTGTACTGTTTGGATGCTTTGCATATATGTTTCTTAGACTATATAGAAGCAATATATACAATGATTTCAACCGTCTACCTGTTCCATTCATTGTTCTACTTGTCGAAAGTTACAAATAATTTCCGTTAAGGGATTAACAATGGGGATCGTAGTTTACTTAAACTTGAAGAACAAAAAATTGGCGAATTGTACTGTTTGGATGCTTTGCATATATGTTTCTTAGACAATATAGAAGCAATATATGCAATGATTTCAACCGTCTACCTGTTCCATTCATTGTTCTACTTGTCGAAAGTTACAAATAATTTCCTTTAAGGGATTAACAATGGGGATCGTAGTTTACTTAAACTTGAAGAACAAAAAATTGGCGAATGGTACTGTTTGGATGCTTTGCATATATGTTTCTTAGACTATATAGAAGCAATATTTACAAAGATTTCAATCGTCTACCTGTTCCATTCATTGTTCTACTTGTCGAAAGTTACAAATAATTTCCGATAAAGGATTAACAATGGGGCTCATTGTTCACTTAAACTTGAGGAACAAAAAATTGGCGAATGGTACTGTTTGGATGCTTTGCGTACATGTTTCTTAGACTATATAGAAGCAATATATACAAAGTTTTCAACCGTCTACCTGTTCCATTCATTGTTCTACTTGTCGAAAGTTACAAATAATTTCCGATAAAGGATTAACAATGGGGCTCATTTTTCACTTAACCTTGAAGAACAAAAAATTGGCGAATGGTACTGTTTGGATGCTTTGCATATATGTTTCTTAGACTATATAGAAGCAATATATAGAAGGATTTCACCCGTCTACCTGTTCCAATCATTGTTCTACTTGTCGAAATTTAGAAATAATTTCCCTTTCATGATTATCAATGGGTCTCGTTGTTCACTTAAACTTGAAGAACAAAAAATTGGCGAATGGTACTGTTTGGATGCTTTGCATATATGTTTCTTAGACTATATAGAAGCAATATTTACAAAGATTTCAACCGTCTCCCTGTTCCATTCATTGTTCTACTTGTCGAAAGTTACAAATAATTTCCGATAAAGGATTAACAATTGGTCTCATTGTTCACTTAAACTTGAGGAACAAAATATTGGCGAATGGTACTGTTTGGATGCTTTGCGTACATGTTTCTTAGACTATATAGAAGCAATATATACAAAGTTTTCACCCGTCTACCTGTTCCAATCATTGTTCTACTTGTCGAAATTTAGAAATAATTTCCCTTTCATGATTATCAATGGGGCTCGTTGTTCACTTAAACTTGAAGAACAATAAATTCGCGAATGGTACTGTTTGGATGCTTTGCATGTATGTTTCTTAGACTATATAGAATCAATATATACTAAGATTTCAACCGTCTACCTGTTCCATTCATTGTTCTACTTGTCGAAAGTTACAAATAATTTCCTTTAAAGGATTAACAATGGGGCTCATTGTTCACTTAAACTTGAAGAACAAAAAATTGGCGAATTGTACTGTTTGGATGCTTTGCATATATGTTTCTTAGACTCTATAAAAGCAATATATACAATGATTTCAACCGTCTACCTATTCCATTCATTGTTCTACTTGTCGAAAGTTACAAATAATTTCCGTTAAGGGATTAACAATGGGGATCGTAGTTTACTTAAACTTGAAGAACAAAAATTTGACGAATTGTACTGTTTGGATGCTTTGCATATATGTTTCTTAGACTATATAGAAGCAATATATACAAAGATTTCAACCGTCTACCTGTTCTATTCATTGTTCTACTTGTCGAAATTTACAAATAATTTCCGATAAAGGATTAACCATTGGGGCTCATTGTCCACTTAAACTTGAAGAACAAAAAATTGGCGAATTGTACTGTTTGGATGCTTTGCATAGATGTTTCTTAGACTATATAGAAGCAATATATACAATGATTTCAACCGTCTACCTGTTCCATTCATTGTTCTACTTGTCGAAAGTTACAAATAATTTCCGTTAAGGGATTAACAGTGGGGATCGTAGTTTACTTAAACTTGAAGAACAAAAAATTGGCGAATTGTACTGTTTGGATGCTTTGCATATATGTTTCTTAGACTATATAGAAGCAATATATACAATGATTTCAACCGTCTACCTGTTCCATTCATTGTTCTACTTGTCGAAAGTTACAAATAATTTCCGATAAAGGATTAACAATGGGGCTCATTGTTCACTTAAACTTGAAGAACAAAAAATTGGCGAATGGTACTGTTTGGATGCTTTGCATATATGTTTCTTAGACTATATAGAAGCAATATTTACAAAGATTTCAACCGTCTACCTGTTCCATTCATTGTTCTACTTGTCGAAAGTTACAAATAATTTCCGATAAAGGATTAACAATGGGGCTCATTGTTCACTTAAACTTGAGGAACAAAAAATTGGCGAATGGTACTGTTTGGATGCTTTGCGTACATGTTTCTTAGACTATATAGAAGCAATATATACAAAGTTTTCAACCGTCTACCTGTTCCATTCATTGTTCTACTTGTCGAAAGTTACAAATAATTTCCGATAAAGGATTAACAATGGGGCTCATTTTTCACTTAACCTTGAAGAACAAAAAATTGGCGAATGGTACTGTTTGGATGCTTTGCATATATGTTTCTTAGACTATATAGAAGCAATATATACAAATATTTCAACCGTCTACCTGTTCCATTCATTGTTCTATTTGTCGAAAATTACAAATAATTTCCGATAAAGGATTAACAATGGAGCTCGTAGTTCACTTAAACTTGAAGAACAAAAAAATTGGCGAATTGTACTGTTTGGATGCTTTGCATATATGTTTCTTAGACTATATAGATGCAATATATAGAAGGATTTCACCCGTCTACCTGTTCCAATCATTGTTCTACTTGTCGAAATTTAGAAATAATTTCCCTTTCATGATTATCAATGGGGCTCGTTGTTCACTTAAACTTGAAGAACAAAAAATTGGCGAATGTTACTGTTTGGATGCTTTGCATATATGTTTCTTAGACTATATAGAAGCAATATTTACAAAGATTTCAACCGTCTACCTGTTCCATTCATTGTTCTACTTGTCGAAAGTTACAAATAATTTCCGATAAAGGATTAACAATGGGTCTCATTGTTCACTTAAACTTGAGGAACAAAAAATTGGCGAATGGCACTGTTTGGATGCTTTGCGTACATGTTTCTTAGACTATATAGAAGCAATATATACAAAGATTTCAACCGTCTACGTGTTCCAATCATTGTTCTACTTGTCGAAATTTACAAACAATTTCCTTTAAAGGATGAACAATGGGGCTCGTTGTTCACTTAAACTTGAAGAACAATAAATTGGCGAATTGTACTGTTTGGATGCTTTGCATATTTGTTTCTTCCACTAGATGGAAGCAATATATACAAAGATTTCAACCGTTTACCTGTTCCATTCATTGTTCTACTTGTCGAAAGTTACAAATAATTTCCTTTAAAGGATTAACAATGGGGCTCGTTGTTCACTTAAACTTGAAGAACAATAAATTGGCGAATTGTACTGTGTGGATGCTATGCATATATGTTTCTTAGACTATATAGAAGCAATATATATAATGATTTCAACCGTCTACCTGTTCCATTCATTGTTCTACATGTCGAAAGTTACAAATAATTTCAGTTTCATGATTATCAATGGGGCTCCTTGTTCACTTAAACTTGAAGAACAAAAAATTGGCGAATGGTACTGTTTGGATGCTTTGCATATATGTTTCTTAGTCTATATAGAAGCAATATATACAAAGATTTCAACCGTCTACGTGTTCCAATTATTGTTCTACTTGTAGAAAGTTACAAATAGTTTCCGATAAAGGATTAACAATGTGGCTCATTGTTCACTTAACCTTGAAGAACAAAAAATTGGCGAATGGTACTGTTTGGATGCTTTGCATATATGTTTCTTAGGTTATATAGAAGCAATATATCCAAAGATTTCAACCGTTTACATGTTCCATTCATTATTCTACTTGTCGAAAATTACAAATAATTTCCGATAAAGGATTAACCATTGGGGCTCATTGTTCACTTAAACTTGAAGAACAAAAAATTGGCGAATGGTAGTGTTTGGATGCTTTGCGTACATGTTTCTTAGACTATATGGAAGCAACATATACAAAGATTTCAACCGTCTACGTGTTCCAATCATTGTTCTACTTGTCGAAATTTACAAATAATTTACTTTAAAGGATGAACAATGGGGCTCGTTGTTCACTTAAACTTGAAGAACAAAAAATTGGCGAATGGTACTGTTTGGATGCTTTGCATATATGTTTCTTAGACTATATAGAAGCAATATTTACAAAGATTTCAACCGTCTACCTGTTCCATTCATTGTTCTACTTGTCGAAAGTTACAAATAATTTCCGATAAAGGATTAACAATGGGTCTCATTGTTCACTTAAACTTGAGGAACAAAAAATTGGCGAATGGTACTGTTTGGATGCTTTGCGTATATGTTTCTTAGACTATATAGAAGCAATATATACAAAGTTTTCAACCGTCTACCTGTTCCATTCATTGTTCTACTTGTCGAAAGTTACAAATAATTTCCGATAAAGGATTAACAATGGGGCTCATTTTTCACTTAACCTTGAAGAACAAAAAATTGGCGAATGGTACTGTTTGGATGCTTTGCATATATGTTTCTTAGACTATATAGAAGCAATATATACAAAGATTTCAACCGTCTACCTGTTCCATTCATTGTTCTATTTGTCGAAAGTTACAAATAATTTCCGATAAAGGATTAACAATGGGGCTCGTAGTTCACTTAAACTTGAAGAACAAAAAAATTGGCGAATTGTACTGTTTGGATGCTTTGCATATATGTTTCTTAGACTATATAGAAGCAATATATAGAAGGATTTCACCCGTCTACCTGTTCCAATCATTGTTCTACTTGTCGAAATTTAGAAATAATTTCCCTTTCATGATTATCAATGGGGCTCGTTGTTCACTTAAACTTGAAGAACAATAAATTCGCGAATGGTACTGCTTGGATGCTTTGCATGTATGTTTCTTAGACTATATAGAAGCAATATATACAAAGATTTCAACCGTCTACCTGTTCCATTCATTGTTCTACTTGTCGAAAGTTACAAATAATTTCCTTTAAAGGATTAACAATGGGGCTCATTGTTCACTTAAACTTGAAGAACAAAAAATTGGCGAATTGTACTGTTTGGATGCTTTGCATATATGTTTCTTAGACTCTATAAAAGCAATATATACAATGATTTCAACCGTCTACCTATTCCATTCATTGTTCTACTTGTCGAAAGTTACAAATAATTTCCGTTAAGGGATTAACAATGGGGATCGTAGTTTACTTAAACTTGAAGAACAAAAAATTGGCGAATTGTACTGTTTGGATGCTTTGCATATATGTTTCTTAGACTATATAGAATCAATATATACAAAGATTTCAACCGTCTACCTGTTCTATTCATTGTTCTACTTGTCGAAAGTTACAAATAATTTCCGATAAAGGATTAACAATGGGGCTCGTAGTTCACTTAAACTTGAAGAGCAAAAAATTGTCGAATTGTACTGTTTGGATGCTTTGCATATATGTTTCTTAGACTATATAGAAGCAATATATACAATGATTTCAACCGTCTACCTGTTCCAATCATTGTTCTACTTGTCGAAATTTAGAAATAATTTCCCTTTCATGATTATCAATGGGGCTCGTTGTTCACTTAAACTTGAAGAACAATAAATTCGCGAATGGTACTGCTTGGATGCTTTGCATGTATGTTTCTTAGACTATATAGAAGCAATATATACAAAGATTTCAACCGTCTACCTGTTCCATTCATTGTTCTACTTGTCGAAAGTTACAAATAATTTCCTTTAAAGGATTAACAATGGGGCTCATTGTTCACTTAAACTTGAAGAACAAAAAATTGGCGAATTGTACTGTTTGGATGCTTTGCATATATGTTTCTTAGACTCTATAAAAGCAATATATACAATGATTTCAACCGTCTACCTATTCCATTCATTGTTCTACTTGTCGAAATTTACAAATAATTTTCGATAAAGGATTAACCATTGGGGCTCATTGTCCACTTAAACTTGAAGAACAAAAAATTGGCGAATTGTACTGTTTGGATGCTTTGCATAGATGTTTCTTAGACTATATAGAAGCAATATATACAATGATTTCAACCGTCTACCTGTTCCATTCATTGTTCTACTTGTCGAATGTTACAAATAATTTCCGTTAAGGGATTAACAATGGGGATCGTAGTTTACTTAAACTTGAAGAACAAAAAATTGGCGAATTGTACTGTTTGGATGCTTTGCATATATGTTTCTTAGACTATATAGAAGCAATATATACAATGATTTCAACCGTCTACCTATTCCATTAATTGTTCTACTTGCCGAAATTTACAAATAATTTCCTTTAAAGGATTAACAATGGGGCTCGTAGTTCACTTAAACTTGAAGAGCAAAAAATTGTCGAATTGTACTGTTTGGATGCTTTGCATATATGTTTCTTAGACTATATAGAAGCAATATATACAATGATTTCAACCGTCTACCTGTTCCATTCATTGTTCTACTTGTCGAAAGTTACAAATAATTTCCGTTAAGGGATTAACAATGGGGATCGTAGTTTACTTAAACTTGAAGAACAAAAAATTGGCGAATGGTACTGTTTGGATGCTTTGCATATATGTTTCTTAGACTATATGGAAGCAATATATACAAAGATTTCAACCGTCTGCGTGTTCCAATCATTGTTCTACTTGTCGCAAGTTACAAATAATTTCCGTTAAAGGATTAACAATGGGGCTCGTAGTTCACATAATCTTGAAGAACAAAAAATTGGCGAATTGTACTGTTTGGATGCTTTGCATATATGTTTCGTAGACTATATAGAAGCAATATATACAATGATTTCAACCGAAATTTACAAATAATTTCCTTTAAAGGATTAACAATGGGGCTCGTAGTTCACTTAAACTTGAAGAACAAAAAATTGGCGAATGGTACTGTTTGGATGCTTTGCATATATGTTTCTTAGACTATATGGAAGCAATATATACAAAGATTTCAACCGTCTGCGTGTTCCAATCATTGTTCTACTTGTAGAAAGTTACAATTAATTTCCGTTAAAGGATTAACAATGGGGCTCGTAGTTCACTTCAACTTGAAGAACAAAAAATTGGCGAATGGTACTGTTTGGATGCTTTGCGTACATGTTTCTTAGACTATATGGAAGCAATATATACAAAGATTTCAACCGTCTACGTGTTCCATTCATTGTTCTACTTGCCGAAATTTACAAATAATTTCCTTTAAAGGATTAACAATGGGGCTCGTAGTTCACTTAAACTTGAAGAACAAAAAATTGGCGAATGGTACTGTTTGGATGCTTTGCATATATGTTTCTTAGACTATATAGAAGCAATATATACATTGATTTCAACCGTCTACCTGTTCCATTCATTGTTCTACTTGTCGAAAGTTACAAATAATTTCCGTTAAGGGATTAACAATGGGGATCGTAGTTTACTTAAATTGAAGAACAAAAAATTGGCGTATGGTACTGTTTGGAAGCTTTGCATATATGTTTCTTAGACTATATGGAAGCAATATATACAAAGATTTCAACAGTCTACGTGTTCCAATCATTGTTCTACTTGTAGAAAGTTACAATTAATTTCCGTTAAAGGATTAACAATGGGACTCGTAGTTCACTTAAACTTGAAGAACAAAAAATTGGCGAATTGTACTGATTGGATGCTTTGCATATATGTTTCGTAGACTATATAGAAGCAATATATACAATGATTTCAACCGTCTACATGATCCATTCATTGTTCTACTTGTCGAAATTTACAAATAATTTCCTTTAAAGGATTAACAATGGGGCTCGTAGTTTCAATTAAACTTGAAAAACAAAAAATTGGCGAATTGTACTGTTTGGATGCTTTGCATATATGTTTCTTAGACTATATAGAAGCAATATATACAAAGATTTCAACCGTCTACCTGTTCCATTCATTGTTCTACTTGTCGAAAGTTACAAATAATTTCCTTTAAAGGATTAACAATGGGGCTCGTTGTTCACTTAAACTTGAAGAACAATAAATTGGCGAATTGTACTGTTTGGATGCTTTGCATATATGTTTCTTAGACTATATAGAAGCAATATATACAAAGATTTCAACCGTCTACCTGTTCCATTCATTGCTCTACTTGTCGCAAGTTACAAATAATTTCCGTTAAAGGATTAACAATGGGGCTCGTAGTTCACATAATCTTGAAGAACAAAAAATTGGCGAATTGTACTGTTTGGATGCTTTGCATATATGTTTCGTAGACTATATAGAAGCAATATATAATAATATTTCAACCGTCTACTTGTTCCAATCATTGTTCTACTTGTCGAAATTTACAAATAATTTCCTTTAAAGGATTAACAATAGGGCTCGTTGTTCACTTAAACTTGAAGAACAATAAATTGGCGAATTGTACTGTGTGGATGCTATGCATATATGTTTCTTAGACTATATAGAAGCAATATATATAATGATTTCAACCGTCTACCTGTTCCATTCATTGTTCTACATGTCGAAAGTTACAAATAATTTCCGTTTCATGATTATCAATGGGGCTCGATGTTCACTTAAACTTGAAGAACAAAAAATTGGCGAATGATACTGTTTGGATGCTTTGCGTACATGTTTCTTAGACTATATGGAAGCAATATATACAAAGATTTCAACCGTCTACGTGTTCCAATCATTGTTCTACTTGTCGAAAATTACACATAATTTCCGATAAAGGATTAACCATTGGGGCTCATTGTTCACTTAAACTTGAAGAACAAAAAATTGGCGAATGGTACTGTTTGGATGCTTTGCGTACATGTTTCTTAGACTATATGGAAACAATATATACAAAGATTTCAACCGTCTACGTGTTCCAATCATTGTTCTACTTGTCGAAATTTACAAATAATTTCCTTTAAAGGATTAACAATGGGGCTCGTTGTTCACTTAAACTTGAAGAACAATAAATTGGCGAATTGTACTGTTTGGATGCTTTGCATATTTGTTTCTTACACTAGATGGAAGCAATATATACAAAGATTTCAACCGTCTACCTGTTCCATTCATTGTTCTACTTGTCGAAAGTTACAAATAATTTCCGATAAAGGATTAACAATGGGGCTCATTGTTCACTTACCCTTGAAGAACGAAAAATTGGCGAATTGTACTGTTTGGATGCTTTGCATATATGTTTCTTAGACTATATAGAAGCAATATATAGAAGGATTTCACCCGTCTACCTGTTCCAATCATTGTTCTACTTGTCGAAGTTTAGAAATAATTTCCCTTTCATGATTATCAATGGGGCACGTTGTTCACTTAAACTTGAAGAACAAAAAATTGGCGAATGGTACTGTTTGGATGCTTTGCATATATGTTTCTTAGACTATATAGAAGCAATATTTACAAAGATTTCAACCGTCTACCTGTTCCATTCATTGTTCTACTTGTCGAAAGTTACAAATAATTTCCGATAAAGGATTAACAATGGGTCTCATTGTTCACTTAAACTTGAGGAACAAAAAATTGGCGAATGGTACTGTTTGGATGCTTTGCGTACATGTTTCTTAGACTATATAGAAGCAATATATACAAAGTTTTCAACCGTCTACCTGTTCCATTCATTGTTCTACTTGTCGAAAGTTACAAATAATTTCCGATAAAGGATTAACAATGGGGCTCGTAGTTCACTTAAACTTGAAAAACGAAAAATTGGCGAATTGTACTGTTTGGATGCGTTGCATATATGTTTCTTAGACTATATAGAAGCAATATATAGAAAGATTTCAACCGTCTACCTGTTCTATTCATTGTTATACTTGTAGAAAGTTACAAATAATTTCCTTTTCATGATTATCAATGGGGCTCGTAGTTCACTTAAACTTGAAGAACAAAAAATTGGCGAATCGTACTGTTTGGATGCTTTGCATATATGTTTCTTAGACTATATGGAAGCAATATATACAAAGATTTCAACCGTCTACGTGTTCCATTCATTGTTCTACTTGTAGAAAGTTACAAATAATTTCCGTTTCATGATTATCAATGGGGCTCGTTGTTCACTTAAACGTGAAGAACAAAAAATTGGCGAATTGTACTGTTTGGATGCTTTGCATATATGTTTCTTAGACTATATAGAAGCAATATATAAAAAGACTTCACCCGTCTACCTGTACTATTCATTGTTCTACTTGTAGAAAGTTACAAATAATTTCCATTTCATAATTATCAATGGAGCTCGCTGTTCACTTAAACTTGAAGATCAAAAAATTGGCGAATTGTACTGTTTGGATGCTTTGCATATATGTTTCTTAGACTATATAGAAGCAATATATACAATGATTTCAACAGTCTACCTATTCCATTCATTGTTCTACTTGCCGAAATTTACAAATAATTTCCTTTAAAGGATTAACAATGGGGCTCGTAGTTCACTTAAACTTGAAGAACAAAAAATTGGCGAATTGTACTGTTTGGATAATTTGCACATATGTTTCTTAGTCTATATAGAAGCAACATATACAAAGATTTCAACCGTCTACCTGTTCCATTCATTGTTCTACTTGTCGAAAGTTACAAATAATTTCCGATAAAGGATCAACAATGGGGCTCATTGTTCACTTAAACTTGAGGAACAAAAAATTGGCGAATGGTACTGTTTGGATGCTTTGCGTACATGTTTCTTAGACTATATAGAAGCAATATATAGAAAGATTTCAACCGTCTACCTGTTCTATTCATTGTTCTACTTGCCGAAATTTACAAATAATTTCCTTTAAAGGATTAACAATGGGGCTCGTAGTTCACTTAAACTTGAAGAACAAAAAATTGGCGAATTGTACTGTTTGGATGATTTGCACATATGTTTCTTAGACTATATAGAAGCAACATATACAAAGATTTCAACCGTCTACCTGTTCCATTCATTGTTCTTCTTGTCGAAAGTTACAAATAATTTCCATTTCATGATTATCAATGGAGCTCGCTGTTCACTTAAACTTGAAGATCAAAAAATTGGCGAATTGTACTGTTTGGATGCTTTGCATATATGTTTCTTAGACTATATAGAAGCAATATATACAATGATTTCAACAGTCTACCTATTCCATTCATTGTTCTACTTGCCGAAATTTACAAATAATTTCCTTTAAAGGATTAACAATGGGGCTCGTAGTTCACTTAAACTTGAAGAACAAAAAATTGGCGAATTGTACTGTTTGGATGATTTGCACATATGTTTCTTAGACTATATAGAAGCAACATGTACAAAGATTTCAACCGTCTACCTGTTCCATTCATTGTTCTACTTGTCGAAAGTTACAAATAATTTCCGATAAAGGATCAACAATGGGGCTCATTGTTCACTTAAACTTGACGAACAAAAAATTGGCGAATGGTACTGTTTGGATGCTTTGCGTACATGTTTCTTAAACTATATAGAAGCAATATATACAAAGTTTTCAACCGTCTACCTGTTCCATTCATTGTTCTACTTGTCGAAAGTTACAAATAATTTCCGATAAAGGATTAACAATGGGGCTCAATTTTCACTTAACCTTGAAGAACAAAAAATTGGCGAATGGTACTGTTTGGATGCTTTGCATATATGTTTCTTAGACTATATAGAAGCAATATATACAAAGATTTCAACCGTCTACCTGTTACATTCATTGTTCTACTTGTCGAAAGTTACATATAATTTCCGTTGGTGGATTAACAATGGGGCTCGTAGTTCACTTAAACTTGAAGAACAAAAAATTGGCGAATGGTACTGTTTGGATGCTTTGCATATATGTTTCTTAGACTATATAGAAGCAATATATACAAAGATTTCAACCGTCTACCTGTTCCATTCATTGTTCTACTTGTCCAAAGTTACATATAATTTCCGTTGATGGATTAACAATGGGGCTCGTAGTTCACTTAAACTTGAAGAACAAAAAATTGGCGAATGGTACTGTTTGGGTGCTTTGCATATATGTTTCTTAGACTATATAGATGTAATATAGACAATGATTTCAACCGTCTACCTGTTCCATTCATTGTTCTAATTGTAGAAAATTACAATTAATTTCCGTTAAAGGATTAACAATGGGGCTCGTAGTTCACTTAAACTTGAAAAACAAAAAATTGGCGAATTGCACTGTTTGGATGCTTTGCATATATGATTCTTAGACTATATAGAAGCAATATATACAAAGTTTTCAACCGTCTACCTGTTCCATTCATTGTTCTACTTGTCGAAAGTTACAAATAATTTCCGATAAAGGATTAACAATGGGGCTCAATTTTCACTTAACCTTGAAGAACAAAAAATTGGCGAATGGTACTGTTTGGATGCTTTGCATATATGTTTCTTAGACTATATAGAAGCAATATATACAAAGAATTCAACCGCCTACCTGTTCCATTCATTGTTTTACTTGTCGAAAGTTACATATAATTTCCGTTGGTGGATTAACAATGGGGCTCGTAGTTCACTTAAACTTGAAGAACAAAAAATTGGCGAATGGTACTGTTTGGGTGCTTTGCATATATGTTTCTTAGACTATATAGATGTAATATAGACAATGATTTCAACCGTCTACCTGTTCCATTCATTGTTCTAATTGTAGAAAATGACAATTAATTTCCGTTAAAGGATTAACAATGGGGCTCGTAGTTCACTTAAACTTGAAAAACAAAAAATTGGCGAATTGCACTGTTTGGATGCTTTGCATATATGATTCTTAGACTATATAGAAGCAATATATACAAAGTTTTCAACCGTCTACCTGTTCCATTCATTGTTCTACTTGTCGAAAGTTACAAATAATTTCCGATAAAGGATTAACAATGGGGCTCAATTTTCACTTAACCTTGAAGAACAAAAAATTGGCGAATGGTACTGTTTGGATGCTTTGCATATATGTTTCTTAGACTATATAGAAGCAATATGTACAAAGATTTCAACCGTCTACCTGTTCCATTCATTGTTCTACTTGTCGAAAGTTACATATAATTTCCGTTGGTGGATTAACAATGGGGCTCGTAGTTCACTTAAACTTGAAGAACAAAAAATTGGCGAATGGTACTGTTTGGGTGCTTTGCATATATGTTTCTTAGACTATATAGATGTAATATATACAATGATTTCAACCGTCTACCTGTTCCATTCATTGTTCTACTTGTCGAAATTTACAAATAATTTTCTTTAAAGGATTAACAATGGGGCTCGTAGTTCACTTAAACTTGAAGAACAAAAAATTGGCGAATGGTTCTGTTTGGATGCTTTGCATATATGTTTCTTAGACTATTTAGATGCAATATATAGAAAGATTTCACCCGTCTACCTGTACTATTCATTGTTCTACTTGTAGAAAGTTACAAATAATTTCCATTTCATGATTATCAATGGGGCTCGTAGTTCACTTAAACTTGAAGAACAAAAAATTGGCGAATTGTACTGTTTGGATGCTTTGCATATATGCTTCTTATACTATATAGAAGCAATATATACAAAGATTTCAACCGTCTACCTGTTCTATTCATTGTTCTACTTGTAGAAAGTTACAAATAATTTCCATTTCATGATTATCACTGGGGCTCGTAGTTCACTTAAACTTGAAGAACAAAAAATTGGCGAATTGTACTGTTTGGATGCTTTGCATATATGTTTCTTAGACTATATAGAAGCAATATATACAATGATTTCAACAGTCTACCTGTTCCATTCATTGTTCTACTTGTCGAAAGTTACAAATAATTTCCGATAACGGATTAACCATTGGGGCTCATTGTTCACTTAAACTTGAAGATAAAAAAATTGGCGAATGTTACTGTTTAGATGCTTTGCACCTAAGTTTCTTAGACTATATAGAAGCAACATATACAAAGATTTCAACCGTCTACCTGTTCTATTCATTGTTCTACTTGTAGAAAGTTACAAATAATTTCCGTTTCATGATTATCAATGGGGCTCGTAGTTCACTTAAACTTGAAGAACAAAAAATTGGCGAATGATACTGTTTGGATGCTTTGCATATATGTTTCTTAGACTATATGGAAGCAATATATACAAAGATTTCAACCGTCTACCTGTTCTATTCATTGTTCTACTTGTCGAAAGTTACAAATAATTTCCGATAACGGATTAACCATTGGGGCTCATTGTTCAGTTAAACTTGAAGATAAAAAAATTGGCGAATGTTACTGTTTAGATGCTTTGCATATAAGTTTCTTAGACTATATAGAAGCAACATATACAATGATTTCAACCGTCTACCTGTTCGATTCATTGTTCTACTTGTAGAAAGTTACAAATAATTTCCGTTTCATGATTATCAATGGGGCTCGTAGTTCACTTAAACTTGAAGAACAAAAAATTGGCGAACGGTACTGTTTGGATGCTTTGCATATTTGTTTCGCAGACTATATAGAAGCAATATATGCAATGATTTCAACCGTCTACATGATCCATTCATTGTTCTACTTGTCGAAATTTACAAATAATTTCCTTTAAAGGATTAACAATGGGGCTCGTAGTTCACTTAAACATGAAGATGAAATAATTGGCGAATTGTACTGTTTGGATGCTTTGCATATATGTTTCTTAGATTATAAAGAAGCAATATATACAAAGATTTCAACCGTCTACCTGTTCGATTCTTTGTTCTACTTGTCGAAATTTACAAATAATTTCCTATAAAGGATTAACAATGGGGCTCGTAGTTCACTTAAACTTGAAGAACAAAAAATTGGCGAATTGTACTGTTTGGATGCTTTCCATATATGTTTCTTAGACTATTTAGATGTAATATATAGAAAGATTTCACCCGTCTACCTGTACTATTCATTGTTCTACTTGTAGAAAGTTACAAATAATTTCCATTTCATGATTATCAATGGGGCTCGTAGTTCACTTAAACTTGAAGAACAAAAAATTGGCGAATTGTACTGTTTGGATGCTTTGCATATTTGTTTCGCAGACTATATAGAAACAATATATACAATGATTTCAACCGTCTACATGATCCATTCATTGTTCTACTTGTCGAAATTTACAAATAATTTCCTTTAAAGGATTAACAATGGGGCTCGTAGTTCACTTAAACATGAAGATGAAATAATTGGCGTATTGTACTGTTTGGATGCTTTGCATATATGTTTCTTAGATTATATAGAAGCAATATATACAATGATTTCAACCGTCTACCTGTTCCATTCATTGTTCTACTTGTCGAAAGTTACAAATAATTTCCGTTAAGGGATTAACAATGGGGATCGTAGTTTACTTAAACATGAAGAACAAAAAATTGGCGAATGGTTCTGTTTGGATGCTTTGCATATATGTTTCTTAGACTATTTAGATGCAATATATAGAAAGATTTCACCCGTCTACCTGTACTATTCATTGTTCTACTTGTAGAAAGTTACAAATAATTTCCATTTCATGATTATCAATGGGGCTCGTAGATCACTTAAACTTGAAGAACAAAAAATTGGCGAATTGTACTGTTTGGATGCTTTGCATATATGCTTCTTATACTATATAGAAGCAATATATACAAAGATTTCAACCGTCTACCTGTTCTATTCATTGTTCTACTTGTAGAAAGTTACAAATAATTTCCATTTCATGATTATCAATGGGGCTCGTAGTTCACTTAAACTTGAAGAACAAAAAATTGGCGAATTGTACTGTTTGGATGCTTTGCATATATGTTTCTTAGACTATATAGAAGCAATATATACAATGATTTCAACAGTCTACCTGTTCCATTCATTGTTCTACTTGTCGAAAGTTACAAATAATTTCCGATAACGGATTAACCATTGGGGCTCATTGTTCACTTAAACTTGAAGATAAAAAAATTGGCGAATGTTACTGTTTAGATGCTTTGCATATAAGTTTCTTAGACTATATAGAAGCAACATATACAAAGATTTCAACCGTCTACCTGTTCTATTCATTGTTCTACTTGTAGAAAGTTACAAATAATTTCCGTTTCATGATTATCAATGGGGCTCGTAGTTCACTTAAACTTGAAGAACAAAAAATTGGCGAATGATACTGTTTGGATGCTTTGCATATATGTTTCTTAGACTATATGGAAGCAATATATACAAAGATTTCAACCGTCTACCTGTTCTATTCATTGTTCTACTTGTCGAAAGTTACAAATAATTTCCGATAACGGATTAACCATTGGGGCTCATTGTTCAGTTAAACTTGAAGATAAAAAAATTGGCGAATGTTACTGTTTAGATGCTTTGCATATAAGTTTCTTAGACTATATAGAAGCAACATATACAATGATTTCAACCGTCTACCTGTTCGATTCATTGTTCTACTTGTAGAAAGTTACAAATAATTTCCGTTTCATGATTATCAATGGGGCTCGTAGTTCACTTAAACTTGAAGAACAAAAAATTGGCGAACGGTACTGTTTGGATGCTTTGCATATTTGTTTCGCAGACTATATAGAAGCAATATATGCAATGATTTCAACCGTCTACATGATCCATTCATTGTTCTACTTGTCGAAATTTACAAATAATTTCCTTTAAAGGATTAACAATGGGGCTCGTAGTTCACTTAAACATGAAGATGAAATAATTGGCGAATTGTACTGTTTGGATGCTTTGCATATATGTTTCTTAGATTATAAAGAAGCAATATATACAAAGATTTCAACCGTCTACCTGTTCGATTCTTTGTTCTACTTGTCGAAATTTACAAATAATTTCCTATAAAGGATTAACAATGGGGCTCGTAGTTCACTTAAACTTGAAGAACAAAAAATTGGCGAATTGTACTGTTTGGATGCTTTCCATATATGTTTCTTAGACTATTTAGATGTAATATATAGAAAGATTTTACCCGTCTACCTGTACTATTCATTGTTCTACTTGTAGAAAGTTACAAATAATTTCCATTTCATGATTATCAATGGGGCTCGTAGTTCACTTAAACTTGAAGAACAAAAAATTGGCGAATTGTACTGTTTGGATGCTTTGCATATATGTTTCTTATACTATATAGAAGCAATATATACAAAGATTTCAACCGTCTACCTGTTCTATTCATTGTTCTACTTGTAGAAATTTACAAATAATTTCCTTTAAAGGATTAACAATGGGCCTCGTAGTTCACTTAAACATGAAGATGAAATAATTGGCGAATTGTACTGTTTGGATGCTTTGCATATATGTTTCTTAGATTATAAAGAAGCAATATATACAAAGATTTCAACCGTCTACCTGTTCCATTCATTGTTCTACTTGTCGAAATTATCAAATAATTTCCTTTTATGGATTAACAATGGGGCTCGTTGTTCATTTAAACTTGAAGAACAATAAATTGGCGAATTGTACTGTTTGGATGCTTTGCATATATGTTTCTTAGACTATATAGACGCAATATATACAAGGATTTCAACCGTCTACCTGTTCGATTCATTGTTCTACTTGTCGAAATTTACAAATAATTTCCTATAAAGGATTAACAATGGGGCTCGTAGTTCACTTAAACTTGAAGAACAAAAAATTGGCGAATTGTACTCTTTGGATGCTTTCCATATATGTTTCTTAGACTATTTAGATGTAATATATAGAAAGATTTCACCCGTCTACCTGTACTATTCATTGTTCTACTTGTAGAAAGTTACAAATAATTTCCATTTCATGATTATCAATGGGGCTCGTAGTTCACTTAAACTTGAAGAACAAAAAATTGGCGAATTGTACTGTTTGGATGCTTTGCATATTTGTTTCGCAGACTATATAGAAACAATATATACAATGATTTCAACCGTCTACATGATCCATTCATTGTTCTACTTGTCGAAATTTACAAATAATTTCCTTTAAAGGATTAACAATGGGGCTCGTAGTTCACTTAAACATGAAGATGAAATAATTGGCGTATTGTACTGTTTGGATGCTTTGCATATATGTTTCTTAGATTATATAGAAGCAATATATACAATGATTTCAACCGTCTACCTGTTCCATTCATTGTTCTACTTGTCGAAAGTTACAAATAATTTCCGTTAAGGGATTAACAATGGGGATCGTAGTTTACTTAAACATGAAGAACAAAAAATTGGCGAATTGTACTGTTTGGATGCTTTGCATATATGTTTCTTAGACTATATAGAAGCAATATATACAATGATTTCAACAGTCTACCTGTTCCATTCATTGTTCTACTTGTCGAAATTTACAAATAATTTTCTTTAAAGGATTAACAATGGGGCTCGTAGTTCACTTAAACTTGAAGAACAAAAAATTGGCGAATGGTTCTGTTTGGATGCTTTGCATATATGTTTCTTAGACTATTTAGATGCAATATATAGAAAGATTTCACCCGTCTACCTGTACTATTCATTGTTCTACTTGTAGAAAGTTACAAATAATTTCCATTTCATGATTATCAATGGGGCTCGTAGATCACTTAAACTTGAAGAACAAAAAATTGGCGAATTGTACTGTTTGGATGCTTTGCATATATGCTTCTTATACTATATAGAAGCAATATATACAAAGATTTCAACCGTCTACCTGTTCTATTCATTGTTCTACTTGTAGAAAGTTTCAAATAATTTCCATTTCATGATTATCAATGGGGCTCGTAGTTCACTTAAACTTGAAGAACAAAAAATTGGCGAATTGTACTGTTTGGATGCTTTGCATATATGTTTCTTAGACTATATAGAAGCAATATATACAATGATTTCAACAGTCTACCTGTTCCATTCATTGTTCTACTTGTCGAAAGTTACAAATAATTTCCGATAACGGATTAACCATTGGGGCTCATTGTTCACTTAAACTTGAAGATAAAAAAATTGGCGAATGTTACTGTTTAGATGCTTTGCATATAAGTTTCTTAGACTATATAGAAGCAACATATACAAAGATTTCAACCGTCTACCTGTTCTATTCATTGTTCTACTTGTAGAAAGTTACAAATAATTTCCGTTTCATGATTATCAATGGGGCTCGTAGTTCACTTAAACTTGAAGAACAAAAAATTGGCGAATGATACTGTTTGGATGCTTTGCATATATGTTTCTTAGATTATATAGAAGCAATATATACAATGATTTCAACAGTCTACCTGTTCCATTCATTGTTCTACTTGTCGAAAGTTACATATAATTTCCGATAACGGATTAACCATTGGGGCTCATTGTTCACTTAAACTTGAAGATAAAAAAATTGGCGAATGTTACTGTTTAGATGCTTTGCATATAAGTTTCTTAGACTATATAGAAGCAACATATACAAAGATTTCACCCGTCTACCTGTACTATTCATTGTTCTACTTGTAGAAAGTTACAAATAATTTCCATTTCATGATTATCAATGGGGCTCGTAGTTCACTTAAACTTGAAGAACAAAAAATTGGCGAATTGTACTGTTTGGATGCTTTGCATATTTGTTTCGCAGACTATATAGAAACAATATATACAATGATTTCAACCGTCTACATGATCCATTCATTGTTCTACTTGTCGAAATTTACAAATAATTTCCTTTAAAGGATTAACAATGGGGCTCGTAGTTCACTTAAACATGAAGATGAAATAATTGGCGTATTGTACTGTTTGGATGCTTTGCATATATGTTTCTTAGATTATATAGAAGCAATATATACAATGATTTCAACCGTCTACCTGTTCCATTCATTGTTCTACTTGTCGAAAGTTACAAATAATTTCCGTTAAGGGATTAACAATGGGGATCGTAGTTTATTTAAACATGAAGAACAAAAAATTGGCGAATTGTACTGTTTG
Organism: Cerceris ruficornis; assembly: GCA_963989415.1. Lineage (NCBI taxonomy): Eukaryota > Metazoa > Arthropoda > Insecta > Hymenoptera > Crabronidae > Cerceris > Cerceris ruficornis. The sequence continues at coordinate 232,787 of CAXDIW010000516.1, forward strand.
GATGCTTTGCATATATGTTTCTTAGACTATATAGAAGCAATATATACAATGATTTCAACAGTCTACCTGTTCCATTCATTGTTCTACTTGTCGAAATTTACAAATAATTTTCTTTAAAGGATTAACAATGGGGCTCGTAGTTCACTTAAACTTGAAGAACAAAAAATTGGCGAATGATACTGTTTGGATGCTTTGCATATATGTTTCTTAGACTATATGGAAGCAATATATACAAAGATTTCAACCGTCTACCAGTTCTATTCATTGTTCTACTTGTCGAAAGTTACAAATAATTTCCGATAACGGATTAACCATTGGGGCTCATTGTTCAGTTAAACTTGAAGATAAAAAAATTGGCGAATGTTACTGTTTAGATGCTTTGCATATAAGTTTCTTAGACTATATAGAAGCAACATATACAATGATTTCAACCGTCTACCTGTTCGATTCATTGTTCTACTTGTAGAAAGTTACAAATAATTTCCGTTTCATGATTATCAATGGGGCTCGTAGTTCACTTAAACTTGAAGAACAAAAAATTGGCGAACGGTACTGTTTGGATGCTTTGCATATTTGTTTCGCAGACTATATAGAAGCAATATATGCAATGATTTCAACCGTCTACATGATCCATTCATTGTTCTACTTGTCGAAATTTACAAATAATTTCCTTTAAAGGATTAACAATGGGGCTCGTAGTTCACTTAAACATGAAGATGAAATAATTGGCGAATTGTACTGTTTGGATGCTTCGCATATATGTTTCTTAGATTATAAAGAAGCAATATATACAAAGATTTCAACCGTCTACCTGTTCGATTCTTTGTTCTACTTGTCGAAATTTACAAATAATTTCCTATAATGGATTAACAATGGGGCTCGTAGTTCACTTAAACTTGAAGAACAAAAAATTGGCGAATTGTACTGTTTGGATGCTTTCCATATATGTTTCTTAGACTATTTAGATGTAATATATAGAAAGATTTCACCCGTCTACCTGTACTATTCATTGTTCTACTTGTAGAAAGTTACAAATAATTTCCATTTCATGATTATCAATGGGGCTCGTAGTTCACTTAAACTTGAAGAACAAAAAATTGGCGAATTGTACTGTTTGGATGCTTTGCATATATGTTTCTTATACTATATAGAAGCAATATATACAAAGATTTCAACCGTCTACCTGTTCTATTCATTGTTCTACTTGTAGAAAGTTACAAATAATTTCCATTTCATGATTATCAATGGGGCTCGTAGTTCACTTAAACTTGAAGATCAAAAAATTGGCGAATTGTACTGTTTGGATGCTTTGCATATATGTTTCTTAGACTATATAGAAGCAATATATACAATGATTTCAACAGTCTACCTGTTCCATTCATTGTTCTACTTATCGAAAGTTACAAATAATTTCCGATAACGGATTAACCATTGGGGCTCATTGTTCACTTAAACTTGAAGATAAAAAAATTGGCGAATGTTACTGTTTAGATGCTTTGCATATAAGTTTCTTAGACTATATAGAAGCAACATATACAAAGATTTCAACCGTCTACCTGTTCTATTCATTGTTCTACTTGTAGAAAGTTACAAATAATTTCCGTTTCATGATTATCAATGGGGCTTGTAGTTCACTTAAACTTGAAGAACAAAAAATTGGCGAATGGTACTGTTTGGATGCTTTGCATATATGTTTCTTAGACTATATAGAAGCAATATATACAAAAATTTCAACCGTCTACCAGTTCCATTCATTGTTCTACTTGTCGAAAGTTACAAATAATTTCCTTTAAAGGATTAACAATGGGGCTCGTAGTTCACTTAAACTTGAAGAACAAAAAATTAGCGAACGGTACTGTTTGGATGCTTTGCGTACATGTTTCTTAGACTATATGGAAGCAATATATACAAAGATTTCAACCGTCTACGTGTTCCAATCATTGTTCTACTTGTCGAAATTTACAAATAATTTTCTTTAAAGGATTAACAATGGGGCTCGTTGTTCACTTAAACTTGAAGAACAATAAATTGGCGAATTGTACTGTTTGGATGCTTTGCATATATGTTTCTTAGACTATATAGAAGCAATATATACAAAGATTTCAACCGTCTACCTCTTCAATTCATTGTTCTACTTGTCGAAAGTTACAAATAATTTCCGATAAAGGATTAACAATGGGGCTCATTGTTCACTTAAACTTGAAGAACAAAAAATTGGCGAATGCTACTGTTTGGATGCTTTGCATATATGTTTCTTAGACTATATGGAAGCAATATATACAAAGATTTCAACCGTCTACCTGTTCTATTCATTGTTCTACTTGTCGAAAGTTACAAATAATTTCCGATAACGGATTAACCATTGGGGCTCATTGTTCAGTTAAACTTGAAGATAAAAAAATTGGCGAATGTTACTGTTTAGATGCTTTGCATATAAGTTTCTTAGACTATATAGAAGCAACATATACAAAGATTTCAACCGTCTACCTGTTCGATTCATTGTTCTACTTGTAGAAAGTTACAAATAATTTCCGTTTCATGATTATCAATGGGGCTCGTAGTTCACTTAAACTTGATGAACAAAAAATTGGCGAACGGTACTGTTTGGATGCTTTGCATATTTGTTTCGCAGACTATATAGAAGCAATATATGCAATGATTTCAACCGTCTACATGATCCATTCATTGTTCGACTTGTCGAAATTTACAAATAATTTCCTTTAAAGGATTAACAATGGGGCTCGTAGTTCACTTAAACATGAAGATGAAATAATTGGCGAATTGTACTGTTTGGATGCTTTGCATATATGTTTCTTAGATTATAAAGAAGCAATATATACAAAGATTTCAACCGTCTACCTGTTCCATTCATTGTTCTACTTGTCGAAATTATCAAATAATTTCCTTTTATGGATTAACAATGGGGCTCGTTGTTCACTTAAACTTGAAGAACAATAAATTGGCGAATTGTACTGTTTGGATGCTTTGCATATATGTTTCTTAGACTATATAGACGCAATATATACAAGGATTTCAACCGTCTACCTGTTCGATTCATTGTTCTACTTGTCGAAATTTACAAATAATTTCCTTTAAAGGATTAACAATGGGGCTCGTAGTTCACTTAAACTTGAAGAACAAAAAATTGGCGAATTGTACTGTTTGGATGCTTTCCATATATGTTTCTTAGACTATTTAGATGTAATATATAGAATGATTTCACCCGTCTACCTGTACTATTCATTGTTCTACTTGTAGAAAGTTACAAATAATTTCCATTTCATGATTATCAATGGGGCTCGTAGTTCACTTAAACTTGAAGAACAAAAAATTGGCGAATTGTACTGTTTGGATGCTTTGCATATATGTTTCTTAGACTATATAGAAGCAATATATACAATGATTTCAACAGTCTACCTGTTCCATTCATTGTTCTACTTGTCGAAAGTTACATATAATTTCCGATAACGGATTAACCATTGGGGCTCATTGTTCACTTAAACTTGAAGATAAAAAAATTGGCGAATGTTACTGTTTGGATGCTTTGCATATTTGTTTCGCAGACTATATAGAAACAATATATACAAAGATTTCAACCGTCTACATGATCCATTCATTGTTCTACTTGTCGAAATTTACAAATAATTTCCTTTAAAGGATTAACAATGGGGCTCGTAGTTCACTTAAACATGAAGATGAAATAATTGGCGAATTGTACTGTTTGGATGCTTTGCATATATGTTTCTTAGATTATATAGAAGTAATATATACAATGATTTCAACCGTCTACCTGTTCCATTCATTGTTCTACTTGTCGAAAGTTACAAATAATTTCCGTTAAGGGATTAACAATGGGGATCGTAGTTTACTTAAACATGAAGAACAAAAAATTGGCGAATTGTACTGTTTGGATGCTTTGCATATATGTTTCTTAGACTATATAGAAGCAATATGTACAATGATTTCAACCGTCTACCTGATCCATTCATTGTTCTACTTGTCGAAATTTACAAATAATTTCCTTTAAAGGATTAACAATGGGGCTCATTGTTCACTTATACTTGAAGAACAAAAAATTGGCGAATGGTACTGTTTGGATGCTTTGCATATATGTTTCTTAGACTATATAGAAGCAATATATACAAAGATTTCAACCGTCTACGTGTTCCAATCATTGTTCTACTTGTAGAAAGTTACAATTAATTTCCGTTAAAGGATTAACAATGGGGCTCGCTGTTCACTTAAACTTGAAGATCAAAAAATTGACGATTGTTACTGTTTAGATGCTTTGCATATAGGCTTCTTAGACTATATAGAAGCAACATATACAAAGATTTCAACCGTCTACCTGTTCTGTTCATTGTTCTACTTGTAGAAAGTTACAAATAATTTCCGTTTCATGATTATCAATGGGGCTCGTTGTTCACTTAAACTTGAAGAACAAAAATTTGGCGAATGGTACTGTTTGGATGCTTTGCATATATGTTTCTTAGATTATATAGAAGCAATATATACAAAGATTTCAAACGTCTACCTGTACTATTCATTGTTCTACTTGTAGAAAGTTACACATAATTTCCATTTCATGATTATCAATGGGGCTCGCTGTTCTCTTAAACTTGAAGATCAAAAAATTGGCGATTGTTACTGTTTAGATGCTTTGCATATAGGTTTCTTAGACTATATAGAAGCAATATATAGAAAGAATTCAACCGTCTACCTGTTCCATTCATTGTTCTACTTGTAGAAAGTTACAAATAATTTCCATTTCATGATTATCAATGGGGCTCGTTGTTCACTTAATCTTGAAGAACAAAAAATTGGCGAATGGTACTGTTTGAATGCTTTGCATATATGTTTCTTAGACTATATAGAAGCAATATATACAAAGATTTCAACCGTCTACCTGTTCCATTCATTGTTCTACTTGTAGAAAGTTACAAATAATTTCCGTTTCATGATTATCAATGGGGCTCGTTGTTCACTTAATCTTGGAGAACAAAAAATTGGCGATTGTTACTTTTTAGATGCTTTGCATATAGGTTTCTTAGGCTATATAGAAGCAACATATACAAAGATTTCAACCGTCTACCTGTTCTATTCATTGTTCTACTTGTCGAAAGTTACAAATAATTTCCGTTAAAGGATTAACAATGGGGCTCGCTGTTCACTTAAACTTGAAGATCAAAAAATTGGCGATTGTTACTGTTTAGATGCTTTGCATATAGGTTTCTTAGACTATATAGAAGCAACATATACAAAGAATTCAACCGTCTACCTGTTCTGTTCATTGTTCTACTTGTAGAAAGTTACAAATAATTTCCGTTTCATGATTATCAATGGGGCTCGTTGATCACTTAAACTTGAAGAACAAAAATTTGGCGAATGGTACTGTTTGGATGCTTTGCATATATGTTTCTTAGATTATATAGAAGCAATATATACAATGATTTCAAACGTCTACCTGTACTATTCATTGTTCTACTTGTAGAAAGTTACAATTAATTTCCGTTAAAGGATTAACAATGGGGCTCGTAGTTCACTTAAGCTTGAAGAACAAAAAATTGGAGAATTGTACTGTTTGGATGCTTTGCATATATGTTTCGTAGATTATATAGAAGCAATATATACAATGATTTCAACCGTCTACCTGATCCATTCATTGTTCTACTTGTCGACATTTACAAATAATTTCCTTTAAAGGATTAACAATGGAGCTCGTAGTTCACTTAAACTTGAAGATCAAAAAATTGGCGATTGTTACTGTTTAGATGCTTTGCATATAGGTTTCTTAGATTATATAGAAGCAAAATATACAAAGATTTCAACCTTCTACCTGTTCCATTCATTGTTCTGCTTGTCGAAACTTACAAATAATTTCCTTTAAATGATTAACAATGGGGCTCGTTGTTCACTTAAACTTGAAGAACAATAAATTGGCGAATTTTACTGTTTGGATGCTTTGCATATATGTTTCTTAGACTATTTAGAAGCAATATATAGAAAGAATTCAACCGTCTACCTGTTCCATTCATTGTTCTACTTGTAGAAAGTTACAAATAATTTCCATTTCATGATTATCAATGGGGCTCGCTGTTCACTTAAACTTGAAGAACAAAAGATTGGCGAATGGTACTGTTTGGATACTTTGCATATATGTTTCTTAGATTATATAGAAGCAATATATACAAAGATTTCAACCGTCTACCTGTTCCATTCATTGTTCTACTTGTCGAAATTTACAAATAATTTCCTTTAAAGGATTAACAATGGGGCTCGTTGTTCACTTAAACTTGAAGATCAAAAAATTGGCGATTGTTACTGTTTAGATGCTTTGCATATATGTTTCTTAGATTATATAGAAGCAATATATACAAAGATTTCAACCGTCTACCTGTTCCATTCATTGTTCTACTTGTCGAAAGTTACAAATAATTTCCGATAAAGGATTAACCATTGGGGCTCATTGTTCACTTAAACTTGAAGAACAAAAAATTGGCGAATGGTACTGTTTGGATGCTTTGCGTATATGTTTCTTAGACTATATGGAAGCAATATATACAAAGATTTCAACCGTCTACGTGTTCGAATCATTGTTCAACTTGTAGAAAGTTACAATTAATTTCCGTTAAAGGATTAACAATGGGGCTCGTAGTTCACTTAAACTTGAAGAACAAAAAATTGGCGAATTGTACTGTTTGGATGCTTTGCATATATGTTTCTTAGACTATTTAGAAGCAATATATAGAAAGATTTCACCCGTCTACCTGTACTATTCATTGTTCTACTTGTAGAAATTTACAAATAATTTCCTTTAAAGGATTAACAATGGGGCTCGTAGTTCACTTAAACTTGAAGAACAAAAAATTGGCGAATGGTACTGTTTGGATGCTATGCATATATGTTTCTTAGACTATTTAGAAGCAATATATAGAAAGATTTCACCCGTCTACCTGTACTATTCATTGTTCTACTTGTAGAAATTTACAAATAATTTCCTTTAAAGGATTAACAATGGGGCTCGTAGTTCACTTAAACTTGAAGAACAAAAAATTGGCGAATGGTACTGTTTGGATGCTATGCATAAATGTTTCTTATACTATATAGAAGCAATATATACAAAGATTTCACCCGTCTACCTGTACTATTCATTGTTCTAATTGTAGAAAGTTACAAATAATTTCCATTTCATGATTATCAATGGGGTTCGCTGTTCACTTAAACTTGAAAAACAAAAAATTGGCGATTGTTACTGTTTAGATGCTTTGCATATAGGTTTCGTAGACTATATAGAAGCAACATATACAAAGATTTCAACCGTCTACCTGTTCCATTCATTGTTCTACTTGTCGAAATTTACAAATAATTTCCTTTAAAGGATTAACAATGGGGCTCGTAGTTCACTTAAACTTGAAGAACAAAAAGTTGGCGAATGGTACTGTTTGGATGCTATGCATATATGTTTCCTATACTATATAGAAGCAATATATACAAAGATTTCAACCGTCTACCTGTTCCATTCACTGTTCTACTTGTCGAAAGTTACAAATAATTTCCGTTAAGGGATTAACAATGGGGATCGTAGTTTACTTAAACTTGAAGAACAAAAAATTGGCGAATTGTACTGTTTGGATGCTTTGCATATGTGTTTCTTAGACTATATAGAAGCAATATATACAAAGATTTCAACCGTCTACCTGTTCCATTCATTGTTCTCCTTGCCGAAAGTTACAAATAATTTCCGATAAAGGATTAACCATTGGGGCTCATTGTTCACTTAAACTTGAAGAACAAAAAATTGGCGAACGGTACTGTTTGGATGCTTTGCGTACATGTTTCTTAGACTATATGGAAGCAATATATACAAAGATTTCAACCGTCTACGGGTTCCAATCATTGTTCTACTTGTTGAAATTTACAAATAATTTCCTTTAAAGGATTAACAATGGGGCTCGTTGTTCACTTAAACTTGAAGAACAAAAAATTGGCGAATGGTACTGTTTGGATGCTATGCATATATGTTTCTTATACTATATAGAAGCAATATATACAAAGATTTCAACCGTCTACCTGTTCCATTCACTGTTCTACTTGTCGAAAGTTACAAATAATTTCCGTTAAGGGATTAACAATGGGGATCGTTGTTTACTTAAACTTGAAGAACAAAAAATTGGCGAATTGTACTGTTTGGATGCTTTGCATATATGTTTCTTATACTATATAGAAGCAACATATACAAATATTTCAACCGTCTACCTGTTCCATTCATTGTTCTACTTGTCGAAAATTACAAATAATTACCGATAAAGGATTAACCATTGGGGCTCATTGTTCACCTAAACTTGAAGAACAATAAATTGGCGAATGGTACTGTTTGGATGCTTTGCATATATGTTTCTTAGACTATATGGAAGCAATATATACAAAGATTTCAACCGTCTACGTGTTCCAATCATTGTTCTACTTGTCGAAATTTACAAATAATTTCCGTTAAAGGATTAACAATGGGGCTCGTAGTTCACTTAAACTTGAAGAACAAAAAATTGGCGAATTGGACTGTTTGGATGCTTTGCATATATGTTTCGTAGATTATATAGAAGCAATATATACAATGATTTCAACCGTCTACCTGATCCATTCATTTTTCTACTTGTCGAAATTTACAAATAATTTCCTTTAAAGGATTAACATTGGGGCTCGTAGTTCACTTAAACTGGAAGACCAAAAATTTGGCGAATGGTACTGTTTGGATGCTTTGCATATATGTTTCTTAGACTATATAGAAGCAATATATACAATGATTTCAACCGTCTACCTGTTCCATTCATTGTTCTACTTGTCGAAAATTACAAATAATTTCCGATAAAGGATTAACCATTGGGGCTCATTGTTCACTTAAACTTGAAGAACAAAAAATTGGCGAATGGTACTGTTTGGATGCTTTGCGTACATGTTTCTTAGAGTATATGGAAGCAATATATACAAAGATTTCAACCGCCTACGTGTTCCAATCATTGTTCTACTTGTCGAAATTTACAAATAATTTCCTCTAAATGATTAACAATGGGGCTCGTTGTTCACTTAAACTTGAAGAACAAAAAATTGGCGAATGGTACTGTTTGGATGCTTTGCATATATGTTTCTTAGACTATATAGAAGCAATATATACATTGATTTCAACCGGCTACCTGTTCCATTCATTGTTCTACTTGTCGCAAGTTACAAATAATTTCCGATAAAGGATTAACCATTGGGGCTCATTGTTCACTTAAACTTGAAGAACAAAAAATTGGCGAATGGTACTGTTTGGATGCTTTATATATATGTTTCTTAGACTATATGGAAGCAATATATACAAAGATTTCAACCGTCTACGTGTTCCAATCATTGTTCTACTTGTAGAAAGTTACAATTAATTTCCGTTAAAGGATTAACAATGGGGCTCGTAGTTCACTTAAACTTGAAGAACAAAAAATTGGCGAATTGGACTGTTTGGATGCTTTGCATATATGTTTCGTAGATTATATAGAAGCAATATATACAATGATTTCAACCGTCTACCTGAACCATTCATTTTTCTACTTGTCGAAATTTACAAATAATTTCCTTTAAAGGATTAACAATGGGGCTCGTAGTTCACTTAAACTTGAAGAACAAAAAATTGGTGAATTGTACTGTTTGGATGCTTTGCATATATGTTTCTTAGACTATATAGAAGCAATATATACAAAGATTTCAACCGTCTACCTGTTCCATTCATTGTTCTACTTGCCGAATGTTACAAATAATTTCCGATAAAGGATTAACCATTGGGGCTCATTGTTCACTTAAACTTGAAGAAGAAAAAATTGGCGAATTGTACTGTTTGGATGCTTTGCATATATGTTTCTTATACTATATAGAAGCAATATATACAAAGATTTCAACCGTCTACCTGTTCCATTCATTGTTCTACATGTCGAAAGTTACAAATAATTTCCGATAAAGGATTAACAATGGGTCTCATTGTTCACTTAAACTTGAAGAATAAAAAATTGGCGAATGGTACTGTTTGGATGCTTTGCATATATGTTTCTTAGACTATATGGAAGCAATATATACAAAGAAATCAACCGTCTACGTGTTCCAATCATTGTTCTACTTGTAGAAAGTTACAATTAATTTCCGTTAAAAGATTAACAATGGGGCTCGTAGTTCACTTAATCTTGAAGAACAAAAAATTGGCGAATTGGACTGTTTGGATGCTTTGCATATATGTTTCGTAGATTATATAGAAGCAATATATACAATGGTTTCAACCGTCTACCTGATCCATTCATTGTTCTACTTGTCGAAAATTACAAATAATTTCCGATAAAGGATTAACAATGGGGCTCATTGTTCACTTAACATTGAAGAACAAAAAATTGGCGAATGGTACTGTTTGGATGCTATGCATATATGTTTCTTATACTATATAGAAGCAATATATACAAAGATTTCAACCGTCTACCTGTTCCATTCATTGTTCTACTTGTCGAAAATTACAAATAATTTCCGATAAAGGATTAACCATTGGGGCTCATTGTTCACTTAAACTTGAAGAACAAAAAATTGGCGAATGGTACTGTTTGGATGCTTTGCATATAGGTTTCTTAGACTATATAGAAGCAACATATACAAAGATTTCTACCGTCTACCCGTTCTATTCATTGTTCTACTTGTAGAAATTTAGAAATAATTTCCTTTAAAGGATTAAAAATGGGGCTCGTAGTTCACTTAAACTTGAAGAACAAAAAATTGGCGAATGGTACTGTTTGGATGCTTTGCGTACATGTTTGTTAGACTATATGGAAGCAATATATACAAAGATTTCAACCGTCTACGTGTTCCAATCATTGTTCTACTTGTCGAAATTTACAAATAATTTCCTTTAAAGGATTAACAATGGGGCTCGTTGTTCACTTAAACTTGAAGAACAAAAAATTAGCGAATGGTACAGTTTGGATGCTTTGCAATATGTTTCTTAGACTATATAGAAGCAATATATACAATGATTTCAACCGTCTACCTATTCCATTCATTGTTCTACTTGCCGAAATTTACAAATAATTTCCTTTAAAGGATTAACAATGGGGCTCGTAGTTCACTTAAACTTGAAGAGCAAAAAATAGTCGAATTGTACTGTTTGGATGCTTTGCATATATGTTTCTTAGACTATATAGAAGCAATATATACAATGATTTCAACCGTCTACCTGTTCCATTCATTGTTCTACTTGTCGAAAGTTACAAATAATTTCCGTTAAGGGATTAACAATGGGGATCGTAGTTTACTTAAACTTGAAGAACAAAAAATTGGCGAACTGTACTGTTTGGATGCTTTGCATATATGTTTCTTAGATTATATGGAAGCAATATATACAAAGATTTCAACCGTCTACGTGTTCCAATCATTGTTCTACTTGTCGAAATTTACACATAATTTCCTTTAAAGGATTAACAATGGGGTTCGTTGTTCACTTAAACTTGAAGAACAATAAATCGGCGAATTGTACTGTTTGGATGCTTTGCATATATGTTTCTTAGACTATATAGGAGCAATATATACAAAGATTTCAACCGTCTACCTGTTCCATTCATTGTTCTACTTGTCGAAAGTTACAAATAATTTCCGATAAAGGATTAACAATGGGTCTCATTGTTCACTTAAACTTGAAGAACAAAAAATTGGCGAATGGTACTGTTTGGATGCTTTGCGTACATGTTTCTTAGACTATATGGAAGCAATATATACAAAGATTTCAACCGTCTACGTGTTCCAATCATTGTTCTACTTGTCGAAAGTTACAAATAATTTCCGTTAAGGGATTAACAATGGGGATCGTAGTTTACTTAAACTTGAAGAACAAAAAATTGGCGAACTGTACTGTTTGGATGCTTTGCATATATGTTTCTTAGACTATATAGAAGCAATATATACAATGATTTCAACCGTCTACCTATTCCATTCATTGTTCTACTTGCCGAAATTTACAAATAATTTCCTTTAAAGGATTAACAATGGGGCTCGTAGTTCACTTAAACTTGAAGAGCAAAAAATAGTCGAATTGTACTGTTTGTATGCTTTGCATATATGTTTCTTAGACTATATAGAAGCAATATATACAAAGATTTCAACCGTCTACGTGTTCCATTCATTGTTCTACTTGTAGAAAGTTACAATTAATTTCCGTTAAAGGATTAACAATGGGGCTCGTAGTTCACTTAAACTTGAAGAACAAAAAATTGGCGAATTGTACTGTTTGGATGCTTTGCATATATGTTTCTTAGACTATATAGACGCAATATATACAAGGATTTCAACCGTCTACCTGTTCCTTTCATTGTTCTACTTGTCGAAATTTACAAATAATTACCGATAAAGGATTAACCATTGGGACTCATTGTTCACTTAAACTTGAAGAACAAAAAATTGGCGAATTGTACTGTTTGGATGCTTTGCATATATGTTTCTTAGACTATATAGAAGCAATATATACAAAGATTTCAACCGTCTACCTGTTCCATTCATTGTTCTACTTGTCGAAAGTTACAAATAATTTCCGATAAAGGATTAACAATGGGGCTCATTGTTCACTTAACATTGAAGAACAAAAAATTGGCGAATGGTACTGTTTGGATGCTATGCATATATGTTTCTTATACTATATAGAAGCAATATATACAAAGATTTCAACCGTCTACCTGTTCCATTCATTGTTCTACTTGTCGAAAATTACAAATAATTTCCGATAAAGGATTAACCATTGGGGCTCATTGTTCACTTAAACTTGAAGAACAAAAAATTGGCGAATGGTACTGTTTGGATGCTTTGCATATAGGTTTCTTAGACTATATAGAAGCAACATATACAAAGATTTCTACCGTCTACCCGTTCTATTCATTGTTCTACTTGTAGAAATTTAGAAATAATTTCCTTTAAAGGATTAAAAATGGGGCTCGTAGTTCACTTAAACTTGAAGAACAAAAAATTGGCGAATGGTACTGTTTGGATGCTTTGCGTACATGTTTGTTAGACTATATGGAAGCAATATATACAAAGATTTCAACCGTCTACGTGTTCCAATCATTGTTCTACTTGTCGAAATTTACAAATAATTTCCTTTAAAGGATTAACAATGGGGCTCGTTGTTCACTTAAACTTGAAGAACAAAAAATTAGCGAATGGTACAGTTTGGATGCTTTGCAATATGTTTCTTAGACTATATAGAAGCAATATATACAATGATTTCAACCGTCTACCTATTCCATTCATTGTTCTACTTGCCGAAATTTACAAATAATTTCCTTTAAAGGATTAACAATGGGGCTCGTAGTTCACTTAAACTTGAAGAGCAAAAAATAGTCGAATTGTACTGTTTGGATGCTTTGCATATATGTTTCTTAGACTATATAGAAGCAATATATACAATGATTTCAACCGTCTACCTGTTCCATTCATTGTTCTACTTGTCGAAAGTTACAAATAATTTCCGTTAAGGGATTAACAATGGGGATCGTAGTTTACTTAAACTTGAAGAACAAAAAATTGGCGAACTGTACTGTTTGGATGCTTTGCATATATGTTTCTTAGATTATATGGAAGCAATATATACAAAGATTTCAACCGTCTACGTGTTCCAATCATTGTTCTACTTGTCGAAATTTACACATAATTTCCTTTAAAGGATTAACAATGGGGCTCGTTGTTCACTTAAACTTGAAGAACAATAAATCGGCGAATTGTACTGTTTGGATGCTTTGCATATATGTTTCTTAGACTATATAGGAGCAATATATACAAAGATTTCAACCGTCTACCTGTTCCATTCATTGTTCTACTTGTCGAAAGTTACAAATAATTTCCGATAAAGGATTAACAATGGGTCTCATTGTTCACTTAAACTTGAAGAACAAAAAATTGGCGAATGGTACTGTTTGGATGCTTTGCGTACATGTTTCTTAGACTATATGGAAGCAATATATACAAAGATTTCAACCGTCTACGTGTTCCAATCATTGTTCTACTTGTCGAAAGTTACAAATAATTTCCGTTAAGGGATTAACAATGGGGATCGTAGTTTACTTAAACTTGAAGAACAAAAAATTGGCGAACTGTACTGTTTGGATGCTTTGCATATATGTTTCTTAGACTATATAGAAGCAATATATACAATGATTTCAACCGTCTACCTATTCCATTCATTGTTCTACTTGCCGAAATTTACAAATAATTTCCTTTAAAGGATTAACAATGGGGCTCGTAGTTCACTTAAACTTGAAGAGCAAAAAATAGTCGAATTGTACTGTTTGTATGCTTTGCATATATGTTTCTTAGACTATATAGAAGCAATATATACAAAGATTTCAACCGTCTACGTGTTCCATTCATTGTTCTACTTGTAGAAAGTTACAATTAATTTCCGTTAAAGGATTAACAATGGGGCTCGTAGTTCACTTAAACTTGAAGAACAAAAAATTGGCGAATTGTACTGTTTGGATGCTTTGCATATATGTTTCTTAGACTATATAGACGCAATATATACAAGGATTTCAACCGTCTACCTGTTCCTTTCATTGTTCTACTTGTCGAAATTTACAAATAATTACCGATAAAGGATTAACCATTGGGACTCATTGTTCACTTAAACTTGAAGAACAAAAAATTGGCGAATTGTACTGTTTGGATGCTTTGCATATATGTTTCTTAGACTATATAGAAGCAATATATACAAAGATTTCAACCGTCTACCTGTTCCATTCATTGTTCTACTTGTCGAAAGTTACAAATAATTTCCGATAAAGGATTAACAATGGGTCTCATTGTTCACTTAAACTTGAAGAACAAAAAATTGGCGAATTGTACTGTTTGGATGCTTTGCATATATGTTTCTTAGACTATATGGAAGCAATATATACAAAGATTTCAACCGTCTACGTGTTCCATTCATTGTTCTACTTGTAGAAAGTTACAATTAATTTCCGTTAAAGGATTAACAATGGGGCTCGTAGTTCACTTAAACTTGAAGAACAAAAAATTGGCGAATTGTTCTGTTTGGATGCTTTGCATATATGTTTCGTATATTATATAGAAGCAATATATACAATGATTTCAACCGTCTACCTGATCCATTCATTGTTCTACTTGTCGAAATTTACAAATAATTTCCTTTAAAGGATTAACAATGGGGCTCGTAGTTCACTTAAACTTGAAGAACAAAAAATTGGCGAATTGTACTGTTTGGATGCTTTGCATATATGTTTCTTAGACTATTTAGAAGCAATATATAGAAAGATTTCACCCGTCTACCTGTACTATTCATTGTTCTACTTGTAGAAAGTTACAAATAATTTCCGTTTCATGATTATCAATGGGGCTCGTTCTTCACTTAAACTTGAAGAACAACAAATTGGCGAATGGTACTGTTTGGATGCTTTGCATATATGTTTCTTAGATTATACAGAAGCAATATATACAAAGATTTCAAACGTCTACCTGTTCCATTCATTGTTCTACTTGTCGAAAGTTACAAATAATTTCCGATAAAGTATTAACCATTGGGGCTCATTGTTCACTTAAACTTGAAGAACACAAAATTGGCGAATGGTACTGTTTGGATGCTTTGCGTACATGTTTCTTAGACTATATGGAAGCAATATATACAAAGATATCAACCGTCTACGTGTTCCAATCATTGTTCTACTTGTCGAAATTTACAAATAATCTCCTTTAAAGGATTAACAATGGGTCTCGTAGTTCACTTAAACTTGAAGAACAAAAAATTGGCGATTGTTACTGTTTAGATGCTTTGCATATATGTTTCTTAGACTATTTAGAAGCAATATATAGAAAGATTTCACCCGTCTACCTGTACTATTCATTGTTCTACTTGTAGAAATTTACAAATAATTTCCTTTAAAGGATTAACAATGGGGCTCGTAGTTCACTTAAACTTGAAGAACAAAAAATTGGCGAATGGTACTGTTTGGATGCTATGCATATATGTTTCTTATACTATATAGAAGCAATATATACAAAGATTTCACCCGTCTACCTGTACTATTCATTGTTCTACTTGTAGAAAGTTACAAATAATTTCCATTTCATGATTATCAATGGGGTTCGCTGTTCACTTAAACTTGAAGAACAAAAAATTGGCGATTGTTACTGTTTAGATGCTTTGCATATAGGTTTCGTAGACTATATAGAAGCAACATATACAAAGATTTCAACCGTCTACCTGATCCATTCATTGTTCTACTTGTCGAAATTTACAAATAATTTCCTTTAAAGGATTAACAATGGGGCACGTAGTTCACTTAAACTTGAAGAACAAAAAATTGGCGTATGGTACTGTTTGGATGCTTTGCATATATGTTTCTTAGATTATATAGAAGCAATATATACAAAGATTTCAACCGTCTACCTGTTCCATTCATTGTTCTACTTGTCGAAAGTTACAAATAATTTCCGATAAAGGATTAACCATTGGGGCTCATTGTTCACTTAAACTTGAAGAACAATAAATTGGCGAATTTTACTGTTTGGATGCTTTGCATATATGTTTCTTAGACTATTTAGAAGCAATATATAGAAAGATTTCACCCGTCTACCTGTACTATTCATTGTTCTACTTGTAGAAATTTACAAATAATTTCCTTTAAAGGATTAACAATGGGGCTCGTAGTTCACTTAAACTTGAAGAACAAAAAATTGGCGAATTGTTCTGTTTGGATGCTTTGCATATATGTTTCGTATATTATATAGAAGCAATATATACAATGATTTCAACCGTCTACCTGATCCATTCATTGTTCTACTTGTCGAAATTTACAAATAATTTCCTTTAAAGGATTAACAATGGGGCTCGTAGTTCACTTAAACTTGAAGAACAAAAAATTGGCGAATTGTACTGTTTGGATGCTTTGCATATATGTTTCTTAGACTATTTAGAAGCAATATATAGAAAGATTTCACCCGTCTACCTGTACTATTCATTGTTCTACTTGTAGAAAGTTACAAATAATTTCCGTTTCATGATTATCAATGGGGCTCGTTCTTCACTTAAACTTGAAGAACAACAAATTGGCGAATGGTACTGTTTGGATGCTTTGCATATATGTTTCTTAGATTATACAGAAGCAATATATACAAAGATTTCAAACGTCTACCTGTTCCATTCATTGTTCTACTTGTCGAAAGTTACAAATAATTTCCGATAAAGTATTAACCATTGGGGCTCATTGTTCACTTAATCTTGAAGGCCAACAAATTGGCGAATGGTACTGTTTGGATGCTTTGCGTACATGTTTCTTAGACTATATGGAAGCAATATATACAAGGATTTCAACCGTCTACCTGTTCCATTCATTGTTCTACTTGCCGAAAGTTACAAATAATTTCCGATAAAGGATTAACCATTGGGGCTCATTGTTCACTTAAACTTGAAGAACGAAAAATTGGCGAATTGTACTGTTTGGATGCTTTGCGTACATGTTTCTTAGACTATATGGAAGCAATATATACAAGGATTTCAACCGTCTACCTGTTCCATTCATTGTTCTACTTGCCGAAAGTTACAAATAATTTCCGATAAAGGATTAACCATTGGGGCTCATTGTTCACTTAAACTTGAAGAACAAAAAATTGGCGAACGGTACTGTTTGGATGCTTTGCGTACATGTTTCTTAGACTATATGGAAGCAATATATACAAAGATTTCAACCGTCTACGGGTTCCAATCATTGTTCTACTTGTCGAAAGTTACAAATAATTTCCGTTAAGGGATTAACAATGGGGATCGTAGTTTACTTAAACTTGAAGAACAAAAAATTGGCGAATTGTACTGTTTGGATGCTTTGCATAGATGTTTCTTAGACCATTTAGAAGCAGCATATACAAAGATTTCAACCGTCTACCTGTTCCATTCATTTTTCTACTTGTCGAAATTTACAAATAATTTCCTTTAAAGGATTAACAATGGGGCTCGTAGTTCACTTAAACTTGAAGAACAAAAAATTGGCGAATTGTACTGTTTGGATGCTTTGCATATATGTTTCTTAGACTATATAGAAGCAATATATACAAAGATTTCAACCGTCTACCTGTTCCATTCATTGTTCTACTTGCCGAATGTTACAAATAATTTCCGATAAAGGATTAACCATTGGGGCTCATTGCTCACTTAAACTTGAAGAACAAAAAATTGGCGAATTGTACTGTTTGGATGCTTTGCATATATGTTTCTTATACTATATAGAAGCAATATATACAAAGATTTCAACCGTCTACCTGTTCCATTCATTTTTCTACATGTCGAAAGTTACAAATAATTTCCGATAAAGGATTAACCATTGGGGCTCATTGTTCACTTAAACTTGAAGACCAAAAAATTGGCTAATGGTACTGTTTGGATGCTTTGTGTACATGTTTCTTAGACTATATGGAAGCAATATATACAAAGATTTCAACCGTCTACGTGTTCCAATGATTGTTCTACTTGTCGAAATTTACACATAATTTCCTATAAAGGATTAACAATGGGGCTCGTTGTTCACTTAAACTTGAAGAACAATAAATCGGCGAATTGTACTGTTTGGATGCTTTGCATATATGTTTCTTAGACTATATAGAAGCAAAATATAAAATGATTTCAACCGTCTACCTGTTCCATTCATTGTTCCACTTGTCGAATGTTACAAATAATTTCCGTTAAGGGATTAACAATGGGGATCGTAGTTTACTTAAACTTGAAGAACAAAAAATTGGCGAATTGTACTGTTTGGATGCTTCGCATATATGTTTCTTAGACTATATAGAAGCAATATATACAATGATTTCAACCGTCTACCTATTCCATTCATTGTTCTACTTGCCGAAATTTACAAATAATTTCCTTTAAAGGATTAACAATGGGGCTCGTAGTTCACTTAAACTTGAAGAGCAAAAAATAGTCGAATTGTACTGTTTGGATGCTTTGCATATATGTTTCTTAGACTATATAGAAGCAATATATACAATGATTTCAACTGTCTACCTGTTCCATTCATTGTTCTACTTGTCGAAAGTTACAAATAATTTCCGTTAAGGGATTAACAATGGGGATCGTAGTTTACTTAAACTTGAAGAACAAAAAATTGGCGAACTGTACTGTTTGGATGCTTTGCATATATGTTTCTTAGATTATATGGAAGCAATATATACAAAGATTTCAACCGTCTACGTGTTCCAATCATTGTTCTACTTGTCGAAATTTACACATAATTTCCTTTAAAGGATTAACAATGGGGCTCGTTGTTCACTTAAACTTGAAGAACAATAAATCGGCGAATTGTACTGTTTGGATTCTTTGCATATATGTTTCTTAGACTATATAGAAGCAAAATATACAATGATTTCAACCGTCTACCTGTTCCATTCATTGTTCTACTTGTCGAATGTTACAAATAATTTCCGTTAAGGGATTAACAATGGGGATCGTAGTTTACTTAAACTTGAAGAACAAAAAATTGGCGAATTGTACTGTTTGGATGTTTCGCATATATGTTTCTTAGACTATATAGAAGCAATATATACAATGATTTCAACCGTCTACCTATTCCTTCATTGTTCTACTTGCCGAAATTTACAAATAATTTCCTTTAAAGGATTAACAATGGGGCTCGTAGTTCACTTAAACTTGAAGAGCAAAAAATAGTCGAATTGTACTGTTTGGATGCTTTGCATATATGTTTCTTAGACTATATAGAAGCAATATATACAATGATTTCAACCGTCTACCTGTTCCATTCATTGTTCTACTTGTCGAAAGTTACAAATAATTTCCGTTAAGGGATTAACAATGGGGATCGTAGTTTACTTAAACTTGAAGAACAAAAAATTGGCGAATTGTACTGTTTGGATACTTTGCATATATGTTTCTTAGACTATATAGAAGCAATATATACAAAGATTTCAACCGTCTACGTGTTCCAATCATTGTTCTACTTGTAGAAAGTTACAATTAATTTCCGTTAAAGGATTAACAATGGGGCTCGTAGTTCACTTAAACTTGAAGAACAAAAAATTGGCGAATTGTACTGTTTGGATGCTTTGCATATATGTTTCTTAGACTATATAAAAGCATAATATACAATGATTTCAACCGTCTACCTGTTCCATTCATTGTTCTACTTGTCGAATGTTACAAATAATTTCCGTTAAGGGATTAACAATGGGGATCGTAGTTTACTTAAACTTGAAGAACAAAAAATTGGCGAACTGTACTGTTTGGATGCTTTGCATATATGTTTCTTAGACTATATAGAAGCAATATATACAATGATTTCAACCGTCTACCTATTCCATTCATTGTTCTACTTGCCGAAATTTACAAATAATTTCCTTTAAAGGATTAACAATGGGGCTCGTAGTTCACTTAAACTTGAAGAGCAAAAAATAGTCGAATTGTACTGTTTGTATGCTTTGCATATATGTTTCTTAGACTATATAGAAGCAATATATACAATGATTTCAACCGTCTACCTATTCCATTCATTGTTCTACTTGCCGAAATTTACAAATAATTTCCTTTAAAGGATTAACAATGGGGCTCGTAGTTCACTTAAACTTGAAGAGCAAAAAATAGTCGAATTGTACTGTTTGGATGCTTTGCATATATGTTTCTTAGACTATATAGAAGCAATATATACAATGATTTCAACCGTCTACCTGTTCCATTCATTGTTCTACTTGTCGAAAGTTACAAATAATTTCCGTTAAGGGATTAACAATGGGGATCGTAGTTTACTTAAACTTGAAGAACAAAAAATTGGCGAACTGTACTGTTTGGATGCTTTGCATATATGTTTCTTAGATTATATGGAAGCAATATATACAAAGATTTCAACCGTCTACGTGTTCCAATCATTGTTCTACTTGTCGAAATTTACACATAATTTCCTTTAAAGGATTAACAATGGGGCTCGTTGTTCACTTAAACTTGAAGAACAATAAATCGGCGAATTGTACTGTTTGGATGCTTTGCATATATGTTTCTTAGACTATATAGAAGCAAAATATACAATGATTTCAACCGTCTACCTGTTCCATTCATTGTTCTACTTGTCGAATGTTACAAATAATTTCCGTTAAGGGATTAACAATGGGGATCGTAGTTTACTTAAACTTGAAGAACAAAAAATTGGCGAATTGTACTGTTTGGATGCTTCGCATATATGTTTCTTAGACTATATAGAAGCAATATATACAATGATTTCAACCGTCTACCTATTCCATTCATTGTTCTACTTGCCGAAATTTACAAATAATTTCCTTTAAAGGATTAACAATGGGGCTCGTAGTTCACTTAAACTTGAAGAGCAAAAAATAGTCGAATTGTACTGTTTGGATGCTTTGCATATATGTTTCTTAGACTATATAGAAGCAATATATACAATGATTTCAACCGTCTACCTGTTCCATTCATTGTTCTACTTGTCGAAAGTTACAAATAATTTCCGTTAAGGGATTAACAATGGGGATCGTAGTTTACTTAAACTTGAAGAACAAAAAATTGGCGAATTGTACTGTTTGGATGCTTTGCATATATGTTTCTTAGACTATATAGAAGCAATATATACAAAGATTTCAACCGTCTACGTGTTCCAATCATTGTTCTACTTGTAGAAAGTTACAATTAATTTCCGTTAAAGGATTAACAATGGGGCTCGTAGTTCACTTAAACTTGAAGAACAAAAAATTGGCGAATTGTACTGTTTGGATGCTTTGCATATATGTTTCTTAGACTATATAAAAGCATAATATACAATGATTTCAACCGTCTACCTGTTCCATTCATTGTTCTACTTGTCGAATGTTACAAATAATTTCCGTTAAGGGATTAACAATGGGGATCGTAGTTTACTTAAACTTGAAGAACAAAAAATTGGCGAACTGTACTGTTTGGATGCTTTGCATATATGTTTCTTAGACTATATAGAAGCAATATATACAATGATTTCAACCGTCTACCTATTCCATTCATTGTTCTACTTGCCGAAATTTACAAATAATTTCCTTTAAAGGATTAACAATGGGGCTCGTAGTTCACTTAAACTTGAAGAGCAAAAAATAGTCGAATTGTACTGTTTGTATGCTTTGCATATATGTTTCTTAGACTATATAGAAGCAATATATACAATGATTTCAACCGTCTACCTATTCCATTCATTGTTCTACTTGCCGAAATTTACAAATAATTTCCTTTAAAGGATTAACAATGGGGCTCGTAGTTCACTTAAACTTGAAGAGCAAAAAATAGTCGAATTGTACTGTTTGGATGCTTTGCATATATGTTTCTTAGACTATATAGAAGCAATATATACAAAGATTTCAACCGTCTACCTGTTCCATTCATTGTTCTACTTGTCGAAAATTACAAATAATTACCGATAAAGGATTAACCATTGGGGCTCATTGTTCACTTAAACTTGAAGAACAAAAAATTGGCGAATTGCACTGTTTGGATGCTTTGCATATATGTTTCTTAGACTATATAGAAGCAATATATACAAAGATTTCAACCGTCTACCTGTTCCATTCATCGTTCTACTTGTCGAAAATTACAAATAATTACCGATAAAGTATTAACCATTGGGGCTCATTGTTCACTTAAACTTGAAGAACAAAAAATTGGCGAATTTTACTGTTTGGATGCTTTGCATATATGTTTCTTAGACTATATAGAAGCAATATATACAAAGATTTCAACCGTGTACCTGTTCCATTCATTGTTCTACTTGTCGAAAGTTACAAATAATTTCCTTTAAAGGATTAACAATGGGGCTCATTGTTCACTTAAACTTGAAGAACAAAAAATTTGCGAATTGTACTGGTTGGATGCTTTGCATATATGTTTCTTAGACTATATAGAAGCAATATATACAAAGATTTCAACCGTCTACCTATTCCATTCATTGTTCTACTTGTCGAAAGTTACAAATAATTTCCGTTAAGGGATTAACAATGGGGATCGTAGTTTACTTAAACTTGAAGAATAAGAAATTGGCGAATTGTAGTGTTTGGATGATTTGCATATATGTTTCTTAGACTATATAGAAGCAATATATACAATGATTTCAACCGTCTTACTATTCCATTCATTGTTCTACTTGCCGAAATTTACAAATAATTTCCTTTAAAGGATTAACAATGGGGCTCTTTGTTCACTTAAACTTGAAGTACAAAAAATGGGCGAATTGTACTGTTTGGATGCTTTGCATATATGTTTCGTAGACTATATAGAAGTAATATATACAAATATTTCAACCGTCTAACTGTTCCATTCATTGTTCTACTTGTCGAAAATTACAAATAATTTCCGATAAAGGATTAACCATTGGGGCTCATTGTTCACTTAAACTTGAAGAACAAAAATTGGCGAATGGTACTGTTTGGATGCTTTGCATATATGTTTCTTAGACTATATAGAAGCAATATATACAAAGATTTCAACCGTCTACCTTTTCCATTCATTGTTCTACTTGTCAAAAGTTGCAAATAATTTCCGATAACGGATTAACCATTGGGGCTCATTGTTCACTAAACTTGAAGAACAAAAAATTGTCGAATTGTACTGTTTGGATGCTTTGCATATATGTTTCTTAGACTACATAGATGCAATATATACAAAGATTTCAACCGTCTACCTGTTCCATTCATTGTTCTACTTGTCGAAAGTTACAATTAATTTCCGTTAAAGAATTAACAATGGGGCTCGTCGTTCACTTAAACTTGAAGAACAAAAAATTGGCGAATGGTACTGTTTGGATGCTTTGCATATATGTTTCTTAGACTATATAGAAGCAATATATACATTGATTTCAACCGGCTACCAGTTCCATTCATTGTTCTACTTCTCGCAAGTTACAAATAATTTCCGTTAAAGTATTAACAATGGGGCTCGTAGTTCATTTAAACTTGAAGAACAAAAAATTAGCGAATGGTACTGTTTGGATGCTTTGCATATATGTTTCTTAGACTATTTAGAAGCAATATATGCAATGATTTCAACCGTCTACCTATTCCATTCATTGTTCTACATGCCGAAATTTACAAATAATTTCCTTTAAAGGATTAACAATGGGGCTCGTAGTTCACTTAAACATGAAGAACAAAAAATTGGCGAATGGTACTGTTTGGATGCTTTGCATATATGTTTCTTAGACTATATAGAAGCAATATATACAAAGATTTCAACCGTCTAACTGTTCCATTCATTGTTCTACTTGCCGAAAGTTACAAATAATTTCCTTTAAAGGATTAACAATGGGGCGCGTTGTTCACTTAAACTTGAAGAACAATAAATTGGCGATTTGTGCTGTTTGGATGCTTTGCATATATGTTTCCTAGACTATATAGAAGCAATATATACAAAGATTTCAACCGTCTACCTGTTCCATTCATTGTTCTACTTGTCGAAAGTTACAAATAATTTCCGATAACGGATTAACCATTGGGGCTCATTGTTCACTTAAACTTGAAGAACAAAAGATTGGCGAATGGTACTGTTTGGATGCTTTGCATATATGTTTCTTAGACTATATAGAAGCAATATATACAAAGATTTCAACCGTCTACCTGTTCCATTCATTGTTCTACTTGTCGAAAATTACAAATAATTACCGATAAAGGATTAACCATTGGGGCTCATTGTTCACTTAAACTTGAAGAACAAAAAATTGGCGAATTGCACTGTTTGGATGCTTTGCATATATGTTTCTTAGACTATATAGAAGCAATATATACAAAGATTTCAACCGTCTACGTGTTCCAATCATTGTTCTACTTGTAGAAAGTTACAATTAATTTCCGTTAAAGGATTAACAATGGGGCTCGTAGTTCACTTAAACTTGAAGAACAAAAAATTGGCGAATTGTACTGTTTGGATGCTTTGCATATATGTTTCTTAGACTATATAAAAGCATAATATACAATGATTTCAACCGTCTACCTGTTCCATTCATTGTTCTACTTGTCGAATGTTACAAATAATTTCCGTTAAGGGATTAACAATGGGGATCGTAGTTTACTTAAACTTGAAGAACAAAAAATTGGCGAACTGTACTGTTTGGATGCTTTGCATATATGTTTCTTAGACTATATAGAAGCAATATATACAATGATTTCAACCGTCTACCTATTCCATTCATTGTTCTACTTGCCGAAATTTACAAATAATTTCCTTTAAAGGATTAACAATGGGGCTCGTAGTTCACTTAAACTTGAAGAGCAAAAAATAGTCGAATTGTACTGTTTGTATGCTTTGCATATATGTTTCTTAGACTATATAGAAGCAATATATACAATGATTTCAACCGTCTACCTATTCCATTCATTGTTCTACTTGCCGAAATTTACAAATAATTTCCTTTAAAGGATTAACAATGGGGCTCGTAGTTCACTTAAACTTGAAGAGCAAAAAATAGTCGAATTGTACTGTTTGGATGCTTTGCATATATGTTTCTTAGACTATATAGAAGCAATATATACAATGATTTCAACCGTCTACCTGTTCCATTCATTGTTCTACTTGTCGAAAGTTACAAATAATTTCCGTTAAGGGATTAACAATGGGGATCGTAGTTTACTTAAACTTGAAGAACAAAAAATTGGCGAACTGTACTGTTTGGATGCTTTGCATATATGTTTCTTAGATTATATGGAAGCAATATATACAAAGATTTCAACCGTCTACGTGTTCCAATCATTGTTCTACTTGTCGAAATTTACACATAATTTCCTTTAAAGGATTAACAATGGGGCTCGTTGTTCACTTAAACTTGAAGAACAATAAATCGGCGAATTGTACTGTTTGGATGCTTTGCATATATGTTTCTTAGACTATATAGAAGCAAAATATACAAT
Organism: Cerceris ruficornis; assembly: GCA_963989415.1. Lineage (NCBI taxonomy): Eukaryota > Metazoa > Arthropoda > Insecta > Hymenoptera > Crabronidae > Cerceris > Cerceris ruficornis. Next base: position 258,713 of record CAXDIW010000516.1, read on the forward strand.
GATTTCAACCGTCTACCTGTTCCATTCATTGTTCTACTTGTCGAATGTTACAAATAATTTCCGTTAAGGGATTAACAATGGGGATCGTAGTTTACTTAAACTTGAAGAACAAAAAATTGGCGAATTGTACTGTTTGGATGCTTCGCATATATGTTTCTTAGACTATATAGAAGCAATATATACAATGATTTCAACCGTCTACCTATTCCATTCATTGTTCTACTTGCCGAAATTTACAAATAATTTCCTTTAAAGGATTAACAATGGGGCTCGTAGTTCACTTAAACTTGAAGAGCAAAAAATAGTCGAATTGTACTGTTTGGATGCTTTGCATATATGTTTCTTAGACTATATAGAAGCAATATATACAATGATTTCAACCGTCTACCTGTTCCATTCATTGTTCTACTTGTCGAAAGTTACAAATAATTTCCGTTAAGGGATTAACAATGGGGATCGTAGTTTACTTAAACTTGAAGAACAAAAAATTGGCGAATTGTACTGTTTGGATGCTTTGCATATATGTTTCTTAGACTATATAGAAGCAATATATACAAAGATTTCAACCGTCTACGTGTTCCAATCATTGTTCTACTTGTAGAAAGTTACAATTAATTTCCGTTAAAGGATTAACAATGGGGCTCGTAGTTCACTTAAACTTGAAGAACAAAAAATTGGCGAATTGTACTGTTTGGATGCTTTGCATATATGTTTCTTAGACTATATAAAAGCATAATATACAATGATTTCAACCGTCTACCTGTTCCATTCATTGTTCTACTTGTCGAATGTTACAAATAATTTCCGTTAAGGGATTAACAATGGGGATCGTAGTTTACTTAAACTTGAAGAACAAAAAATTGGCGAACTGTACTGTTTGGATGCTTTGCATATATGTTTCTTAGACTATATAGAAGCAATATATACAATGATTTCAACCGTCTACCTATTCCATTCATTGTTCTACTTGCCGAAATTTACAAATAATTTCCTTTAAAGGATTAACAATGGGGCTCGTAGTTCACTTAAACTTGAAGAGCAAAAAATAGTCGAATTGTACTGTTTGTATGCTTTGCATATATGTTTCTTAGACTATATAGAAGCAATATATACAATGATTTCAACCGTCTACCTATTCCATTCATTGTTCTACTTGCCGAAATTTACAAATAATTTCCTTTAAAGGATTAACAATGGGGCTCGTAGTTCACTTAAACTTGAAGAGCAAAAAATAGTCGAATTGTACTGTTTGGATGCTTTGCATATATGTTTCTTAGACTATATAGAAGCAATATATACAAAGATTTCAACCGTCTACCTGTTCCATTCATTGTTCTACTTGTCGAAAATTACAAATAATTACCGATAAAGGATTAACCATTGGGGCTCATTGTTCACTTAAACTTGAAGAACAAAAAATTGGCGAATTGCACTGTTTGGATGCTTTGCATATATGTTTCTTAGACTATATAGAAGCAATATATACAAAGATTTCAACCGTCTACCTGTTCCATTCATCGTTCTACTTGTCGAAAATTACAAATAATTACCGATAAAGTATTAACCATTGGGGCTCATTGTTCACTTAAACTTGAAGAACAAAAAATTGGCGAATTTTACTGTTTGGATGCTTTGCATATATGTTTCTTAGACTATATAGAAGCAATATATACAAAGATTTCAACCGTGTACCTGTTCCATTCATTGTTCTACTTGTCGAAAGTTACAAATAATTTCCTTTAAAGGATTAACAATGGGGCTCATTGTTCACTTAAACTTGAAGAACAAAAAATTTGCGAATTGTACTGGTTGGATGCTTTGCATATATGTTTCTTAGACTATATAGAAGCAATATATACAAAGATTTCAACCGTCTACCTATTCCATTCATTGTTCTACTTGTCGAAAGTTACAAATAATTTCCGTTAAGGGATTAACAATGGGGATCGTAGTTTACTTAAACTTGAAGAATAAGAAATTGGCGAATTGTAGTGTTTGGATGATTTGCATATATGTTTCTTAGACTATATAGAAGCAATATATACAATGATTTCAACCGTCTTACTATTCCATTCATTGTTCTACTTGCCGAAATTTACAAATAATTTCCTTTAAAGGATTAACAATGGGGCTCTTTGTTCACTTAAACTTGAAGTACAAAAAATGGGCGAATTGTACTGTTTGGATGCTTTGCATATATGTTTCGTAGACTATATAGAAGTAATATATACAAATATTTCAACCGTCTAACTGTTCCATTCATTGTTCTACTTGTCGAAAATTACAAATAATTTCCGATAAAGGATTAACCATTGGGGCTCATTGTTCACTTAAACTTGAAGAACAAAAATTGGCGAATGGTACTGTTTGGATGCTTTGCATATATGTTTCTTAGACTATATAGAAGCAATATATACAAAGATTTCAACCGTCTACCTTTTCCATTCATTGTTCTACTTGTCAAAAGTTGCAAATAATTTCCGATAACGGATTAACCATTGGGGCTCATTGTTCACTAAACTTGAAGAACAAAAAATTGTCGAATTGTACTGTTTGGATGCTTTGCATATATGTTTCTTAGACTACATAGATGCAATATATACAAAGATTTCAACCGTCTACCTGTTCCATTCATTGTTCTACTTGTCGAAAGTTACAATTAATTTCCGTTAAAGAATTAACAATGGGGCTCGTCGTTCACTTAAACTTGAAGAACAAAAAATTGGCGAATGGTACTGTTTGGATGCTTTGCATATATGTTTCTTAGACTATATAGAAGCAATATATACATTGATTTCAACCGGCTACCAGTTCCATTCATTGTTCTACTTCTCGCAAGTTACAAATAATTTCCGTTAAAGTATTAACAATGGGGCTCGTAGTTCATTTAAACTTGAAGAACAAAAAATTAGCGAATGGTACTGTTTGGATGCTTTGCATATATGTTTCTTAGACTATTTAGAAGCAATATATGCAATGATTTCAACCGTCTACCTATTCCATTCATTGTTCTACATGCCGAAATTTACAAATAATTTCCTTTAAAGGATTAACAATGGGGCTCGTAGTTCACTTAAACATGAAGAACAAAAAATTGGCGAATGGTACTGTTTGGATGCTTTGCATATATGTTTCTTAGACTATATAGAAGCAATATATACAAAGATTTCAACCGTCTAACTGTTCCATTCATTGTTCTACTTGCCGAAAGTTACAAATAATTTCCTTTAAAGGATTAACAATGGGGCGCGTTGTTCACTTAAACTTGAAGAACAATAAATTGGCGATTTGTGCTGTTTGGATGCTTTGCATATATGTTTCCTAGACTATATAGAAGCAATATATACAAAGATTTCAACCGTCTACCTGTTCCATTCATTGTTCTACTTGTCGAAAGTTACAAATAATTTCCGATAACGGATTAACCATTGGGGCTCATTGTTCACTTAAACTTGAAGAACAAAAGATTGGCGAATGGTACTGTTTGGATGCTTTGCATATATGTTTCTTAGACTATATAGAAGCAATATATACAAAGATTTCAACCGTCTACCTGTTCCATTCATTGTTCTACTTGTCGAAAATTACAAATAATTACCGATAAAGGATTAACCATTGGGGCTCATTGTTCACTTAAACTTGAAGAACAAAAAATTGGCGAATTGCACTGTTTGGATGCTTTGCATATATGTTTCTTAGACTATATAGAAGCAATATATACAAAGATTTCAACCGTCTACCTGTTCCATTCATCGTTCTACTTGTCGAAAATTACAAATAATTACCGATAAAGGATTAACCATTGGGGCTCATTGTTCACTTAAACTTGAAGAACAAAAAATTGGCGAATTTTACTGTTTGGATGCTTTGCATATATGTTTCTTAGACTATATAGAAGCAATATATACAAAGATTTCAACCGTGTACCTGTTCCATTCATTGTTCTACTTGTCGAAAGTTACAAATAATTTCCTTTAAAGGATTAACAATGGGGCTCATTGTTCACTTAAACTTGAAGAACAAAAAATTTGCGAATTGTACTGGTTGGATGCTTTGCATATATGTTTCTTAGACTATATAGAAGCAATATATACAAAGATTTCAACCGTCTACCTATTCCATTCATTGTTCTACTTGTCGAAAGTTACAAATAATTTCCGTTAAGGGATTAACAATGGGGATCGTAGTTTACTTAAACTTGAAGAATAAGAAATTGGCGAATTGTAGTGTTTGGATGATTTGCATATATGTTTCTTAGACTATATAGAAGCAATATATACAATGATTTCAACCGTCTTACTATTCCATTCATTGTTCTACTTGCCGAAATTTACAAATAATTTCCTTTAAAGGATTAACAATGGGGCTCTTTGTTCACTTAAACTTGAAGTACAAAAAATGGGCGAATTGTACTGTTTGGATGCTTTGCATATATGTTTCGTAGACTATATAGAAGTAATATATACAAATATTTCAACCGTCTAACTGTTCCATTCATTGTTCTACTTGTCGAAAATTACAAATAATTTCCGATAAAGGATTAACCATTGGGGCTCATTGTTCACTTAAACTTGAAGAACAAAAATTGGCGAATGGTACTGTTTGGATGCTTTGCATATATGTTTCTTAGACTATATAGAAGCAATATATACAAAGATTTCAACCGTCTACCTTTTCCATTCATTGTTCTACTTGTCAAAAGTTACAAATAATTTCCGATAACGGATTAACCATTGGGGCTCATTGTTCACTAAACTTGAAGAACAAAAAATTGTCGAATTGTACTGTTTGGATGCTTTGCATATATGTTTCTTAGACTACATAGATGCAATATATACAAAGATTTCAACCGTCTACCTGTTCCATTCATTGTTCTACTTGTCGAAAGTTACAATTAATTTCCGTTAAAGAATTAACAATGGGGCTCGTTGTTCACTTAAACTTGAAGAACAAAAAATTGGCGAATGGTACTGTTTGGATGCTTTCCATATATGTTTCTTAGACTATATAGAAGCAATATATACAATGATTTCAACCGTCTACCTGTTCCATTCATTGTTCTACTTGTCGAAAGTTACAAATAATTTCCGTTAAGGGATTAACAATGGGGATCGTAGTTTACTTAAACTTGAAGAACAAAAAATTGGCGAACTGTACTGTTTGGATGCTTTGCATATATGTTTCTTAGATTATATGGAAGCAATATATACAAAGATTTCAACCGTCTACGTGTTCCAATCATTGTTCTACTTGTCGAAATTTACACATAATTTCCTTTAAAGGATTAACAATGGGGCTCGTTGTTCACTTAAACTTGAAGAACAATAAATCGGCGAATTGTACTGTTTGGATGCTTTGCATATATGTTTCTTAGACTATATAGAAGCAAAATATACAATGATTTCAACCGTCTACCTGTTCCATTCATTGTTCTACTTGTCGAATGTTACAAATAATTTCCGTTAAGGGATTAACAATGGGGATCGTAGTTTACTTAAACTTGAAGAACAAAAAATTGGCGAATTGTACTGTTTGGATGCTTCGCATATATGTTTCTTAGACTATATAGAAGCAATATATACAATGATTTCAACCGTCTACCTATTCCATTCATTGTTCTACTTGCCGAAATTTACAAATAATTTCCTTTAAAGGATTAACAATGGGGCTCGTAGTTCACTTAAACTTGAAGAGCAAAAAATAGTCGAATTGTACTGTTTGGATGCTTTGCATATATGTTTCTTAGACTATATAGAAGCAATATATACAATGATTTCAACCGTCTACCTGTTCCATTCATTGTTCTACTTGTCGAAAGTTACAAATAATTTCCGTTAAGGGATTAACAATGGGGATCGTAGTTTACTTAAACTTGAAGAACAAAAAATTGGCGAATTGTACTGTTTGGATGCTTTGCATATATGTTTCTTAGACTATATAGAAGCAATATATACAATGATTTCAACAGTCTACCTGTTCCATTCATTGTTCTACTTGTCGAAAGTTACAAATAATTTCCGTTAAAGTATTAACAATAGGGCTCGTAGTTCACTTAAACTTGAAGAACAAAAAATTGGCGAATTGTACTGTTTGGATGCTTTGCATATATGTTTCGTAGGTTATATAGAAGCAATATATACAAAGATTTCAACCGTCTGTGTGTTCCAATCATTGTTCTACTTGTAGAAAGTTACAATTAATTTCCGTTAAAGGATTAACAATGGGGCTCGTAGTTCACTTAAACTTGAAGAACAAAAAATTGGCGAATTGTACTGTTTGGATGCTTTGCATATATGTTTCGTAGGTTATATAGAAGCAATATATACAATGATTTCAACCGTCTACCTGATCCATTCATTGTTCTACTTGTCGAAATTTACAAATAATTTCCTTTAAAGGATTAACAATGGGGCTCGTAGTTCACTTAAACTTGAAGAACAAAAAATTGGCGAATGGTACTGTTTGGATGCTTTGCATATATGTTTCTTAGACTATATAGAAGCAATATATACAAAGATTTCAACCATCTACCTGTTCCATTCATTGTTCTACTTGTTGAAAGTTACAAATAATTTCCGATAACGGATTAACCATTGGGGCTCATTGTTCACTTAAACTTGAAGAACAAAAAATTGGCGAATTGTACTGTTTGGATGCTTTGCATATATGTTTCTTATACTATAAAGAAGCAATATATACAAAGATTTCAACCGTCTACCTGTTCCATTCGCTGTTCTACTTGTCGAAAGTTACAAATAATTTCCGTTAAGGGATTAACAATGGCGATCGTAGTTCACTTAAACTTGAAGAACAAAAAATTGGCGAATTGTACTGTTTGGATGCTTTGCGTACATGTTTCTTAGGCTATATGGAAGCAATATATACAAAGATTTCAACCGTCTACGTGTTCCAATCATTGTTCTACTTGTCGAAATTTACAAATAATTTCCTTTAAAGGATTAACAATGGCGCTCGTTGTTCACTTAATCTTGAAGAACAAAAAAGGGGCGAATGGTACTGTTTGGATGCTTTGCATATATGTTTCTTAGACTATAAAGAAGCAATATATACATTGATTTCAACCGTCTACCTGTTCCATTTATTGTTCTACTTGTCGCAAGTTACAAATAATTTCCGTTAAAGTATTAACAATGGGGCTCGTAGTTCACTTAAACTTGAAGATCAAAAAATTGGCGACTGGTACTGTTTGGATGCTTTGCATATATGTTTCTTAGACTATATTGAAGCAATATATACAAGGATTTCAACCGTCTACCTGTTCCATTAATTGTTCTACTTGTCGAAAGTTACAAATAATTTCCGATAAAGGATTAACAATGGGGCTCATTGTTCACTTAACATTGAAGAACAAAAAATTGGCGAATGGTACTGTTTGGATGCTTTGCATATATGTTTCTTAGACTATATAGAAGCAATATATATAATGATTTCAACCGTCTACCTGTTCCATTTCTTGTTCTACTTGTAGAAAGTTACAAATAATTTCCGTTTCATAATTATCAATCGGGCTTGTTGTTCACTTAAACTTGATGAACAAAAAATTGGCGAATGGTACTGTTTGGATGCTTTGCATATATGTTTCTTAGACTATATAGAAGCAACATATAGAAAGATTTCACCCGTCTACCTGTTCTATTCATTGTTCTACTTGTAGAAAGTTACAAATAATTTCCGTTTCATAATTATCAATGGGGCTTGTTGTTCACTTAAACTTGATGAACAAAAAATTGGCGAATGGTACTGTTTGGATGCTTTGCACATATGTTTCTTAGGCTATATAGAAGCAATATATACAATGATTTCAACAGTCTACCTGTTCCATTCATTGTTCTACTTGTCGAAAGTTACAAATAATTTCCGTTAAAGTATTAACAATAGGGCTCGTAGTTCACATAAACTTGAAGATCAAAAAATTGGCGAATTGTACTGTTTGGATGATTTGCATATATGTTTCTTAGACTATATAGAAGCAATATATAAAATGATTTCAACCGTCTACCTTTTCCATTCATTAATCTACTTGTCGAAAGTTACAAATAATTTCCGTTTCATGATTATCAATGGGGCTCGTAGTTTACTTAAATTTGAAGAACAAAAAATTGGCGAATGGTACTGTTTGGATGCTTTGCATATATGTTTCTTAGACTATATAGAAGCAACATATAGAAAGATTTCACCCGTCTACCTGTTCTATTCATTGTTCTACTTGTAGAAAGTTACAAATAATTTCCGATAAAGGATTAACAATGGGGCTCATTGTTCACTTAACCATGAAGAACAAAAAATTGGCGAATGGTACTGTTTGGATGCTTTGCATATATGTTTCTTAGACTATATAGAAGCAATATATATAATGATTTCAACCGTCTACCTGTTCCATTTCTTGTTCTACTTGTCGAAAGTTACAAATAATTTCCTTTAAAGGATTAACAATGGGGCTCGTTGTTCACTTAAACTTGAAGAACAATGAATTGGCGACTGGTACTGTTTGGATGCTTTGCATATATGTTTCTTAGACTATATTGAAGCAATATATACAAGGATTTCAACCGTCTACCTGTTCCATTCATTGTTCTACTTCTCGAAAGTTACAAATAATTTCCGATAAAGGATTAACAATGGGGCTCATTGTTCACTTAAACTTGAAGAACAAAAAATTGGCGAATGGTACTGTTTGGATGCTTTGCATATATGTTTCTTAGACTATATAGAAGCAATATATAGAAATATTTCACCCGTCTACCTGTACTATTCATTGTTCTACTTGTAGAAAGTTACAAATAATTTCCATTTCATGATTATCAATGGGGTTCGTTGTTCACTTATACTTGAAGAACAATAAATTGGCGAATTGTACTGTTTGGATGCTATGCATATATGTTTCTTAGACTATATAGAAGCAATATATACAAAGATTTCAACCGTCTACGTGTTCCAATCATTGTTTTACTTGTAGAAAGTTACAAATAATTTCCATTTCATGATTATCAATGGGGTTCGTTGTGCACTTAAACTTAAAGAACAATAAATTGGCAAATTGTACTGTTTTGATGCTTTGCATATATGTTTCTTAGACTATATAGATGCAATATATACAATGATTTCAACAGTCTACCTGTTCCATTCAATGTTCTACTTGTCGAAATTTACAACTAATTTCCTTTAAAGGATTAACATTGGGGCTCGTAGTTCACTTAAACTTGAAGAACAAAAAATTGGAAAATTGTACTGTTTGGATGCTTTGCACATATGTTTCTTAGACTATATAGAAGCAATATATACAATGATTTCAACCGTCTACCTGTTCCATTCCTTGTTCTACTTGTCGAAAGTTACAAATAATTTCCGTTTCATGATTATCAATGGGGCTCGTAGTTTACTTAAATTTGAAGAACAAAAAATTGGCGAATTGTACTGTTTTGATGCTTTGCATATATGTTTCTTAGACTATATAGATGCAATATATACAATGATTTCAACCGTCTACCTGTTCCATTCATTGTTCTACTTGTCGAAATATACAAATAATTTCCTTTTAAGGATTAACAATGGGGCTCGTAGTTCACTTAAACTTGAAGAAAAAAAATTGGCGAATGGTAATGTTTGGATGCTTTGCATATATGTATTTCAGACTATATAGAAGCAATATATACAAAGATTTCAACCGTCTACCTGTTCCATTCATTGTTCTACTTGTCGAAAGATACAAATAATTTCCGATAAAGGATTAACCATTGGGGCACATTGTTCACTTGTACTTGAAGCACAAAAAATTGGCGAATTGTACTGTTTTGATTCTTTGCATATATGTTCCTTAGACTATATAGAAGCAATATATACAATGATTTCAACCGTCTACCTATTCCATTCATAGTTCTACTTGTCGTCAATTACAAATAATTTCCGTTTCATGATTATCAATGGGGCGCGTTGTTCACGTACACTTGAAGAACAAAAAATTGGCGAATGGTACTTTTTGGATGCTTTGCATATATGTTTCTTAGACTATATAGAAGCAATATATACAATGATTTCAACCGTCTACCTGTTCCATTCATTGTTCTACTTGTCGAAATTTACAAATAATTTCCTTTAAAGGATTAACAATGGGGCTCGTAGTTCACTTAAACTTGAAGAACAAAAAATTGGCGAATGGTACTGTTCGGATGCTTTGCATATATGTTTCTTAGACTATATAGAAGCAACATATAGTAAGATTTCACCCGTCTACCTGTTCTATTCATTGTTCTACTTGTAGAAAGTTACAAATAATTTCCGTTTCATAATTATCAATGGGGCTTGTTGTTCACTTAAACTTGATGAACAAAAAATTGGCGAATGGTACTGTTTGGATGCTTTGCACATATGTTTCTTAGACTATATAGAAGCAGTATATACAATGATTTCAACAGTCTACCTGTTCCATTCATTGTTCTACTTGTCGAAAGTTACAAATAATTTCCGTTAAAGTATTAACAATAGGGCTCGTAGTTCACATAAACTTGAAGATCAAAAAATTGGCGAATTGTACTGTTTGGATGATTTGCATATATGTTTCTTAGACTATATAGAAGCAATATATAAAATGATTTCAACCGTCTACCTGTTCCATTCATTAATCTACTTGTCGAAAGTTACAAATAATTTCCGTTTCATGATTATCAATGGGGCTCGTAGTTTACTTAAATTTGAAGAACAAAAAATTGGCGAATTGTACTGTTTGGATTCTATGCATATATGTTTCTTAGACTATGTAGAAGCAATATATAGAAAGATTTCACCCGTCTACCTGTACTATTCATTGTTCTACTTGTAGAAAGTTACAAATAATTTCCATTTCATGATTATCAATGGGGTTCGTTGTGCACTTAAACTTGAAGAACAATAAATTGGCAAATTGTACTGTTTTGATGCTTTGCATATATGTTTCTTAGACTATATAGATGCAATATATACAATGATTTCACCAGTCTACCTGTTCCATTCATTGTTCTACTTGTCGAAATTTACAACTAATTTCCTTTAAAGGATTAACATTGGGGCTCGTAGTTCACTTAAACTTGAAGAACAAAAAATTGGCGAATTGTACTGTTTGGATGCTTTGCACATATGTTTCTTAGACTATATAGAAGCAATATATACAATGATTTCAACCGTCTACCTGTTCCATTCCTTGTTCTACTTGTCGAAAGTTACAAATAGTTTCCTTTAAAGGATTAACAATGGGGCTCGTTGTTCACTTAAACTTGAAGAACAATGAATTGGCGACTGGTACTGTTTGGATGCTTTGCATATATGTTTCTTAGACTATATAGAAGCAATATATATACAAAGATTTCAACCGTCTACCTGTTCCATTCATTGTTCTACTTGTCGAAAGTTACAAATAATTTCCGGTAAAGGATTAACAATGGGGCTCATTGTTCACTTAACCTTGAAGAACAAAAAATTGGCGAATGTTACTGTTTAGATGCTTTGCATATATGTTTCTTAGACTATATAGAAGCAATATATACAAAGTTCTCAACCGTCTACCTGTACCATTCATTGTTCTACTTGTCGAAAGATACAAATAATTTCCGATAAAGGATTAACCATTGGGGCTCATTGTTCACTTATACTTGAAGAACAAAAAATTGGCGAATTGTACTGTTTGGATTCTTTGCATATATGTTTCTTAGACTATATAGAAGCAATATATAGAAAGATTTCACCCGTCTACCTGTACTATTCATTGTTCTACTTGTAGAAAGTTACAAATAATTTCCATTTCATGATTATCAATGGGGTTCGTTGTTCACTTAAACTTGAAGATCAAAAAATTGGCGAATGTTACTGTTTAGATGCTTTGCATATAGGTTTCTTAGACTATATAGAAGCAACATATACAAAGATTTCTACCGTCTACCCGTTCTATTCATTGTTCTACTTGTAGAAAGTTAGAAATAATTTCCTTTAAAGGATTAAAAATGGGGCTAGTAGTTCACTTAAACTTGAAGAACAAAAAATTGGCGAATGGTACTGTTTGGATCCTTTGCATATATGTTTCTTAGACTATATAGAAGCAATATATACAAAGATTTCAGCCGTCTACGTGTTCCATTCATTGTTCTACTTGTCGAAAATTACTAATAATTTCCGATAAAGGATTAACAATGGGGCTCATTGTTCACTTAAACTTGAAGAACAAAAAATTGGCGAATGGTACTGTTTGGATGCTTTGCGTACATGTTTCTTAGACTATATGGAAGCAATATATACAAAGATTTCAACCGTCTACGTGTTCCAATCATTGTTCTACTTGTCGAAATTTACAAATAATTTCCTTTAAAGGATTAACAATGTGGCCCGTTGTTCACTTAAACTTGAAGAACAATAAATTGGCAAATTGTACTGATTTGATACTTTGCATATATGTTTCTTAGACTATATAGAAGCAATATATACAATGATTTCAACCGTCTACCTGTTCCATTCCTTGTTCTACTTGTCGAATGTTACAAATAGTTTCCTTTGAAGGATTAACAATGGGGCTCGTTGTTCACTTAAACTTGAAGAACAATGAATTGGCGACTGGTACTGTTTGAATGCTTTGCATATATGTTTCTTAGACTATATAGAAGCAATATATATACAAAGATTTCAACCGTCTACCTGTTCCATTCATTGTTTTACTTGTCGAATGTTACAAATAATTTCCGTTAAATGATTAACAATGGGGCTCGTAGTTCACTTAAACTTGAAGAACAAAAAATTGGCGACTGGTACTGTTTGGATGCTTTGCATATATGTTTCTTAGACTATACAGAAGCAATATATAAAAAGATTTCAACCGTCTACCAGTTCCATTCATTGTTCTACTTGTCGAAATTTACAAATAATTTCCTTTAAAGGATTAACGATGGGGCTCGTAGTTCACTTAAACTTGAAGAACAAATAATTGTCGAATTGTACTGTTTGGATGCTTTGCATATATGTTTCTTAGACTATATAGAAGCAATATACACATTGATTTCAACCGTCTACCTGTTCCACTCATTGTTCTACTTGTCGCAAGTTACAAATAATTTGCGTTAAAGTATTAACAATGGGTCTCGTAGTTCACTTAAACTTGAAGATGAAATAATTGGCGAATTGTACTGTTTGGATGCTTTGCATATATGTTTCTTAGATTATATAGAAGCAATATATACAAAGATTTCAACCGTCTATCTGTTCCATTCATTGTTGTACTTGTCGAAAATTACAAATAATTTCCGATAAAGCTTTAACCATTGGGGCTCATTGTTCACTAAACTTGAAGAACAAAAAATTGGCGAATGGTACTGTTTGGATGCTTTGCATATATGTTTCTTAGACTATATAGAAGCAATATATACAATGATTTCAACGGAATAATTTCCGTTTCATGATTATCAATGGGGCTCGTTGTTCACTTAAACTTGAAGAACAATAAATTGGCAAATTGTACTGTTTGGATGCTTTGCGTACATGTTTCTTAGACTATATAGAAGCAATATATACAAAGATTTCAACCGTATACCTGTTCCATTCATTGTTCTACTTGTCGAAATTTACAAATAATTTCCTTTAAAGGATTGACAATGGGGCTCGTTGTTCACTTAAACTTGAAGAACAAAAAATTAGCGAATGGTACAGTTTGGATGCTTTGCGTACATGTTTCTTAGACTATATGGAAGCAATATATACAAAGATTTCAACCGTCTACCTGTTCCAATCATTGTTCTACTTGTCGAAATTTACAAATAATTTCCTTTAAAGGATTAACAATGGGGCTCGTTGTTCACTTAAACTTGAAGAACAAAAAATTGGCGAATGTTACTGTTTAGATGCTTTGCATATATGTTTCTTAGACTATATAGAAGCAATATATACAAAGTTCTCAACCGTCTACCTGTACCATTCATTGTTCTACTTGTCGAAAGATACAAATAATTTCCGATAAAGGATTAACCATTGGGGCTCATTGTTCACTTATACTTGAAGAACAAAAAATTGGCGAATTGTACTGTTTGGATTCTTTGCATATATGTTTCTTAGACTATATAGAAGCAATATATAGAAATATTTCACCCGTCTACCTGTACTATTCATTGTTCTACTTGTAGAAAGTTACAAATAATTTCCATTTCATGATTATCAATGGGGTTCGTTGTGCACTTAAACTTGAAGAACAATAAATTGGCAAATTGTACTGTTTTGATGCTTTGCATATATGTTTCTTAGACTATATAGATGCAATATATACAATGATTTCAACCGTCTACCTGTTCCATTCATTGTTCTACTTCTCGAAAGTTACAAATAATTTCCGATAAAGGATTAACATTGGGGCTCGTAGTTCACTTAAACTTGAAGAACAAAAAATTGGAAAATTGTACTGTTTGGATGCTTTGCACATATGTTTCTTAGACTATATAGAAGCAATATATACAATGATTTCAACCGTCTACCTGTTCCATTCCTTGTTCTACTTGTCGAAAGTTACAAATAATTTCCGTTTCATGATTATCAATGGGGCTCGTAGTTTACTTAAATTTGAAGAACAAAAAATTGGCGAATTGTACTGTTTTGATGCTTTGCATATATGTTTCTTAGACTATATAGATGCAATATATACAATGATTTCAACCGTCTACCTGTTCCATTCATTGTTCTACTTGTCGAAATTTACAACTAATTTCCTTTAAAGGATTAACATTGGGGCTCGTAGTTCACTTAAACTTGAAGAACAAAAAATTGGAAAATTGTACTGTTTGGATGCTTTGCATATATGTTTCTTAGACTATATAGAAGCAATATATACAAAGATTTCAACCGTCTACCTCTTCAATTCATTGTTCTACTTGTCGAAAGTTACAAATAATTTCCGATAAAGGATTAACAATGGGGCTCATTGTTCACTTAAACTTGAAGAACAAAAAATTGGCGAATGCTACTGTTTGGATGCTTTGCATATATGTTTCTTAGACTATATGGAAGCAATATATACAAAGATTTCAACCGTCTACCTGTTCTATTCATTGTTCTACTTGTCGAAAGTTACAAATAATTTCCGATAACGGATTAACCATTGGGGCTCATTGTTCAGTTAAACTTGAAGATAAAAAAATTGGCGAATGTTACTGTTTAGATGCTTTGCATATAAGTTTCTTAGACTATATAGAAGCAACATATACAAAGATTTCAACCGTCTACCTGTTCGATTCATTGTTCTACTTGTAGAAAGTTACAAATAATTTCCGTTTCATGATTATCAATGGGGCTCGTAGTTCACTTAAACTTGATGAACAAAAAATTGGCGAACGGTACTGTTTGGATGCTTTGCATATTTGTTTCGCAGACTATATAGAAGCAATATATGCAATGATTTCAACCGTCTACATGATCCATTCATTGTTCGACTTGTCGAAATTTACAAATAATTTCCTTTAAAGGATTAACAATGGGGCTCGTAGTTCACTTAAACATGAAGATGAAATAATTGGCGAATTGTACTGTTTGGATGCTTTGCATATATGTTTCTTAGATTATAAAGAAGCAATATATACAAAGATTTCAACCGTCTACCTGTTCCATTCATTGTTCTACTTGTCGAAATTATCAAATAATTTCCTTTTATGGATTAACAATGGGGCTCGTTGTTCACTTAAACTTGAAGAACAATAAATTGGCGAATTGTACTGTTTGGATGCTTTGCATATATGTTTCTTAGACTATATAGACGCAATATATACAAGGATTTCAACCGTCTACCTGTTCGATTCATTGTTCTACTTGTCGAAATTTACAAATAATTTCCTTTAAAGGATTAACAATGGGGCTCGTAGTTCACTTAAACTTGAAGAACAAAAAATTGGCGAATTGTACTGTTTGGATGCTTTCCATATATGTTTCTTAGACTATTTAGATGTAATATATAGAATGATTTCACCCGTCTACCTGTACTATTCATTGTTCTACTTGTAGAAAGTTACAAATAATTTCCATTTCATGATTATCAATGGGGCTCGTAGTTCACTTAAACTTGAAGATAAAAAAATTGGCGAATGTTACTGTTTGGATGCTTTGCATATTTGTTTCGCAGACTATATAGAAACAATATATACAAAGATTTCAACCGTCTACATGATCCATTCATTGTTCTACTTGTCGAAATTTACAAATAATTTCCTTTAAAGGATTAACAATGGGGCTCGTAGTTCACTTAAACATGAAGATGAAATAATTGGCGAATTGTACTGTTTGGATGCTTTGCATATATGTTTCTTAGATTATATAGAAGTAATATATACAATGATTTCAACCGTCTACCTGTTCCATTCATTGTTCTACTTGTCGAAAGTTACAAATAATTTCCGTTAAGGGATTAACAATGGGGATCGTAGTTTACTTAAACATGAAGAACAAAAAATTGGCGAATTGTACTGTTTGGATGCTTTGCATATATGTTTCTTAGACTATATAGAAGCAATATGTACAATGATTTCAACCGTCTACCTGATCCATTCATTGTTCTACTTGTCGAAATTTACAAATAATTTCCTTTAAAGGATTAACAATGGGGCTCATTGTTCACTTAAACTTGAAGAACAAAAAATTGGCGAATGGTACTGTTTGGATGCTTTGCATATATGTTTCTTAGACTATATAGAAGCAATATATACAAAGATTTCAACCGTCTACGTGTTCCAATCATTGTTCTACTTGTAGAAAGTTACAATTAATTTCCGTTAAAGGATTAACAATGGGGCTCGCTGTTCACTTAAACTTGAAGATCAAAAAATTGACGATTGTTACTGTTTAGATGCTTTGCATATAGGCTTCTTAGACTATATAGAAGCAACATATACAAAGATTTCAACCGTCTACCTGTTCTGTTCATTGTTCTACTTGTAGAAAGTTACAAATAATTTCCGTTTCATGATTATCAATGGGGCTCGTTGTTCACTTAAACTTGAAGAACAAAAATTTGGCGAATGGTACTGTTTGGATGCTTTGCATATATGTTTCTTAGATTATATAGAAGCAATATATACAAAGATTTCAAACGTCTACCTGTACTATTCATTGTTCTACTTGTAGAAAGTTACACATAATTTCCATTTCATGATTATCAATGGGGCTCGCTGTTCTCTTAAACTTGAAGATCAAAAAATTGGCGATTGTTACTGTTTAGATGCTTTGCATATAGGTTTCTTAGACTATATAGAAGCAATATATAGAAAGAATTCAACCGTCTACCTGTTCCATTCATTGTTCTACTTGTAGAAAGTTACAAATAATTTCCATTTCATGATTATCAATGGGGCTCGTTGTTCACTTAATCTTGAAGAACAAAAAATTGGCGAATGGTACTGTTTGAATGCTTTGCATATATGTTTCTTAGACTATATAGAAGCAATATATACAAAGATTTCAACCGTCTACCTGTTCCATTCATTGTTCTACTTGTAGAAAGTTACAAATAATTTCCGTTTCATGATTATCAATGGGGCTCGTTGTTCACTTAATCTTGGAGAACAAAAAATTGGCGATTGTTACTTTTTAGATGCTTTGCATATAGGTTTCTTAGGCTATATAGAAGCAACATATACAAAGATTTCAACCGTCTACCTGTTCTATTCATTGTTCTACTTGTCGAAAGTTACAAATAATTTCCGTTAAAGGATTAACAATGGGGCTCGCTGTTCACTTAAACTTGAAGATCAAAAAATTGGCGATTGTTACTGTTTAGATGCTTTGCATATAGGTTTCTTAGACTATATAGAAGCAACATATACAAAGAATTCAACCGTCTACCTGTTCTGTTCATTGTTCTACTTGTAGAAAGTTACAAATAATTTCCGTTTCATGATTATCAATGGGGCTCGTTGATCACTTAAACTTGAAGAACAAAAATTTGGCGAATGGTACTGTTTGGATGCTTTGCATATATGTTTCTTAGATTATATAGAAGCAATATATACAATGATTTCAAACGTCTACCTGTACTATTCATTGTTCTACTTGTAGAAAGTTACAATTAATTTCCGTTAAAGGATTAACAATGGGGCTCGTAGTTCACTTAAGCTTGAAGAACAAAAAATTGGAGAATTGTACTGTTTGGATGCTTTGCATATATGTTTCGTAGATTATATAGAAGCAATATATACAATGATTTCAACCGTCTACCTGATCCATTCATTGTTCTACTTGTCGACATTTACAAATAATTTCCTTTAAAGGATTAACAATGGAGCTCGTAGTTCACTTAAACTTGAAGATCAAAAAATTGGCGATTGTTACTGTTTAGATGCTTTGCATATAGGTTTCTTAGATTATATAGAAGCAAAATATACAAAGATTTCAACCTTCTACCTGTTCCATTCATTGTTCTGCTTGTCGAAACTTACAAATAATTTCCTTTAAATGATTAACAATGGGGCTCGTTGTTCACTTAAACTTGAAGAACAATAAATTGGCGAATTTTACTGTTTGGATGCTTTGCATATATGTTTCTTAGACTATTTAGAAGCAATATATAGAAAGAATTCAACCGTCTACCTGTTCCATTCATTGTTCTACTTGTAGAAAGTTACAAATAATTTCCATTTCATGATTATCAATGGGGCTCGCTGTTCACTTAAACTTGAAGAACAAAAGATTGGCGAATGGTACTGTTTGGATACTTTGCATATATGTTTCTTAGATTATATAGAAGCAATATATACAAAGATTTCAACCGTCTACCTGTTCCATTCATTGTTCTACTTGTCGAAATTTACAAATAATTTCCTTTAAAGGATTAACAATGGGGCTCGTTGTTCACTTAAACTTGAAGATCAAAAAATTGGCGATTGTTACTGTTTAGATGCTTTGCATATATGTTTCTTAGATTATATAGAAGCAATATATACAAAGATTTCAACCGTCTACCTGTTCCATTCATTGTTCTACTTGTCGAAAGTTACAAATAATTTCCGATAAAGGATTAACCATTGGGGCTCATTGTTCACTTAAACTTGAAGAACAAAAAATTGGCGAATGGTACTGTTTGGATGCTTTGCGTATATGTTTCTTAGACTATATGGAA
Source organism: Cerceris ruficornis (assembly GCA_963989415.1). Taxonomy (NCBI): domain Eukaryota; kingdom Metazoa; phylum Arthropoda; class Insecta; order Hymenoptera; family Crabronidae; genus Cerceris; species Cerceris ruficornis. The sequence continues at coordinate 277,830 of CAXDIW010000516.1, forward strand.
GCAATATATACAAAGATTTCAACCGTCTACGTGTTCGAATCATTGTTCAACTTGTAGAAAGTTACAATTAATTTCCGTTAAAGGATTAACAATGGGGCTCGTAGTTCACTTAAACTTGAAGAACAAAAAATTGGCGAATTGTACTGTTTGGATGCTTTGCATATATGTTTCTTAGACTATTTAGAAGCAATATATAGAAAGATTTCACCCGTCTACCTGTACTATTCATTGTTCTACTTGTAGAAATTTACAAATAATTTCCTTTAAAGGATTAACAATGGGGCTCGTAGTTCACTTAAACTTGAAGAACAAAAAATTGGCGAATGGTACTGTTTGGATGCTATGCATATATGTTTCTTAGACTATTTAGAAGCAATATATAGAAAGATTTCACCCGTCTACCTGTACTATTCATTGTTCTACTTGTAGAAATTTACAAATAATTTCCTTTAAAGGATTAACAATGGGGCTCGTAGTTCACTTAAACTTGAAGAACAAAAAATTGGCGAATGGTACTGTTTGGATGCTATGCATAAATGTTTCTTATACTATATAGAAGCAATATATACAAAGATTTCACCCGTCTACCTGTACTATTCATTGTTCTAATTGTAGAAAGTTACAAATAATTTCCATTTCATGATTATCAATGGGGTTCGCTGTTCACTTAAACTTGAAAAACAAAAAATTGGCGATTGTTACTGTTTAGATGCTTTGCATATAGGTTTCGTAGACTATATAGAAGCAACATATACAAAGATTTCAACCGTCTACCTGTTCCATTCATTGTTCTACTTGTCGAAATTTACAAATAATTTCCTTTAAAGGATTAACAATGGGGCTCGTAGTTCACTTAAACTTGAAGAACAAAAAGTTGGCGAATGGTACTGTTTGGATGCTATGCATATATGTTTCCTATACTATATAGAAGCAATATATACAAAGATTTCAACCGTCTACCTGTTCCATTCACTGTTCTACTTGTCGAAAGTTACAAATAATTTCCGTTAAGGGATTAACAATGGGGATCGTAGTTTACTTAAACTTGAAGAACAAAAAATTGGCGAATTGTACTGTTTGGATGCTTTGCATATATGTTTCTTAGACTATTTAGAAGCAATATATAGAAAGATTTCACCCGTCTACCTGTACTATTCATTGTTCTACTTGTAGAAATTTACAAATAATTTCCTTTAAAGGATTAACAATGGGGCTCGTAGTTCACTTAAACTTGAAGAACAAAAAGTTGGCGAATGGTACTGTTTGGATGCTATGCATATATGTTTCTTAGACTATATAGACGCAATATATACAAGGATTTCAACCGTCTACCTGTTCGATTCATTGTTCTACTTGTCGAAATTTACAAATAATTTCCTTTAAAGGATTAACAATGGGGCTCGTAGTTCACTTAAACTTGAAGAACAAAAAATTGGCGAATTGTACTGTTTGGATGCTTTCCATATATGTTTCTTAGACTATTTAGATGTAATATATAGAATGATTTCACCCGTCTACCTGTACTATTCATTGTTCTACTTGTAGAAAGTTACAAATAATTTCCATTTCATGATTATCAATGGGGCTCGTAGTTCACTTAAACTTGAAGATAAAAAAATTGGCGAATGTTACTGTTTGGATGCTTTGCATATTTGTTTCGCAGACTATATAGAAACAATATATACAAAGATTTCAACCGTCTACATGATCCATTCATTGTTCTACTTGTCGAAATTTACAAATAATTTCCTTTAAAGGATTAACAATGGGGCTCGTAGTTCACTTAAACATGAAGATGAAATAATTGGCGAATTGTACTGTTTGGATGCTTTGCATATATGTTTCTTAGATTATATAGAAGTAATATATACAATGATTTCAACCGTCTACCTGTTCCATTCATTGTTCTACTTGTCGAAAGTTACAAATAATTTCCGTTAAGGGATTAACAATGGGGATCGTAGTTTACTTAAACATGAAGAACAAAAAATTGGCGAATTGTACTGTTTGGATGCTTTGCATATATGTTTCTTAGACTATATAGAAGCAATATGTACAATGATTTCAACCGTCTACCTGATCCATTCATTGTTCTACTTGTCGAAATTTACAAATAATTTCCTTTAAAGGATTAACAATGGGGCTCATTGTTCACTTAAACTTGAAGAACAAAAAATTGGCGAATGGTACTGTTTGGATGCTTTGCATATATGTTTCTTAGACTATATAGAAGCAATATATACAAAGATTTCAACCGTCTACGTGTTCCAATCATTGTTCTACTTGTAGAAAGTTACAATTAATTTCCGTTAAAGGATTAACAATGGGGCTCGCTGTTCACTTAAACTTGAAGATCAAAAAATTGACGATTGTTACTGTTTAGATGCTTTGCATATAGGCTTCTTAGACTATATAGAAGCAACATATACAAAGATTTCAACCGTCTACCTGTTCTGTTCATTGTTCTACTTGTAGAAAGTTACAAATAATTTCCGTTTCATGATTATCAATGGGGCTCGTTGTTCACTTAAACTTGAAGAACAAAAATTTGGCGAATGGTACTGTTTGGATGCTTTGCATATATGTTTCTTAGATTATATAGAAGCAATATATACAAAGATTTCAAACGTCTACCTGTACTATTCATTGTTCTACTTGTAGAAAGTTACACATAATTTCCATTTCATGATTATCAATGGGGCTCGCTGTTCTCTTAAACTTGAAGATCAAAAAATTGGCGATTGTTACTGTTTAGATGCTTTGCATATAGGTTTCTTAGACTATATAGAAGCAATATATAGAAAGAATTCAACCGTCTACCTGTTCCATTCATTGTTCTACTTGTAGAAAGTTACAAATAATTTCCATTTCATGATTATCAATGGGGCTCGTTGTTCACTTAATCTTGAAGAACAAAAAATTGGCGAATGGTACTGTTTGAATGCTTTGCATATATGTTTCTTAGACTATATAGAAGCAATATATACAAAGATTTCAACCGTCTACCTGTTCCATTCATTGTTCTACTTGTAGAAAGTTACAAATAATTTCCGTTTCATGATTATCAATGGGGCTCGTTGTTCACTTAATCTTGGAGAACAAAAAATTGGCGATTGTTACTTTTTAGATGCTTTGCATATAGGTTTCTTAGGCTATATAGAAGCAACATATACAAAGATTTCAACCGTCTACCTGTTCTATTCATTGTTCTACTTGTCGAAAGTTACAAATAATTTCCGTTAAAGGATTAACAATGGGGCTCGCTGTTCACTTAAACTTGAAGATCAAAAAATTGGCGATTGTTACTGTTTAGATGCTTTGCATATAGGTTTCTTAGACTATATAGAAGCAACATATACAAAGAATTCAACCGTCTACCTGTTCTGTTCATTGTTCTACTTGTAGAAAGTTACAAATAATTTCCGTTTCATGATTATCAATGGGGCTCGTTGATCACTTAAACTTGAAGAACAAAAATTTGGCGAATGGTACTGTTTGGATGCTTTGCATATATGTTTCTTAGATTATATAGAAGCAATATATACAATGATTTCAAACGTCTACCTGTACTATTCATTGTTCTACTTGTAGAAAGTTACAATTAATTTCCGTTAAAGGATTAACAATGGGGCTCGTAGTTCACTTAAGCTTGAAGAACAAAAAATTGGAGAATTGTACTGTTTGGATGCTTTGCATATATGTTTCGTAGATTATATAGAAGCAATATATACAATGATTTCAACCGTCTACCTGATCCATTCATTGTTCTACTTGTCGACATTTACAAATAATTTCCTTTAAAGGATTAACAATGGAGCTCGTAGTTCACTTAAACTTGAAGATCAAAAAATTGGCGATTGTTACTGTTTAGATGCTTTGCATATAGGTTTCTTAGATTATATAGAAGCAAAATATACAAAGATTTCAACCTTCTACCTGTTCCATTCATTGTTCTGCTTGTCGAAACTTACAAATAATTTCCTTTAAATGATTAACAATGGGGCTCGTTGTTCACTTAAACTTGAAGAACAATAAATTGGCGAATTTTACTGTTTGGATGCTTTGCATATATGTTTCTTAGACTATTTAGAAGCAATATATAGAAAGAATTCAACCGTCTACCTGTTCCATTCATTGTTCTACTTGTAGAAAGTTACAAATAATTTCCATTTCATGATTATCAATGGGGCTCGCTGTTCACTTAAACTTGAAGAACAAAAGATTGGCGAATGGTACTGTTTGGATACTTTGCATATATGTTTCTTAGATTATATAGAAGCAATATATACAAAGATTTCAACCGTCTACCTGTTCCATTCATTGTTCTACTTGTCGAAATTTACAAATAATTTCCTTTAAAGGATTAACAATGGGGCTCGTTGTTCACTTAAACTTGAAGATCAAAAAATTGGCGATTGTTACTGTTTAGATGCTTTGCATATATGTTTCTTAGATTATATAGAAGCAATATATACAAAGATTTCAACCGTCTACCTGTTCCATTCATTGTTCTACTTGTCGAAAGTTACAAATAATTTCCGATAAAGGATTAACCATTGGGGCTCATTGTTCACTTAAACTTGAAGAACAAAAAATTGGCGAATGGTACTGTTTGGATGCTTTGCGTATATGTTTCTTAGACTATATGGAAGCAATATATACAAAGATTTCAACCGTCTACGTGTTCGAATCATTGTTCAACTTGTAGAAAGTTACAATTAATTTCCGTTAAAGGATTAACAATGGGGCTCGTAGTTCACTTAAACTTGAAGAACAAAAAATTGGCGAATTGTACTGTTTGGATGCTTTGCATATATGTTTCTTAGACTATTTAGAAGCAATATATAGAAAGATTTCACCCGTCTACCTGTACTATTCATTGTTCTACTTGTAGAAATTTACAAATAATTTCCTTTAAAGGATTAACAATGGGGCTCGTAGTTCACTTAAACTTGAAGAACAAAAAATTGGCGAATGGTACTGTTTGGATGCTATGCATATATGTTTCTTAGACTATTTAGAAGCAATATATAGAAAGATTTCACCCGTCTACCTGTACTATTCATTGTTCTACTTGTAGAAATTTACAAATAATTTCCTTTAAAGGATTAACAATGGGGCTCGTAGTTCACTTAAACTTGAAGAACAAAAAATTGGCGAATGGTACTGTTTGGATGCTATGCATAAATGTTTCTTATACTATATAGAAGCAATATATACAAAGATTTCACCCGTCTACCTGTACTATTCATTGTTCTAATTGTAGAAAGTTACAAATAATTTCCATTTCATGATTATCAATGGGGTTCGCTGTTCACTTAAACTTGAAAAACAAAAAATTGGCGATTGTTACTGTTTAGATGCTTTGCATATAGGTTTCGTAGACTATATAGAAGCAACATATACAAAGATTTCAACCGTCTACCTGTTCCATTCATTGTTCTACTTGTCGAAATTTACAAATAATTTCCTTTAAAGGATTAACAATGGGGCTCGTAGTTCACTTAAACTTGAAGAACAAAAAGTTGGCGAATGGTACTGTTTGGATGCTATGCATATATGTTTCCTATACTATATAGAAGCAATATATACAAAGATTTCAACCGTCTACCTGTTCCATTCACTGTTCTACTTGTCGAAAGTTACAAATAATTTCCGTTAAGGGATTAACAATGGGGATCGTAGTTTACTTAAACTTGAAGAACAAAAAATTGGCGAATTGTACTGTTTGGATGCTTTGCATATGTGTTTCTTAGACTATATAGAAGCAATATATACAAAGATTTCAACCGTCTACCTGTTCCATTCATTGTTCTCCTTGCCGAAAGTTACAAATAATTTCCGATAAAGGATTAACCATTGGGGCTCATTGTTCACTTAAACTTGAAGAACAAAAAATTGGCGAACGGTACTGTTTGGATGCTTTGCGTACATGTTTCTTAGACTATATGGAAGCAATATATACAAAGATTTCAACCGTCTACGGGTTCCAATCATTGTTCTACTTGTTGAAATTTACAAATAATTTCCTTTAAAGGATTAACAATGGGGCTCGTTGTTCACTTAAACTTGAAGAACAAAAAATTGGCGAATGGTACTGTTTGGATGCTATGCATATATGTTTCTTATACTATATAGAAGCAATATATACAAAGATTTCAACCGTCTACCTGTTCCATTCACTGTTCTACTTGTCGAAAGTTACAAATAATTTCCGTTAAGGGATTAACAATGGGGATCGTTGTTTACTTAAACTTGAAGAACAAAAAATTGGCGAATTGTACTGTTTGGATGCTTTGCATATATGTTTCTTATACTATATAGAAGCAACATATACAAATATTTCAACCGTCTACCTGTTCCATTCATTGTTCTACTTGTCGAAAATTACAAATAATTACCGATAAAGGATTAACCATTGGGGCTCATTGTTCACCTAAACTTGAAGAACAATAAATTGGCGAATGGTACTGTTTGGATGCTTTGCATATATGTTTCTTAGACTATATGGAAGCAATATATACAAAGATTTCAACCGTCTACGTGTTCCAATCATTGTTCTACTTGTCGAAATTTACAAATAATTTCCGTTAAAGGATTAACAATGGGGCTCGTAGTTCACTTAAACTTGAAGAACAAAAAATTGGCGAATTGGACTGTTTGGATGCTTTGCATATATGTTTCGTAGATTATATAGAAGCAATATATACAATGATTTCAACCGTCTACCTGATCCATTCATTTTTCTACTTGTCGAAATTTACAAATAATTTCCTTTAAAGGATTAACATTGGGGCTCGTAGTTCACTTAAACTGGAAGACCAAAAATTTGGCGAATGGTACTGTTTGGATGCTTTGCATATATGTTTCTTAGACTATATAGAAGCAATATATACAATGATTTCAACCGTCTACCTGTTCCATTCATTGTTCTACTTGTCGAAAATTACAAATAATTTCCGATAAAGGATTAACCATTGGGGCTCATTGTTCACTTAAACTTGAAGAACAAAAAATTGGCGAATGGTACTGTTTGGATGCTTTGCGTACATGTTTCTTAGAGTATATGGAAGCAATATATACAAAGATTTCAACCGCCTACGTGTTCCAATCATTGTTCTACTTGTCGAAATTTACAAATAATTTCCTCTAAATGATTAACAATGGGGCTCGTTGTTCACTTAAACTTGAAGAACAAAAAATTGGCGAATGGTACTGTTTGGATGCTTTGCATATATGTTTCTTAGACTATATAGAAGCAATATATACATTGATTTCAACCGGCTACCTGTTCCATTCATTGTTCTACTTGTCGCAAGTTACAAATAATTTCCGATAAAGGATTAACCATTGGGGCTCATTGTTCACTTAAACTTGAAGAACAAAAAATTGGCGAATGGTACTGTTTGGATGCTTTATATATATGTTTCTTAGACTATATGGAAGCAATATATACAAAGATTTCAACCGTCTACGTGTTCCAATCATTGTTCTACTTGTAGAAAGTTACAATTAATTTCCGTTAAAGGATTAACAATGGGGCTCGTAGTTCACTTAAACTTGAAGAACAAAAAATTGGCGAATTGGACTGTTTGGATGCTTTGCATATATGTTTCGTAGATTATATAGAAGCAATATATACAATGATTTCAACCGTCTACCTGAACCATTCATTTTTCTACTTGTCGAAATTTACAAATAATTTCCTTTAAAGGATTAACAATGGGGCTCGTAGTTCACTTAAACTTGAAGAACAAAAAATTGGTGAATTGTACTGTTTGGATGCTTTGCATATATGTTTCTTAGACTATATAGAAGCAATATATACAAAGATTTCAACCGTCTACCTGTTCCATTCATTGTTCTACTTGCCGAATGTTACAAATAATTTCCGATAAAGGATTAACCATTGGGGCTCATTGTTCACTTAAACTTGAAGAAGAAAAAATTGGCGAATTGTACTGTTTGGATGCTTTGCATATATGTTTCTTATACTATATAGAAGCAATATATACAAAGATTTCAACCGTCTACCTGTTCCATTCATTGTTCTACATGTCGAAAGTTACAAATAATTTCCGATAAAGGATTAACAATGGGTCTCATTGTTCACTTAAACTTGAAGAATAAAAAATTGGCGAATGGTACTGTTTGGATGCTTTGCATATATGTTTCTTAGACTATATGGAAGCAATATATACAAAGAAATCAACCGTCTACGTGTTCCAATCATTGTTCTACTTGTAGAAAGTTACAATTAATTTCCGTTAAAAGATTAACAATGGGGCTCGTAGTTCACTTAATCTTGAAGAACAAAAAATTGGCGAATTGGACTGTTTGGATGCTTTGCATATATGTTTCGTAGATTATATAGAAGCAATATATACAATGGTTTCAACCGTCTACCTGATCCATTCATTGTTCTACTTGTCGAAAATTACAAATAATTTCCGATAAAGGATTAACAATGGGGCTCATTGTTCACTTAACATTGAAGAACAAAAAATTGGCGAATGGTACTGTTTGGATGCTATGCATATATGTTTCTTATACTATATAGAAGCAATATATACAAAGATTTCAACCGTCTACCTGTTCCATTCATTGTTCTACTTGTCGAAAATTACAAATAATTTCCGATAAAGGATTAACCATTGGGGCTCATTGTTCACTTAAACTTGAAGAACAAAAAATTGGCGAATGGTACTGTTTGGATGCTTTGCATATAGGTTTCTTAGACTATATAGAAGCAACATATACAAAGATTTCTACCGTCTACCCGTTCTATTCATTGTTCTACTTGTAGAAATTTAGAAATAATTTCCTTTAAAGGATTAAAAATGGGGCTCGTAGTTCACTTAAACTTGAAGAACAAAAAATTGGCGAATGGTACTGTTTGGATGCTTTGCGTACATGTTTGTTAGACTATATGGAAGCAATATATACAAAGATTTCAACCGTCTACGTGTTCCAATCATTGTTCTACTTGTCGAAATTTACAAATAATTTCCTTTAAAGGATTAACAATGGGGCTCGTTGTTCACTTAAACTTGAAGAACAAAAAATTAGCGAATGGTACAGTTTGGATGCTTTGCAATATGTTTCTTAGACTATATAGAAGCAATATATACAATGATTTCAACCGTCTACCTATTCCATTCATTGTTCTACTTGCCGAAATTTACAAATAATTTCCTTTAAAGGATTAACAATGGGGCTCGTAGTTCACTTAAACTTGAAGAGCAAAAAATAGTCGAATTGTACTGTTTGGATGCTTTGCATATATGTTTCTTAGACTATATAGAAGCAATATATACAATGATTTCAACCGTCTACCTGTTCCATTCATTGTTCTACTTGTCGAAAGTTACAAATAATTTCCGTTAAGGGATTAACAATGGGGATCGTAGTTTACTTAAACTTGAAGAACAAAAAATTGGCGAACTGTACTGTTTGGATGCTTTGCATATATGTTTCTTAGATTATATGGAAGCAATATATACAAAGATTTCAACCGTCTACGTGTTCCAATCATTGTTCTACTTGTCGAAATTTACACATAATTTCCTTTAAAGGATTAACAATGGGGCTCGTTGTTCACTTAAACTTGAAGAACAATAAATCGGCGAATTGTACTGTTTGGATGCTTTGCATATATGTTTCTTAGACTATATAGGAGCAATATATACAAAGATTTCAACCGTCTACCTGTTCCATTCATTGTTCTACTTGTCGAAAGTTACAAATAATTTCCGATAAAGGATTAACAATGGGTCTCATTGTTCACTTAAACTTGAAGAACAAAAAATTGGCGAATGGTACTGTTTGGATGCTTTGCGTACATGTTTCTTAGACTATATGGAAGCAATATATACAAAGATTTCAACCGTCTACGTGTTCCAATCATTGTTCTACTTGTCGAAAGTTACAAATAATTTCCGTTAAGGGATTAACAATGGGGATCGTAGTTTACTTAAACTTGAAGAACAAAAAATTGGCGAACTGTACTGTTTGGATGCTTTGCATATATGTTTCTTAGACTATATAGAAGCAATATATACAATGATTTCAACCGTCTACCTATTCCATTCATTGTTCTACTTGCCGAAATTTACAAATAATTTCCTTTAAAGGATTAACAATGGGGCTCGTAGTTCACTTAAACTTGAAGAGCAAAAAATAGTCGAATTGTACTGTTTGTATGCTTTGCATATATGTTTCTTAGACTATATAGAAGCAATATATACAAAGATTTCAACCGTCTACGTGTTCCATTCATTGTTCTACTTGTAGAAAGTTACAATTAATTTCCGTTAAAGGATTAACAATGGGGCTCGTAGTTCACTTAAACTTGAAGAACAAAAAATTGGCGAATTGTACTGTTTGGATGCTTTGCATATATGTTTCTTAGACTATATAGACGCAATATATACAAGGATTTCAACCGTCTACCTGTTCCTTTCATTGTTCTACTTGTCGAAATTTACAAATAATTACCGATAAAGGATTAACCATTGGGACTCATTGTTCACTTAAACTTGAAGAACAAAAAATTGGCGAATTGTACTGTTTGGATGCTTTGCATATATGTTTCTTAGACTATATAGAAGCAATATATACAAAGATTTCAACCGTCTACCTGTTCCATTCATTGTTCTACTTGTCGAAAGTTACAAATAATTTCCGATAAAGGATTAACAATGGGGCTCATTGTTCACTTAACATTGAAGAACAAAAAATTGGCGAATGGTACTGTTTGGATGCTATGCATATATGTTTCTTATACTATATAGAAGCAATATATACAAAGATTTCAACCGTCTACCTGTTCCATTCATTGTTCTACTTGTCGAAAATTACAAATAATTTCCGATAAAGGATTAACCATTGGGGCTCATTGTTCACTTAAACTTGAAGAACAAAAAATTGGCGAATGGTACTGTTTGGATGCTTTGCATATAGGTTTCTTAGACTATATAGAAGCAACATATACAAAGATTTCTACCGTCTACCCGTTCTATTCATTGTTCTACTTGTAGAAATTTAGAAATAATTTCCTTTAAAGGATTAAAAATGGGGCTCGTAGTTCACTTAAACTTGAAGAACAAAAAATTGGCGAATGGTACTGTTTGGATGCTTTGCGTACATGTTTGTTAGACTATATGGAAGCAATATATACAAAGATTTCAACCGTCTACGTGTTCCAATCATTGTTCTACTTGTCGAAATTTACAAATAATTTCCTTTAAAGGATTAACAATGGGGCTCGTTGTTCACTTAAACTTGAAGAACAAAAAATTAGCGAATGGTACAGTTTGGATGCTTTGCAATATGTTTCTTAGACTATATAGAAGCAATATATACAATGATTTCAACCGTCTACCTATTCCATTCATTGTTCTACTTGCCGAAATTTACAAATAATTTCCTTTAAAGGATTAACAATGGGGCTCGTAGTTCACTTAAACTTGAAGAGCAAAAAATAGTCGAATTGTACTGTTTGGATGCTTTGCATATATGTTTCTTAGACTATATAGAAGCAATATATACAATGATTTCAACCGTCTACCTGTTCCATTCATTGTTCTACTTGTCGAAAGTTACAAATAATTTCCGTTAAGGGATTAACAATGGGGATCGTAGTTTACTTAAACTTGAAGAACAAAAAATTGGCGAACTGTACTGTTTGGATGCTTTGCATATATGTTTCTTAGATTATATGGAAGCAATATATACAAAGATTTCAACCGTCTACGTGTTCCAATCATTGTTCTACTTGTCGAAATTTACACATAATTTCCTTTAAAGGATTAACAATGGGGCTCGTTGTTCACTTAAACTTGAAGAACAATAAATCGGCGAATTGTACTGTTTGGATGCTTTGCATATATGTTTCTTAGACTATATAGGAGCAATATATACAAAGATTTCAACCGTCTACCTGTTCCATTCATTGTTCTACTTGTCGAAAGTTACAAATAATTTCCGATAAAGGATTAACAATGGGTCTCATTGTTCACTTAAACTTGAAGAACAAAAAATTGGCGAATGGTACTGTTTGGATGCTTTGCGTACATGTTTCTTAGACTATATGGAAGCAATATATACAAAGATTTCAACCGTCTACGTGTTCCAATCATTGTTCTACTTGTCGAAAGTTACAAATAATTTCCGTTAAGGGATTAACAATGGGGATCGTAGTTTACTTAAACTTGAAGAACAAAAAATTGGCGAACTGTACTGTTTGGATGCTTTGCATATATGTTTCTTAGACTATATAGAAGCAATATATACAATGATTTCAACCGTCTACCTATTCCATTCATTGTTCTACTTGCCGAAATTTACAAATAATTTCCTTTAAAGGATTAACAATGGGGCTCGTAGTTCACTTAAACTTGAAGAGCAAAAAATAGTCGAATTGTACTGTTTGTATACTTTGCATATATGTTTCTTAGACTATATAGAAGCAATATATACAAAGATTTCAACCGTCTACGTGTTCCATTCATTGTTCTACTTGTAGAAAGTTACAATTAATTTCCGTTAAAGGATTAACAATGGGGCTCGTAGTTCACTTAAACTTGAAGAACAAAAAATTGGCGAATTGTACTGTTTGGATGCTTTGCATATATGTTTCTTAGACTATATAGACGCAATATATACAAGGATTTCAACCGTCTACCTGTTCCTTTCATTGTTCTACTTGTCGAAATTTACAAATAATTACCGATAAAGGATTAACCATTGGGACTCATTGTTCACTTAAACTTGAAGAACAAAAAATTGGCGAATTGTACTGTTTGGATGCTTTGCATATATGTTTCTTAGACTATATAGAAGCAATATATACAAAGATTTCAACCGTCTACCTGTTCCATTCATTGTTCTACTTGTCGAAAGTTACAAATAATTTCCGATAAAGGATTAACAATGGGTCTCATTGTTCACTTAAACTTGAAGAACAAAAAATTGGCGAATTGTACTGTTTGGATGCTTTGCATATATGTTTCTTAGACTATATGGAAGCAATATATACAAAGATTTCAACCGTCTACGTGTTCCATTCATTGTTCTACTTGTAGAAAGTTACAATTAATTTCCGTTAAAGGATTAACAATGGGGCTCGTAGTTCACTTAAACTTGAAGAACAAAAAATTGGCGAATTGTTCTGTTTGGATGCTTTGCATATATGTTTCGTATATTATATAGAAGCAATATATACAATGATTTCAACCGTCTACCTGATCCATTCATTGTTCTACTTGTCGAAATTTACAAATAATTTCCTTTAAAGGATTAACAATGGGGCTCGTAGTTCACTTAAACTTGAAGAACAAAAAATTGGCGAATTGTACTGTTTGGATGCTTTGCATATATGTTTCTTAGACTATTTAGAAGCAATATATAGAAAGATTTCACCCGTCTACCTGTACTATTCATTGTTCTACTTGTAGAAAGTTACAAATAATTTCCGTTTCATGATTATCAATGGGGCTCGTTCTTCACTTAAACTTGAAGAACAACAAATTGGCGAATGGTACTGTTTGGATGCTTTGCATATATGTTTCTTAGATTATACAGAAGCAATATATACAAAGATTTCAAACGTCTACCTGTTCCATTCATTGTTCTACTTGTCGAAAGTTACAAATAATTTCCGATAAAGTATTAACCATTGGGGCTCATTGTTCACTTAAACTTGAAGAACACAAAATTGGCGAATGGTACTGTTTGGATGCTTTGCGTACATGTTTCTTAGACTATATGGAAGCAATATATACAAAGATATCAACCGTCTACGTGTTCCAATCATTGTTCTACTTGTCGAAATTTACAAATAATCTCCTTTAAAGGATTAACAATGGGTCTCGTAGTTCACTTAAACTTGAAGAACAAAAAATTGGCGATTGTTACTGTTTAGATGCTTTGCATATATGTTTCTTAGACTATTTAGAAGCAATATATAGAAAGATTTCACCCGTCTACCTGTACTATTCATTGTTCTACTTGTAGAAATTTACAAATAATTTCCTTTAAAGGATTAACAATGGGGCTCGTAGTTCACTTAAACTTGAAGAACAAAAAATTGGCGAATGGTACTGTTTGGATGCTATGCATATATGTTTCTTATACTATATAGAAGCAATATATACAAAGATTTCACCCGTCTACCTGTACTATTCATTGTTCTACTTGTAGAAAGTTACAAATAATTTCCATTTCATGATTATCAATGGGGTTCGCTGTTCACTTAAACTTGAAGAACAAAAAATTGGCGATTGTTACTGTTTAGATGCTTTGCATATAGGTTTCGTAGACTATATAGAAGCAACATATACAAAGATTTCAACCGTCTACCTGATCCATTCATTGTTCTACTTGTCGAAATTTACAAATAATTTCCTTTAAAGGATTAACAATGGGGCACGTAGTTCACTTAAACTTGAAGAACAAAAAATTGGCGTATGGTACTGTTTGGATGCTTTGCATATATGTTTCTTAGATTATATAGAAGCAATATATACAAAGATTTCAACCGTCTACCTGTTCCATTCATTGTTCTACTTGTCGAAAGTTACAAATAATTTCCGATAAAGGATTAACCATTGGGGCTCATTGTTCACTTAAACTTGAAGAACAATAAATTGGCGAATTTTACTGTTTGGATGCTTTGCATATATGTTTCTTAGACTATTTAGAAGCAATATATAGAAAGATTTCACCCGTCTACCTGTACTATTCATTGTTCTACTTGTAGAAATTTACAAATAATTTCCTTTAAAGGATTAACAATGGGGCTCGTAGTTCACTTAAACTTGAAGAACAAAAAATTGGCGATTGTTACTGTTTAGATGCTTTGCATATATGTTTCTTAGACTATTTAGAAGCAATATATAGAAAGATTTCACCCGTCTACCTGTACTATTCATTGTTCTACTTGTAGAAATTTACAAATAATTTCCTTTAAAGGATTAACAATGGGGCTCGTAGTTCACTTAAACTTGAAGAACAAAAAATTGGCGAATGGTACTGTTTGGATGCTATGCATATATGTTTCTTATACTATATAGAAGCAATATATACAAAGATTTCACCCGTCTACCTGTACTATTCATTGTTCTACTTGTAGAAAGTTACAAATAATTTCCATTTCATGATTATCAATGGGGTTCGCTGTTCACTTAAACTTGAAGAACAAAAAATTGGCGATTGTTACTGTTTAGATGCTTTGCATATAGGTTTCGTAGACTATATAGAAGCAACATATACAAAGATTTCAACCGTCTACCTGATCCATTCATTGTTCTACTTGTCGAAATTTACAAATAATTTCCTTTAAAGGATTAACAATGGGGCACGTAGTTCACTTAAACTTGAAGAACAAAAAATTGGCGTATGGTACTGTTTGGATGCTTTGCATATATGTTTCTTAGATTATATAGAAGCAATATATACAAAGATTTCAACCGTCTACCTGTTCCATTCATTGTTCTACTTGTCGAAAGTTACAAATAATTTCCGATAAAGGATTAACCATTGGGGCTCATTGTTCACTTAAACTTGAAGAACAATAAATTGGCGAATTTTACTGTTTGGATGCTTTGCATATATGTTTCTTAGACTATTTAGAAGCAATATATAGAAAGATTTCACCCGTCTACCTGTACTATTCATTGTTCTACTTGTAGAAATTTACAAATAATTTCCTTTAAAGGATTAACAATGGGGCTCGTAGTTCACTTAAACTTGAAGAACAAAAAATTGGCGAATTGTTCTGTTTGGATGCTTTGCATATATGTTTCGTATATTATATAGAAGCAATATATACAATGATTTCAACCGTCTACCTGATCCATTCATTGTTCTACTTGTCGAAATTTACAAATAATTTCCTTTAAAGGATTAACAATGGGGCTCGTAGTTCACTTAAACTTGAAGAACAAAAAATTGGCGAATTGTACTGTTTGGATGCTTTGCATATATGTTTCTTAGACTATTTAGAAGCAATATATAGAAAGATTTCACCCGTCTACCTGTACTATTCATTGTTCTACTTGTAGAAAGTTACAAATAATTTCCGTTTCATGATTATCAATGGGGCTCGTTCTTCACTTAAACTTGAAGAACAACAAATTGGCGAATGGTACTGTTTGGATGCTTTGCATATATGTTTCTTAGATTATACAGAAGCAATATATACAAAGATTTCAAACGTCTACCTGTTCCATTCATTGTTCTACTTGTCGAAAGTTACAAATAATTTCCGATAAAGTATTAACCATTGGGGCTCATTGTTCACTTAATCTTGAAGGCCAACAAATTGGCGAATGGTACTGTTTGGATGCTTTGCGTACATGTTTCTTAGACTATATGGAAGCAATATATACAAGGATTTCAACCGTCTACCTGTTCCATTCATTGTTCTACTTGCCGAAAGTTACAAATAATTTCCGATAAAGGATTAACCATTGGGGCTCATTGTTCACTTAAACTTGAAGAACAAAAAATTGGCGAATTGTACTGTTTGGATGCTTTGCGTACATGTTTCTTAGACTATATGGAAGCAATATATACAAGGATTTCAACCGTCTACCTGTTCCATTCATTGTTCTACTTGCCGAAAGTTACAAATAATTTCCGATAAAGGATTAACCATTGGGGCTCATTGTTCACTTAAACTTGAAGAACAAAAAATTGGCGAACGGTACTGTTTGGATGCTTTGCGTACATGTTTCTTAGACTATATGGAAGCAATATATACAAAGATTTCAACCGTCTACGGGTTCCAATCATTGTTCTACTTGTCGAAAGTTACAAATAATTTCCGTTAAGGGATTAACAATGGGGATCGTAGTTTACTTAAACTTGAAGAACAAAAAATTGGCGAATTGTACTGTTTGGATGCTTTGCATAGATGTTTCTTAGACCATTTAGAAGCAGCATATACAAAGATTTCAACCGTCTACCTGTTCCATTCATTTTTCTACTTGTCGAAATTTACAAATAATTTCCTTTAAAGGATTAACAATGGGGCTCGTAGTTCACTTAAACTTGAAGAACAAAAAATTGGCGAATTGTACTGTTTGGATGCTTTGCATATATGTTTCTTAGACTATATAGAAGCAATATATACAAAGATTTCAACCGTCTACCTGTTCCATTCATTGTTCTACTTGCCGAATGTTACAAATAATTTCCGATAAAGGATTAACCATTGGGGCTCATTGCTCACTTAAACTTGAAGAACAAAAAATTGGCGAATTGTACTGTTTGGATGCTTTGCATATATGTTTCTTATACTATATAGAAGCAATATATACAAAGATTTCAACCGTCTACCTGTTCCATTCATTTTTCTACATGTCGAAAGTTACAAATAATTTCCGATAAAGGATTAACCATTGGGGCTCATTGTTCACTTAAACTTGAAGACCAAAAAATTGGCTAATGGTACTGTTTGGATGCTTTGTGTACATGTTTCTTAGACTATATGGAAGCAATATATACAAAGATTTCAACCGTCTACGTGTTCCAATGATTGTTCTACTTGTCGAAATTTACACATAATTTCCTATAAAGGATTAACAATGGGGCTCGTTGTTCACTTAAACTTGAAGAACAATAAATCGGCGAATTGTACTGTTTGGATGCTTTGCATATATGTTTCTTAGACTATATAGAAGCAAAATATAAAATGATTTCAACCGTCTACCTGTTCCATTCATTGTTCCACTTGTCGAATGTTACAAATAATTTCCGTTAAGGGATTAACAATGGGGATCGTAGTTTACTTAAACTTGAAGAACAAAAAATTGGCGAATTGTACTGTTTGGATGCTTCGCATATATGTTTCTTAGACTATATAGAAGCAATATATACAATGATTTCAACCGTCTACCTATTCCATTCATTGTTCTACTTGCCGAAATTTACAAATAATTTCCTTTAAAGGATTACCAATGGGGCTCGTAGTTCACTTAAACTTGAAGAGCAAAAAATAGTCGAATTGTACTGTTTGGATGCTTTGCATATATGTTTCTTAGACTATATAGAAGCAATATATACAATGATTTCAACCGTCTACCTGTTCCATTCATTGTTCTACTTGTCGAAAGTTACAAATAATTTCCGTTAAGGGATTAACAATGGGGATCGTAGTTTACTTAAACTTGAAGAACAAAAAATTGGCGAACTGTACTGTTTGGATGCTTTGCATATATGTTTCTTAGATTATATGGAAGCAATATATACAAAGATTTCAACCGTCTACGTGTTCCAATCATTGTTCTACTTGTCGAAATTTACACATAATTTCCTTTAAAGGATTAACAATGGGGCTCGTTGTTCACTTAAACTTGAAGAACAATAAATCGGCGAATTGTACTGTTTGGATTCTTTGCATATATGTTTCTTAGACTATATAGAAGCAAAATATACAATGATTTCAACCGTCTACCTGTTCCATTCATTGTTCTACTTGTCGAATGTTACAAATAATTTCCGTTAAGGGATTAACAATGGGGATCGTAGTTTACTTAAACTTGAAGAACAAAAAATTGGCGAATTGTACTGTTTGGATGTTTCGCATATATGTTTCTTAGACTATATAGAAGCAATATATACAATGATTTCAACCGTCTACCTATTCCTTCATTGTTCTACTTGCCGAAATTTACAAATAATTTCCTTTAAAGGATTAACAATGGGGCTCGTAGTTCACTTAAACTTGAAGAGCAAAAAATAGTCGAATTGTACTGTTTGGATGCTTTGCATATATGTTTCTTAGACTATATAGAAGCAATATATACAATGATTTCAACCGTCTACCTGTTCCATTCATTGTTCTACTTGTCGAAAGTTACAAATAATTTCCGTTAAGGGATTAACAATGGGGATCGTAGTTTACTTAAACTTGAAGAACAAAAAATTGGCGAATTGTACTGTTTGGATACTTTGCATATATGTTTCTTAGACTATATAGAAGCAATATATACAAAGATTTCAACCGTCTACGTGTTCCAATCATTGTTCTACTTGTAGAAAGTTACAATTAATTTCCGTTAAAGGATTAACAATGGGGCTCGTAGTTCACTTAAACTTGAAGAACAAAAAATTGGCGAATTGTACTGTTTGGATGCTTTGCATATATGTTTCTTAGACTATATAAAAGCATAATATACAATGATTTCAACCGTCTACCTGTTCCATTCATTGTTCTACTTGTCGAATGTTACAAATAATTTCCGTTAAGGGATTAACAATGGGGATCGTAGTTTACTTAAACTTGAAGAACAAAAAATTGGCGAACTGTACTGTTTGGATGCTTTGCATATATGTTTCTTAGACTATATAGAAGCAATATATACAATGATTTCAACCGTCTACCTATTCCATTCATTGTTCTACTTGCCGAAATTTACAAATAATTTCCTTTAAAGGATTAACAATGGGGCTCGTAGTTCACTTAAACTTGAAGAGCAAAAAATAGTCGAATTGTACTGTTTGTATGCTTTGCATATATGTTTCTTAGACTATATAGAAGCAATATATACAATGATTTCAACCGTCTACCTATTCCATTCATTGTTCTACTTGCCGAAATTTACAAATAATTTCCTTTAAAGGATTAACAATGGGGCTCGTAGTTCACTTAAACTTGAAGAGCAAAAAATAGTCGAATTGTACTGTTTGGATGCTTTGCATATATGTTTCTTAGACTATATAGAAGCAATATATACAATGATTTCAACCGTCTACCTGTTCCATTCATTGTTCTACTTGTCGAAAGTTACAAATAATTTCCGTTAAGGGATTAACAATGGGGATCGTAGTTTACTTAAACTTGAAGAACAAAAAATTGGCGAACTGTACTGTTTGGATGCTTTGCATATATGTTTCTTAGATTATATGGAAGCAATATATACAAAGATTTCAACCGTCTACGTGTTCCAATCATTGTTCTACTTGTCGAAATTTACACATAATTTCCTTTAAAGGATTAACAATGGGGCTCGTTGTTCACTTAAACTTGAAGAACAATAAATCGGCGAATTGTACTGTTTGGATGCTTTGCATATATGTTTCTTAGACTATATAGAAGCAAAATATACAATGATTTCAACCGTCTACCTGTTCCATTCATTGTTCTACTTGTCGAATGTTACAAATAATTTCCGTTAAGGGATTAACAATGGGGATCGTAGTTTACTTAAACTTGAAGAACAAAAAATTGGCGAATTGTACTGTTTGGATGCTTCGCATATATGTTTCTTAGACTATATAGAAGCAATATATACAATGATTTCAACCGTCTACCTATTCCATTCATTGTTCTACTTGCCGAAATTTACAAATAATTTCCTTTAAAGGATTAACAATGGGGCTCGTAGTTCACTTAAACTTGAAGAGCAAAAAATAGTCGAATTGTACTGTTTGGATGCTTTGCATATATGTTTCTTAGACTATATAGAAGCAATATATACAATGATTTCAACCGTCTACCTGTTCCATTCATTGTTCTACTTGTCGAAAATTACAAATAATTACCGATAAAGGATTAACCATTGGGGCTCATTGTTCACTTAAACTTGAAGAACAAAAAATTGGCGAATTGCACTGTTTGGATGCTTTGCATATATGTTTCTTAGACTATATAGAAGCAATATATACAAAGATTTCAACCGTCTACCTGTTCCATTCATCGTTCTACTTGTCGAAAATTACAAATAATTACCGATAAAGTATTAACCATTGGGGCTCATTGTTCACTTAAACTTGAAGAACAAAAAATTGGCGAATTTTACTGTTTGGATGCTTTGCATATATGTTTCTTAGACTATATAGAAGCAATATATACAAAGATTTCAACCGTGTACCTGTTCCATTCATTGTTCTACTTGTCGAAAGTTACAAATAATTTCCTTTAAAGGATTAACAATGGGGCTCATTGTTCACTTAAACTTGAAGAACAAAAAATTTGCGAATTGTACTGGTTGGATGCTTTGCATATATGTTTCTTAGACTATATAGAAGCAATATATACAAAGATTTCAACCGTCTACCTATTCCATTCATTGTTCTACTTGTCGAAAGTTACAAATAATTTCCGTTAAGGGATTAACAATGGGGATCGTAGTTTACTTAAACTTGAAGAATAAGAAATTGGCGAATTGTAGTGTTTGGATGATTTGCATATATGTTTCTTAGACTATATAGAAGCAATATATACAATGATTTCAACCGTCTTACTATTCCATTCATTGTTCTACTTGCCGAAATTTACAAATAATTTCCTTTAAAGGATTAACAATGGGGCTCTTTGTTCACTTAAACTTGAAGTACAAAAAATGGGCGAATTGTACTGTTTGGATGCTTTGCATATATGTTTCGTAGACTATATAGAAGTAATATATACAAATATTTCAACCGTCTAACTGTTCCATTCATTGTTCTACTTGTCGAAAATTACAAATAATTTCCGATAAAGGATTAACCATTGGGGCTCATTGTTCACTTAAACTTGAAGAACAAAAATTGGCGAATGGTACTGTTTGGATGCTTTGCATATATGTTTCTTAGACTATATAGAAGCAATATATACAAAGATTTCAACCGTCTACCTTTTCCATTCATTGTTCTACTTGTCAAAAGTTGCAAATAATTTCCGATAACGGATTAACCATTGGGGCTCATTGTTCACTAAACTTGAAGAACAAAAAATTGTCGAATTGTACTGTTTGGATGCTTTGCATATATGTTTCTTAGACTACATAGATGCAATATATACAAAGATTTCAACCGTCTACCTGTTCCATTCATTGTTCTACTTGTCGAAAGTTACAATTAATTTCCGTTAAAGAATTAACAATGGGGCTCGTCGTTCACTTAAACTTGAAGAACAAAAAATTGGCGAATGGTACTGTTTGGATGCTTTGCATATATGTTTCTTAGACTATATAGAAGCAATATATACATTGATTTCAACCGGCTACCAGTTCCATTCATTGTTCTACTTCTCGCAAGTTACAAATAATTTCCGTTAAAGTATTAACAATGGGGCTCGTAGTTCATTTAAACTTGAAGAACAAAAAATTAGCGAATGGTACTGTTTGGATGCTTTGCATATATGTTTCTTAGACTATTTAGAAGCAATATATGCAATGATTTCAACCGTCTACCTATTCCATTCATTGTTCTACATGCCGAAATTTACAAATAATTTCCTTTAAAGGATTAACAATGGGGCTCGTAGTTCACTTAAACATGAAGAACAAAAAATTGGCGAATGGTACTGTTTGGATGCTTTGCATATATGTTTCTTAGACTATATAGAAGCAATATATACAAAGATTTCAACCGTCTAACTGTTCCATTCATTGTTCTACTTGCCGAAAGTTACAAATAATTTCCTTTAAAGGATTAACAATGGGGCGCGTTGTTCACTTAAACTTGAAGAACAATAAATTGGCGATTTGTGCTGTTTGGATGCTTTGCATATATGTTTCCTAGACTATATAGAAGCAATATATACAAAGATTTCAACCGTCTACCTGTTCCATTCATTGTTCTACTTGTCGAAAGTTACAAATAATTTCCGATAACGGATTAACCATTGGGGCTCATTGTTCACTTAAACTTGAAGAACAAAAGATTGGCGAATGGTACTGTTTGGATGCTTTGCATATATGTTTCTTAGACTATATAGAAGCAATATATACAAAGATTTCAACCGTCTACCTGTTCCATTCATTGTTCTACTTGTCGAAAATTACAAATAATTACCGATAAAGGATTAACCATTGGGGCTCATTGTTCACTTAAACTTGAAGAACAAAAAATTGGCGAATTGCACTGTTTGGATGCTTTGCATATATGTTTCTTAGACTATATAGAAGCAATATATACAAAGATTTCAACCGTCTACCTGTTCCATTCATCGTTCTACTTGTCGAAAATTACAAATAATTACCGATAAAGGATTAACCATTGGGGCTCATTGTTCACTTAAACTTGAAGAACAAAAAATTGGCGAATTTTACTGTTTGGATGCTTTGCATATATGTTTCTTAGACTATATAGAAGCAATATATACAAAGATTTCAACCGTGTACCTGTTCCATTCATTGTTCTACTTGTCGAAAGTTACAAATAATTTCCTTTAAAGGATTAACAATGGGGCTCATTGTTCACTTAAACTTGAAGAACAAAAAATTTGCGAATTGTACTGGTTGGATGCTTTGCATATATGTTTCTTAGACTATATAGAAGCAATATATACAAAGATTTCAACCGTCTACCTATTCCATTCATTGTTCTACTTGTCGAAAGTTACAAATAATTTCCGTTAAGGGATTAACAATGGGGATCGTAGTTTACTTAAACTTGAAGAATAAGAAATTGGCGAATTGTAGTGTTTGGATGATTTGCATATATGTTTCTTAGACTATATAGAAGCAATATATACAATGATTTCAACCGTCTTACTATTCCATTCATTGTTCTACTTGCCGAAATTTACAAATAATTTCCTTTAAAGGATTAACAATGGGGCTCTTTGTTCACTTAAACTTGAAGTACAAAAAATGGGCGAATTGTACTGTTTGGATGCTTTGCATATATGTTTCGTAGACTATATAGAAGTAATATATACAAATATTTCAACCGTCTAACTGTTCCATTCATTGTTCTACTTGTCGAAAATTACAAATAATTTCCGATAAAGGATTAACCATTGGGGCTCATTGTTCACTTAAACTTGAAGAACAAAAATTGGCGAATGGTACTGTTTGGATGCTTTGCATATATGTTTCTTAGACTATATAGAAGCAATATATACAAAGATTTCAACCGTCTACCTTTTCCATTCATTGTTCTACTTGTCAAAAGTTACAAATAATTTCCGATAACGGATTAACCATTGGGGCTCATTGTTCACTAAACTTGAAGAACAAAAAATTGTCGAATTGTACTGTTTGGATGCTTTGCATATATGTTTCTTAGACTACATAGATGCAATATATACAAAGATTTCAACCGTCTACCTGTTCCATTCATTGTTCTACTTGTCGAAAGTTACAATTAATTTCCGTTAAAGAATTAACAATGGGGCTCGTTGTTCACTTAAACTTGAAGAACAAAAAATTGGCGAATGGTACTGTTTGGATGCTTTCCATATATGTTTCTTAGACTATATAGAAGCAATATATACAATGATTTCAACCGTCTACCTGTTCCATTCATTGTTCTACTTGTCGAAAGTTACAAATAATTTCCGTTAAGGGATTAACAATGGGGATCGTAGTTTACTTAAACTTGAAGAACAAAAAATTGGCGAACTGTACTGTTTGGATGCTTTGCATATATGTTTCTTAGATTATATGGAAGCAATATATACAAAGATTTCAACCGTCTACGTGTTCCAATCATTGTTCTACTTGTCGAAATTTACACATAATTTCCTTTAAAGGATTAACAATGGGGCTCGTTGTTCACTTAAACTTGAAGAACAATAAATCGGCGAATTGTACTGTTTGGATGCTTTGCATATATGTTTCTTAGACTATATAGAAGCAAAATATACAATGATTTCAACCGTCTACCTGTTCCATTCATTGTTCTACTTGTCGAATGTTACAAATAATTTCCGTTAAGGGATTAACAATGGGGATCGTAGTTTACTTAAACTTGAAGAACAAAAAATTGGCGAATTGTACTGTTTGGATGCTTCGCATATATGTTTCTTAGACTATATAGAAGCAATATATACAATGATTTCAACCGTCTACCTATTCCATTCATTGTTCTACTTGCCGAAATTTACAAATAATTTCCTTTAAAGGATTAACAATGGGGCTCGTAGTTCACTTAAACTTGAAGAGCAAAAAATAGTCGAATTGTACTGTTTGGATGCTTTGCATATATGTTTCTTAGACTATATAGAAGCAATATATACAATGATTTCAACCGTCTACCTGTTCCATTCATTGTTCTACTTGTCGAAAGTTACAAATAATTTCCGTTAAGGGATTAACAATGGGGATCGTAGTTTACTTAAACTTGAAGAACAAAAAATTGGCGAATTGTACTGTTTGGATGCTTTGCATATATGTTTCTTAGACTATATAGAAGCAATATATACAATGATTTCAACAGTCTACCTGTTCCATTCATTGTTCTACTTGTCGAAAGTTACAAATAATTTCCGTTAAAGTATTAACAATAGGGCTCGTAGTTCACTTAAACTTGAAGAACAAAAAATTGGCGAATTGTACTGTTTGGATGCTTTGCATATATGTTTCGTAGGTTATATAGAAGCAATATATACAAAGATTTCAACCGTCTGTGTGTTCCAATCATTGTTCTACTTGTAGAAAGTTACAATTAATTTCCGTTAAAGGATTAACAATGGGGCTCGTAGTTCACTTAAACTTGAAGAACAAAAAATTGGCGAATTGTACTGTTTGGATGCTTTGCATATATGTTTCGTAGGTTATATAGAAGCAATATATACAATGATTTCAACCGTCTACCTGATCCATTCATTGTTCTACTTGTCGAAATTTACAAATAATTTCCTTTAAAGGATTAACAATGGGGCTCGTAGTTCACTTAAACTTGAAGAACAAAAAATTGGCGAATGGTACTGTTTGGATGCTTTGCATATATGTTTCTTAGACTATATAGAAGCAATATATACAAAGATTTCAACCATCTACCTGTTCCATTCATTGTTCTACTTGTTGAAAGTTACAAATAATTTCCGATAACGGATTAACCATTGGGGCTCATTGTTCACTTAAACTTGAAGAACAAAAAATTGGCGAATTGTACTGTTTGGATGCTTTGCATATATGTTTCTTATACTATAAAGAAGCAATATATACAAAGATTTCAACCGTCTACCTGTTCCATTCGCTGTTCTACTTGTCGAAAGTTACAAATAATTTCCGTTAAGGGATTAACAATGGCGATCGTAGTACACTTAAACTTGAAGAACAAAAAATTGGCGAATTGTACTGTTTGGATGCTTTGCGTACATGTTTCTTAGGCTATATGGAAGCAATATATACAAAGATTTCAACCGTCTACGTGCTCCAATCATTGTTCTACTTGTCGAAATTTACAAATAATTTCCTTTAAAGGATTAACAATGGCGCTCGTTGTTCACTTAATCTTGAAGAACAAAAAGGGGCGAATGGTACTGTTTGGATGCTTTGCATATATGTTTCTTAGACTATAAAGAAGCAATATATACATTGATTTCAACCGTCTACCTGTTCCATTTATTGTTCTACTTGTCGCAAGTTACAAATAATTTCCGTTAAAGTATTAACAATGGGGCTCGTAGTTCACTTAAACTTGAAGATCAAATAATTGGCGAATTGTACTGTTTGGATGCTTTGCATATATGTTTCTTAGACTATATAGATGCAATATATACAAAGATTTCAACCGTCTACCTGTTCCATTCATTGTTCTACTTGTCGAAAGTTACAATTAATTTCCGTTAAAGGATTAACAATGGGGCTCGTCGTTCACTTAAACTTGAAGAACAAAAAATTGGCGAATGGTACTGTTTGGATGCTTTGCATATATGTTTCTTAGACTATATAGAAGCAATATATACATTGATTTCAACCGGCTACCAGTTCCATTCATTGTTCTACTTCTCGCAAGTTACAAATAATTTCCGTTAAAGTATTAACAATGGGGCTCGTAGTTCACTTAAACTTGAAGAACAAAAAATTGGCGAATGGTACTGTTTGGATGCTTTGCATATATGTTTCTTAGATTATATAGAAGCAATATATACAAAGATTTCAACCGTCTACCTGTTCCATTCATTGTTCTACTTGTCGAAAGTTACAAATAATTTCCTTTAAAGGATTAACAATGGAGCTCGCAGTTCACTTAAACTTGAAGAACAAAAAATTGGCGAATGGTACTGTTTGGATGCTTTGCATATATGTTTCTTATACTATATAGAAGCAATAGATACAAAGATTTCAACCGTCTAACTGTTCCATTCAATGTTCTACTTGTCGAAAGTTACAAATAATTTCCGATAAAGGATTAACAATGGGGCTCATTGTTCACTTAAACTTGAAGAACAAAAAATTGGCGAATGGTACTGTTTGGATGCTTTGCATATATGTTGCAATATATACAAAGATTTCAATCGTCTGCGTGTTCCAATCATTGTTCTACTTGTAGAACGTTACAATTAATTTCCGTTAAAGGATTAACAATGGGGCTCATTGTTCACTTATACTTGAAGAACAAAAAATTGGCGAATTGTACTGTTTGGATGCTTTGCATATATGTTTCTTAGACTATATAGAAGCAATATATACAAAGATTTCAACCGTCTACCTGTTCCATTCATTGTTCTACTTGTCGAAATTTACAAATAATTTCCTTTAAAGGATTAACAATGGGGCTCGTAGTTCACTTAAACATGAGGAACGAAAATTTGGCGAATTGTACTGTTTGGATGCTTTGCACATATGTTTCTTAGACTACATAGAAGCAATATATACAAAGATTTCAACCGTCTACGTGTTCCAATCATTGTTCTACTTGTCGAAATTTACAGATAATTTCCTTTAAAGGATTAACAATGGGGCTCGTTGTTCACTTAAACTTGAAGAACAAAAAAGTGGCGAATGGTACTGCTTGGATGCTTTGCATATATGTTTCTTAGACTATAAGGAAGCATTATATACATTGATTTCAACCGTCTACCTGTTCCATTCATTGTTCTACTTGTCGAAAATTACAAATAATTTCCGATAAAGGATTAACCATTGGGGCTCATTGTTCACTTAAACTTGAAGAACAAAAAATTGGCGAATGGTACTGTTTGGATGCTTTGCATATATGTTTCTTAGACTATATGGAAGCAATATATACAAAGATTTCAACCGTCTGTGTGTTCCAATCATTGTTCTACTTGTAGAAAGTTACAATTAATTTCCGTTAAAGGATTAACAATGGGGCTCGTAGTTCACTTAAACTTGAAGAACAAAAAATTGGCGAATTGTACTGTTTGGATGCTTTGCATATATGTTTCGTAGGTTATATAGAAGCAATATATACAATGATTTCAACCGTCTACCTGATCCATTCATTGTTCTACTTGTCGAAATTTACAAATAATTTCCTTTAAAGGATTAACAATGGGGCTCGTAGTTCACTTAAACTTGAAGAACAAAAAATTGGCGAATGGTACTGTTTGGATGCTTTGCATATATGTTTCTTAGACTATATAGAAGCAATATATACAAAGATTTCAACCATCTACCTGTTCCATTCATTGTTCTACTTGTTGAAAGTTACAAATAATTTCCGATAACGGATTAACCATTGGGGCTCATTGTTCACTTAAACTTGAAGAACAAAAAATTGGCGAATTGTACTGTTTGGATGCTTTGCATATATGTTTCTTATACTATAAAGAAGCAATATATACAAAGATTTCAACCGTCTACCTGTTCCATTCGCTGTTCTACTTGTCGAAAGTTACAAATAATTTCCGTTAAGGGATTAACAATGGCGATCGTAGTTCACTTAAACTTGAAGAACAAAAAATTGGCGAATTGTACTGTTTGGATGCTTTGCGTACATGTTTCTTAGGCTATATGGAAGCAATATATACAAAGATTTCAACCGTCTACGTGTTCCAATCATTGTTCTACTTGTCGAAATTTACAAATAATTTCCTTTAAAGGATTAACAATGGCGCTCGTTGTTCACTTAATCTTGAAGAACAAAAAAGGGGCGAATGGTACTGTTTGGATGCTTTGCATATATGTTTCTTAGACTATAAAGAAGCAATATATACATTGATTTCAACCGTCTACCTGTTCCATTTATTGTTCTACTTGTCGCAAGTTACAAATAATTTCCGTTAAAGTATTAACAATGGGGCTCGTAGTTCACTTAAACTTGAAGATCAAAAAATTGGCGACTGGTACTGTTTGGATGCTTTGCATATATGTTTCTTAGACTATATTGAAGCAATATATACAAGGATTTCAACCGTCTACCTGTTCCATTAATTGTTCTACTTGTCGAAAGTTACAAATAATTTCCGATAAAGGATTAACAATGGGGCTCATTGTTCACTTAACATTGAAGAACAAAAAATTGGCGAATGGTACTGTTTGGATGCTTTGCATATATGTTTCTTAGACTATATAGAAGCAATATATATAATGATTTCAACCGTCTACCTGTTCCATTTCTTGTTCTACTTGTAGAAAGTTACAAATAATTTCCGTTTCATAATTATCAATCGGGCTTGTTGTTCACTTAAACTTGATGAACAAAAAATTGGCGAATGGTACTGTTTGGATGCTTTGCATATATGTTTCTTAGACTATATAGAAGCAACATATAGAAAGATTTCACCCGTCTACCTGTTCTATTCATTGTTCTACTTGTAGAAAGTTACAAATAATTTCCGTTTCATAATTATCAATGGGGCTTGTTGTTCACTTAAACTTGATGAACAAAAAATTGGCGAATGGTACTGTTTGGATGCTTTGCACATATGTTTCTTAGGCTATATAGAAGCAATATATACAATGATTTCAACAGTCTACCTGTTCCATTCATTGTTCTACTTGTCGAAAGTTACAAATAATTTCCGTTAAAGTATTAACAATAGGGCTCGTAGTTCACATAAACTTGAAGATCAAAAAATTGGCGAATTGTACTGTTTGGATGATTTGCATATATGTTTCTTAGACTATATAGAAGCAATATATAAAATGATTTCAACCGTCTACCTTTTCCATTCATTAATCTACTTGTCGAAAGTTACAAATAATTTCCGTTTCATGATTATCAATGGGGCTCGTAGTTTACTTAAATTTGAAGAACAAAAAATTGGCGAATGGTACTGTTTGGATGCTTTGCATATATGTTTCTTAGACTATATAGAAGCAACATATAGAAAGATTTCACCCGTCTACCTGTTCTATTCATTGTTCTACTTGTAGAAAGTTACAAATAATTTCCGATAAAGGATTAACAATGGGGCTCATTGTTCACTTAACCATGAAGAACAAAAAATTGGCGAATGGTACTGTTTGGATGCTTTGCATATATGTTTCTTAGACTATATAGAAGCAATATATATAATGATTTCAACCGTCTACCTGTTCCATTTCTTGTTCTACTTGTCGAAAGTTACAAATAATTTCCTTTAAAGGATTAACAATGGGGCTCGTTGTTCACTTAAACTTGAAGAACAATGAATTGGCGACTGGTACTGTTTGGATGCTTTGCATATATGTTTCTTAGACTATATTGAAGCAATATATACAAGGATTTCAACCGTCTACCTGTTCCATTCATTGTTCTACTTCTCGAAAGTTACAAATAATTTCCGATAAAGGATTAACAATGGGGCTCATTGTTCACTTAAACTTGAAGAACAAAAAATTGGCGAATGGTACTGTTTGGATGCTTTGCATATATGTTTCTTAGACTATATAGAAGCAATATATAGAAATATTTCACCCGTCTACCTGTACTATTCATTGTTCTACTTGTAGAAAGTTACAAATAATTTCCATTTCATGATTATCAATGGGGTTCGTTGTTCACTTATACTTGAAGAACAATAAATTGGCGAATTGTACTGTTTGGATGCTATGCATATATGTTTCTTAGACTATATAGAAGCAATATATACAAAGATTTCAACCGTCTACGTGTTCCAATCATTGTTTTACTTGTAGAAAGTTACAAATAATTTCCATTTCATGATTATCAATGGGGTTCGTTGTGCACTTAAACTTAAAGAACAATAAATTGGCAAATTGTACTGTTTTGATGCTTTGCATATATGTTTCTTAGACTATATAGATGCAATATATACAATGATTTCAACAGTCTACCTGTTCCATTCAATGTTCTACTTGTCGAAATTTACAACTAATTTCCTTTAAAGGATTAACATTGGGGCTCGTAGTTCACTTAAACTTGAAGAACAAAAAATTGGAAAATTGTACTGTTTGGATGCTTTGCACATATGTTTCTTAGACTATATAGAAGCAATATATACAATGATTTCAACCGTCTACCTGTTCCATTCCTTGTTCTACTTGTCGAAAGTTACAAATAATTTCCGTTTCATGATTATCAATGGGGCTCGTAGTTTACTTAAATTTGAAGAACAAAAAATTGGCGAATTGTACTGTTTTGATGCTTTGCATATATGTTTCTTAGACTATATAGATGCAATATATACAATGATTTCAACCGTCTACCTGTTCCATTCATTGTTCTACTTGTCGAAATATACAAATAATTTCCTTTTAAGGATTAACAATGGGGCTCGTAGTTCACTTAAACTTGAAGAAAAAAAATTGGCGAATGGTAATGTTTGGATGCTTTGCATATATGTATTTCAGACTATATAGAAGCAATATATACAAAGATTTCAACCGTCTACCTGTTCCATTCATTGTTCTACTTGTCGAAAGATACAAATAATTTCCGATAAAGGATTAACCATTGGGGCACATTGTTCACTTGTACTTGAAGCACAAAAAATTGGCGAATTGTACTGTTTTGATTCTTTGCATATATGTTCCTTAGACTATATAGAAGCAATATATACAATGATTTCAACCGTCTACCTATTCCATTCATAGTTCTACTTGTCGTCAATTACAAATAATTTCCGTTTCATGATTATCAATGGGGCGCGTTGTTCACGTACACTTGAAGAACAAAAAATTGGCGAATGGTACTTTTTGGATGCTTTGCATATATGTTTCTTAGACTATATAGAAGCAATATATACAATGATTTCAACCGTCTACCTGTTCCATTCATTGTTCTACTTGTCGAAATTTACAAATAATTTCCTTTAAAGGATTAACAATGGGGCTCGTAGTTCACTTAAACTTGAAGAACAAAAAATTGGCGAATGGTACTGTTCGGATGCTTTGCATATATGTTTCTTAGACTATATAGAAGCAACATATAGTAAGATTTCACCCGTCTACCTGTTCTATTCATTGTTCTACTTGTAGAAAGTTACAAATAATTTCCGTTTCATAATTATCAATGGGGCTTGTTGTTCACTTAAACTTGATGAACAAAAAATTGGCGAATGGTACTGTTTGGATGCTTTGCACATATGTTTCTTAGACTATATAGAAGCAGTATATACAATGATTTCAACAGTCTACCTGTTCCATTCATTGTTCTACTTGTCGAAAGTTACAAATAATTTCCGTTAAAGTATTAACAATAGGGCTCGTAGTTCACATAAACTTGAAGATCAAAAAATTGGCGAATTGTACTGTTTGGATGATTTGCATATATGTTTCTTAGACTATATAGAAGCAATATATAAAATGATTTCAACCGTCTACCTGTTCCATTCATTAATCTACTTGTCGAAAGTTACAAATAATTTCCGTTTCATGATTATCAATGGGGCTCGTAGTTTACTTAAATTTGAAGAACAAAAAATTGGCGAATTGTACTGTTTGGATTCTATGCATATATGTTTCTTAGACTATGTAGAAGCAATATATAGAAAGATTTCACCCGTCTACCTGTACTATTCATTGTTCTACTTGTAGAAAGTTACAAATAATTTCCATTTCATGATTATCAATGGGGTTCGTTGTGCACTTAAACTTGAAGAACAATAAATTGGCAAATTGTACTGTTTTGATGCTTTGCATATATGTTTCTTAGACTATATAGATGCAATATATACAATGATTTCACCAGTCTACCTGTTCCATTCATTGTTCTACTTGTCGAAATTTACAACTAATTTCCTTTAAAGGATTAACATTGGGGCTCGTAGTTCACTTAAACTTGAAGAACAAAAAATTGGCGAATTGTACTGTTTGGATGCTTTGCACATATGTTTCTTAGACTATATAGAAGCAATATATACAATGATTTCAACCGTCTACCTGTTCCATTCCTTGTTCTACTTGTCGAAAGTTACAAATAGTTTCCTTTAAAGGATTAACAATGGGGCTCGTTGTTCACTTAAACTTGAAGAACAATGAATTGGCGACTGGTACTGTTTGGATGCTTTGCATATATGTTTCTTAGACTATATAGAAGCAATATATATACAAAGATTTCAACCGTCTACCTGTTCCATTCATTGTTCTACTTGTCGAAAGTTACAAATAATTTCCGGTAAAGGATTAACAATGGGGCTCATTGTTCACTTAACCTTGAAGAACAAAAAATTGGCGAATGTTACTGTTTATATGCTTTGCATATATGTTTCTTAGACTATATAGAAGCAATATATACAAAGTTCTCAACCGTCTACCTGTACCATTCATTGTTCTACTTGTCGAAAGATACAAATAATTTCCGATAAAGGATTAACCATTGGGGCTCATTGTTCACTTATACTTGAAGAACAAAAAATTGGCGAATTGTACTGTTTGGATTCTTTGCATATATGTTTCTTAGACTATATAGAAGCAATATATAGAAAGATTTCACCCGTCTACCTGTACTATTCATTGTTCTACTTGTAGAAAGTTACAAATAATTTCCATTTCATGATTATCAATGGGGTTCGTTGTTCACTTAAACTTGAAGATCAAAAAATTGGCGAATGTTACTGTTTAGATGCTTTGCATATAGGTTTCTTAGACTATATAGAAGCAACATATACAAAGATTTCTACCGTCTACCCGTTCTATTCATTGTTCTACTTGTAGAAAGTTAGAAATAATTTCCTTTAAAGGATTAAAAATGGGGCTAGTAGTTCACTTAAACTTGAAGAACAAAAAATTGGCGAATGGTACTGTTTGGATCCTTTGCATATATGTTTCTTAGACTATATAGAAGCAATATATACAAAGATTTCAGCCGTCTACGTGTTCCATTCATTGTTCTACTTGTCGAAAATTACTAATAATTTCCGATAAAGGATTAACAATGGGGCTCATTGTTCACTTAAACTTGAAGAACAAAAAATTGGCGAATGGTACTGTTTGGATGCTTTGCGTACATGTTTCTTAGACTATATGGAAGCAATATATACAAAGATTTCAACCGTCTACGTGTTCCAATCATTGTTCTACTTGTCGAAATTTACAAATAATTTCCTTTAAAGGATTAACAATGTGGCCCGTTGTTCACTTAAACTTGAAGAACAATAAATTGGCAAATTGTACTGATTTGATACTTTGCATATATGTTTCTTAGACTATATAGAAGCAATATATACAATGATTTCAACCGTCTACCTGTTCCATTCCTTGTTCTACTTGTCGAATGTTACAAATAGTTTCCTTTGAAGGATTAACAATGGGGCTCGTTGTTCACTTAAACTTGAAGAACAATGAATTGGCGACTGGTACTGTTTGAATGCTTTGCATATATGTTTCTTAGACTATATAGAAGCAATATATATACAAAGATTTCAACCGTCTACCTGTTCCATTCATTGTTTTACTTGTCGAATGTTACAAATAATTTCCGTTAAATGATTAACAATGGGGCTCGTAGTTCACTTAAACTTGAAGAACAAAAAATTGGCGACTGGTACTGTTTGGATGCTTTGCATATATGTTTCTTAGACTATACAGAAGCAATATATAAAAAGATTTCAACCGTCTACCAGTTCCATTCATTGTTCTACTTGTCGAAATTTACAAATAATTTCCTTTAAAGGATTAACGATGGGGCTCGTAGTTCACTTAAACTTGAAGAACAAATAATTGTCGAATTGTACTGTTTGGATGCTTTGCATATATGTTTCTTAGACTATATAGAAGCAATATACACATTGATTTCAACCGTCTACCTGTTCCACTCATTGTTCTACTTGTCGCAAGTTACAAATAATTTGCGTTAAAGTATTAACAATGGGTCTCGTAGTTCACTTAAACTTGAAGATGAAATAATTGGCGAATTGTACTGTTTGGATGCTTTGCATATATGTTTCTTAGATTATATAGAAGCAATATATACAAAGATTTCAACCGTCTATCTGTTCCATTCATTGTTGTACTTGTCGAAAATTACAAATAATTTCCGATAAAGCTTTAACCATTGGGGCTCATTGTTCACTAAACTTGAAGAACAAAAAATTGGCGAATGGTACTGTTTGGATGCTTTGCATATATGTTTCTTAGACTATATAGAAGCAATATATACAATGATTTCAACGGAATAATTTCCGTTTCATGATTATCAATGGGGCTCGTTGTTCACTTAAACTTGAAGAACAATAAATTGGCAAATTGTACTGTTTGGATGCTTTGCGTACATGTTTCTTAGACTATATAGAAGCAATATATACAAAGATTTCAACCGTATACCTGTTCCATTCATTGTTCTACTTGTCGAAATTTACAAATAATTTCCTTTAAAGGATTGACAATGGGGCTCGTTGTTCACTTAAACTTGAAGAACAAAAAATTAGCGAATGGTACAGTTTGGATGCTTTGCGTACATGTTTCTTAGACTATATGGAAGCAATATATACAAAGATTTCAACCGTCTACCTGTTCCAATCATTGTTCTACTTGTCGAAATTTACAAATAATTTCCTTTAAAGGATTAACAATGGGGCTCGTTGTTCACTTAAACTTGAAGAACAAAAAATTGGCGAATGTTACTGTTTAGATGCTTTGCATATATGTTTCTTAGACTATATAGAAGCAATATATACAAAGTTCTCAACCGTCTACCTGTACCATTCATTGTTCTACTTGTCGAAAGATACAAATAATTTCCGATAAAGGATTAACCATTGGGGCTCATTGTTCACTTATACTTGAAGAACAAAAAATTGGCGAATTGTACTGTTTGGATTCTTTGCATATATGTTTCTTAGACTATATAGAAGCAATATATAGAAATATTTCACCCGTCTACCTGTACTATTCATTGTTCTACTTGTAGAAAGTTACAAATAATTTCCATTTCATGATTATCAATGGGGTTCGTTGTGCACTTAAACTTGAAGAACAATAAATTGGCAAATTGTACTGTTTTGATGCTTTGCATATATGTTTCTTAGACTATATAGATGCAATATATACAATGATTTCAACAGTCTACCTGTTCCATTCATTGTTCTACTTGTCGAAATTTACAACTAATTTCCTTTAAAGGATTAACATTGGGGCTCGTAGTTCACTTAAACTTGAAGAACAAAAAATTGGAAAATTGTACTGTTTGGATGCTTTGCACATATGTTTCTTAGACTATATAGAAGCAATATATACAATGATTTCAACCGTCTACCTGTTCCATTCCTTGTTCTACTTGTCGAAAGTTACAAATAATTTCCGTTTCATGATTATCAATGGGGCTCGTAGTTTACTTAAATTTGAAGAACAAAAAATTGGCGAATTGTACTGTTTTGATGCTTTGCATATATGTTTCTTAGACTATATAGATGCAATATATACAATGATTTCAACCGTCTACCTGTTCCATTCATTGTTCTACTTGTCGAAATTTACAACTAATTTCCTTTAAAGGATTAACATTGGGGCTCGTAGTTCACTTAAACTTGAAGAACAAAAAATTGGAAAATTGTACTGTTTGGATGCTTTGCATATATGTTTCTTAGACCATATAGAAGCAATATATACAAAGATTTCAACCGTCTACCTGTTCCATTCATTGTTCTACTTGTCGAAAGTTACAAATAATTTCCGATAAAGGATTAAACATTGGGGCTCATTGTTCACTTAAACTTGAAGAACAAAAAATTGGCGAATGGTACTGTTTGGATGCTTTGCATATATGTTTCTTAGATTATATAGAAGCAATATATAGAAAGATTTCAACCGTCTACCTGTTCCATTCAATGTTCTACTTGTAGAAAGTTACAAATAATTTCCATTTCATGATTATCAATGGGGCTCGCTGTTCACTTAAACTTGAAGATCAAAAAATTGGCGAATGTTGCTGTTTAGATGCTTTGCATATAGGTTTCTTAGACTATATAGAAGCAACATATACAAAGATTTCAACCGTCTACCTGTTCTATTCATTGATCTTCTTGCCGAAATTTACAAATAATTTCCTTTAAAGGATTAACAATGGGGCTCGTTGTTCACTTAAACTTGAAGAACAAAAAATTGGCGACTGGTACTGTTTGGATGCTTTGCATATAAGTTTCTTAGACTATACAGAAGCAATATATAAAAAGATTTCAACCGTCTACCAGTTCCATTCATTGTTCTACTTGTCGAAATTTACAAATAATTTCCTTTAAAGGATTAACGATGGGGCTCGTAGTTCACTTAAACTTGAAGAACAAATAATTGTCGAATTGTACTGTTTGGATGCTTTGCATATATGTTTCTTAGACTATATAGAAGCAATATACACATTGATTTCAACCGTCTACCTGTTCCACTCATTGTTCTACTTGTCGCAAGTTACAAATAATTTGCGTTAAAGTATTAACAATGGGTCTCGTAGTTCACTTAAACTTGAAGATGAAATAATTGGCGAATTGTACTGTTTGGATGCTTTGCATATATGTTTCTTAGATTATATAGAAGCAATATATACAAAGATTTCAACCGTCTATCTGTTCCATTCATTGTTGTACTTGTCGAAAATTACAAATAATTTCCGATAAAGCTTTAACCATTGGGCCTCATTGTTCACTAAACTTGAAGAACAAAAAATTGGCGAATGGTACTGTTTGGATGCTTTGCATATATGTTTCTTAGACTATATAGAAGCAATATATACAATGATTTCAACGGAATAATTTCCGTTTCATGATTATCAATGGGGCTCGTTGTTCACTTAAACTTGAAGAACAATAAATTGGCAAATTGTACTGTTTGGATGCTTTGCGTACATGTTTCTTAGACTATATAGAAGCAATATATACAAAGATTTCAACCGTATACCTGTTCCATTCATTGTTCTACTTGTCGAAATTTACAAATAATTTCCTTTAAAGGATTGACAATGGGGCTCGTTGTTCACTTAAACTTGAAGAACAAAAAATTAGCGAATGGTACAGTTTGGATGCTTTGCGTACATGTTTCTTAGACTATATGGAAGCAATATATACAAAGATTTCAACCGTCTACCTGTTCCAATCATTGTTCTACTTGTCGAAATTTACAAATAATTTCCTTTAAAGGATTAACAATGGGGCTCGTTGTTCACTTAAACTTGAAGAACAAAAAATTGGCGAATGTTACTGTTTAGATGCTTTGCATATATGTTTCTTAGACTATATAGAAGCAATATATACAAAGTTCTCAACCGTCTACCTGTACCATTCATTGTTCTACTTGTCGAAAGATACAAATAATTTCCGATAAAGGATTAACCATTGGGGCTCATTGTTCACTTATACTTGAAGAACAAAAAATTGGCGAATTGTACTGTTTGGATTCTTTGCATATATGTTTCTTAGACTATATAGAAGCAATATATAGAAATATTTCACCCGTCTACCTGTACTATTCATTGTTCTACTTGTAGAAAGTTACAAATAATTTCCATTTCATGATTATCAATGGGGTTCGTTGTTCACTTATACTTGAAGAACAATAAATTGGCGAATTGTACTGTTTGGATGCTATGCATATATGTTTCTTAGACTATATAGAAGCAATATATACAAAGATTTCAACCGTCTACGTGTTCCAATCATTGTTTTACTTGTAGAAAGTTACAAATAATTTCCATTTCATGATTATCAATGGGGTTCGTTGTGCACTTAAACTTGAAGAACAATAAATTGGCAAATTGTACTGTTTTGATGCTTTGCATATATGTTTCTTAGACTATATAGATGCAATATATACAATGATTTCAACAGTCTACCTGTTCCATTCATTGTTCTACTTGTCGAAATTTACAACTAATTTCCTTTAAAGGATTAACATTGGGGCTCGTAGTTCACTTAAACTTGAAGAACAAAAAATTGGAAAATTGTACTGTTTGGATGCTTTGCACATATGTTTCTTAGACTATATAGAAGCAATATATACAATGATTTCAACCGTCTACCTGTTCCATTCCTTGTTCTACTTGTCGAAAGTTACAAATAATTTCCGTTTCATGATTATCAATGGGGCTCGTAGTTCACTTAAACTTGAAGAACAAAAAATTGGCGAATGGTACTGTTCGGATGCTTTGCATATATGTTTCTTAGACTATATAGAAGCAACATATAGTAAGATTTCACCCGTCTACCTGTTCTATTCATTGTTCTACTTGTAGAAAGTTACAAATAATTTCCGTTTCATAATTATCAATGGGGCTTGTTGTTCACTTAAACTTGATGAACAAAAAATTGGCGAATGGTACTGTTTGGATGCTTTGCACATATGTTTCTTAGACTATATAGAAGCAGTATATACAATGATTTCAACAGTCTACCTGTTCCATTCATTGTTCTACTTGTCGAAAGTTACAAATAATTTCCGTTAAAGTATTAACAATGGGGCTCGTAGTTCACATAAACTTGAAGATCAAAAAATTGGCGAATTGTACTGTTTGGATGATTTGCATATATGTTTCTTAGACTATATAGAAGCAATATATAAAATGGTTTCAACCGTCTACCTGTTCCATTCATTAATCTACTTGTCGAAAGTTACAAATAATTTCCGTTTCATGATTATCAATGGGGCTCGTAGTTTACTTAAATTTGAAGAACAAAAAATTGGCGAATTGTACTGTTTGGATTCTATGCATATATGTTTCTTAGACTATGTAGAAGCAATATATAGAAAGATTTCACCCGTCTACCTGTACTATTCATTGTTCTACTTGTAGAAAGTTACAAATAATTTCCATTTCATGATTATCAATGGGGTTCGTTGTGCACTTAAACTTGAAGAACAATAAATTGGCAAATTGTACTGTTTTGATGCTTTGCATATATGTTTCTTAGACTATATAGATGCAATATATACAATGATTTCAACAGTCTACCTGTTCCATTCATTGTTCTACTTGTCGAAATTTACAACTAATTTCCTTTAAAGGATTAACATTGGGGCTCGTAGTTCACTTAAACTTGAAGAACAAAAAATTGGCGAATTGTACTGTTTGGATGCTTTGCACATATGTTTCTTAGACTATATAGAAGCAATATATACAATGATTTCAACCGTCTACCTGTTCCATTCCTTGTTCTACTTGTCGAAAGTTACAAATAGTTTCCTTTAAAGGATTAACAATGGGGCTCGTTGTTCACTTAAACTTGAAGAACAATGAATTGGCGACTGGTACTGTTTGGATGCTTTGCATATATGTTTCTTAGACTTATATAGAAGCAATATATATACAAAGATTTCAACCGTCTACCTGTTCCATTCATTGTTTTACTTGTCGAATGTTACAAATAATTTCCGTTAAATGATTAACAATGGGGCTCGTAGTTCACTTAAACTTGAAGAACAAAAAATTGGCGACTGGTACTGTTTGGATGCTTTGCATATATGTTTCTTAGACTATATTGAAGCAATATATACAAGGATTTCAACCGTCTACCTGTTCCATTCATTGTTCTACTTGTCGAAAGTTACAAATAATTTCCGGTAAAGGATTAACAATGGGGCTCATTGTTCACTTAACCTTGAAGAACAAAAAATTGGCGAATGGTACTGTTTGGATGCTTTGCATATATGTTTCTTAGACTATATAGAAGCAATATATATAATGATTTCAACCGTCTACCTGTTCCATTTCTTGTTCTACTTGTCGAAAGTTACAAATAATTTCCTTTAAAGGATTAACAATGGGGCTCGTTGTTCACTTAAACTTGAAGAACAATAAATTGGCGAATGTTACTGTTTAGATGCTTTGCAAATATGTTTCTTAGACTATATAGAAGCAATATATACAAAGATCTCAACCGTCTACCTGTACCATTCATTGTTCTACTTGTAGAAAGTTACAAATAATTTACCATTTCATGATTATCTATGGGGTTCGTTGTTCACTTAAACTTGAAGAACAAAAAATTGGCGAATGTTACTGTTTAGATGCTTTGCATATATGTTTCTTAGACTATATAGAAGCAATATATACAAAGTTCTCAACCGTCTACCTGTACCATTCATTGTTCTACTTGTCGAAAGATACAAATAATTTCCGATAAAGGATTAACCATTGGGGCTCATTGTTCACTTATACTTGAGGAACATAAAATTGGCGAATTGTACTGTTTGGATGCTTAGCATATATGTTTCTTAGACTATATAGAAGCAATATATACAAAGATTTCAACCGTCTACCTGTTCCATTCATTGTTCTACTTGTCGAAAGTTGCAAATAATTTCCGATAAAGGATTAAACATTGGGGCTCATTGTTCACTTAAACTTGAAGAACAAAAAATTGGCGAATGGTACTCTTTGGATGCTTTGCATATATGTTTCTTAGATTATATAGAAGCAATATATAGCAAGATTTCAACCGCCTACCTGTTCCATTCATTGTTCTACTTGTCGAAAGTTACAAATAATTTCCCTTTCATGATTAACAATGGGGCTCGTAGTTCACTTAAACATGAAGAACAAAAAATTGGCGAATTGTACTGTTTGGATGCTTTGTATATATGTTTCATAGACTATATAGAAGCAATATATACAAAGATTTCAACCGTCTACCTGTTCCACTCATTGTTCTACTTGTCGCAAGTTACAAATAATTTGCGTTAAAGTATTAACAATGGGTCTCGTAGTTCACTTAAACTTGAAGATGAAATAATTGGCGAATTGTACTGTTTGGATGCTTTGCATATATGTTTCTTAGATTATATAGAAGCAATATATACAAAGATTTCAACCGTCTACCTGTTCCATTCATTGTTCTACTTGTCGAAAATTACAAATAATTTCCGATAAAGGATTAACCATTGGGGCTCATTGTTCACTTAAACTTGAAGAACAAAAAATTGGCGGATTGTACTGTTTGGATGCTTTGCATATATGTTTCTTAGACTATATAGAAGCAATATATACAAAGATTTCAACCGTCTACCTGTTCCATTCATTGTTCTACTTGTCGAAAGTTACAAATAATTTCCGATAAAGGATTAAACATTGGGGCTCATTGTTCACTTAAACTTGAAGAACAAAAAATTGGCGAATGGTACTGTTTGGATGCTTTGCATATATGTTTCTTAGATTATATAGAAGCAATATATAGAAAGATTTCAACCGTCTACCTGTTCCATTCAATGTTCTACTTGTAGAAAGTTACAAATAATTTCCATTTCATGATTATCAATGGGGCTCGCTGTTCACTTAAACTTGAAGATCAAAAAATTGGCGAATGTTGCTGTTTAGATGCTTTGCATATAGGTTTCTTAGACTATATAGAAGCAACATATACAAAGATTTCAACCGTCTACCTGTTCTATTCATTGATCTTCTTGCCGAAATTTACAAATAATTTCCTTTAAAGGATTAACAATGGGGCTCGTTGTTCACTTAAACTTGAAGAACAAAAAATTGGCGACTGGTACTGTTTGGATGCTTTGCATATATGTTTCTTAGACTATACAGAAGCAATATATAAAAAGATTTCAACCGTCTACCAGTTCCATTCATTGTTCTACTTGTCGAAATTTACAAATAATTTCCTTTAAAGGATTAACGATGGGGCTCGTAGTTCACTTAAACTTGAAGAACAAATAATTGTCGAATTGTACTGTTTGGATGCTTTGCATATATGTTTCTTAGACTATATAGAAGCAATATACACATTGATTTCAACCGTCTACCTGTTCCACTCATTGTTCTACTTGTCGCAAGTTACAAATAATTTGCGTTAAAGTATTAACAATGGGTCTCGTAGTTCACTTAAACTTGAAGATGAAATAATTGGCGAATTGTACTGTTTGGATGCTTTGCATATATGTTTCT
This sequence comes from Cerceris ruficornis, assembly GCA_963989415.1. Taxonomy (NCBI): domain Eukaryota; kingdom Metazoa; phylum Arthropoda; class Insecta; order Hymenoptera; family Crabronidae; genus Cerceris; species Cerceris ruficornis. The sequence continues at coordinate 320,721 of CAXDIW010000516.1, forward strand.
TAGACTATATAGAAGCATAAATACAATGTTTTCAACCGTCTACCTGTTCCATTCATTGTTCTACTTGTCGAAAGTTACAAATAATTTCCGTTAAGGGATTAACAATGGGGATCGTAGTTTACTAAAACTTGAAGAACATAAAATTGGCGAATGGTACTGTTTGGATGCTTTGCATATATGTTTCTTAGACTATATAGAAGCAATATATACATTGATTTCAACCGTCTACCTGTTCCATTCATTGTTCTACTTGTCGGAAGTTACAAATAATTTCCGTTAAAGTATTAACAATGGGGCTCGTAGTTCACTTAAACATGAAGATGAAATAATTGGCGAATGGTACTGTTTGGATGCTTTGCATATATGTTTCTTAGACTATATGGAAGCAATATATACAAAGATTTCAACCGTCTGCGTGTTCCAATCATTGTTCTACTTGTAGAAAGTTACAATTAATTTCCGTTAAAGGATTAACAACGGGGCTCGTAGTTCACTTAAACTTGAAGAACAAAAAATTGGCGAATTGTACTGTTTGGATGCTTTGCATATATGTTTCGTAGGCTATATAGAAGCAATATATACAAAGATTTCAAGCGTCTACCTGTTCCATTCATTGTTCTACTTGTCGAAAATTACAAATAATTGCCGATAAAGGATTAACCATTGGGGCTCATTGTTCACTTAAACTTGAAGAACAATAAATTGTCGAATTGTACTATTTGGATGCTTTGCATATATGTTTCTTAGACTATATAGAAGCAATATATACATTGATTTCAACCGTCTACCTGTTCCATTCATTGTTCTACTTGTCGCAAGTTACAAATAATTTATGTTAAAGTATTAACAATGGGTCTCGTAGTTCACTTAAACTTGAAGATGAAATAATTGGCGAATTGTACTGTTTGGATGCTTTGCATATATGTTTCTTAGATTATATAGAAGCAATATATACAAAGATTTCAACCGTCTACCTGTTCCATTCATTGTTCTACTTGTCGAAAATTACAAATAATTGCCGATAAAGGATTAACCATTGGGGCTCATTGTTCACTTAAACTTGAAGAACAATAAATTGTCGAATTGTACTATTTGGATGCTTTGCATATGTGTTTCTTAGACTATATAGAAGCATAAATACAATGTTTTCAACCGTCTACCTGTTCCATTCATTGTTCTACTTGTCGAAAGTTACAAATAATTTCCGTTAAGGGATTAACAATGGGGATCGTAGTTTACTTAAACTTGAAGAACAAAAAATTGGCGAATGGTACTGTTTGGATGCTTTGCATATATGTTTCTTAGACTATATAGAAGCAATATATACATTGATTTCAACCGTCTACCTGTTCCATTCATTGTTCTACTTGTCGGAAGTTACAAATAATTTCCGTTAAAGTATTAACAATGGGGCTCGTAGTTCACTTAAACATGAAGATGAAATAATTGGCGAATGGTACTGTTTGGATGCTTTGCATATATGTTTCTTAGACTATATGGAAGCAATATATACAAAGATTTCAACCGTCTGCGTGTTCCAATCATTGTTCTACTTGCCGAAATTTACAAATAATTTCCTTTAAAGGATTAAGAATGGGGCTCGTAGTTCACTTAAACTTGAAGAACAAAAAATTGGCGAATGGTACTGTTTGGATGCTTTGCATATATGTTTCTTAGACTATATAGAAGCAATATATACATTGATTTCAACCGTCTACCTGTTCCATTCATTGTTCTACTTGTCGAAAGTTACAAATAATTTCCGTTAAGGGATTAACAATGGGGATCGTAGTTTACTTAAACTTGAAGAACAAAAAATTGGCGAATGTCACTGTTTTGATGCTTTGCATATAGGTTTATTAGACTATATAGAAGCAACATATACAAAGATTTCAACCGTCTACGTGTTCCAATCATTGTTCTACTTTTCGAAGTTTACAAATAATTTCCTTTAAAGCATTAACAATGGGGCTCGTAGTTCACTAAAACTTGAAGAACAAAAAATTGGCGAATGGTACTGTTTGGATGCTTTGCGTACATGTTTCTTAGACTATATGGAAGCAATATATACAAAGATTTCAACCGTCTACGTGTTCCAATCATTGTTCTACTTGTCGAAATTTACAAATAATTTCCTTTAAAGGATTAACAATGGGGCTCGTTGTTCACTTAAACTTGAAGAACAAAAAATTAGCGAATGGTACAGTTTGGATGCTTTGCAATATGTTTCTTAGACTATATGGAAGCAATATATTCAAAGATTTCAACCGTCTACGTGTTCCAATCATTGTTCTACTTGTCGAAATTTACAAATAATTTCCTTTAAAGTATTAACAATGGGGCTCGTTGTTCACTTAAACTTGAAGAACAATGAATTGGCGACTGGTACTGTTTGGATGCTTTGCATATATGTTTCTTAGACTACATAGAAGCAATATATATACAAAGATTTCAACCGTCTACCTGTTCCATTCATTGTTTTACTTGTCGAATGTTACAAATAATTTCCGTTAAATGATTAACAATGGGGCTCGTAGTTCACTTAAACTTGAAGAACAAAAAATTGGCGACTGGTACTGTTTGGATGCTTTGCATATATGTTTCTTAGACTATATTGAAGCAATATATACAAAGTTCTCAACCGTCTACCTGTACCATTCATTGTTCTACTTGTCGAAAGATACAAATAATTTCCGATAAAGGATTAACCATTGGGGCTCATTGTTCACTTATACTTGAAGAACAAAAAATTGGCGAATTGTACTGTTTGGATTCTTTGCATATATGTTTCTTAGACTATATAGAAGCAATATATAGAAAGATTTCACCCGTCTACCTGTACTATTCATTGTTCTACTTGTAGAAAGTTACAAATAATTTCCATTTCATGATTATCAATGGGGTTCGTTGTTCACTTAAACTTGAAGATCAAAAAATTGGCGAATGTTACTGTTTAGATGCTTTGCATATAGGTTTCTTAGACTATATAGAAGCAACATATACAAAGATTTCTACCGTCTACCCGTTCTATTCATTGTTCTACTTGTAGAAAGTTAGAAATAATTTCCTTTAAAGGATTAAAAATGGGGCTAGTAGTTCACTTAAACTTGAAGAACAAAAAATTGGCGAATGGTACTGTTTGGATGCTTTGCGTACATGTTTCTTAGACTATATGGAAGCAATATATACAAAGATTTCAGCCGTCTACGTGTTCCATTCATTGTTCTACTTGTCGAAAATTACTAATAATTTCCGATAAAGGATTAACAATGGGGCTCATTGTTCACTTAAACTTGAAGAACAAAAAATTGGCGAATGGTACTGTTTGGATGCTTTGCGTACATGTTTCTTAGACTATATGGAAGCAATATATACAAAGATTTCAACCGTCTAAGTGTTCCAATCATTGTTCTACTGGTCGAAATTTACAAATAATTTCCTTTAAAGGATTAACAATGTGGCTCGTTGATCACTTAAACTTGAAGAACAATAAATTGGCAAATTGTACTGATTTGATGCTTTGCATATATGTTTCTTAGACTATATAGAAGCAATATATACAAGGATTTCAACCGTCTACCTGTTCCATTCATTGTTCTACTTCTCGAAAGTTACAAATAATTTCCGATAAAGGATTAACAATGGGGCTCATTGTTCACTTAAACTTGAAGAACAAAAAATTGGCGAATGGTACTGTTTGGATGCTTTGCATATATGTTTCTTAGACTATATAGAAGCAATATATACAATGATTTCAACCGTCTACCTGTTCCATTCATTGTTCTACTTGTCGAAATTTACAAATAATTTCCGTTAAAGTATTAACAATGGGGCTCGTAGTTCACTTAAACTTGAAGATCAAATAATTGGCGAATTGTACTGTTTGGATGATATGCAGATATGTTTCTTAGACTATATAGAAGCAATTTATAGAAGGATTTCCTCCGTCTACCTGTTCCATTCATTGTTCTACTTGTAGAAAATTACAATTAATTTCCGTTAAAGTATTAACAATGGGGCTCGTAGTTCACATAAACTTGAAGAACAAAAAATTGGCGAATGGTACTGTTTGGATGCTTTGCATATATGTTTCTTAGACTATGTAGAAGCAATATATATAATGATTTCAACCGTCAACCTGTTCCATTCATTGCTCTACATGTCGAAAGTTAGAAATAATTTCCGTTTCATGATTATCAATGGGGCTCGTTGTTCACTTAAACTTGAAGAACAATAGATTGGCAAATTGTACTGTTTGGATGCTTTGCGTACATGTTTCTTAGACTATATAGAAGCAATATATACAAAGATTTCAACCGTATACCTGTTCCATTCATTGTTCTACTTGTCGAAATTTACAAATAATTTCCTTTAAAGGATTAACAATGGGGCTCGTTGTTCACTTAAACTTGAAGAACAATAAATTGGCAAATTGTACTGATTTGATGCTTTGCATATATGTTTCTTAGACTATATAGAAGCAATATATACAATGATTTCAACCGTCTACCTGTTCCATTCATTGTTCTACTTCTCGAAAGTTACAAATAATTTCCGATAAAGGATTAACAATGGGGCTCATTGTTCACTTAAACTTGAAGAACAAAAAATTGGCGAATGGTACTGTTTGGATGCTTTGCATATATGTTTCTTAGACTATATAGAAGCAATATATACAATGATTTCAACCGTCTACCTGTTCCATTCATTGTTCTACTTGTCGAAATTTACAAATAATTTCCGTTAAAGTATTAACAATGGGGCTCGTAGTTCACTTAAACTTGAAGATCAAATAATTGGCGAATTGTACTGTTTGGATGATATGCATATATGTTTCTTAGACTATATATAAGCATAAATACAATGTTTTCAACCGTCTACCTGTTCCATTCATTGTTCTACTTGTCGAAAGTTACAAATAATTTCCGTTAAGGGTGTTACATGCGGCCCTGAGCCTAATAAAAATTAGACTCTCTACTTCGAGCTCGAGGCCGGAAATTCACCACATGCATAGCCGGACCCCTCGCTAGGACCGAAAACCGCTCTGTTTGCCCAGAATAATTAAGACTACGAAAACTAGAACTCGAGCGAACGACGAGACACATATCTTATAGACACATTCCTATTGCATCCCGCAGGAAAATTCCAGAAAGTGCATCGTACCCCACCACTTTTTCTTACTATAAAAGACGGGTTACAAACCACCTCGGGGGATTAGTTCAGTAATAGACTGTCACGCTGCAGGTCGTTATAACCACGCGGATAGATCTTCTTCGTTTGACCGAACTTAGTTTTCGTCGATACGTCGTTAACCGTATAGAATACGCGCCAAGTCCGCGATATCTATTAGGCATTTTGTACTATCTAATACCCCCGCATTCCTCGTTGCGTAAAAACCGAGAGAATTACAAGTAGGTGCGTGCGTCCAGAAACACAAGTCCACTTAACACCTTTGTAACCAAACACATACACATTAATCTGTATTAATCGCCAGCATAAAGAAATATAGTTTGATCGTGTTCTTAGTCTTATCGCGTTTAAATTCTTTCTACGATTACCTTCCAGAAATCGTCAGCCTGCGATCCCACAGCAATACACTTTTACCGCTCGAAGTGTATTGCATAATTATAAAGTTACGTCAGCCTAACTAACATTCCTGTGGCAACCCGTGTTAACCATACACGGGATCGTCCACGCGTGTTCCAACCTCCTGTGGCAACCCGTGTTATCCATACACGGGATCGTCCACGCGTGTTCCAATCTCCTGTGGCAACCCGTGTTAGCCATACACGGGATCGTCCACGCGTGTTCCAACCTCCTGTGGCAACCCGTGTTATCCATACACGGGATCGTCCACGCGTGTTCCAATCTCCTGTGGCAACCCGTGTTAGCCATACACGGGATCGTCCACGACTAACAAACTACTTCTAAAACCCAACGAACACCACAACGAACACAGCACCTTATTCTTTTACCTCGGCCACTCGCAACGCTCCTGGCCCTTGGCACGTAACAAACTGGTGACAGCGGTGGGATACCAGGCTGTCTGATAGATTTCTTTATCGTTGTATGAAATTTTGGTTGACTAAGAACGCTTACAAGCATTTCGAAAATGGCTTTTAATAACAGCGGTAACATTGCGTCAGTAGACATCGCGAACTTAACGCTTTCGATGGCAAACTCAATGACCGCCCTTACGCGACATAACTGTCTGCAAAACGCGACAATCGCGATTCCGATATTCGATGGAAAACATCCATCGTTGTTAAGCTTTGTACAAAGCGTAGAAAACGGTTTAGTCTTGATACCGGAAGGTTCCGAGCCGGAATATTTAGCTATAATATTAACAAAGCTTATCGGTCCCGCTAGAACTAGTATTCAGGACAAAACGTTTACGAAAGTAGAGGAACTACTTAAACATTTAAAAACGCGTTACGCCCGGGGGAAGAATTTATCATACTTCCGAGCAGAAATCGCGCGTCTCAGAATTAATAGAGACGAAAATCTGAGGGAGTACATAGATAGGGTTCACCAGCTCTTGCACCGTACGCGTACCGCGATTCGCGATAGACACGGCGAGAACGCTGATAATTTCATACACGAAATGGAATCCGATGTACTCGAAAACTTTATTGAAGGCCTACCAGATCGCGTTGCGTGGAAAATCGCCGTTCTAGGTAGTAAATTAAATTCGTTAGAAGAAGCTTTTGAAGCTGTATTGCAAGTAGAACGTCGTTTGAGAAATCGTAGACACACGGCGGATGATGATTCTCCAGTCAGATCATCACGCCGCGATTATAAAGATTTTTCGCCGAAAAGATATTCGGGAGAATACGACGTTAAACGCAGAGTAGATTATCCGCGTTCACCGAGCCCTGTCGACCGTTATAAATATCGATATAGGGATAGGAGTGAATCCGGGTCTGAAAGAGAATTCGGGTCTCATAGACCGCGTACAACGGCAATGACCGTAGACAGAAGGTCCGCTTCACGGTCTCCTTCTTACGATTCTTCTGTTTCGGATACAGAAGATAAATATTCGAGACGCCGTAGAATTAATAGAACCGAACAAACATCATTATACTGCTGGAGCTGCGGTATACGCGGACACGACGCCGAGACGTGTCGAAGAAATTCCCGAAGAAAATTCAATTCACGACAACGGTCAGTTTCACCACGTGACTCTTCAATGGAACGTACCGGTTCTTTAAACGCGAAAAGGGCTCACCACATCGACCACGTGGTGGGCTCAGTAAAACAAAACCAACAGAAAATCGTCAGGTTCCGGGAACAAGAGGAATCAAGTACCTCATCAAGGAAACAGCAACCCCGCGAATTCGTATCAGAATCCCAGAATTGGAAACAGGCGAAGGCGAATTCTTAATAGACGGTGGTGCTTCAGTTAATTTAATTCTTCTCGACGCTCTGGGAGAGAAGGCCCCAATTATCTCCCGAGACGAAATCGAAGTTACGGGTCTTTCGCAATCAGCTATACGTACTTTGGGCACCACTGTTTTGCACATTAACGATGCACCCGCATTTTTCTACGTAATAAAATCATTACCAATTATGGTGGATGGACTTATTGGCAGTCCATTCCTGCTACAAGAAAAAGCTGAAATCTCTTATCACCACGGAACGATAGTTACTAGCAACAAACCTACTAAACCTATTCGCTTCAGTAATATTGCAGAATTCCAGACGATTCCACAAAAAACTACGCACCGTATTCCAAAGCGGACGTCACAGCAAATTAGCTTACGAATAGCTAATCCACAAATCAAGGAAGGATACCTGCCACGTGTTAAAACGCAAAAGGATCTCTACATCGGCGAAGCAGCAGTGACCAACAACCGAGGAAATTGCTACGTATTCGCAACTAACACCGGAGAAGAGGATATAGAGATCGACCTTGAACCTCAAGTCATCGAACCATACGAGATTCTTAGTTCTTCAGACGGCGAGTATTGTCCACAAATTTTTCAGAGAAAACCTCTCAATATTCGGGATAAATTAAAACACATCCAACAGAATTTAAAACTCGACCACCTTAATCAAGAGGAACGCCAGCACATTCTAAATATCATTCACGAATTTCCAGACAGATTTTATTTGCCTGGAGATAAACTGGGTAAAGTAAGAAATTTTCAGCATTCGATTCACACAACAGACGACATTCCCATTAACACCAGGCAATACCGTTATCCTCCCATTCATCAGGAGGAAATAAAGAAACAGGTAAACGAACTGTTAGCCGAAGGGATAATAAAGCCATCCACGTCACCGTACAATTCCCCATTGTGGATCGTGCCTAAGAAAGCGGACGCTAAGGGCAACAAACGGTGGCGCATGGTAATAGACTTTCGGGCCCTCAACGAAAAAACAATAGGCGATAAATATCCATTACCGCAGATAACCGAAATCCTAGACAAATTAGGAGGCGCAAAATATTTTTCCATATTCGACTTAGCCAGTGGTTTTCACCAAATAGAAACTCATCCAAAAGATCGACCGAAAACAGCGTTTACAACACCTCACGGACACTATGAATTCGCAAGAATGCCATTTGGTTTGAAAAATGCACCCCCAACGTTTCAACGTCTGATGGACCAGGTTTTAACAGGATTACAAGGAACAGAGCTATTTGTATACTTGGACGACATCGTGATCTACGCATCGTCTCTTCAAGAACACGACATCAAGGTCAGAAAATTATTAAACCGTCTCAGAGAACACGGACTTACTTTGCAAACCGCCAAATGTCAATTTCTCCGAAAAGAAGTTGCCTATCTTGGACATACTATTTCCGAAAAAGGAGTCAAACCCGGCCCAGCAAAATTGAAAGCAGTAAAAAATTTTCCAACTCCAAAAACGCAGAAGAATATTCAACAATTCTTAGGACTTGCTGGTTATTATAGAAGATTCATACCAGACTTTTCGAAAAAAGCAAAACCATTGGTAGATATTTTAGGAAAAGGAAAGAAGTTTAGATGGACCGAAGAACAAGAACATAGTTTCAGTACACTACGTGACGAGTTGTGCGAACAACCGATACTTCAGTACCCCGATTTTTCTCAACCGTTTGTTATCACTACAGATGCATCTGACTTTGCACTAGGAGCTGTTTTGAGTCAAGGAGAGATAGGAAAGGACTTACCAATTGCATATGCCTCAAGAAGTCTCAATAGGGCTGAAATAAATTATTCTGCTACCGAAAAGGAATGTCTAGCCATGGTATACGCTGTTAAGTATTTTAGACCATACGTATACGGACGAAAATTTACATTAATCACCGACCATAGACCCTTAGTTTGGTTACACTCTGTCAAGGATCCAACATCTAGACTGGTAAAATGGAAATTAAGATTATTAGAATATGAATATGACGTCATTCATAAAGCTGGAAAAATAAACAAAAACGCCGACGCTCTCTCTAGAAATCCATCTACCATCTGCCTTCCTCTGGAACCTCGTAAGTGTAAAGACAAGGATTATAAAATACAAATTCCACAGATAAACCCAAACGAAAGTACCATTGGACACCGTATTCAAGAACTCAGAAGGGATCGAGACAAAAGACCTATATATCGAGACAGCAGTTCAGAAGATTCGGCAGGAGCAGAAGACATCATTACTCCCCGAACAAAAAATTTACAACTCGTACGACACAAAGGACCGCCGAAGAAAAGTTTACTTCCAAGCCTAACACACGAAAAGACCTTAGGAGACGAATTTTCAATATTAGGACCACCGACAGCGCATTCCACAAAATTAGAAAACTCGCCTTCATATTCTTTCAGTAACGATCCTAATAGTGATGCAGATGCCACTTTGGTGCCAGACGAAACAGATCTAGACGAAACGGTAATGGACGCGACAATTAAAATGCGTACCGAAGGACAAGTCGACCATAAATTTTCAAATATTATAAACCTACCACCACTACCTGCGACAGAATCGGATCACGAAGACAATACGAGTCAAATTCCACAGTCACTAGCAACTTCGACACCCGTGGTACAACCGGCGCCACGAAATATCTCCAAGACAAGACAGACACCATTCATACAGAATTTTATACCTGAACTCCATAAATTACACGGACAAAGGTTACCACATGCCGTAATAATCTCGGATACTAACAGTTCAGACGGCGAGGATAGCTCGAGCTCAACAGAATCTGAATCCAGAAAACACAGCTCACACAAGATTCTAATTTCTCCCACAGCACTCACCGCCGATAAAGGACATCTCGCACATTTCATATCCGCAGATTGCCATTTAGTTAACCCCATAGGAAAATCTTTGGCCGATCAACAATTCATCTGTCAACAACAATTATTGCAACAAAATCCCGTCAAGGAACAAGTAATAATATCAACACGAGGGCAGTATAAAATTTTCAGTATCATAGGCACTCAACATTTTTATGAAAAATTAACAGAAGATGCGGTATCGCGTGGTTTGAAGAATCTAAAAAAGGCACTCAAAGAAACTAGTATTTCATCCATTAGATTGTCCATAATCGGAGATGGACATGATAACATTACAGCGAAACAATTTCATCGATTAGGAAACAAAATTTTTCATGACACAAATTTTCAAGTTACTTTATGCAGCGCCACGGTTAAAACCCCAGCACTGGAAGACCGGAGAGAATTGATAAAAGAAGCACACAGCAGTATAATAGGAGGTCACAAAGGTGTAATCAAAACATATAATCGTTTGCGAGCACGATATCACTGGCAAGGTATGCGAAACGAAATTCAGGATTTCATAAGAAAATGCAAAAGTTGTCAGGAACAGAAGTTGGTACGCATAAAAACTCGTCAACCGATGCTCATTACTGATACGCCAGCCGAACCATTCGATAAAATTGCACTAGATACAGTAGGACCATTACCGGAAACTCCAAGCGGTAACAAATATATATTAACAATACAAGATAATCTAACAAAATATTGTCTTGCCATAGCGATACCGAATATACGAGCCACCACGTTTGCAGATGCATTTGCACGACATTTTATAGCAACCTTTGGAACTCCACGCGCAATACTTACAGACAAAGGGACAAGTTTCATTGGGAAACTTATGACCAACCTAGCAGAAATTTTCAAAATTAAGCAAATTACAACCTCTGGTTACAGACCACAGACCAATGGATCGCTCGAAAGAAGTCACATAGTTCTAACAGAATACATCAAGCATTATATGGAATCGTACGCAGACTGGGATTTACTATTGCCATTCGCAATGTTTTCGTACAACACATCCGTACACGAAGCCACCAATTTTACCCCGCACGAATTAATATTCGGGAAATTAGCGACGTTACCCAGTTCATTCCCATCTGGTAGAAATTTAGAAACCTACGGCACTTACCTCACTGAATTAATAACAAGAATGACAGAAATTCGCAATATAGCCGGAGATAATATTCAAAACGCGAAACTACGTTCAAAGAACCAATACGACAAAAACATAAACCCGATAACCTTCGAGGTTGGGGATTATGCATATGTTTTAAAAGAACCACGGATTAGCAAATTTGACCCCCATTACATAGGACCGTTCGAAATCATAGACGTAACCGATTTAAATAACGTAGTACTCCGTACAGACACTAATAAACTAATTGTAAAACACCAAGACAAATTGAAACACGCACACATAACAGACAGCGAATCCGAATCCGAATAAACTCAGGGAAGCCAAAAAATGTAATTACGCGTTGACAAAATCACCAGTACCACCCGCCGTAGAGTAGTATGTAAGCCTAATTTCCTTTCTCTTTCTTTGATTTGTAAAAGTTGCTGCCTTAAGGACACTCCGTAATTTCTAATATCACTGATATTTTGAGGTTACCCTAAGCAATTACGGAGACAGTCAAAGCTCTGACCAATATATGAATAATCATTCTTATGACACAAGTGGTTGTTTGAGGAGGCAGTAATTTTCTTTTAGTAGCGATTTGTATTAAATTAAGTCTTACAGCTAGTACAAGCAATCAGAGCGCCTTTCGTAACTAACTTCGAAAGCATCGCAATCAGCGACGTTTCGTCTTAGAGGGGAGGTGTTACATGCGGCCCTGAGCCTAATAAAAATTAGACTCTCTACTTCGAGCTCGAGGCCGGAAATTCACCACATGCATAGCCGGACCCCTCGCTAGGACCGAAAACCGCTCTGTTTGCCCAGAATAATTAAGACTACGAAAACTAGAACTCGAGCGAACGACGAGACACATATCTTATAGACACATTCCTATTGCATCCCGCAGGAAAATTCCAGAAAGTGCATCGTACCCCACCACTTTTTCTTACTATAAAAGACGGGTTACAAACCACCTCGGGGGATTAGTTCAGTAATAGACTGTCACGCTGCAGGTCGTTATAACCACGCGGATAGATCTTCTTCGTTTGACCGAACTTAGTTTTCGTCGATACGTCGTTAACCGTATAGAATACGCGCCAAGTCCGCGATATCTATTAGGCATTTTGTACTATCTAATACCCCCGCATTCCTCGTTGCGTAAAAACCGAGAGAATTACAAGTAGGTGCGTGCGTCCAGAAACACAAGTCCACTTAACACCTTTGTAACCAAACACATACACATTAATCTGTATTAATCGCCAGCATAAAGAAATATAGTTTGATCGTGTTCTTAGTCTTATCGCGTTTAAATTCTTTCTACGATTACCTTCCAGAAATCGTCAGCCTGCGATCCCACAGCAATACACTTTTACCGCTCGAAGTGTATTGCATAATTATAAAGTTACGTCAGCCTAACTAACATTCCTGTGGCAACCCGTGTTAACCATACACGGGATCGTCCACGCGTGTTCCAACCTCCTGTGGCAACCCGTGTTATCCATACACGGGATCGTCCACGCGTGTTCCAATCTCCTGTGGCAACCCGTGTTAGCCATACACGGGATCGTCCACGCGTGTTCCAACCTCCTGTGGCAACCCGTGTTATCCATACACGGGATCGTCCACGCGTGTTCCAATCTCCTGTGGCAACCCGTGTTAGCCATACACGGGATCGTCCACGACTAACAAACTACTTCTAAAACCCAACGAACACCACAACGAACACAGCACCTTATTCTTTTACCTCGGCCACTCGCAACGCTCCTGGCCCTTGGCACGTAACAAACTGGTGACAGCGGTGGGATACCAGGCTGTCTGATAGATTTCTTTATCGTTGTATGAAATTTTGGTTGACTAAGAACGCTTACAAGCATTTCGAAAATGGCTTTTAATAACAGCGGTAACATTGCGTCAGTAGACATCGCGAACTTAACGCTTTCGATGGCAAACTCAATGACCGCCCTTACGCGACATAACTGTCTGCAAAACGCGACAATCGCGATTCCGATATTCGATGGAAAACATCCATCGTTGTTAAGCTTTGTACAAAGCGTAGAAAACGGTTTAGTCTTGATACCGGAAGGTTCCGAGCCGGAATATTTAGCTATAATATTAACAAAGCTTATCGGTCCCGCTAGAACTAGTATTCAGGACAAAACGTTTACGAAAGTAGAGGAACTACTTAAACATTTAAAAACGCGTTACGCCCGGGGGAAGAATTTATCATACTTCCGAGCAGAAATCGCGCGTCTCAGAATTAATAGAGACGAAAATCTGAGGGAGTACATAGATAGGGTTCACCAGCTCTTGCACCGTACGCGTACCGCGATTCGCGATAGACACGGCGAGAACGCTGATAATTTCATACACGAAATGGAATCCGATGTACTCGAAAACTTTATTGAAGGCCTACCAGATCGCGTTGCGTGGAAAATCGCCGTTCTAGGTAGTAAATTAAATTCGTTAGAAGAAGCTTTTGAAGCTGTATTGCAAGTAGAACGTCGTTTGAGAAATCGTAGACACACGGCGGATGATGATTCTCCAGTCAGATCATCACGCCGCGATTATAAAGATTTTTCGCCGAAAAGATATTCGGGAGAATACGACGTTAAACGCAGAGTAGATTATCCGCGTTCACCGAGCCCTGTCGACCGTTATAAATATCGATATAGGGATAGGAGTGAATCCGGGTCTGAAAGAGAATTCGGGTCTCATAGACCGCGTACAACGGCAATGACCGTAGACAGAAGGTCCGCTTCACGGTCTCCTTCTTACGATTCTTCTGTTTCGGATACAGAAGATAAATATTCGAGACGCCGTAGAATTAATAGAACCGAACAAACATCATTATACTGCTGGAGCTGCGGTATACGCGGACACGACGCCGAGACGTGTCGAAGAAATTCCCGAAGAAAATTCAATTCACGACAACGGTCAGTTTCACCACGTGACTCTTCAATGGAACGTACCGGTTCTTTAAACGCGAAAAGGGCTCACCACATCGACCACGTGGTGGGCTCAGTAAAACAAAACCAACAGAAAATCGTCAGGTTCCGGGAACAAGAGGAATCAAGTACCTCATCAAGGAAACAGCAACCCCGCGAATTCGTATCAGAATCCCAGAATTGGAAACAGGCGAAGGCGAATTCTTAATAGACGGTGGTGCTTCAGTTAATTTAATTCTTCTCGACGCTCTGGGAGAGAAGGCCCCAATTATCTCCCGAGACGAAATCGAAGTTACGGGTCTTTCGCAATCAGCTATACGTACTTTGGGCACCACTGTTTTGCACATTAACGATGCACCCGCATTTTTCTACGTAATAAAATCATTACCAATTATGGTGGATGGACTTATTGGCAGTCCATTCCTGCTACAAGAAAAAGCTGAAATCTCTTATCACCACGGAACGATAGTTACTAGCAACAAACCTACTAAACCTATTCGCTTCAGTAATATTGCAGAATTCCAGACGATTCCACAAAAAACTACGCACCGTATTCCAAAGCGGACGTCACAGCAAATTAGCTTACGAATAGCTAATCCACAAATCAAGGAAGGATACCTGCCACGTGTTAAAACGCAAAAGGATCTCTACATCGGCGAAGCAGCAGTGACCAACAACCGAGGAAATTGCTACGTATTCGCAACTAACACCGGAGAAGAGGATATAGAGATCGACCTTGAACCTCAAGTCATCGAACCATACGAGATTCTTAGTTCTTCAGACGGCGAGTATTGTCCACAAATTTTTCAGAGAAAACCTCTCAATATTCGGGATAAATTAAAACACATCCAACAGAATTTAAAACTCGACCACCTTAATCAAGAGGAACGCCAGCACATTCTAAATATCATTCACGAATTTCCAGACAGATTTTATTTGCCTGGAGATAAACTGGGTAAAGTAAGAAATTTTCAGCATTCGATTCACACAACAGACGACATTCCCATTAACACCAGGCAATACCGTTATCCTCCCATTCATCAGGAGGAAATAAAGAAACAGGTAAACGAACTGTTAGCCGAAGGGATAATAAAGCCATCCACGTCACCGTACAATTCCCCATTGTGGATCGTGCCTAAGAAAGCGGACGCTAAGGGCAACAAACGGTGGCGCATGGTAATAGACTTTCGGGCCCTCAACGAAAAAACAATAGGCGATAAATATCCATTACCGCAGATAACCGAAATCCTAGACAAATTAGGAGGCGCAAAATATTTTTCCATATTCGACTTAGCCAGTGGTTTTCACCAAATAGAAACTCATCCAAAAGATCGACCGAAAACAGCGTTTACAACACCTCACGGACACTATGAATTCGCAAGAATGCCATTTGGTTTGAAAAATGCACCCCCAACGTTTCAACGTCTGATGGACCAGGTTTTAACAGGATTACAAGGAACAGAGCTATTTGTATACTTGGACGACATCGTGATCTACGCATCGTCTCTTCAAGAACACGACATCAAGGTCAGAAAATTATTAAACCGTCTCAGAGAACACGGACTTACTTTGCAAACCGCCAAATGTCAATTTCTCCGAAAAGAAGTTGCCTATCTTGGACATACTATTTCCGAAAAAGGAGTCAAACCCGGCCCAGCAAAATTGAAAGCAGTAAAAAATTTTCCAACTCCAAAAACGCAGAAGAATATTCAACAATTCTTAGGACTTGCTGGTTATTATAGAAGATTCATACCAGACTTTTCGAAAAAAGCAAAACCATTGGTAGATATTTTAGGAAAAGGAAAGAAGTTTAGATGGACCGAAGAACAAGAACATAGTTTCAGTACACTACGTGACGAGTTGTGCGAACAACCGATACTTCAGTACCCCGATTTTTCTCAACCGTTTGTTATCACTACAGATGCATCTGACTTTGCACTAGGAGCTGTTTTGAGTCAAGGAGAGATAGGAAAGGACTTACCAATTGCATATGCCTCAAGAAGTCTCAATAGGGCTGAAATAAATTATTCTGCTACCGAAAAGGAATGTCTAGCCATGGTATACGCTGTTAAGTATTTTAGACCATACGTATACGGACGAAAATTTACATTAATCACCGACCATAGACCCTTAGTTTGGTTACACTCTGTCAAGGATCCAACATCTAGACTGGTAAAATGGAAATTAAGATTATTAGAATATGAATATGACGTCATTCATAAAGCTGGAAAAATAAACAAAAACGCCGACGCTCTCTCTAGAAATCCATCTACCATCTGCCTTCCTCTGGAACCTCGTAAGTGTAAAGACAAGGATTATAAAATACAAATTCCACAGATAAACCCAAACGAAAGTACCATTGGACACCGTATTCAAGAACTCAGAAGGGATCGAGACAAAAGACCTATATATCGAGACAGCAGTTCAGAAGATTCGGCAGGAGCAGAAGACATCATTACTCCCCGAACAAAAAATTTACAACTCGTACGACACAAAGGACCGCCGAAGAAAAGTTTACTTCCAAGCCTAACACACGAAAAGACCTTAGGAGACGAATTTTCAATATTAGGACCACCGACAGCGCATTCCACAAAATTAGAAAACTCGCCTTCATATTCTTTCAGTAACGATCCTAATAGTGATGCAGATGCCACTTTGGTGCCAGACGAAACAGATCTAGACGAAACGGTAATGGACGCGACAATTAAAATGCGTACCGAAGGACAAGTCGACCATAAATTTTCAAATATTATAAACCTACCACCACTACCTGCGACAGAATCGGATCACGAAGACAATACGAGTCAAATTCCACAGTCACTAGCAACTTCGACACCCGTGGTACAACCGGCGCCACGAAATATCTCCAAGACAAGACAGACACCATTCATACAGAATTTTATACCTGAACTCCATAAATTACACGGACAAAGGTTACCACATGCCGTAATAATCTCGGATACTAACAGTTCAGACGGCGAGGATAGCTCGAGCTCAACAGAATCTGAATCCAGAAAACACAGCTCACACAAGATTCTAATTTCTCCCACAGCACTCACCGCCGATAAAGGACATCTCGCACATTTCATATCCGCAGATTGCCATTTAGTTAACCCCATAGGAAAATCTTTGGCCGATCAACAATTCATCTGTCAACAACAATTATTGCAACAAAATCCCGTCAAGGAACAAGTAATAATATCAACACGAGGGCAGTATAAAATTTTCAGTATCATAGGCACTCAACATTTTTATGAAAAATTAACAGAAGATGCGGTATCGCGTGGTTTGAAGAATCTAAAAAAGGCACTCAAAGAAACTAGTATTTCATCCATTAGATTGTCCATAATCGGAGATGGACATGATAACATTACAGCGAAACAATTTCATCGATTAGGAAACAAAATTTTTCATGACACAAATTTTCAAGTTACTTTATGCAGCGCCACGGTTAAAACCCCAGCACTGGAAGACCGGAGAGAATTGATAAAAGAAGCACACAGCAGTATAATAGGAGGTCACAAAGGTGTAATCAAAACATATAATCGTTTGCGAGCACGATATCACTGGCAAGGTATGCGAAACGAAATTCAGGATTTCATAAGAAAATGCAAAAGTTGTCAGGAACAGAAGTTGGTACGCATAAAAACTCGTCAACCGATGCTCATTACTGATACGCCAGCCGAACCATTCGATAAAATTGCACTAGATACAGTAGGACCATTACCGGAAACTCCAAGCGGTAACAAATATATATTAACAATACAAGATAATCTAACAAAATATTGTCTTGCCATAGCGATACCGAATATACGAGCCACCACGTTTGCAGATGCATTTGCACGACATTTTATAGCAACCTTTGGAACTCCACGCGCAATACTTACAGACAAAGGGACAAGTTTCATTGGGAAACTTATGACCAACCTAGCAGAAATTTTCAAAATTAAGCAAATTACAACCTCTGGTTACAGACCACAGACCAATGGATCGCTCGAAAGAAGTCACATAGTTCTAACAGAATACATCAAGCATTATATGGAATCGTACGCAGACTGGGATTTACTATTGCCATTCGCAATGTTTTCGTACAACACATCCGTACACGAAGCCACCAATTTTACCCCGCACGAATTAATATTCGGGAAATTAGCGACGTTACCCAGTTCATTCCCATCTGGTAGAAATTTAGAAACCTACGGCACTTACCTCACTGAATTAATAACAAGAATGACAGAAATTCGCAATATAGCCGGAGATAATATTCAAAACGCGAAACTACGTTCAAAGAACCAATACGACAAAAACATAAACCCGATAACCTTCGAGGTTGGGGATTATGCATATGTTTTAAAAGAACCACGGATTAGCAAATTTGACCCCCATTACATAGGACCGTTCGAAATCATAGACGTAACCGATTTAAATAACGTAGTACTCCGTACAGACACTAATAAACTAATTGTAAAACACCAAGACAAATTGAAACACGCACACATAACAGACAGCGAATCCGAATCCGAATAAACTCAGGGAAGCCAAAAAATGTAATTACGCGTTGACAAAATCACCAGTACCACCCGCCGTAGAGTAGTATGTAAGCCTAATTTCCTTTCTCTTTCTTTGATTTGTAAAAGTTGCTGCCTTAAGGACACTCCGTAATTTCTAATATCACTGATATTTTGAGGTTACCCTAAGCAATTACGGAGACAGTCAAAGCTCTGACCAATATATGAATAATCATTCTTATGACACAAGTGGTTGTTTGAGGAGGCAGTAATTTTCTTTTAGTAGCGATTTGTATTAAATTAAGTCTTACAGCTAGTACAAGCAATCAGAGCGCCTTTCGTAACTAACTTCGAAAGCATCGCAATCAGCGACGTTTCGTCTTAGAGGGGAGGTGTTACATGCGGCCCTGAGCCTAATAAAAATTAGACTCTCTACTTCGAGCTCGAGGCCGGAAATTCACCACATGCATAGCCGGACCCCTCGCTAGGACCGAAAACCGCTCTGTTTGCCCAGAATAATTAAGACTACGAAAACTAGAACTCGAGCGAACGACGAGACACATATCTTATAGACACATTCCTATTGCATCCCGCAGGAAAATTCCAGAAAGTGCATCGTACCCCACCACTTTTTCTTACTATAAAAGACGGGTTACAAACCACCTCGGGGGATTAGTTCAGTAATAGACTGTCACGCTGCAGGTCGTTATAACCACGCGGATAGATCTTCTTCGTTTGACCGAACTTAGTTTTCGTCGATACGTCGTTAACCGTATAGAATACGCGCCAAGTCCGCGATATCTATTAGGCATTTTGTACTATCTAATACCCCCGCATTCCTCGTTGCGTAAAAACCGAGAGAATTACAAGTAGGTGCGTGCGTCCAGAAACACAAGTCCACTTAACACCTTTGTAACCAAACACATACACATTAATCTGTATTAATCGCCAGCATAAAGAAATATAGTTTGATCGTGTTCTTAGTCTTATCGCGTTTAAATTCTTTCTACGATTACCTTCCAGAAATCGTCAGCCTGCGATCCCACAGCAATACACTTTTACCGCTCGAAGTGTATTGCATAATTATAAAGTTACGTCAGCCTAACTAACATTCCTGTGGCAACCCGTGTTAACCATACACGGGATCGTCCACGCGTGTTCCAACCTCCTGTGGCAACCCGTGTTATCCATACACGGGATCGTCCACGCGTGTTCCAATCTCCTGTGGCAACCCGTGTTAGCCATACACGGGATCGTCCACGCGTGTTCCAACCTCCTGTGGCAACCCGTGTTATCCATACACGGGATCGTCCACGCGTGTTCCAATCTCCTGTGGCAACCCGTGTTAGCCATACACGGGATCGTCCACGACTAACAAACTACTTCTAAAACCCAACGAACACCACAACGAACACAGCACCTTATTCTTTTACCTCGGCCACTCGCAACGCTCCTGGCCCTTGGCACGTAACAAGGGATTAACAATGGGGATCGTAGTTTACTTAAACTTGAAGAACAAAAAATTGGCGAATGTCACTGTTTTGATGCTTTGCATATAGGTTTATTAGACTATATAGAAGCAACATATACAAAGATTTCAACCGTCTACGTGTTCCAATCATTGTTCTACTTTTCGAAGTTTACAAATAATTTCCTTTAAAGCATTAACAATGGGGCTCGTAGTTCACTTAAACTTGAAGAACAATAAATTGGCGAATGGTACTGTTTGGATGCTTTGCATATATGTTTCTTAGACTATATAGAAGTAATATATACAAAGATATCAACCGTCTACCTGTTCCATTCATTGTTCTACTTGTCGAAAATTACAAATAATTTCCGATAAAGGATTAACAATGGGGCTCGTAGTTCACTTAAATTTGAAGAACAAAAAATTGGCGAATTGAACTGATTGGATGCTTTTCATATGTGTTTCTTAGACTATTTAGAAGCAATATATAAAAAGATTTCAACCGTCTAACTTTTCGATTCATTGTTCTACTTGTAGAAAGTTACAAATAATTTCCTTTAAAGGATTAACAATGGGGTTCGTATTTCACTTAAACTTGAATAACAAAAAATTGGCGAATGGTACTGTTTGGATGCTTTGCATATATGTTTCTTAGACTACATAGAAGCAATATATACAAAGACTTCAACCGTCTACCTGTTCCATTCATTGTTCTACTTGTCGAAAGTTACAAATCATTTCCGATAACGGATTAACCATTGGGGCTCATTGTTCACTTAAACTTGAAGAACAAAAAATTGTCGTATTGTACTGTTTGGATGCTTTGCATATATGTTTCTTAGACTATATAGAAGCAATATATACAATGATTTCAAACGTCTACCTGTTCCATTCATTGTTCTACTTGTCGAAAATTACAAATAATTTCCGATAAAGGATTAACCATTGGGGCTCATTGTTCACTAAACTTGAAGATCAAATAATTGGCGAATTGTACTGTTTGGATGATATGCAGATATGTTTCTTAGACTATATAGAAGCAATTTATAGAAGGATTTCCTCCGTCTACCTGTTCCATTCATTGTTCTACTTGTAGAAAATTACAATTAATTTCCGTTAAAGTATTAACAATGGGGCTCGTAGTTCACTTAAACTTGAAGATCAAATAATTGGCGAATTGTACTGTTTGGATGATATGCAGATATGTTTCTTAGACTATATAGAAGCAATATATAGAAAGATTTCACCCGTCTACCTTTACTATTCATTGTTCTACTTGTAGAAAGTTATAAATAATTTCCATTTCATGATTATCAATGGGGCTCGTTATTCACTTCAACTTGAAGAACAACAAATTGGCGAATGGTACTGTTTGGATGCTTTGCATATATGTTTCTTAGACTATATTGAAGCAATATATACAAAGATTTCAGCCGTCTACGTGTTCCAATCATTGTTCTACTTGTCGAAATTTAGAAATAATTTCCTTTAAAGGATTAAGAATGGGGCTCGTTGTTCACTTAAACTTGAAGAACAATAAATTGGCAAATTGTACAGCTTGGATGCTTTGCAATATGTTTCTTAGACTATATGGAAGCAATATATTCAAAGATTTCAACCGTCTACGTGTTCCAATCATTGTTCTACTTGTCGAAATTTACAAATAATTTCCTTTAAAGGATTAACAATGGGGCTCGTTGTTCACTTAAACTTGAAGAACAATGAATTGGCGACTGGTACTGTTTGGATGCTTTGCATATATGTTTCTTAGACTATATAGAAGCAATATATATACAAAGATTTCAACCGTCTACCTGTTCCATTCATTGTTTTACTTGTCGAATGTTACAAATAATTTCCGTTAAATGATTAACAATGGGGCTCGTAGTTCACTTAAACTTGAAGAACAAAAAATTGGCGACTGGTACTGTTTGGATGCTTTGCATATATGTTTCTTAGACTATATTGAAGCAATATATACAAAGTTCTCAACCGTCTACCTGTACCATTCATTGTTCTACTTGTCGAAAGATACAAATAATTTCCGATAAAGGATTAACCATTGGGGCTCATTGTTCACTTATACTTGAAGAACAAAAAATTGGCGAATTGTACTGTTTGGATTCTTTGCATATATGTTTCTTAGACTATATAGAAGCAATATATAGAAAGATTTCACCCGTCTACCTGTACTATTCATTGTTCTACTTGTAGAAAGTTACAAATAATTTCCATTTCATGATTATCAATGGGGTTCGTTGTTCACTTAAACTTGAAGATCAAAAAATTGGCGAATGTTACTGTTTAGATGCTTTGCATATAGGTTTCTTAGACTATATAGAAGCAACATATACAAAGATTTCTACCGTCTACCCGTTCTAATCATTGTTCTACTTGTAGAAAGTTAGAAATAATTTCCTTTAAAGGATTAAAAATGGGGCTAGTAGTTCACTTAAACTTGAAGAACAAAAAATTGGCGAATGGTACTGTTTGGATGCTTTGCGTACATGTTTCTTAGACTATATGGAAGCAATATATACAAAGATTTCAGCCGTCTACGTGTTCCATTCATTGTTCTACTTGTCGAAAATTACTAATAATTTCCGATAAAGGATTAACAATGGGGCTCATTGTTCACTTAAACTTGAAGAACAAAAAATTGGCGAATGGTACTGTTTGGATGCTTTGCGTACATGTTTCTTAGACTATATGGAAGCAATATATACAAAGATTTCAACCGTCTAAGTGTTCCAATCATTGTTCTACTGGTCGAAATTTACAAATAATTTCCTTTAAAGGATTAACAATGTGGCTCGTTGATCACTTAAACTTGAAGAACAATAAATTGGCAAATTGTACTGATTTGATGCTTTGCATATATGTTTCTTAGACTATATAGAAGCAATATATACAAGGATTTCAACCGCCTACCTGTTCCATTCATTGTTCTACTTGTCGAAAGTTACAAATCATTTCCGATAACGGATTAACCATTGGGGCTCATTGTTCACTTAAACTTGAAGAACAAAAAATTGTCGAATTGTACTGTTTGGATGCTTTGCATATATGTTTCTTAGACTATATAGAAGCAATATATACAATGATTTCAACCGTCTACCTGTTCCATTCATTGTTCTACTTGTCGAAATTTACAAATAATTTCCCTTTCATGATTATCAATGGGGCTCGTTGTTCACTTAAACTTGAAGAACAAAAAATTGGCGATTGGTACTGTTTGGATGCTTTGCATATATGTTTCTTAGACTATATAGCAGTAATATATACAAAGATTTCACCCGCCTACCTGTTCCATTCATTGTTCTACTTGTCGAAAGTTACAAATCATTTCCGATAACGGATTAACCATTGGGGCTCATTGTTAACTTAAACTTGAAGAACAAAAAATTGGCGAATTGTACTGTTTGGATGCTTTGCATTTATGTTTCTTATACTATATAGAAGCAATATATAGAAAGATTTCAACCGTCTACCTGTTCCATTCAATGTTCTACTTGTAGAAAGTTACAAATAATTTCCATTTCATGATTATCAATGGGGCTCGCTGTTCACTTAAACTTGAAGATCAAAAAATTGGCGAATGTTGCTGTTTAGATGCTTTGCATATAGGTTTCTTAGACTATATAGAAGCAACATATACAAAGATTTCAACCGTCTACCTGTTCTATTCATTGATCTTCTTGCCGAAATTTACAAATAATTTCCTTTAAAGGATTAACAATGGGGCTCGTTGTTCACTTAAACTTGAAGAACAATAAATTGGCAAATTGTACTGTTTGGATGCTTTGCATATATGTTTCTTACACTATATACAAGCAATATATACAAAGATTTCAACAGTCTACCTGTTCCATTCATTGTTCTACTTGTCGAAAATTACTAATAATTTCCGATAAAGGATTAACAATGGGGCTCATTGTTCACTTAAACTTGAAGAACAAAAAATTGGCGAATGGTACTGTTTGGATGCTTTGCTTACATGTTTCTTAGACTATATGGAAGCAATATATACAAAGATTTCAACCGTCTACGTGTTCCAATCATTGTTCTACTTGTCGAAATTTACAAATAATTTCCTTTAAAGGATTAACAATGTGGCCCGTTGTTCACTTAAACTTGAAGAACAATAAATTGGCAAATTGTACTGATTTGATACTTTGCATATATGTTTCTTAGACTATATAGAAGCAATATATACAATGATTTCAACCGTCTACCTGTTCCATTCATTGTTCTACTTGTCGAAATATACAAATAATTTCCTTTAAAGGATTAACAATGGGGCTCGTAGTTCACTTAAACTTGAAGAACAAAAAATTGGCGAATGGTACTGTTTGGATGCTTTGCGTACATGTTTCTTAGACTATATGGAAGCAATATATACAAAGAATTCAACCGTCTAAGTGTTTCAATCATTGTTCTACTTGTCGAAATTTACAAATAATTTCCTTTAAAGGATTAACAATGGGTCTCGTTGTTCACTTAAACTTGAAGAACAATAAATTGGCGAATGTTACTGTTTAGATGCTTTGCATATATGTTTCGTAGACTATATAGAAGCAATATATACAAAGATCTCAACCGTCTACCTGTACCATTCATTGTTCTACTTGTAGAAAGTTACAAATAATTTCCATTTCATGATTATCAATGGGGTTCGTTGTTCACTTAAACTTGAAGAACAAAAAATTGGCGAATGTTACTGTTTAGATGCTTTGCATATATGTTTCTTAGACTATATAGAAGCAATATGTACAAAGATTTCAACCGTATACCTGCTCCATTCATTGTTCTACTTGTCGAAATTTAGAAATAATTTCTGATAAAGGATTAACCATTGGGGCTCATTGTTCACTTATACTTGAAGAACAAAAAATTGGCGAATTGTACTGTTTGGATTCTTTGCATATATGTTTCTTAGACTATATAGAAGCAATATATAAAAAGATTTCACCCGTGTACCTGTACTATTCATTGTTCTACTTGTAGAAAGTTACAAATAATTTCCATTTCATGATTATCAATGGGGCTTGTTGTTCACTAATACTTGAAGATACAAAAATTGGCGAATGTTACTGTTTAGATGCTTTGCATATAGGTTTCTTAGACTATATAGAAGCAGCACATACAAAGATTTCAACCGTCTACCTGTTCTATTCATTGTTCTACTTGTAGAAGCTTACAAATAATTACCGTTTCATGATTGTCAATGGGGCTCGTTGTTCACTTAAACTTGAAGAACAAAAAATTGGCGAATGGTACAGTTTGGATCCTTTGCATATATGTTTCTTAGACTATATAGAAGCAATATATACAAAGATTTCAGCCGTCTACGTGTTCCATTCATTGTTCTACTTGTCGAAAATTACTAATAATTTCCGATAAAGGATTAACAATGGGGCTCATTGTTCACTAATACTTGAAGAACAAAAAATTGGCGAATGGTACTGTTTGGATGCTTTGCGTACATGTTTCTTAGACTATATGGAAGCAATATATACAAAGATTTCAACCGTCTACGTTTTCCAATCATTGTTCTACTTGTCGAAATTTACAAATAATTTCCTTTAAAGGATAACAATGGGGCTCGTTGTTCACTTAAACTTGAAGAACAAAAAATTAGCGAATGGTACAGTTTGGATGCTTTGCAATATGTTTCTTAGACTATATGCAAGCAATATATTCAAATATTTCAACCGTCTACGTGTTCCAATCATTGTTCTACTTGTCGAAATTTACAAATAATTTCCTTTAAAGGATTAACAATGTGGCTCGTTGTTCACTTAAACTTGAAGAACATTAAATTGGCAAATTGTACTGATTTGATGCTTTGCATATATGTTTCTTAGACTATATAAAAGCAATATATACAATGATTTCAACCGTCTACCTGTTCCATTCATTGTTCTACTTGTCGAAATATACAAATAATTTCCTTTAAAGGATTAACAATGGGGCTCGTAGTTCACTTAAACTTGAAGAACAATAAATTGGCGAATGTTACTGTTTAGATGCTTTGCATATATGTTTCTTAGACTATATAGAAGCAATATATACAAAGATCTCAACCGTCTACCTGTACCATTCATTGTTCTACTTGTAGAAAGTTACAAATAATTTCCATTTCATGATTATCAATGGGGTTCGTTGTTCACTTAAACTTGAAGAACAAAAAATTGGCGAATGTTACTGTTTAGATGCTTTGCATATATGTTTCTTAGACTATATAGAAGTAATATATACAAAGATCTCAACCGTCTACCTGTACCATTCATTGTTCTACTTGTCGAAAGATACAAATAATTTCCGATAAAGTATTAACCATTGGGGCTCATTGTTCACTTATACTTGAAGAACAAAAAATTGGCGAATTGTACTGTTTGGATGCTTTGCATATATGTTTCTTAGACTATATAGAAGCAATATATACAAAGATTACAACCGTCTACCTGTTCCATTCATTGTTCTACTTGTCGAAAATTACAAATAATTTCCGATAAAGGATTAACCATTGGGGCTCATTGTTCACTTAAACATGAAGATGAAATAATTGGCGAATGGTACTGTTTGGATGCTTTGCATATATGTTTCTTAGACTATATAGAAGCAATATATACAATGATTTCAACCGTCTACCTGTTCCATTCATTGTTCTACTTGTCGAAAATTACAAATAATTTCCGATAAAGGATTAACCATTGGGGCTCATTGTTCACTAAACTTGAAGAACAAAAAATTGTCGAATTGTACTATTTGGATGCTTTGCATATATGTTTCTTAGACTATATAGAAGCATAAATACAATGTTTTCAACCGTCTACCTGTTCCATTCATTGTTCTACTTGTCGAAAGTTACAAATAATTTCCGTTAAGGGATTAACAATGGGGATCGTAGTTTACTTAAACTTGAAGAACAAAAAATTGGCGAATGGTACTGTTTGGATGCTTTGCATATATGTTTCTTAGACTATATAGAAGCAATATATACATTGATTTCAACCGTCTACCTGTTCCATTCATTGTTCTACTTGTCGGAAGTTACAAATAATTTCCGTTAAGGGATTAACAATGGGGATCGTAGTTTACTTAAACTTGAAGAACAAAAAATTGGCGAATGTCACTGTTTTGATGCTTTGCATATAGGTTTATTAGACTATATAGAAGCAACATATACAAAGATTTCAACCGTCTACGTGTTCCAATCATTGTTCTACTTTTCGAAGTTTACAAATAATTTCCTTTAAAGCATTAACAATGGGGCTCGTAGTTCACTTAAACTTGAAGAACAATAAATTGGCGAATGGTACTGTTTGGATGCTTTGCATATATGTTTCTTATACTATATAGAAGTAATATATACAAAGATATCAACCGTCTACCTGTTCCATTCATTGTTCTACTTGTCGAAAATTACAAATAATTTCCGATAAAGGATTAAGAATGGGGCTCGTAGTTCACTTAAATTTGAAGAACAAAAAATTGGCGAATTGAACTGATTGGATGCTTTTCATATGTGTTTCTTAGACTATTTAGAAGCAATATATAAAAAGATTTCAACCGTCTAACTTTTCGATTCATTGTTCTACTTGTAGAAAGTTACAAATAATTTCCTTTAAAGGATTAACAATGGGGCTCGTATTTCACTTAAACTTGAATAACAAAAAATTGGCGAATGGTACTGTTTGGATACTTTGCATATATGTTTCTTAGACTACATAGAAGCAATATATACAAAGATTTCAACCGTCTACCTGTTCCATTCATTGTTCTACTTGTCGAAAGTTACAAATCATTTCCGATAACGGATTAACCATTGGGGCTCATTGTTCACTTAAACTTGAAGAACAAAAAATTGGCGGATTGTACTGTTTGGATGCTTTGCATATATGTTTCTTAGACTATATAGAAGCAATATATACAAAGATTTCAACCGTCTACCTGTTCCATTCATTGTTCTATTTTGTCGAATGTTACAAATAATTTCCGATAAAGGATTAAACATTGGGGCTCATTGTTCACTTAAACTTGAAGAACAAAAAATTGGCGAATGGTACTGTTTGGATGCTTTGCATATATGTTTCTTAGATTATATAGAAGCAATATATAGCAAGATTTCAACCGCCTACCTGTTCCATTCATTGTTCTACTTGTCGAAAGTTACAAATAATTTCCCTTTCATGATTAACAATGGGGCTCGTAGTTCACTTAAACATGAAGAACAAAAAATTGGCGAATTGTACTGTTTGGATGCTTTGTATATATGTTTCATAGACTATATGGAAGCAATATATACAATGATTTGAACCGTCGACCAGTTCCATTCCTTGTTCTGCTTGTCGAAATTTACGAATAATTTCCTTTAAAGGATTAACAATGGGGCTCATTGTTCACTTAAACTTGAAGATCAAAAAATTGGCGTATGGTACTGTTTGGATGCTTTGCATATATGTTTCTTAGACTATATGGCAGCAATATATACAAAGATTTCAACCGTCTACCTGTTCCATTCATTGTTCTACTTGTCGCAATTTACAAATAATTTCCCTTTCATGATTATCAATGGGGCTCGTTGTTCACTTAAACTTGAAGAACAAAAAATTGGCGATTGGTACTGTTTGGATGCTTTGCATATATGTTTCTTAGACTATATAGAAGTAATATATACAAAGATTTCACCCACCTACCTGTTCCATTCATTGTTCTACTTGTCGAAAGTTACAAATCATTTCCGATAACGGATTAACCATTGGGGCTCATTGTTCACTTAAACTTGAAGAACAAAAAATTGTCGAATTGTACTGTTTGGATGCTTTGCATATATGTTTCTTAGACTATATAGAAGCAATATATACAATGATTTCAACCGTCTACCTGTTCCATTCATTGTTCTACTTGTCGAAATTTACAAATAATTTCCCTTTCATGATTATCAATGGGGCTCGTTGTTCACTTAAACTTGAAGAACAAAAAATTGGCGATTGGTACTGTTTGGATGCTTTGAATATATGTTTCTTAGACTATATAGAAGCAATATATACAATGATTTCAACCGTCTACCTGTTCCATTCATTGTTCTACTTGTCGAAATTTACAAATAATTTCCTTTAAAGGATTAACAATGGGGCTCGTTGTTCACTTAAACTTGAAGAACAAAAAATTGGCGATTGGTACTGTTTGGATGCTTTGCATATATGTTTCTTAGACTATATAGCAGTAATATATACAAAGATTTCACCCGCCTACCTGTTCCATTCATTGTTCTACTTGTCGAAAGTTACAAATCATTTCCGATAACGGATTAACCATTGGGGCTCATTGTTCACTTAAACTTGAAGAACAAAAAATTGGCGAATTGTACTGTTTGGATGCTTTGCATTTATGTTTCTTATACTATATAGAAGCAATATATAGAAAGATTTCAACCGTCTACCTGTTCCATTCAATGTTCTACTTGTAGAAAGTTACAAATAATTTCCATTTCATGATTATCAATGGGGCTCGCTGTTCACTTAAACTTGAAGATCAAAAAATTGGCGAATGTTGCTGTTTAGATGCTTTGCATATAGGTTTCTTAGACTATATAGAAGCAACATATACAAAGATTTCAACCGTCTACCTGTTCTATTCATTGTTCTTCTTGTCGAAAGTTACAAATAATTTCCGTTTCATGATTATCAATGGGCCTCGTTGTTCACTTAAAATTGAAGAACAAAAAATTGGCGAATGGTACTGTTTGGATGCTTTGCATATATGTTTCTTAGACTATATAGAAGCAATATATAGAAAGATTTCAACCGTCTACCTGTTCCATTCATTGTTCTACTTGTCGAAAGTTACAAATCATTTCCGATAACGGATTAACCATTGGGGCTCATTGTTCACTTAAACTTGAAGAACAAAAAATTGTCGAATTGTACTGTTTGGATGCTTTGCATATATGTTTCTTAGACTATATAGAAGCAGTATATACAATGATTTCAACCGTCTACCTGTTCCATTCATTGTTCTACTTGTCGAAAATTACAAATAATTTCCGATAAAGGATTAACCATTGGGGCTCATTGTTCACTAAACTTGAAGAACAAAAAATTGTCGAATTGTACTGTTTGGATGCTTCGCATATATGTTTCTTAGACTATATAGAAGCAATATATACAATGATTTCAACCGTCTACCTGTTCCATTCATTGTTCTACTTGTCGAAAATTACAAATAATTTCCGATAAAGGATTAACCATTGGGGCTCATTGTTCACTAAACTTGAAGACCAAAAAATTGTCGAATTGTACTGTTTGGATGCTTTGCATATATGTTTCTTAGACTATATAGAAGCCATATATACAAAGATTTCAAGCGTCTACCTGTTCCATTCATTGTTCTACTTGTCGAAAGTTACAAATAATTTCCTATAAAGGATTAACAATGGGGCTCATTGTTCACTTAAACTTGAAGAACAAAAAATTGGCGAATGGTACTGTTTGGATGCTTTGCATATATGTTTCTTAGACTATATAGAAGCAATATATACATTAATTTCAACCGTCTAACTATTCCACTCATTGTTCTACTTGTCGCAAGTTACAAATAATTTCCGTTAAAGTATTAACAATGGGGCTCGTAGTTCACTTAAACATGAAGATGAAATAATTGGCGAATTGTACTGTTTGGATGCTTTGCATATATGTTTCTTAGATTATATAGAAGCAATATATACAAAGATATCAACCGTCTACCTGTTCCATTCATTGTTCTACTTGTCGAAAATTACAAATAATTTCCGATAAAGGATTAACCATTGGGGCTCATTGTTCACTAAACTTGAAGAACAAAAAATTGTCGAATTGTACTGTTTGGATGCTTTGCATATATGTTTCTTAGACTATATAGAAGCAATATATACAATGATTTCAACCGTCTACATGTTCCATTCATTGTTCTACTTGTCGAAAGTTACAAATAATATCCGATAACGGATTAAGCATTGGGGCTCATAGTTCACTTAAACTTGAAGAACAAAAAATTGGCGAATTGTACTGTTTGGATGCCTTGCATATATGTTTCTTAGACTATATAGAAGCAATATATACATTGATTTCAACCATCTACCTGTTCCACTCATTGTTCTACTTGTCGCAAGTTACAAATAATTTCCGTTAAAGTATTAACAATGGGGCTCGTAGTTCACTTACACTTGAAGAACAAAAAATTGGCGAATGGTACTGTTTGGATGCTTTGCATATATGTTTCTTATACTATATAGAAGCAATATATACAAAGATTTCAACCGTCTACCTGTTCCATTCAATGTTCTACTTGTCGAAAGTTACAAATAATTTCCGATAAAGGATTAACAATGGGGCTCATTGTTCACTTAAACTTGAAGAACAAAAAATTGGCGAATTGTAGTGTTTGAACGCTTTGCATATATGTTTCTTGGACTATATAGAAGCAACATATACAATGATTTCAACAGTCTACCTGTTCCATTCATTGTTCTACTTGTCGCAAGTTACAAATAATTTCCGTTAAAGTATTAATAATGGGGCTCGTAGTTCACTTAAACATGAAGATGAAATAATTGGCGAATTGTACGGTTTGGATGCTTTGCATATATGTTTCTTAGATTATATAGAAGCAATATATACAAAGATTTCAACCGTCTACCTGTTCCATTCATTGTTCTTCTTGTCGAAAGTTACAAATAATTTCCGTTTCATGATTATCAATGGGCCTCGTTGTTCACTTAAAATTGAAGAACAAAAAATTGGCGACTGGTACTGTTTGGATGCTTTGCATATATGTTTCTTAGACTATATAGAAGCAATATATACAAAGATTTCAACCGTCTACCAGTTCCATTCATTGTTCTACTTGTCGAAAGTTACAAATAATTTCCTATAAAGGATTAACAATGGAGCTCATTGTTCACTTAAACTTGAAGAACAAAAAATTGGCGAATGGTACTGTTTGGATGCTTTGCATATATGTTTCTTAGATTATATAGAAGCAATATATAGCAAGATTTCAACCGCCTACCTGTTCCATTCATTGTTCTACTTGTCGAAAGTTGCAAATAATTTCCCTTTCATGATTAACAATGGGGCTCGTAGTTCACTTAAACATGAAGAACAAAAAATTGGCGAATTGTACTGTTTGGATGCTTTGTATATATGTTTCATAGACTATATGGAAGCAATATATACAATGATTTGAACCGTCGACCAGTTCCATTCCTTGTTCTGCTTGTCGAAATTTACGAATAATTTCCATTAAAGGATTAACAATGGGGCTCATTGTTCACTTAAACTTGAAGAACAAAAAATTGGCGAATGGTACTGTTTGGATGCTTTGCATATATGTTTCTTAGACTATATGGCAGCAATATATACAAAGATTTCAACCGTCTACCTGTTCCATTCATTGTTCTACTTGTAGCAATTTACAAATAATTTCCCTTTCATGATTATCAATGGGGCTCGTTGTTCACTTAAACTTGAAGAACAAAAAATTGGCGATTGGTACTGTTTGGATGCCTTGCATATATGTTTCTTAGACTATATAGAAGTAATATATACAAAGATTTCACCCGCCTACCTGTTCCATTCATTGTTCTACTTGTCGAAAGTTACAAATCATTTCCGATAACGGATTAACCATTGGGGCTCATTGTTCACTTAAACTTGAAGAACAAAAAATTGTCGAATTGTACTGTTTGGATGCTTTGCATATATGTTTCTTAGACTATATAGAAGCAATATATACAATGATTTCAACCGTCTACCTGTTCCATTCATTGTTCTACTTGTCGAAAGTTACAAATAATTTCCGTTAAAGGATTAACAATGGGGCTCGTTGTTCACTTAAACTTGAAGAACAAAAAATTGGCGACTTGTACCGTTTGGATGCTTTGCATATATGTTTCATAGACTATATGGAAGTAATATATACAAAGATTTCAACAGTCTACCTGTTCCATTCATTGTTCTACTTGTCCAAAGTTACAAATAATTTCCGATAAAGGATTAAACATTGGGGCTCATTGTTCACTTAAACTTGAAGAACAAAAAATTGGCGGTTTGTACTGTTTGGATGCTTTGCATATATGTTTCTTAGACTATATAGAAGCAATATATACAAAGATTTCAACCGTCTACCTGTTCCATTCATTGTTCTACTTGTCGAAAGTTACAAATAATTTCCGATAAAGGATTAAACATTGGGGCTCATTGTTCACTTAAACTTGAAGAACAAAAAATTGGCGAATGGTACTGTTTGGATGCTTTGCATATATGTTTCTTAGATTATATAGAAGCAATATATAGCAAGATTTCAACCGCCTACCTGTTCCATTCATTGTTCTACTTGTCGAAAGTTACAAATAATTTCCTATAAAGGATTAACAATGGGGCCCATTGTTCACTTAAACTTGAAGAACAAAAAATTGTCGAATTGTACTGTTTGGATGCTTTGCATATATGTTTCTTAGACTATATAGAAGCAATATATACAATGATTTCAACCGTCTACCTGTTCCATTCATTGTTCTACTTGTCGAAATTTACAAATAATTTCCTTTAAAGGATTAACAATGGGGCTCGTAGTTCACTTAAACTTGAAGAACAAAAAATTGGCGAATGGTACTGTTTGGATGCTTTGCATATATGTTTCTTAGACTATATAGAAGCAATATATACAAAGATTTCAACCGTCTACCTGTTCCATTCATTGTTCTACTTGTCGAAAGTTACAAATCATTTCCGATAACGGATTAACCATTGGGGCTCATTGTTCACTTAAACTTGAAGAACAAAAAATTGTCGAATTGTACTGTTTGGATGCTTTGCATATACGTTTCTTAGACTATATAGAAGCAATATATACAATGATTTCAACCGTCTACCTGTTCCATTCATTGTTCTACTTGTCGAAAATTACAAATAATTTCCGATAAAGGATTAACCATTGGGGCTCATTGTTCACTTAAACTTGAAGAACAAAAAATTGGCGAATGGTACTGTTTGGATGCTTTGCATATATGTTTCTTAGACTATATAGAAGCAATATATACATTGATTTCAACCGTCTACCTGTTCCACTCATTGTTCTACTTGTCGCAAGTTACAAATAATTTCCGTTAAAGTATTAACAATGGGGCTCGTAGTTCACTTAAACATGAAGATGAAATAATTGGCGAATTGTACTGTTTGGATGCTTTGCATATATGTTTCTTAGATTATATAGAAGCAATATATACAAAGATTTCAACCGTCTACCTGTTCCATTCATTGTTCTACTTGTCGAAAGTTACAAATCATTTCCGATAACGGATTAACCATTGGGGCTCATTGTTCACTTAAACATGAAGAACAAAAAATTGTCGAATTGTACTGTTTGGATGCTTTGCATATATGTTTCTTAGACTATATAGAAGCAATATATACAATGATTTCAACCGTCTACCTGTTCCATTCATTGTTCTACTTGTCGAAAATTACAAATAATTTCCGATAAAGGATTAACCATTGGGGCTCATTGTTCACTTAAACTTGAAGAACAAAAAATTGGCGAATGGTACTGTTTGGATGCTTTGCATATATGTTTCTTAGACTATATAGAAGCAATATATACATTGATTTCAACCGTCTACCTGTTCCACTCATTGTTCCACTTGTCGCAAGTTACAAATAATTTCCGTTAAAGTATTAACAATGGGGCTCGTAGTTCACTTAAACATGAAGATGAAATAATTGGCGAATTGTACTGTTTGGATGCTTTGCATATATGTTTCTTAGATTATATAGAAGCAATATATACAAAGATTTCAACCGTCTACCTGTTCCATTCATTGTTCTTCTTGTCGAAAGTTACTAATAATTTCCGTTTCATGATTATCAATGGGCCTCGTTGTTCACTTAAAATTGAAGAACAAAAAATTGGCGACTGGTACTGTTTGGATTCTTTGCATATATGTTTCTTAGACTATATAGAAGCAATATATAAATAGATTTCAACCGTCTACCAGTTCCATTCATTGTTCTACTTGTCGAAAGTTACAAATAATTTCCTATAAAGGATTAACAATGGGGCTCATTGTTCACTTAAACTTGAAGAACAAAAAATTGGCGAATGGTACTGTTTGGATGATTTGCATATATGTATCTTAGACTATATAGAAGCAATATATACATTGATTTCAACCGTCTACCTGTTCCACTCATTGTTCTACTTGTCGCAAGCTACAAATAATTTCCGTTAAAGTATTAACAATGGGTCTCGTAGTTCACTTAAACTTGAAGATGGAATAGTTGGCGAATTGTACTGTTTGGATGCTTTGCATATATGTTTCTTAGATTATATAGAAGCAATATATACAAAGATTTCAACCGTCTACCTGTTCCATTCATTGTTCTTCTTGTCGAAAGTTACAAATAATTTCCGTTTCATGATTATCAATGGGCCTCGTTGTTCACTTAAAATTGAAGAACAAAAAATTGGCGACTGGTACTGTTTGGATGCTTTGCATATATGTTTCTTAGACTATATAGAAGCAATATATAAATAGATTTCAACCGTCTACCAGTTCCATTCATTGTTCTACTTGTCGAAAGTTACAAATCATTTCCGATAACGGATTAACCATTGGGGCTCATTGTTCACTAAACTTGAAGAACAAAGATTGTCGAATTGTACTGTTTGGATGCTTTGCTTATATGTTTCTTAGACTATATAGAAGCAATATATACAATGATTTCTACCGTCTACCTGTTCCATTCATTGTTCTACTTGTCGAAAGTTACAAATAATTTCCGATAAAGGATTAACCATTGGGGCTCATTGTTCACTAAACTTGAAGAACAAAAAATTGGCGAATTGTACTGTTTGGATGCTTTGCATATATGTTTCTTAGACTATATAGAAGCAATATATAGAAATATTTCACCCGTCTACCTGTTCTATTCATTGTTCTACTTGTAGAAAGTTCCAAATAATTTCCGTTTCATGATTATCAATGGGGCTCGTAGTTCACTTACGCTTGAAGAACAAAAAATTGGCGAATGGTACTGTTTGGATGCTTTGCATATATGTTTCTTATACTATATAGAAGCAATATATTCAAAGATTTCAACCGTCTACCTGTTCCATTCAATGTTCTACTTGTCGAAAGTTACAAATAATTTCCGATAAAGGATTAACAATGGGGCTCATTGTTCACTTAAACTTGAAGAACAAAAAATTGGCGAATTGTACTGTTTGAACGCTTTGCATATATGTTTCTTGGACTATATAGAAGCAACATATACAATGATTTCAACAGTCTACCTGTTCCATTCATTGTTCTACTTGTCGCAAGTTACAAATAATTTCCGTTAAAGTATTAATAATGGGGCTCGTAGTTCACTTAAACATGAAGATGAAATAATTGGCGAATTGTACTGTTTGGATGCTTTGCATATATGTTTCTTAGATTATATAGAAGCAATATATACAAAGATTTCAACCGTCTACCTGTTCCATTCATTGTTCTTCTTGTCGAAAGTTACAAATAATTTCCGTTTCATGATTATCAATGGGCCTCGTTGTTCACTTAAAATTGAAGAACAAAAAATTGGCGACTGGTACTGTTTGGATGCTTTGCATATATGTTTCTTAGACTATATAGAAGCAATATATACAAAGATTTCAACCGTCTACCAGTTCCATTCATTGTTCTACTTGTCGGAAGTTACAAATAATTTCCTATAAAGGATTAACAATGGAGCTC
Organism: Cerceris ruficornis; assembly: GCA_963989415.1. Taxonomy (NCBI): domain Eukaryota; kingdom Metazoa; phylum Arthropoda; class Insecta; order Hymenoptera; family Crabronidae; genus Cerceris; species Cerceris ruficornis. Next base: position 357,798 of record CAXDIW010000516.1, read on the forward strand.
ATTGTTCACTTAAACTTGAAGAACAAGAAATTGGCGAATGGTACTGTTTGGATGATTTGCATATATGTTTCTTAGACTATATAGAAGCAATATATACATTGATTTCAACCGTCTACCTGTTCCACTCATTGTTCTACTTGTCGCAAGCTACAAATAATTTCCATTAAAGTATTAACAATGGGTCTCGTAGTTCACTTAAACTTGAAGATGGAATAGTTGGCGAATTGTACTGTTTGGATGCTTTGCATATATGTTTCTTAGATTATATAGAAGCAATATATACAAAGATTTCAACCGTCTACCTGTTCCATTCATTGTTCTACTTGTCGAAAATTACAAATAATTTCCGATAAAGGATTAAACATTGGGGCTCATTGTTCACTAAACTTGAAGAACAAAGATTGTCGAATTGTACTGTTTGGATGCTTTGCATATATGTTTCTTAGACTATATAGAAGCAATATATACAATGATTTCTACCGTCTACCTGTTCCATTCATTGTTCTACTTGTCGAAAGTTACAAATAATTTCCGATAAAAGATTAACAATGGGGCTCGTTGTTCACTTAAACTTGAAGAACAAAAAATTGGCGAATTGTACTGTTTGGATGCTTTGCATATATGTATCGTAGGCTATATAGAAGCAATATATACAAAGATTTCAACCGTCTACGTGTTCCAATCATTGTTCTACTTGTCGAAATTTACAAATAATTTCTTTTAAAGGATTAACAATGGGGCTCATTGTTCACTTAAACTTCAAGATCAAATAATTGGCGAATTGTACTGTTTGGATGATTTGCATATATGTTTCTTAGACTATATAGAAGCAATATATACAAAGATTTCAACCGTCTACCTGTTCCATTCATTGTTCTACTTGTAGAAAATTACAATTAATTTCCGTTAAAGTATTAACAATGGGGCTGGTAGTTCACTTAAACATGAAGATGAAATAATTGGCGAGTTGTACTGTTTGGATGATTTGCAGATATGTTTCTTAGACTATATGGAAGCAATATATACAAAGATTTCAACCGTCTGTGTGTTCCAATCATTGTTCTACTTGTCGAAAATTACAAATAATTTCTGATAAAGGATTAACCATTGGGGCTCGTAGTTCACTTAAACTTGAAGATCAAATAATTGGCGAATTGTACTGTTTGGATGATTTGCAGATATGTTTCTTAGACTATATAGACGCAATATATACAAGGATTTCTACCGTCTACCTGTTCCATTCATTGTTCTACTTGTCGAAAGTTACAAATAATATCCGATAAAGGATTAACAATGGGGCTCATTGTTCACTTAAACTTGAAGAACAAAAAATTGGCGAATGGTAATGTTTGGATGCTTTGCATATATGTTTCTTAGATTATATAGAAGCAATATATACAAAGATTTCAACCGTCTACCTGTTCCATTCATTGTTCTACTTGTAGAAAGTTACAAATAATTTCCATTTCATGATTATCAATGGGGATCGCTGTTTACTTATACTTGAAGATCAAAAAATTGGCGACTGTTACTGTTTCGATGCTTTGCATATAGGTTTCTTAGACTATATAGAAGCAACATATACAAAGATTTCAACCGTCTACCTGTTCTCTTCATTGTTCTACTTGTAGAAAGTTACAAATAATTTCCGTTTCATGATTATCAATGGGGCTCGTTGTTCACTTAAACTTGAAGAACAAAAAATTGGCGAATGGAACTGTTTGGATGCTTCGCATATATGTTTCTTAGATTATATAGAAGCAATATATATATATAGATTTCAACCGTCTACCTGTTCCATTCATGTTCTACTTGTTGAAAATTACAAATAATTTCCGATAAAGGATTAACCATTGGGGCTCATTGTTCACTTACACTTGAAGAACAAAAAATTGGCGAATGGTACTGTTTGGATGCTTTGCGTTCATGTTTCTTAGACTATATGGAAGCAATGTATACAAAGATTTCAACCGTCTACGTGTTCCATTCATTGTTCTACTTGTCGCAAGTTACAAATAATTTCCGTTAAAGTATTAACAATGGGGCTCGTAGTTCACTTAAACTTGAAGAACAAAAAATTAGCGAATTGTACTGTTTGGATGATTTGCATATATGTTTCTTATACTATATAAAAGCAATATATACAAAGATTTCAACCGTCTACCTGTTCCATTCAATGTTCTACTTGTCGAAAGTTACAAATAATTTCCGATAAAGGATTAACAATGGGGCTCATTGTTCACTTAAACTTGAAGAACAAAAAATTGGCGAATGGTACTGTTTGGATGCTTTGCATATATGTTTCTTAGACTATATAGAAGCAATATATACAATGATTTCAACCGTCTACCTATTTCATTCATTGTTCTACTTTCCGAAATTTACAAACAATTTCCGTTAAAGTATTAACAATGGGGCTGGTAGTTCACTTAAACATGAAGATGAAATAATTGGCGAATTGTACTGTTTGGATGCTTTGCATATATGTTTCTTAGATTATATAGAAGCAATATATACAAAGATTTCAACCGTCTACCTGTTCCATTCATTGTTCTACTTGTCGAAAATTACAAATAATTTCCGATAAAGGATTAACCATTGGGGCTCATTGTTCACTTAAACTTGAAGAACAAAAAATTGGTGAATGGTACTGTTTGGATGCTTTGCGTACATGTTTCTTTGACTATATGGAAGCAATATATACAAAGATTTCAAACGTCTACGTGTTCCAATCATTGTTCAATTTGTCGAAATTTACAAATAATTTCGTTTAAAAGATTAACAATGGGGCTCGTTGTTCACTTAAACTTGAAGAACAAAAAATTGGCGAATTGTACTGTTTGGATGCTTTGCATATATGTATCGTAGGCTATATAGAAGCAATATATACAAAGATTTCAACCGTCTACGTGTTCCAATCATTGTTCTACTTGTCGAAATTTACAAATAATTTCTTTTAAAGGATTAACAATGGGGCTCATTGTTCACTTAAACTTCAAGATCAAATAATTGGCGAATTGTACTGTTTGGATGATTTGCATATATGTTTCTTAGACTATATAGAAGCAATATATACATTGATTTCTAGCGTCTACCTGTTCCATTCATTGTTCTACTTGCCGGAAGTTACAAATAATTTCCGTTAAAGTATTAACAATGGGGCTCGTAGTTCACTTAAACATGAAGATGAAATAATTGGCGAATTGTACTGTTTGGATGCTTTGCATATATGTTTCTTAGACTATTTAGAAGCAATATATAGAAAGATTTCACCCGTCTACCTGTACTATTCATTGTTCTACTTGTAGAAAGTTACAAATAATTTCCATTTCATGATTATCAATGGGGCTCGCTGTTCACTTAAACTTGAAGGTCAAAAAATTGGCGAATGGTACTGTTTGGATGCTTTGCATATATGTTTCTTAGATTATATAGAAGCAATATATACAAAGATTTCGACCGTCTACCTGTTCCATTCATTGTTCTAATTGTCGAAAATTACAAATAATTTCCGATAAAAGATTAACAATGGGGCTCGTTGTTCACTTAAACTTGAAGAACAAAAAATTGGCGAATGGTACTGTTTGGATGCTTTGCATATATGTTTCTCAGACTATATAGAAGCAATATATACATTGATTTCAACCGTCTACCTGTTCCACTCATTGTTCTACTTGTCGCAAGTTACAAATAATTTGCGTTAAAGTATTAACAATGGGGCTCGTAGTTCACTTAAACATGAAGATGAAATAATTGGCGAATGGTACTGTTTGGATGCTTTGCATATATGTTTCTTAGACTATATGGAAGCAATATATACAAAGATTTCAACAGTCTACCTGTTCCATTCATTGTTCTACTTGTCGAAAGTTACAAATAATTTCCGATAAAGGATTAACCATTGGGGCTCATTGTTCACTTAAACTTGAAGAACAAAAAATTGGATAATTGTACTGTTTGGATGCTTTGCATATATGTTTCTTAGACTATATAGAAGCAATATATACAAAGATTTCAACCGTCTACCTGTTCCATTCATTGTTCTACTGGTCGAAAGTTACAAATAACTTCCGATAAAGGATTAACAATGGGGCTCATTGTTCACTTAAACTTGAAGAACAAAAAATTGGCGAACGGTACTGTTTGGATGCTTTGCGTACATGTTTCTTAGACTATATGGAAGCAATATATACAAAGATTTCAACCGTCTACGTGTTCCAATCATTGTTCTACTTGTCGAAATTTACAAATAATTTCCTTTAAAGGATTAACAATGGGCCTCGTTGTTCACTTAAACTTGAAGAACAAAAAATTGGCGAATTGTACTGTTCGGATGCTTTGCATATAAGTTAACTAGACTATATAGAAGCAATATATCCAAAGATTTCAACCGTCTACCTGTTCCATTCATTGTTCACTTGTCGAAAGTTACAAATAATTTCCGATAAAGGATTAACCATTGGGGCTCATTGTTCACTTAAACTTGAAGAACAATAAATTGGCGAATTGTACTGTTTGGATGCTTTGCATATATGTTTCTTAGTCTATATAGAAGCAATATATACAAAGTTTTCAACCGTCTACGTGCTCCAATCATTGTTCTACTTGTCGAAATTTACAAATAATTTCCTTTAAAGGATTAACAATGGGGCTCGTTGTTCACTTAAACTTGAAGAACAATAAATTGACGAATTGTACTATTTGCATGCTTTGCATATATGTTTCTTAGACTATATAGAAGCAACATATACAAAGATTTCAACCGTCTACTAGTTCTATTCATTGTTCTACTTGTCGAAATTTACAACTAATTTCCTTTAAAGAATTAACAATGGGGCTCGTAGTTCACTTAAACTTGAAGAACAAAAAATTGGCGAATTGTACTGTTTGGATGCTATGCATATATGTTTCTTAGACTATATAGAAGCTATATATATATAATGATTTCAACCGTCTACCTGTTCCATTCATTGTTCTACATGTCGAAAGTTAAAAATAATTTCCGTTTCATGATTATCAATGGGGCTCGTTGTTCACTTAAACTTGAAGAACAAAAAATTGGCGAATGGTACTGTTTGGATGCTTTGCATATATGTTTCTTAGACTATATAGAAGCAATATATACAAAGATTTCAACCGTCTAAGTCTTCCAATCATTGTTCTACTTGTAGAAAGTGACAATTAATTTCCGTTAAAGGATTAACAATGGGGCTCATTGTTCACTTAAACTTGAAGAACAAAAAATTGGCGAATGGTACTGTTTGGATGCTTTGCATATATGTTTCTTAGACTATATGGAAGCAATATATACAATTATTTCAACCGTTTACCTGTTCCATTCATTGTTCTACATGTCGAAAGTTACAAATAATTTCCGTTTCATGATTATCAATGGGGCTCGTTGTTCACTTAAACTTGAAGAACAAAAAATTGGCGAATGGTACTGTTTCGATGCTTTGCATATATGTTTCTTAGACTATATGGAAGCAATATATACAAAGATTTCAACCGTCTACGTGTTCCAATCATTGTTCTACTTGTCGAAAATTACAAATAATTTCCGATAAAGGATTAACCATTGGGGCTCATTGTTCACTTAAACTTGAAGAACAAAAAATGGCGAATGGTACTGTTTGGATGCTTTGCGTACATGTTTCTTAGACTATATGGAAGCAATATATACAAAGATTTCAACCGTCTACGTGTTCCAAACATTGTTCTACTTGTCGAAATTTACAAATAATTTCCTTTAAAGGATTAACAATGGGGCTCGTTGTTCACTTAAACTTGAAGAACAATAAATTGGCGAATTGTACTGTTTGGATGCTTTGCGTACATGTTTCTTAGACTATATGGAAGCAATATATACAAAGATTTCAACCGTCTACGTGTTCCAATCATTGTTCTACTTGTAGAAAGTTACAATTAATTTCCGTTAAAGGATTAACAATGGGGCTCGTAGTTCACTTAAACTTGAAGAACAAAAAAAAAGCGAATTGTACTGTTTGGATGCTTTGCATATATGTTTCGTAGGCTACATAGAAGCAATATATACAATGATTTCAACCGTCTACCTGATCCATTCATTGTTCTACTTGTCGAAAATTACAAATAATTTCCGATGAAGGATTAACCATTGGGGCTCATTGTTCACTTAAACTTGAAGAACAAAAAATTGGCGAATTGTACTGTTTGGATGCTTTGCATATATGTTTCGTAGGCTATATAGAAGCAATATATACAATGATTTCAACAGTCTACCTGTTCCATTCATTGTTCTACTTGTCGAAATTTACAAATAATTTCCTTTAAAGGATTAACCGTTGGGGCTCATTGTTCACTTAAACTTGAAGAACAAAAAATTGGCGAATGGTACTGTTTGGATGCTTTGCATATATGTTTCTTATACTATATAGAAGCAATATATACAATGATTTCAACCGTCTACCTATTCCATTCATTGTTCTACTAGCCGAAATTTACAAATAATTTCCTTTAAAGGATTAACAATGGGGCTCGTAGTTCACTTAAACTTGAAGAACAAAAAATTGGCGAATTGTACTGTTTGGATGCTTTGCATATATGTTTCGTAGGCTATATAGAAGCAATATATACAATGATTTCAACCGTCTACCTATTCCATTCATTGTTCTACTAGCCGAAATTTACAAATAATTTCCTTTAAAGGATTAACAATTGGGCTCGTAGTTCACTTAAAATTGAAGAGCAAAAAATTGGCGAATTGTTCTGCTTGGACGCTTTGCATATATGTTTCTTGGACTATATAGAAGCAATATATACAATGATTTCAACAGTCTACCTGTTCCATTCATTGTTCTACTTGTCGAAATTTACAAATAATTTCCTTTAAAGGATTAACCGTTGGGGCTCATTGTTCACTTAAACTTGAAGAACAAAAAATTGGCGAATGGTACTGTTTGGATGCTTTGCGTACATGTTTCTTAGACTATATGGAAGCAATATATACAAAGATTTCAACCGTCTATGTGTTTCAATCATTGTTCTACTTGTCGAAATTTACAAATAATTTCCTTTAAAGGATTAACATTGGGGCTCGTTGTTCACTTAAACTTGAAGAACAAAAAATTGGCGAATGGTACTGTTTGGATGCTTTGCACATATGTTTCTTAGACTATATAGGAGCAATATATACAAAGATTTCAACCGTCTACGGGTTCCAATCATTGTTCTACTTGTAGAAATTTACAATTAATTTCCGTTAAAGGATTAACAATGGGGCTCATTGTTCACTTAAACTTGAAGAACAAAAAATTGGCGAATGGTACTGTTTGGATGATTCGCAAATATGTTTCTTAGACTATTTAGGAGCAATATATAGAAAGATTTCACCCGTCTACCTGTACTATTCATTGTTCGACTTGTAGAAAGTCACAAATAATTTCCATTTCATGATTATCAATGGGGCTCGCTGTTCACTTAAACTTGAAGAACAATAAATTGGCGAATTGTACTGTTTGGATGCTATGCATATATGTTTCTTAGACTATATAGAAGCAATATATATATAATGATTTCAACCGTCTACCTGTTCCATTCATTGTTCTACATGTCGAAAGTTACAAATAATTTCCGTTTCATGATTATCAATGGGGCTCGTTGTTCACTTAAACTTGAAGAACAAAAAATTGGCGAATGGTACTGTTTGGATGCTTTGCATATATGTTTCTTAGACTATATAGAAGCAATATATACAAAGATTTCAACCGTCTAAGTCTTCCAATCATTGTTCTACTTGTAGAAAGTTACAATTAATTTCCGTTAAAGGATTAACAATGGGGCTCATTGTTCACTTAAACTTGAAGAACAAAAAATTGGCGAATGGTACTGTTTGGATGCTTTGCATATATGTTTCTTAGACTATATAGAAGCAATATATACAATGATTTCAACCGTCTACCTATTCCATTCATTGTTCTACTAGCCGAAATTTACAAATAATTTCATTTAAAGGATTAACAATTGGGCTCGTAGTTCACTTAAACTTGAAGAGCAAAAAATTGGCGAATTGTTCTGTTTGGACGCTTTGCATATATGTTTCTTGGACTATATACAAGCAATATATACAATGATTTCAACAGTCTACCTGTTCCATTCATTGTTCTACTTGTCGAAATTTACAAATAATTTCCTTTAAAGGATTAACCGTTGGGGCTCATTGTTCACTTAAACTTGAACAACAAAAAATTGGCGAATGGTACTGTTTGGATGCTTTGCGTACATGTTTCTTAGACTATATGGAAGCAATATATACAAAGATTTCAACCGTCTACGTGTTTCAATCATTGTTCTACTTGTCGAAATTTAGAAATAATTTCCTTTAAAGGATTAACAATGGGGCTCATTGTTCACTTAAACTTGAAGAACAAAAAATTGGCGAATGGTACTGTTTGGATGATTCGCAAATATGTTTCTTAGACTATATAGAAGCAATATATACAATGATTTCAACCGTCTACCTGTTCCATTCATTGTTCTACTTGTCGAAATTTACAAATAATTTCCTTTAAAGGATTAACAATGGGGCTCGTAGTTTACTTAAACTTGAAGAACAAGAAATTGGCGAATTGTACTGTTTGGATGCTTTGCATATATGTTTCTTAGACTATATAGAAGCAATATAGACAATGATTTCAACCGTCTACCTATTCCATTCATTGTTCCACTTGCCGAAATTTACAAATAATTTCCTTTAAAGGATTAACAATGGGGCTCGTAGTTCACTTAAACTTGAAGAGCAAAAAATTGGCGAATTGTACTGTTTGGACGCTATGCATATATGTTTCTTAGACTATATAGAAGCAATATATACAATGATTTCAACAGTCTACCTGTTCCATTCATTGTTCTACTTGTCGAAATTTACAAATAGTTTCCTTTAAAGGATTAACAATGGGGCTCGTAGTTCACTTAAACTTGAAGAACAAAAAATTGGCGAATGGTACTGTTTGGATGCTTTGAATATATGTTTCTTAGATTATATAGAAGCAATATATACAAAGATTTCAACCGTCTACCTGTTCCATTCATTGTTCTACTTGTCGAAAATTACAAGTAATTTCCGATAAAGGATTAACCATTGGGGCTCATTGTTCACTTAAACTTGAAGAACAAGAAATTGGCGAATGGTACTGTTTGGATGCTTTGCGTACATGTTTCTTAGACTATATGGAAGCAATATATAAAAAGATTTCAACCGTCTACGTGTTCCAATCATTGTTCTACTTGTAGAAAGTTACAATTAATTTCCGTTAAAGGATTAACAATGGGGCTCGTAGTTCACTTAAACTTGAAGAACAAAAAATTGGCGAATTGTACTGTTTGGATGCTTTGCATATATGTTTCTTAGACTATATAGAAGCAATATATACAATGATTTCAACCGTCTACCTATTCCATTCATTGTTCTACTAGCCGAAATTTACAAATAATTTCCTTTAAAGGATTAACAATGGGGCTCGTAGTTCACTTAAACTTGAAGAACAAAAAATTGGCGAATTGTACTGTTTGGATGCTTTGCATATATGTTTCGTAGGCTATATAGAAGCAATATATACAATGATTTCAACCGTCTACCTATTCCATTCATTGTTCTACTAGCCGAAATTTACAAATAATTTCCTTTAAAGGATTAACAATTGGGCTCGTAGTTCACTTAAACTTGAAGAGCAAAAAATTGGCGAATTGTTCTGCTTGGACGCTTTGCATATATGTTTCTTGGACTATATAGAAGCAATATATACAATGATTTCAACAGTCTACCTGTTCCATTCATTGTTCTACTTGTCGAAATTTACAAATAATTTCCTTTAAAGGATTAACCGTTGGGGCTCATTGTTCACTTAAACTTGAAGAACAAAAAATTGGGGAATGGTACTGTTTGGATGCTTTGCGTACATGTTTCTTAGACTATATGGAAGCAATATATACAAAGATTTCAACCGTCTATGTGTTTCAATCATTGTTCTACTTGTCGAAATTTACAAATAATTTCCTTTAAAGGATTAACATTGGGGCTCGTTGTTCACTTAAACTTGAAGAACAAAAAATTGGCGAATGGTACTGTTTGGATGCTTTGCACATATGTTTCTTAGACTATATAGGAGCAATATATACAAAGATTTCAACCGTCTACGGGTTCCAATCATTGTTCTACTTGTAGAAATTTACAATTAATTTCCGTTAAAGGATTAACAATGGGGCTCATTGTTCACTTAAACTTGAAGAACAAAAAATTGGCGAATGGTACTGTTTGGATGATTCGCAAATATGTTTCTTAGACTATTTAGGAGCAATATATAGAAAGATTTCACCCGTCTACCTGTACTATTCATTGTTCGACTTGTAGAAAGTCACAAATAATTTCCATTTCATGATTATCAATGGGGCTCGCTGTTCACTTAAACTTGAAGAACAATAAATAGGCGAATTGTACTGTTTGGATGCTATGCATATATGTTTCTTAGACTATATAGAAGCAATATATATATAATGATTTCAACCGTCTACCTGTTCCATTCATTGTTCTACATGTCGAAAGTTACAAATAATTTCCGTTTCATGATTATCAATGGGGCTCGTTGTTCACTTAAACTTGAAGAACAAAAAATTGGCGAATGGTACTGTTTGGATGCTTTGCATATATGTTTCTTAGACTATATAGAAGCAATATATACAAAGATTTCAACCGTCTAAGTCTTCCAATCATTGTTCTACTTGTAGAAAGTTACAATTAATTTCCGTTAAAGGATTAACAATGGGGCTCATTGTTCACTTAAACTTGAAGAACAAAAAATTGGCGAATGGTACTGTTTGGATGCTTTGCATATATGTTTCTTAGACTATATGGAAGCAATATATACAATTATTTCAACCGTTTACCTGTTCCATTCATTGTTCTACATGTTGAAAGTTACAAATAATTTCCGTTTCATGATTATCAATGGGGCTCGTTGTTCACTTAAACTTGAAGAACAAAAAATTGGCGAATGGTACTGTTTGGATGCTTTGAATATATGTTTCTTAGATTATATAGAAGCAATATATACAAAGATTTCAACCGACTACCTGTTCCATTCATTGTTCTACTTGTCGAAAATTACAAGTAATTTCCGATAAAGGATTAACCATTGGGGCTCATTGTTCACTTAAACTTGAAGAACAAGAAATTGGCGAATGGTACTGTTTGGATGCTTTGCGTACATGTTTCTTAGACTATATGGAAGCAATATATACAAAGATTTCAACCGTCTACGTGTTCCAATCATTGTTCTACTTGTAGAAAGTTACAATTAATTTCCGTTAAAGGATTAACAATGGGGCTCGTAGTTCACTTAAACTTGAAGAACAAAAAATTGGCGAATTGTACTGTTTGGATGCTTTGCATATATGTTTCGTAGGCTATATAGAAGCAATATATACAATGATTTCAACCGTCTACCTGATCCATTCATTGTTCTACTTGTCGAAGATTACAAATAATTTCCGATGAAGGATTAACCATTGGGGCTCATTGTTCACTTAAACTTGAAGAACAAAAAATTGGCGAATTGTACTGTTTGGATGCTTTGCATATATGTTTCGTAGGCTATATAGAAGCAATATATACAATGATTTCAACAGTCTACCTGTTCCATTCATTGTTCTACTTGTCGAAATTTACAAATAATTTCCTTTAAAGGATTAACCGTTGGGGCTCATTGTTCACTTAAACTTGAAGAACAAAAAATTGGCGAATGGTACTGTTTGGATGCTTTGCATATATGTTTCTTAGACTATATAGAAGCAATATATACAATGATTTCAACCGTCTACCTATTCCATTCATTGTTCTACTAGCCGAAATTTACAAATAATTTCCTTTAAAGGATTAACAATGGGGCTCGTAGTTTACTTAAACTTGAAGAACAAGAAATTGGCGAATTGTACTGTTTGGATGCTTTGCATATATGTTTCTTAGACTATATAGAAGCAATATAGACAATGATTTCAACCGTCTACCTATTCCATTCATTGTTCCACTTGCCGAAATTTACAAATAATTTCCTTTAAAGGATTAACAATGGGGCTCGTAGTTCACTTAAACTTGAAGAGCAAAAAATTGGCGAATTGTACTGTTTGGACGCTATGCATATATGTTTCTTAGACTATATAGAAGCAATATATACAATGATTTCAACAGTCTACCTGTTCCATTCATTGTTCTACTTGTCGAAATTTACAAATAGTTTCCTTTAAAGGATTAACAATGGGGCTCGTAGTTCACTTAAACTTGAAGAACAAAAAATTGGCGAATGGTACTGTTTGGATGCTTTGAATATATGTTTCTTAGATTATATAGAAGCAATATATACAAAGATTTCAACCGTCTACCAGTTCCATTCATTGTTCTACTTGTCGAAAATTACAAGTAATTTCCGATAAAGGATTAACCATTGGGGCTCATTGTTCACTTAAACTTGAAGAACAAGAAATTGGCGAATGGTACTGTTTGGATGCTTTGCGTACATGTTTCTTAGACTATATGGAAGCAATATATACAAAGATTTCAACCGTCTACGTGTTCCAATCATTGTTCTACTTGTAGAAAGTTACAATTAATTTCCGTTAAAGGATTAACAATGGGGCTCGTAGTTCACTTAAACTTGAAGAACAAAAAATTGGCGAATTGTACTGTTTGGATGCTTTGCATATATGTTTCGTAGGCTATATAGAAGCAATATATACAATGATTTCAACCGTCTACCTGATCCATTCATTGTTCTACTTGTCGAAAATTACAAATAATTTCCGATGAAGGATTAACCATTGGGGCTCATTGTTCACTTAAACTTGAAGAACAAAAAATTGGCGAATTGTACTGTTTGGATGCTTTGCATATATGTTTCGTAGATTATATAGAAGCAATATATACAATGATTTCAACAGTCTACCTGCTCCATTCATTGTTCTACTTGTCGAAATTTACAAATAATTTCCTTTAAAGGATTAACCGTTGGGGCTCATTGTTCACTTAAACTTGAAGAACAAAAAATTGGCGAATGGTACTGTTTGGATGCTTTGCATATATGTTTCTTAGACTATATAGAAGCAATATATACAATGATTTCAACCGTCTACCTATTCCATTCATTGTTCTACTAGCCGAAATTTACAAATAATTTCCTTTAAAGGATTAACAATGGGGCTCGTAGTTCACTTAAACTTGAAGAACAAAAAATTGGCGAATTGTACTGTTTGGATGCTTTGCATATATGTTTCGTAGGCTATATAGAAGCAATATATACAATGATTTCAACCGTCTACCTATTCCATTCATTGTTCTACTAGCCGAAATTTACAAATAATTTCCTTTAAAGGATTAACAATTGGGCTCGTAGTTCACTTAAACTTGAAGAGCAAAAAATTGGCGAATTGTTCTGCTTGGACGCTTTGCATATATGTTTCTTGGACTATATAGAAGCAATATATACAATGATTTCAACAGTCTACCTGTTCCATTCATTGTTCTACTTGTCGAAATTTACAAATAATTTCCTTTAAAGGATTAACCGTTGGGGCTCATTGTTCACTTAAACTTGAAGAACAAAAAATTGGCGAATGGTACTGTTTGGATGCTTTGCGTACATGTTTCTTAGACTATATGGAAGCAATATATACAAAGATTTCAACCGTCTACGTGTTTCAATCATTGTTCTACTTGTCGAAATTCACAAATAATTTCCTTTAAAGGATTAACATTGGGGCTCGTTGTTCACTTAAACTTGAAGAACAAAAAATTGGCGAATGGTACTGTTTGGATGCTTTGCACATATGTTTCTTAGACTATATAGGAGCAATATATACAAAGATTTCAACCGTCTACGGGTTCCAATCATTGTTCTACTTGTAGAAATTTACAATTAATTTCCGTTAAAGGATTAACAATGGGGCTCATTGTTCACTTAAACTTGAAGAACAAAAAATTGGCGAATGGTACTGTTTGGATGATTCGCAAATATGTTTCTTAGACTATTTAGGAGCAATATATAGAAAGATTTCACCCGTCTACCTGTACTATTCATTGTTCGACTTGTAGAAAGTCACAAATAATTTCCATTTCATGATTATCAATGGGGCTCGCTGTTCACTTAAACTTGAAGAACAATAAATTGGCGAATTGTACTGTTTGGATGCTATGCATATATGTTTCTTAGACTATATAGAAGCAATATATATATAATGATTTCAACCGTCTACCTGTTCCATTCATTGTTCTACATGTCGAAAGTTACAAATAATTTCCGTTTCATGATTATCAATGGGGCTCGTTGTTCACTTAAACTTGAAGAACAAAAAATTGGCGAATGGTACTGTTTGGATGCTTTGCATATATGTTTCTTAGACTATATAGAAGCAATATATACAAAGATTTCAACCGTCTAAGTCTTCCAATCATTGTTCTACTTGTAGAAAGTTACAATTAATTTCCGTTAAAGGATTAACAATGGGGCTCATTGTTCACTTAAACTTGAAGAACAAAAAATTGGCGAATGGTACTGTTTGGATGCTTTGCATATATGTTTCTTAGACTATATGGAAGCAATATATACAATTATTTCAACCGTTTACCTGTTCCATTCATTGTTCTACATGTTGAAAGTTACAAATAATTTCCGTTTCATGATTATCAATGGGGCTCGTTGTTCACTTAAACTTGAAGAACAAAAAATTGGCGAATGGTACTGTTTGAATGCTTTGAATATATGTTTCTTAGATTATATAGAAGCAATATATACAAAGATTTCAACCGACTACCTGTTCCATTCATTGTTCTACTTGTCGAAAATTACAAGTAATTTCCGATAAAGGATTAACCATTGGGGCTCATTGTTCACTTAAACTTGAAGAACAAGAAATTGGCGAATGGTACTGTTTGGATGCTTTGCGTACATGTTTCTTAGACTATATGGAAGCAATATATACAAAGATTTCAACCGTCTACGTGTTCCAATCATTGTTCTACTTGTAGAAAGTTACAATTAATTTCCGTTAAAGGATTAACAATGGGGCTCGTAGTTCACTTAAACTTGAAGAACAAAAAATTGGCGAATTGTACTGTTTGGATGCTTTGCATATATGTTTCGTAGGCTATATAGAAGCAATATATACAATGATTTCAACCGTCTACCTGATCCATTCATTGTTCTACTTGTCGAAAATTACAAATAATTTCCGATGAAGGATTAACCATTGGGGCTCATTGTTCACTTAAACTTGAAGAACAAAAAATTGGCGAATTGTACTGTTTGGATGCTTTGCATATATGTTTCGTAGGCTATATAGAAGCAATATATACAATGATTTCAACAGTCTACCTGTTCCATTCATTGTTCTACTTGTCGAAATTTACAAATAATTTCCTTTAAAGGATTAACCGTTGGGGCTCATTGTTCACTTAAACTTGAAGAACAAAAAATTGGCGAATGGTACTGTTTGGATGCTTTGCATATATGTTTCTTAGACTATATAGAAGCAATATATACAATGATTTCAACCGTCTACCTATTCCATTCATTGTTCTACTAGCCGAAATTTACAAATAATTTCCTTTAAAGGATTAACAATGGGGCTCGTAGTTTACTTAAACTTGAAGAACAAGAAATTGGCGAATTGTACTGTTTGGATGCTTTGCATATATGTTTCTTAGACTATATAGAGGCAATATAGACAATGATTTCAACCGTCTACCTATTCCATTCATTGTTCCACTTGCCGAAATTTACAAATAATTTCCTTTAAAGGATTAACAATGGGGCTCGTAGTTCACTTAAACTTGAAGATCAAAAAATTGGCGAATTGTACTGTTTGGACGCTATGCATATATGTTTCTTAGACTATATAGAAGCAATATATACAATGATTTCAACAGTCTACCTGTTCCATTCATTGTTCTACTTGTCGAAATTTACAAATAGTTTCCTTTAAAGGATTAACAATGGGGCTCGTAGTTCACTTAAACTTGAAGAACAAAAAATTGGCGAATGGTACTGTTTGGATGCTTTGAATATATGTTTCTTAGATTATATAGAAGCAATATATACAAAGATTTCAACCGTCTACCTGTTCCATTCATTGTTCTACTTGTCGAAAATTACAAGTAATTTCCGATAAAGGATTAACCATTGGGGCTCATTGTTCACTTAAACTTGAAGAACAAGAAATTGGCGAATGGTACTGTTTGGATGCTTTGCGTACATGTTTCTTAGACTATATGGAAGCAATATATACAAAGATTTCAACCGTCTACGTGTTCCAATCATTGTTCTACTTGTAGAAAGTTACAATTAATTTCCGTTAAAGGATTAACAATGGGGCTCGTAGTTCACTTAAACTTGAAGAACAAAAAATTGGCGAATTGTACTGTTTGGATGCTTTGCATATATGTTTCGTAGGCTATATAGAAGCAATATATACAATGATTTCAACCGTCTACCTGATCCATTCATTGTTCTACTTGTCGAAAATTACAAATAATTTCCGATGAAGGATTAACCATTGGGGCTCATTGTTCACTTAAACTTGAAGAACAAAAAATTGGCGAATTGTACTGTTTGGATGCTTTGCATATATGTTTCGTAGGCTATATAGAAGCAATATATACAATGATTTCAACAGTCTACCTGTTCCATTCATTGTTCTACTTGTCGAAATTTACAAATAATTTCCTTTAAAGGATTAACCGTTGGGGCTCATTGTTCACTTAAACTTGAAGAACAAAAAATTGGCGAATGGTACTGTTTGGATGCTTTGCATATATGTTTCTTAGACTATATAGAAGCAATATATACAATGATTTCAACCGTCTACCTATTCCATTCATTGTTCTACTAGCCGAAATTTACAAATAATTTCCTTTAAAGGATTAACAATGGGGCTCGTAGTTCACTTAAACTTGAAGAACAAAAAATTGGCGAATTGTACTGTTTGGATGCTTTGCATATATGTTTCGTAGGCTATATAGAAGCAATATATACAATGATTTCAACCGTCTACCTATTCCATTCATTGTTCTACTAGCCGAAATTTACAAATAATTTCCTTTAAAGGATTAACAATTGGGCTCGTAGTTCACTTAAACTTGAAGAGCAAAAAATTGGCGAATTGTTCTGCTTGGACGCTTTGCATATATGTTTCTTGGACTATATAGAAGCAATATATACAATGATTTCAACAGTCTACCTGTTCCATTCATTGTTCTACTTGTCGAAATTTACAAATAATTTCCTTTAAAGGATTAACCGTTGGGGCTCATTGTTCACTTAAACTTGAAGAACAAAAAATTGGCGAATGGTACTGTTTGGATGCTTTGCGTACATGTTTCTTAGACTATATGGAAGCAATATATACAAAGATTTCAACCGTCTACGTGTTTCAATCATTGTTCTACTTGTCGAAATTTACAAATAATTTCCTTTAAAGGATTAACATTGGGGCTCGTTGTTCACTTAAACTTGAAGAACAAAAAATTGGCGAATGGTACTGTTTGGATGCTTTGCACATATGTTTCTTAGACTATATAGGAGCAATATATACAAAGATTTCAACCGTCTACGGGTTCCAATCATTGTTCTACTTGTAGAAATTTACAATTAATTTCCGTTAAAGGATTAACAATGGGGCTCATTGTTCACTTAAACTTGAAGAACAAAAAATTGGCGAATGGTACTGTTTGGATGATTCGCAAATATGTTTCTTAGACTATTTAGGAGCAATATATAGAAAGATTTCACCCGTCTACCTGTACTATTCATTGTTCGACTTGTAGAAAGTCACAAATAATTTCCATTTCATGATTATCAATGGGGCTCGCTGTTCACTTAAACTTGAAGAACAAAAAATTGGCGAATGGTACTGTTTGGATGCTTTGCATATATGTTTCTTAGACTATATGGAAGCAATATATACAATTATTTCAACCGTTTACCTGTTCCATTCATTGTTCTACATGTTGAAAGTTACAAATAATTTGCGT
Source organism: Cerceris ruficornis (assembly GCA_963989415.1). Taxonomy (NCBI): domain Eukaryota; kingdom Metazoa; phylum Arthropoda; class Insecta; order Hymenoptera; family Crabronidae; genus Cerceris; species Cerceris ruficornis. Next base: position 375,850 of record CAXDIW010000516.1, read on the forward strand.
TTCATGATTATCAATGGGGCTCGTTGTTCACTTAAACTTGAAGAACAAAAAATTGGCGAATGGTACTGTTTGGATGCTTTGCATATATGTTTCTTGGACTATATAGAAGCAATATATACAATGATTTCAACCGTCTACCTATTCCATTCATTGTTCTACTAGCCGAAATTTACAATTAATTTCCGTTATAGGATTAACAATGGGGCTCGTAGTTCACTTAAACTTGAAGATCAAAAAATTGGCGATTGTTACTGTTTAGACGCTTTGCATATATGTTTCTTAGATTATATAGAAGCAATATATACAAAGATTTCAACCGTCTACCAGTTCCATTCATTGTTCTACTTGTCGAAAATTACAAATAATTTCCGATAAAGGATTAACCATTGTGGCTCATCGTTCACTTAAACTTGAAGAACAAAAAATTGGCGGATGGTACTGTCTGGATGCTTTGCGTACATGTTTCTTAGACTATATGGAAGATATATACAAAGGTTTCAACCGTCTACGTGTTCCAATCGTTGTCCTACTTGTCGAAATTTACAAATAATTTCCTTTAAAGGATTAACAATGGGGCTCGTAGTTCGCTTAAACTTGAAGAACAAAAAATTGGCGAATGGTACTGTTTGGATGCTTTGCATATATGTTTCTTAGACTATATAGAAGCAATATATACAATAATTTCAACCGTCTACCTGATCCATTCATTGTTCTACTTGTCGAAATTTACAAATAATTTCCTTTGAAGGATTAACAATGGGGCTCGTAGTTCACTTAATCTTGAAGAACAAAAAATTGGCGAATGGTACTGTTTGGATGATTCGCAAATATGTTTCTTAGACTATTTAGGAGCAATATATACAAAGATTTCAACCGTCTACGTGTTCCAATCGTTGTCCTACTTGTCGAAATTTACAAATAATTTCCTTTAAAGGATTAACAATGGGGCTCGTAGTTCGCTTAAACTTGAAGAACAAAAAATTGGCGAATGGTACTGTTTGGATGCTTTGCATATATGTTTCTTAGACTATATGGAAGCAATATATACAATTATTTCAACCGTTTACCTGTTCCATTCATTGTTCTACATGTCGAAAGTTACAAATAATTTCCGTTTCATGATTATCAATGGGGCTCGTTGTTCACTTAAACTTGAAGAACAAAAAATTGGCGAATGGTACTGTTTCGATGCTTTGCATATATGTTTCTTAGACTATATGGAAGCAATATATACAAAGATTTCAACCGTCTACGTGTTCCAATCATTGTTCTACTTGTCGAAAATTACAAATAATTTCCGATAAAGGATTAACCATTGGGGCTCATTGTTCACTTAAACTTGAAGAACAAAAAATGGCGAATGGTACTGTTTGGATGCTTTGCGTACATGTTTCTTAGACTATATGGAAGCAATATATACAAAGATTTCAACCGTCTACGTGTTCCAAACATTGTTCTACTTGTCGAAATTTACAAATAATTTCCTTTAAAGGATTAACAATGGGGCTCGTTGTTCACTTAAACTTGAAGAACAATAAATTGGCGAATTGTACTGTTTGGATGCTTTGCATATATGTTTCTTAGACTATATAGAAGCAATATATACAATGATTTCAACCGTCTACCTATTCCATTCATTGTTCTACTAGCCGAAATTTACAAATAATTTCCTTTAAAGGATTAACAATGGGGCTCGTAGTTCACTTAAACTTGAAGAGCAAAAAATTGGCGAATTGTTCTGTTTGGACGCTTTGCATATATGTTTCTTGGACTATATAGAAGCAATATATACAATGATTTCAACAGTCTACCTGTTCCATTCATTGTTCTACTTGTCGAAATTTACAAATAATTTCCTTTAAAGGATTAACCGTTAGGCTCATTGTTCACTTAAACTTGACGAACAAAAAATTAGCGAATGGTACTATTTGAATGCTTTGCATATAAGTTTCTTAGACTATATAGAAGCAATATATATACAAAGATTTCAAACGTCTACCTGTTCCATTCATTGTTTTACTTGTCGAAAGTTAGAAATAATTTCAGTTAAAGGAATAACATTGGGGATCGTAGTTCACTTAAACTTGAAGAACAAAAAATTGGCGAATTGTTCTGTTTGGATGCTTTGCACATATGTTTCTTAGACTATATAGAAGCAATATATACAATGATTTCAACAGTCTACCTGTTCCATTCAATGTTCTACTTGTCGAAATTTACAACTAATTTCCTTTAAAGGATTAACAATGGGGCTCGTTGTTCACTTAAACTTGAAGAACAGTGATTTGGCCACTGGTACTGTTTGGATGCTTTGCATATATGTTTCTTAGGCTATACTGAAGCAATATATACAATGATTTCAACCGTCTACCTGTTCCATTCATTGTTTTACTTGTCGAAAGTTACAAAGAATTTCCGTTAAAGGATTAACAATGGGGATCGTAGTTCACTTAAACTTGAAGAACAATAAATTGGCGAATTGTACTGTTTGGATGCTTTGCACATATGTTTCTTAGACTATATAGAAGCAATATATACAATGATTTCAACAGTCTACCTGTTCCATTCATTGTTCTACTTGTCGAAATTTACAACTAATTTCCTTTAAAGAATTAACAATGGGGCTCGTAGTTCACTTAAACTTGAAGAACAAAAAATTGGCGAATTGTACTGTTTGGATGCTTTGCACATATGTTTCCTAGACTATATAGAAGCAATATATACAATGATATCAACGTCTACCTGTTCCATTCCCTGTTCTACTTGTCGAAAGTTACAAATAATTTCCTTTAAAGGATTAACAATGGGGCTCGTTGTTCACTAAAACTTGAAGAACAATGAATTGGCGACTTGTACTGTTTGGATGCTTTGCACATATGTTTCTTAGACTATATAGAAGCAATATATACAATGATTTCAACCGTCTACCTGTTCCATTCCTTGTTCTACTTGTCGAAATTTAAAAATAATTTCCTTTAAAGGATTAACAATGGGGCTCGTTGTTCACTTAAACTTGAAGAACAATGAATTGGCGACTTGTACTGTTTGGATGCTTTGCATATATGTTTCTTAGGCTATACTGAAGCAATATATACAATGATTTCAACCGTCTACCTGTTCCATTCATTGTTCTACTTGTTGAAATTTACAAATAATTTGCTTTAAAGGATTAACAATGGGGCTCATAGTTCACTTAAACTTGAAGAACAAAAAATTGGCGAATTGTACTGTTTGGATGCTTTGCATATATGTTTCTTAGACAATGTAGAAGCAATATATACAATGATTTCAACCGTCTACCTGTTCCATTCCTTGTTCTACTTGTCGAAAGTTACAAATAATTTCCTTTAACACTAAACGTACCAAGCGGGGTCAAAATGACCCCTTTCAAAGTTTACTTTAAATCGTACTTTTATTGTTACTTCCTCCGCTCATCTGACTTTCCGTAAATTCTTATATAATCTGATTATTCAATTTCCCGCTTTCCGTTTTTCTCGTAGCTTATTTTTTACCGACGAAAATTCTTTACCTACCTTACGCACCACGGGGGTCATTTTGACCCCGTACGAATTTTACGTATTTTTCAGCAGTTTTCCAACTGGAACCTTAGTTCTAAATTCAGATACACTTCTCAAGTGACTCTTTCATTTGTCAGAACCTGATATGTGTGTTTGATTTCGGCGTGAGCATTTCAACAACACGATCGCGTCCGTAGGACGTAACGCATAAACAGAACGGATTCTTATAGGAGATTCACAAGCAACACTCCCTCCAATGAGTTCTCTGTAGCTAAAAAAGATGCAGTCGTATACTGAGAGTTGCAGAGTAAATATCAGAGCCTACAAGAAATAAAGTTCGACAATAATTTGTAAAAAAATTTTTTGCGGGAAATGTACGAAGGAGAAACCCATCGTATGTAAAAAATGTAATTAGTCGATTGTTTTGTTTATAACAATAAAAATATGTGTTTAATTTTATACCAAATCAGAAATGATGTTGCAAATTATTTCCTTTAATAAATAAAGAATTTTTTACGAAAAATCTACGTTTATTTCATAAGGGGTCAAATTGACCCCCTTTGGTAAGATTAGGTATAGAAAAATGCCGGTACGTTTAGTGTTAAAGGATTAACAATGGGGCTCGTTGTTCACTTAAACTTGATGAACAATGAATTGGCGACTTGTACTGTTTGGATGCTCTGCATATATGTTTCTTAGACTATATAGATGCAATATATACAAAGATTTCATCCCGCTACCTGATCCATTCATTGTTCTACTTGTCGAAATTTACAAATAATTTCCTTTAAAGGATTAACAATGGGGCTCGTAGTTCACTTAAACTTGAAGAGCAAAAAATTAGCGAATGGTACTATTTGGATGCTTTGCATATATGTTTCTTAGACTATATAGAAGCAATATATACAATGATATCCATCGTCAACCTGTTCCATTCATTGTTCTACTTGTAGAAAATTACAATTAATTTCCGTTAAAGGATTAACAATGGGGCTCGTAGTTCACTTAAACTTGAAGAACAAAAAATTGGCGAATTGTACTGTTTGGATACTTTGCATATATGTTTCTTAGACTATATAGAAGCAATATATACAATGATTTCAACAGTCTACCTGTTCCATTCCTTGTTCTACTTGTCGAAAGTTACAAATAATTTCCTTTAAAGGATTAACAATGGGGCTCGTTGTTCACTTAAACTTGAAGAACAATGAATTGGCGACTTGTACTCTTTGGATGCTTTGCATATATGTTTCTTAGACTATATAGATGCAATATATACAAAGATTTCATCCCTCTACCTGTTCCATTCATTGTTCTACTCGTCGAAATTTACAAATAATTTCCTTTAAAGGATTAACAATGGGGCTCGTAGTTCACTTAAACTTGAAGAACAAAAAATTAGCGAATGGTACTATTTGAATGCTTTGCATATAAGTTTCTTAGACTATATAGAAGCAATATATATACAAAGATTTCAAACGTCTACCTGTTCCATTCATTGTTTTACTTGTCGAAAGTTAGAAATAATTTCAGTTAAAGGAATAACATTGGGGATCGTAGTTCACTTAAACTTGAAGAACAAAAAATTGGCGAATTGTTCTGTTTGGATGCTTTGCACATATGTTTCTTAGACTATATAGAAGCAATATATACAATGATTTCAACAGTCTACCTGTTCCATTCAATGTTCTACTTGTCGAAATTTACAACTAATTTCCTTTAAAGGATTAACAATGGGGCTCGTTGTTCACTTAAACTTGAAGAACAGTGATTTGGCGACTGGTACTGTTTGGATGCTTTGCATATATGTTTCTTAGGCTATACTGAAGCAATATATACAATGATTTCAACCGTCTACCTGTTCCATTCATTGTTCTACTTGTTGAAATTTACAAATAATTTGCTTTAAAGGATTAACATTGGGGCTCATAGTTCACTTAAACTTGAAGAACAAAAAATTGGCGAATTGTACTGTTTGGATGCTTTGCATATATGTTTCTTAGACAATGTAGAAGCAATATATACAATGATATCAACGTCTACCTGTTCCATTCCCTGTTCTACTTGTCGAAAGTTACAAATAATTTCCTTTAAAGGATTAACAATGGGGCTCGTTGTTCACTAAAACTTGAAGAACAATGAATTGGCGACTTGTACTGTTTGGATGCTTTGCACATATGTTTCTTAGACTATATAGAAGCAATATATACAATGATTTCAACCGTCTACCTGTTCCATTCCTTGTTCTACTTGTCGAAATTTAAAAATAATTTCCTTTAAAGGATTAACAATGGGGCTCGTTGTTCACTTAAACTTGAAGAACAATGAATTGGCGACTTGTACTGTTTGGATGCTTTGCATATATGTTTCTTAGGCTATACTGAAGCAATATATACAATGATTTCAACCGTCAACCTGTTCTATTCATTGTTCTACTTGTAGAAAGTTACAATTAATTTCCGTTAAAGGATTAACAATGGGGCTCGTAGTTCACTTAAACTTGAAGAACAAAAAATTGGCGAATTGTACTGTTTGGATGCTTTGCACATATGTTACTTAGACTATATAGGAGCAATATATACAATGATTTGAACAGTCTCCCTGTTCCATTCATTGTTCTACTTGTCGAAATTTACAACTAATTTCCTTTAAAGGATTAACAATGGGGCTCGTAGTTCACTTAAACTTGAAAAACAAAAAATTGGCGAATTGTACTGTTTTGATGCTTTGCACATATGTTTCTTAGACTATATAGAAGCAATATATACAATGATTTCAACCGTCTACCTGTTCCATTCATTGTTTTACTTGTCGAAAGTTACAAATAATTTCCTTTAAAGGATTAACAATGGGGATCGTAGTTCACTTAAACTTGAAGAACAATAAATTGGCAAATTGTACTGTTTGGATGCTTTGCACATATGTTTCTTAGACTATATAGAAGCAATATATACAATGATTTCAACAGTCTACCTGTTCCATTCATTGTTCTACTTGTCGAAATTTACAACTAATTTCCTTTAAAGAATTAACAATGGGGCTCGTAGTTCACTTAAACTTGAAGAACAAAAAATTGGCGAATTGTACTGTTTGGATGCTATGCATATATGTTTCTTAGACTATATAGAAGCTATATATATATAATGATTTCAACCGTCTACCTGTTCCATTCATTGTTCTACATGTCGAAAGTTAAAAATAATTTCCGTTTCATGATTATCAATGGGGCTCGTTGTTCACTTAAACTTGAAGAACAAAAAATTGGCGAATGGTACTGTTTGGATGCTTTGCATATATGTTTCTTAGACTATATAGAAGCAATATATACAAAGATTTCAACCGTCTAAGTCTTCCAATCATTGTTCTACTTGTAGAAAGTGACAATTAATTTCCGTTAAAGGATTAACAATGGGGCTCATTGTTCACTTAAACTTGAAGAACAAAAAATTGGCGAATGGTACTGTTTGGATGCTTTGCATATATGTTTCTTAGACTATATGGAAGCAATATATACAATTATTTCAACCGTTTACCTGTTCCATTCATTGTTCTACATGTCGAAAGTTACAAATAATTTCCGTTTCATGATTATCAATGGGGCTCGTTGTTCACTTAAACTTGAAGAACAAAAAATTGGCGAATGGTACTGTTTCGATGCTTTGCATATATGTTTCTTAGACTATATGGAAGCAATATATACAAAGATTTCAACCGTCTACGTGTTCCAATCATTGTTCTACTTGTCGAAAATTACAAATAATTTCCGATAAAGGATTAACCATTGGGGCTCATTGTTCACTTAAACTTGAAGAACAAAAAATGGCGAATGGTACTGTTTGGATGCTTTGCGTACATGTTTCTTAGACTATATGGAAGCAATATATACAAAGATTTCAACCGTCTACGTGTTCCAAACATTGTTCTACTTGTCGAAATTTACAAATAATTTCCTTTAAAGGATTAACAATGGGGCTCGTTGTTCACTTAAACTTGAAGAACAATAAATTGGCGAATTGTACTGTTTGGATGCTTTGCATATATGTTTCTTAGACTATATAGAAGCAATATATACAATGATTTCAACCGTCTACCTATTCCATTCATTGTTCTACTAGCCGAAATTTACAAATAATTTCCTTTAAAGGATTAACAATGGGGCTCGTAGTTCACTTAAACTTGAAGAGCAAAAAATTGGCGAATTGTTCTGTTTGGACGCTTTGCATATATGTTTCTTGGACTATATAGAAGCAATATATACAATGATTTCAACAGTCTACCTGTTCCATTCATTGTTCTACTTGTCGAAATTTACAAATAATTTCCTTGAAAGGATTAACCGTTAGGCTCATTGTTCACTTAAACTTGAAGAACAAAAAATTAGCGAATGGTACTATTTGAATGCTTTGCATATAAGTTTCTTAGACTATATAGAAGCAATATATATACAAAGATTTCAAACGTCTACCTGTTCCATTCATTGTTTTACTTGTCGAAAGTTAGAAATAATTTCAGTTAAAGGAATAACATTGGGGATCGTAGTTCACTTAAACTTGAAGAACAAAAAATTGGCGAATTGTTCTGTTTGGATGCTTTGCACATATGTTTCTTAGACTATATAGAAGCAATATATACAATGATTTCAACAGTCTACCTGTTCCATTCAATGTTCTACTTGTCGAAATTTACAACTAATTTCCTTTAAAGGATTAACAATGGGGCTCGTTGTTCACTTAAACTTGAAGAACAATAAATTGGCGAATTGTACTGTTTGGATGCTTTGCACATATGTTTCTTAGACTATATAGAAGCAATATATACAATGATTTCAACAGTCTACCTGTTCCATTCATTGTTCTACTTGTCGAAATTTACAACTAATTTCCTTTAAAGAATTAACAATGGGGCTCGTAGTTCACTTAAACTTGAAGAACAAAAAATTGGCGAATTGTACTGTTTGGATGCTTTGCACATATGTTTCCTAGACTATATAGAAGCAATATATACAATGATATCAACGTCTACCTGTTCCATTCCCTGTTCTACTTGTCGAAAGTTACAAATAATTTCCTTTAAAGGATTAACAATGGGGCTCGTTGTTCACTAAAACTTGAAGAACAATGAATTGGCGACTTGTACTGTTTGGATGCTTTGCACATATGTTTCTTAGACTATATAGAAGCAATATATACAATGATTTCAACCGTCTACCTGTTCCATTCCTTGTTCTACTTGTCGAAATTTAAAAATAATTTCCTTTAAAGGATTAACAATGGGGCTCGTTGTTCACTTAAACTTGAAGAACAATGAATTGGCGACTTGTACTGTTTGGATGCTTTGCATATATGTTTCTTAGGCTATACTGAAGCAATATATACAATGATTTCAACCGTCTACCTGTTCCATTCATTGTTCTACTTGTTGAAATTTACAAATAATTTGCTTTAAAGGATTAACAATGGGGCTCATAGTTCACTTAAACTTGAAGAACAAAAAATTGGCGAATTGTACTGTTTGGATGCTTTGCATATATGTTTCTTAGACAATGTAGAAGCAATATATACAATGATTTCAACCGTCTACCTGTTCCATTCCTTGTTCTACTTGTCGAAAGTTACAAATAATTTCCTTTAACACTAAACGTACCAAGCGGGGTCAAAATGACCCCTTTCAAAGTTTACTTTAAATCGTACTTTTATTGTTACTTCCTCCGCTCATCTGACTTTCCGTAAATTCTTATATAATCTGATTATTCAATTTCCCGCTTTCCGTTTTTCTCGTAGCTTATTTTTTACCGACGAAAATTCTTTACCTACCTTACGCACCACGGGGGTCATTTTGACCCCGTACGAATTTTACGTATTTTTCAGCAGTTTTCCAACTGGAACCTTAGTTCTAAATTCAGATACACTTCTCAAGTGACTCTTTCATTTGTCAGAACCTGATATGTGTGTTTGATTTCGGCGTGAGCATTTCAACAACACGATCGCGTCCGTAGGACGTAACGCATAAACAGAACGGATTCTTATAGGAGATTCACAAGCAACACTCCCTCCAATGAGTTCTCTGTAGCTAAAAAAGATGCAGTCGTATACTGAGAGTTGCAGAGTAAATATCAGAGCCTACAAGAAATAAAGTTCGACAATAATTTGTAAAAAAATTTTTTGCGGGAAATGTACGAAGGAGAAACCCATCGTATGTAAAAAATGTAATTAGTCGATTGTTTTGTTTATAACAATAAAAATATGTGTTTAATTTTATACCAAATCAGAAATGATGTTGCAAATTATTTCCTTTAATAAATAAAGAATTTTTTACGAAAAATCTACGTTTATTTCATAAGGGGTCAAATTGACCCCCTTTGGTAAGATTAGGTATAGAAAAATGCCGGTACGTTTAGTGTTAAAGGATTAACAATGGGGCTCGTTGTTCACTTAAACTTGATGAACAATGAATTGGCGACTTGTACTGTTTGGATGCTCTGCATATATGTTTCTTAGACTATATAGATGCAATATATACAAAGATTTCATCCCGCTACCTGATCCATTCATTGTTCTACTTGTCGAAATTTACAAATAATTTCCTTTAAAGGATTAACAATGGGGCTCGTAGTTCACTTAAACTTGAAGAGCAAAAAATTAGCGAATGGTACTATTTGGATGCTTTGCATATATGTTTCTTAGACTATATAGAAGCAATATATACAATGATATCCATCGTCAACCTGTTCCATTCATTGTTCTACTTGTAGAAAATTACAATTAATTTCCGTTAAAGGATTAACAATGGGGCTCGTAGTTCACTTAAACTTGAAGAACAAAAAATTGGCGAATTGTACTGTTTGGATACTTTGCATATATGTTTCTTAGACTATATAGAAGCAATATATACAATGATTTCAACAGTCTACCTGTTCCATTCCTTGTTCTACTTGTCGAAAGTTACAAATAATTTCCTTTAAAGGATTAACAATGGGGCTCGTTGTTCACTTAAACTTGAAGAACAATGAATTGGCGACTTGTACTCTTTGGATGCTTTGCATATATGTTTCTTAGACTATATAGATGCAATATATACAAAGATTTCATCCCTCTACCTGTTCCATTCATTGTTCTACTCGTCGAAATTTACAAATAATTTCCTTTAAAGGATTAACAATGGGGCTCGTAGTTCACTTAAACTTGAAGAACAAAAAATTAGCGAATGGTACTATTTGAATGCTTTGCATATAAGTTTCTTAGACTATATAGAAGCAATATATATACAAAGATTTCAAACGTCTACCTGTTCCATTCATTGTTTTACTTGTCGAAAGTTAGAAATAATTTCAGTTAAAGGAATAACATTGGGGATCGTAGTTCACTTAAACTTGAAGAACAAAAAATTGGCGAATTGTTCTGTTTGGATGCTTTGCACATATGTTTCTTAGACTATATAGAAGCAATATATACAATGATTTCAACAGTCTACCTGTTCCATTCAATGTTCTACTTGTCGAAATTTACAACTAATTTCCTTTAAAGGATTAACAATGGGGCTCGTTGTTCACTTAAACTTGAAGAACAGTGATTTGGCGACTGGTACTGTTTGGATGCTTTGCATATATGTTTCTTAGGCTATACTGAAGCAATATATACAATGATTTCAACCGTCAACCTGTTCCATTCATTGTTCTACTTGTTGAAATTTACAAATAATTTGCTTTAAAGGATTAACATTGGGGCTCATAGTTCACTTAAACTTGAAGAACAAAAAATTGGCGAATTGTACTGTTTGGATGCTTTGCATATATGTTTCTTAGACAATGTAGAAGCAATATATACAATGATATCAACGTCTACCTGTTCCATTCCCTGTTCTACTTGTCGAAAGTTACAAATAATTTCCTTTAAAGGATTAACAATGGGGCTCGTTGTTCACTAAAACTTGAAGAACAATGAATTGGCGACTTGTACTGTTTGGATGCTTTGCACATATGTTTCTTAGGCTATACTGAAGCAATATATACAATGATTTCAACCTTCAACCTGTTCTATTCATTGTTCTACTTGTAGAAAGTTACAATTAATTTCCGTTAAAGGATTAACAATGGGGCTCGTAGTTCACTTAAACTTGAAGAACAAAAAATTGGCGAATTGTACTGTTTGGATGCTTTGCACATATGTTACTTAGACTATATAGGAGCAATATATACAATGATTTGAACAGTCTCCCTGTTCCATTCATTGTTCTACTTGTCGAAATTTACAACTAATTTCCTTTAAAGGATTAACAATGGGGCTCGTAGTTCACTTAAACTTGAAAAACAAAAAATTGGCGAATTGTACTGTTTTGATGCTTTGCACATATGTTTCTTAGACTATATAGAAGCAATATATACAATGATTTCAACCGTCTACCTGTTCCATTCCTTGTTCTACTTGTCGAAAGTTACAAATAATTTCCTTTAAAGGATTAACAATGGGGATCGTAGTTCACTTAAACTTGAAGAACAATAAATTGGCAAATTGTACTGTTTGGATGCTTTGCATATATGTTTCTTAGACTATATAGAAGCAATATATACAATGATTTCAACCGTCTACCTGATCCATTCATTGTTCTACTTGTCGAAAATTACAAATAATTTCCGATGAAGGATTAAGCATTGGGGCTCATTGTTCACTTAAACTTGAAGAACAAAAAATTGGCGAATTGTACTGTTTGGATGCTTTGCATATATGTTTCGTAGGCTATATAGAAGCAATATATACAATGATTTCAACCGTCTACCTGATCCAATCATTGTTCTACTTGTCGAAATTTACAAATAATTTCCTTTAAAGGATTAGCAATGGGGCTCGTAGTTCACTTAAACTTGAAGAACAAAAAATTGGCGAATTGTACTGTTTGGATGCTTTGCATATATGTTTCTTAGACTATTTAGAAGCAATATATAGAAAGATTTCACCCGTCTACCTGTACTATTCATTGTTCTACTTGTAGAAAGTTACAAATAATTTCCATTTCATGATTATCAATGGGGCTCGCTGTTCACTTAAACTTGAAGATCAAAAAATTGGCGATGGTTACTGTTTAGATGCTTTGCATATATGTTTCTTAGATTATATAGAAGCAATATATACAAAGATTTCAACCGTCTACCTGTTCCAGTCATTGTTCTACTTGCCGAAATTTACAAATAATTTCCTTTAAAGGATTAACAATGGGGCTCGTAGTTCACTTAAACTTGAAGAGCAAAAAATTGGCGAATTGTACTGTTTGGACGCTTTGCATATATGTTTCTTGGACTATATAGAAGCAATATATACAATGATTTCAACCGTCTACGTGTTCCAATCATTGTTCTACTTGTCGAAATTTACAAATAATTTCCTTTAAAGGATTAACAATGGGGCTCATAGTTCACTTACACCTGAAGAACAAAAAAATGGCGAATTGTACTGTTTGGAGGCTTTGCATATATGTTTCTTAGACTCTTTAGAAGCAATATATAGAAAGATTTCACCCGTCTACCTGTACTATTCATTGTTCTACTTGTAGAAAGTTACAAATAATTTCCATTTCATGATTATCAATGGGGCTCGCTGTTCACTTAAACTTGAAGATCAAAAAATTGGCGATGGTTACTGTTTAGATGCTTTGCATATATGTTTCTTAGACTATATAGAAGCAGTATATACAATGATTTCAACCGTCTACCTGTTCCATTCATTGTTCTACTTGTCGCAAGTTACAAATAATTTCCGTTAAAGGAGTAACAATGGGGCTCGTAGTTCACTTAAACTTGAAGAACAAAAAATTGGCGAATGGTACTGTTTGGATGCTTTGCATATATGTTTCTTAGACTATATAGAAGCAATATATACAAAGATTTCAACCGTCTACGTGTTCCAATCATTGTTCTACTTGTAGAAAGTTACAATTAATTTCCGTTAAAGGATTAACAATGGGGCTCGTAGTTCACTTAAACTTGAAGATCAAAAAATTGGCGATTGTTACTGTTTAGACGCTTTGCATATATGTTTCTTAGATTATATAGAAGCAATATATACAAAGATTTCAACCGTCTACCAGTTCCATTCATTGTTCTACTTGTCGAAAATTACAAATAATTTCCGATAAAGGATTAACCATTGTGGCTCATCGTTCACTTAAACTTGAAGAACAAAAAATTGGCGAATGGTACTGTCTGGATGCTTTGCGTACATGTTTCTTAGACTATATGGAAGATATATACAAAGGTTTCAACCGTCTACGTGTTCCAATCGTTGTCCTACTTGTCGAAATTTACAAATAATTTCCTTTAAAGGATTAACAATGGGGCTCGTAGTTCGCTTAAACTTGAAGAACAAAAAATTGGCGAATGGTACTGTTTGGATGCTTTGCATATATGTTTCTTAGACTATATTGAAGCAATATATACAATGATTTCAACCGTCTACCTGATCCATTCATTGTTCTACTTGTCGAAATTTACAAATAATTTCCTTTGAAGGATTAACAATGGGGCTCGTAGTTCACTTAATGTTGAAGAACAAAAAATTGGCGAATGGTACTGTTTGGATGCTTTGTATATATGTTTCTTAGACTATATAGAAGCAATATATACAAAGATTTCAACCGTCTACCTGTTCCATTCACTGTTCTACTTGTCGAAAGTTACAAATAATTTCCGATAAAGGATTAACAATGGGGCTCATTGTTCACTTAAAATTGAAGAACAAAAAATTGGCGAATGGTACTGTTTGGATGCTTTGCATATATGTTTCTTAGACTATGTAGAAGCAATATATACAATTATTTCAACCGTCTACCTATTCCATTCATTGTTCTACTAGCCGAAATTTACAAATAATTTCCTTTAAAGGATTAACAATTGGGCTCGTAGTTCACTTAAACTTGAAGAGCAAAAAATTGGCGAATTGTTCTGTTTGGACGCTTTGCATATATGTATCTTGGACTATATAGAAGCAATATATATAATGATTTCAACAGTCTACCTGTTCCATTCATTGTTCTACTTGTCGAAATTTACAAATAATTTCCTTTAAAGGATTAACCGTTGGGGCTCATTGTTCACTTAAACTTGAACAACAAAAAATTGGCGAATGGTACTATTTGAATGCTTTGCATATAAGTTTCTTAGACTATATAGAAGCAATATATATACAAAGATTTCAAACGTCTACCTGTTCCATTCATTGTTTTACTTGTCGAAAGTTAGAAATAATTTCAGTTAAAGGAATAACATTGGGGATCGTAGTTCACTTAAACTTGAAGAACAAAAAATTGGCGAATTGTTCTGTTTGGATGCTTTGCACATATGTTTCTTAGACTATATAGAAGCAATATATACAATGATTTCAACAGTCTACCTGTTCCATTCAATGTTCTACTTGTCGAAATTTACAACTAATTTCCTTTAAAGGATTAACAATGGGGCTCGTTGTTCACTTAAACTTGAAGAACAATAAATTGGCGAATTGTACTGTTTGGATGCTTTGCACATATGTTTCTTAGACTATATAGAAGCAATATATACAATGATTTCAACAGTCTACCTGTTCCATTCATTGTTCTACTTGTCGAAATTTACAACTAATTTCCTTTAAAGAATTAACAATGGGGCTCGTAGTTCACTTAAACTTGAAGAACAAAAAATTGGCGAATTGTACTGTTTGGATGCTTTGCACATATGTTTCCTAGACTATATAGAAGCAATATATACAATGATATCAACGTCTACCTGTTCCATTCCCTGTTCTACTTGTCGAAAGTTACAAATAATTTCCTTTAAAGGATTAACAATGGGGCTCGTTGTTCACTAAAACTTGAAGAACAATGAATTGGCGACTTGTACTGTTTGGATGCTTTGCACATATGTTTCTTAGACTATATAGATGCAATATATACAAAGATTTCAAACGTCTACCTGTTCCATTCATTGTTTTACTTGTCGAAAGTTAGAAATAATTTCAGTTAAAGGAATAACATTGGGGATCGTAGTTCACTTAAACTTGAAGAACAAAAAATTGGCGAATTGTTCTGTTTGGATGCTTTGCACATATGTTTCTTAGACTATATAGAAGCAATATATACAATGATTTCAACAGTCTACCTGTTCCATTCAATGTTCTACTTGTCGAAATTTACAACTAATTTCCTTTAAAGGATTAACAATGGGGCTCGTTGTTCACTTAAACTTGAAGAACAGTGATTTGGCGACTGGTACTGTTTGGATGCTTTGCATATATGTTTCTTAGGCTATACTGAAGCAATATATACAATGATTTCAACCGTCTACCTGTTCCATTCATTGTTCTACTTGTTGAAATTTACAAATAATTTGCTTTAAAGGATTAACATTGGGGCTCATAGTTCACTTAAACTTGAAGAACAAAAAATTGGCGAATTGTACTGTTTGGATGCTTTGCATATATGTTTCTTAGACAATGTAGAAGCAATATATACAATGATATCAACGTCTACCTGTTCCATTCCCTGTTCTACTTGTCGAAAGTTACAAATAATTTCCTTTAAAGGATTAACAATGGGGCTCGTTGTTCACTAAAACTTGAAGAACAATGAATTGGCGACTTGTACTGTTTGGATGCTTTGCACATATGTTTCTTAGACTATATAGAAGCAATATATACCATGATTTCAACCGTCTACCTGTTCCATTCCTTGTTCTACCTGTCGAAATTTAAAAATAATTTCCTTTAAAGGATTAACAATGGGGCTCGTTGTTCACTTAAACTTGAAGAACAATGAATTGGCGACTTGTACTGTTTGGATGCTTTGCATATATGTTTCTTAGGCTATACTGAAGCAATATATACAATGATTTCAACCGTCAACCTGTTCTATTCATTGTTCTACTTGTAGAAAGTTACAATTAATTTCCGTTAAAGGATTAACAATGGGGCTCGTAGTTCACTTAAACTTGAAGAACAAAAAATTGGCGAATTGTACTGTTTGGATGCTTTGCACATATGTTACTTAGACTATATAGGAGCAATATATACAATGATTTGAACAGTCTCCCTGTTCCATTCATTGTTCTACTTGTCGAAATTTACAACTAATTTCCTTTAAAGGATTAACAATGGGGCTCGTAGTTCACTTAAACTTGAAAAACAAAAAATTGGCGAATTGTACTGTTTTGATGCTTTGCACATATGTTTCTTAGACTATATAGAAGCAATATATACAATGATTTCAACCGTCTACCTGTTCCATTCCTTGTTCTACTTGTCGAAAGTTACAAATAATTTCCTTTAAAGGATTAACAATGGGGATCGTAGTTCACTTAAACTTGAAGAACAATAAATTGGCAAATTGTACTGTTTGGATGCTTTGCATATATGTTTCTTAGACTATATAGAAGCAATATATACAATGATTTCAACCGTCTACCTGATCCATTCATTGTTCTACTTGTCGAAAATTACAAATAATTTCCGATGAAGGATTAAGCATTGGGGCTCATTGTTCACTTAAACTTGAAGAACAAAAAATTGGCGAATTGTACTGTTTGGATGCTTTGCATATATGTTTCGTAGGCTATATAGAAGCAATATATACAATGATTTCAACCGTCTACCTGATCCAATCATTGTTCTACTTGTCGAAATTTACAAATAATTTCCTTTAAAGGATTAGCAATGGGGCTCGTAGTTCACTTAAACTTGAAGAACAAAAAATTGGCGAATTGTACTGTTTGGATGCTTTGCATATATGTTTCTTAGACTATTTAGAAGCAATATATAGAAAGATTTCACCCGTCTACCTGTACTATTCATTGTTCTACTTGTAGAAAGTTACAAATAATTTCCATTTCATGATTATCAATGGGGCTCGCTGTTCACTTAAACTTGAAGATCAAAAAATTGGCGATGGTTACTGTTTAGATGCTTTGCATATATGTTTCTTAGATTATATAGAAGCAATATATGCAAAGATTTCAACCGTCTACCTGTTCCAGTCATTGTTCTACTTGCCGAAATTTACAAATAATTTCCTTTAAAGGATTAACAATGGGGCTCGTAGTTCACTTAAACTTGAAGAGCAAAAAATTGGCGAATTGTACTGTTTGGACGCTTTGCATATATGTTTCTTGGACTATATAGAAGCAATATATACAATGATTTCAACCGTCTACGTGTTCCAATCATTGTTCTACTTGTCGAAATTTACAAATAATTTCCTTTAAAGGATTAACAATGGGGCTCATAGTTCACTTACACCTGAAGAACAAAAAAATGGCGAATTGTACTGTTTGGAGGCTTTGCATATATGTTTCTTAGACTCTTTAGAAGCAATATATAGAAAGATTTCACCCGTCTACCTGTACTATTCATTGTTCTACTTGTAGAAAGTTACAAATAATTTCCATTTCATGATTATCAATGGGGCTCGCTGTTCACTTAAACTTGAAGATCAAAAAATTGGCGATGGTTACTGTTTAGATGCTTTGCATATATGTTTCTTAGACTATATAGAAGCAGTATATACAATGATTTCAACCGTCTACCTGTTCCATTCATTGTTCTACTTGTCGCAAGTTACAAATAATTTCCGTTAAAGGAGTAACAATGGGGCTCGTAGTTCACTTAAACTTGAAGAACAAAAAATTGGCGAATGGTACTGTTTGGATGCTTTGCATATATGTTTCTTAGACTATATAGAAGCAATATATACAAAGATTTCAACCGTCTACGTGTTCCAATCATTGTTCTACTTGTAGAAAGTTACAATTAATTTCCGTTAAAGGATTAACAATGGGGCTCGTAGTTCACTTAAACTTGAAGATCAAAAAATTGGCGATTGTTACTGTTTAGACGCTTTGCATATATGTTTCTTAGATTATATAGAAGCAATATATACAAAGATTTCAACCGTCTACCAGTTCCATTCATTGTTCTACTTGTCGAAAATTACAAATAATTTCCGATAAAGGATTAACCATTGTGGCTCATCGTTCACTTAAACTTGAAGAACAAAAAATTGGCGAATGGTACTGTCTGGATGCTTTGCGTACATGTTTCTTAGACTATATGGAAGATATATACAAAGGTTTCAACCGTCTACGTGTTCCAATCGTTGTCCTACTTGTCGAAATTTACAAATAATTTCCTTTAAAGGATTAACAATGGGGCTCGTAGTTCGCTTAAACTTGAAGAACAAAAAATTGGCGAATGGTACTGTTTGGATGCTTTGCATATATGTTTCTTAGACTATATTGAAGCAATATATACAATGATTTCAACCGTCTACCTGATCCATTCATTGTTCTACTTGTCGAAATTTACAAATAATTTCCTTTGAAGGATTAACAATGGGGCTCGTAGTTCACTTAATCTTGAAGAACAAAAAATTGGCGAATGGTACTGTTTGGATGCTTTGTATATATGTTTCTTAGACTATATAGAAGCAATATATACAAAGATTTCAACCGTCTACCTGTTCCATTCACTGTTCTACTTGTCGAAAGTTACAAATAATTTCCGATAAAGGATTAACAATGGGGCTCATTGTTCACTTAAAATTGAAGAACAAAAAATTGGCGAATGGTACTGTTTGGATGCTTTGCATATATGTTTCTTAGACTATGTAGAAGCAATATATACAATTATTTCAACCGTTTACCTATTCCATTCATTGTTCTACTAGCCGAAATTTACAAATAATTTCCTTTAAAGGATTAACAATTGGGCTCGTAGTTCACTTAAACTTGAAGAGCAAAAAATTGGCGAATTGTTCTGTTTGGACGCTTTGCATATATGTATCTTGGACTATATAGAAGCAATATATATAATGATTTCAACAGTCTACCTGTTCCATTCATTGTTCTACTTGTCGAAATTTACAAATAATTTCCTTTAAAGGATTAACCGTTGGGGCTCATTGTTCACTTAAACTTGAACAACAAAAAATTGGCGAATGGTACTGTTTGGATGCTTTGCGTACATGTTTCTTAGACTATATGGAAGCAATATATACAAAGATTTCAACCGTCTACGTGTTCCAATCATTGTTCTACTTGTCGAAATTTACAAATAATTTCCTTTAAAGGATTAACAATGGGGCTCATTGTTCACTAAAACTTGAAGAACAAAAAATTGGCGAATGGTACTGTTTGGATGATTCGCAAATATGTTTCTTAGACTATATAGAAGCAATATATACAATGATTTCAACCGTCTACCTGTTCCATTCATTGTTCTACTTGTCGAAATTTACAAATAATTTCCTTTAAAGGATTAACAATGGGGCTCGTAGTTTACTTAAACTTGAAGAACAAGAAATTGGTGAATTGTACTGTTTGGATGCTTTGCATATATGTTTCTTAGACTATATAGAAGCAATATAGACAATGATTTCAACCGTCTACCTATTCCATTCATTGTTCCACTTGCCGAAATTTACAAATAATTTCCTTTAAAGGATTAACAATGGGGCTCGTAGTTCACTTAAACTTGAAGAGCAAAAAATTGGCGAATTGTACTGTTTGGACGCTATGCATATATGTTTCTTAGACTATATAGAAGCAATATATACAAAGATTTCAACCGTCTACGTGTTCCAATCATTGTTCTACTTGTAGAAAGTTACAATTAATTTCCGTTAAAGGATTAACAATGGGGCTCGTAGTTCACTTAAACTTGAAGAACAAAAAATTGGCGAATTGTACTGTTTGGATGCTTTGCATATATGTTTCGTAGGCTATATAGAAGCAATATATACAATGATTTCAACCGTCTACCTGATCCAATCATTGTTCTACTTGTCGAAATTTACAAATAATTTCCTTTAAAGGATTAACAATGGGGCTCGTAGTTCACTTAAACTTGAAGAACAAAAAATTGGCGAATGGTACAGTTTGTATGCTTTGCATATATGTTTCTTAGACTATATAGAAGCAATATATACAAAGATTTCAACCGTATACCTGTTCCATTCACTGTTCTACTTGTCGAAAGTTACAAATAATTTCCGATAAAGGATTAACAATGGGGCTCATTGTTCACTTAAAATTGAAGAACAAAAAATTGGCGAATGGTACTGTTTGGATGCTTTGCATATATGTTTCTTAGACTATATAGAAGCAATATATACAATGATTTCAACCGTCTACCTATTCCATTCATTGTTCTACTAGCCGAAATTTACAAATAATTTCCTTTAAAGGATTAACAATTGGGCTCGTAGTTCACTTAAACTTGAAGAGCAAAAAATTGGCGAATTGTTCTGTTTGGACGCTTTGCATATATGTTTCTTGGACTATATAGAAGCAATATATACAATGATTTCAACAGTCTACCTGTTCCATTCATTGTTCTACTTGTCGAAATTTACAAATAATTTCCTTTAAAGGATTAACCGTTGGGGCTCATTGTTCACTTAAACTTGAACAACAAAAAATTGGCGAATGGTACTGTTTGGATGCTTTGCGTACATGTTTCTTAGACTATATGGAAGCAATATATACAAAGATTTCAACCGTCTACGTGTTTCAATCATTGTTCTACTTGTCGAAATTTACAAATAATTTCCTTTAAAGGATTAACAATGGGGCTCATTGTTCACTTAAACTTGAAGAACAAAAAATTGGCGAATGGTACTGTTTGGATGATTCGCAAATATGTTTCTTAGACTATATAGAAGCAATATATACAATGATTTCAACCGTCTACCTGTTCCATTCATTGTTCTACTTGTCGAAATTTACAAATAATTTCCTTTAAAGGATTAACAATGGGGCTCGTAGTTTACTTAAACTTGAAGAACAAGAAATTGGCGAATTGTACTGTTTGGATGCTTTGCATATATGTTTCTTAGACTATATAGAAGCAATATAGACAATGATTTCAACCGTCTACCTATTCCATTCATTGTTCCACTTGCCGAAATTTACAAATAATTTCCTTTAAAGGATTAACAATGGGGCTCGTAGTTCACTTAAACTTGAAGAGCAAAAAATTGGCGAATTGTACTGTTTGGACGCTATGCATATATGTTTCTTAGACTATATAGAAGCAATATATACAATGATTTCAACAGTCTACCTGTTCCATTCATTGTTCTACTTGTCGAAATTTACAAATAGTTTCCTTTAAAGGATTAACAATGGGGCTCGTAGTTCACTTAAACTTGAAGAACAAAAAATTGGCGAATGGTACTGTTTGGATGCTTTGAATATATGTTTCTTAGATTATATAGAAGCAATATATACAAAGATTTCAACCGTCTACCTGTTCCATTCATTGTTCTACTTGTCGAAAATTACAAGTAATTTCCGATAAAGGATTAACCATTGGGGCTCATTGTTCACTTAAACTTGAAGAACAAGAAATTGGCGAATGGTACTGTTTGGATGCTTTGCGTACATGTTTCTTAGACTATATGGAAGCAATATATACAAAGATTTCAACCGTCTACGTGTTCCAATCATTGTTCTACTTGTAGAAAGTTACAATTAATTTCCGTTAAAGGATTAACAATGGGGCTCGTAGTTCACTTAAACTTGAAGAACAAAAAATTGGCGAATTGTACTGTTTGGATGCTTTGCATATATGTTTCGTAGGCTATATAGAAGCAATATATACAATGATTTCAACCGTCTACCTGATCCATTCATTGTTCTACTTGTCGAAAATTACAAATAATTTCCGATGAAGGATTAACCATTGGGGCTCATTGTTCACTTAAACTTGAAGAACAAAAAATTGGCGAATTGTACTGTTTGGATGCTTTGCATATATGTTTCGTAGGCTATATAGAAGCAATATATACAATGATTTCAACAGTCTACCTGTTCCATTCATTGTTCTACTTGTCGAAATTTACAAATAATTTCCTTTAAAGGATTAACCGTTGGGGCTCATTGTTCACTTAAACTTGAAGAACAAAAAATTGGCGAATGGTACTGTTTGGATGCTTTGCATATATGTTTCTTAGACTATATAGAAGCAATATATACAATGATTTCAACCGTCTACCTATTCCATTCATTGTTCTACTAGCCGAAATTTACAAATAATTTCCTTTAAAGGATTAACAATGGGGCTCGTAGTTCACTTAAACTTGAAGAACAAAAAATTGGCGAATTGTACTGTTTGGATGCTTTGCATATATGTTTCGTAGGCTATATAGAAGCAATATATACAATGATTTCAACCGTCTACCTATTCCATTCATTGTTCTACTAGCCGAAATTTACAAATAATTTCCTTTAAAGGATTAACAATTGGGCTCGTAGTTCACTTAAACTTGAAGAGCAAAAAATTGGCGAATTGTTCTGCTTGGACGCTTTGCATATATGTTTCTTGGACTATATAGAAGCAATATATACAATGATTTCAACAGTCTACCTGTTCCATTCATTGTTCTACTTGTCGAAATTTACAAATAATTTCCTTTAAAGGATTAACCGTTGGGGCTCATTGTTCACTTAAACTTGAAGAACAAAAAATTGGCGAATGGTACTGTTTGGATGCTTTGCATATATGTTTCTTAGACTATATAGAAGCAATATATACAAAGATTTCAACCGTCTAAGTCTTCCAATCATTGTTCTACTTGTAGAAAGTTACAATTAATTTCCGTTAAAGGATTAACAATGGGGCTCATTGTTCACTTAAACTTGAAGAACAAAAAATTGGCGAATGGTACTGTTTGGATGCTTTGCATATATGTTTCTTAGACTATATGGAAGCAATATATACAATTATTTCAACCGTTTACCTGTTCCATTCATTGTTCTACATGTTGAAAGTTACAAATAATTTCCGTTTCATGATTATCAATGGGGCTCGTTGTTCACTTAAACTTGAAGAACAAAAAATTGGCGAATGGTACTGTTTGGATGCTTTGAATATATGTTTCTTAGATTATATAGAAGCAATATATACAAAGATTTCAACCGACTACCTGTTCCATTCATTGTTCTACTTGTCGAAAATTACAAGTAATTTCCGATAAAGGATTAACCATTGGGGCTCATTGTTCACTTAAACTTGAAGAACAAGAAATTGGCGAATGGTACTGTTTGGATGCTTTGCGTACATGTTTCTTAGACTATATGGAAGCAATATATACAAAGATTTCAACCGTCTACGTGTTCCAATCATTGTTCTACTTGTAGAAAGTTACAATTAATTTCCGTTAAAGGATTAACAATGGGGCTCGTAGTTCACTTAAACTTGAAGAACAAAAAATTGGCGAATTGTACTGTTTGGATGCTTTGCATATATGTTTCGTAGGCTATATAGAAGCAATATATACAATGATTTCAACCGTCTACCTGATCCATTCATTGTTCTACTTGTCGAAGATTACAAATAATTTCCGATGAAGGATTAACCATTGGGGCTCATTGTTCACTTAAACTTGAAGAACAAAAAATTGGCGAATTGTACTGTTTGGATGCTTTGCATATATGTTTCGTAGGCTATATAGAAGCAATATATACAATGATTTCAACAGTCTACCTGTTCCATTCATTGTTCTACTTGTCGAAATTTACAAATAATTTCCTTTAAAGGATTAACCGTTGGGGCTCATTGTTCACTTAAACTTGAAGAACAAAAAATTGGCGAATGGTACTGTTTGGATGCTTTGCATATATGTTTCTTAGACTATATAGAAGCAATATATACAATGATTTCAACCGTCTACCTATTCCATTCATTGTTCTACTAGCCGAAATTTACAAATAATTTCCTTTAAAGGATTAACAATGGGGCTCGTAGTTTACTTAAACTTGAAGAACAAGAAATTGGCGAATTGTACTGTTTGGATGCTTTGCATATATGTTTCTTAGACTATATAGAAGCAATATAGACAATGATTTCAACCGTCTACCTATTCCATTCATTGTTCCACTTGCCGAAATTTACAAATAATTTCCTTTAAAGGATTAACAATGGGGCTCGTAGTTCACTTAAACTTGAAGAGCAAAAAATTGGCGAATTGTACTGTTTGGACGCTATGCATATATGTTTCTTAGACTATATAGAAGCAATATATACAATGATTTCAACAGTCTACCTGTTCCATTCATTGTTCTACTTGTCGAAATTTACAAATAGTTTCCTTTAAAGGATTAACGATGGGGCTCGTAGTTCACTTAAACTTGAAGAACAAAAAATTGGCAAATGGTACTGTTTGGATGCTTTGAATATATGTTTCTTAGATTATATAGAAGCAATATATACAAAGATTTCAACCGTCTACCAGTTCCATTCATTGTTCTACTTGTCGAAAATTACAAGTAATTTCCGATAAAGGATTAACCATTGGGGCTCATTGTTCACTTAAACTTGAAGAACAAGAAATTGGCGAATGGTACTGTTTGGATGCTTTGCGTACATGTTTCTTAGACTATATGGAAGCAATATATACAAAGATTTCAACCGTCTACGTGTTCCAATCATTGTTCTACTTGTAGAAAGTTACAATTAATTTCCGTTAAAGGATTAACAATGGGGCTCGTAGTTCACTTAAACTTGAAGAACAAAAAATTGGCGAATTGTACTGTTTGGATGCTTTGCATATATGTTTCGTAGGCTATATAGAAGCAATATATACAATGATTTCAACCGTCTACCTGATCCATTCATTGTTCTACTTGTCGAAAATTACAAATAATTTCCGATGAAGGATTAACCATTGGGGCTCATTGTTCACTTAAACTTGAAGAACAAAAAATTGGCGAATTGTACTGTTTGGATGCTTTGCATATATGTTTCGTAGGCTATATAGAAGCAATATATACAATGATTTCAACAGTCTACCTGCTCCATTCATTGTTCTACTTGTCGAAATTTACAAATAATTTCCTTTAAAGGATTAACCGTTGGGGCTCATTGTTCACTTAAACTTGAAGAACAAAAAATTGGCGAATGGTACTGTTTGGATGCTTTGCATATATGTTTCTTAGACTATATAGAAGCAATATATACAATGATTTCAACCGTCTACCTATTCCATTCATTGTTCTACTAGCCGAAATTTACAAATAATTTCCTTTAAAGGATTAACAATGGGGCTCGTAGTTCACTTAAACTTGAAGAACAAAAAATTGGCGAATTGTACTGTTTGGATGCTTTGCATATATGTTTCGTAGGCTATATAGAAGCAATATATACAATGATTTCAACCGTCTACCTATTCCATTCATTGTTCTACTAGCCGAAATTTACAAATAATTTCCTTTAAAGGATTAACAATTGGGCTCGTAGTTCACTTAAACTTGAAGAGCAAAAAATTGGCGAATTGTTCTGCTTGGACGCTTTGCATATATGTTTCTTGGACTATATAGAAGCAATATATACAATGATTTCAACAGTCTACCTGTTCCATTCATTGTTCTACTTGTCGAAATTTACAAATAATTTCCTTTAAAGGATTAACCGTTGGGGCTCATTGTTCACTTAAACTTGAAGAACAAAAAATTGGCGAATGGTACTGTTTGGATGCTTTGCGTACATGTTTCTTAGACTATATGGAAGCAATATATACAAAGATTTCAACCGTCTACGTGTTTCAATCATTGTTCTACTTGTCGAAATTTACAAATAATTTCCTTTAAAGGATTAACATTGGGGCTCGTTGTTCACTTAAACTTGAAGAACAAAAAATTGGCGAATGGTACTGTTTGGATGCTTTGCACATATGTTTCTTAGACTATATAGGAGCAATATATACAAAGATTTCAACCGTCTACGGGTTCCAATCATTGTTCTACTTGTAGAAATTTACAATTAATTTCCGTTAAAGGA
The DNA here is from genome assembly GCA_963989415.1 of Cerceris ruficornis. NCBI lineage: Eukaryota > Metazoa > Arthropoda > Insecta > Hymenoptera > Crabronidae > Cerceris > Cerceris ruficornis. The sequence goes on from CAXDIW010000516.1 coordinate 402,158, forward strand.
TTAACAATGGGGCTCATTGTTCACTTAAACTTGAAGAACAAAAAATTGGCGAATGGTACTGTTTGGATGATTCGCAAATATGTTTCTTAGACTATTTAGGAGCAATATATAGAAAGATTTCACCCGTCTACCTGTACTATTCATTGTTCGACTTGTAGAAAGTCACAAATAATTTCCATTTCATGATTATCAATGGGGCTCGCTGTTCACTTAAACTTGAAGAACAATAAATTGGCGAATTGTACTGTTTGGATGCTATGCATATATGTTTCTTAGACTATATAGAAGCAATATATATATAATGATTTCAACCGTCTACCTGTTCCATTCATTGTTCTACATGTCGAAAGTTACAAATAATTTCCGTTTCATGATTATCAATGGGGCTCGTTGTTCACTTAAACTTGAAGAACAAAAAATTGGCGAATGGTACTGTTTGGATGCTTTGCATATATGTTTCTTAGACTATATAGAAGCAATATATACAAAGATTTCAACCGTCTAAGTCTTCCAATCATTGTTCTACTTGTAGAAAGTTACAATTAATTTCCGTTAAAGGATTAACAATGGGGCTCATTGTTCACTTAAACTTGAAGAACAAAAAATTGGCGAATGGTACTGTTTGGATGCTTTGCATATATGTTTCTTAGACTATATGGAAGCAATATATACAATTATTTCAACCGTTTACCTGTTCCATTCATTGTTCTACATGTTGAAAGTTACAAATAATTTCCGTTTCATGATTATCAATGGGGCTCGTTGTTCACTTAAACTTGAAGAACAAAAAATTGGCGAATGGTACTGTTTGAATGCTTTGAATATATGTTTCTTAGATTATATAGAAGCAATATATACAAAGATTTCAACCGACTACCTGTTCCATTCATTGTTCTACTTGTCGAAAATTACAAGTAATTTCCGATAAAGGATTAACCATTGGGGCTCATTGTTCACTTAAACTTGAAGAACAAGAAATTGGCGAATGGTACTGTTTGGATGCTTTGCGTACATGTTTCTTAGACTATATGGAAGCAATATATACAAAGATTTCAACCGTCTACGTGTTCCAATCATTGTTCTACTTGTAGAAAGTTACAATTAATTTCCGTTAAAGGATTAACAATGGGGCTCGTAGTTCACTTAAACTTGAAGAACAAAAAATTGGCGAATTGTACTGTTTGGATGCTTTGCATATATGTTTCGTAGGCTATATAGAAGCAATATATACAATGATTTCAACCGTCTACCTGATCCATTCATTGTTCTACTTGTCGAAAATTACAAATAATTTCCGATGAAGGATTAACCATTGGGGCTCATTGTTCACTTAAACTTGAAGAACAAAAAATTGGCGAATTGTACTGTTTGGATGCTTTGCATATATGTTTCGTAGGCTATATAGAAGCAATATATACAATGATTTCAACAGTCTACCTGTTCCATTCATTGTTCTACTTGTCGAAATTTACAAATAATTTCCTTTAAAGGATTAACCGTTGGGGCTCATTGTTCACTTAAACTTGAAGAACAAAAAATTGGCGAATGGTACTGTTTGGATGCTTTGCATATATGTTTCTTAGACTATATAGAAGCAATATATACAATGATTTCAACCGTCTACCTATTCCATTCATTGTTCTACTAGCCGAAATTTACAAATAATTTCCTTTAAAGGATTAACAATGGGGCTCGTAGTTCACTTAAACTTGAAGAACAAAAAATTGGCGAATTGTACTGTTTGGATGCTTTGCATATATGTTTCGTAGGCTATATAGAAGCAATATATACAATGATTTCAACCGTCTACCTATTCCATTCATTGTTCTACTAGCCGAAATTTACAAATAATTTCCTTTAAAGGATTAACAATTGTGCTCGTAGTTCACTTAAACTTGAAGAGCAAAAAATTGGCGAATTGTTCTGCTTGGACGCTTTGCATATATGTTTCTTGGACTATATAGAAGCAATATATACAATGATTTCAACAGTCTACCTGTTCCATTCATTGTTCTACTTGTCGAAATTTACAAATAATTTCCTTTAAAGGATTAACCGTTGGGGCTCATTGTTCACTTAAACTTGAAGAACAAAAAATTGGCGAATGGTACTGTTTGGATGCTTTGCGTACATGTTTCTTAGACTATATGGAAGCAATATATACAAAGATTTCAACCGTCTACGTGTTTCAATCATTGTTCTACTTGTCGAAATTTACAAATAATTTCCTTTAAAGGATTAACATTGGGGCTCGTTGTTCACTTAAACTTGAAGAACAAAAAATTGGCGAATGGTACTGTTTGGATGCTTTGCGTACATGTTTCTTAGACTATATGGAAGCAATATATACAATTATTTCAACCGTTTACCTGTTCCATTCATTGTTCTACATGTTGAAAGTTACAAATAATTTCCGTTTCATGATTATCAATGGGGCTCGTTGTTCACTTAAACTTGAAGAACAAAAAATTGGCGAATGGTACTGTTTGGATGCTTTGCGTACATGTTTCTTAGACTATATGGAAGCAATATATACAAAGATTTCAACCGTCTACGTGTTTCAATCATTGTTCTACTTGTCGAAAATTACAAATAATTTCCGATGAAGGATTAACCATTGGGGCTCATTGTTCACTTAAACTTGAAGAACAAAAAATTGGCGAATTGTACTGTTTGGATGCTTTGCATATATGTTTCGTAGGCTATATAGAAGCAATATATACAATGATTTCAACAGTCTACCTGTTCCATTCATTGTTCTACTTGTCGAAATTTACAAATAATTTCCTTTAAAGGATTAACCGTTGGGGCTCATTGTTCACTTAAACTTGAAGAACAAAAAATTGGCGAATGGTACTGTTTGGATGCTTTGCATATATGTTTCTTAGACTATATAGAAGCAATATATACAATGATTTCAACCGTCTACCTATTCCATTCATTGTTCTACTAGCCGAAATTTACAAATAATTTCCTTTAAAGGATTAACAATGGGGCTCGTAGTTCACTTAAACTTGAAGAACAAAAAATTGGCGAATTGTACTGTTTGGATGCTTTGCATATATGTTTCGTAGGCTATATAGAAGCAATATATACAATGATTTCAACCGTCTACCTATTCCATTCATTGTTCTACTTGCCGAAATTTACAAATAATTTCCTTTAAAGGATTAACAATTGGGCTCGTAGTTCACTTAAACTTGAAGAGCAAAAAATTGGCGAATTGTTCTGCTTGGACGCTTTGCATATATGTTTCTTGGACTATATAGAAGCAATATATACAATGATTTCAACAGTCTACCTGTTCCATTCATTGTTCTACTTGTCGAAATTTACAAATAATTTCCTTTAAAGGATTAACCGTTGGGGCTCATTGTTCACTTAAACTTGAAGAACAAAAAATTGGCGAATGGTACTGTTTGGATGCTTTGCGTACATGTTTCTTAGACTATATGGAAGCAATATATACAAAGATTTCAACCGTCTACGTGTTTCAATCATTGTTCTACTTGTCGAAATTTACAAATAATTTCCTTTAAAGGATTAACATTGGGGCTCGTTGTTCACTTAAACTTGAAGAACAAAAAATTGGCGAATGGTACTGTTTGGATGCTTTGCACATATGTTTCTTAGACTATATAGGAGCAATATATACAAAGATTTCAACCGTCTACGGGTTCCAATCATTGTTCTACTTGTAGAAATTTACAATTAATTTCCGTTAAAGGATTAACAATGGGGCTCATTGTTCACTTAAACTTGAAGAACAAAAAATTGGCGAATGGTACTGTTTGGATGATTCGCAAATATGTTTCTTAGACTATTTAGGAGCAATATATAGAAAGATTTCACCCGTCTACCTGTACTATTCATTGTTCGACTTGTAGAAAGTCACAAATAATTTCCATTTCATGATTATCAATGGGGCTCGCTGTTCACTTAAACTTGAAGAACAAAAAATTGGCGAATGGTACTGTTTGGATGCTTTGCATATATGTTTCTTAGACTATATGGAAGCAATATATACAATTATTTCAACCGTTTACCTGTTCCATTCATTGTTCTACATGTTGAAAGTTACAAATAATTTGCGTTTCATGATTATCAATGGGGCTCGTTGTTCACTTAAACTTGAAGAACAAAAAATTGGCGAATGGTACTGTTTGGATGCTTTGCATATATGTTTCTTGGACTATATAGAAGCAATATATACAATGATTTCAACCGTCTACCTATTCCATTCATTGTTCTACTAGCCGAAATTTACAATTAATTTCCGTTATAGGATTAACAATGGGGCTCGTAGTTCACTTAAACTTGAAGATCAAAAAATTGGCGATTGTTACTGTTTAGACGCTTTGCATATATGTTTCTTAGATTATATAGAAGCAATATATACAAAGATTTCAACCGTCTACCAGTTCCATTCATTGTTCTACTTGTCAAAAATTACAAATAATTTCCGATAAAGGATTAACCATTGTGGCTCTTCGTTCACTTAAACTTGAAGAACAAAAAATTGGCGGATGGTACTGTCTGGATGCTTTGCGTACATGTTTCTTAGACTATATGGAAGATATATACAAAGGTTTCAACCGTCTACGTGTTCCAATCGTTGTCCTACTTGTCGAAATTTACAAATAATTTCCTTTAAAGGATTAACAATGGGGCTCGTAGTTCGCTTAAACTTGAAGAACAAAAAATTGGCGAATGGTACTGTTTGGATGCTTTGCATATATGTTTCTTAGACTATATAGAAGCAATATATACAATAATTTCAACCGTCTACCTGATCCATTCATTGTTCTACTTGTCGAAATTTACAAATAATTTCCTTTGAAGGATTAACAATGGGGCTCGTAGTTCACTTAATCTTGAAGAACAAAAAATTGGCGAATGGTACTGTTTGGATGATTCGCAAATATGTTTCTTAGACTATTTAGGAGCAATATATAGAAAGATTTCACCCGTCTACCTGTACTATTCATTGTTCGACTTGTAGAAAGTCACAAATAATTTCCATTTCATGATTATCAATGGGGCTCGCTGTTCACTTAAACTTGAAGAACAATAAATTGGCGAATTGTACTGTTTGGATGCTATGCATATATGTTTCTTAGACTATATAGAAGCAATATATATATAATGATTTCAACCGTCTACCTGTTCCATTCATTGTTCTACATGTCGAAAGTTACAAATAATTTCCGTTTCATGATTATCAATGGGGCTCGTTGTTCACTTAAACTTGAAGAACAAAAAATTGGCGAATGGTACTGTTTGGATGCTTTGCATATATGTTTCTTAGTCTATATAGAAGCAATATATACAAAGATTTCAACCGTCTAAGTCTTCCAATCATTGTTCTACTTGTAGAAAGTTACAATTAATTTCCGTTAAAGGATTAACAATGGGGCTCATTGTTCACTTAAACTTGAAGAACAAAAAATTGGCGAATGGTACTGTTTGGATGCTTTGCATATATGTTTCTTAGACTATATGGAAGCAATATATACAATTATTTCAACCGTTTACCTGTTCCATTCATTGTTCTACATGTCGAAAGTTACAAATAATTTCCGTTTCATGATTATCAATGGGGCTCGTTGTTCACTTAAACTTGAAGAACAAAAAATTGGCGAATGGTACTGTTTGGATGCTTTGCGTACATGTTTCTTAGACTATATGGAAGCAATATATACAAAGATTTCAACCGTCTACGTGTTCCAAACATTGTTCTACTTGTCGAAATTTACAAATAATTTCCTTTAAAGGATTAACAATGGGGCTCGTTGTTCACTTAAACTTGAAGAACAATAAATTGGCGAATTGTACTGTTTGGATGCTTTGCATATATGTTTCTTAGACTATATAGAAGCAATATATACAATGATTTCAACCGTCTACCTATTCCATTCATTGTTCTACTAGCCGAAATTTACAAATAATTTCCTTTAAAGTATTAACAATGGGGCTCGTAGTTCACTTAAACTTGAAGAGCAAAAAATTGGCGAATTGTTCTGTTTGGATGCTTTGTATATATGTTTCTTAGACTATATAGAAGCAATATATACAAAGATTTCAACCGTCTACCTGTTCCATTCATTGTTCTACTTGTCGAAAGTTACAAATAATTTCCGATAACGTATTAACCATTGGGGCTCATTGTTCACTTAAACTTGACGAACAAAAAATTGGCGAATTGTACTGTTTGGATGCTTTGCATATATGTTTCTTATACTATATAGAAGCAATATATACAAAGATTTCAACCGTCTACCTGTTCCATTCACTGTTCTACTTGTCGAAAGTTACAAATAATTTCCGATAAAGGATTAACAATGGGGCTCATTGTTCACTTAAAATTGAAGAACAAAAAATTGGCGAATGGTACTGTTTGGATGCTTTGCGTATATGTTTCTTAGACTATATAGAAGCAATATATACAATGATTTCAACCGTCTACCTATTCCATTCATTGTTCTACTAGCCGAAATTTACAAATAATTTCCTTCGAAGGATTAACAATGGGGCTCGTAGTTCACTTAAACTTGAAGAGCAAAAAATTGGCGAATTGTTCTGTTTGGACGCTTTGCAGATATGTTTCTTGGACTATATAGAAGCAATATATACAATGATTTCAACAGTCTACCTGTTCCATTCAGTGTTCTACTTGTCGAAATTTACAAATAATTTCCTTTAAAGGATTAACCGTTAGGCTCATTGTTCACTTAAACTTGAAGAACAAAAAATTAGCGAATTGTACTGTTTGGATGCTTTGCATATATGTTTCTTATACTATATAGAAGCAATATATACAATTATTTCAACCGTTTACCTGTTCCATTCATTGTTCTACATGTCGAAAGTTACAAATAATTTCCGTTTCATGATTATCAATGGGGCTCGTTGTTCACTTAAACTTGAAGAACAAAAAATTGGCGAATGGTACTGTTTCGATGCTTTGCATATATGTTTCTTAGACTATATGGAAGCAATATATACAAAGATTTCAACCGTCTACCTGTTCCATTCATTGTTCTACTTGTCGAAAGTTACAAATAATTTCCGATAACGTATTAACCATTGGGGCTCATTGTTCACTTAAACTTGACGAACAAAAAATTGGCGAATTGTACTGTTTGGATGCTTTGCATATATGTTTCTTAGACTATATAGAAGCAATATATACAATGATTTCAACCGTCTACCTATTCCATTCATTGTTCTACTAGCCGAAATTTACAAATAATTTCCTTTAAAGGATTAACAATGGGGCTCGTAGTTCACTTAAACTTGAAGAGCAAAAAATTGGCGAATTGTTCTGTTTGGACGCTTTGCATATATGTTTCTTGGACTATATAGAAGCAATATATACAATGATTTCAACAGTCTACCTGTTCCATTCATTGTTCTACTTGTCGAAATTTACAAATAATTTCCTTTAAAGGATTAACCGTTAGGCTCATTGTTCACTTAAACTTGAAGAACAAAAAATTAGCGAATGGAACTATTTGAATGCTTTGCATATAAGTTTCTTAGACTATATAGAAGCAATATATATACAAAGATTTCAAACGTCTACCTGTTCCATTCATTGTTTTACTTGTCGAAAGTTAGAAATAATTTCAGTTAAAGGAATAACATTGGGGATCGTAGTTCACTTAAACTTGAAGAACAAAAAATTGGCGAATTGTTCTGTTTGGATGCTTTGCACATATGTTTCTTAGACTATATAGAAGCAATATATACAATGATTTCAACAGTCTACCTGTTCCATTCATTGTTCTACTTGTCGAAATTTACAACTAATTTCCTTTAAAGGATTAACAATGGGGCTCGTTGTTCACTTACACTTGAAGAACAGTGATTTGGCGACTGGTACTGTTTGGATGCTTTGCATATATGTTTCTTAGGCTATACTGAAGCAATATATACAATGATTTCAACCGTCTACCTGTTCCATTCATTGTTTTACTTGTCGAAAGTTACAAAGAATTTCCGTTAAAGGATTAACAATGGGGATCGTAGTTCACTTAAACTTGAAGAACAATAAATTGGCGAATTGTACTGTTTGGATGCTTTGCACATATGTTTCTTAGACTATATAGAAGCAATATATACAATGATTTCAACAGTCTACCTGTTCCATTCATTGTTCTACTTGTCGAAATTTACAACTAATTTCCTTTAAAGAATTAACAATGGGGCTCGTAGTTCACTTAAACTTGAAGAACAAAAAATTGGCGAATTGTACTGTTTGGATGCTATGCATATATGTTTCTTAGACTATATAGAAGCTATATATATATAATGATTTCAACCGTCTACCTGTTCCATTCATTGTTCTACATGTCGAAAGTTAAAAATAATTTCCGTTTCATGATTATCAATGGGGCTCGTTGTTCACTTAAACTTGAAGAACAAAAAATTGGCGAATGGTACTGTTTGGATGCTTTGCATATATGTTTCTTAGACTATATAGAAGCAATATATACAAAGATTTCAACCGTCTAAGTCTTCCAATCATTGTTCAACTTGTAGAAAGTGACAATTAATTTCCGTTAAAGGATTAACAATGGGGCTCATTGTTCACTTAAACTTGAAGAACAAAAAATTGGCGAATGGTACTGTTTGGATGCTTTGCATATATGTTTCTTAGACTATATAGAAGCAATATATACATTGATTTCAACCGGCTACCAGTTCCATTCATTGTTCTACTTCTCGCAAGTTACAAATAATTTCCGTTAAAGTATTAACAATGGGGCTCGTAGTTCATTTAAACTTGAAGAACAAAAAATTAGCGAATGGTACTGTTTGGATGCTTTGCATATATGTTTCTTAGACTATTTAGAAGCAATATATACAATGATTTCAACCGTCTACCTATTCCATTCATTGTTCTACATGCCGAAATTTACAAATAATTTCCTTTAAAGGATTAACAATGGGGCTCGTAGTTCACTTAAACATGAAGAACAAAAAATTGGCGAATGGTACTGTTTGGATGCTTTGCATATATGTTTCTTAGACTATATAGAAGCAATATATACAATGATTTCAACCGTCTACCTATTCCATTCATTGTTCTACTAGCCGAAATTTACAAATAATTTCCTTTAAAGGATTAACAATGGGGCTCGTAGTTCACTTAAACTTGAAGAGCAAAAAATTGGCGAATTGTTCTGTTTGGACGCTTTGCATATATGTTTCTTGGACTATATAGAAGCAATATATACAATGATTTCAACAGTCTACCTGTTCCATTCATTGTTCTACTTGTCGAAATTTACAAATAATTTCCTTTAAAGGATTAACCGTTAGGCTCATTGTTCACTTAAACTTGAAGAACAAAAAATTAGCGAATGGAACTATTTGAATGCTTTGCATATAAGTTTCTTAGACTATATAGAAGCAATATATATACAAAGATTTCAAACGTCTACCTGTTCCATTCATTGTTTTACTTGTCGAAAGTTAGAAATAATTTCAGTTAAAGGAATAACATTGGGGATCGTAGTTCACTTAAACTTGAAGAACAAAAAATTGGCGAATTGTTCTGTTTGGATGCTTTGCACATATGTTTCTTAGACTATATAGAAGCAATATATACAATGATTTCAACAGTCTACCTGTTCCATTCATTGTTCTACTTGTCGAAATTTACAACTAATTTCCTTTAAAGGATTAACAATGGGGCTCGTTGTTCACTTACACTTGAAGAACAGTGATTTGGCGACTGGTACTGTTTGGATGCTTTGCATATATGTTTCTTAGGCTATACTGAAGCAATATATACAATGATTTCAACCGTCTACCTGTTCCATTCATTGTTTTACTTGTCGAAAGTTACAAAGAATTTCCGTTAAAGGATTAACAATGGGGATCGTAGTTCACTTAAACTTGAAGAACAATAAATTGGCGAATTGTACTGTTTGGATGCTTTGCACATATGTTTCTTAGACTATATAGAAGCAATATATACAATGATTTCAACAGTCTACCTGTTCCATTCATTGTTCTACTTGTCGAAATTTACAACTAATTTCCTTTAAAGAATTAACAATGGGGCTCGTAGTTCACTTAAACTTGAAGAACAAAAAATTGGCGAATTGTACTGTTTGGATGCTATGCATATATGTTTCTTAGACTATATAGAAGCTATATATATATAATGATTTCAACCGTCTACCTGTTCCATTCATTGTTCTACATGTCGAAAGTTAAAAATAATTTCCGTTTCATGATTATCAATGGGGCTCGTTGTTCACTTAAACTTGAAGAACAAAAAATTGGCGAATGGTACTGTTTGGATGCTTTGCATATATGTTTCTTAGACTATATAGAAGCAATATATACAAAGATTTCAACCGTCTAAGTCTTCCAATCATTGTTCAACTTGTAGAAAGTGACAATTAATTTCCGTTAAAGGATTAACAATGGGGCTCATTGTTCACTTAAACTTGAAGAACAAAAAATTGGCGAATGGTACTGTTTGGATGCTTTGCATATATGTTTCTTAGACTATATAGAAGCAATATATACATTGATTTCAACCGGCTACCAGTTCCATTCATTGTTCTACTTCTCGCAAGTTACAAATAATTTCCGTTAAAGTATTAACAATGGGGCTCGTAGTTCATTTAAACTTGAAGAACAAAAAATTAGCGAATGGTACTGTTTGGATGCTTTGCATATATGTTTCTTAGACTATTTAGAAGCAATATATACAATGATTTCAACCGTCTACCTATTCCATTCATTGTTCTACATGCCGAAATTTACAAATAATTTCCTTTAAAGGATTAACAATGGGGCTCGTAGTTCACTTAAACATGAAGAACAAAAAATTGGCGAATGGTACTGTTTGGATGCTTTGCATATATGTTTCTTAGACTATATAGAAGCAATATATACAAAGATTTCAACCGTCTACCTGTTCCATTCATTGTTCTACTTGTCGAAAGTTACAAATAATTTCCTTTAAAGGATTAACAATGGGGCGCGTTGTTCACTTAAACTTGAAGAACAATAAATTGGCGATTTGTGCTGTTTGGATGCTTTGCATATATGTTTCTTAGACTATATAGAAGCAATATATACAAAGATTTCAACCGTCTACCTGTTCCATTCATTGTTCTACTTGTCGAAAGTTACAAATAATTTCCGATAACGGATTAACCATTGGGGCTCATTGTTCACTTAAACTTGAAGAACAAAAGATTGGCGAATGGTACTGTTTGGATGCTTTGCATATATGTTTCTTAGACTATATAGAAGCAATATATACAAAGATTTCAACCGTCTACCTGTTCCATTCATTGTTCTACTTGTCGAAAGTTACAATTAATTTCCGTTAAAGAATTAACAATGGGGCTCGTCGTTCACTTAAACTTGAAGAACAAAAAATTGGCGAATGGTACTGTCTGGATGCTTTGCATATATGTTTCTTAGACTATATAGAAGCAATATATACATTGATTTCAACCGGCTACCAGTTCCATTCATTGTTCTACTTCTCGCAAGTTACAAATAATTTCCGTTAAAGTATTAACAATGGGGCTCGTAGTTCACTTAAACTTGAAGAACAAAAAATTAGCGAATGGTACTGTTTGGATGCTTTGCATATATGTTTCTTAGATTATATAGAAGCAATATATACAAAGATTTCAACCGTCTAAATGTTCCATTCATTGTTCTACTAGCCGAAATTTACAAATAATTTCCTTTAAAGGATTAACAATGGGGCTCGTAGTTCACTTAAACTTGAAGAGCAAAAAATTGGCGAATTGTTCTGTTTGGACGCTTTGCATATATGTTTCTTGGACTATATAGAAGCAATATATACAATGATTTCAACAGTCTACCTGTTCCATTCATTGTTCTACTTGTCGAAATTTACAAATAATTTCCTTTAAAGGATTAACCGTTAGGCTCATTGTTCACTTAAACTTGAAGAACAAAAAATTAGCGAATGGAACTATTTGAATGCTTTGCATATAAGTTTCTTAGACTATATAGAAGCAATATATATACAAAGATTTCAAACGTCTACCTGTTCCATTCATTGTTTTACTTGTCGAATGTTAGAAATAATTTCAGTTAAAGGAATAACATTGGGGATCGTAGTTCACTTAAACTTGAAGAACAAAAAATTGGCGAATTGTTCTGTATGGATGCTTTGCACATATGTTTCTTAGACTATATAGAAGCAATATATACAATGATTTCAACAGTCTACCTGTTCCATTCATTGTTCTACTTGTCGAAATTTACAACTAATTTCCTTTAAAGGATTAACAATGGGGCTCGTTGTTCACTTACACTTGAAGAACAGTGATTTGGCGACTGGTACTGTTTGGATGCTTTGCATATATGTTTCTTAGGCTATACTGAAGCAATATATACAATGATTTCAACCGTCTACCTGTTCCATTCATTGTTTTACTTGTCGAAAGTTATAAAGAATTTCCGTTAAAGGATTAACAATGGGGATCGTAGTTCACTTAAACTTGAAGAACAATAAATTGGCGAATTGTACTGTTTGGATGCTTTGCACATATGTTTCTTAGACTATATAGAAGCAATATATACAATGATTTCAACAGTCTACCTGTTCCATTCATTGTTCTACTTGTCGAAATTTACAACTAATTTCCTTTAAAGAATTAACAATGGGGCTCGTAGTTCACTTAAACTTGAAGAACAAAAAATTGGCGAATTGTACTGTTTGGATGCTATGCATATATGTTTCTTAGACTATATAGAAGCTATATATATATAATGATTTCAACCGTCTACCTGTTCCATTCATTGTTCTACATGTCGAAAGTTAAAAATAATTTCCGTTTCATGATTATCAATGGGGCTCGTTGTTCACTTAAACTTGAAGAACAAAAAATTGGCGAATGGTACTGTTTGGATGCTTTGCATATATGTTTCTTAGACTATATAGAAGCAATATATACAAAGATTTCAACCGTCTAAGTCTTCCAATCATTGTTCAACTTGTAGAAAGTGACAATTAATTTCCGTTAAAGGATTAACAATGGGGCTCATTGTTCACTTAAACTTGAAGAACAAAAAATTGGCGAATGGTACTGTTTGGATGCTTTGCATATATGTTTCTTAGACTATATAGAAGCAATATATACATTGATTTCAACCGGCTACCAGTTCCATTCATTGTTCTACTTCTCGCAAGTTACAAATAATTTCCGTTAAAGTATTAACAATGGGGCTCGTAGTTCATTTAAACTTGAAGAACAAAAAATTAGCGAATGGTACTGTTTGGATGCTTTGCATATATGTTTCTTAGACTATTTAGAAGCAATATATACAATGATTTCAACCGTCTACCTATTCCATTCATTGTTCTACATGCCGAAATTTACAAATAATTTCCTTTAAAGGATTAACAATGGGGCTCGTAGTTCACTTAAACATGAAGAACAAAAAATTGGCGAATGGTACTGTTTGGATGCTTTGCATATATGTTTCTTAGACTATATAGAAGCAATATATACAAAGATTTCAACCGTCTACCTGTTCCATTCATTGTTCTACTTGTCGAAAGTTACAAATAATTTCCTTTAAAGGATTAACAATGGGGCGCGTTGTTCACTTAAACTTGAAGAACAATAAATTGGCGATTTGTGCTGTTTGGATGCTTTGCATATATGTTTCTTAGACTATATAGAAGCAATATATACAAAGATTTCAACCGTCTACCTGTTCCATTCATTGTTCTACTTGTCGAAAGTTACAAATAATTTCCGATAACGGATTAACAATGGGGATCGTTGTTTACTTAAACTTGACGAACAAAAAATTGGCGAATTGTACTGTTTGGATGCTTTGCATATATGTTTCTTAGACTATTTAGAAGCAATATATACAATGATTTCAACCGTCTACCTATTCCATTCATTGTTCTACATGCCGAAATTTACAAATAATTTCCTTTAAAGGATTAACAATGGGGCTCGTAGTTCACTTAAACATGAGGAACGAAAAATTGGCGAATGGTACTGTTTGGATGCTTTGCATATATGTTTCTTAGACTATATAGAAGCAATATATACAAAGATTTCAACCGTCTACCTGTTCCATTCATTGTTCTACTTGTCGAAAGTTACAAATAATTTCCTTTAAAGGATTAACAATGGGGCGCGTTGTTCACTTAAACTTGAAGAACAATAAATTGGCGAATTGTGCTGTTTGGATGCTTTGCATATATGTTTCTTAGACTATATAGAAGCAATATATACAAAGATTTCAACCGTCTACCTGTTCCATTCATTGTTCTACTTGTCGAAAGTTACAAATAATTTCCGATAACGGATTAACCATTGGGGCTCATTGTTCACTTAAACTTGAAGAACAAAAGATTGGCGAATGGTACTGTTTGGATGCTTTGCATATATGTTTCTTATACTATATAGAAGTAATAGATACAAAGATTTCAACCGTCTACCTGTTCCATTCAATGTTCTACTTGTCGAAAGTTACAAATAATTTCCGATAAAGGATTAACCATTTGGGCTCATTGTTCACTTAAACTTGAAGAACAAAATATTGGCGAATTGTACTGTTTGGATGCTTTGCACATATGTTTCTTAGACTACATAGAAGCAATATATACAAAGATTTCAACCGTCTACGTGTTCCAATCATTGTTCTACTTGTCGAAATTTACAGATAATTTCCTTTAAAGGATTAACAATGGGGCTCGTTGTTCACTTAAACTTGAAGAACAAAAAAGTGGCGAATGGTACTGCTTGGATGCTTTGCATATATGTTTCTTAGACTATAAGGAAGCATTATATACATTGATTTCAACCGTCTACCTGTTCCATTCATTGTTCTACTTGTCGAAAATTACAAATAATTTCCGATAAAGGATTAACCATTGGGGCTCATTGTTCACTTAAACTTGAAGAACAAAAAATTGGCGAATGGTACTGTTTGGATGCTTTGCATATATGTTTCTTAGACTATATGGAAGCAATATATACAAAGATTTCAACCGTCTGTGTGTTCCAATCATTGTTCTACTTGTAGAAAGTTACAATTAATTTCCGTTAAAGGATTAACAATGGGGCTCGTAGTTCACTTAAACTTGAAGAACAAAAAATTGGCGAATTGTACTGTTTGGATGCTTTGCATATATGTTTCGTAGGTTATATAGAAGCAATATATACAATGATTTCAACCGTCTACCTGATCCATTCATTGTTCTACTTGTCGAAATTTACAAATAATTTCCTTTAAAGGATTAACAATGGGGCTCGTAGTTCACTTAAACTTGAAGAACAAAAAATTGGCGAATGGTACTGTTTGGATGCTTTGCATATATGTTTCTTAGACTATATAGAAGCAATATATACAAAGATTTCAACCATCTACCTGTTCCATTCATTGTTCTACTTGTTGAAAGTTACAAATAATTTCCGATAACGGATTAACCATTGGGGCTCATTGTTCACTTAAACTTGAAGAACAAAAAATTGGCGAATTGTACTGTTTGGATGCTTTGCATATATGTTTCTTATACTATAAAGAAGCAATATATACAAAGATTTCAACCGTCTACCTGTTCCATTCGCTGTTCTACTTGTCGAAAGTTACAAATAATTTCCGTTAAGGGATTAACAATGGCGATCGTAGTTCACTTAAACTTGAAGAACAAAAAATTGGCGAATTGTACTGTTTGGATGCTTTGCGTACATGTTTCTTAGGCTATATGGAAGCAATATGTACAAAGATTTCAACCGTCTACGTGTTCCAATCATTGTTCTACTTGTCGAAATTTACAAATAATTTCCTTTAAAGGATTAACAATGGCGCTCGTTGTTCACTTAATCTTGAAGAACAAAAAAGGGGCGAATGGTACTGTTTGGATGCTTTGCATATATGTTTCTTAGACTATAAAGAAGCAATATATACATTGATTTCAACCGTCTACCTGTTCCATTTATTGTTCTACTTGTCGCAAGTTACAAATAATTTCCGTTAAAGTATTAACAATGGGGCTCGTAGTTCACTTAAACTTGAAGATCAAATAATTGGCGAATTGTACTGTTTGGATGCTTTGCATATATGTTTCTTAGACTATATAGATGCAATATATACAAAGATTTCAACCGTCTACCTGTTCCATTCATTGTTCTACTTGTCGAAAGTTACAAATAATTTCCTTTAAAGGATTAACAATGGGGCTCGTTGTTCACTTAAACTTGAAGAACAATAAATTGGCGAATTGTACTGTTTGGATGCTTTGCATATATGTTTCTTAGAATATATAGAAGCAATATATACAAAGATTTCAACCGTCTACCTGTTCCATTCATTGTTCTACTTGTCGAAAGTTACAATTAATTTCCGTTAAAGGATTAACAATGGGGCTCGTCGTTCACTTAAACTTGAAGAACAAAAAATTGGCGAATGGTACTGTTTGGATGCTTTACATATATGTTTCTTAGACTATATAGAAGCAATATATACATTGATTTCAACCGGCTACCAGTTCCATTCATTGTTCTACTTCTCGCAAGTTACAAATAATTTCCGTTAAAGTATTAACAATGGGGCTCGTAGTTCACTTAAACTTGAAGAACAAAAAATTGGCGAATGGTACTGTTTGGATGCTTTGCATATATGTTTCTTAGATTATATAGAAGCAATATATACAAAGATTTCAACCGTCTACCTGTTCCATTCATTGTTCTACTTGTCGAAAGTTACAAATAATTTCCTTTAAAGGATTAACAATGGAGCTCGCAGTTCACTTAAACTTGAAGAACAAAAAATTGGCGAATGGTACTGTTTGGATGCTTTGCATATATGTTTCTTATACTATATAGAAGCAATAGATACAAAGATTTCAACCGTCTAACTGTTCCATTCAATGTTCTACTTGTCGAAAGTTACAAATAATTTCCGATAAAGGATTAACAATGGGGCTCATTGTTCACTTAAACTTGAAGAACAAAAAATTGGCGAATGGTACTGTTTGGATGCTTTGCATATATGTTGCAATATATACAAAGATTTCAATCGTCTGCGTGTTCCAATCATTGTTCTACTTGTAGAACGTTACAAATAATTTCCGTTAAAGGATTAACAATGGGGCTCGTAGTTCACTTAAACTTGAAGAACAAAAAATTGGCGAATTGTACTGTTTGGATGCTTTGCATATATGTTTCGTAGGTTATATAGAAGCAATATATACAATGATTTCAACCGTCTACCTGATCCATTCATTGTTCTACTTGTCGAAATTTACAAATAATTTCCTTTAAAGGATTAACAATGGGGCTCGTTGTTCACATAAACTTGAAGAACAAAAAATTGGCGAATGGTACTGTTTGGATGCTTTGCATATATGTTTCTTAGATTATATAGAAGCAATATATACAAAGATTTCAACCGTCTACCTGTTCCATTCATTGTTCAACTTGTCGAAAATTACAAATAATTTCCGATAAAGGATTAACCATTGGGGCTCATTGTTCACTAAACTTGAAGAACAAAAAATTGTCGAATTGTTCTGTTTGGATGCTTTGCATATATGTTTCTTAGACTATATAGAAGCAATATATACAATAATTTCAACCGTCTACCTGTTCCATTCATTGTTCTACTTGTAGAAAGTTACAATTAATTTCCGTCAAGGGATTAACAATGGGGATCGTAGTTTACTTAAACTTGAAGAACAAAAAATTGGCGAATTGTACTGTTTGGATGCTTTGCATATATGTTTCTTAGACTATTTAGAAGCAATATATACAATGATTTCAACAGTCTACCTGTTCCATTCATTGTTCTACTTGTCGAAATTTACAAATAATTTCCTTTAAAGGATTAACAATGGGGCTCGTTGTTCACATAAACTTGAAGAACAAAAAATTGGCGAATGGTACTGTTTGGATGCTTTGCATATATGTTTCTTAAATTATATAGAAGCAATATATACAAAGATTTCAACCGTCTACCTGTTCCATTCATTGTTCTACTTGTCGAAAATTACAAATAATTTCCGATAAAGGATTAACCATTGGGGCTCATTGTTCACTTAAACTTGAAGAACAAAAAATTGGCGAATTGTACTGTTTGGATGCTTTGCATATATGTTTCTTATACTATAAAGAAGCAATATATACAAAGATTTCAACCGTCTACCTGTTCCATTCACTGTTCTACTTGTCGAAAGTTACAAATAATTTCCGTTAAGGGATTAACAATGGGGATCGTAGTTCACTTAAACTTGAAGAACAAGAAATTGGCGAATTGTACTGTTTGGATGCTTTGCGTACATGTTTCTTAGACTATATGGAAGCAATATATACAAAGATTTCAACCGTCTACGTGTTCCAATCATTGTTCTACTTGTCGAAGTTTACAATTAATTTCCGTTAAAGGATTAACAATGGGGCTCGTCGTTCACTTAAACTTGAAGAACAAAAAATTGGCGAATGGTACTGTTTGGATGCTTTGCGTACATGTTTCTTAGACTATATGGAAGCAATATATACAAAGATTTCAACCGTCTACCTATTCCATTCATTGTTCTACTTGTCGAAAGTTACAATTAATTTCCGTTAAAGGATTAACAATGGGGCTCGTCGTTCACTTAAACTTGAAGAACAAAAAATTGGCGAATGGTACTGTTTGGATGCTTTGCGTACATGTTTCTTAGACTATATGGAAGCAATATATACAAAGATTTCAACCGTCTACCTATTCCATTCATTGTTCTACTTGTCGAAAGTTACAATTAATTTCCGTTAAAGGATTAACAATGGGGCTCGTCGTTCACTTAAACTTGAAGAACAAAAAATTGGCGAATGGTACTGTTTGGATGCTTTGCATATATGTTTCTTAGACTATATAGAAGCAATATATACAATGATTTCAACCGTCTACCTGTTCCATTCATTGTTCTACTTGTCGAAAGTTACAAATAATTTCCGTTAAGGGATTAACAATGGGGATCGTAGTTTACTTAAACTTGACGAACAAAAAATTGGCGAATTGTACTGTTTGGATGCTTTGCATATATGTTTCTTAGACTATTTAGAAGCAATATATACAATGATTTCAACCGTCTACCTATTCCATTCATTGTTCTACATGCCGAAATTTACAAATAATTTCCTTTAAAGGATTAACAATGGGGCTCGTAGTTCACTTAAACATGAGGAACGAAAAATTGGCGAATGGTACTGTTTGGATGCTTTGCATATATGTTTCTTAGACTATATAGAAGCAATATATACAAAGATTTCAACCGTCTACCTGTTCCAGTCATTGTTCTACTTGTCGAAAGTTACAAATAATTTCCTTTAAAGGATTAACAATGGGGCGCGTTGTTCACTTAAACTTGAAGAACAATAAATTGGCGAATTGTGCTGTTTGGATGCTTTGCATATATGTTTCTTAGACTATATAGAAGCAATATATACAAAGATTTCAACCGTCTACCTGTTCCATTCATTGTTCTACTTGTCGAAAGTTACAAATAATTTCCGATAACGGATTAACCATTGGGGCTCATTGTTCACTTAAACTTGAAGAACAAAAGATTGGCGAATGGTACTGTTTGGATGCTTTGCATATATGTTTCTTATACTATATAGAAGTAATAGATACAAAGATTTCAACCGTCTACCTGTTCCATTCAATGTTCTACTTGTCGAAAGTTACAAATAATTTCCGATAAAGGATTAACCATTTGGGCTCATTGTTCACTTAAACTTGAAGAACAAAATATTGGCGAATTGTACTGTTTGGATGCTTTGCACATATGTTTCTTAGACTACATAGAAGCAATATATACAAAGATTTCAACCGTCTACGTGTTCCAATCATTGTTCTACTTGTCGAAATTTACAGATAATTTCCTTTAAAGGATTAACAATGGGGCTCGTTGTTCACTTAAACTTGAAGAACAAAAAAGTGGCGAATGGTACTGCTTGGATGCTTTGCATATATGTTTCTTAGACTATAAGGAAGCATTATATACATTGATTTCAACCGTCTACCTGTTCCATTCATTGTTCTACTTGTCGAAAATTACAAATAATTTCCGATAAAGGATTAACCATTGGGGCTCATTGTTCACTTAAACTCGAAGAACAAAAAATTGGCGAATGGTACTGTTTGGATGCTTTGCATATATGTTTCTTAGACTATATGGAAGCAATATATACAAAGATTTCAACCGTCTGTGTGTTCCAATCATTGTTCTACTTGTAGAAAGTTACAATTAATTTCCGTTAAAGGATTAACAATGGGGCTCGTAGTTCACTTAAACTTGAAGAACAAAAAATTGGCGAATTGTACTGTTTGGATGCTTTGCATATATGTTTCGTAGGTTATATAGAAGCAATATATACAATGATTTCAACCGTCTACCTGATCCATTCATTGTTCTACTTGTCGAAATTTACAAATAATTTCCTTTAAAGGATTAACAATGGGGCTCGTAGTTCACTTAAACTTGAAGAACAAAAAATTGGCGAATAGTACTGTTTGGATGCTTTGCATATATGTTTCTTAGACTATATAGAAGCAATATATACAAAGATTTCAACCATCTACCTGTTCCATTCATTGTTCTACTTGTTGAAAGTTACAAATAATTTCCGATAACGGATTAACCATTGGGGCTCATTGTTCACTTAAACTTGAAGAACAAAAAATTGGCGAATTGTACTGTTTGGATGCTTTGCATATATGTTTCTTATACTATAAAGAAGCAATATATACAAAGATTTCAACCTTCTACCTGTTCCATTCGCTGTTCTACTTGTCGAAAGTTACAAATAATTTCCGTTAAGGGATTAACAATGGCGATCGTAGTTCACTTAAACTTGAAGAACAAAAAATTGGCGAATTGTACTGTTTGGATGCTTTGCGTACATGTTTCTTAGGCTATATGGAAGCAATATGTACAAAGATTTCAACCGTCTACGTGTTCCAATCATTGTTCTACTTGTCGAAATTTACAAATAATTTCCTTTAAAGGATTAACAATGGCGCTCGTTGTTCACTTAATCTTGAAGAACAAAAAAGGGGCGAATGGTACTGTTTGGATGCTTTGCATATATGTTTCTTAGACTATAAAGAAGCAATATATACATTGATTTCAACCGTCTACCTGTTCCATTTATTGTTCTACTTGTCGCAAGTTACAAATAATTTCCGTTAAAGTATTAACAATGGGGCTCGTAGTTCACTTAAACTTGAAGATCAAATAATTGGCGAATTGTACTGTTTGGATGCTTTGCATATATGTTTCTTAGACTATATAGATGCAATATATACAAAGATTTCAACCGTCTACCTGTTCCATTCATTGTTCTACTTGTCGAAAGTTACAAATAATTTCCTTTAAAGGATTAACAATGGGGCTCGTTGTTCACTTAAACTTGAAGAACAATAAATTGGCGAATTGTACTGTTTGGATGCTTTGCATATATGTTTCTTAGAATATATAGAAGCAATATATACAAAGATTTCAACCGTCTACCTGTTCCATTCATTGTTCTACTTGTCGAAAGTTACAAATAATTTCCGTTAAAGTATTAACAATGGGGCTCGTAGTTCACTTAAACTTGAAGAACAAAAAATTGGCGAATGGTACTGTTTGGATGCTTTGCATATATGTTTCTTAGATTATATAGAAGCAATATATACAAAGATTTCAACCGTCTACCTGTTCCATTCATTGTTCTACTTGTCGAAAGTTACAAATAATTTCCTTTAAAGGATTAACAATGGAGCTCGCAGTTCACTTAAACTTGAAGAACAAAAAATTGGCGAATGGTACTGTTTGGATGCTTTGCATATATGTTTCTTATACTATATAGAAGCAATAGATACAAAGATTTCAACCGTCTAACTGTTCCATTCAATGTTCTACTTGTCGAAAGTTACAAATAATTTCCGATAAAGGATTAACAATGGGGCTCATTGTTCACTTAAACTTGAAGAACAAAAAATTGGCGAATGGTACTGTTTGGATGCTTTGCATATATGTTGCAATATATACAAAGATTTCAATCGTCTGCGTGTTCCAATCATTGTTCTACTTGTAGAACGTTACAAATAATTTCCGTTAAAGGATTAACAATGGGGCTCGTAGTTCACTTAAACTTGAAGAACAAAAAATTGGCGAATTGTACTGTTTGGATGCTTTGCATATATGTTTCGTAGGTTATATAGAAGCAATATATACAATGATTTCAACCGTCTACCTGATCCATTCATTGTTCTACTTGTCGAAATTTACAAATAATTTCCTTTAAAGGATTAACAATGGGGCTCGTTGTTCACATAAACTTGAAGAACAAAAAATTGGCGAATGGTACTGTTTGGATGCTTTGCATATATGTTTCTTAGATTATATAGAAGCAATATATACAAAGATTTCAACCGTCTACCTGTTCCATTCATTGTTCTACTTGTCGAAAATTACAAATAATTTCCGATAAAGGATTAACCATTGGGGCTCATTGTTCACTAAACTTGAAGAACAAAAAATTGTCGAATTGTTCTGTTTGGATGCTTTGCATATATGTTTCTTAGACTATATAGAAGCAATATATACAATAATTTCAACCGTCTACCTGTTCCATTCATTGTTCTACTTGTAGAAAGTTACAATTAATTTCCGTCAAGGGATTAACAATGGGGATCGTAGTTTACTTAAACTTGAAGAACAAAAAATTGGCGAATTGTACTGTTTGGATGCTTTGCATATATGTTTCTTAGACTATTTAGAAGCAATATATACAATGATTTCAACAGTCTACCTGTTCCATTCATTGTTCTACTTGTCGAAATTTACAAATAATTTCCTTTAAAGGATTAACAATGGGGCTCGTTGTTCACATAAACTTGAAGAACAAAAAATTGGCGAATGGTACTGTTTGGATGCTTTGCATATATGTTTCTTAGATTATATAGAAGCAATATATACAAAGATTTCAACCGTCTACCTGTTCCATTCATTGTTCTACTTGTCGAAAACTACAAATAATTTCCGATAAAGGATTAACCATTGGGGCTCATTGTTCACTTAAACTTGAAGAACAAAAAATTGGCGAATGGTACTGTTTGGATGCTTTGCATATATGTTTCTTAGATTATATAGAAGCAATATATACAAAGATTTCAACCGTCTACCTGTTCCATTCATTGTTCTACTTGTCGAAAACTACAAATAATTTCCGATAAAGGATTAACCATTGGGGCTCATTGTTCACTTAAACTTGAAGAACAAACAATTGGCGACTTGTACTGTTTGGATGCTTTGCATATATATTTCTTAGGCTATACTGAAGCAATATATACAATGATTTCAACCGTCTACCTGTTCCATTCATTGTTCTACTTGTTGAAATTTACAAATAATTTGCTTTAAAGGATTAACAATGGGGCTCATAGTTCACTTAAACTTGAAGAACAAAAAATTGGCGAATTGTACTGTTTGGATGCTTTGCATATATGTTTCTTATACTATATAGAAGCAATATATACAAAGATTTCAACCGTATACCTGTTCCATTCACTGTTCTACTTGTCGAAAGTTACAAATAATTTCCGATAAAGGATTAACAATGGGGCTCATTGTTCACTTAAAATTGAAGAACAAAAAATTGGCGAATGGTACTGTTTGGATACTTTGCATATATGTTTCTTATACTATATAGAAGCAATATATACAAAGATTTCAACCGTATACCTGTTCGATTCACTGTTCTACTTGTCGAAAGTTACAAATAATTTCCGATAAAGGATTAACAATGGGGCTCATTGTTCACTTAAAATTGAAGAACAAAAAATTGGCGAATGGTACTGTTTGGATGCTTTGCATATATGTTTCTTAGACTATGTAGAAGCAATATATACAATTATTTCAACCGTCTACCTATTCCATTCATTGTTCTACTAGCCGAAATTTACAAATAATTTCCTTTAAAGGATTAACAATTGGGCTCGTAGTTCACTTAAACTTGAAGAGCAAAAAATTGGCGAATTGTTCTGTTTGGACGCTTTGCATATATGTATCTTGGACTATATAGAAGCAATATATATAATGATTTCAACAGTCTACCTGTTCCATTCATTGTTCTACTTGTCGAAATTTACAAATAATTTCCTTTAAAGGATTAACCGTTGGGGCTCATTGTTCACTTAAACTTGAACAACAAAAAATTGGCGAATGGTACTGTTTGGATGCTTTGCGTACATGTTTCTTAGACTATATGGAAGCAATATATACAAAGATTTCAACCGTCTACGTGTTCCAATCATTGTTCTACTTGTCGAAATTTACAAATAATTTCCTTTAAAGGATTAACAATGGGGCTCATTGTTCACTAAAACTTGAAGAACAAAAAATTGGCGAATGGTACTGTTTGGATGATTCGCAAATATGTTTCTTAGACTATATAGAAGCAATATATACAATGATTTCAACCGTCTACCTGTTCCATTCATTGTTCTACTTGTCGAAATTTACAAATAATTTCCTTTAAAGGATTAACCGTTGGGGCTCATTGTTCACTTAAACTTGAACAACAAAAAATTGGCGAATGGTACTGTTTGGATGCTTTGCGTACATGTTTCTTAGACTATATGGAAGCAATATATACAAAGATTTCAACCGTCTACGTGTTTCAATCATTGTTCTACTTGTCGAAATTTACAAATAATTTCCTTTAAAGGATTAACAATGGGGCTCATTGTTCACTTAAACTTGAAGAACAAAAAATTGGCGAATGGTACTGTTTGGATGATTCGCAAATATGTTTCTTAGACTATATAGAAGCAATATAGACAATGATTTCAACCGTCTACCTATTCCATTCATTGTTCCACTTGCCGAAATTTACAAATAATTTCCTTTAAAGGATTAACAATGGGGCTCGTAGTTCACTTAAACTTGAAGAGCAAAAAATTGGCGAATTGTACTGTTTGGACGCTATGCATATATGTTTCTTAGACTATATAGAAGCAATATATACAATGATTTCAACAGTCTACCTGTTCCATTCATTGTTCTACTTGTCGAAATTTACAAATAGTTTCCTTTAAAGGATTAACAATGGGGCTCGTAGTTCACTTAAACTTGAAGAACAAAAAATTGGCGAATGGTACTGTTTGGATGCTTTGAATATATGTTTCTTAGATTATATAGAAGCAATATATACAAAGATTTCAACCGTCTACCTGTTCCATTCATTGTTCTACTTGTCGAAAATTACAAGTAATTTCCGATAAAGGATTAACCATTGGGGCTCATTGTTCACTTAAACTTGAAGAACAAGAAATTGGCGAATGGTACTGTTTGGATGCTTTGCGTACATGTTTCTTAGACTATATGGAAGCAATATATACAAAGATTTCAACCGTCTACGTGTTCCAATCATTGTTCTACTTGTAGAAAGTTACAATTAATTTCCGTTAAAGGATTAACAATGGGGCTCGTAGTTCACTTAAACTTGAAGAACAAAAAATTGGCGAATTGTACTGTTTGGATGCTTTGCATATATGTTTCGTAGGCTATATAGAAGCAATATATACAATGATTTCAACCGTCTACCTGATCCATTCATTGTTCTACTTGTCGAAAATTACAAATAATTTCCGATGAAGGATTAACCATTGGGGCTCATTGTTCACTTAAACTTGAAGAACAAAAAATTGGCGAATTGTACTGTTTGGATGCTTTGCATATATGTTTCGTAGGCTATATAGAAGCAATATATACAATGATTTCAACAGTCTACCTGCTCCATTCATTGTTCTACTTGTCGAAATTTACAAATAATTTCCTTTAAAGGATTAACCGTTGGGGCTCATTGTTCACTTAAACTTGAAGAACAAAAAATTGGCGAATGGTACTGTTTGGATGCTTTGCATATATGTTTCTTAGACTATATAGAAGCAATATATACAATGATTTCAACCGTCTACCTATTCCATTCATTGTTCTACTAGCCGAAATTTACAAATAATTTCCTTTAAAGGATTAACAATGGGGCTCGTAGTTCACTTAAACTTGAAGAACAAAAAATTGGCGAATTGTACTGTTTGGATGCTTTGCATATATGTTTCGTAGGCTATATAGAAGCAATATATACAATGATTTCAACCGTCTACCTATTCCATTCATTGTTCTACTAGCCGAAATTTACAAATAATTTCCTTTAAAGGATTAACAATTGGGCTCGTAGTTCACTTAAACTTGAAGAGCAAAAAATTGGCGAATTGTTCTGCTTGGACGCTTTGCATATATGTTTCTTGGACTATATAGAAGCAATATATACAATGATTTCAACAGTCTACCTGTTCCATTCATTGTTCTACTTGTCGAAATTTACAAATAATTTCCTTTAAAGGATTAACCGTTGGGGCTCATTGTTCACTTAAACTTGAAGAACAAAAAATTGGCGAATGGTACTGTTTGGATGCTTTGCGTACATGTTTCTTAGACTATATGGAAGCAATATATACAAAGATTTCAACCGTCTACGTGTTTCAATCATTGTTCTACTTGTCGAAATTTACAAATAATTTCCTTTAAAGGATTAACATTGGGGCTCGTTGTTCACTTAAACTTGAAGAACAAAAAATTGGCGAATGGTACTGTTTGGATGCTTTGCACATATGTTTCTTAGACTATATAGGAGCAATATATACAAAGATTTCAACCGTCTACGGGTTCCAATCATTGTTCTACTTGTAGAAATTTACAATTAATTTCCGTTAAAGGATTAACAATGGGGCTCATTGTTCACTTAAACTTGAAGAACAAAAAATTGGCGAATGGTACTGTTTGGATGATTCGCAAATATGTTTCTTAGACTATTTAGGAGCAATATATAGAAAGATTTCACCCGTCTACCTGTACTATTCATTGTTCGACTTGTAGAAAGTCACAAATAATTTCCATTTCATGATTATCAATGGGGCTCGCTGTTCACTTAAACTTGAAGAACAATAAATTGGCGAATTGTACTGTTTGGATGCTATGCATATATGTTTCTTAGACTATATAGAAGCAATATATATATAATGATTTCAACCGTCTACCTGTTCCATTCATTGTTCTACATGTCGAAAGTTACAAATAATTTCCGTTTCATGATTATCAATGGGGCTCGTTGTTCACTTAAACTTGAAGAACAAAAAATTGGCGAATGGTACTGTTTGGATGCTTTGCATATATGTTTCTTAGACTATATAGAAGCAATATATACAAAGATTTCAACCGTCTAAGTCTTCCAATCATTGTTCTACTTGTAGAAAGTTACAATTAATTTCCGTTAAAGGATTAACAATGGGGCTCATTGTTCACTTAAACTTGAAGAACAAAAAATTGGCGAATGGTACTGTTTGGATGCTTTGCATATATGTTTCTTAGACTATATGGAAGCAATATATACAATTATTTCAACCGTTTACCTGTTCCATTCATTGTTCTACATGTTGAAAGTTACAAATAATTTCCGTTTCATGATTATCAATGGGGCTCGTTGTTCACTTAAACTTGAAGAACAAAAAATTGGCGAATGGTACTGTTTGAATGCTTTGAATATATGTTTCTTAGATTATATAGAAGCAATATATACAAAGATTTCAACCGACTACCTGTTCCATTCATTGTTCTACTTGTCGAAAATTACAAGTAATTTCCGATAAAGGATTAACCATTGGGGCTCATTGTTCACTTAAACTTGAAGAACAAGAAATTGGCGAATGGTACTGTTTGGATGCTTTGCGTACATGTTTCTTAGACTATATGGAAGCAATATATACAAAGATTTCAACCGTCTACGTGTTCCAATCATTGTTCTACTTGTAGAAAGTTACAATTAATTTCCGTTAAAGGATTAACAATGGGGCTCGTAGTTCACTTAAACTTGAAGAACAAAAAATTGGCGAATTGTACTGTTTGGATGCTTTGCATATATGTTTCGTAGGCTATATAGAAGCAATATATACAATGATTTCAACCGTCTACCTGATCCATTCATTGTTCTACTTGTCGAAAATTACAAATAATTTCCGATGAAGGATTAACCATTGGGGCTCATTGTTCACTTAAACTTGAAGAACAAAAAATTGGCGAATTGTACTGTTTGGATGCTTTGCATATATGTTTCGTAGGCTATATAGAAGCAATATATACAATGATTTCAACAGTCTACCTGTTCCATTCATTGTTCTACTTGTCGAAATTTACAAATAATTTCCTTTAAAGGATTAACCGTTGGGGCTCATTGTTCACTTAAACTTGAAGAACAAAAAATTGGCGAATGGTACTGTTTGGATGCTTTGCATATATGTTTCTTAGACTATATAGAAGCAATATATACAATGATTTCAACCGTCTACCTATTCCATTCATTGTTCTACTAGCCGAAATTTACAAATAATTTCCTTTAAAGGATTAACAATGGGGCTCGTAGTTTACTTAAACTTGAAGAACAAGAAATTGGCGAATTGTACTGTTTGGATGCTTTGCATATATGTTTCTTAGACTATATAGAAGCAATATAGACAATGATTTCAACCGTCTACCTATTCCATTCATTGTTCCACTTGCCGAAATTTACAAATAATTTCCTTTAAAGGATTAACAATGGGGCTCGTAGTTCACTTAAACTTGAAGAACAAAAAATTGGCGAATTGTACTGTTTGGATGCTTTGCATATATGTTTCGTAGGCTATATAGAAGCAATATATACAATGATTTCAACCGTCTACCTGATCCATTCATTGTTCTACTTGTCGAAAATTACAAATAATTTCCGATGAAGGATTAACCATTGGGGCTCATTGTTCACTTAAACTTGAAGAACAAAAAATTGGCGAATTGTACTGTTTGGATGCTTTGCATATATGTTTCGTAGGCTATATAGAAGCAATATATACAATGATTTCAACAGTCTACCTGTTCCATTCATTGTTCTACTTGTCGAAATTTACAAATAATTTCCTTTAAAGGATTAACCGTTGGGGCTCATTGTTCACTTAAACTTGAAGAACAAAAAATTGGCGAATGGTACTGTTTGGATGCTTTGCATATATGTTTCTTAGACTATATAGAAGCAATATATACAATGATTTCAACCGTCTACCTATTCCATTCATTGTTCTACTAGCCGAAATTTACAAATAATTTCCTTTAAAGGATTAACAATGGGGCTCGTAGTTCACTTAAACTTGAAGAACAAAAAATTGGCGAATTGTACTGTTTGGATGCTTTGCATATATGTTTCGTAGGCTATATAGAAGCAATATATACAATGATTTCAACCGTCTACCTATTCCATTCATTGTTCTACTAGCCGAAATTTACAAATAATTTCCTTTAAAGGATTAACAATTGTGCTCGTAGTTCACTTAAACTTGAAGAGCAAAAAATTGGCGAATTGTTCTGCTTGGACGCTTTGCATATATGTTTCTTGGACTATATAGAAGCAATATATACAATGATTTCAACAGTCTACCTGTTCCATTCATTGTTCTACTTGTCGAAATTTACAAATAATTTCCTTTAAAGGATTAACCGTTGGGGCTCATTGTTCACTTAAACTTGAAGAACAAAAAATTGGCGAATGGTACTGTTTGGATGCTTTGCGTACATGTTTCTTAGACTATATGGAAGCAATATATACAAAGATTTCAACCGTCTACGTGTTTCAATCATTGTTCTACTTGTCGAAATTTACAAATAATTTCCTTTAAAGGATTAACATTGGGGCTCGTTGTTCACTTAAACTTGAAGAACAAAAAATTGGCGAATGGTACTGTTTGGATGCTTTGCGTACATGTTTCTTAGACTATATGGAAGCAATATATACAATTATTTCAACCGTTTACCTGTTCCATTCATTGTTCTACATGTTGAAAGTTACAAATAATTTCCGTTTCATGATTATCAATGGGGCTCGTTGTTCACTTAAACTTGAAGAACAAAAAATTGGCGAATGGTACTGTTTGGATGCTTTGCGTACATGTTTCTTAGACTATATGGAAGCAATATATACAAAGATTTCAACCGTCTACGTGTTTCAATCATTGTTCTACTTGTCGAAAATTACAAATAATTTCCGATGAAGGATTAACCATTGGGGCTCATTGTTCACTTAAACTTGAAGAACAAAAAATTGGCGAATTGTACTGTTTGGATGCTTTGCATATATGTTTCGTAGGCTATATAGAAGCAATATATACAATGATTTCAACAGTCTACCTGTTCCATTCATTGTTCTACTTGTCGAAATTTACAAATAATTTCCTTTAAAGGATTAACCGTTGGGGCTCATTGTTCACTTAAACTTGAAGAACAAAAAATTGGCGAATGGTACTGTTTGGATGCTTTGCATATATGTTTCTTAGACTATATAGAAGCAATATATACAATGATTTCAACCGTCTACCTATTCCATTCATTGTTCTACTAGCCGAAATTTACAAATAATTTCCTTTAAAGGATTAACAATGGGGCTCGTAGTTCACTTAAACTTGAAGAACAAAAAATTGGCGAATTGTACTGTTTGGATGCTTTGCATATATGTTTCGTAGGCTATATAGAAGCAATATATACAATGATTTCAACCGTCTACCTATTCCATTCATTGTTCTACTTGCCGAAATTTACAAATAATTTCCTTTAAAGGATTAACAATTGGGCTCGTAGTTCACTTAAACTTGAAGAGCAAAAAATTGGCGAATTGTTCTGCTTGGACGCTTTGCATATATGTTTCTTGGACTATATAGAAGCAATATATACAATGATTTCAACAGTCTACCTGTTCCATTCATTGTTCTACTTGTCGAAATTTACAAATAATTTCCTTTAAAGGATTAACCGTTGGGGCTCATTGTTCACTTAAACTTGAAGAACAAAAAATTGGCGAATGGTACTGTTTGGATGCTTTGCGTACATGTTTCTTAGACTATATGGAAGCAATATATACAAAGATTTCAACCGTCTACGTGTTTCAATCATTGTTCTACTTGTCGAAATTTACAAATAATTTCCTTTAAAGGATTAACATTGGGGCTCGTTGTTCACTTAAACTTGAAGAACAAAAAATTGGCGAATGGTACTGTTTGGATGCTTTGCACATATGTTTCTTAGACTATATAGGAGCAATATATACAAAGATTTCAACCGTCTACGGGTTCCAATCATTGTTCTACTTGTAGAAATTTACAATTAATTTCCGTTAAAGGATTAACAATGGGGCTCATTGTTCACTTAAACTTGAAGAACAAAAAATTGGCGAATGGTACTGTTTGGATGATTCGCAAATATGTTTCTTAGACTATTTAGGAGCAATATATAGAAAGATTTCACCCGTCTACCTGTACTATTCATTGTTCGACTTGTAGAAAGTCACAAATAATTTCCATTTCATGATTATCAATGGGGCTCGCTGTTCACTTAAACTTGAAGAACAAAAAATTGGCGAATGGTACTGTTTGGATGCTTTGCATATATGTTTCTTAGACTATATGGAAGCAATATATACAATTATTTCAACCGTTTACCTGTTCCATTCATTGTTCTACATGTTGAAAGTTACAAATAATTTGCGTTTCATGATTATCAATGGGGCTCGTTGTTCACTTAAACTTGAAGAACAAAAAATTGGCGAATGGTACTGTTTGGATGCTTTGCATATATGTTTCTTGGACTATATAGAAGCAATATATACAATGATTTCAACCGTCTACCTATTCCATTCATTGTTCTACTAGCCGAAATTTACAATTAATTTCCGTTATAGGATTAACAATGGGGCTCGTAGTTCACTTAAACTTGAAGATCAAAAAATTGGCGATTGTTACTGTTTAGACGCTTTGCATATATGTTTCTTAGATTATATAGAAGCAATATATACAAAGATTTCAACCGTCTACCAGTTCCATTCATTGTTCTACTTGTCGAAAATTACAAATAATTTCCGATAAAGGATTAACCATTGTGGCTCTTCGTTCACTTAAACTTGAAGAACAAAAAATTGGCGGATGGTACGGTCTGGATGCTTTGCGTACATGTTTCTTAGACTATATGGAAGATATATACAAAGGTTTCAACCGTCTACGTGTTCCAATCGTTGTCCTACTTGTCGAAATTTACAAATAATTTCCTTTAAAGGATTAACAATGGGGCTCGTAGTTCGCTTAAACTTGAAGAACAAAAAATTGGCGAATGGTACTGTTTGGATGCTTTGCATATATGTTTCTTAGACTATATAGAAGCAATATATACAATAATTTCAACCGTCTACCTGATCCATTCATTGTTCTACTTGTCGAAATTTACAAATAATTTCCTTTGAAGGATTAACAATGGGGCTCGTAGTTCACTTAATCTTGAAGAACAAAAAATTGGCGAATGGTACTGTTTGGATGATTCGCAAATATGTTTCTTAGACTATTTAGGAGCAATATATAGAAAGATTTCACCCGTCTACCTGTACTATTCATTGTTCGACTTGTAGAAAGTCACAAATAATTTCCATTTCATGATTATCAATGGGGCTCGCTGTTCACTTAAACTTGAAGAACAATAAATTGGCGAATTGTACTGTTTGGATGCTATGCATATATGTTTCTTAGACTATATAGAAGCAATATATATATAATGATTTCAACCGTCTACCTGTTCCATTCATTGTTCTACATGTCGAAAGTTACAAATAATTTCCGTTTCATGATTATCAATGGGGCTCGTTGTTCACTTAAACTTGAAGAACAAAAAATTGGCGAATGGTACTGTTTGGATGCTTTGCATATATGTTTCTTAGTCTATATAGAAGCAATATATACAAAGATTTCAACCGTCTAAGTCTTCCAATCATTGTTCTACTTGTAGAAAGTTACAATTAATTTCCGTTAAAGGATTAACAATGGGGCTCATTGTTCACTTAAACTTGAAGAACAAAAAATTGGCGAATGGTACTGTTTGGATGCTTTGCATATATGTTTCTTAGACTATATGGAAGCAATATATACAATTATTTCAACCGTTTACCTGTTCCATTCATTGTTCTACATGTCGAAAGTTACAAATAATTTCCGTTTCATGATTATCAATGGGGCTCGTTGTTCACTTAAACTTGAAGAACAAAAAATTGGCGAATGGTACTGTTTGGATGCTTTGCGTACATGTTTCTTAGACTATATGGAAGCAATATATACAAAGATTTCAACCGTCTACGTGTTCCAAACATTGTTCTACTTGTCGAAATTTACAAATAATTTCCTTTAAAGGATTAACAATGGGGCTCGTTGTTCACTTAAACTTGAAGAACAATAAATTGGCGAATTGTACTGTTTGGATGCTTTGCATATATGTTTCTTAGACTATATAGAAGCAATATATACAATGATTTCAACCGTCTACCTATTCCATTCATTGTTCTACTAGCCGAAATTTACAAATAATTTCCTTTAAAGTATTAACAATGGGGCTCGTAGTTCACTTAAACTTGAAGAGCAAAAAATTGGCGAATTGTTCTGTTTGGATGCTTTGTATATATGTTTCTTAGACTATATAGAAGCAATATATACAAAGATTTCAACCGTCTACCTGTTCCATTCATTGTTCTACTTGTCGAAAGTTACAAATAATTTCCGATAACGTATTAACCATTGGGGCTCATTGTTCACTTAAACTTGACGAACAAAAAATTGGCGAATTGTACTGTTTGGATGCTTTGCATATATGTTTCTTATACTATATAGAAGCAATATATACAAAGATTTCAACCGTCTACCTGTTCCATTCACTGTTCTACTTGTCGAAAGTTACAAATAATTTCCGATAAAGGATTAACAATGGGGCTCATTGTTCACTTAAAATTGAAGAACAAAAAATTGGCGAATGGTACTGTTTGGATGCTTTGCGTATATGTTTCTTAGACTATATAGAAGCAATATATACAATGATTTCAACCGTCTACCTATTCCATTCATTGTTCTACTAGCCGAAATTTACAAATAATTTCCTTCGAAGGATTAACAATGGGGCTCGTAGTTCACTTAAACTTGAAGAGCAAAAAATTGGCGAATTGTTCTGTTTGGACGCTTTGCAGATATGTTTCTTGGACTATATAGAAGCAATATATACAATGATTTCAACAGTCTACCTGTTCCATTCAGTGTTCTACTTGTCGAAATTTACAAATAATTTCCTTTAAAGGATTAACCGTTAGGCTCATTGTTCACTTAAACTTGAAGAACAAAAAATTAGCGAATTGTACTGTTTGGATGCTTTGCATATATGTTTCTTATACTATATAGAAGCAATATATACAATTATTTCAACCGTTTACCTGTTCCATTCATTGTTCTACATGTCGAAAGTTACAAATAATTTCCGTTTCATGATTATCAATGGGGCTCGTTGTTCACTTAAACTTGAAGAACAAAAAATTGGCGAATGGTACTGTTTCGATGCTTTGCATATATGTTTCTTAGACTATATGGAAGCAATATATACAAAGATTTCAACCGTCTACCTGTTCCATTCATTGTTCTACTTGTCGAAAGTTACAAATAATTTCCGATAACGTATTAACCATTGGGGCTCATTGTTCACTTAAACTTGACGAACAAAAAATTGGCGAATTGTACTGTTTGGATGCTTTGCATATATGTTTCTTAGACTATATAGAAGCAATATATACAATGATTTCAACCGTCTACCTATTCCATTCATTGTTCTACTAGCCGAAATTTACAAATAATTTCCTTTAAAGGATTAACAATGGGGCTCGTAGTTCACTTAAACTTGAAGAGCAAAAAATTGGCGAATTGTTCTGTTTGGACGCTTTGCATATATGTTTCTTGGACTATATAGAAGCAATATATACAATGATTTCAACAGTCTACCTGTTCCATTCATTGTTCTACTTGTCGAAATTTACAAATAATTTCCTTTAAAGGATTAACCGTTAGGCTCATTGTTCACTTAAACTTGAAGAACAAAAAATTAGCGAATGGAACTATTTGAATGCTTTGCATATAAGTTTCTTAGACTATATAGAAGCAATATATATACAAAGATTTCAAACGTCTACCTGTTCCATTCATTGTTTTACTTGTCGAAAGTTAGAAATAATTTCAGTTAAAGGAATAACATTGGGGATCGTAGTTCACTTAAACTTGAAGAACAAAAAATTGGCGAATTGTTCTGTTTGGATGCTTTGCACATATGTTTCTTAGACTATATAGAAGCAATATATACAATGATTTCAACAGTCTACCTGTTCCATTCATTGTTCTACTTGTCGAAATTTACAACTAATTTCCTTTAAAGGATTAACAATGGGGCTCGTTGTTCACTTACACTTGAAGAACAGTGATTTGGCGACTGGTACTGTTTGGATGCTTTGCATATATGTTTCTTAGGCTATACTGAAGCAATATATACAATGATTTCAACCGTCTACCTGTTCCATTCATTGTTTTACTTGTCGAAAGTTACAAAGAATTTCCGTTAAAGGATTAACAATGGGGATCGTAGTTCACTTAAACTTGAAGAACAATAAATTGGCGAATTGTACTGTTTGGATGCTTTGCACATATGTTTCTTAGACTATATAGAAGCAATATATACAATGATTTCAACAGTCTACCTGTTCCATTCATTGTTCTACTTGTCGAAATTTACAACTAATTTCCTTTAAAGAATTAACAATGGGGCTCGTAGTTCACTTAAACTTGAAGAACAAAAAATTGGCGAATTGTACTGTTTGGATGCTATGCATATATGTTTCTTAGACTATATAGAAGCTATATATATATAATGATTTCAACCGTCTACCTGTTCCATTCATTGTTCTACATGTCGAAAGTTAAAAATAATTTCCGTTTCATGATTATCAATGGGGCTCGTTGTTCACTTAAACTTGAAGAACAAAAAATTGGCGAATGGTACTGTTTGGATGCTTTGCATATATGTTTCTTAGACTATATAGAAGCAATATATACAAAGATTTCAACCGTCTAAGTCTTCCAATCATTGTTCAACTTGTAGAAAGTGACAATTAATTTCCGTTAAAGGATTAACAATGGGGCTCATTGTTCACTTAAACTTGAAGAACAAAAAATTGGCGAATGGTACTGTTTGGATGCTTTGCATATATGTTTCTTAGACTATATAGAAGCAATATATACATTGATTTCAACCGGCTACCAGTTCCATTCATTGTTCTACTTCTCGCAAGTTACAAATAATTTCCGTTAAAGTATTAACAATGGGGCTCGTAGTTCATTTAAACTTGAAGAACAAAAAATTAGCGAATGGTACTGTTTGGATGCTTTGCATATATGTTTCTTAGACTATTTAGAAGCAATATATACAATGATTTCAACCGTCTACCTATTCCATTCATTGTTCTACATGCCGAAATTTACAAATAATTTCCTTTAAAGGATTAACAATGGGGCTCGTAGTTCACTTAAACATGAAGAACAAAAAATTGGCGAATGGTACTGTTTGGATGCTTTGCATATATGTTTCTTAGACTATATAGAAGCAATATATACAAAGATTTCAACCGTCTACCTGTTCCATTCATTGTTCTACTTGTCGAAAGTTACAAATAATTTCCGATAACGGATTAACCATTGGGGCTCATTGTTCACTTAAACTTGAAGAACAAAAGATTGGCGAATGGTACTGTTTGGATGCTTTGCATATATGTTTCTTAGACTATATAGAAGCAATATATACAAAGATTTCAACCGTCTACCTGTTCCATTCATTGTTCTACTTGTCGAAAGTTACAATTAATTTCCGTTAAAGAATTAACAATGGGGCTCGTCGTTCACTTAAACTTGAAGAACAAAAAATTGGCGAATGGTACTGTCTGGATGCTTTGCATATATGTTTCTTAGACTATATAGAAGCAATATATACATTGATTTCAACCGGCTACCAGTTCCATTCATTGTTCTACTTCTCGCAAGTTACAAATAATTTCCGTTAAAGTATTAACAATGGGGCTCGTAGTTCACTTAAACTTGAAGAACAAAAAATTAGCGAATGGTACTGTTTGGATGCTTTGCATATATGTTTCTTAGATTATATAGAAGCAATATATACAAAGATTTCAACCGTCTAAATGTTCCATTCATTGTTCTACTAGCCGAAATTTACAAATAATTTCCTTTAAAGGATTAACAATGGGGCTCGTAGTTCACTTAAACTTGAAGAGCAAAAAATTGGCGAATTGTTCTGTTTGGACGCTTTGCATATATGTTTCTTGGACTATATAGAAGCAATATATACAATGATTTCAACAGTCTACCTGTTCCATTCATTGTTCTACTTGTCGAAATTTACAAATAATTTCCTTTAAAGGATTAACCGTTAGGCTCATTGTTCACTTAAACTTGAAGAACAAAAAATTAGCGAATGGAACTATTTGAATGCTTTGCATATAAGTTTCTTAGACTATATAGAAGCAATATATATACAAAGATTTCAAACGTCTACCTGTTCCATTCATTGTTTTACTTGTCGAAAGTTAGAAATAATTTCAGTTAAAGGAATAACATTGGGGATCGTAGTTCACTTAAACTTGAAGAACAAAAAATTGGCGAATTGTTCTGTATGGATGCTTTGCACATATGTTTCTTAGACTATATAGAAGCAATATATACAATGATTTCAACAGTCTACCTGTTCCATTCATTGTTCTACTTGTCGAAATTTACAACTAATTTCCTTTAAAGGATTAACAATGGGGCTCGTTGTTCACTTACACTTGAAGAACAGTGATTTGGCGACTGGTACTGTTTGGATGCTTTGCATATATGTTTCTTAGGCTATACTGAAGCAATATATACAATGATTTCAACCGTCTACCTGTTCCATTCATTGTTTTACTTGTCGAAAGTTATAAAGAATTTCCGTTAAAGGATTAACAATGGGGATCGTAGTTCACTTAAACTTGAAGAACAATAAATTGGCGAATTGTACTGTTTGGATGCTTTGCACATATGTTTCTTAGACTATATAGAAGCAATATATACAATGATTTCAACAGTCTACCTGTTCCATTCATTGTTCTACTTGTCGAAATTTACAACTAATTTCCTTTAAAGAATTAACAATGGGGCTCGTAGTTCACTTAAACTTGAAGAACAAAAAATTGGCGAATTGTACTGTTTGGATGCTATGCATATATGTTTCTTAGACTATATAGAAGCTATATATATATAATGATTTCAACCGTCTACCTGTTCCATTCATTGTTCTACATGTCGAAAGTTAAAAATAATTTCCGTTTCATGATTATCAATGGGGCTCGTTGTTCACTTAAACTTGAAGAACAAAAAATTGGCGAATGGTACTGTTTGGATGCTTTGCATATATGTTTCTTAGACTATATAGAAGCAATATATACAAAGATTTCAACCGTCTAAGTCTTCCAATCATTGTTCAACTTGTAGAAAGTGACAATTAATTTCCGTTAAAGGATTAACAATGGGGCTCATTGTTCACTTAAACTTGAAGAACAAAAAATTGGCGAATGGTACTGTTTGGATGCTTTGCATATATGTTTCTTAGACTATATAGAAGCAATATATACATTGATTTCAACCGGCTACCAGTTCCATTCATTGTTCTACTTCTCGCAAGTTACAAATAATTTCCGTTAAAGTATTAACAATGGGGCTCGTAGTTCATTTAAACTTGAAGAACAAAAAATTAGCGAATGGTACTGTTTGGATGCTTTGCATATATGTTTCTTAGACTATTTAGAAGCAATATATACAATGATTTCAACCGTCTACCTATTCCATTCATTGTTCTACATGCCGAAATTTACAAATAATTTCCTTTAAAGGATTAACAATGGGGCTCGTAGTTCACTTAAACATGAAGAACAAAAAATTGGCGAATGGTACTGTTTGGATGCTTTGCATATATGTTTCTTAGACTATATAGAAGCAATATATACAAAGATTTCAACCGTCTACCTGTTCCATTCATTGTTCTACTTGTCGAAAGTTACAAATAATTTCCTTTAAAGGATTAACAATGGGGCGCGTTGTTCACTTAAACTTGAAGAACAATAAATTGGCGATTTGTGCTGTTTGGATGCTTTGCATATATGTTTCTTAGACTATATAGAAGCAATATATACAAAGATTTCAACCGTCTACCTGTTCCATTCATTGTTCTACTTGTCGAAAGTTACAAATAATTTCCGATAACGGATTAACAATGGGGATCGTTGTTTACTTAAACTTGACGAACAAAAAATTGGCGAATTGTACTGTTTGGATGCTTTGCATATATGTTTCTTAGACTATTTAGAAGCAATATATACAATGATTTCAACCGTCTACCTATTCCATTCATTGTTCTACATGCCGAAATTTACAAATAATTTCCTTTAAAGGATTAACAATGGGGCTCGTAGTTCACTTAAACATGAGGAACGAAAAATTGGCGAATGGTACTGTTTGGATGCTTTGCATATATGTTTCTTAGACTATATAGAAGCAATATATACAAAGATTTCAACCGTCTACCTGTTCCATTCATTGTTCTACTTGTCGAAAGTTACAAATAATTTCCTTTAAAGGATTAACAATGGGGCGCGTTGTTCACTTAAACTTGAAGAACAATAAATTGGCGAATTGTGCTGTTTGGATGCTTTGCATATATGTTTCTTAGACTATATAGAAGCAATATATACAAAGATTTCAACCGTCTACCTGTTCCATTCATTGTTCTACTTGTCGAAAGTTACAAATAATTTCCGATAACGGATTAACCATTGGGGCTCATTGTTCACTTAAACTTGAAGAACAAAAGATTGGCGAATGGTACTGTTTGGATGCTTTGCATATATGTTTCTTATACTATATAGAAGTAATAGATACAAAGATTTCAACCGTCTACCTGTTCCATTCAATGTTCTACTTGTCGAAAGTTACAAATAATTTCCGATAAAGGATTAACCATTTGGGCTCATTGTTCACTTAAACTTGAAGAACAAAATATTGGCGAATTGTACTGTTTGGATGCTTTGCACATATGTTTCTTAGACTACATAGAAGCAATATATACAAAGATTTCAACCGTCTACGTGTTCCAATCATTGTTCTACTTGTCGAAATTTACAGATAATTTCCTTTAAAGGATTAACAATGGGGCTCGTTGTTCACTTAAACTTGAAGAACAAAAAAGTGGCGAATGGTACTGCTTGGATGCTTTGCATATATGTTTCTTAGACTATAAGGAAGCATTATATACATTGATTTCAACCGTCTACCTGTTCCATTCATTGTTCTACTTGTCGAAAATTACAAATAATTTCCGATAAAGGATTAACCATTGGGGCTCATTGTTCACTTAAACTTGAAGAACAAAAAATTGGCGAATGGTACTGTTTGGATGCTTTGCATATATGTTTCTTAGACTATATGGAAGCAATATATACAAAGATTTCAACCGTCTGTGTGTTCCAATCATTGTTCTACTTGTAGAAAGTTACAATTAATTTCCGTTAAAGGATTAACAATGGGGCTCGTAGTTCACTTAAACTTGAAGAACAAAAAATTGGCGAATTGTACTGTTTGGATGCTTTGCATATATGTTTCGTAGGTTATATAGAAGCAATATATACAATGATTTCAACCGTCTACCTGATCCATTCATTGTTCTACTTGTCGAAATTTACAAATAATTTCCTTTAAAGGATTAACAATGGGGCTCGTAGTTCACTTAAACTTGAAGAACAAAAAATTGGCGAATGGTACTGTTTGGATGCTTTGCATATATGTTTCTTAGACTATATAGAAGCAATATATACAAAGATTTCAACCATCTACCTGTTCCATTCATTGTTCTACTTGTTGAAAGTTACAAATAATTTCCGATAACGGATTAACCATTGGGGCTCATTGTTCACTTAAACTTGAAGAACAAAAAATTGGCGAATTGTACTGTTTGGATGCTTTGCATATATGTTTCTTATACTATAAAGAAGCAATATATACAAAGATTTCAACCGTCTACCTGTTCCATTCGCTGTTCTACTTGTCGAAAGTTACAAATAATTTCCGTTAAGGGATTAACAATGGCGATCGTAGTTCACTTAAACTTGAAGAACAAAAAATTGGCGAATTGTACTGTTTGGATGCTTTGCGTACATGTTTCTTAGGCTATATGGAAGCAATATGTACAAAGATTTCAACCGTCTACGTGTTCCAATCATTGTTCTACTTGTCGAAATTTACAAATAATTTCCTTTAAAGGATTAACAATGGCGCTCGTTGTTCACTTAATCTTGAAGAACAAAAAAGGGGCGAATGGTACTGTTTGGATGCTTTGCATATATGTTTCTTAGACTATAAAGAAGCAATATATACATTGATTTCAACCGTCTACCTGTTCCATTTATTGTTCTACTTGTCGCAAGTTACAAATAATTTCCGTTAAAGTATTAACAATGGGGCTCGTAGTTCACTTAAACTTGAAGATCAAATAATTGGCGAATTGTACTGTTTGGATGCTTTGCATATATGTTTCTTAGACTATATAGATGCAATATATACAAAGATTTCAACCGTCTACCTGTTCCAT
Organism: Cerceris ruficornis; assembly: GCA_963989415.1. Taxonomy (NCBI): domain Eukaryota; kingdom Metazoa; phylum Arthropoda; class Insecta; order Hymenoptera; family Crabronidae; genus Cerceris; species Cerceris ruficornis. The sequence continues at coordinate 443,811 of CAXDIW010000516.1, forward strand.
TCATTGTTCTACTTGTCGAAAGTTACAAATAATTTCCTTTAAAGGATTAACAATGGGGCTCGTTGTTCACTTAAACTTGAAGAACAATAAATTGGCGAATTGTACTGTTTGGATGCTTTGCATATATGTTTCTTAGAATATATAGAAGCAATATATACAAAGATTTCAACCGTCTACCTGTTCCATTCATTGTTCTACTTGTCGAAAGTTACAATTAATTTCCGTTAAAGGATTAACAATGGGGCTCGTCGTTCACTTAAACTTGAAGAACAAAAAATTGGCGAATGGTACTGTTTGGATGCTTTACATATATGTTTCTTAGACTATATAGAAGCAATATATACATTGATTTCAACCGGCTACCAGTTCCATTCATTGTTCTACTTCTCGCAAGTTACAAATAATTTCCGTTAAAGTATTAACAATGGGGCTCGTAGTTCACTTAAACTTGAAGAACAAAAAATTGGCGAATGGTACTGTTTGGATGCTTTGCATATATGTTTCTTAGATTATATAGAAGCAATATATACAAAGATTTCAACCGTCTACCTGTTCCATTCATTGTTCTACTTGTCGAAAGTTACAAATAATTTCCTTTAAAGGATTAACAATGGAGCTCGCAGTTCACTTAAACTTGAAGAACAAAAAATTGGCGAATGGTACTGTTTGGATGCTTTGCATATATGTTTCTTATACTATATAGAAGCAATAGATACAAAGATTTCAACCGTCTAACTGTTCCATTCAATGTTCTACTTGTCGAAAGTTACAAATAATTTCCGATAAAGGATTAACAATGGGGCTCATTGTTCACTTAAACTTGAAGAACAAAAAATTGGCGAATGGTACTGTTTGGATGCTTTGCATATATGTTGCAATATATACAAAGATTTCAATCGTCTGCGTGTTCCAATCATTGTTCTACTTGTAGAACGTTACAAATAATTTCCGTTAAAGGATTAACAATGGGGCTCGTAGTTCACTTAAACTTGAAGAACAAAAAATTGGCGAATTGTACTGTTTGGATGCTTTGCATATATGTTTCGTAGGTTATATAGAAGCAATATATACAATGATTTCAACCGTCTACCTGATCCATTCATTGTTCTACTTGTCGAAATTTACAAATAATTTCCTTTAAAGGATTAACAATGGGGCTCGTTGTTCACATAAACTTGAAGAACAAAAAATTGGCGAATGGTACTGTTTGGATGCTTTGCATATATGTTTCTTAGATTATATAGAAGCAATATATACAAAGATTTCAACCGTCTACCTGTTCCATTCATTGTTCTACTTGTCGAAAATTACAAATAATTTCCGATAAAGGATTAACCATTGGGGCTCATTGTTCACTAAACTTGAAGAACAAAAAATTGTCGAATTGTTCTGTTTGGATGCTTTGCATATATGTTTCTTAGACTATATAGAAGCAATATATACAATAATTTCAACCGTCTACCTGTTCCATTCATTGTTCTACTTGTAGAAAGTTACAATTAATTTCCGTCAAGGGATTAACAATGGGGATCGTAGTTTACTTAAACTTGAAGAACAAAAAATTGGCGAATTGTACTGTTTGGATGCTTTGCATATATGTTTCTTAGACTATTTAGAAGCAATATATACAATGATTTCAACAGTCTACCTGTTCCATTCATTGTTCTACTTGTCGAAATTTACAAATAATTTCCTTTAAAGGATTAACAATGGGGCTCGTTGTTCACATAAACTTGAAGAACAAAAAATTGGCGAATGGTACTGTTTGGATGCTTTGCATATATGTTTCTTAAATTATATAGAAGCAATATATACAAAGATTTCAACCGTCTACCTGTTCCATTCATTGTTCTACTTGTCGAAAATTACAAATAATTTCCGATAAAGGATTAACCATTGGGGCTCATTGTTCACTTAAACTTGAAGAACAAAAAATTGGCGAATTGTACTGTTTGGATGCTTTGCATATATGTTTCTTATACTATAAAGAAGCAATATATACAAAGATTTCAACCGTCTACCTGTTCCATTCACTGTTCTACTTGTCGAAAGTTACAAATAATTTCCGTTAAGGGATTAACAATGGGGATCGTAGTTCACTTAAACTTGAAGAACAAGAAATTGGCGAATTGTACTGTTTGGATGCTTTGCGTACATGTTTCTTAGACTATATGGAAGCAATATATACAAAGATTTCAACCGTCTACGTGTTCCAATCATTGTTCTACTTGTCGAAGTTTACAATTAATTTCCGTTAAAGGATTAACAATGGGGCTCGTCGTTCACTTAAACTTGAAGAACAAAAAATTGGCGAATGGTACTGTTTGGATGCTTTGCGTACATGTTTCTTAGACTATATGGAAGCAATATATACAAAGATTTCAACCGTCTACCTATTCCATTCATTGTTCTACTTGTCGAAAGTTACAATTAATTTCCGTTAAAGGATTAACAATGGGGCTCGTCGTTCACTTAAACTTGAAGAACAAAAAATTGGCGAATGGTACTGTTTGGATGCTTTGCATATATGTTTCTTAGACTATATAGAAGCAATATATACAATGATTTCAACCGTCTACCTGTTCCATTCATTGTTCTACTTGTCGAAAGTTACAAATAATTTCCGTTAAGGGATTAACAATGGGGATCGTAGTTTACTTAAACTTGACGAACAAAAAATTGGCGAATTGTACTGTTTGGATGCTTTGCATATATGTTTCTTAGACTATTTAGAAGCAATATATACAATGATTTCAACCGTCTACCTATTCCATTCATTGTTCTACATGCCGAAATTTACAAATAATTTCCTTTAAAGGATTAACAATGGGGCTCGTAGTTCACTTAAACATGAGGAACGAAAAATTGGCGAATGGTACTGTTTGGATGCTTTGCATATATGTTTCTTAGACTATATAGAAGCAATATATACAAAGATTTCAACCGTCTACCTGTTCCAGTCATTGTTCTACTTGTCGAAAGTTACAAATAATTTCCTTTAAAGGATTAACAATGGGGCGCGTTGTTCACTTAAACTTGAAGAACAATAAATTGGCGAATTGTACTGTTTGGATGCTTTGCATATATGTTTCTTAGACTATATAGAAGCAATATATACAAAGATTTCAACCGTCTACCTGTTCCATTCATTGTTCTACTTGTCGAAAGTTACAAATAATTTCCGATAACGGATTAACCATTGGGGCTCATTGTTCACTTAAACTTGAAGAACAAAAGATTGGCGAATGGTACTGTTTGGATGCTTTGCATATATGTTTCTTATACTATATAGAAGTAATAGATACAAAGATTTCAACCGTCTACCTGTTCCATTCAATGTTCTACTTGTCGAAAGTTACAAATAATTTCCGATAAAGGATTAACCATTTGGGCTCATTGTTCACTTAAACTTGAAGAACAAAATATTGGCGAATTGTACTGTTTGGATGCTTTGCACATATGTTTCTTAGACTACATAGAAGCAATATATACAAAGATTTCAACCGTCTACGTGTTCCAATCATTGTTCTACTTGTCGAAATTTACAGATAATTTCCTTTAAAGGATTAACAATGGGGCTCGTTGTTCACTTAAACTTGAAGAACAAAAAAGTGGCGAATGGTACTGCTTGGATGCTTTGCATATATGTTTCTTAGACTATAAGGAAGCATTATATACATTGATTTCAACCGTCTACCTGTTCCATTCATTGTTCTACTTGTCGAAAATTACAAATAATTTCCGATAAAGGATTAACCATTGGGGCTCATTGTTCACTTAAACTTGAAGAACAAAAAATTGGCGAATGGTACTGTTTGGATGCTTTGCATATATGTTTCTTAGACTATATGGAAGCAATATATACAAAGATTTCAACCGTCTGTGTGTTCCAATCATTGTTCTACTTGTAGAAAGTTACAATTAATTTCCGTTAAAGGATTAACAATGGGGCTCGTAGTTCACTTAAACTTGAAGAACAAAAAATTGGCGAATTGTACTGTTTGGATGCTTTGCATATATGTTTCGTAGGTTATATAGAAGCAATATATACAATGATTTCAACCGTCTACCTGATCCATTCATTGTTCTACTTGTCGAAATTTACAAATAATTTCCTTTAAAGGATTAACAATGGGGCTCGTAGTTCACTTAAACTTGAAGAACAAAAAATTGGCGAATGGTACTGTTTGGATGCTTTGCATATATGTTTCTTAGACTATATAGAAGCAATATATACAAAGATTTCAACCATCTACCTGTTCCATTCATTGTTCTACTTGTTGAAAGTTACAAATAATTTCCGATAACGGATTAACCATTGGGGCTCATTGTTCACTTAAACTTGAAGAACAAAAAATTGGCGAATTGTACTGTTTGGATGCTTTGCATATATGTTTCTTATACTATAAAGAAGCAATATATACAAAGATTTCAACCTTCTACCTGTTCCATTCGCTGTTCTACTTGTCGAAAGTTACAAATAATTTCCGTTAAGGGATTAACAATGGCGATCGTAGTTCACTTAAACTTGAAGAACAAAAAATTGGCGAATTGTACTGTTTGGATGCTTTGCGTACATGTTTCTTAGGCTATATGGAAGCAATATGTACAAAGATTTCAACCGTCTACGTGTTCCAATCATTGTTCTACTTGTCGAAATTTACAAATAATTTCCTTTAAAGGATTAACAATGGCGCTCGTTGTTCACTTAATCTTGAAGAACAAAAAAGGGGCGAATGGTACTGTTTGGATGCTTTGCATATATGTTTCTTAGACTATAAAGAAGCAATATATACATTGATTTCAACCGTCTACCTGTTCCATTTATTGTTCTACTTGTCGCAAGTTACAAATAATTTCCGTTAAAGTATTAACAATGGGGCTCGTAGTTCACTTAAACTTGAAGATCAAATAATTGGCGAATTGTACTGTTTGGATGCTTTGCATATATGTTTCTTAGACTATATAGATGCAATATATACAAAGATTTCAACCGTCTACCTGTTCCATTCATTGTTCTACTTGTCGAAAGTTACAAATAATTTCCTTTAAAGGATTAACAATGGGGCTCGTTGTTCACTTAAACTTGAAGAACAATAAATTGGCGAATTGTACTGTTTGGATGCTTTGCATATATGTTTCTTAGAATATATAGAAGCAATATATACAAAGATTTCAACCGTCTACCTGTTCCATTCATTGTTCTACTTGTCGAAAGTTACAAATAATTTCCGTTAAAGTATTAACAATGGGGCTCGTAGTTCACTTAAACTTGAAGAACAAAAAATTGGCGAATGGTACTGTTTGGATGCTTTGCATATATGTTTCTTAGATTATATAGAAGCAATATATACAAAGATTTCAACCGTCTACCTGTTCCATTCATTGTTCTACTTGTCGAAAGTTACAAATAATTTCCTTTAAAGGATTAACAATGGAGCTCGCAGTTCACTTAAACTTGAAGAACAAAAAATTGGCGAATGGTACTGTTTGGATGCTTTGCATATATGTTTCTTATACTATATAGAAGCAATAGATACAAAGATTTCAACCGTCTAACTGTTCCATTCAATGTTCTACTTGTCGAAAGTTACAAATAATTTCCGATAAAGGATTAACAATGGGGCTCATTGTTCACTTAAACTTGAAGAACAAAAAATTGGCGAATGGTACTGTTTGGATGCTTTGCATATATGTTGCAATATATACAAAGATTTCAATCGTCTGCGTGTTCCAATCATTGTTCTACTTGTAGAACGTTACAAATAATTTCCGTTAAAGGATTAACAATGGGGCTCGTAGTTCACTTAAACTTGAAGAACAAAAAATTGGCGAATTGTACTGTTTGGATGCTTTGCATATATGTTTCGTAGGTTATATAGAAGCAATATATACAATGATTTCAACCGTCTACCTGATCCATTCATTGTTCTACTTGTCGAAATTTACAAATAATTTCCTGTAAAGGATTAACAATGGGGCTCGTTGTTCACATAAACTTGAAGAACAAAAAATTGGCGAATGGTACTGTTTGGATGCTTTGCATATATGTTTCTTAGATTATATAGAAGCAATATATACAAAGATTTCAACCGTCTACCTGTTCCATTCATTGTTCTACTTGTCGAAAATTACAAATAATTTCCGATAAAGGATTAACCATTGGGGCTCATTGTTCACTAAACTTGCTGAACAAAAAATTGTCGAATTGTTCTGTTTGGATGCTTTGCATATATGTTTCTTAGACTATATAGAAGCAATATATACAATAATTTCAACCGTCTACCTGTTCCATTCATTGTTCTACTTGTAGAAAGTTACAATTAATTTCCGTCAAGGGATTAACAATGGGGATCGTAGTTTACTTAAACTTGAAGAACAAAAAATTGGCGAATTGTACTGTTTGGATGCTTTGCATATATGTTTCTTAGACTATTTAGAAGCAATATATACAATGATTTCAACAGTCTACCTGTTCCATTCATTGTTCTACTTGTCGAAATTTACAAATAATTTCCTTTAAAGGATTAACAATGGGGCTCGTTGTTCACATAAACTTGAAGAACAAAAAATTGGCGAATGGTACTGTTTGGATGCTTTGCATATATGTTTCTTAGATTATATAGAAGCAATATATACAAAGATTTCAACCGTCTACCTGTTCCATTCATTGTTCTACTTGTCGAAAACTACAAATAATTTCCGATAAAGGATTAACCATTGGGGCTCATTGTTCACTTAAACTTGAAGAACAAAAAATTGGCGAATTGTACTGTTTGGATGCTTTGCATATATGTTTCTTATACTATAAAGAAGCAATATATACAAAGATTTCAACCGTCTACCTGTTCCATTCACTGTTCTACTTGTCGAAAGTTACAAATAATTTCCGTTAAGGGATTAACAATGGGGATCGTAGTTCACTTAAACTTGAAGAACAAGAAATTGGCGAATTGTACTGTTTGGATGCTTTGCGTACATGTTTCTTAGACTATATGGAAGCAATATATACAAAGATTTCAACCGTCTACGTGTTCCAATCATTGTTCTACTTGTCGAAATTTACAAATAATTTCCTTTAAAGGATTAACAATGGGGCTCGTTGTTCACTTAAACTTGAAAAACAAAAAAGTGGCGAATGGTACTGTTTGGATGCTTTGCATATATGTTTCTTAGACTATAAAGAAGCAATATATACATTGATTTCAACCGTCTACCTGTTCCATTTATTGTTCTACTTGTCGCAAGTTACAAATAATTTCCGTTAAAGTATTAACAATGGGGCTCGTAGTTCACTTAAACTTGAAGATCAAATAATTGGCGAATTGTACTGTTTGGATGATTTGCATATATGTTTCTTAGACTATATAGAAGCAATATATACAATGATTTCAACCGTCTAACTATACCATTCATTGTTCTACTTGCCGAAATTTACAAATAATTTCCTTTAAAGGATTAACAATGGGGCTCGTAGTTCACTTAAACTTGAAGAACAAAAAATTGGCGAATGGTACTGTTTGGATGCTTTGCATATATGTTTCTTAGACTATATAGATGCAATATATACAAAGATTTCAACCGTCTACCTGTTCCATTCATTGTTCTACTTGTCGAAAGTTACAAATAATTTCCTTTAAAGGATTAACAATGGGGCTCGTTGTTCACTTAAACTTGAAGAACAATAAATTGGCAAATTGTACTGTTTGGATGCTTTGCATATATGTTTCTTAGGCTATACTGAAGCAATATATACAATGATTTCAACCGTCTACCTGTTCCATTCATTGTTTTACTTGTCGAAAGTTAGAAATAATTTCCGTTAAAGGAATAACAATGGGGATCGTAGTTCACTTAAACTTGAAGAACAATAAATTGGCGAATTGTACTGTTTGGATGATTTGCACATATGTTTCTTAGACTATATAGAAGCAATATATACAATGATTTCAACCGTCTACCTGTTCCATTCATTGTTCTACTCGTCGAAATTTACAAATAATTTCCTTTAAAGGATTAACAATGGGGCTCGTAGTTCACTTGAACTTGAAGAACAAAAAATTAGCGAATGGTACTATTTGGATGCTTTGCATATATGTTTCTTAGACAATATAGAAGCAATATATACAATGATATCCATCGTCAACCTGTTCTATTCATTGTTCTACTTGTAGAAAGTTACAATTAATTTCCGTTAAAGGATTAACAATGGGGCTCGTAGTTCACTTAAACTTGAAGAACAAACAATTGGCGACTTGTACTGTTTGGATGCTTTGCATATATATTTCTTAGGCTATACTGAAGCAATATATACAATGATTTCAACCGTCTACCTGTTCCATTCATTGTTCTACTTGTTGAAATTTACAAATAATTTGCTTTAAAGGATTAACAATGGGGCTCATAGTTCACTTAAACTTGAAGAACAAAAAATTGGCGAATTGTACTGTTTGGATGCTTTGCATATATGTTTCTTATACTATATAGAAGCAATATATACAAAGATTTCAACCGTATACCTGTTCCATTCACTGTTCTACTTGTCGAAAGTTACAAATAATTTCCGATAAAGGATTAACAATGGGGCTCATTGTTCACTTAAAATTGAAGAACAAAAAATTGGCGAATGGTACTGTTTGGATACTTTGCATATATGTTTCTTATACTATATAGAAGCAATATATACAAAGATTTCAACCGTATACCTGTTCGATTCACTGTTCTACTTGTCGAAAGTTACAAATAATTTCCGATAAAGGATTAACAATGGGGCTCATTGTTCACTTAAAATTGAAGAACAAAAAATTGGCGAATGGTACTGTTTGGATGCTTTGCATATATGTTTCTTAGACTATGTAGAAGCAATATATACAATTATTTCAACCGTCTACCTATTCCATTCATTGTTCTACTAGCCGAAATTTACAAATAATTTCCTTTAAAGGATTAACAATTGGGCTCGTAGTTCACTTAAACTTGAAGAGCAAAAAATTGGCGAATTGTTCTGTTTGGACGCTTTGCATATATGTATCTTGGACTATATAGAAGCAATATATATAATGATTTCAACAGTCTACCTGTTCCATTCATTGTTCTACTTGTCGAAATTTACAAATAATTTCCTTTAAAGGATTAACCGTTGGGGCTCATTGTTCACTTAAACTTGAACAACAAAAAATTGGCGAATGGTACTGTTTGGATGCTTTGCGTACATGTTTCTTAGACTATATGGAAGCAATATATACAAAGATTTCAACCGTCTACGTGTTCCAATCATTGTTCTACTTGTCGAAATTTACAAATAATTTCCTTTAAAGGATTAACAATGGGGCTCATTGTTCACTAAAACTTGAAGAACAAAAAATTGGCGAATGGTACTGTTTGGATGATTCGCAAATCTGTTTCTTAGACTATATAGAAGCAATATATACAATGATTTCAACCGTCTACCTGTTCCATTCATTGTTCTACTTGTCGAAATTTACAAATAATTTCCTTTAAAGGATTAACCGTTGGGGCTCATTGTTCACTTAAACTTGAACAACAAAAAATTGGCGAATGGTACTGTTTGGATGCTTTGCGTACATGTTTCTTAGACTATATGGAAGCAATATATACAAAGATTTCAACCGTCTACGTGTTTCAATCATTGTTCTACTTGTCGAAATTTACAAATAATTTCCTTTAAAGGATTAACAATGGGGCTCATTGTTCACTTAAACTTGAAGAACAAAAAATTGGCGAATGGTACTGTTTGGATGATTCGCAAATATGTTTCTTAGACTATATAGAAGCAATATAGACAATGATTTCAACCGTCTACCTATTCCATTCATTGTTCCACTTGCCGAAATTTACAAATAATTTCCTTTAAAGGATTAACAATGGGGCTCGTAGTTCACTTAAACTTGAAGAGCAAAAAATTGGCGAATTGTACTGTTTGGACGCTATGCATATATGTTTCTTAGACTATATAGAAGCAATATATACAATGATTTCAACAGTCTACCTGTTCCATTCATTGTTCTACTTGTCGAAATTTACAAATAGTTTCCTTTAAAGGATTAACAATGGGGCTCGTAGTTCACTTAAACTTGAAGAACAAAAAATTGGCGAATGGTACTGTTTGGATGCTTTGAATATATGTTTCTTAGATTATATAGAAGCAATATATACAAAGATTTCAACCGTCTACCTGTTCCATTCATTGTTCTACTTGTCGAAAATTACAAGTAATTTCCGATAAAGGATTAACCATTGGGGCTCATTGTTCACTTAAACTTGAAGAACAAGAAATTGGCGAATGGTACTGTTTGGATGCTTTGCGTACATGTTTCTTAGACTATATGGAAGCAATATATACAAAGATTTCAACCGTCTACGTGTTCCAATCATTGTTCTACTTGTAGAAAGTTACAATTAATTTCCGTTAAAGGATTAACAATGGGGCTCGTAGTTCACTTAAACTTGAAGAACAAAAAATTGGCGAATTGTACTGTTTGGATGCTTTGCATATATGTTTCGTAGGCTATATAGAAGCAATATATACAATGATTTCAACCGTCTACCTGATCCATTCATTGTTCTACTTGTCGAAAATTACAAATAATTTCCGATGAAGGATTAACCATTGGGGCTCATTGTTCACTTAAACTTGAAGAACAAAAAATTGGCGAATTGTACTGTTTGGATGCTTTGCATATATGTTTCGTAGGCTATATAGAAGCAATATATACAATGATTTCAACAGTCTACCTGTTCCATTCATTGTTCTACTTGTCGAAATTTACAAATAATTTCCTTTAAAGGATTAACCGTTGGGGCTCATTGTTCACTTAAACTTGAAGAACAAAAAATTGGCGAATGGTACTGTTTGGATGCTTTGCATATATGTTTCTTAGACTATATAGAAGCAATATATACAATGATTTCAACCGTCTACCTATTCCATTCATTGTTCTACTAGCCGAAATTTACAAATAATTTCCTTTAAAGGATTAACAATGGGGCTCGTAGTTCACTTAAACTTGAAGAACAAAAAATTGGCGAATTGTACTGTTTGGATGCTTTGCATATATGTTTCGTAGGCTATATAGAAGCAATATATACAATGATTTCAACCGTCTACCTATTCCATTCATTGTTCTACTAGCCGAAATTTACAAATAATTTCCTTTAAAGGATTAACAATTGGGCTCGTAGTTCACTTAAACTTGAAGAGCAAAAAATTGGCGAATTGTTCTGCTTGGACGCTTTGCATATATGTTTCTTGGACTATATAGAAGCAATATATACAATGATTTCAACAGTCTACCTGTTCCATTCATTGTTCTACTTGTCGAAATTTACAAATAATTTCCTTTAAAGGATTAACCGTTGGGGCTCATTGTTCACTTAAACTTGAAGAACAAAAAATTGGCGAATGGTACTGTTTGGATGCTTTGCGTACATGTTTCTTAGACTATATGGAAGCAATATATACAAAGATTTCAACCGTCTACGTGTTTCAATCATTGTTCTACTTGTCGAAATTTACAAATAATTTCCTTTAAAGGATTAACATTGGGGCTCGTTGTTCACTTAAACTTGAAGAACAAAAAATTGGCGAATGGTACTGTTTGGATGCTTTGCACATATGTTTCTTAGACTATATAGGAGCAATATATACAAAGATTTCAACCGTCTACCTATTCCATTCATTGTTCTACTAGCCGAAATTTACAAATAATTTCCTTTAAAGGATTAACAATTGGGCTCGTAGTTCACTTAAACTTGAAGAGCAAAAAATTGGCGAATTGTTCTGCTTGGACGCTTTGCATATATGTTTCTTGGACTATATAGAAGCAATATATACAATGATTTCAACAGTCTACCTGTTCCATTCATTGTTCTACTTGTCGAAATTTACAAATAATTTCCTTTAAAGGATTAACCGTTGGGGCTCATTGTTCACTTAAACTTGAAGAACAAAAAATTGGCGAATGGTACTGTTTGGATGCTTTGCGTACATGTTTCTTAGACTATATGGAAGCAATATATACAAAGATTTCAACCGTCTACGTGTTTCAATCATTGTTCTACTTGTCGAAATTTACAAATAATTTCCTTTAAAGGATTAACATTGGGGCTCGTTGTTCACTTAAACTTGAAGAACAAAAAATTGGCGAATGGTACTGTTTGGATGCTTTGCACATATGTTTCTTAGACTATATAGGAGCAATATATACAAAGATTTCAACCGTCTACGGGTTCCAATCATTGTTCTACTTGTAGAAATTTACAATTAATTTCCGTTAAAGGATTAACAATGGGGCTCATTGTTCACTTAAACTTGAAGAACAAAAAATTGGCGAATGGTACTGTTTGGATGATTCGCAAATATGTTTCTTAGACTATTTAGGAGCAATATATAGAAAGATTTCACCCGTCTACCTGTACTATTCATTGTTCGACTTGTAGAAAGTCACAAATAATTTCCATTTCATGATTATCAATGGGGCTCGCTGTTCACTTAAACTTGAAGAACAATAAATTGGCGAATTGTACTGTTTGGATGCTATGCATATATGTTTCTTAGACTATATAGAAGCAATATATATATAATGATTTCAACAGTCTACCTGTTCCATTCATTGTTCTACATGTCGAAAGTTACAAATAATTTCCGTTTCATGATTATCAATGGGGCTCGTTGTTCACTTAAACTTGAAGAACAAAAAATTGGCGAATGGTACTGTTTGGATGCTTTGCATATATGTTTCTTAGACTATATAGAAGCAATATATACAAAGATTTCAACCGTCTAAGTCTTCCAATCATTGTTCTACTTGTAGAAAGTTACAATTAATTTCCGTTAAAGGATTAACAATGGGGCTCATTGTTCACTTAAACTTGAAGAACAAAAAATTGGCGAATGGTACTGTTTGGATGCTTTGCATATATGTTTCTTAGACTATATGGAAGCAATATATACAATTATTTCAACCGTTTACCTGTTCCATTCATTGTTCTACATGTTGAAAGTTACAAATAATTTCCGTTTCATGATTATCAATGGGGCTCGTTGTTCACTTAAACTTGAAGAACAAAAAATTGGCGAATGGTACTGTTTGGATGCTTTGAATATATGTTTCTTAGATTATATAGAAGCAATATATACAAAGATTTCAACCGACTACCTGTTCCATTCATTGTTCTACTTGTCGAAAATTACAAGTAATTTCCGATAAAGGATTAACCATTGGGGCTCATTGTTCACTTAAACTTGAAGAACAAGAAATTGGCGAATGGTACTGTTTGGATGCTTTGCGTACATGTTTCTTAGACTATATGGAAGCAATATATACAAAGATTTCAACCGTCTACGCGTTCCAATCATTGTTCTACTTGTAGAAAGTTACAATTAATTTCCGTTAAAGGATTAACAATGGGGCTCGTAGTTCACTTAAACTTGAAGAACAAAAAATTGGCGAATTGTACTGTTTGGATGCTTTGCATATATGTTTCGTAGGCTATATAGAAGCAATATATACAATGATTTCAACCGTCTACCTGATCCATTCATTGTTCTACTTGTCGAAAATTACAAATAATTACCGATGAAGGATTAACCATTGGGGCTCATTGTTCACTTAAACTTGAAGAACAAAAAATTGGCGAATTGTACTGTTTGGATGCTTTGCATATATGTTTCGTAGGCTATATAGAAGCAATATATACAATGATTTCAACAGTCTACCTGTTCCATTCATTGTTCTACTTGTCGAAATTTACAAATAATTTCCTTTAAAGGATTAACCGTTGGGGCTCATTGTTCACTTAAACTTGAAGAACAAAAAATTGGCGAATGGTACTGTTTGGATGCTTTGCATATATGTTTCTTAGACTATATAGAAGCAATATATACAATGATTTCAACCGTCTACCTATTCCATTCATTGTTCTACTAGCCGAAATTTACAAATAATTTCCTTTAAAGGATTAACAATGGGGCTCGTAGTTTACTTAAACTTGAAGAACAAGAAATTGGCGAATTGTACTGTTTGGATGCTTTGCATATATGTTTCTTAGACTATATAGAACCAATATAGACAATGATTTCAACCGTCTACCTATTCCATTCATTGTTCCACTTGCCGAAATTTACAAATAATTTCCTTTAAAGGATTAACAATGGGGCTCGTAGTTCACTTAAACTTGAAGAGCAAAAAATTGGCGAATTGTACTGTTTGGACGCTATGCATATATGTTTCTTAGACTATATAGAAGCAATATATACAATGATTTCAACAGTCTACCTGTTCCATTCATTGTTCTACTTGTCGAAATTTACAAATAGTTTCCTTTAAAGGATTAACAATGGGGCTCGTAGTTCACTTAAACTTGAAGAACAAAAAATTGGCGAATGGTACTGTTTGGATGCTTTGAATATATGTTTCTTAGATTATATAGAAGCAATATATACAAAGATTTCAACCGTCTACCTGTTCCATTCATTGTTCTACTTGTCGAAAATTACAAGTAATTTCCGATAAAGGATTAACCATTGGGGCTCATTGTTCACTTAAACTTGAAGAACAAGAAATTGGCGAATGGTACTGTTTGGATGCTTTGCGTACATGTTTCTTAGACTATATGGAAGCAATATATACAAAGATTTCAACCGTCTACGTGTTCCAATCATTGTTCTACTTGTAGAAAGTTACAATTAATTTCCGTTAAAGGATTAACAATGGGGCTCGTAGTTCACTTAAACTTGAAGAACAAAAAATTGGCGAATTGTACTGTTTGGATGCTTTGCATATATGTTTCGTAGGCTATATAGAAGCAATATATACAATGATTTCAACCGTCTACCTGATCCATTCATTGTTCTACTTGTCGAAAATTACAAATAATTTCCGATGAAGGATTAACCATTGGGGCTCATTGTTCACTTAAACTTGAAGAACAAAAAATTGGCGAATTGTACTGTTTGGATGCTTTGCATATATGTTTCGTAGGCTATATAGAAGCAATATATACAATGATTTCAACAGTCTACCTGTTCCATTCATTGTTCTACTTGTCGAAATTTACAAATAATTTCCTTTAAAGGATTAACCGTTGGGGCTCATTGTTCACTTAAACTTGAAGAACAAAAAATTGGCGAATGGTACTGTTTGGATGCTTTGCATATATGTTTCTTAGACTATATAGAAGCAATATATACAATGATTTCAACCGTCTACCTATTCCATTCATTGTTCTACTAGCCGAAATTTACAAATAATTTCCTTTAAAGGATTAACAATGGGGCTCGTAGTTCACTTAAACTTGAAGAACAAAAAATTGGCGTATTGTACTGTTTGGATGCTTTGCATATATGTTTCGTAGGCTATATAGAAGCAATATATACAATGATTTCAACCGTCTACCTATTCCATTCATTGTTCTACTAGCCGAAATTTACAAATAATTTCCTTTGAAGGATTAACAATTGGGCTCGTAGTTCACTTAAACTTGAAGAGCAAAAAATTGGCGAATTGTTCTGCTTGGACGCTTTGCATATATGTTTCTTGGACTATATAGAAGCAATATATACAATGATTTCAACAGTCTACCTGTTCCATTCATTGTTCTACTTGTCGAAATTTACAAATAATTTCCTTTAAAGGATTAACCGTTGGGGCTCATTGTTCACTTAAACTTGAAGAACAAAAAATTGGCGAATGGTACTGTTTGGATGCTTTGCGTACATGTTTCTTAGACTATATGGAAGCAATATATACAAAGATTTCAACCGTCTACGTGTTTCAATCATTGTTCTACTTGTCGAAATTTACAAATAATTTCCTTTAAAGGATTAACATTGGGGCTCGTTGTTCACTTAAACTTGAAGAACAAAAAATTGGCGAATGGTACTGTTTGGATGCTTTGCACATATGTTTCTTAGACTATATAGGAGCAATATATTCAAAGATTTCAACCGTCTACGGGTTCCAATCATTGTTGTACTTGTAGAAATTTACAATTAATTTCCGTTAAAGGATTAACAATGGGGCTCATTGTTCACTTAAACTTGAAGAACAAAAAATTGGCGAATGGTACTGTTTGGATGATTCGCAAATATGTTTTTTAGACTATTTAGGAGCAATATATAGAAAGATTTCACCCGTCTACCTGTACTATTCATTGTTCGACTTGTAGAAAGTCACAAATAATTTCCATTTCATGATTATCAATGGGGCTCGCTGTTCACTTAAACTTGAAGAACAATAAATTGGCGAATTGTACTGTTTGGATGCTATGCATATATGTTTCTTAGACTATATAGAAGCAATATATATATAATGATTTCAACCGTCTACCTGTTCCATTCATTGTTCTACATGTCGAAAGTTACAAATAATTTCCGTTTCATGATTATCAATGGGGCTCGTTGTTCACTTAAACTTGAAGAACAAAAAATTGGCGAATGGTACTGTTTGGATGCTTTGCATATATGTTTCTTAGACTATATAGAAGCAATATATACAAAGATTTCAACCGTCTAAGTCTTCCAATCATTGTTCTACTTGTAGAAAGTTACAATTAATTTCCGTTAAAGGATTAACAATGGGGCTCATTGTTCACTTAAACTTGAAGAACAAAAAATTGGCGAATGGTACTGTTTGGATGCTTTGCATATATGTTTCTTAGACTATATGGAAGCAATATATACAATTATTTCAACCGTTTACCTGTTCCATTCATTGTTCTACATGTTGAAAGTTACAAATAATTTCCGTTTCATGATTATCAATGGGGCTCGTTGTTCACTTAAACTTGAAGAACAAAAAATTGGCGAATGGTACTGTTTGGATGCTTTGAATATATGTTTCTTAGATTATATAGAAGCAATATATACAAAGATTTCAACCGACTACCTGTTCCATTCATTGTTCTACTTGTCGAAAATTACAAGTAATTTCCGATAAAGGATTAACCATTGGGGCTCATTGTTCACTTAAACTTGAAGAACAAGAAATTGGCGAATGGTACTGTTTGGATGCTTTGCGTACATGTTTCTTAGACTATATGGAAGCAATATATACAAAGATTTCAACCGTCTACGTGTTCCAATCATTGTTCTACTTGTAGAAAGTTACAATTAATTTCCGTTAAAGGATTAACAATGGGGCTCGTAGTTCACTTAAACTTGAAGAACAAAAAATTGGCGAATTGTACTGTTTGGATGCTTTGCATATATGTTTCGTAGGCTATATAGAAGCAATATATACAATGATTTCAACCGTCTACCTGATCCATTCATTGTTCTACTTGTCGAAAATTACAAATAATTTCCGATGAAGGATTAACCATTGGGGCTCATTGTTCACTTAAACTTGAAGAACAAAAAATTGGCGAATTGTACTGTTTGGATGCTTTGCATATATGTTTCGTAGGCTATATAGAAGCAATATATACAATGATTTCAACAGTCTACCTGTTCCATTCATTGTTCTACTTGTCGAAATTTACAAATAATTTCCTTTAAAGGATTAACCGTTGGGGCTCATTGTTCACTTAAACTTGAAGAACAAAAAATTGGCGAATGGTACTGTTTGGATGCTTTGCATATATGTTTCTTAGACTATATAGAAGCAATATATACAATGATTTCAACCGTCTACCTATTCCATTCATTGTTCTACTAGCCGAAATTTACAAATAATTTCCTTTAAAGGATTAACAATGGGGCTCGTAGTTCACTTAAACTTGAAGAACAAAAAATTGGCGAATTGTACTGTTTGGATGCTTTGCATATATGTTTCGTAGGCTATATAGAAGCAATATATACAATGATTTCAACCGTCTACCTATTCCATTCATTGTTCTACTAGCCGAAATTTACAAATAATTTCCTTTAAAGGATTAATAATTGGGCTCGTAGTTCACTTAAACTTGAAGAGCAAAAAATTGGCGAATTGTTCTGCTTGGACGCTTTGCATATATGTTTCTTGGACTATATAGAAGCAATATATACAATGATTTCAACAGTCTACCTGTTCCATTCATTGTTCTACTTGTCGAAATTTACAAATAATTTCCTTTAAAGGATTAACCGTTGGGGCTCATTGTTCACTTAAACTTGAAGAACAAAAAATTGGCGAATGGTACTGTTTGGATGCTTTGCGTACATGTTTCTTAGACTATATGGAAGCAATATATACAAAGATTTCAACCGTCTACGTGTTTCAATCATTGTTCTACTTGTCGAAATTTACAAATAATTTCCTTTAAAGGATTAACATTGGGGCTCGTTGTTCACTTAAACTTGAAGAACAAAAAATTGGCGAATGGTACTGTTTGGATGCTTTGCACATATGTTTCTTAGACTATATAGGAGCAATATATACAAAGATTTCAACCGTCTACGGGTTCCAATCATTGTTCTACTTGTAGAAATTTACAATTAATTTCCGTTAAAGGATTAACAATGGGGCTCATTGTTCACTTAAACTTGAAGAACAAAAAATTGGCGAATGGTACTGTTTGGATGATTCGCAAATATGTTTCTTAGACTATTTAGGAGCAATATATAGAAAGATTTCACCCGTCTACCTGTACTATTCATTGTTCGACTTGTAGAAAGTCACAAATAATTTCCATTTCATGATTATCAATGGGGCTCGCTGTTCACTTAAACTTGAAGAACAATAAATTGGCGAATTGTACTGTTTGGATGCTATGCATATATGTTTCTTAGACTATATAGAAGCAATATATATATAATGATTTCAACCGTCTACCTGTTCCATTCATTGTTCTACATGTCGAAAGTTACAAATAATTTCCGTTTCATGATTATCAATGGGGCTCGATGTTCACTTAAACTTGAAGAACAAAAAATTGGCGAATGGTACTGTTTGGATGCTTTGCATATATGTTTCTTAGACTATATAGAAGCAATATATACAAAGATTTCAACCGTCTAAGTCTTCCAATCATTGTTCTACTTGTAGAAAGTTACAATTAATTTCCGTTAAAGGATTAACAATGGGGCTCGTAGTTCACTTAAACTTGAAGATCAAAAAATTGGCGATTGTTACTGTTTAGACGCTTTGCATATATGTTTCTTAGATTATATAGAAGCAATATATACAAAGATTTCAACCGTCTACCAGTTCCATTCATTGTTCTACTTGTCGAAAATTACAAATAATTTCCGATAAAGGATTAACCATTATGGCTCATCGTTCACTTAAACTTGAAGAACAAAAAATTGGCGGATGGTACTGTCTGGATGCTTTGCGTACATGTTTCTTAGACTATATGGAAGATATATACAAAGGTTTCAACCGTCTACGTGTTCCAATCGTTGTCCTACTTGTCGAAATTTACAAATAATTTCCTTTAAAGGATTAACAATGGGGCTCGTAGTTCGCTTAAACTTGAAGAACAAAAAATTGGCGAATGGTACTGTTTGGATGCTTTGCATATATGTTTCTTAGACTATATAGAAGCAATATATACAATAACTTCAACCGTCTACCTGATCCATTCATTGTTCTACTTGTCGAAATTTACAAATAATTTCCTTTGAAGGATTAACAATGGGGCTCGTAGTTCACTTAATCTTGAAGAACAAAAAATTGGCGAATGGTACTGTTTGGATGATTCGCAAATATGTTTCTTAGACTATTTAGGAGCAATATATAGAAAGATTTCACCCGTCTACCTGTACTATTCATTGTTCGACTTGTAGAAAGTCACAAATAATTTCCATTTCATGATTATCAATGGGGCTCGCTGTTCACTTAAACTTGAAGAACAATAAATTGGCGAATTGTACTGTTTGGATGCTATGCATATATGTTTCTTAGACTATATAGAAGCAATATATATATAATGATTTCAACCGTCTACCTGTTCCATTCATTGTTCTACATGTCGAAAGTTACAAATAATTTCCGTTTCATGATTATCAATGGGGCTCGTTGTTCACTTAAACTTGAAGAACAAAAAATTGGCGAATGGTACTGTTTGGATGCTTTGCATATATGTTTCTTAGACTATATAGAAGCAATATATACAAAGATTTCAACCGTCTACCTGTTCCATTCATTGTTCTACTAGCCGAAATTTACAAATAATTTCCTTTAAAGTATTAACAATGGGGCTCGTAGTTCACTTAAACTTGAAGAGCAAAAAATTGGCGAATTGTTCTGTTTGGATGCTTTGTATATATGTTTCTTAGACTATATAGAAGCAATATATACAAAGATTTCAACCGTCTACCTGTTCCATTCATTGTTCTACTTGTCGAAAGTTACAAATAATTTCCGATAACGTATTAACCATTGGGGCTCATTGTTCACTTAAACTTGACGAACAAAAAATTGGCGAATTGTACTGTTTGGATGCTTTGCATATATGTTTCTTATACTATATAGAAGCAATATATACAAAGATTTCAACCGTCTACCTGTTCCATTCACTGTTCTACTTGTCGAAAGTTACAAATAATTTCCGATAAAGGATTAACAATGGGGCTCATTGTTCACTTAAAATTGAAGAACAAAAAATTGGCGAATGGTACTGTTTGGATGCTTTGCGTATATGTTTCTTAGACTATATAGAATCAATATATACAATGATTTCAACCGTCTACCTATTCCATTCATTGTTCTACTAGCCGAAATTTACAAATAATTTCCTTTAAAGGATTAACAATGGGGCTCGTAGTTCACTTAAACTTGAAGAGCAAAAAATTGGCGAATTGTTCTGTTTGGACGCTTTGCAGATATGTTTCTTGGACTATATAGAAGCAATATATACAATGATTTCAACAGTCTACCTGTTCCATTCATTGTTCTACTTGTCGAAATTTACAAATAATTTCCTTTAAAGGATTAACCGTTAGGCTCATTGTTCACTTAAACTTGAAGAACAAAAAATTAGCGAATTGTACTGTTTGGATGCTTTGCATATATGTTTCTTATACTATATAGAAGCAATATATACAATTATTTCAACCGTTTACCTGTTCCATTCATTGTTCTACATGTCGAAAGTTACAAATAATTTCCGTTTCATGATTATCAATGGGGCTCGTTGTTCACTTAAACTTGAAGAACAAAAAATTGGCGAATGGTACTGTTTCGATGCTTTGCATATATGTTTCTTAGACTATATGGAAGCAATATATACAAAGATTTCAACCGTCTACCTGTTCCATTCATTGTTCTACTTGTCGAAAGTTACAAATAATTTCCGATAACGTATTAACCATTGGGGCTCATTGTTCACTTAAACTTGACGAACAAAAAATTGGCGAATTGTACTGTTTGGATGCTTTGCATATATGTTTCTTAGACTATATAGAAGCAATATATACAATGATTTCAACCGTCTACCTATTCCATTCATTGTTCTACTAGCCGAAATTTACAAATAATTTCCTTTAAAGGATTAACAATGGGGCTCGTAGTTCACTTAAACTTGAAGAGCAAAAAATTGGCGAATTGTTCTGTTTGGACGCTTTGCATATATGTTTCTTGGACTATATAGAAGCAATATATACAATGATTTCAACAGTCTACCTGTTCCATTCATTGTTCTACTTGTCGAAATTTACAACTAATTTCCTTTAAAGGATTAACAATGGGGCTCGTTGTTCACTTAAACTTGAAGAACAGTGATTTGGCGACTGGTACTGTTTGGATGCTTTGCATATATGTTTCTTAGGCTATACTGAAGCAATATATACAATGATTTCAACCGTCTACCTGTTCCATTCATTGTTTTACTTGTCGAAAGTTACAAAGAATTTCCGTTAAAGGATTAACAATGGGGATCGTAGTTCACTTAAACTTGAAGAACAATAAATTGGCGAATTGTACTGTTTGGATGCTTTGCACATATGTTTCTTAGACTATATAGAAGCAATATATACAATGATTTCAACAGTCTACCTGTTCCATTCATTGTTCTACTTGTCGAAATTTACAACTAATTTCCTTTAAAGAATTAACAATGGGGCTCGTAGTTCACTTAAACTTGAAGAACAAAAAATTGGCGAATTGTACTGTTTGGATGCTATGCATATATGTTTCTTAGACTATATAGAAGCTATATATATATAATGATTTCAACCGTCTACCTGTTCCATTCATTGTTCTACATGTCGAAAGTTAAAAATAATTTCCGTTTCATGATTATCAATGGGGCTCGTTGTTCACTTAAACTTGAAGAACAAAAAATTGGCGAATGGTACTGTTTGGATGCTTTGCATATATGTTTCTTAGACTATATAGAAGCAATATATACAAAGATTTCAACCGTCTAAGTCTTCCAATCATTGTTCTACTTGTAGAAAGTGACAATTAATTTCCGTTAAAGGATTAACAATGGGGCTCATTGTTCACTTAAACTTGAAGAACAAAAAATTGGCGAATGGTACTGTTTGGATGCTTTGCATATATGTTTCTTAGACTATATGGAAGCAATATATACAATTATTTCAACCGTTTACCTGTTCCATTCATTGTTCTACATGTCGAAAGTTACAAATAATTTCCGTTTCATGATTATCAATGGGGCTCGTTGTTCACTTAAACTTGAAGAACAAAAAATTGGCGAATGGTACTGTTTCGATGCTTTGCATATATGTTTCTTAGACTATATGGAAGCAATATATACAAAGATTTCAACCGTCTACGTGTTCCAATCATTGTTCTACTTGTCGAAAATTACAAATAATTTCCGATAAAGGATTAACCATTGGGGCTCATTGTTCACTTAAACTTGAAGAACAAAAAATGGCGAATGGTACTGTTTGGATGCTTTGCGTACATGTTTCTTAGACTATATGGAAGCAATATATACAAAGATTTCAACCGTCTACGTGTTCCAAACATTGTTCTACTTGTCGAAATTTACAAATAATTTCCTTTAAAGGATTAACAATGGGGCTCGTTGTTCACTTAAACTTGAAGAACAGTGATTTGGCGACTGGTACTGTTTGGATGCTTTGCATATATGTTTCTTAGACTATATAGAAGCTATATATATATAATGATTTCAACCGTCTACCTGTTCCATTCATTGTTCTACATGTCGAAAGTTAAAAATAATTTCCGTTTCATGATTATCAATGGGGCTCGTTGTTCACTTAAACTTGAAGAACAAAAAATTGGCGAATGGTACTGTTTGGATGCTTTGCATATATGTTTCTTAGACTATATAGAAGCAATATATACAATGATTTCAACCGTCTACCTGTTCCATTCATTGTTTTACTTGTCGAAAGTTACAAAGAATTTCCGTTAAAGGATTAACAATGGGGATCGTAGTTCACTTAAACTTGAAGAACAATAAATTGGCGAATTGTACTGTTTGGATGCTTTGCACATATGTTTCTTAGACTATATAGAAGCAATATATACAATGATTTCAACAGTCTACCTGTTCCATTCATTGTTCTACTTGTCGAAATTTACAACTAATTTCCTTTAAAGAATTAACAATGGGGCTCGTAGTTCACTTAAACTTGAAGAACAAAAAATTGGCGAATTGTACTGTTTGGATGCTATGCATATATGTTTCTTAGACTATATAGAAGCTATATATATATAATGATTTCAACCGTCTACCTGTTCCATTCATTGTTCTACATGTCGAAAGTTAAAAATAATTTCCGTTTCATGATTATCAATGGGGCTCGTTGTTCACTTAAACTTGAAGAACAAAAAATTGGCGAATGGTACTGTTTGGATGCTTTGCATATATGTTTCTTAGACTATATAGAAGCAATATATACAATGATTTCAACAGTCTACCTGTTCCATTCAATGTTCTACTTGTCGAAATTTACAACTAATTTCCTTTAAAGGATTAACAATGGGGCTCGTTGTTCACTTAAACTTGAAGAACAGTGATTTGGCGACTGGTACTGTTTGGATGCTTTGCATATATGTTTCTTAGGCTATACTGAAGCAATATATACAATGATTTCAACCGTCTACCTGTTCCATTCATTGTTCTACTTGTCGAAATTTACAACTAATTTCCTTTAAAGAATTAACAATGGGGCTCGTAGTTCACTTAAACTTGAAGAACAAAAAATTGGCGAATTGTACTGTTTGGATGCTATGCATATATGTTTCTTAGACTATATAGAAGCTATATATATATAATGATTTCAACCGTCTACCTGTTCCATTCATTGTTCTACATGTCGAAAGTTAAAAATAATTTCCGTTTCATGATTATCAATGGGGCTCGTTGTTCACTTAAACTTGAAGAACAAAAAATTGGCGAATGGTACTGTTTGGATGCTTTGCATATATGTTTCTTAGACTATATAGAAGCAATATATACTATGATATCCATCGTCAACCTGTTCCATTCATTGTTCTACTTGTCGAAAGTTAGAAATAAATTCCTTTAAAGGATTAACAATGGGGCTCGTATTTCACTTAAACTTGAAGAACAAAAAATTGTCCAATGGTACTGTTTGGATGCTTTGCATATATGTTTTTCAGACTATATAGAAGCAATATATATACAAAGATTTCAAACGTCTACCTGTTCCATTCATTGTTTTACTTGTCGAAAGTTAGAAATAATTTCAGTTAAAGGAATAACATTGGGGATCGTAGTTCACTTAAACTTGAAGAACAAAAAATTGGCGAATTGTTCTGTTTGGATGCTTTGCACATATGTTTCTTAGACTATATAGAAGCAATATATACAATGATTTCAACAGTCTACCTGTTCCATTCAATGTTCTACTTGTCGAAATTTACAACTAATTTCCTTTAAAGGATTAACAATGGGGCTCGTTGTTCACTTAAACTTGAAGAACAGTGATTTGGCGACTGGTACTGTTTGGATGCTTTGCATATATGTTTCTTAGGCTATACTGAAGCAATATATACAATGATTTCAACCGTCTACCTGTTCCATTCATTGTTCTACTTGTAGAAACTTACAAATAATTTCCATTTCGTGATTATCAATGGGGCTCGCTGTTCACTTCAACTTGATGAACAACAAATTGGCGAATGGTACTGTTTGGATGCTTTGCATATATGTTTCTCAGACTATATTGAAGTAATATATAAAATGATTTCAACCGTCTACCTGTTCCATTCATTGATCTACTTGTCGAAAGTTACAAATAATTTCCGTTTCATGATTATCAATGGGGCTCGTAGTTCACTTAAACTTGAAGAACAAAAAATTGGCGAATTGTACTGTTTGGATTCTTTGCATATATGTTTCTTAGACTATATAGAAGCAATATATAGAAAGATTTCACCCGTATACCTGTACTATTCATTGTTCGACTTGTAGAAAGTTACAAATAATTTCCATTTCATGATTATCAATGGGGTTCGTTGTGCACTTAAACTTGAAGATCAAAAAATTGGCGAATTGTACTGTTTGGATGCTTTGCATATATGTTTCTTAGACTATATAGAAGCAATATATAGAAGGATTTCCTCCGTCTACCTGTTCCATTCATTGTTCTACTTGTAGAAAATTACAATTAATTTCCGTTAAAGTATTAACAATGGGGCTCGTAGTTCACATAAACCTGAAGAACAAAAAATTGGCGAATGGTACTGTTTGGATGCTTTGCGTACATGTTTCTTAGACTATATGGAAGCAATATATACAAAGATTTCAACCGTCTACGTGTTCCAATCATTGTTCTACTTGTCGAAATTTACAAATAATTTCCTTTAAAGGATTAACAATGGGGCTCGTTGTTCACTTAAACTTGAAGAACAAAAAATTAGCGAATGGTACAGATTGGATGCTTTGCAATATGTTTCTTAGACTATATGGAAGCAATATATTCAAAGATTTCAACCGTCTACGTGTTCCAATCATTGTTCTACTTGTCGAAATTTACAAATAATTTCCTTTAAAGGATTAACAATGCGGCTCGTAGTTCACTTAAACTTGAAGAAAAAAAAATTGGCGAATTGTACTGTTTGGATGCTTTGCGTATATGTTTCTTAGACTATATAGAAGCAATATATAGAAAGATTTCACCCGTCTACCTTTACTATTCATTGTTCTACTTGTAGAAAGTTACAAATAATTTCCATTTCATGATTATCAATGGGACTCGTTGTTCACTTCAACTTGAAGAACAACAAATTGGCGAATGTTACTGTTTAGATGCTTTGCATATAGGTTTCTTAGACTATATAGAAGCAATATATAGAAAGATTTCACCTGTCTACCTGTTCTATTCATTCATCTACTTGTAGAAAGTTACAAATAATTTCCGATAAAGGATTAACAATGGGGCTCATTGTTCACTTAATCTTGAAGAAGAAAAAATTGGCGAATGGGACTGTTTGGATGCTTTGGATATATGTTTTTTAGACTATATAGAAGCAATATATAGAAAGATTTCACCTGTCTACCTGTACTATTCATTGTTCTACTTGTAGAAAGTTACAAATAATTTCCATTTCATGATTATCAATGGGGTTCGTTGTTCACTTAAACTTGAAGATCAAAAAATTGGCGAATGTTACTGTTTAGATGCTTTGCATATAGGTTTCTTAGACTATATAGAAGCAACATATACAAAGATTTCTACCGTCTACAAGTTCTATTCATTGTTCTACTTGTAGAAAGTTACAAATAATTTCCTTTAAAGGATTAAAAATGGGGCTCGTAGTTCACTTAAACTTGAAGAACAAAAAATTGGCGAATGGTACTGTTTGGATGCTTTGCGTACATGTTTCTTAGACTATATGGAAGCAATATATACAAAGATTTCAACCGTCTACGTGTTCCAATCATTGTTCTACTTGTCGAAATTTACAAATAATTTCCTTTAAAGGATTAACAATGGGGCTCGTTGTTCACTTAAACTTGAAGAACAAAAAATTAGCGAATGGTACAGATTGGATGCTTTGCAATATGTTTCTTAGACTATATGGAAGCAATATATTCAAAGATTTCAACCGTCTACGTGTTCCAATCATTGTTCTACTTGTCGAAATTTACAAATAATTTCCTTTAAAGGATTAACAATGCGGCTCGTAGTTCACTTAAACTTGAAGAAAAAAAATTGGCGAATTTTACTGTTTGGATGCTTTGCGTATATGTTTCTTAGACTATATAGAAGCAATATATAGAAAGATTTCACCCGTCTACCTTTACTATTCATTGTTCTACTTGTAGAAAGTTACAAATAATTTCCATTTCATGATTATCAATGGGGCTCGTTGTTCACTTCAACTTGAAGAACAACAAATTGGCGAATGGTACTGTTTGGATGCTTTGCATATATGTTTCTTAGACTATATTGAAGCAATATATACAAAGATTTCAACCGTATACCTGTTCCATTCATTGTTCTACTTGTCGAAAATTACAAATAATTTCCGATGAAGTATTAACAATGGGGCTCGTAGTTCACTTAAACTTGAAGAACAAAAAATTGGCGAATGTTACTGTTTGGATGCTATGCATATTGTTTTCCTAGACTATATAGAAGCAATATATACAAAGATTTCAACCGTCTACCTGTTCCATTCATTGTTCTACTTGTCGAAAATTACAAATAATTTCCGATAAAGGATTAACGATTGGGGCTCATTGTTCACTTAAACTTGAAGAACAAAAAATTGGCGAATGGTACTGTTTGGATGCTTTGCGTACATGTTTCTTAGACTATATGGAAGCAATATATACAAAGATTTCAACAGTCTACGTGTTCCAATCATTGTTCTACTTGTCGAAATTTACAAATAATTTCCTTTAAAGGATTAACAATGTGGCTCGTTGTTCACTTAAACCTGAAGAACAATAAATTGGCAAATTGTACTGATTTGATGCTTTGCATATATGTTTCTTAGACTATATAGAAGCATTATATACAAAGATTTCAACCGTCTACCTGTTCCATTCATTGTTCTACTTGTCGAAAGTTACAAATAATTTCCATTTCATGATTATCAATTGGGCTCGCTGTTCACTTCAACTTGAAGATCAAAAAATTGGTGAATGTTACTGTTTAGATGCTTTGCATATAGGTTTCTTAGACTATATAGAAGCAACATATTCAAAGATTTCTACCGTCTACCCGTTCTATTCATTGTTCTACTTGTAGAAAGTTACAAATAATTTCCTTTAAAGGATTAAAAATGGGGCTCGTAGTTCACTTAAACTTGAAGAACAAAAAATTGGCGAATGGTACTGTTTGGATGCTTTGCATATATGTTTCTTAGACTATATAGAAGCAATATATAGAAAGATTTCACCCGTCTACCTGTACTATTCATTGTTCTACATGTAGAAAGTTACAAATAATTTTCATTTCATGATTATCAATGGGGCTCGTTGTTCACGTACACTTGAAGACCAAAAAATTGGCGAATGGTACTGTTTCGATGCTTTGCATATATGTTTCTTAGACTATATAGAAGCAATATATACAAAGATTTCAGCCGTCTACCTGTTCCATTCATTGTTCAACTTGTCGAAAATTACAAATAATTTCCGATAAAGGATTAACCATTGGGGCTCATTGTTCACTTAAACTTGAAGAACAAAAAATTGGCGAATGGTACTGTTTGGATGCTTTGCATATTGTTTTCCTAGACTATATAAAAGCAATATATACAAAGATTTCTACCGTCTACCCGTTCTATTCATAGTTCTACTTGTTGAAAATTTCAAATAATTTCCGATAAAGGATTAACGATTGGGGCTCATTGTACACTTAAACTTGAAGAACAAAAAATTGGCGAATGGTACTGTTTGGATGCTATGCGTACATGTTTCTTAGACTATATGGAAGCAATATATACAAAGATTTCAACCGTCTACGTGTTCCAATCATTGTTCTACTTGTCGAAATTTACAAACAATTTCCGTTAAAGGATTAACATTGGGGCTCGTAGTTCACTTAAACTTGAAGAACAAAAAATTGGCAAATGTTAGTGTTTGGATGCTTTGCATATAGATTTCCTAGACTATATAGAAGCAACATATACAAAGAATTCAACCGTCTACCTGTTCTATTCATTGTTCTACTTGTCGAAAATTACAAATAATTCCCGATAAAGGATTAACGATTGGGGCTCATTGTTCACTTAAACATGAAGAACAAAAAATTGGCGAATGTTACTGTTTGGATGCTTTGCATATTGTTTTCCTAGACTATATAGAAGCAATATTTACAAAGATTTCTACCGTCTATCCGTTCTATTCATTGTTCTACTTGTCGAAAATTTCAAATAATTTCCGATAAAGGATTAAGGATTGGGGCTCATTGTACACTTAAACTTGAAGAACAAAAAATTGGCGAATGGTACTGTTTGGATGCTTTGCGTACATGTTTCTTAGACTATATGGAAGCAATATATACAAAGATTTCAACCGTCTACGTGTTCCAATCATTGTTCTACATGTCGAAATTTACAAATAATTTCCTTTAAAGGATTAACAATGGGGCTCGTTGTTCACTTAAACTTGAAGAACAAAAAATTAGCGAATGGTACAGTTTGGATGCTTTGCAATATGTTTCTAAGACTATATGGAAGCAATATATTCAAAGATTTCAACCGTCTACGTGTTCCAATCATTGTTCTACTTGTCGAAATTTACAAATAATTTCCTTTAAAGGATTAACAATGCGGCTCGTAGTTCACTTAAACTTGAAGAAAAAAAATTGGCGAATTGTTCTGTTTGGATGCTTTGCGTATATGTTTCTTAGACTATATAGAAGCAATATATAGAAAGATTTCACCCGTCTACCTTTACTATTCATTGTTCTACTTGTAGAAAGTTACAAATAATTTCCATTTCATGATTATCAATGGGGCTCGTTGTTCACTTCAACTTGAAGAACAACAAATTGGCGAATGGTACTGTTTGGATGCTTTGCATATATGTTTCTTAGACTATATTGAAGCAATATATACAAAGATTTCAACCGTATACCTGTTCCATTCATTGTTCTACTTGTCGAAAATTACAAATAATTTCCGATAAAGGATTAACAATGGGGCTCATTGTTCACTTGAACTTGAAGAACAAAAAATTGGCGCATGGTACTGTTTGGATGCTTTGCGTTCATGTTCCTTAGACTATATGGAAGCAATATATACAAAGATTTCAGCCGTCTACGTGTTCCAATCATTGTTCTACTTGTCGAAATTTAGAAATAATTTCCTTTAAAGGATTAAGAATGTGGCTCGTTGTTCACTTAAACTTGAAGAACAATAAATTGGCGAATTGTACAGCTTGGATGCTTTGCATATATGTATCTTAGACTATATAGAAGCAATACATAGAAAGATTTCACTCGTATACCTGTACTATTCATGTTCTACTTGTAGAAAGTTACAAATAATTTCCATTTCATGATTATCAATGGGGCTTGTTGTTCACTAATACTTGAAGATACAAAAATTGGCGAATGTTACTGTTTAGATGCTTTGCATATAGGTTTCTTAGGCTATATAGAAGCAGCATATACAAAGATTTCAACCGTCTACCTGTTCTATTCATTGTTCTACTTGTAGAAACTTACAAATAATTACCGTTTCATGATTGTCAATGGAGCTCGTTGTTCACTTCAACTTGAAGAACAACAAATTGGCGAATGGTACAGTTTTGATCCTTTGCATATATGTTTCTTAGACTATATAGAAGCAATATATACAAAGATTTCAGCCGTCTACGTGTTCCATTCATTGTTCTACTTGTCGAAAATTGCAAATAATTTCCGATAAAGGATTAACGATTGGGGCTCATTGTTCACTTAAACTTGAAGAACAAAAAATTAGCGAATGGTACAGTTTGGATGCTTTGCAATATGTTTCTTAGACTATATGGAAGCAATATATTCAAAGATTTCAACCGTCTACGTGTTCCAATCATGGTTCTACTTTTCGAAATTTACAAATAATTTCCTTTAAAGGATTAACAATGCGGCTCGTAGTTCACTTAAACTTGAAGAAAAAAAATTGGCGAATTGTTCTGTTTGGATGCTTTGCGTATATGTTTCTTAGACTACATAGAAGCAATATATAGAAAGATTTCACCCGTCTACCTTTACTATTCATTGTTCTACTTGTAGAAAGTTACAAATAATTTCCATTTCATGATTATCAATGGGGCTCGTTATTCACTTCAACTTGAAGAACAAAAAATTGGCGAATGTTACTGTTTGGATGCTATGCATATTGTTTTCCTAGACTATATAGAAGCAATATATACAAAGATTTCAACCGTCTACCTGTTCCATTCATTGTTCTACTTGTCGAAAATTACAAATAATTTCCGATAAAGGATTAACGATTGGGGCTCATTGTTCACTTAAACTTGAAGAACAAAAAATTGGCGAATGGTACTGTTTGGATGCTTTGCGTACATGTTTCTTAGACTATATGGAAGCAATATATACAAAGATTTCAACAGTCTACGTGTTCCAATCATTGTTCTACTTGTCGAAATTTACAAATAATTTCCTTTAAAGGATTAACAATGTGACTCGTTGTTCACTTAAACCTGAAGAACAATAAATTGGCAAATTGTACTGATTTGATGCTTTGCATATATGTTTCTTAGACTATATAGAAGCATTATATACAAAGATTTCAACCGTCTACCTGTTCCATTCATTGTTCTACTTGTCGAAAGTTACAAATAATTTCCATTTCATGATTATCAATTGGGCTCGCTGTTCACTTAAACTTGAACATCAAAAAATTGGTGAATGTTACTGTTTAGATGCTTTGCATATAGGTTTCTTAGACTATATAGAAGCAACATATTCAAAGATTTCTACCGTCTACCCGTTCTATTCATTGTTCTACTTGTAGAAAGTTACAAATAATGTCCTTTAAAGGATTAAAAATGGGGCTCGTAGTTCACTTAAACTTGAAGAACAAAAAATTGGCGAATGGTACTGTTTGGATGCTTTGCATATATGTTTCTTAGACTATATAGAAGCAATATATAGAAAGATTTCACCCGTCTACCTGTACTATTCATTGTTCTACATGTAGAAAGTTACAAATAATTTTCATTTCATGATTATCAATGGGGCTCGTTGTTCACGTACACTTGAAGACCAAAAAATTGGCGAATGGTACTGTTTGGATGCTTTGCACATATGTTTCTTAGACTATATAGAAGCAATATATACAAAGATTTCAGCCGTCTACCTGTTCCATTCATTGTTCTACTTGTCGAAAATTACAAATAATTTCCGATAAAGGATTAACCATTGGGGCTCATTGTTCACTTAAACTTGAAGAACAAAAAATTGGCGAATGGTACTGTTTGGATGCTTTGCATATAGGTTTCTTAGACTATATAGAAGCAACATATACAAAGATTTCTACCGTCTACCCGTTCTATTCATTGTTCTACTTGTAGAAATTTAGAAATAATTTCCTTTAAAGGATTAAAAATGGGGCTCGTAGTTCACTTAAACTTGAAGAACAAAAAATTGGCGAATGGTACTGTTTGGATGCTTTGCGTACATGTTTGTTAGACTATATGGAAGCAATATATACAAAGATTTCAACCGTCTACGTGTTCCAATCATTGTTCTACTTGTCGAAATTTACAAATAATTTCCTTTAAAGGATTAACAATGGGGCTCGTTGTTCACTTAAACTTGAAGAACAAAAAATTAGCGAATGGTACAGTTTGGATGCTTTGCAATATGTTTCTTAGACTATATGGAAGTAATATATTCAAAGATTTCAACCGTCTACGTGTTCCAATCATTGTTCTACTTGTCGAAATTTACAAATAATTTCCTTTAAAGGATTAACAATGCGGCTCGTAGTTCACTTAAACTTGAAGAAAAAAAATTGGCGAATTGTTCTGTTTGGATGCTTTGCGGATATGTTTCTTAGACTATATAGAAGCAATATATAGAAAGATTTCACCCGTCTACCTTTACTATTCATTGTTCTACTTGTAGAAAGTTACAAATAATTTCCATTTCATGATTATCAATGGGGCTCGTTATTCACTTCTACTTGAAGAAGAACAAATTGGCGAATGGTACTGTTTGGATGCTTTGCATATATGTTTCTTAGACTATATTGAGGCAATATATACAAAGATTTCAACCGTATACCTGTTCCATTCATTGTTCTACTTGTCGAAAGTTACAAATATTTTCCGATAAAGGATTAACAATGGGGCTCATTGTTCACTTGAACTTGAAGAACAAAAAATTGGCGAATTGTACTGTTAAGATGCTTTGCATATATGTTTCTTAGATTATATAGACGCAATATATACAAAGATTTCAACCGTCTACCTGTTCCATTCATTGTTCTACTTGTCGAAAATTACAAGTAACTTCCGATAAAGGATTAACCATTGGGGCTCATTGTTCACTTAAACTTGAAGAACAAAAAATTGGCGAATGGTACTGTTTGGATGCTTTGCATATAGGTTTCTTAGACTATATAGAAGCAACATATACAAAGATTTCTACCGTCTACCCGTTCTATTCATTGTTCTACTTGTAGAAATATACAAATAATTTCCTTTAAAGGATTAACAATGGGGCTCGTAGTTCACTTAAACTTGAAGAACAAAAAATTGGCGAATGGTACTGTTTGGATGCTTTGCGTACATGTTTCTTAGACTATATGGAAGCAATATATACAAAGAATTCAACCGTCTAAGAGTTTCAATCATTGTTCTACTTGTCGAAATTTACAAATAATTTCCTTTAAAGGATTAACAATGGGTCTCGTTGTTCACTTAAACTTGAAGAACAAAAAATTGGCGAATGGTACTGTTTGGATGCTTTCCGTATATGTTTCTTAGACTACATAGAAGCAATATATAGAAAGATTTCACCCGTCTACCTTTACTATTCATTGTTCTACTTGTAGAAAGTTACAAATAATTTCCATTTCATGATTATCAATGGGGCTCGTTATTCACTTCAACTTGAAGAACAACAAATTGGCGAATGGTACTGTTTGGATGCTTTGCATATATGTTTCTTAGACTATATTGAAGCAATATATACAAAGATTTCAACCGTATACCTGTTCCATTCATTGTTCTACTTGTCGAAAATTACAAATAATTTCCGATAAAGGATTAACAATGGGGCTCATTGTTCACTTGAACTTGAAGAACAAAAAATTGGCGAATGGTACTGTTTGGATGCTTTGCGTTCATGTTCCTTAGACTATATGGAAGCAATATATACAAAGATTTCAGCCGTCTACGTGTTCCAATCATTGTTCTACTTGTCGAAATTTAGAAATAATTTCCTTTAAAGGATTAAGAATGGGGCTCGTTGTTCACTTAAACTTGAAGAACAATAAATTGGCGAATTGTACAGCTTGGATGCTTTGCATATATGTATCTTAGACTATATAGAAGCAATATATAGAAAGATTTCACTCGTATACCTGTACTATTCATGTTCTACTTGTAGAAAGTTACAAATAATTTCCATTTCATGATTATCAATGGGGCTTGTTGTTCACTAATACTTGAAGATACAAAAATTGGCGAATGTTACTGTTTAGATGCTTTGCATATAGGTTTCTTAGACTATATAGAAGCAACATATACAAAGATTTCAACCGTCTACCTGTTCTATTCGTTGTTCTTCTTGTCAAAATTTACAAATAATTTCCGTTTCATGATTATCAATGGGCCTCGTTGTTCACTTAAACTTGAAGAACGGATTAACCATTGGGGCTCATTGTTCACTTAAACTTGAAGAACAAAAAATTGGCGAATTGTACTGTTTGGATGCTTTGCATATATGTTTCTTATACTATATAGAAGCAATATATACTAAGATTTCAACCGTCTACCTGATCCATTCACTGTTCTACTGGTCGAAAGTTACAAATAATTTCTGATAAAGGATTAACAATGGGGCTCATTGTTCACTTAAACTTGAAGAACAAAAAATTGGCGAATGGTACTGTTTGGATGCTTTGCATATATGTTTCTTAGACTATATGGAAGCAATATATACAAAGATTTCATCCGTTTGCGTGTTCTAATCATTGTTCTACTTGTAGAAAGTTAGAATTAATTTCCGTTAAAGGATTAGCAATGGGGCTCGTAGTTCACTTAAACTTGAAGAACAAAAAATTGGCGAAGGGTACTGTTTGGATGCTTTGCATATATGTTTCTTAGACTATATGGAAGCAATATATACAAAGATGTCAACCGTCTGTGTGTTCCAATCATTGTTCTATTTGTAGAAAGTTACAATTAATTTCCGTTAAAGGATTAACAATGGGGTTCGTAGTTCACTTAAACTTGAAGAACAAAAAATTGGCGAATTTTACTGTTTGGATGCTTTGCATATATGTTTCTTAGACTATATAGAAGCAATATATACAAAGATTTCAACCGTCTACCTGTTCCATTCATTGTTCTACTTGTCGAAAGTTACAAATAATTTCCTTTAAAGGATTAACAATGGGGCTTGTTGTTCACTTAAACTTGAAGAACAAAAAATTGGCGAATGTTACTGTTTGGATGCTTTGTATATATGTTTCCTAGACTATATAGAAGCAATATATACAAAGATTTCAACCGGCTACCTGTTCCATTCATTGTTCTACTTGTCGAAAGTTACAAATAATTTCCGATAAAGGATTAACAATGGGTCTCATTGTTCACTTAAACTTAAGAACAAAAAATTAGCGAATGGTACTGTTTGGATGCTTTGCATATATATTTCTTGGACTATATGGAAGCAATATATACAATGATTTCAACAGTCTACCTGTTCCATTCATTGTTCTACTTGTCGAAATTTACAAATAATTTCATTTAAAGGATTAACAATGGGGCTCATTGTTCACTTAAACTTGAAGAACAAAAAATTGGAGAATGGTACTGTTTGGATGCTTTGCATATATGTTTCTTAGACTATATGGAAGCAATATATACAAAGATTTCAACCGTCTGTGTGTTCCAATCATTGTTCTACGTGTAGAAAGTTACAATTAATTTCCGTTAAAGATTAACAATGGGGCTCGTAGTTCACTTAAACATGAAGAACAAAAAATTGGCGAATTGTACTGTTTGGATGCTTTGCATATATGTTTCGTAGGCTATATAGAAGCAATATATACAATGATTTCAACCGTCTACATGATCCATTCATTGTTCTACTTGTCGAAATTTACAAATAATTTCCTTTAAAGGATTAACAATGGAGCTCGTAGTTCACTTAAACTTGAAGAACAAAAAATTGGCGAATTGTACTGTTTGGATGCTTTGCATATATGTTTCTTAGACTATTTAGAAGCAATATATAGAAAGATTACACCCGTCTACCTGTACTATTCATTGTTCTACTTGTAGAAAGTTACAAATAATTTCCATTTCATGATTATCAATGGGGGTCGCTGTTCACTTAAACTTGAAGATCAAAAAATTGGCGATTGTTAGTGTTTAGATGCTTTGCAATAGGTTTCTTAGACTATATACAAGCAACATATACAAAGATTTCAACCGTCTACCTGTTCTATTCATTGTTCTACTTGTAGAAAGTTACAAATAATTTCCGTTTCATGATTATCAATGGGGCTCGTTGTTCACTTAAACTTGAAGAACAAAAAATTGGCGAATGGTACTGTTTGGATGCTTTGCATATATGTTTCTTAGATTATATAGAAGCAATATATACAAAGATTTCAACCATCTACCTGTTCCATTCATTGTTCTACTTGTCGAAAATTACAAATAATTTCCGATAAAGGATTAACCATTGGGGCTCATTGTTCACTTATACTTCAAGAACAAAAAATTGGCGAATGGTACTGTTTGGATGCTTTGCGTTGTTACGTCCCGTACACAATTTTTTAAATTTCTGTACTTCCTTTTCGACAGACCACCCGGTATACCATTTTTACCATTGGTTTATGACTTCCGACCCTTGAGTTAAGCCGTAGAAACTCTTAACGGGACACAAAACAGACCTACGTAGCGCATACCTCCTTGGAACCATCGCAACCGTACAGTCACACGTGTTGACCATTTTACCTACGATTCTATTTAGGAAATTTACCGTTATATTTAATTAAGTAACGCATTCGAACAAGGAATTGTCAACTGCGATCTAAATTTATTTACACAACCAGTAGAAATTATAACGCCAACAGATTTAGCCACGCATCAGTCTCTGGAAAACGCAGATAATTCTTTGGAATGGTCCTTGGCAATATTGATTTCAACCATAATCTGTTTCTCGAAGCATTCCCAGACGATGAATCTAAATTGTAACGTCGTTTCGAGGACGAACTTCGTCGTCGCG
Organism: Cerceris ruficornis; assembly: GCA_963989415.1. Lineage (NCBI taxonomy): Eukaryota > Metazoa > Arthropoda > Insecta > Hymenoptera > Crabronidae > Cerceris > Cerceris ruficornis. The sequence continues at coordinate 481,099 of CAXDIW010000516.1, forward strand.
ACGACGGCCGTCAGAGAAATCTGGGAAATAAACCCCCTACAAAAGCCGAGTAGGGAGGGTACGAGCGTCGTGCCCCTCCAACGAAGCGGAGGACGTCATTCTCGTTGACGAATCCTGCGACAACCTTTCAAACTTCGATATCCCTAATTGGTCAATTCTTCGCGCGCTTTAAACGTCATGCATCGGTCGAGCGTCTTCGCATCCCCGAAGGATTCGAACATCCTGTTCATTAACGTCTTAGAGAGCACTGTGAGCACATCGTTTACGACTAGCATTTTGAAAGCATAGCGAGCGCATCGTAATTCGAGGAATCGAAAGTAGTGCTTTCTTTATTAATCGTGAGGTACGTAAGACGTTGGTCCGAGGATCATGACATTGAGAATAATTATCCGCGAATAACTTACAATAGTGACGTGATAATAGACTCGATCCCTCGTTAAATAACGATGGTTAAAGAGTGAGATTGTTCGCGAATATCGTTTGTGACGCGACAATATAATACCGAAAGCCATCAAGAAAATTCAAACAACGAAATTTATACCGAACAATTCAATCTAATATTTGTAATCATTATTATTATTTTATCTTCGTTATATTCCGTTACATAATTATTATATTATTACATCGAACAAATACTGATATTGTTTATTTTAAGCTATAGATAACAAAAGGTTGTCATCGCAGCGATTCAGTTGGCGAGATTGGTGTTTTCTGCCGCACGACAAATACACCAGACTCAGAAGTATCATTTCTTAACCGGAATCGAAAGCGTAAATATAATTTTCTTTATTTTATATAGTATTGCACAGTGAGAAATCACTCTGAGGATACCGAATGTGTAATGCTATCAAAATTGTTCATTGTATATATAATTAGAATTTGTACTCTCCATTATTTTATTATCATTGTTATTTTTCAAACATAAGCTTTGTAAATTATATGCATAACCAAACAGAAACATATGTAAAGAAAAGGTCAATAGATATAACCAGACTATTGTTCATTCAGTAATTATTGATTCACAAAATTGTAAAATCTAATTATTCAAATTTAATATAAAATTTAATCTTTGTCAAATTTAAAACCATTGAATTCTTTGATTAGTCCTTCAAATATTTTTCCATTTTCATAAATATACGCAATTAAAAATCCTGTAGAGGATTCACGGCATAGCAGTTCCCACGTAAATAATAAATCGTTCGAAATTCAAACGTCGAACGAGTTTTTGCTGTTGACGCGACATCCGCTCACGACCTCGCCTACCTTACGCTACCTAAATTATTCAATATTAAAATCATTAGAGCCGATCATCCCCCGCGCCTTACAATAGTAATTATAACAGTAACTAAAGGCCGCGGTCATATTCTTTTTCTCTCTCGCTCTTGCTCATCCTTCAATATTTCACCCTCCGAGCCTCGCCGTTGCAAACAGGGAAACCTGGGCCCAGCGGTAGGAACCCGTCGCGCAACAGCGTATATGTTTCTTAGATTATATAGACGCAATATATACAAGGATTTCAACCGTCTACCTGTTCCATTCATTGTTCTACTTGTCGAAAGTTACAAATAATCACCGATAAAGGATTAACCATTGGGGCTCGTAGTTCACTTAAACTTGAAGAACAAAAAATTGGCGAATGGTACTGTTTGGATGCTTTGCATATATGTTTCTTAGATTATATAGAAGCAATATATACAAAGATTTCAACCGTCTACCTGTTCCATTCATTGTTCTACTTGTCGAAATTTACAAATAATTTCCTTTAAAGGATTAACAATGGGGCTCGTAGTTCACTTAAATTTGAAGAACAAAAAATTGGCGAATTGTACTGTTTGGATGCTTTGCATATGTGTTTCTTAGACTATTTAGAAGCAATATATAGAAAGATTTCAACCGTCTACCTGTTCCATTCATTGTTCTACTTGTCGAAATTTACAAATAATTTCCTTTAAAGGATTAACAATGGGGCTCGTAGTTCACTTAAACTTGAAGAACAAAAAATTGGCGAATGGTACTGTTTGGATGCTTTGCATATATGTTTCTTAGATTATATAGAAGCAATATATACAAAGATTTCAACCGTCTACCTGTTCCATTCATTGTTCTACTTGTCGAAATTTACAAATAATTTCTTTTAAAGGATTAACAATGGGGCTCGTTGTTCACTTAAACTTGAAGAACAATAAATTGGCGAATTGTACTGTTTGGATGCTTTGCATATATGTTTCTTAGACTATATAGACGCAATATATACAAGGATTTCAACCGTCTACCTGTTCCATTCATTGTTCTACTTGTCGAAAGTTACAAATAATTACCGATAAAGGATTAACCATTGGGGCTCATTGTTCACGTAAACATGAAGATGAAATAATTGGCGATTTGTACTGTTTGGATGCTTTGCATATGTGTCTCTTAGATTATATAGAAGCAATATATACAAAGATTTCAACCGTCTACCTGTTCCATTCATTGTTCTACTTGTCGAAAGTTACAAATAATTACCGATAAAGTATTAACAATGGGGCTCGTAGTTCACTTAAACTTGATGATCAAATAATTGGCGAATTGTACTGTTTGGACGCTTTGCATATATGTTTCTTAGACTATACAGAAGCAATATATACAATGATTTCAACAGTCTACCTGTTCCATTCATTGTTCTACTTGTCGAAATTTACAAATAATTTCCTTTAAAGGATTAACAATGGGGCTCGTTGTTCACTTAAACTTGAAGAACAATAAATTGGCGAATGGTACTGTTTGGATGCTTTGCATATATGTTTCTTAGACTATATAGAAGCAACATATACATTGATTTCAACCGTCTACCTGTTCCAATCATTGTTCTACTTGTCGAAATTTAGAAATAATTTCCTTTAAAGGATTAACAATGGGGCTCGCTGTTCACTTAAACTTGAAGAACAAAAAATTGGCGAATGGTACTGTTTGGATGCTTTGCATATATGTTTCTTAGACTATATAGAAGCAATATATACATTGATTTCAACCGTCTACCTGTTCCATTCATTGTTCTACTTGTCGAAAGTTACAAATAATTACCAATAAAGGATTAACCATTGGGGCTCATTGTTCACTTAAACTTGGAGAACAAAAAATTGGCGAGTTGTACTGTTTGGATGCTTTGCATATATGTTTCTTAGACTATATAGAAGCAATATATACATTGATTTCAATCGTCTACCTGTTCCATTCATTGTTCTACTTGTCGAAAGTTACAAATAATTACCGATAAAGGATTAACCATTGGGGCTCATTGTTCACTTAAACTTGAAGAACAAAAAATTGGCGAATGGTACTGTTTCGATGCTTTGTATATATGTTTCTTAGACTATATAGAAGCAATATATACAATGATTTCAACAGTCTACCTGTTCCATTCATTGTTCTACTTGTCGAAATTTACAAACAATTTCCTTTAAAGGATTAACAATGGGGCTCGTTGTTCACTTAAACTTGAAGAATAATAAATTGGCGAATTGTACTGTTTTGATGCTTTGCATATATGTTTCTTAGACTATATAGACGCAATATATACAAGGATTTCAACCGTCTACCTGTTCCATTCATTGTTCTACTTGTCGAAAGTTACAAATAATTACCGATAAAGGATTAACCATTGGGGCTCATTGTTCACTTAAACTTGGAGAACAAAAAATTGGCGAGTCGTACTGTTTGGATGCTTTGCATATATGTTTCTTAGACTATATAGAAGCAATATATACAAAGATTTCAACCGTCTACGTGTTCCAATCAGTGTTCTACTTGTCGAAATTTGCGAATAATTTCCTTTAAAGGATTAACAATGGGGCTCGTTGTTCACTTAAACTTGAAGAACAAAAAATTGATGAATGGTACTGTTTGGATGCTTTTCATATATGTTTCGTAGACTATTTAGAAGCAATATATACATTGATTTCAATCGTCTACCTGTTCCATTCATTGTTCTACTTGTCGAAAGTTACAAATAATTACCGATAAAGGATTAACCATTGGGGCTCATTGTTCACTTAAACTTGAAGAACAAAAAATTGGCGAATGGTACTGTTTCGATGCTTTGTATATATGTTTCTTAGACTATATAGACGCAATATATACAAGGATTTCAACCGTCTACCTGTCCCATTCATTGTTCTACTTGTCGAAAGTTACAAGTAATTTCCGATAAAGGATTAACCATTGGGGCTCATTGTTCACTTAAACTTGAAGAACAAAAAATTGGCGAATGGTACTGTTTGGATGCTTTACGTACATGTTTCTTAGACTATATGGAAGCAATATATACAAAGATTTCAACCGTCTACGTGTTCCAATCATTGTTCTAATTGTCGAAATTTAGAAATAATTTCCTTTAAAGGATTAACAATGGGGCTCGTAGATCACTTAAACTTGAAGAACAAAAAATTGGCGAATTATACTGTTTGGATGCTATGCATATATGTTTCGTAGATTATATAGAAGCAATATATACATTGATTTCAACCGTCTAACTGATCCATTCATTGTTCTACTTGTCGCAATTTACAAATAATTTCCTTTAAAGGATTAACAATGGGGCTCGTAGTTCACTTAAACTTGAAGAACCAAAAATTGGCGAATTGTACTGTTTGGATGCTTTGCATATACGTTTCTTAGACTATTTAGAAGCAATATATACAAAGATTTCAACCGTCTACCTGTACTATTCATTGTTCTACTTGTAGAAAGTTACAAATAATTTCCATTTCATGATTATCAATGGGGCTCGCTGATCACTTAAACTTGAAGAAGAATAAATTGGCAAATTGTACTGTTTGGATGCTTTGCATATATGTTTCTTAGACCATATAGACGCAATATATACAAGGATTTCAACCGTCTACCTGTTCCATTCATTGTTCTACTTGTCGAAAGTTACAAATAATTTCCGTTAAGGGATTAACAATGGGGATCGTAGTTCACTTAAACTTGAAGATCAAATAATTGGCGAATTGTACTGTTTGGATGATATGCAGATATGTTTCTTAGACTATATAGAAGCAATATATACAATGATTTCAACCGTCTACCTGTTCGATTCATTGTTCTACTTGTCGAAAGTTACAAATAATTTCCGATAAAGGATTAACCATTGGGGCTCATTGTTCACTTAAACTTGAAGAACAAAAAATTGGCGAAAGGTACTGTTTGGATGCTTTGCGTACATGTTTCTTAGACTATATGGAAGCAATATATACCAAAGATTTCAACCGTCTACGTGTTCCAATCATTGTTCTACTTGTCGAAATTTACAAATAATTTCCTTTAACGGATTAACAATGGGGCTCGTTGTTCTCTTAAACTTGAAGAACAATAAATTAGCGAATTGTACTGTTTGGATGCTTTGTATATATGTTTCTTATTCTATATAGACGCAATATATACAAGGATTTCAACCGTCTACCTGTTCCATTCATTGTTCTACTTGTCGAAAGTTACAAATAATTTCCGATAAAGGATTAACCATTGGGGCTCATTGTTCACTTAAACTTGAAGATCAAATAATTGGCGTATGGTACTGTTTGGATGCTTTGCGTACACGTTTCTTAGACTATATGGAAGCATTATATACAAAGATTTCAACCGTCTACGTGTTCCAATCATTGTTCTACTTGTCGAAAGTTACAAATAATTTCCGATAAAGGATTAACAATGGGGCTCATTGTTCACTTAAACTTGAAGAACAAAAAATTGGCGAATGGTACTGTTTAGATGCTTTGCATATAGGTTTCTTATGCTGTATAGTAGCAGCATATACAATGATTTCAACCGTCTACCTATTCCATTCATTGTTCTACTTGTCGAAATTTACAAATAATTTCCGATAAAGGATTAACCATTGGGGCTCATTGTTCACTTAAACTTGAAGAACAAAAAATTGGCAAATGTTAGTGTTTGGATGCTTTGCATATAGATTTCCTAGACTATATAGAAGCAACATATACAAAGAATTCAACCGTCTACCTGTTCTATTCATTGTTCTACTTGTAGAAAGTTACAAATAATTTCCGATAAAGGATTAACAATGGGCCTCATTGTTCACTTAAACTTGAAGAACAAAAAATTGGCGAATGGTACTGTTTAGATGCTTTGCATATAGGTTTCTTATGCTATATAGAAGCAGCATATACAATGATTTCAACCGTCTACCTATTCCATTCATTGTTCTACTTGTCGAAATTTACAAATAATTTCCTTTAGAGGATTAACAATTGGGCTCGTAGTTCACTTAAACTTGAAGAACAAAAAATTGGCGAATTGTACTATTTGGATGCTTTGCATATATGTTTCTTAGACTATATAGAAGCAATATATACAAAGAATTCAACCGTCTACCTGTTCCATTCATTGTTCTACTTGTCGAAAGTTACAAATAATTTCCGATAAAGGATTAACCAATGGGGCTCGTTGTTCACTTAAACTTGAAGAACAAAAAATTGGCGAATGGTACTGTTTGGATGCTTTGCATATATGTTTCTTAGATTATATAGAAGCAATATATACAAATATTTCAACCGTCTACCTGTACCATTCATTGTTCTGCTTGTCGAAAATTGCAAATAATTTCCTTTAAAGGATTAACAATGGGGCTCGTAGTTCACTTAAACTTGAAGAACAAAAAATTGGCGAATGGTACTGTTTGGATGCTTTGCATATATGTTTCTTAGATTATATAGAAGCAATATATACAAAGATTTCAACCGTCTACCTGTTCCATTCATTGTTCTACTTGTCGAAAATTAAAAATAATTTCCGATAAAGGATTAACCATTGGGGCTCATTGTTCACTTAAACTTGAAGAACAAAAAATTGTTGAATTGTACTGTTTGGATGTTTTGCATATATGTTTCTTAGACTATATAGAAGAAATATATACAGTGATTTCAACCGTCTACCTGTTCCATTCATTGTTCTACTTGACGAAATTTACAAATAATTTCCTTTAAAGGATTAACAATGGGGCTCGCAGTTCACTTAAACTTGAAGAGCAAAAAATTGGCAAATTGTACTATTTGGACGCTTTGCATATATGTTTCTTAGACTATATAGAAGCAATATATACAAAGAATTCAACCGTCTACCTGTTCCATTCATTGTTCTACTTGTCGAAAGTTACAAATAATTTCCGATAAAGGATTAACCAATGGGGCTCGTTGTTCACTTAAACTTGAAGAACAAAAAATTGGCGAATGGTACTGTTTGGATGCTTTGCATATATGTTTCTTAGATTATATAGAAGCAATATATACAAATATTTCAACCGTCTACCTGTACCATTCATTGTTCTGCTTGTCGAAAATTGCAAATAATTTCCTTTAAATGATTAACAATGGGGCTCGTAGTTCACTTAAACTTGAAGAACAAAAAATTGGCGAATGGTACTGTTTGGATGCTTTGCATATATGTTTCTTAGATTATATAGAAGCAATATATACAAAGATTTCAACCGTCTACCTGTTCCATTCATTGTTCTACTTGTCGAAATTTACAAATAATTTCCTTTAAAGGATTAACAATGGGGCTCGTAGTTCACTTAAATTTGAAGAACAAAAAATTGGCGAATTGTACTGTTTGGATGCTTTGCATATGTGTTTCTTAGACTATTTAGAAGCAATATATAGAAAGATTTCAACCGTCTACCTGTTCCATTCATTGTTCTACTTGTCGAAAGTTACAAATAATTACCGATAAAGGATTAACCATTGGGGCTCATTGTTCACTTAAACTTGGAGAACAAATAATTGGCGAGTTGTACTGTTTGGATGCTTTGCATATATGTTTCTTAGACTATATAGAAGCAATATATACAATGATTTCAACCGTCTACCTGTTCCATTCATTTTTCAACTTGTCGAAATTTACAAATAATTTCCTTTAAAGGATTAAAAATGGGGCTCGTAGTTCACTTAAACTTGAAGAACAAAAAATTGGCGAATGGTACTGTTTGGATGCTTTGCATATATGTTTCTTAGATTATATAGAAGCAATATATACAAAGATTTCAACCGTCTACCTGTTCCATTCATTGTTCTACTTGTCGAAAATTAAAAATAATTTCCGATAAAGGATTAACCATTGGGGCTCATTGTTCACTTAAACTTGAAGAACAAAAAATTGTTGAATTGTACTGTTTGGATGTTTTGCATATATGTTTCTTAGACTATATAGAAGAAATATATACAATGATTTCAACCGTCTACCTGTTCCATTCATTGTTCTACTTGACGAAATTTACAAATAATTTCCTTTAAAGGATTAACAATGGGGCTCGCAGTTCACTTAAACTTGAAGAGCAAAAAATTGGCAAATTGTACTATTTGGACGCTTTGCATATATGTTTCTTAGACTATATAGAAGCAATATATACAAAGAATTCAACCGTCTACCTGTTCCATTCATTGTTCTACTTGTCGAAAGTTACAAATAATTTCCGATAAAGGATTAACCAATGGGGCTCGTTGTTCACTTAAACTTGGAGAACAAAAAATTGGCGAATGGTACTGTTTGGATGCTTTGCATATATGTTTCTTAGATTATATAGAAGCAATATATACAAATATTTCAACCGTCTACCTGTACCATTCATTGTTCTGCTTGTCGAAAATTGCAAATAATTTCCTTTAAATGATTAACAATGGGGCTCGTAGTTCACTTAAATTTGAAGAACAAAAAATTGGCGAATTGTACTGTTTGGATGCTTTGCATATGTGTTTCTTAGACTATTTAGAAGCAATATATAGAAAGATTTCAACCGTCTACCTGTTCCATTCATTGTTCTACTTGTCGAAATTTACAAATAATTTCCTTTAAAGGATTAACAATGGGGCTCGTAGTTCACTTAAACTTGAAGAACAAAAAATTGGCGAATGGTACTGTTTGGATGCTTTGCATATATGTTTCTTAGATTATATAGAAGCAATATATACAAAGATTTCAACCGTCTACCTGTTCCATTCATTGTTCTACTTGTCGAAAATTAAAAATAATTTCCGATAAAGGATTAACCATTTGGGCTCATTGTTCACTTAAACTTGAAGAACAAAAAATTGTTGAATTGTACTGTTTGGATGTTTTGCATATATGTTTCTTAGACTATATAGAAGAAATATATACAGTGATTTCAACCGTCTACCTGTTCCATTCATTGTTCTACTTGACGAAATTTACAAATAATTTCCTTTAAAGGATTAACAATGGGGCTCGCAGTTCACTTAAACTTGAAGAGCAAAAAATTGGCAAATTGTACTATTTGGACGCTTTGCATATATGTTTCTTAGACTATATAGAAGCAATATATACAAAGAATTCAACCGTCTACCTGTTCCATTCATTGTTCTACTTGTCGAAAGTTACAAATAATTTCCGATAAAGGATTAACCAATGGGGCTCGTAGTTCACTTAAACTTGAAGATCAAATAATTGGCGAATTGTACTGTTTGGACGCTTTGCATATATGTTTCTTAGACTATACAGAAGCAATATATACAATGATTTCAACAGTCTACCTGTTCCATTCATTGTTCTACTTGTCGAAATTTACAAATAATTTCCTTTAAAGGATTAACAATGGGGCTCGTTGTTTACTTAAACTTGAAGAACAATAAATTGGCGAATTGTACTGTTTTGATGCTTTGCATATATGTTCCTTAGACTATATAGACGCCATATATACAAGGATTTCAACCGGCTACCTGTTCCATTCATTGTTCTACTTGTCGAAAGTTACAAATTATTACCGATAAAGGATTAACCATTGGGCTCATTGTTCACTTAAACTTGAAGAACAAAAAATTGGCGAGTTGTACTGTTTGGATGCTTTGCATATATGTTTCTTAGACTATGTAGAAACAATATATACAATGATTTCAACCGTCTACCTATTCCATTCATTGTTCTACTTGCCGAAATTTACAAATAATTTCCTTTAAAGGATTAACAATGGGGCTCGTAGTTCACTTAAACTTGAAGAACAAAAAATTGGCGAATGGTACAGTTTGGATGCTTTGCATATATGTTTCTTAGATTATATAGAAGCAATATATACAAAGATTTCAACCGTTTACCTGTTCCATTCATTGTTCTACTTGTCGAAATTTACAAATAATTTCCTTTAAAGGATTAACAATGGGGCTCGTTGTTCACTTAAACTTGAAGAATAATAAATTGGCGAATTGTACTGTTTTGATGCATTGCATATATGTTTCTTAGACTATATAGACGCAATATATACAAGGATTTCAACCGTCTACCTGTTCCATTCATTGTTCTACTTGTCGAAAGTTACAAATAATTACCGATAAAGGATTAACCATTGGGGCTCATTGTTCACTTAAACTTGGAGAACAAAAAATTGGCGAGTTGTACTGTTTGGATGCTTTGCATATATGTTTCTTAGACTATATAGAACCAATATATACAATGATTTCAACCGTCTACCTGTTCCATTCATTTTTCAACTTGTCGAAATTTACAAATAATTTCCTTTAAAGGATTAAAAATGGGGCTCGTAGTTCACTTAAACTTGAAGAAAAAAAATTGGCGAATTGTACTGTTTGGATGCTTTGCGTATATGTTTCTTAGACTATATAGAAGCAATATATACAAAGATCTCAACCGTCTACGTGTTCCAATCATTGTTCAACTTGTCGAAATTTACAAATAATTTCCTTTAAAGGATTAACAATGGGGCTCGTAGTTCACTTAAACTTGACGAACAAAAAATTGGCGAATTGTACTGTTTGGATTCTTTGCATATATGTTTCTTAGACTATATAGAAGCAATATATAGAAAGATTTCAACCATCTACCTGTTCCATTCATTGTTCTACTTGTCGAAATTTACAAAAAATTTCCCTTTCGTGATTATCAATGGGGCTCGTTGTTCACTTAAACTTGAAGAACAAAAAATTGGCGAATTGTACTGTTTGGATGATTTGCATATATGTTTCTTAGACTATACAGAAGCAATATATACAATGATTTCAACCGTCTACCTGTTCCATTCATTGTTCTACTTGTCGAAAGATACAAATAATTTCCGATAAAGGATTAACCATTGGGGCTCATTGTTCACTTATACTTGAAGAACAAAAAATTGGCGAATTGTACTGTTTGGATTCTTTGCATATATGTTTCTTAGACTATATAGAAGCAATATATACAAAGATCTCAACCGTCTACCTGTTCCATTCATTGTTCTACTTGTCGAAATTTACAAATAATTTCCTTTAAAGGATTAACAATGGGGCTCGTAGTTCACTTAAACTTGAAGAACAAAAAATTGGCGAATGGTACTGTTTGGATGCTTTGCATATATGTTTCTTAGATTATATAGAAGCAATATATACAAAGATTTCAACCGTCTACCTGTTCCATTCATTGTTCTACTTGTCGAAAATTAAAAATAATTTCCGATAAAGGATTAACCATTTGGGCTCATTGTTCACTTAAACTTGAAGAACAAAAAATTGTTGAATTGTACTGTTTGGATGTTTTGCATATATGTTTCTTAGACTATATAGAAGAAATATATACAGTGATTTCAACCGTCTACCTGTTCCATTCATTGTTCTACTTGACGAAATTTACAAATAATTTCCTTTAAAGGATTAACAATGGGGCTCGCAGTTCACTTAAACTTGAAGAGCAAAAAATTGGCAAATTGTACTATTTGGACGCTTTGCATATATGTTTCTTAGACTATATAGAAGCAATATATACAAAGAATTCAACCGTCTACCTGTTCCATTCATTGTTCTACTTGTCGAAAGTTACAAATAATTTCCGATAAAGGATTAACCAATGGGGCTCGTAGTTCACTTAAACTTGAAGATCAAATAATTGGCGAATTGTACTGTTTGGACGCTTTGCATATATGTTTCTTAGACTATACAGAAGCAATATATACAATGATTTCAACAGTCTACCTGTTCCATTCATTGTTCTACTTGTCGAAATTTACAAATAATTTCCTTTAAAGGATTAACAATGGGGCTCGTTGTTTACTTAAACTTGAAGAACAATAAATTGGCGAATTGTACTGTTTTGATGCTTTGCATATATGTTCCTTAGACTATATAGACGCCATATATACAAGGATTTCAACCGTCTACCTGTTCCATTCATTGTTCTACTTGTCGAAAGTTACAAATTATTACCGATAAAGGATTAACCATTGGGCTCATTGTTCACTTAAACTTGAAGAACAAAAAATTGGCGAGTTGTACTGTTTGGATGCTTTGCATATATGTTTCTTAGACTATATAGAAACAATATATACAATGATTTCAACCGTCTACCTATTCCATTCATTGTTCTACTTGCCGAAATTTACAAATAATTTCCTTTAAAGGATTAACAATGGGGCTCGTAGTTCACTTAAACTTGAAGAACAAAAAATTGGCGAATGGTACAGTTTGGATGCTTTGCATATATGTTTCTTAGATTATATAGAAGCAATATATACAAAGATTTCAACCGTTTACCTGTTCCATTCATTGTTCTACTTGTCGAAATTTACAAATAATTTCCTTTAAAGGATTAACAATGGGGCTCGTTGTTCACTTAAACTTGAAGAATAATAAATTGGCGAATTGTACTGTTTTGATGCATTGCATATATGTTTCTTAGACTATATAGACGCAATATATACAAGGATTTCAACCGTCTACCTGTTCCATTCATTGTTCTACTTGTCGAAAGTTACAAATAATTACCGATAAAGGATTAACCATTGGGGCTCATTGTTCACTTAAACTTGGAGAACAAAAAATTGGCGAGTTGTACTGTTTGGATGCTTTGCATATATGTTTCTTAGACTATATAGAACCAATATATACAATGATTTCAACCGTCTACCTGTTCCATTCATTTTTCAACTTGTCGAAATTTACAAATAATTTCCTTTAAAGGATTAAAAATGGGGCTCGTAGTTCACTTAAACTTGAAGAAAAAAAATTGGCGAATTGTACTGTTTGGATGCTTTGCGTATATGTTTCTTAGACTATATAGAAGCAATATATACAAAGATCTCAACCGTCTACGTGTTCCAATCATTGTTCAACTTGTCGAAATTTACAAATAATTTCCTTTAAAGGATTAACAATGGGGCTCGTAGTTCACTTAAACTTGACGAACAAAAAATTGGCGAATTTTACTGTTTGGATTCTTTGCATATATGTTTCTTAGACTATATAGAAGCAATATATAGAAAGATTTCAACCATCTACCTGTTCCATTCATTGTTCTACTTGTCGAAATTTACAAAAAATTTCCCTTTCGTGATTATCAATGGGGCTCGTTGTTCACTTAAACTTGAAGAACAAAAAATTGGCGAATTGTACTGTTTGGATGATTTGCATATATGTTTCTTAGACTATACAGAAGCAATATATACAATGATTTCAACCGTCTACCTGTTCCATTCATTGTTCAACTTGTCGAAATTTACAAATAATTTCCTTTAAAGGATTAAAAATGGGGCTCGTAGTTCACTTAAACTTGAAGAACAAAAAATTGGCGAATGGTACTGTTTGGATGCTTTGCATATATGTTTCTTAGATTATATAGAAGCAATATATACAAAGATTTCAACCGTCTACCTGTTCCATTCATTGTTCTACTTGTCGAAAATTAAAAATAATTTCCGATAAAGGATTAACCATTGGGGCTCATTGTTCACTTAAACTTGAAGAACAAAAAATTGTTGAATTGTACTGTTTGGATGTTTTGCATATATGTTTCTTAGACTATATAGAAGAAATATATACAATGATTTCAACCGTCTACCTGTTCCATTCATTGTTCTACTTGACGAAATTTACAAATAATTTCCTTTAAAGGATTAACAATGGGGCTCGCAGTTCACTTAAACTTGAAGAGCAAAAAATTGGCAAATTGTACTATTTGGACGCTTTGCATATATGTTTCTTAGACTATATAGAAGCAATATATACAAAGAATTCAACCGTCTACCTGTTCCATTCATTGTTCTACTTGTCGAAAGTTACAAATAATTTCCGATAAAGGATTAACCAATGGGGCTCGTTGTTCACTTAAACTTGGAGAACAAAAAATTGGCGAATGGTACTGTTTGGATGCTTTGCATATATGTTTCTTAGATTATATAGAAGCAATATATACAAATATTTCAACCGTCTACCTGTACCATTCATTGTTCTGCTTGTCGAAAATTGCAAATAATTTCCTTTAAATGATTAACAATGGGGCTCGTAGTTCACTTAAACTTGAAGAACAAAAAATTGGCGAATGGTACTGTTTGGATGCTTTGCATATATGTTTCTTAGATTATATAGAAGCAATATATACAAAGATTTCAACCGTCTACCTGTTCCATTCATTGTTCTACTTGTCGAAATTTACAAATAATTTCCTTTAAAGGATTAACAATGGGGCTCGTAGTTCACTTAAATTTGAAGAACAAAAAATTGGCGAATTGTACTGTTTGGATGCTTTGCATATGTGTTTCTTAGACTATTTAGAAGCAATATATAGAAAGATTTCAACCGTCTACCTGTTCCATTCATTGTTCTACTTGTCGAAATTTACAAATAATTTCCTTTAAAGGATTAACAATGGGGCTCGTAGTTCACTTAAACTTGAAGAACAAAAAATTGGCGAATGGTACTGTTTGGATGCTTTGCATATATGTTTCTTAGATTATATAGAAGCAATATATACAAAGATTTCAACCGTCTACCTGTTCCATTCATTGTTCTACTTGTCGAAAATTAAAAATAATTTCCGATAAAGGATTAACCATTTGGGCTCATTGTTCACTTAAACTTGAAGAACAAAAAATTGTTGAATTGTACTGTTTGGATGTTTTGCATATATGTTTCTTAGACTATATAGAAGAAATATATACAGTGATTTCAACCGTCTACCTGTTCCATTCATTGTTCTACTTGACGAAATTTACAAATAATTTCCTTTAAAGGATTAACAATGGGGCTCGCAGTTCACTTAAACTTGAAGAGCAAAAAATTGGCAAATTGTACTATTTGGACGCTTTGCATATATGTTTCTTAGACTATATAGAAGCAATATATACAAAGAATTCAACCGTCTACCTGTTCCATTCATTGTTCTACTTGTCGAAAGTTACAAATAATTTCCGATAAAGGATTAACCAATGGGGCTCGTAGTTCACTTAAACTTGAAGATCAAATAATTGGCGAATTGTACTGTTTGGACGCTTTGCATATATGTTTCTTAGACTATACAGAAGCAATATATACAATGATTTCAACAGTCTACCTGTTCCATTCATTGTTCTACTTGTCGAAATTTACAAATAATTTCCTTTAAAGGATTAACAATGGGGCTCGTTGTTTACTTAAACTTGAAGAACAATAAATTGGCGAATTGTACTGTTTTGATGCTTTGCATATATGTTCCTTAGACTATATAGACGCCATATATACAAGGATTTCAACCGGCTACCTGTTCCATTCATTGTTCTACTTGTCGAAAGTTACAAATTATTACCGATAAAGGATTAACCATTGGGCTCATTGTTCACTTAAACTTGAAGAACAAAAAATTGGCGAGTTGTACTGTTTGGATGCTTTGCATATATGTTTCTTAGACTATGTAGAAACAATATATACAATGATTTCAACCGTCTACCTATTCCATTCATTGTTCTACTTGCCGAAATTTACAAATAATTTCCTTTAAAGGATTAACAATGGGGCTCGTAGTTCACTTAAACTTGAAGAACAAAAAATTGGCGAATGGTACAGTTTGGATGCTTTGCATATATGTTTCTTAGATTATATAGAAGCAATATATACAAAGATTTCAACCGTTTACCTGTTCCATTCATTGTTCTACTTGTCGAAATTTACAAATAATTTCCTTTAAAGGATTAACAATGGGGCTCGTTGTTCACTTAAACTTGAAGAATAATAAATTGGCGAATTGTACTGTTTTGATGCATTGCATATATGTTTCTTAGACTATATAGACGCAATATATACAAGGATTTCAACCGTCTACCTGTTCCATTCATTGTTCTACTTGTCGAAAGTTACAAATAATTACCGATAAAGGATTAACCATTGGGGCTCATTGTTCACTTAAACTTGGAGAACAAAAAATTGGCGAGTTGTACTGTTTGGATGCTTTGCATATATGTTTCTTAGACTATATAGAACCAATATATACAATGATTTCAACCGTCTACCTGTTCCATTCATTTTTCAACTTGTCGAAATTTACAAATAATTTCCTTTAAAGGATTAAAAATGGGGCTCGTAGTTCACTTAAACTTGAAGAAAAAAAATTGGCGAATTGTACTGTTTGGATGCTTTGCGTATATGTTTCTTAGACTATATAGAAGCAATATATACAAAGATCTCAACCGTCTACGTGTTCCAATCATTGTTCAACTTGTCGAAATTTACAAATAATTTCCTTTAAAGGATTAACAATGGGGCTCGTAGTTCACTTAAACTTGACGAACAAAAAATTGGCGAATTGTACTGTTTGGATTCTTTGCATATATGTTTCTTAGACTATATAGAAGCAATATATAGAAAGATTTCAACCATCTACCTGTTCCATTCATTGTTCTACTTGTCGAAATTTACAAAAAATTTCCCTTTCGTGATTATCAATGGGGCTCGTTGTTCACTTAAACTTGAAGAACAAAAAATTGGCGAATTGTACTGTTTGGATGATTTGCATATATGTTTCTTAGACTATACAGAAGCAATATATACAATGATTTCAACCGTCTACCTGTTCCATTCATTGTTCTACTTGTCGAAAGATACAAATAATTTCCGATAAAGGATTAACCATTGGGGCTCATTGTTCACTTATACTTGAAGAACAAAAAATTGGCGAATTGTACTGTTTGGATTCTTTGCATATATGTTTCTTAGACTATATAGAAGCAATATATACAAAGATCTCAACCGTCTACCTGTTCCATTCATTGTTCTACTTGTCGAAATTTACAAATAATTTCCTTTAAAGGATTAACAATGGGGCTCGTAGTTCACTTAAACTTGAAGAACAAAAAATTGGCGAATGGTACTGTTTGGATGCTTTGCATATATGTTTCTTAGATTATATAGAAGCAATATATACAAAGATTTCAACCGTCTACCTGTTCCATTCATTGTTCTACTTGTCGAAAATTAAAAATAATTTCCGATAAAGGATTAACCATTTGGGCTCATTGTTCACTTAAACTTGAAGAACAAAAAATTGTTGAATTGTACTGTTTGGATGTTTTGCATATATGTTTCTTAGACTATATAGAAGAAATATATACAGTGATTTCAACCGTCTACCTGTTCCATTCATTGTTCTACTTGACGAAATTTACAAATAATTTCCTTTAAAGGATTAACAATGGGGCTCGCAGTTCACTTAAACTTGAAGAGCAAAAAATTGGCAAATTGTACTATTTGGACGCTTTGCATATATGTTTCTTAGACTATATAGAAGCAATATATACAAAGAATTCAACCGTCTACCTGTTCCATTCATTGTTCTACTTGTCGAAAGTTACAAATAATTTCCGATAAAGGATTAACCAATGGGGCTCGTAGTTCACTTAAACTTGAAGATCAAATAATTGGCGAATTGTACTGTTTGGACGCTTTGCATATATGTTTCTTAGACTATACAGAAGCAATATATACAATGATTTCAACAGTCTACCTGTTCCATTCATTGTTCTACTTGTCGAAATTTACAAATAATTTCCTTTAAAGGATTAACAATGGGGCTCGTTGTTTACTTAAACTTGAAGAACAATAAATTGGCGAATTGTACTGTTTTGATGCTTTGCATATATGTTCCTTAGACTATATAGACGCCATATATACAAGGATTTCAACCGTCTACCTGTTCCATTCATTGTTCTACTTGTCGAAAGTTACAAATTATTACCGATAAAGGATTAACCATTGGGCTCATTGTTCACTTAAACTTGAAGAACAAAAAATTGGCGAGTTGTACTGTTTGGATGCTTTGCATATATGTTTCTTAGACTATATAGAAACAATATATACAATGATTTCAACCGTCTACCTATTCCATTCATTGTTCTACTTGCCGAAATTTACAAATAATTTCCTTTAAAGGATTAACAATGGGGCTCGTAGTTCACTTAAACTTGAAGAACAAAAAATTGGCGAATGGTACAGTTTGGATGCTTTGCATATATGTTTCTTAGATTATATAGAAGCAATATATACAAAGATTTCAACCGTTTACCTGTTCCATTCATTGTTCTACTTGTCGAAATTTACAAATAATTTCCTTTAAAGGATTAACAATGGGGCTCGTTGTTCACTTAAACTTGAAGAATAATAAATTGGCGAATTGTACTGTTTTGATGCATTGCATATATGTTTCTTAGACTATATAGACGCAATATATACAAGGATTTCAACCGTCTACCTGTTCCATTCATTGTTCTACTTGTCGAAAGTTACAAATAATTACCGATAAAGGATTAACCATTGGGGCTCATTGTTCACTTAAACTTGGAGAACAAAAAATTGGCGAGTTGTACTGTTTGGATGCTTTGCATATATGTTTCTTAGACTATATAGAACCAATATATACAATGATTTCAACCGTCTACCTGTTCCATTCATTTTTCAACTTGTCGAAATTTACAAATAATTTCCTTTAAAGGATTAAAAATGGGGCTCGTAGTTCACTTAAACTTGAAGAAAAAAAATTGGCGAATTGTACTGTTTGGATGCTTTGCGTATATGTTTCTTAGACTATATAGAAGCAATATATACAAAGATCTCAACCGTCTACGTGTTCCAATCATTGTTCAACTTGTCGAAATTTACAAATAATTTCCTTTAAAGGATTAACAATGGGGCTCGTAGTTCACTTAAACTTGACGAACAAAAAATTGGCGAATTTTACTGTTTGGATTCTTTGCATATATGTTTCTTAGACTATATAGAAGCAATATATAGAAAGATTTCAACCATCTACCTGTTCCATTCATTGTTCTACTTGTCGAAATTTACAAAAAATTTCCCTTTCGTGATTATCAATGGGGCTCGTTGTTCACTTAAACTTGAAGAACAAAAAATTGGCGAATTGTACTGTTTGGATGATTTGCATATATGTTTCTTAGACTATACAGAAGCAATATATACAATGATTTCAACCGTCTACCTGTTCCATTCATTGTTCTACTTGTCGAAAGATACAAATAATTTCCGATAAAGGATTAACCATTGGGGCTCATTGTTCACTTATACTTGAAGAACAAAAAATTGGCGAATTGTACTGTTTGGATTCTTTGCATATATGTTTCTTAGACTATATAGAAGCAATATATACAAAGATCTCAACCGTCTACCTCTTCCATTCATTGTTCTACTTGTCGAAATTTACAAATAATTTCCTTTAAAGGATTAACAATGGGGCTCGTAGTTCACTTAAACATGAAGAACAAAAAATTGGCGAATTGTATTGTTTGGATTCTATGCATATATGTTTCTTAGACTATATAGAAGCAATATATACATTGATTTCAACCGTCTACCTGTTCCAGTCATTGATCTACTTGTCGAAAGTTACAAATAATTTCCTTTAAAGGATTAACAATGCGGCTCGTAGTTCACTTAAACTTGAAGAACAAAAAATTGGCGAATTGTACTGTTTGGATGCTTTGCGTATATGTTTCTTAGAGTATATTGAAGCAATATATAGAAAGATTTCACCCGTCTACCTGTTCCATTCATTGTTCTACTTGTCGAAAATTACAAATAATTTCCGATAAAGGATTAACAATGGGGCTCATTGTTCACTTAAACTTGAAGAACAAAAAATTGGCGAATGGTACTGTTTGGATGCTTTGCGTACATGTTTCTTAGACTATATGGAAGCAATATATACAATGATTTCAACCGTCTACCTGTTCTATTCATTGTTCTACTTGTCGAAATTTACAAATAATTTCCTTTCAAGGATTAACAATGCGGCTCGTTGTTCACTTAAACTTGAAGAACAATAAATTGGCGAATTGTACTGCTTGGATGGTTTGCGTACATGTTTCTTAGACTATATAGAAGCAATATATACAAAGATCTCAACCGTCTACCTGTTCCATTCATTGTTCTACATGTCGAAAGTTACAAATAATTTCCTTTAAAGGATTAACAATGGGGCTCGTAGTTCACTTAAACTTGAAGAAAAAAAATTGGCGAATTGTACTGTTTTGATGCTTTGCGTATATGTTTCTTAGACTATATTGAAGCAATATATACAATGATGTCAACCGTCTACCTGTTCTATTCATTGTTATACTTGTCGAAAATTACAAATAATTTCCGATAAAGGATTAACAATGGGGCTCATTGTTCACTTAAACTTGAAGAACAAAAAATTGGCAAATGTTAGTGTTTGGATGCTTTGCATATAGATTTCCTAGACTATATAGAAGCAACATATACAAAGAATTCAACCGTCTACCTGTTCTATTCATTGTTCTACTTGTAGAAACTTACAAATAATTTCCCTTTCGTGATTATCAATGGGGCTCGTTGTTCACTTAAACTTGAAGAACAAAAAATTGGCGAATTGTACTGTTTGGATGATTTGCATATATGTTTCTTAGACTATATAGAAGCAATATATACAATGATTTCAACCGTCTACCTGTTCCATTCATTTTTCAACTTGTCGAAATTTACAAATAATTTCCTTTAAAGGATTAAAAATGGGGCTCGTAGTTCACTTAAACTTGAAGAAAAAAAATTGGCGAATTGTACTGTTTGGATGCTTTGCGTATATGTTTCTTAGACTATATAGAAGCAATATATACAAAGATCTCAACCGTCTACGTGTTCCAATCATTGTTCAACTTGTCGAAATTTACAAATAATTTCCTTTAAAGGATTAACAATGGGGCTCGTAGTTCACTTAAACTTGACGAACAAAAAATTGGCGAATTGTACTGTTTGGATTCTTTGCATATATGTTTCTTAGACTATATAGAAGCAATATATAGAAAGATTTCAACCATCTACCTGTTCCATTCATTGTTCTACTTGTCGAAAGATACAAATAATTTCCGATAAAGGATTAACCATTGGGGCTCATTGTTCACTTATACTTGAAGAACAAAAAATTGGCGAATTGTACTGTTTGGATTCTTTGCATATATGTTTCTTAGACTATATAGAAGCAATATATAGAAAGATTTCAACCATCTACCTGTGCCATTCATTGTTCTACTTGTCGAAATTTACAAAAAATTTCCCTTTCGTGATTATCAATGGGGCTCGTTGTTCACTTAAACTTGAAGAACAAAAAATTGGCGAATTGTACTGTTTGGATGCTTTGCGTATATGTTTCTTAGACTATATAGAAGCAATATATACAAAGATCTCA
The DNA here is from genome assembly GCA_963989415.1 of Cerceris ruficornis. Taxonomy (NCBI): domain Eukaryota; kingdom Metazoa; phylum Arthropoda; class Insecta; order Hymenoptera; family Crabronidae; genus Cerceris; species Cerceris ruficornis. Next base: position 502,549 of record CAXDIW010000516.1, read on the forward strand.
ACCGTCTACGTGTTCCAATCATTGTTCAACTTGTCGAAATTTACAAATAATTTCCTTTAAAGGATTAACAATGGGGCTCGTAGTTCACTTAAACTTGACGAACAAAAAATTGGCGAATTGTACTGTTTGGATTCTTTGCATATATGTTTCTTAGACTATATAGAAGCAATATATAGAAAGATTTCAACCATCTACCTGTTCCATTCATTGTTCTACTTGTCGAAATTTACAAAAAATTTCCCTTTCGTGATTATCAATGGGGCTCGTTGTTCACTTAAACTTGAAGAACAAAAAATTGGCGAATTGTACTGTTTGGATGATTTGCATATATGTTTCTTAGACTATACAGAAGCAATATATACAATGATTTCAACCGTCTACCTGTTCCATTCATTGTTCTACTTGTCGAAAGATACAAATAATTTCCGATAAAGGATTAACCATTGGGGCTCATTGTTCACTTATACTTGAAGAACAAAAAATTGGCGAATTGTACTGTTTGGATTCTTTGCATATATGTTTCTTAGACTATATAGAAGCAATATATACAAAGATCTCAACCGTCTACCTCTTCCATTCATTGTTCTACTTGTCGAAATTTACAAATAATTTCCTTTAAAGGATTAACAATGGGGCTCGTAGTTCACTTAAACATGAAGAACAAAAAATTGGCGAATTGTATTGTTTGGATTCTATGCATATATGTTTCTTAGACTATATAGAAGCAATATATACATTGATTTCAACCGTCTACCTGTTCCAGTCATTGATCTACTTGTCGAAAGTTACAAATAATTTCCTTTAAAGGATTAACAATGCGGCTCGTAGTTCACTTAAACTTGAAGAACAAAAAATTGGCGAATTGTACTGTTTGGATGCTTTGCGTATATGTTTCTTAGAGTATATTGAAGCAATATATAGAAAGATTTCACCCGTCTACCTGTTCCATTCATTGTTCTACTTGTCGAAAATTACAAATAATTTCCGATAAAGGATTAACAATGGGGCTCATTGTTCACTTAAACTTGAAGAACAAAAAATTGGCGAATGGTACTGTTTGGATGCTTTGCGTACATGTTTCTTAGACTATATGGAAGCAATATATACAATGATTTCAACCGTCTACCTGTTCTATTCATTGTTCTACTTGTCGAAATTTACAAATAATTTCCTTTCAAGGATTAACAATGCGGCTCGTTGTTCACTTAAACTTGAAGAACAATAAATTGGCGAATTGTACTGCTTGGATGGTTTGCGTACATGTTTCTTAGACTATATAGAAGGAATATATACAATGATTTAACCGTCTACCTGTTCCATTCATTGTTCTACTTGTAGAAAGTTACAAATAATTTCCGTTTCATGATTATCAATGGGGCTCGTAGTTCGGGCATCGCATTTTGTCTTTCGCGTGAAACATTTTCCCATCATTTTTACAGGTTTAAACGACGGAATGAACGACGGAATGAACGACGGCATGAACGACAAAATGAACGGGAAAATGTGTCAGGCAAAATTTCTTGCTCTACTTTACTTTCGTTATCCATCTCGCACTGGGAGAAATAAATTCCCGACCGTGATGCGACGAGCATCCAATGCTTAACCCTTTCGCGACGGGTGCCGTATATATACGGCAGTCACTTGGTGCATCACAGTGGCTGACGTCGCCTATTTACGGCAGTCACTTTTTGGTTCACAGCGGCTGATGCCGTCTAGATTCGGCAGTCACTTATTGCTTTGCAGAGGCTGACGCCGATTTTATACGGCAGCCACTTGTTTCACAGCGGCTGGCGCCCACTATACACGACACAGGTTCCTTTGTTAGAGAAATAAAGTATTTTAACACAAAATTGTTTTCCTAAAAATTCCTTGATACGAAAAAAGTGCATTTATTTTCTATATGTTTATAGTGCATCAGATTCAAATAATTTATAACAACCTACAAGAAATAAAGTGAGCCAAATCGCTAATTACATCGGTAAGACCTTTAATATTACTTTTTTGTTCTTAACGTTAATAAATATTTTAGGTTTTATTCTTTTTAAAATGGAATATTAGCGAACAGTGCGTGCAATGGTAAATTGGTGGCAAAGTATCGTTCAGTTGAGCCGTCGCGAAAAGCGACAATGTATCGTTCAGTTGGGCCGTCGCAAAGAGCGACAAGGTATGGTCAATCGTGACGTCGTGAAAAGCGGCGAAGTATGGTACAGGTTCGCCGTCGCGAAAGGGTTAAGGACTAACGCGAAATTTATTCCTTATTAAATTAACCTGACGAATAAGCTTAATCTCAACATACCACGAACGTCTTAAAGTCTAATCCATTACAATTACAATTTGACCGCCCGCCCGCAATATCAATCTGACCTTCGATATGGGAGCAGTTTTTGTTCACAGTGAAAATCATCCTATCTCGGGGGAAATACAAACACAATCTGAGCCTGTCCAATTAATAGCAAAGATTTCTTTGCAAAATATTGCCTGATTCCTTATCTGCATTGCAGAAAGCAAACCTCTTGGCCAGAAAATGAAAAATGCATTCTGCTTGAAACAGAATGAAGAGAAACATCGTATTGCTTCATGAATGAAGAAAGTCGGACAACAATTATCTCATGAATCAGACTTCGAAAACAATACAGACGATACTTTGATCCAAAAATCAAACGTATCGAAACCATTAACAACGAAACCATTAAGAAATGGTCATCACACGATCGTAACAAATTTTCAGAAGAAATATCTGCAAACCTAACACACAATTTGCAACACAAGATGTCACCGAGAAATATCTATCGAACTCCCTTCGATGTGATTCGATTCATGCAACTCCTGCAATAAAAACTCATTTGTTAGTAAAATGTCATTACACTGTGGTTTCCCCCAGCGTCTCTGGACGCCTGTCTCTCTTAATTTCCATGGGCATGGTCCAATTCATTTCCTCTAAACATCCATTATTAGTATTCCGTCTTCTGCAACAAACTCTCATTAATTTTGCCCAAAACGCGCAACATAAAACGAAATATCACCGACCCTTGAATATTGTAACAGACGAGTATCGAAATTTACGAAAATCAAATGAAGCATAATTTATTAAAAATTGTAGGAAATGCAAATGTTGTAAACTTTACGATAAAGAATGATCAGAAATTTAAAAAAGCAAATATAAAATTTGAAGTTACATATCGAGTCGACAAACGCGAATTGAATAGTATGGACAATTTAGCAAATTGTGCAATGTCACAATCATTTGCTATCAAATAAATTACTTGAATGAAAAAAGCTAATTTCGACGCAGTTGCATTCGAAATTATTTGAAACCTTTCCATCATCCGAGCAAAAAAATAAATGCATCACTCTTTAATTCGCGACGCGAAAAGTGTTAAATAAAGACAGACTTCCCCCTTTGCTACAATATAACTCTACCATTTAGTGAAATAAATAAGCAAATATCTAAAAGCGACGCGTTTACTTCTTATCTGTATTTGCTATCCGTCTATCACACTGCAATTTCGATATATATGTTTCGGGCGCAAGTTTGTTATTTTCATTCTATTAAAAAAGTATGCAAAACCCGTGGTCCGTAATTTTTGTAAGAAATTTGCGAGAATTCATCGAAACCTCTACGTCGACGCGGTATTCTCACAAAAATGTCATCGCGATCCAAGTAAAATCCAGACAATATTAAATTAATAACTTTAACCATGACAGCCAGCAGCGTGTTTCCTATTTCACGAATTTTATTAAATTAACTGACACTCATTTTCTATCTGTGTCATCAAATGTGCATATAACTTTTTGCACTTTTATTTGCGGAGTGGTTTCAATGACCACGATGAAATTCATTGACTGATTGGTCTCAATGGACAATACATAATATAACTTGACAAAAATTCTACATAAATCCTCAAAATTTCTTGTATTAAAAGATACATTTGCAGCAGTATTTCTATTTGCAAGCACTTGATTAACAATACAAAAATCATGACATGAAGCAGCCAAAAGGCGCTGAAAATCCCGAAATCATCGAGCAGCCAAGAGGCGCTTTCAATAAAAATCGCGAGAAACCGGTGCCATTTCAGGCTCTTACTGTTCGCAACGCTAGCTCAAAACCCGCCTATTGCCATTTCATGGCTCTCATTCTTCGCAACGCTACTTTAAAACCCGCCTATTGCCATTCCATGGCTATCATACGTAATATTTTTTTTTTCTTTTCACCCCGCTAAAAATATATTTACATTGTCACTCACTGCTAAAACTATGTTTCGAGAAGCAGCAATATGCTGCCACATTACATATACATGCCCATTTGTATTTTGCCTGCCGTTTATCAGGGTAATTGCTATTATATGGTGTCGTCAAAATAAACGAATTTTAAAAAAAAAAATACGTAATATTATTTAATAAACAATCGCGTACTGCCATTTCGAGGCTTTCATTGTTCGCAACGCTACTTCAAAACCCGCCTACTGCCATTCCGGGGGCTCTCAGAATTCGCAACACTACCTATCCGGAAAAAAAGAAGCTATCGTTGGGAGCAGGCCTCCTGAGGCACTCCATGGGGAGTTGCATTTTTGCAACTCCAATTGCTGAGTCTCTGACTCAGCAGATGCGCATCTCTCAGCTGCTTTTGTATTTCGCAACGCTAGTTTCGCGATTGTTCAAAAGAAAACCGCGTATAATTCATATTTCGCAACACAAATTTAGAATTTATTAAGAGCAAACTCCCGGACACCCATTTCAGGTGCTAAATCGTGATGCTATACTCTACAAATTATTAAGAAAATACTAATTCGAAATATTCTATAAGATACTAAAACAAACTCCCGTGCTCCTTGAACAAGGGCTATGTCGCAACTCTACTTTAACAATTAATTATTCAAAGACAAACCGGGCACTTTTCGTGCTATATATCGCAACGCTACTTTAAAGAATTACTGTTCAAAGAAAAACCGGTCACTTTTCGTGCTTCAATTCGCAACGCTACTTCTAAACATCTAATTAAAGCAAGCTCCCGTTCGCCATCTCGGGCGATATCTCTCGCAACTCTATCTCTAATTTAATATAATATTCTAAAAATTAAAAAACCGAGTATATTCATATCGCAACACTAACAACTACCAATTAATTCGAACAAACCCGTGGGTACCATCCGTGGTGACCTTAATTTCGCAACACTAACGAGCAAGGTATACGTAACTCTAATTTCGCAATGAAAAACCGCATGCAGCCAAGATGCGCTCGTTGGACGGGAATGTTACATCCGTCAGAGGACAAATACAGAAAGCGAGCACAGTGAATTAACAAATACTAATAATGACTTTCCATTCTAGAACCCAAAACGGATTCGAGGATGAAAAGCAATTCGCTGCAGCCTTCTTCGTGACAGTTTGTCGGGCCTCTTCGGCACTTGTTAGCCACTTCTTCTGCCGCTAGAGAATGCTCGAATACTTTGCACCAACAAAAGTCTTACTATTATCAAATTCAACAGTGAAAACCACACCACGAGCGTGCAGAGCGTATTCGCTGCTCGTGTAGCACAGTTTTCATAAAAAAAGGCAAAGTATTCGAACATCGCACCGGGAGTTACACCACGTGCGCAAAAAATTTACAAACTAAAAACTACGGTCAAATAGAGGGGGACACTCGGTTTGACCGTAGTTTGATCCCAGGTCCAGGCATATCACTTTTACCCGACCTACACAGAGAATGTGATATCCTGAATTCCTGGCCCTTCCTGCTTATATTTAACTCACATTCAAGAACGGTATGCTACCTACGTATCTAAAACCTATATTTAAAAATGCAAATCGCGACACAAATCACACAAACACACATCACTCCACGGTTCTCAATCAGGAACCAATGTGCATGGGCCTGAACTAGAGAGGACTCCCCGGGGTTCCTCCGACACCCGAGTTCGCAAACAACATTCATACTCTAAAATGTACGTACCAATTTCCTGAAATCGACTGACAAGGGTGGCGACCATTGCGTTACTTCATTATAATACTCTATCGCGATTTGACAGGTTTATTGTTCGCGACTAAAGTGAACAACAGCCGCGGAACGGAACGTTGGTTCGCTCCCGAATGGAAGCGGCGCGCGAGGACAGGGACTGAGGCGACTGATCCGATGCACGTTCGGAAGCACGTGGAGGAAAGAAAACTCCCTTACACCGAAACTCGCTTTATTCCGTCTCAAATCAACAAACACAAACACTTGGGTTTTAACGAGGGACAATATCGCGAATCTACGAATAAAAATACGGGTCGCGAAGGCGGACCGCGTGAACAATAATTGCGAAAGCAACTGAACAAAAAGAGATGACTCTCAACGCGCGATGCGTAGTTTATCGCGGCACAGTAGAAAGAAGAGTGAAGCGCGGAACAGGTGCGTTCGCTTGTTCGCGTTACAATTCAGAAAAGAGGGCGCTGAAGTTAGCATAATCGCGAATAGGAGCAGCGAAAGGGCCAAGTGGGCCGTGCGTCACAAGGATATAATTGGCTCCCGGGCATCACGCGATGTGACGAGTTCGACATACGAAGACATGGAGATGACCAGTCTTCCTGGTCTTCAACGGAAGTACCAGGACCGACTCGTGTGAGCCGAGAGCCCCTCCCTGTGGCGCACAGCCCACTGCCAACCCCGAACATGCCGCCCACCTCGAAACAACGGTTTCGATGAACGACTAGAGATGCGAAGGAATCTAGGACATAAATTGAACAGTCCAACCGCCCACCGTGGCGGTGCCAGGACGAGATGGGAAACAAAAAAAATAAGTAGAAGTCGCGCGTCTTCTCAGAGGCGCGATGCGGTACTCGCATGTACAAGCATCGAAGCGGCCGCCCACCACAAGGGTGCCAGGGCGGAGCGCGAACAAAAGGGAGACTGTTGTAAGTAGCAGTTACGCAAAATTAATACAATGATATGGCATGAATAACAAGAAACAAACACAAGCTAGCGCATGACAATAAGTACCTTATATCTAGACTTAACTTAACGATGGCCGGAACGGCTCGAAATATCATTAATGCTGGGGGGTTCTTATCAACTAACGCCGTTATCCATTAGGATAAGTAAAGAAAATACATCGAAAGGTCTTAAATCTAGGAACACAAGCACGTCGCAGAAAAACATTCCCAGTGCCGGAAGGGGGGAGGAACGAGAGTAAAACAATGCACACACGCGAGTAACGCAGTCATGGAGGCGTCGGAGAATCTTTAGATGCACTCCAGATAGGTAACAAACACAGTTTGCCGATCGGCCGCTTATACTCCGCACGAGCAGTTTTGATAGTAACGACGCGCGTAACACTGTCGGGACCCGGGTGAACCTGAACGACGCGGCCGAGCTCTCACTTCGCTGGCGGAAGACTGGAGTTCCGGAGGAGAACCATGCGACCGACCTGGACGGGGGGTTGATCGGTACGCCACTTAGTCCGTTGCTGTAACGTATTGACGTAGTCGGATTGCCAAATGCGCCAAAACCGCTCATTCATTTGGCGGACGAGCTGCCAACGCGAGAGACGATTCTCGGTCAGGTCAAGGATGGACGGTTCCGGGGGCACGACGATCGCGGCGCCGATCGTGAAATGACCGGGAGTAAGGCACTCGAGGTCATCGAGTGTGTCGGATAAGGGACACTGCGGCCTAGAATTCAGACAGGCTTCGATTCGGCATAAGAGGGTGGACAATTCCTCGAAGGTTAGCGTCCGGTCTCCAACAACACGAGAGAGATGAGTTTTCACACTCCGGACTCCAGCCTCCCACAGACCACCGAAGTGAGGAGCCGAGGGAGGAATGAAGTGCCAAGAGATGCGATCAGACACCGTCGAATTGAGGAAGTCCGGATCACGAAGGGCCGCGCGGTACGCTTTGGTCATTTCACGATCGGCACCGACGAAGGTCGTCCCGTTATCCGAGTACATAGCTTCGGGGATGCCGCGACGAGAACAGAACCGAGAAAATGCACCAATGAATGCCTCGGAGGAATAATCGCTTACTAACTCGAGGTGAATGGCTTTCGAGGTCAGACAAACGAACAACGCGATATATGCCTTGCGAGACCTTGCTCCGCGACCAGGTGAGGAACGAATCCACACGGGACCTGCGTAATCAACTCCTGAGTGTAGAAAACTCCGGAAGGTGGGAGTCACCCGGACACGAGGGAGGTCACCCATGAGCTGACGAGGAACCGCCGCACGTTCACGAGTACATGGGACACAATGATGAATGATGCGACGGACGATTCCACGCGCGCGGAGAAGCCAGTACTCCCGCCGCAGGATGCTGAGCGTCAGCTGCGGTCCCGAACGCAGCGCTCGTTGATGGACATGGAGAAGGAGGAGGTCAACGAGCGGATGGGCAGACAGGAGGATTGGGTGGCGGGACTCGAAGGACATTGGAGCATGTCTTAAGCGGCCTCCAACCCGAATAAGGTTATCGGATGATACGAAAGGACGGAGGGAAAGAAGAGGATGCTTAGGAGGGAGTTCCTTTCTAAACGAGAGAAGGTGAAATTCCGCTGGAAAAACTTCACGTTGGATACAGCGCAACCAGAAACAACGAGAACAATTATACTCCTCGGCCGTGACGTGAACACTACCGATAGGGGTTTGGACCATGTCTTTTCGACGGCGACATTGACTAATAAAACGAATAACAAGGGCGGTGATACGGAGTAGTCTGTCCCATGAGGAGCAGCGAACAGATAACTCCCACATGGGTCGGACAGGTGAACACTGGAGAGCGGCGGTGACCCTCTCCTCGAGATGAGAGTCAAAGTTGATGTTGGGAGGAGGGGTAGGCCAGGAGACCCGTTCCCCGCGCAACCACGGAGGGCCTCGCCACCAAAGAGAGTGATTGAGGATATCGGTGGGTAGAATTCCGCGAGACGCGACGTCGGCGGGGTTGTCGGACGTCGGAACGTACCGCCACACTGCGGATGGAACGAGTTCATGTATTCGGGCAACACGGTGGGCCACGAATATTTTCCATCGCGATGGGTGCTGCGAAATCCAGTGCAGCACGACAGTAGAGTCGGACCAACAGGTGACGGGTACATTACCGAAACCCATGGACGCGACGGTGAATGAGATGAGACGAGCTAACAGCACGGCGGCATTCAACTCGAGGCGGGGTATACTCATCGGTGTCAAGGGGGCGACTTTAGACTTGCCCGCGAGCAAAGAAACAGTGATATGGTTTGATTCAGACAACACCCGGAGGTAAACAGCCGCAGCATAAGCGGAGGAGGACGCGTCGGCAAAACCATGAAGCTCAATGGATGAGACGCTCGCGGAGAGTTGCGTCCATCGAGGTATCTTGACCAGATTTAATTGGCTCAAGTTAGAGGAAAAGGCCGCCCAATCACGAAGAATGGGCGGTGGGACAGGATCGTCCCAGCCGACCTTGCTCCTCCATAGATCTTGCATAACAAGTTTGGCTTTAATGACAACGGGGGTGACCCATCCGAGGGGGTCATATAGTCGCGATATGATTGACAGAACGGCACGCTTAGTAATTGGTTCGCGGTCAAACGGCGACACAGAAAACGAAAATTCATCCCGACTGGGAGACCAGACAATGCCGAGGACCTTCAGACTTTCGTCCGCGGATAGGACCTTGTCGCATGCCAGCCCGTGATCCGACTCATCTACATCAGCGAGCAAGTGCGACGAGTTGCTTGCCCACTTCCGGAGGGTGAAGCCACCTTTGTTCAAGAGAGAAATAGATTGTTGACGGGCGAGGCGGAGGGAATCGACGTCGTCAGCTCCGAAAAGGACATCGTCGACGTATGTGTTTAGCCGAAGAGTCTCTCGAGCAAGAGGGAAGTCATCACCGTCGTCCTCAGCGAGTTGCTATAGAACGCGAAGCGCGAGAAAGGGCGCACAGGCCATACCATATGTTACGGTTAACAGTTGAAACTCCTTCAAGGAGGAGGAGGGTTCAGAGAGCCACAAGATTCGCTGGTAGTCGACGTCTCGCGGATCAACGAGGATCTGCCGGTACATCTTAGCGATGTCCGCGGAGTACACGTACCCCCACCGACGCCATCGTAGGATGACCGCAGTCAGGTCCTGCTGAAGTTTTGGACCGGTTAACAAGTGATCGTTTAAAGACGTTCCGTCAGAGGTTCGACATGAGGCGTTGAAAACGACACGCAATCTGCTGGTAGCGCTGTCCGTTCGAAAGACTGGGTGGTGAGGAATGTACACAGTGGTGGAAACAGGAGAGGGAGGTAAACAAGAAACGGCGCGCATGTGGCCGAGTCGTTCATACTCACCCATGAAACTACGGTATTTGCGTTCGAGGTAGGTGTCGCGGGAAAGCCGGCGGGAGATACTACGCGCGAGTTTTTCTGTGGTTTCCCGAGAACGCCCGATCTTAATGGGGGGCCCGACCTTGAACGGAAGTCGCACAATGTAGCGACCCGACGAATCACGAGAATGAGTTTCGCGGAAGAGCGCGTCGCACTGAGCGTCACCGGGTTCCACGACCTGAGAACGGGGCAGCTCCTCAAGCTCCCAGAATCTCCTTACTTCCTCGTCGAGAGAGGGGGTGGTGAAGCAGTGGTACGCCAGGACGCACCGCGGAGTGTCTCGCATGAAGTCCCATTCCTGGTCGTCGGGGACAGGACAGATTGGAGGCTCACGAGGGCCAGTAATGACCCATCCGAAAATCGTCTCCTGCGCGACAGGCTCGCCCCTATTGCCTTTACGAACACCGGTCAACAAAACGTCGTTATAGAGATCGGCGCCAATGATTAAATCGATCCGATGGGAGGAAGCCGGATCATCGTCCGCCCACGTCAGGTCGGCTAAGTGACTAAGACACGCCGCGGGTGGTAATTGTTTAGGCGAATACGCAGTTAGGGCGTCGAGTACAAGTGCCACAGTGGAAAAGACGGGGCCAGTGCGAGCTCGGTGCGCAACGGCCAGATGGACGGCGTGACGTGCCGTCCCGGAGGGTGTACAAGCAATCCCGTGTAAAGGGGTCGGTAAACGAATTCGGTCTGCTCTTAGAATTTGAGCCAAATGCTCACTCAAGAAGGTGAGTTCAGATCCGGGGTCAAGAAGGGCACGAAACACAGCAGCACGTCCTCCGAGAACTCCGGCCAAAAGATAGGCAGTGCCAAGAACCATCGCACGGCGCTTTCGAACACCAACTGAAACTTGCAATGCCGTTGCGTCATTTGCCGCGGTGGGGGCGGGCTGATCGGGTGACTGAAGCGCGGGACGGTTGACGTTTACGACCCGCGACGAACCATGCAAAGAGGTGTGGTGCCGCTGACGACACTCCTGACACGTGAATTTGCTTGTACACTCGGAAAGAGAATGACGGGTGCTCATACAATTGAGACAGCGCTTGAACCGGACAGCTATTTCGCGACGCTCGGACGCGGATACACGAAGATAGCGCGGGCATGCTTGCAAGAAGTGGGCAGATTTACATAGCGGGCAGCTACCCTTCGTGGACGACGGGGTGGTGGCAACGTGAACACGAGAAACGGGCAATTTGGAAGGGGGTTGGTGCGTCGCAGGGGAACACTCCTGCAGCGCACAGACTCGCGATGATACGAATGCTTCTAAGTCCTTATAGCTAGGCAAATCGTTACCGTCGCTCGCGCGGTGCGCCCAGGCCTTTCGCGTGACAGGGTCGGTTTTCTGAGCCACGACATGAGTGAACACGTCGTCCAGAAGGGTCGCGTCATCTCTGCACATCCTTTTTAGAGCCGCAATTATACTACTCGCTCGGTCAATTAAGAGCTGTAAGTCGTTCGCGTTTTCTCGCGAAACGGATGGGATCGCGAAAAAATCGGTGACTAATTTAGTTAACAAGCGTCGCTTGTTCTCAAACCGCGCCGTTAACGCGTTCCACGCTACCTGAAAATTATCTGCGGTGATAGCTAGGTGTTTAATGCAATCGTGCGCGGAGTGGCTTACGCTTGATGTTAGGTAGTGCATCTTGGTGAAGTCCGAGATGTCCTTATTATCCCGCACCAACGTACAGAACTTGTCGCGGAACGACTCCCACTCTTCTATCCTCCCGTCGAACGGTGTCAGTCGGATCGGTGGAAGGGGAACCATAGGGGGAGCAGGACTGCTCCGGCACGACGATGAGTTCATGGCAGGTGGGGATGTTGGAGAAGGGGGCTCCAAACTTTCCAATGCCTCGTTCATGACGTCGAGGGCACTGCTGTATGCTTCCTCGACCACAGAGAAATGGTCGTCCTCGAAATATTCAACTTGGGCTTGCTGGTCGGCAGGGCACAGCAGAACGTAGGAAACGTGGCCATCTTGGAACTTTTCCCACGTGGTGGTCAGATTCGAGATTCGGGATCGAATCTTGGCGGGCGTGAGAGTGGCTTCGCCGGCCTTTTTAAAGTTCACCAGGGCCTTCTCAATTACCCCTCGCAGCATTTGCTGTTTCACACGAATGTCCTCCATGCTTCGCACAGTTACACCAGTCTGACAGAAGTTCGTAACACCTCGCGCACTATCCGGCTCGAAGGACCAAATTTATGTTCGCGACTAAAGTGAACAACAGCCGCGGAACGGAACGTTGGTTCGCTCCCGAATGGAAGCGGCGCGCGAGGACAGGGACTGAGGCGACTGGTCCGATGCACGTTCGGAAGCACGTGGAGGAAAGAAAACTCCCTTACACCAAAACTCGCTTTATTCCGTCTCAAATCAACAAACACAAACACTTGGGTTTTAACGAGGGACAATATCGCGAATCTACGAATAAAAATACGGGTCGCGAAGGCGGACCGCGTGAACAATAATTGCGAAAGCAACTGAACAAAAAGAGATGACTCTCAACGCGCGATGCGTAGTTTATCGCGGCACAGTAGAAAGAAGAGTGAAGCGCGGAACAGGTGCGTTCGCTTGTTCGCGTTACAATTCAGAAAAGAGGGCGCTGAAGTTAGCATAATCGCGAATAGGAGCAGCGAAAAGGCCACGTGGGCCGTGCGTCACAAGGATATAATTGGCTCCCGGGCATCACGCGATGTGACGAGTTCGACATACGAAGACATGGAGATGACCAGTCTTCCTGGACTTTAACGGAAGTACCAGGACCGACTCGTGTGAGCCGAGAGCCCCTCCCTGTGGCGCACAACCCACTGCCAACCCCGAACATTTATAGAATTATAAATATTTGACATTGTATCGTTTGATATTTGAGGCAATGTATATGGCATATGTTGCACAGATAGAGAGAATTTCATCATTGGCATGCCATATACATCGATGAGTTGTAGTAAGAGTGAAAAGGAGAATAAGGCAAAATATATTGTTGAAGGTTGTATAAATTATTTTATGATACGAGAAAATTTCAAGCGACGCAAGATCCACAGCCTAACACACATCACACACATGTGGAAATTACGTCGTGCACGATTCGCCACCGCAATGTCAGTCGCTGATTTTTAAAAAAAAGGCCGTGCCCACCGCCTTTACCCATTCGAAGTGCACCTGGGCACTCGAATGAGTTCGGGCTTAAAGTGAACACGGCAGAACTTTGTACTCACTGCGTATTTTTGCTGAAAATCCTAGCTAAGAGGATGATTAGAAGAATTCTAACGGTCTGATTTATGAAAAATTGCAGCAAGTGACTCGAATTTGATATTTAATCAAGCAAATGACTCGACTTTTATATTTATTTAAGCACGTGACTCGACTTTCATATTTGTTCAAGCAAAGAGAATTTTAATTGAAAAAGTGAACTCTATAGAAGCAAAATACTCTACTTTATATATTTGTAAATATGCAAAATTTACTTTGAATTGAAAATGAATATTAAAAACCGGGAGATCTCGTCATCAGGGGAAGAATTTTTACAGGGAAATGTATTAACTGTCACTCTGACTTCGAGATCTACCCGTCGCGAATTGCCTTCTTGTAGATAATACAATAATTGTTATTGAAACGACGCGAAACAAATTTACAAACTTCCGAAATTTCGTCAATCAAAAGCACAAATCGAGCGATCTATTTTAAAACATAAATCGTCTCGAAGAAAGCAATTAGCCGCGATCTTATAACAAATTTTGTTATAAGAATATTTTTCCAGTGAATATAAAGAACGCACAATACTCGTCAACTGTTCATTTGTGTTGATAAATTCGCAACGCTAACTGTAAATTTCATGATTACATTCATGTAAATAATGCAAAAATCGCGCTACAAGAAGGCCCTGTCCTAAGCTACGATATACATGACAGTACACAAGGAAAATATATAACAGTTTCTACTCACGAGTAATTTTTAAATTACTCGTGTTCACTATGCTCGCTTTATAGAACAATACAACCAATCTCCAGTGCCGCTTCGGACCTTTCGTCCTACGGCATGGTTTGGAGACCGGAGGGACAGTTAAAGTTTTTGACTCACCAGTGTCGAGACACCAGAATACCATTGGTTACCTTAGAATCTCTGCCGCTGCTGTCTCTGCCAGTGTTGTCTCCGCCGCTGTTATCAAGGTTGTCCTCAGGTCATCTCAAGGAATGTCCAAGGTCTAAACAAAACAAAGCATTTCGCATTGCAGGAGGCACCGTTCGTAGAACGTTAAACTGCGTTCCGTTCCGATTTTACAAAGAAAGCTAATTGAATTTTGAAAACAGCGGATGAAAAAAAGTCGTAATTATATATCAAGAAACGTTAAGAGTAGATCGTAAGAATGATTAGTGTATGAATGATTTTCAGAATTGAGAATTCAAGGAGAAGTTATATATCGAACTATGTATCGAAACTTTCCGACAAGTACGTAGAAATAAAACATCTCTGTGTTTACGTTACTCAGCTTCAAGGCGGAAGGTGCATCGCAGTTTCATAGGGTACAGCGATGCCTCACGAATTCGAGCAAAGTCTGTAACAAAAATAAGATGCACATCTTAAATACCTATTCCCTGAAAATTTCATGTCGGGGAATTTTTAATTTTTAATTATTTTATTGGTAGAACATACAATGTAAGGGTATGGAAATTTGATATAAAACTTGTAAGGACGTTTTGGAGAAAATTTTCAAGTAGCAACTGAAACTTGGGGAAAAATTGCGGGGTACATGCGAATTAAAATTTCAGCTCACCTATAAAAGATTTGCCCTTCGCCTGGGAGTGATTGTCGCCGTTCAACCATCCCGTCATTTGACTGTTCTGTAACAAAAAAATTAACATTTGCATTAGTATAAGCCATCTTTGTATTTCTCGACTGTGAATTTTTATTTCTCGATCATGTGATACTTACTTTTTAAATTCGTGAAGCCTTGCCCGATGGAAATCCTTTACACAGCTGCTCCTGTTGCACTGACTCTACTTCCGGCGCGGTATAATTGAAAAAAAGACAATTTGCGACAGAGAATTATTTTCGGCGAACAATTTGACTCTACTTTCGCGTGAAGTTATAAATTTAAGTGTATAATATGAAATACGAAGCAAACACTGACTCTACTTTCGCGTAAAATTACTAGAAATTTAACACTTATTAAAGTATATATAAAATGCGAAACAAACACTCCAGCGATGCCTCACGAATTCGGACAAAGTCTGTAACAAAAATAAAACGCAAAATATAAAATATTTGCTCTCTGAAAACTTGAAAATTCAGCTAATTTTTTATTTAGCATAAAAATGTTGCAAGCATTCTATGAGAACTGCAAAAGCTAATTAATACTTTATTTACGTTAATTAAATTGATGGAGAGAACAAAGTTAAGTTTGCAAGGGAATTGGCAAATATCAAAGTTATGACGTGTGTACGGAATAAAATTTCAACTTACCTTCACAGACTTTGCCCATCGCCAAGGAATGATTGTCGCTGCTCAACCATCCCGTCATTTGACTGTTCTGTAACAAACAAATTAACATTTTGGTTAGTTTATATACATATTTTTTAATTAAAAAATTTCATTTCTCGAGCATCTTATACTTACTTTTAAAATTCGTGAAGCCTTGCCCGATGGAAGTCCTTTCCACAGCTGCTGCTCGATGCACTGTCTCTACTTCCGGTACGATCAATTTAAATAATATAAGGAAGCTACCGCGACCGAGAATCATTTCCGGCGAACAATTTTGACTCTACTTTCGCGGAGAAAAGAATTCTTAATATTTTTAATAATTATTCAAAAGATATTAATAATTATAATAGCGGGTTGCAAACACTGACTCTATGTCGCGTGAATTTGTTATAAATTGAAAAAATATTGAGTAATAAATATATACAGATATAAATATTAATATAATACGAAACAAGCACTGACTCTAGACCGCAATGCGCTCGGCCCCAAATTTTGCTGAAAATAAAAGGGTGGGGTGGGGAACACAAAAAATCAAACAACCATGTTTTTCTTTTTCATATCAAATCAAGTGCTTGCTTCAAGAAATACTGCTTAAAAATTATGTCTTACACATTGATTCGTCATGTTCTTTGTGTAATACAATACACTATTAATTAAATGTATAAACAATAAATACTGCGAGCTGCCACTGTTAAAGTTATAAGATTAGTCATGCTTATTCCCTATTACATATGAACACTAACCCCCTTCGATAAATTCACGAAAATCTTTATAGAAATTACGGACGAATCTAACGCAGGACCTTAACACCCTACATCGGCAAATACGATTTTTATTTACTTCTATACTTATGCCCTGAAACCTATGTAAATCCATTGCAGCGTCTCAAAACGGAAGGATAAGTCGTAACATGTAAATACCAAGTAAAAACGAATCGCGATTTATTTGTAGCATAGAATTGTAGCCGTCGAAATTTAACACCGCGAATTGGTAAACACTGTCAGAATAAGGAGCAGCTTTCTTGGAAGTCGACTATCGTATTGTAAATATTGACTGAATACTCGTATATTGTAAGAGGTTTCAAATAATCCCGAAAGATTTCAATCGTTGCATGTTTCCGTAGAACCGTATTAATTCGTAGAAATGTAAATTCTATTCGTCGGATGTTCGACTCGATATCAATTAATATGAATATTGTATAAATTCAAACAAAATATCGCGAAGACCCGAAGTAAATGAAAATGTCACTTGCGTATGGCGTCGTAATATCTTACGTTTTGTTGCTCCACCGTGCACGTGTCCGATCGTGCCAGCCCGGAAGGTCGTTCAAAGGATACTCCGAGTCCTGCAAGCACACACGAGTAAACTATTAAATAACTGCGAAAAAGTACAATAATTCCGTATAATCACGTTTCAGAGCAACAATAATCGCGGTCTTCGTCAATAAAATCGAAATACGAAGCTATAGAAGAAGTACTAATGTTGTAGACGAGAAAAGCACCGCGTAAATGTCGCGAGAGGTCAGTGACGTCACCAATTGCGTCGTAATTATTTCGCGATTGTTACTAAATTCGTAATTATTATTGTCCAAATTGATTGATATGGTACAGCAGAAGACTATTACGTAGTAGATAAACAAGTGAACTATTTTTTAGCGGTCGGTAAACGAGGGCGATGTAAAAGAAAAGGTACTCACAGCGGATACGTGTTAACGGTTCCAAGTCCGGAGAGAGAAAGAGGTAGGTGACCGCTCAGGTAGGAGTGGGGATAGCTCGCGGCGGCTTGGTTGCCGCTCGGTGGGGGAAAAGCGAGCCAATCAGAATACGGCTGCATGTCACGAGCTACAAGGCCTATCCTCTAGCGCGCCAAAACCAGGGATTTTGAGAAATTTCAAACAAAGAATTATAATATCTCGATATAAGAGATTTGAGCATGAATTATTAAAATAGTTATTAAGTAGAAAGATCTCCACCGGTAATATGTAGAAGATATATCGTTTAGAGCAGAGAAACGAATCTTTTTACTTATTTAAATAACAAGAAGTTATTCTTTACGTGATAATATAGTATTAATGTTCAATGACGATATAAATCAATATTAGAATTTAAAACAATTTGGGTACCAAAACCGTGAGAGCCGATCACATAACTTCAAAAATAACAAAAGGTCTGCCTTCTTTCACTTTGTCTTTAAGTTTGTGGCTTTCTCATGAAGACCATATTTATAATGTTTCCAATTTACATTCGCAGAATAAGAGCATTATGGAGTCAGTTTATTATGCTATATGTACGAGTGAATGAACAACCGAAACAATAGAGACAGCATGATCGCACGAGCAACAGTGATAAAGAGAAAACATCTGACCACCGTTGACTCATATCCAATGCGAGGCTTAACTTCTACTTAATCGCGTAATCTTAAAGCTACCTTAAACGCAAATTCTTCATCGGCCCAGTCAGAGGGTCTGGCTTACACCGACACAGTGCCCCCCCCCCCCCCAACGGACGGTATGAAGCACATATGTCAGATAAGCACATATGTCAAGACACTCGTCGGTCTTCTGGACAGGGGCTGCAATTGGGATAGGAAGTAAGTAACGAGGACGGCTACACGAGAAAAACGTTTGCCTTCTTTCGCATATTTTCGAGAGCATGGAATTGAGTTACGATGACACTCTTGCATTCAATTTTACGCTTAGGTGACATTTTTAAATCTAACTTAAATCTTACTGGAACTATCTTAACGCTAAACGATGTCTTCTTTCGAGGTGATGACTGGAACTTTTAATCAACGAAGAGTTAAAGAATTGTTGTCACCAAAGAAAGAAAACGAATAGTCAGAGATAAAAGAGAACAAACCTGCCCAACGTTGACTCTTCTTCGATGCGAAGCTTTATTTCTACTTAATCGCGAAATCTTAAAGCTAACTTAAACGCAAATTCTTAGATGTAACTAAAACTAGGAATCCGAACATTCGGTAGCCAGGGCTACCGAATATTCGGATTTCGTGGCTATTCGCTCGATACCACTTGCTATTTAGTATTATTATTGAACAAAGGATCGTGCTAAAAGCACATTTAATAAAATTTAAAATCATAGCAAGTGATATCGACCCGGGTCCCACCGCGAGGAGGTTGCCACGAAACGGGACCCAAAAATGCATGCCCAACCAACCTCCATTTCATTCTGCTCTTCCTCTGAGACACTTTCCCTCGACATTGACGAATTCAATGTCGAGAGAAAGTGTAGCAGAGGAATCGCCGACTCTACTTTACTTATTCCGTTTCGCGAAAAGATATAGACACCCGCCGAATGGTGTCGATCTTCCTTTACAATATTTACTTATTCGACATTCCTAATTCTTATCTTACTTTCCGCACGCAATAACTCTTACAAAACCATAATATCGCATCCATGCTCAAGAAATATCCGAGAAGAAGGCAAACGACTTTGAAAAGCAAAATGAAAACGCGATCGCGAAAGGGGGAAGAAAGTTAGTCTTCTGCGGCTGGAGTCCAGTTGCACCCCTTCCTGAGACGGACTGGGTTGGTACGATCTGTAGCTGAACCGGATTATCTGCCAGGCGGATCATGATCCAACTTGAACCACGACGGGGTTGCGTCTTTGAGCCCTCGGGTCGTACGTCGACCGATGACAAAGGCGATCATCCGGTCGGTGGTGGAGCACTGGCCAGTCGCGTACCGTAACTGGACGCGATGAGTGCCAGAGGTCACGTCTTACAACGACGAGGCTGCGTAACGTGGCGGCTCATCGGCCCAGTCAGAGGGTCCGGCTTACACCGACACAGTGCCCCCCCCCATCGATCGGTATGAAGCACATATGTCATAAGTCGATCGTACGACCTTCGACTCAAAGACCAACCCTGAAGACGTCCCTGGGCCGTAGAACCACGCTTCTCGCCTCCGCGCCGCCGCAGAAACACTCGTCGGTCTTCTGGACAGGGGCTGCAATTGGGATAGGAAGTAAGTAACGAGGACGGCTACACGAGAAAAACGTTTGCCTTCTTTCGCATATTTTCGAGAGCATGGAATTGAGTTACGATGACACTCTTGCATTCAATTTTACGCTTAGGTGAGATTTTTAAATCTAACTTAAATCTTACTGGAACTATCTTAACGCTAAACGATGTCTTCTTTCGAGGTGATGACTGGAACTTTTAATCAACGAAGAGTTAAAGAATTGTTGTCACCAAAGAAAGAAAACGAATAGTCAGAGATAAAAGCGAACAAATCTGCCCAACGTTGACTCTTCTTCGATGCGAAGCTTAATTTCTACTTAATCGCGTAACCTTAAAGCTAACTTAAACGCAAATTCTTAGATGTAACTAATTGTAAGACTAGGAATCCGAACATTCGGTAGCCAAGGCTGCCGAATATTCGGATTTCGTGGCTATTCGCTCGATATCACTTGCTATTTAGTACTACTATTTAACAAAATATCGTACTAAAAGCACGTTTAATAAAAGTTAAAATCATAGCAAGTGATATCGACCCAGGTCCCACCGCGAGAAGGTTGCCACGAAACGGGACCCAAAAATGCATGCCCAACCAACCTCCATTTCATTCTGCTCTTCCTCTGAGACACTTTCCCTCGACATTGACGAATTCAATGTCGAAAGAAAGTGTAGCAGAGGAATCGCCGACACTACTTTACTTATTCCGTTTCGCGAAAAGAGATAGACACCCGCCGAATGGAGTCGATCTCCCTTTACAATATTTACTTATTCGACATTCCTAATTCTTATCTTACTTTCCGCACGCAATCACTCTTACAACACCATAATATCGCATCCATGCTCAAGAAATATCCGAGAAGAAGGCAAACGACTTTGAAAAGCAAAATGAAAACGCGATCGCGAAAGGGGGAAGAAAGTTAGTCTTCTGCGGCTGGAGTCCAGTTGCACCCCTTCCTGAGACGGACTGGGTTGGTACGATCTGTAGCTGAACCGGATTATCTGCCAGGCGGATCATGATCCAACTTGAACCACGACGGGGTTGCGTCTTTGAGCCCTCGGGTCGTACGTCGACCGATGACAAAGGCGATCATCCGGTCGGTGGTGGAGCACTGGCCAGTCGCGTACCGTAACTGGACGCGATGAGTGCCAGAGGTCACGTCTTACAACGACGAGGCTGCGTAACGTGGCGGCTCATCGGCCCAGTCAGAGGGTCCGGCTTACACCGACACAGTGCCCCCCCATCGATCGGTATGAAGCACATATGTCATAAGTCGATCGTACGACCTTCGACTCAAAGACCAACCCTGAAGACGTCTCTGGGCCGTAGAACCACGCTTCTCGCCTCCGCGCCGCCGCAGAAACACTCGTCGGTCTTCTGGACAGGGGCTGCAATTGGGATAGGAAGTAAGTAACGAGGACGGCTACACGAGAAAAACGTTTGCCTTCTTTCGCATATTTTCGAGAGCATGGAATTGAGTTACGATGACACTCTTGCATTCAATTTTACGCTTAGGTGACATTTTTAAATCTAACTTAAATCTTACTGGAACTATCTTAACGCTAAACGATGTCTTCTTTCGAGGTGATGACTGGAACTTTTAATCAACGAAGAGTTAAAGAATTGTTGTCACCAAAGAAAGAAAACGAATAGTCAGAGATAAAAGCGAACAAATCTACCCAACGTTGACTCTTCTTCGATGCGAAGCTTAATTTCTACTTAATCGCGTAACCTTAAAGCTAACTTAAACGCAAATTCTTAGATGTAACTAATTGTAAGACTAGGAATCCGAACATTCGGTAGCCAAGGCTGCCGAATATTCGGATTTCGTGGCTATTCGCTCGATATCACTTGCTATTTAGTACTACTATTTAACAAAATATCGTACTAAAAGCACGTTTAATAAAAGTTAAAATCATAGCAAGTGATATCGACCCAGGTCCCACCGCGAGGAGGTTGCCACGAAACGGGACCCAAAAATGCATGCCCAACCAACCTCCATTTCATTCTGCTCTTCCTCTGAGACACTTTCCCTCGACATTGACGAATTCAATGTCGAGAGAAAGTGTAGCAGAGGAATCGCCGACTCTACTTTACTTATTCCGTTTCGCGAAAAGATATAGACACCCGCCGAATGGTGTCGATCTTCCTTTACAATATTTACTTATTCGACATTCCTAATTCTTATCTTACTTTCCGCACGCAATAACTCTTACAAAACCATAATATCGCATCCATGCTCAAGAAATATCCGAGAAGAAGGCAAACGACTTTGAAAAGCAAAATGAAAACGCGATCGCGAAAGGGGGAAGAAAGTTAGTCTTCTGCGGCTGGAGTCCAGTTGCACCCCTTCCTGAGACGGACTGGGTTGGTACGATCTGTAGCTGAACCGGATTATCTGCCAGGCGGATCATGATCCAACTTGAACCACGACGGGGTTGCGTCTTTGAGCCCTCGGGTCGTACGTCGACCGATGACAAAGGCGATCATCCGGTCGGTGGTGGAGCACTGGCCAGTCGCGTACCGTAACTGGACGCGATGAGTGCCAGAGGTCACGTCTTACAACGACGAGGCTGCGTAACGTGGCGGCTCATCGGCCCAGTCAGAGGGTCCGGCTTACACCGACACAGTGCCCCCCCCATCGATCGGTATGAAGCACATATGTCATAAGTCGATCGTACGACCTTCGACTCAAAGACCAACCCTGAAGACGTCCCTGGGCCGTAGAACCACGCTTCTCGCCTCCGCGCCGCCGCAGAAACACTCGTCGGTCTTCTGGACAGGGGCTGCAATTGGGATAGGAAGTAAGTAACGAGGACGGCTACACGAGAAAAACGTTTGCCTTCTTTCGCATATTTTCGAGAGCATGGAATTGAGTTACGATGACACTCTTGCATTCAATTTTACGCTTAGGTGAGATTTTTAAATCTAACTTAAATCTTACTGGAACTATCTTAACGCTAAACGATGTCTTCTTTCGAGGTGATGACTGGAACTTTTAATCAACGAAGAGTTAAAGAATTGTTGTCACCAAAGAAAGAAAACGAATAGTCAGAGATAAAAGCGAACAAATCTGCCCAACGTTGACTCTTCTTCGATGCGAAGCTTAATTTCTACTTAATCGCGTAACCTTAAAGCTAACTTAAACGCAAATTCTTAGATGTAACTAATTGTAAGACTAGGAATCCGAACATTCGGTAGCCAAGGCTGCCGAATATTCGGATTTCGTGGCTATTCGCTCGATATCACTTGCTATTTAGTACTACTATTTAACAAAATATCGTACTAAAAGCACGTTTAATAAAAGTTAAAATCATAGCAAGTGATATCGACCCAGGTCCCACCGCGAGGAGGTTGCCACGAAACGGGACCCAAAAATGCATGCCCAACCAACCTCCATTTCATTCTGCTCTTCCTCTGAGACACTTTCCCTCGACATTGACGAATTCAGTGTCGAAAGAAAGTGTAGCAGAGGAATCGCCGACACTACTTTACTTATTCCGTTTCGCGAAAAGAGATAGACACCCGCCGAATGGTGTCGATCTCCCTTTACAATATTTACTTATTCGACATTCCTAATTCTTATCTTACTTTCCGCACGCAATCACTCTTACAACACCATAATATCGCATCCATGCTCAAGAAATATCCGAGAAGAAGGCAAACGACTTTGAAAAGCAAAATGAAAACGCGATCGCGAAAGGGGGAAGAAAGTTAGTCTTCTGCGGCTGGAGTCCAGTTGCACCCCTTCCTGAGACGGACTGGTTTGGTACGATCTGTAGCTGAACCGGATTATCTGCCAGGCGGGTCAGGATCCAACTTGAACCACGACGGGGTTGCGTCTTTGAGCCCTCGGGTCGTACGTCGACCGATGACAAATGCGATCATCCGGTCGGTGGTGGAGCACTGGCCAGTCGCGTACCGTAACTGGACGCGATGAGTGCCAGAGGTTACGTCTTACAACGACGAGGCTGCGTAACGTGGCGGCTCATCGGCCCAGTCAGAGGGTCCGGCTTACACCGACACAGTGCCCCCCCATCGATCGGTATGAAGCACATATGTCATAAGTCGATCGTACGACCTTCGGCTCAAAGACCAACCCTGAAGACGTCCCTGGGCCGTAGAACCACGCTTCTCGCCTCCGCGCCGCCGCAGAAACACTCGTCGGTCTTCTGGACAGGGGCTGCAATTGGGATAGGAAGTAAGTAACGAGGACGGCTACACGAGAAAAACGTTTGCCTTCTTTCGCATATTTTCGAGAGCATGGAATTGAGTTACGATGACACTCTTGCATTCAATTTTACGCTTAGGTGACATTTTTAAATCTAACTTAAATCTTACTGGAACTATCTTAACGCTAAACGATGTCTTCTTTCGAGGTGATGACTGGAACTTTTAATCAACGAAGAGTTAAAGAATTGTTGTCACCAAAGAAAGAAAACGAATAGTCAGAGATAAAAGAGAACAAACCTGCCCAACGTTGACTCTTCTTCGATGCGAAGCTTTATTTCTACTTAATCGCGAAATCTTAAAGCTAACTTAAACGCAAATTCTTAGATGTAACTAAAACTAGGAATCCGAACATTCGGTAGCCAGGGCTACCGAATATTCGGATTTCGTGGCTATTCGCTCGATACCACTTGCTATTTAGTATTATTATTGACCAAAGGATCGTGCTAAAAGCACATTTAATAAAATTTAAAATCATAGCAAGTGATATCGACCCAGGTCCCACCGCGAGGAGGTTGCCACGAAACGGGACCCAAAAATGCATGCCCAACCAACCTCCATTTCATTTTGCTCTTCCCCTGAGACACTTTCCCTCGACATTGACGAATTCAATGTCGAGAGAAAGTGTAGCAGAGGAATCGCCGACTCTACTTTTCTCATCCCGTTTCGCGAAAAGAGATAGATACCCGCCGAATGGTGTCGATCTCCCTTTACAATATTTGCTTATTCTAAACTAAACTAAACTCTTAAATCTAGCCTTACTTACTATTTGCAGTAAGTACAGGAAGAGAATAAACTATAGGGAAGCAGATCGCAGCAGCCTTTAACTTCGTTCGAGAAGAGAGGCAGATTATTATATCGTATTAATTTCTCAGCATTAGATATTGTTATAATGAACGAATTATTTTTGAATGTATTAGAGGTTAATTTTTCTTGCAACTAAGATCCTGCCTGTAGCATTGCTAAATTTCATTAAAATCTAGTAAGACATCTATCCGAGGACTAAGTTCTCTTAAACTTAAAAGCTTTCCTATTCAGTAACTTACTATTCTTAAAATTAAAAGTCTGCCTGTTCGGTTAATAACTTGTCTTAGAACAAGATATTAATAATTTGTCTTAAAGCTAAAAACCTGCCTATTCGTTAACTAACTCGTCTTAAAATTAATATCCTGCCTATTCTGATAGGAACATACATTAAAATTAAGAGTTGACCACCTCCATAAAGACGATATCTTGCCTTAATATTTAAAACCTGCCTATTCAGTGACTAACTCATTTTAAAGCTAATAGCCTGCCTATTCAGCGACTAACTCATCTTAAAGCTAATACCCTGCCTATTCAGTGATTAACTCGTCTTAAAACTAAACGCCTGCCTATTCTGAAACTAACTCGCCTTAAAATTAAGAGCTGGCCGGCTCGATACATGCACTATTTTGTCTTAAAATTTAAAACCTGTCTATTCAACAACTAACTCGTCTTAAAACTAAACGCCTGCCTATTCTGAAACTAATTCGCCTTAAAATTAGGAGCTGGCTGGCTCGATAAATGAATGTCTTGTCTTAAAATTTAAAACCTGCCTATTCAGTAACTAACTCGTCGTAAAATTCGAAGCCTGCCTTTTCGATAGCTAAGTTTTATAAAAATTAAAGTCCCATATATTCGATAATTAAGAGCTCTTAGAAGTAACGTCGTTACCATGTTTCCTTAATAACGAATAACCTGCCTATTAAGGAATTAAGTTCAATTCCAAAATGTTTGATAGTTAAAACCTCATGCAAAATATATAGGATTTAAGTTTCTTGAAAAATAAGAAATAGCCTTCTCCGAAAACTTAGTTTATCCGGTTACAAAAATATACTTAAACCAAACATCTGCTTGTGCGATGTGTAGATTCCATTGAAACTGAAGAAATTGCCTCCCGATAACAAAGACCTTCTAAATTCCTGAGAATCGGATTTAACTGACACCTGAAATCTTTTGAGAATCAGAGACTTAACTATACGAAAACTAATTTTACCAGTTTCGATGATAATCTCAAATCGTTGGTTATCATCGTCATCACCATCATCGTCATCGTTATCGTGGAAGATCGGAATATTATACATTAAAAGAGAACGACCCACTTTCGCTACAGTATACACAGAATATCATATACGCGAGAAAACTCGAAAGAAAATTCGCCATCGATCTAAAGTCCTCGATTGCACTATCATAAAGTAAGAATGCGAGCTTATGGAACTCCATGTAATTGCAAATGTACGATAAAAATAAACCATGATTTGTGCAAAGCATTTGGGAAAATGTATCGGCGGAACTTTATCCTCGATGAAAAATTGAATTGAGAAAACAGGTAATTCGAACGGCCAACAGTCACAGTATCAATATTATTGTAGAATAAGATGAAATATTTTGACAATATATTAATTCAATTAATAGTTCGTAATGTTCCATTTGACAAACGCTTGCGAAAACAGCTTCACTTTATTAATAATCATAGTTATTTTAATCGTAAAAAGAACGCGAGCACCTGTTTCCGAAGCGCTACGGAAATTCGCGGCTAACGGAATCGCGAGTATCTTTCCGAGGTGCTGTCAATTTTCGCAACACTAATTTCGCGTACGAGCAATAATCGCGAGCGCCTACGCGAGGCGCTGTGAATTTTCGCAACACTAATTTTGCGACGAGCAAAATCGCGAGCATCTTAGCGAGACGCTGTGAATTTTCGCAACGCTAAGTTCGCGAAGAGTGATCGAACAAAATCGCGGGCAACCTCTACCGAGGTGCACTTTTAATTTCGCAACTCTAATAATTGCGAATATTTTATACAATTGACGGGATAGTATCCCGCACTGGCGTCATGACGTAGACGCAGTACTGTACTGCGATATTAATCGCAATTCTGCGATATTAACCGCAATTTTGCGATATTAATCGCAGTGTTGCGATTTTTCGCAGAGCTGAAATCGCGAATATAATATCGAACAAACCGTGTACTTAGTTTCGCAACACTACTTTAAAAAAGAAAGAGAATTGTAAATCGCGTATACATTTTCGCAACACTACTTTGAAAAATAAAGAAAAGGGCAAAATCGCGTATAAATTTTCGCTACACTACCCTGAAAAATAAAGAAAAGAGCAAAATCGCGTGTAAATTTTCGCAACACTACCCTGAAAAATAAAGAAAACAGCAATATCGCGTATAAATTTTCGCCACACTACTTTGAAAAAGTAAAGAAAAGGACAAAATCGCGTTTAAATGTTCGCTACACTACCCTGAAAAATAAAGAAAAGAGCAAAATCGCGTATAAATTTTCGCAACACTACTTTATAAAATAATGAAAGAAGCAAAGACGCGTATTGTTATTTTCGCGACACTAATTTCGCGGACGAAGCCGAATTCGCAGCTTTTTGCTGCGATGCGGCGAAGCAACTAACTACCACACAACTATTACTACTACTACTACAAGCGAACATAGTGAAAAAGTAGTAACGTAAAACATAAACTTACTGTATATTTCTGAAAGAAAAAGGAAAGAATTAGGGTTACAACCTGAAAATCCTAACGAGAATGATTAATTAATATAATAAAAGCGGCGTAAGAAATTTCAATAAATAACATGACTTTAAATGAGAATTGAAATCTATTAAAGTGACTCTACGTAGAGCATTGACACTCTATATGCAAATGAATTTAAAAGTGAATTGTAATTGACTAAAAGTGACTCTACTGAGATCATTGAAATTTGTCGGTCAATACCATCGTCAAAGTAATTCGTCGAAAAATTCAATATACATTCGTTATTATTACTTTGACATTGGAATTGACCATCCGCGAAATTCTTACATACTAAACATCCTAGAAAAATCGTTACTACTCGCGACTATGGTACTAATTACCATAATCGCGGTCACTATGTTCGCAAACTACTAGCACACATAAAATACAACCAGTCGTTCGGTGCCGTTTCGGACCATTCGTCCTGCGGCATGATCGAACGACCGGAGGAACTTTGAATTTTGTCACTCACCAACCGAGGAAAGTGATAGTTGAAAAGTGTTTACCTCCACGTTGAGATCGTAGTCCATGGTCCGGCTGCATCCATGGTCCGGCTGCATCCATGGTCCGGCTGCATCCATGGACCGGCTGCATCCATGGTCCGGCTGCATCCATGGTTGGGCTGCGTCCATGGCCTGGCTGCATCCATGGCCTGGAGATTGTCCTTTCTTTAACACAAGAGAAGAC
This sequence comes from Cerceris ruficornis, assembly GCA_963989415.1. Taxonomy (NCBI): domain Eukaryota; kingdom Metazoa; phylum Arthropoda; class Insecta; order Hymenoptera; family Crabronidae; genus Cerceris; species Cerceris ruficornis. The sequence continues at coordinate 530,788 of CAXDIW010000516.1, forward strand.
AACATTATAGAATCTCTAAGGAGAATTATTTGAATATACGGTGGGTAAAATTAAACTCTAATTTAATTCTCTTAACCGTTTGAGTCTCAGGATATATTGGACAAATTTTGAGAGAAATAAAACAATTTTCTTTATAGAGATAGAATATAACGGATCTTTTTGATACTGAGACTCAAACGGTTAAAGTGAACTTTAAGTTCCAATTGAAATAGGGGTCGATTAATGAAAATGTTAGTGAAATAATGAAACTTACATCCTCCATCGTCCACCGACTGCACGATGGAGGTCCTCTCCGCAGGAGCAGGTGCTGACCCGCGAGTTTCGCGATTTCGGTGATCGGTATTCGCGACCGGTACGTTGAAACGATTTACGGTACGAACGAACACTGGCTCTACTTGCGCGAATACTCGTTTCGAGTATGTTTTAAATATATGCGATACAAAACCCGGCACTGACTCTAAGACCGATAAATCGGTCGCAAATTTTAATATGCAAGCGTTTGTCAATGAAACATTACATTTATATAATCGAGATACTTTAATTATAAGGTATTGAAATTAAAATTATATCGTATACTGTGATTATATCGTATGTCGTTCGAATTACTATTGAATGACAAAATAATAAAAAATTTCAACGATACAGTTCCCCAAACGAGTTACACAGATCAAAGTCCCATTTCTAATTGAAGATTTCATAATTCTGTGAACTTCTAAGCGCGAATGTTATTCTATACTCGCACTACAGACTTTACGATAGTGCAATCGAGTTCTAGAAAGACGGCAGCTTCTACTATATCATTTGAAAAATATCAAGAATCTCGAAACACGGGGAAATTGTAGCGAAAGTGAGTCATTTCTCATTTAACGTGAGTTCCAACTGATTGAGAATGGCCCAATATCCCAAAACCTTCTGCCGGAGATACTGTAAACAGAAATAACAATCGGACTTGAAAAAATGAATCTATTTTTGTGAAAATTAATTAAGAACTGACATTACGGAGGAAATGGAGGTGGAAATATTGAGCTACGATAATTGCGAGTTTCGAGGAAAGAGAAAATGAATTGATAACATAATACAACATCTACGGGAACCAACTATCGAAAATAAATGTGCAATATTTTAATGGTTATTTCACAACACATTGTGTTCAATCGCTTAAATTAATTAGAAACACTGGCGCGAAACCGTAACTTTAAGTTATTGACATTTACACGAAGTAATCACTTTATGTCACTGACACTATAACAACACGTTGTATTTAATCGCTTAAATTATTCAAAATCACTTGCACGAAACTATCACTTTGTGTCACTAACACTTCCACAAAACGTTATATTTAATTGTCGAAATAATTTAAAAATACTTGCACAAAATTGTCACTTGATGTCACTGACACATCCACAAAACCTTGTATTTAATTGTCGAAATAATTTAAAAACACTTGCACAAAACTGCCACTTGATGTCACGGACACATCCACAAAACGTTGTATTCAATTGTTAAAATGATGTAAAAACACTACAAGTAACGATCACTTGATGTCACTGATACTTCCACAAAACGTTGTATTTAATTGTCGAAATTATTTAAAAACACTTGCACAAAACTGTCACTTGATGTAACTGACCCATCCACAAAACCTTGTATTTAATTGTCGAAATAATTTAAAAACACTTGCACAAAACTGCCACTTGATGTCACTGACACATCCATAAAACGTTGTATTTAATTGGCGAAATAATTTAAAAACACTTGCACAAAACTGTCACTTGATGTCACGGACACATCCACAAAACGTTGTATTCAATTGTTAAAATGATGTAAAAACACTACAAGTAACGATCACTTGATGTCACTGATACTTCCACAAAACGTTGTATTTAATTGTCGAAATTATTTAAAAACACTTGCACAAAACTGCCACTTGATGTCACTGACACATCCATAAAACGTTGTATTTAATTGGCGAAATAATTTAAAAACACTTGCACAAAACTGTCACTTGATGTCACGGACACATCCACAAAACGTTGTATTCAATTGTTAAAATGATGTAAAAACACTCCAAGTAACGATCACTTGATGTCACTAACACTTCCACAAAACGTTATATTTAATTGTCGAAATAATTTAAAAATACTTGCACAAAATTGTCACTTGATGTCACTGACACATCCACAAAACCTTGTATTTAATTGTCGAAATAATTTAAAAACACTTGCACAAAACTGCCACTTGATGTCACGGACACATCCACAAAACGTTGTATTCAATTGTTAAAATGATGTAAAAACACTACAAGTAACGATCACTTGATGTCACTGATACTTCCACAAAACGTTGTATTTAATTGTCGAAATTATTTAAAAACACTTGCACAAAACTGTCACTTGATGTAACTGACCCATCCACAAAACCTTGTATTTAATTGTCGAAATAATTTAAAAACACTTGCACAAAACTGTCACTTGATATCACTGACACATCCACAAAACCTTGTATTTAATTGTCGAAATAATTTAAAAACACTTGCACAAAACTGTCACTTGATGTCACTGACACATCCACAAAACCTTGTATTTAATTGTTGAAATAATTTAAAAACACTTGCACAAAACTGTCACTTGATGTCACTGACACATCCACAAAACCTTGTATTCAATTGTCGAAATAATTTAAAAACACTTGCAGGTAACTGGCACCTGAGGTCACTGATACTTCCACAAAACGTTGTATTTAATTGTTAAAATGATGTAAAAACACTACAAGTAACTATCACTTGATGCCACTAATACTTCCACAAAACATTGTATTTAATTGTTAAAATTATTTAATATCACTTTTAATTTATTGTTTAAGTAGTTTAATATTATAGCACACATGCACTAATAGTCGTAATCCAAGATCAAGAGTGACTAGGTACCCATATGCAAGTGCACAAATATACATAGGGACCAACCTGTCAAATCACGCGACCCGTTCGATGTCTGAAGCTGTACTGTGCTCTCCCGCCTCAGCGAGGTGGCTCGCTGAACATGCGTAGTGCACCTTACGTATTGAGATCCCCTTTCTCCATGGATAATTTTGCAAACTTCGGTTATTACAATAATTTTCGTCAATAATCGTTTATTACAGATGTCATTATTATTTAATAACTTGTCTCTGCTTATTTTTAATAAATCTTATGGTGAATAAAAATTATAGGAGTGAAGTACGTGAGTTTATAATTGACGATGTACTTTTCAATGCTTACGAATATTTGATTCTTTGTGTAATACTTTTATCTTATTGATAAATAATATATTTGCAGCTATCTTCGATGAATTTCAAGCAACCTCCAATATTATTTGGGGAATATAATGTAAGAAATATATAAGGAAAGGATTTTCGAAGGTAGACACCTCGTTCGCCGACTGCGCGTGCTAAGCTAGTTTACCAACCGCACCAACTCGATACTCTGATTGGACGAACGATGCAAAAGGAAGAAAAAACGAAAATTATTGTTGTTATAATTTAGTTAGAGACAACGGAACTGTTCCACGCTGAACGTATTCAGTTTTTGGCAGATATTATCTCTCAAAACGGAGGGTTCAAATACATTTCATACCATCAAAATAGAAGGTTCCTGCTTGACTGCAATCCGATAGCGATAACGTTATCAAGAACTTCTATTTTATAGACGGTCGAACAAGTTGAAATATTTTACCATCCGTTATTTTGTTATCATCCCGCTGCTTTAACGAACACGGTTAACATCCTAGTCCAAATAAAATATGTTTTGCAATATTTCATCCCAACAAAGTAAGCATTACTGTATGCCAGTATAATGCAATTATATCTTTTATAATCTATAGTATCTTCTATGATATAGTAATTAAACCAATACAACCAATTCCTATTACTATCATGATTTTCTCCGGTACAATACATTTCCAATTGTTTTCTCAAGCCTTTCGTCGAGCCATTCCGGCAGACTTTCAAGTTGAATTCCTTTGCAATCATTTGACAAAACGCACTCCATTACATACGTCCTTTATTCCCTGACATTTGCAAATCGATACACAATGCTTCCGAAGCACATTTACGAATGTTGCACAACAGATCGCCGGAGGCTTTTTTGTAAAGGTCAAGTGCTTGGATCCACACGTTTACCATGGAATTTGCAATACAAAATTCTCCATTCGCATGTATATTTTACTAGTATGCAAATACTTGACAACCTCGACCGACGAAAGAATAATAATTTTGCACAACCTCTACGCGATATATTAGGAAACATCAACAAAAGAGCTTTCACCGTCTAACCAGCTGCATAATAAATTTTCGAGGCTACATAACAAATATTCAAATTTTACGATAACACGATAACAATAATTCGAAATTATTCTCTATATTTTTTACGACTATCCCATTTATCAGGGCTTCGAATAAGCGCGAAAATAATATTATATATTCAGTATTTAATATTTTGATGACGCTCCCGTCAATTTTCTCACATTCGCTGTATGGTCCGAGGGAAAATCGATGGAACTTCGTTAACTATGATTTCTCCCCAACGTGGTCACCGTAAAGCAATTATCAGTCGAAGAGAGAACGTCTTCTGAGCATTTACTCCCTTTCATTGGCGAAAATGGCATTGGAGGTCGAATTACCCCGGTTTTTGCATCGTCGCTTTGTCAGCCAACGATATTTCGCACCGTTCAACCGAGAGCATCGTCGAGCCTCCACTTCTATCCACGAATCTAACGCGATAGATCAAAGTTTTTCGATTTCAATACGCGCAAACAGCGAATTCTCTGTACGATGACTTTCATCGGCTTTCCTCTCACCATTTAGCAGGAAATGTTTGGAAAAGCGAGGTAAAAATCGAGTAGGAAGCGGAAATATCGTACTCTTTGTTCCGCGCAACGTTTCTGTCCTCCCCAGTTTTCTCTCTGTGCTCCTCCTCTACACGCATTTCCTAGCATCGGAACAAAATAATAGGAATGCCAATCAACGAAAGTTTGACGAAACGCAAAAAATTTATTGAAACGCAGTAATCACATTGTCGAAGGTCGCCGTGAGCTCGGTTTAATAAAACGCTTTTTGCCGCACCCTGCATACGTGCGGCTTTTTTCTTCCATTGCCGATCCGCGATCAATTCGTGAAAATATGAAATATGGGAATAACAGAGAGGAGAGATGCAAAGTGATAAAGAGAGAGAGAGAGAGACATATCTCGATGAAGAGTATTAGGATTTTCCGTGTGCTCTTCCCTTTTATTTTTCTCATTGTACACCTTCCGATTGTACTCTTTGACGTTTATTAATTCAACGATTGGATATCTCGAGAAAGGGAGATTCGTTTTAAACAGTCGTCTTTGTAGATATCACGGGTCGCCGTTGCACGGGGAAAGTAATTGCACGGAAGTGGAGAATTATGCTGGTATTTATTTAAGTGTAAATTTTAATTACATCTGATGCAGAATAATGTAAATCGACTGTGTAATGTATTCGGTGATCGCGATGTTAATAACTGCGAAAAACAAGCATCGATGGAACGTGAAATTTTAATCAAATCGAGCCACTGTCGTTTCACGACTCTCAAATAAACATAGTGATACGGTACTCAAAGAGAAATCTGACCTAAACGATAGGAAACACGACACCGTTGCGAAACGTCCAACCATCCTCTTGTACGTCGATTAGTCGGAAATGCCATTCGTTTTTAGCACAATTTATAAGTTGCTCGTTTCAACGGACAACGATATCCAGTGATTCCTGCTCACTCCTCACGATTCAGTGACAGGGGATTATTAAAATGGTGGAAAATAATAATGCACTTTGCGCTAAATATACTAATATATCATTAATTCATAAAGATCTAGGTATAAGCTACATAAGTGATTACATTCAAAAATTCTCCATACGCTTTTACCAAACGTGCCATAAAAGTAAAGATAAAGCTATTAATTCCATAGGAAATTATTCTCAGGTTGACCTTAACTATAAGAAGTATAAACATAAGCGAATCATTCATTTGTTACTTAGTCTCTAGCCTTGTACTTATTGTATATTACTTCAAGTCTTCTATGATGAGACAGGTTTTTATAATTTTCCTATCATTCTTCTAAACTATAGACAATCGCGTTAATTTGTTAAAAACTTAATTTACTAATGACTGGGGTGAAAGTTAATCTTGGTACCCAGTTATCGTATCTTTATGTAATTGTTTATTATTGTATATTGTAAATAAAAAAAAAAAAAAAAAAAGAAAGTTACAAATAATTTCCCTTTCATGATTATCAATGGGGCTCGTTGTTCACTTAATCATGAAGAACAATAAATTCTCGAATGGTACTGTTTGGATGCTTTGCAGATATGTTTCTTAGACTATATGTAAGCAATATATACAAAGATTTCAACCTTCTACGTGTTCCAATCATTGTTCTACTTGTCGAAATTTACAAATAATTTACTTTAAAGGATTAACAATGGGGCTCGTAGTTCACTTAAACTTGAAGAACAAAAAATTGGCGAATTATACTGTTTGGATGCGTTGCATTTATGTTTCTTAGACTATATAGAAGCAATATATACAAAGATTTCAACCGTCTACATGTTCCATTCATTGTTCTACTTGCCGAACTTTACAAATAATTTCCTTTAAAGGATTAACAATGGGGCTCGTAGTTCAATTAAACTTGAAGAACAAAAAATTGGCGAATGGTACAGCTTGGATGCTTTGCGTACATGTTTCTTAGACTATATGGAAGCAATATATACAAAGATTTCAACCGTCTACGTGTTCCAATCATTGTTCTATTTGTCGAAATTTACAAATAATTTCCGATAAAGTAATAACAATGGGGCTCGTAGTTCACTTAAACTTGAAGAACAAAAAATTGGCGAATTGTACTGTTTGGATGCTTTGCATATATGTTTCTTAGGCTATATAGAAGCAATATATACAAAGATTTCAACCGTCTACCTGTTCCATTCATTGTTCTCCTTGTCGAAAGTTACAAATAATTTCCGTTAAAGGATTAACAATGGGGCTCGTTGTTCACATAAACTTGAAGAACAAAAAATTGGCGAATGGTACTGCTTGGATGATTTGCATATAGGTTTCATAGACTATATAGAAGCAATATATACAAAGATTTCAACAGTCTACCTGTTCTATTCATTGTTCTACTTGTCGAAAGTTACAAATAATTTCCGATAAAGGATTAACAATGGGACTCATTGTTCACTTAAACTTGAGGAACAAAAAATTGGCGAATTGTACTGTTTGGATGCATTGCATATATGTTTCTTAGACTATATAGAAGCAATATATACAATGATTTCAACCGTCTACCTGTCAAATTCATTGTTCTACTTGTCGAAAGTTACAAATAATTTCCCTTAAAGGATTAACAATGGGGCTCGTAGTTCACTTAAACTTGAAGAACAAAAAATTGGCGAATGGTACTGTTTGGATGCTTTGCATATATGTATCTTAGACTATATAGAAGCAATATATACAATGATTTCAACCGTCTACTTGTTCCATTCACTGTTCTACTTGTCGAAAGTTACAAATAATTTCCGTTAAAGGATTAACAATGGGGCTCGTAGTTCACTTAAATTTGAAGAACAAAAAATTGGCGTATGGTACTGTTCGGATGCTTTGCATATATGTTTATTAGACTATATAGAAGCAATATATAGAATGATTTCAACCGTCTACCTGTTCCATTCATCGTTCTACTTGTAGAAAGTTACAATTAATTTCCGTTAAAGGATTATCAATGGGGCTCGTAGTTCACTTAAACTTGAAGAACAAAAAATTCGCGAATTGTACTGTTTGGATGCTTTGCATATATGTTTCATAGACTATATAGAAGCAATATATACAAAGATTTCAACAGTCTACCTATTCTATTCATTGTTCTACTTGTAGAAAGTTACAAATAATTTCCCTTTCATGATTATCAATGGGGCTCGTAGTTCACTTAAGCATGAAAAAAAAAATTCACGAATGGTACTGTTTGGATGCTTTGCATATATGTTTCTTAGACTATACAGAAGTAATATATACAAAGATCTCAACCGTCTACCTGTTCCATTCATTGTTCTACTTGTCGAAATTTACAAATAATTTCCTTTAAAGGATTAACAATGGGGCTCGTAGTTCACTTAAACTTGAAGAACAAAAAATTCGCGAATTGTACTGTTTGGATGCTTTGCATATATGTTTCTTAGACTATATAGAAGCAATATATACAATGATTTCAACCGTCTACCTGTTCCATTCATTGTTCTACTTGTCGAAATTTACAAATAATTTCCGTTAAAGGATTAACAATTGGGCTCGTAGTTCACTTAAACTTGAAGAACAAAAAATTCGCGAATTGTACTGTTTGGATGCTTTGCATATATGTTTCTTAGACTATATAGAAGCAATATATACAATGATTTCAACCGTCTACCTGTTCCATTCATTGTTCTACTTGTCGAAATTTACAAATAATTTCCTTTAAAGTATTAACAATGGGGCTCGTAGTTCACTTAAACTTGAAGAACAAAAAATTGGCGAATTGTACTGTTTGGATGCTTTGCATATATGTTTCTTAGACTATATTGAAGCAATATATACAAAGATTTCAACCGTCTACCTGTTCCATTCATTGTTCTACTTGTCGAAAGTTACAAATAATTTCCGTTAAAGTATTAACAATGAGGCTCGTAGTTCACTTAAACTTGAACAACAAAAAATTGGCGAATTGTACTTTTTGGATGCTTTGCATATATGTTTCTTAGACTTTATAGAAGCAATAAATAGAAAGATTTCACCCGTGTACCTGTACTATTAATTGTTCTACTTGTAGAAAGTTACAAATAATTTCCATTTCATGATTATCAATGGGGCTCGTAGTTCACTTAAACTTGAAGAACAAAAAATTGGCGAATGGTACTGTTTGGATTCTTTGCATATATGTTTCTTAGACTATATAGAAGCAATATATAGAAAGATTTCACCCGTCACCTGTACTATTCATTGTTCTACTTGTCGAAATATACAAATAATTTCCTTTAAAGGATTAAAAATGGGGCTCGTAGTTCACTTAAACTTGATGAACAAAAAATTGGGAATTGTACTGTTTGGATGCTTTGCATATATGTTTCTGAGACTATATAGAAGCAATATATTCAGAGATTACATCCGTCTACCTGTTCCATTCATTGTTCTACTTGTAGAAAGTTACAATTAATTTCCGTTAAAGGATTAACAATGGGGCTCGTAGTTCACTTAAACTTGAAGAACAAAAAATTCGCAAATTGTACTGTTTGGATGCTTTGCATATATGTTTCATATACTATATAGAAGCAATATATACAAAGATTTCAACAGTCTACCTATTCTATTCATTGTTCTACTTGTAGAAAGTTACAAATAATTTCCCTTTCATGATTATGAATGGGGCTCGTAGTTTACTTAAGCTTGAAAAAAAAAATTCACGAATGGTACTGTTTGGATGCTCTGCATATATGTTTCTTAGACTATATAGAAGCAATATATACAAAGATCTCAACCGTCTACCTGTTCCATTCATTGTTCTACTTGTCGAAATTTACAAATAATTTCCTTTAAAGGATTAACAATGGGGCTCGTAGTTCACTTAAACTTGAAGAACAAAAAATTCGCGAATTGTACTGTTTGGATGCTTTGCATATATGTTTCTTAGACTATATAGAAGCAATATATACAATGATTTCAACCGTCTACCTGTTCCATTCATTGTTCTACTTGTCGAAAATTACAAATAATTTCCGATAAAGGATTAACCATTGGGGCTCATTGTACACTAAACTTGAAGATCAAAAAATTGGCGATTGTTACTGTTTAGATGCTTTGCATATATGTTTCTTAGATTATATAGAAGCAATATGTACAAAGGTTTCAACCGTCTACCTGTTCCATTCATTGTTCTACTTGTCGAAAATTACAAATAATTTCCGATAAAGGATTAACCATTGGGGCTCATTGTTCACTTAACCTTGAAGAACAAAAAATTGGCGAATGGTACTGTTTGGATGCTTTGCGTACATGTTTCTTAGACTATATGGAAGCAATATATACAAACATTTCAACCGTCTACGTGTTCCAATCATTGTTCTACTTGTCGAAAGTTACAAATAATTTCCGATAAAGGATTAACCATGGGGCTCATTGTTCACTTAAACTTGAAGATCAATAAATTGGCGAATTGTACTGTTTGGATGCTTTGCATATATGTTTCTTAGACTATATAGAAGCAATATATACAAAGATTTCAACCGTCTACCTGTTCCATTCATTGTTCTACTTGTCGAAAGTTACAAATAATTTCCGATAAAGGATTAACAGTGGGGCTCATTGTTCACTTAAACTTGAAGATCAAAAAATTGGCGAATGTTACTGTTTAGATGCTTTGCATATAGGTTTCTTAGTCTATATAGAAGCAATATATAAAAAGATTTCAACCGTCTACGTGTTCCAATCATTGTTCTGCTTGTCGAAATTTACAAATAATTTCCTTTAAAGGATTAACAATGGGGCTCGTTGTTCACTTAAACTTCAAGAACAAAAAATTGGCGAATGGTACTGTTTGGATGCTTTGCGTACATGTTTCTTAGACCATTTAGAAGCAATATATAGAAAGATTTCACCCGTCTAACTGTGCTATTCATTGTTCTACTTGTAGAAAGTTACAAATAATTTCCATTTCATGATTATCAATGCGGCTCGCTGTTCACTTAAACTTGAAGATCAAAAAATTGGCGATTGTTACTGCTTAGATAGTTTGCATATATGTTTCTTAGATTATATAGAAGCAATATATACAAAGATTTCAACCGTCTACCTGTTCCATTCATTGTTCTACTTGTCGAAAGTTACAAATAATTTCCGATAAAGGATTAACCATGGGGCTCATTGTTCACTTAAACTTGAAGATCAATAAATGGGCGAATTGTACTGTTTGGATGCTTTGCATATATGATTCTTAGACTATATAGAAGCAATATATACATTGATTTCAACCGACTACCTGTTCCACTCATTGTTCTACTTGTCGCAAGTTACAAATAATTTCCGTTTCATGATTATCAATGGGCCTCGTTGTTCACTTAAACTTGAAGAACAAAAAATTCGCGAATTGTACAGTTTGGATGCTTTGCATATGTGTTTCTTAGACTATTTAGAAGCAATATATAGAAAGATTTCACCCGTCTACCTGTACTATTCATTGTTCTACTTGTAGAAAGTTACAAATAATTTCCATTTCATGATTATCAATGGGGCTCGCCGTTCACTTAAACTTGAAGATCAAAAAATTGGCGAATGTTACTGTTTAGATGCTTTGCATATAGGTTTCTTAGACTATATAGAAGCAACATATACAAAGATTTGAACCGTCTACCTGTTCTATTCATTGTACTTCTTGTCGAAAGTTACAAATAATTTCCGATAAAGGATTAACCATTGGGGCTCATTGTACACTAAACTTGAAGAACAAAAAATTGTCGAATTGTACTATTTGGATGCTTTGTATATATGTTTCTTAGACTATATAGAAGCAATATATACAATGATTTCAACCTTCTACCTGTTCCATTCATTGTTCTACTTGTCGAAAGTTACAAATAATTTCCGATAACGGATTAACCATTGGGTCTCATTGTTCACTTAAACTTGAAGAACAAAAAATTGGCGAATGGTACTGTTTGGATGCTTTGCGTACATGTTTCTTAGACTATTTAGAAGCAATATATAGAAAGATTTCACCCGTCTAACTGTGCTTTTCATTGTTCTACTTGTAGAAACTTACAAATAATTTCCATTTCATGATTATCAATGGGGCTCGCTGTTCACTTAAACTTGAAGATCAAAAAATTGGCGATTGTTACTGTTTAGATAGTTTGCATATATGTTTCTTAGATTATATAGAAGCAATATATACCAAGATTTCAACCGTCTACCTGTTCCATTCATTGTTCTACTTGTCGAAAGTTACAAATAATTTCCGATAAAGGATTAACCATGGGGCTCATTGTTCACTTATACTTGAAGATCAATAAATGGGCGAATTGTACTGTTTGGATGCTTTGCATATATGATTCTTAGACTATATAGAAGCAATATATACAAAGATTTCAACCGTCTACGTGATCCAATCATTGTTCCACTTGTCGAAATTTACAAATAATTTCCTTTAAAGGATTCACAATGGGGCTCGTTGTTCACTTAAACTTGAAGAACAATAAATTGGCGAATTGTACTGTTTGGATGCTTTGCATATATGTTTCTTAGACTATATAGAAGCAATATATACAAAGGTTTCAACCGTCTACCTGTTCCATTCATTGTTCTACTTGTCGAAAATTACAAATAATTTCCGATAAAGGATTAACAATGGGGCTCATTGTTCACTTAAACTTGAAGATCAAAAAATTGGCGAATGTTACTGTTTAGATGCTTTGCATATAGGTTTCTTAGTCTATATAGAAGCAATATATAAAAAGATTTCAACCGTCTACCAGTTACATTCATTGTTCTACTTGTCGAAAGTTACAAATAATTTCCTTTAAAGGATTAACAATGGGGCTCATTGTTCACTTAAACTTGAAGAACAAAAAATTGGCGAATGGTACTGTTTGGATGCTTTGCATGTATGTTTCTTAGACTATATAGAAGCAATATATAGAAAGATTTCACCCGTCTACCTGTACTATTCATTGTTCTACTTGTAGAAAGTTACAAATAATTTCCATTTCATGATTATCAATGGGCCTCGTTGTTCACTTAATCTTGAAGAACAAAAAATTGTCGACTGGTACTGTTTGGATGCTTTGCATATATGTTTCTTAGACTATATAGAAGCAATATATAAAAAGATTTCAACCGTCTACCAGTTCCATTCATTGTTCTACTTGTCGAAAGTTACAAATAATTTCCTTTAAAGGATTAACAATGGGGCTCATTGTTCACTTAAACTTGAAGAACAAAAAATTGGCGAATGGTACTGTTTGGATGCTTTGCATATATGTTTCTTAGACTACATAGAAGCAATATATACATTGATTTCAACCGTCTACCTGTTCCACTCATTGTTCTACTTGTCGCAAGTTACAAATAATTTCCTTTAAAGTATTAACAATGGGGCTCGTAGTTCACATAAACTTGAAGATGAAATAATTGGCGAATTGTACTGTTTGGATGCTTTGCATATATGTTTCTTAGACTATATAGAAGCAATATATACAAAGGTTTCAACCGTCTACCTGTTCCATTCATTGTTCTACTTGTCGAAAATTACAAATAATTTCCGATAAAGGATTAACAATGGGGCTCATTGTTCACTTAAACTTGAAGATCAAAAAATTGGCGAATGTTACTGTTTAGATGCTTTGCATATAGGTTTCTTAGTCTATATAGAAGCAATATATAAAAAGATTTCAACCGTCTACCAGTTACATTCATTGTTCTACTTGTCGAAAGTTACAAATAATTTCCTTTAAAGGATTAACAATGGGGCTCATTGTTCACTTAAACTTGAAGAACAAAAAATTGGCGAATGGTACTGTTTGGATGCTTTGCATGTATGTTTCTTAGACTATATAGAAGCAATATATAGAAAGATTTCACCCGTCTACCTGTACTATTCATTGTTCTACTTGTAGAAAGTTACAAATAATTTCCATTTCATGATTATCAATGGGCCTCGTTGTTCACTTAATCTTGAAGAACAAAAAATTGTCGACTGGTACTGTTTGGATGCTTTGCATATATGTTTCTTAGACTATATAGAAGCAATATATAAAAAGATTTCAACCGTCTACCAGTTCCATTCATTGTTCTACTTGTCGAAAGTTACAAATAATTTCCTTTAAAGGATTAACAATGGGGCTCATTGTTCACTTAAACTTGAAGAACAAAAAATTGGCGAATGGTACTGTTTGGATGCTTTGCATATATGTTTCTTAGACTACATAGAAGCAATATATACATTGATTTCAACCGTCTACCTGTTCCACTCATTGTTCTACTTGTCGCAAGTTACAAATAATTTCCTTTAAAGTATTAACAATGGGGCTCGTAGTTCACATAAACTTGAAGATGAAATAATTGGCGAATTGTACTGTTTGGATGCTTTGCATATATGTTTCTTAGATTATATAGAAGCAATATATACAATGATTTCATCCGTCTACCAGTTACATTCATTGTTCTACTTGTCGAAAGTTACAAATAATTTCCTTCAATGTATTAACAATAGGGCTCATTGTTCACTTAAACTTGAAGAACAAAAAATTGGCGAATGGTACTGTTTGGATGCTTTGCATATATGTTTCTTAGACTATATAGAAGCAATATATACATTGCTTTCAACCGTCTACCTGATCCACTCATTTTCTACTTGTCGCAAGTTACAAATAATTTCCGTTAAAGTATTAACAATGGGGCTCGTAGTTCACTTAAACTTGAAGATCAATAAATTGGCGAATTGTACTGTTTGGATGCTTTGCATATATGTTTCTTAGACTATATAGAAGCAATATATACAAAGATTTCAACCGTCTACCTGTTCCATTCATTGTTCTACTTGTCGAAAGTTACAAATAATTTCCGATAAAGGATTAACAATGGGGCTCATTGTTCACTTAAACTTGAACATCAAAAAATTGGCGAATGTTACTGTTTAGATGCTTTGCATATAGGTTTCTTAGTCTATATAGAAGCAATATATACAATGATTTCATCCGTCTACCAGTTACATTCATTGTTCTACTTGTCGAAAGTTACAAATAATTTCCTTCAATGTATTAACAATAGGGCTCATTGTTCACTTAAACTTGAAGAACAAAAAATTGGCGAATGGTACTGTTTGGATGCTTTGCATATATGTTTCTTAGACTATATAGAAGCAATATATACATTGCTTTCAACCGTCTACCTGATCCACTCATTTTCTACTTGTCGCAAGTTACAAATAATTTCCGTTAAAGTATTAACAATGGGGCTCGTAGTTCACTTAAACTTGAAGATGAAATAATTGGCGAATTGTACTGTTTGGATGCTTTGCATATATGTTTATTAGACTATATAGAAGCAATATATACAAAGATTTCAACCGTCTACCTGTTCCATTCATTGTTCTACTTGTCGAAAGTTACAAATAATTTCCGATAAAGGATTAACAATGGGGCTCATTGTTCACTTAAACTTGAACATCAAAAAATTGGCGAATGTTACTGTTTAGATGCTTTGCATATAGGTTTCTTAGACTATATAGAAGCAACATATACAAAGATTTCAACCGTCTACCTGTTCTATTCATTGTACTTCTTGTCGAAAGTTACAAATAATTTCCGATAAAGGATTAACCATTGGGGCTCATTGTACACTAAACTTGAAGAACAAAAAATTGTCGAATTGTACTATTTGGATGCTTTGTATATATGTTTCTTAGACTATATAGAAGCAATATATACAATGATTTCAACCTTCTACCTGTTCCATTCATTGTTCTACTTGTCGAAAGTTACAAATAATTTCCGATAACGGATTAACCATTGGGTCTCATTGTTCACTTAAACTTGAAGAACAAAAAATTGGCGAATGGTACTGTTTGGATGCTTTGCGTACATGTTTCTTAGACTATTTAGAAGCAATATATAGAAAGATTTCACCCGTCTAACTGTGCTTTTCATTGTTCTACTTGTAGAAACTTACAAATAATTTCCATTTCATGATTATCAATGGGGCTCGCTGTTCACTTAAACTTGAAGATCAAAAAATTGGCGATTGTTACTGTTTAGATAGTTTGCATATATGTTTCTTAGATTAAATAGAAGCAATATATACCAAGATTTCAACCGTCTACCTGTTCCATTCATTGTTCTACTTGTCGAAAGTTACAAATAATTTCCGATAAAGGATTAACCATGGGGCTCATTGTTCACTTATACTTGAAGATCAATAAATGGGCGAATTGTACTGTTTGGATGCTTTGCATATATGATTCTTAGACTATATAGAAGCAATATATACAAAGATTTCAACCGTCTACGTGTTCCAATCATTGTTCCACTTGTCGAAATTTACAAATAATTTCCTTTAAAGGATTCACAATGGGGCTCGTTGTTCACTTAAACTTGAAGAACAATAAATTGGCGAATTGTACTGTTTGGATGCTTTGCATATATGTTTCTTAGACTATATAGAAGCAATATATACAAAGGTTTCAACCGTCTACCTGTTCCATTCATTGTTCTACTTGTCGAAAATTACAAATAATTTCCGATAAAGGATTAACAATGGGGCTCATTGTTCACTTAAACTTGAAGATCAAAAAATTGGCGAATGTTACTGTTTAGATGCTTTGCATATAGGTTTCTTAGTCTATATAGAAGCAATATATAAAAAGATTTCAACCGTCTACCAGTTACATTCATTGTTCTACTTGTCGAAAGTTACAAATAATCTCCTTTAAAGGATTAACAATGGGGCTCATTGTTCACTTAAACTTGAAGAACAAAAAATTGGCGAATGGTACTGTTTGGATGCTTTGCATGTATGTTTCTTAGACTATATAGAAGCAATATATACATTGATTTCAACCGACTACCTGTTCCATTCATTGTTCTACTTGTCGAAATTTACAAATAATTTCCTTTAAAGGATTAACAATGGGGCTCGTAGTTCACTTAAACTTGAAGATCAAAAAAATGGCGAATTGTGCTGGTTGGATGCTTTGCATATGTGTTTCTTAGACTATTTAGAAGCAATATATAGAAAGATTTCACCCGTCTACCTGTACTATTCATTGTTCTACTTGTAGAAAGTTACAAATAATTTCCATTTCATGATTATCAATGGGGCTCGCTGTTCACTTAAACTTGCAGATAAAAAAATTGGCGAATGTTACTGTTTAGTTGCTTTGCATATAGGTTTCTTAGACTATATAGAAGCAACATATACAAAGATTTCAACCGTCTACCTGTTCTATTCATTGTTCTTCTTGTCTAAAGTTACAAATAATTTCCGTTTCATGATTATCAATGGGCCTCGTTGTTCACTTAATCTTGAAGAACAAAAAATTGTCGACTGGTACTGTTTGGATGCTTTGCATATATGTTTCTTAGACTATATAGAAGCAATATATAAAAAGATTTCAACCGTCTACCAGTTCCATTCATTGTTCTACTTGTCGAAAGTTACAAATAATTTCCTTTAAAGGATTAACAATGGGGCTCATTGTTCACTTAAACTTGAAGAACAAAAAATTGGCGAATGGTACTGTTTGGATGCTTTGCATATATGTTTCTTAGACTACATAGAAGCAATATATACATTGATTTCAACCGTCTACCTGTTCCACTCATTGTTCTACTTGTCGCAAGTTACAAATAATTTCCTTTAAAGTATTAACAATGGGGCTCGTAGTTCACATAAACTTGAAGATGAAATAATTGGCGAATTGTACTGTTTGGATGCTTTGCATATATGTTTCTTAGATTATATAGAAGCAATATATAAAAAGATTTCAACCGTCTACCAGTTACATTCATTGTTCTACTTGTCGAAAGTTACAAATAATTTCCTTTAAAGGATTAACAATGGGGCTCATTGTTCACTTAAACTTGAAGAACAAAAAATTGGCGAATGGTACTGTTTGGATGCTTTGCATATATGTTTCTTAGACTATATAGAAGCAATATATACATTGATTTCAACCGACTACCTGTTCCACTCATTGTTCTACTTGTCGCAAGTTACAAATAATTTCCGTTAAAGTATTAACAATGGGGCTCATTGTTCACTTAAACTTGAAGAACAAAAAATTGGCGAATGGTACTGTTTGGATGCTTTGCGTACATGTTTCTTAGACTATTTAGAAGCAATATATAGAAAGATTTCACCCGTCTAACTGTGCTATTCATTGTTCTACTTGTAGAAAGTTACAAATAATTTCCATTTCATGATTATCAATGGGGCTCGCTGTTCACTTAAACTTGAAGATCAAAAAATTGGCGATTGTTACTGCTTAGATAGTTTGCATATATGTTTCTTAGATTATATAGAAGCAATATATACAAAGATTTCAACCGTCTACCTGTTCCATTCATTGTTCTACTTGTCGAAAGTTACAAATAATTTCCGATAAAGGATTAACCATGGGGCTCATTGTTCACTTAAACTTGAAGATCAATAAATGGGCGAATTGTACTGTTTGGATGCTTTGCATATATGATTCTTAGACTATATAGAAGCAATATATACAAAGATTTCAACCGTCTACGTGTTCCAATCATTGTTCTACTTGTCGAAATTTACAAATAATTTCCTTTAAAGGATTCACAATGGGGCTCGTTGTTCACTTAAACTTGAAAAACAATAAATTGGCGAATTGTACTGTTTGGATGCTTTGCATATATGTTTCTTAGACTATATAGAAGCAATATATACAAAGATTTCAACCGTCTACCTGTTCCATTCATTGTTCTACTTGTCGAAAGTTACAAATAATTTCCGATAAAGGATTAACAATGGGGCTCATTGTTCACTTAAACTTGAAGATCAAAAAATTGGCGAATGTTACTGTTTAGATGCTTTGCATATAGGTTTCTTAGTCTATATAGAAGCAATATATAAAAAGATTTCAACCGTCTACCAGTTACATTCATTGTTCTACTTGTCGAAAGTTACAAATAATTTCCTTTAAAGGATTAACAATGGGGCTCGTTGTTCACTTAAACTTGAAGATCAAAAAATTGGCGAATGTTACTGTTTAGATGCTTTGCATATAGGTTTCTTAGACTATATAGAAGCAACATATACAAAGATTTCTACCGTCTACCCGTTCTATTCATTGTTCTACTTGTAGAAACTTACAAATAATTTCCGTTTCATGATTATCAATGGGCCTCGTTGTTCACTTAAACTTGAAGAACAAAAAATTCGCGAATTGTACAGTTTGGATGCTTTGCATATGTGTTTCTTAGACTATTTAGAAGCAATATATAGAAAGATTTCACCCGTCTACCTGTACTATTCATTGTTCTACTTGTAGAAAGTTACAAATAATTTCCATTTCATGATTATCAATGGGGCTCGCCGTTCACTTAAACTTGAAGATCAAAAAATTGGCGAATGTTACTGTTTAGATGCTTTGCATATAGGTTTCTTAGACTATATAGAAGCAACATATACAAAGATTTCAACCGTCTACCTGTTCTATTCATTGTACTTCTTGTCGAAAGTTACAAATAATTTCCGATAAAGGATTAACCATTGGGGCTCATTGTACACTAAACTTGAAGAACAAAAAATTGTCGAATTGTACTATTTGGATGCTTTGTATATATGTTTCTTAGACTATATAGAAGCAATATATACAATGATTTCAACCTTCTACCTGTTCCATTCATTGTTCTACTTGTCGAAAGTTACAAATAATTTCCGATAAAGGATTAACCATGGGGCTCATTGTTCACTTATACTTGAAGATCAATAAATGGGCGAATTGTACTGTTTGGATGCTTTGCATATATGATTCTTAGACTATATAGAAGCAATATATACAAAGATTTCAACCGTCTACGTGTTCCAATCATTGTTCCACTTGTCGAAATTTACAAATAATTTCCTTTAAAGGATTCACAATGGGGCTCGTAGTTCACTTAAACTTGAAGAGCAAAAAATTGTCGAATTGTACTGTTTGGATGCTTTGCATATATGTTTCTTAGACTATATAGAAGTAATATATACAATGATTTCAACCGTCTACCTGTTCCATTCATAGTTCTCCTTGTCGAAAGTTACAAATAATTTCCTTTAAGGGATTAACAATGGGGATCGTAGTTTACTTAAACTTGAAGAACAAAAAATTGACGAATTGTACTGTTTGGATGCTTTGCATATATGTTACTTAGACTATATAGAAGCAATATATACAATGATTTCAACAGTCTACCTGTTCCATTCATTGTTCTACTTGTCGAAAGCTACAAATAATTTCCGTTAAGGGATTAACAATGGGGATCGTAGTTTACTTAAACTTGAAGAACAAAAAATTGGCGAATTGTAATGTTTGGATGCTTTGCATAGATGTTTCTTAGACTATTTAGAAGCAATATATAGAAAGATTTCACCCGTCTACCTGTACTATTCATTGTTCTACTTGTAGAAAGTTACAAATAGTTTCCATTTCATGATTATCAATGGGGCTCGCTGTTCACTTAAACTTGAAGATCAAAAAATTGGCGATTGTTACTGTTTAGATGCTTTGCATATATGTTTCTTAGATTATATAGAAGCAATATATACAAAGATTTCAACCGTCTACCAGTTCCATTCATTGTTCTACTTGTCGAAAGTTACAAATAATTACCGATAAAGGATTAACCATTGGGGCTCATTGTTCACTTAAACTTGAAGAACAAAAAATTGGCGAATTGTACTGTTTGGATGCTTTGTATATATGTTTCTTAGACTATATAGAAGCAATATATACAATGATTTCAACAGTCTACCTGTTCCATTCATTGTTCTACTTGTCGAAATTTACAAATAATTTCCTTTAAAGGATTATCAATGGGGCTCGCAGTTCACTTAAACTGGAAGAACAAAAAATTGGCGAATGGTAATGTTTGGATGCTTTGCATATATGTTTCTTAGACTATATAGAAGCAATACATACAAAGATTTCAACCGTCTACCTTTTCCATTCATTGTTCTACTTGTCGAAAGTTACAAATAATTTCCGATAACGGATTAACCATTGGGGCTCATTGTTCACTTAAACTTGAAGAACAAAAATTTGGCGAATTGTACTGTTTGGATGCTTTGCATATATGTTTCTTAGACTATATAGAAGCAATATATACAATAATTTCAACCGTCTACCTGTTCCATTCATTGTTCTACTTGTCGAAAGTTACAAATAATTTCCGTTAAGGGATTAACAATGGGGATCGTAGTTTACTTAAACTTGAAGAACAAAAAATTGGCGAATTGTACTGTTTGGATGCTTTGCATAGATGTTTCTTAGACTATTTAGAAGCAATATATAGAAAGATTTCACCCGTCTACCTGTACTATTCATTGTTCTACTTGTAGAAAGTTACAAATAGTTTCCATTTCATGATTATCAATGGGGCTCGCTGTTCACTTAAACTTGAAGATCAAAAAATTGGCGATTGTTACTGTTTAGATGCTTTGCATATATGTTTCTTAGATTATATAGAAGCAATATATATAAAGATTTCAACCGTCTACCAGTTCCATTCATTGTTCTACTTGTCGAAAGTTACAAATAATTACCGATAAAGGATTAACCATTGGGGCTCATTGTTCACTTAAACTTGAAGAACAAAAAATTGGCGAATTGTACTGTTTGGATGCTTTGTATATATGTTTCTTAGACTATATAGAAGCAATATATACAAAGATTTCAACCGTCTACCTGTTCCATTCATTATTCTACTTGTCGAAAGTTACAAATAATTTCCGATAAAGAATTAACAATGGGGCTCATTGTTCACTTAAACTTGAAGAACAAAAAATTGGCGAATGGTACTGTTTGGATGCTTTGCATATATGTTTCTTAGACTATATAGAAGCAATATATACAAAGATTTCAACCGTCTACCTGTTCCATTCATTGTTCTACTTGTCGAAAGTTACAAATAATTTCCGATAAAGGATTAACCATTGGGGCTCATTGTTCACTTAAACTTGAAGAACAAAAAATTGGTGAATGGTACTGTTTGGATGCTTTGCGTACATGTTTCTTAGACTATATGGAAGCAATATATACAAGGATTTCAACAGTCTACCTGTTCCATTCATTGTTCTACTTGTCGAAATTTACAAATAATTTCCGATAACGGATTAACCATTGTGGCTCATTGTTCACTTAAACTTGAAGAACAAAAAATTAGCGTATTGTACTGTTTGGATGCTTTGCATATATGTTTCTTATACTATATAGAAGCAATACATACAAAGATTTCAACCGTCTACCTGTTCCATTCACTGTTCTACTTGTCGAAAGTTACAAATAATTTCCGTTAAGGGATTAACAATGGGGATCGTAGTTCACTTAAACTTGAAGAACAAAAAATTGGCGAATTGTACTGTTTGGATGCTTTGCGTACATGTTTCTTAGACTATATGGAAGCAATTTATACAAAGATTTCAACCGTCTACTTGTTCCAATTATTGTTCTACTTGTCGAAATTTACAAATAATTTCCTTTAAAGGATTAACAATGGGGCTCGCAGTTCACTTAAACTTGAAGAACAAAAAATTGGCGAATGGTACTGTTTGGATGCTTTGCATATATGTTTCTTAGACTATATAGAAGCAATATATACAATGATTTCAACCGTCTACCTATTCCATTCATTGTTCTACTTGCCGAAATTTACAAATAATTTCCTTTAAAGGATTAACAATGGGGCTCGTAGTTCACTTAAACTTGAAGAACAAAAAATTGGCGAATTGTACTGTTTGGATGCTTTGCATAGATGTTTCTTAGACTATTTAGAAGCAATATATAGAAAGATTTTACCCGTCTACCTGTACTATTCATTGTTCTACTTGTAGAAAGTAACAAATAATTTCCATTTCATGATTATCAATGGGGCTCGCTGTTCACTTAAACTTGAAGATCAAAAAATTGGCGATTGTTACTGTTTAGATGCTTTGCTTATATGTTTCTTAGATTATATAGAAGCAATATATACAAATATTTCAACCGTCTAACTGTTCCATTCATTGTTCAACTTGTCGAAAATTACAAATAATTTCCGATAAAGGATTAACCATTGGTGCTCATTGTTCACTTAAACTTGAAGAACAAAAAATTGGCGAATGGCACTGTTTGGATGCTTTGCGTACATGTTTCTTAGACTATATGGAAGCAATATATACAAAGATTTCAACCGTCTACGTGTTCCAATCATTGTTCTACTTGTCGAAATTTACAAATAATTTCTTTTAAAGGATTAACAATGGGGCTCGTTGTTCACTTAAACTTGAAGAACAAAAAATTGGCGAATTGTACTGTTTGGATGCTTTGCATATATGTTTCTTAGACTATATAGAAGCAATATATACAATGATTTCAACCGTCTACCTATTCCATTCATTGTTCTACTTGCCGAAATTTACAAATAATTTCCTTTAAAGGATTAACAATGGGGCTCGTAGTTCACTTAAACTTGAAGAGCAAAAAATTGTCGAATTGTACTGTTTGGATGCTTTGCATATATGTTTCTTAGACTATATAGAAGTAATATATACAATGATTTCAACCGTCTACCTGTTCCATTCATAGTTCTACTTGTCGAAAGTTACAAATAATTTCCATTAAGGGATTAACAATGGGGATCGTAGTTTACTTAAACTTGAAGAACAAAAAATTGACGAATTGTACTGTTTGGATGCTTTGCATATATGTTACTTAGACTATATAGAAGCAATATATACAATGATTTCAACAGTCTACCTGTTCCATTCATTGTTCTACTTGTCGAAAGCTAAAAATAATTTCCGTTAAGGGATTAACAATGGGGATCGTAGTTTACTTAAACTTGAAGAACAAAAAATTGGCGAATTGTAATGTTTGGATGCTTTGCATAGATGTTTCTTAGACTATTTAGAAGCAATATATAGAAAGATTTCACCCGTCTACCTGTACTATTCATTGTTCTACTTGTAGAAAGTTACAAATAGTTTCCATTTCATGATTATCAATGGGGCTCGCTGTTCACTTAAACTTGAAGATCAAAAAATTGGCGATTGTTACTGTTTAGATGCTTTGCATATATGTTTCTTAGATTATATAGAAGCAATATATACAAAGATTTCAACCGTCTACCAGTTCCATTCATTGTTCTACTTGTCGAAAGTTACAAATAATTACCGATAAAGGATTAACCATTGGGGCTCATTGTTCACTTAAACTTGAAGAACAAAAAATTGGCGAATTGTACTGTTTGGATGCTTTGTATATATGTTTCTTAGACTATATAGAAGCAATATATACAATGATTTCAACAGTCTACCTGTTCCATTCATTGTTCTACTTGTCGAAATTTACAAATAATTTCCTTTAAAGGATTATCAATGGGGCTCGCAGTTCACTTAAACTGGAAGAACAAAAAATTGGCGAATGGTAATGTTTGGATGCTTTGCATATATGTTTCTTAGACTATATAGAAGCAATACATACAAAGATTTCAACCGCCTACCTTTTCCATTCATTGTTCTACTTGTCGAAAGTTACAAATAATTTCCGATAACGGATTAACCATTGGGGCTCATTGTTCACTTAAACTTGAAGAACAAAAATTTGGCGAATTGTACTGTTTGGATGCTTTGCATATATGTTTCTTAGACTATATAGAAGCAATATATACAATGATTTCAACCGTCTACCTATTCCATTCATTGTTCTACTTGCCGAAATTTACAAATAATTTCCTTTAAAGGATTAACAATGGGGCTCGTAGTTCACTTAAACTTGAAGAGCAAAAAATTGTCGAATTGTACTGTTTGGATGCTTTGCGTACATGTTTCTTAGACTATATGGAAGCAATATATACAAAGATTTCAACCGTCTACGTGTTCCAATCATTGTTCTACTTGTCGAAATTTACAAATAATTTCTTTTAAAGGATTAACAATGGGGCTCGTTGTTCACTTAAACTTGAAGAACAAAAAATTGGCGAATTGTACTGTTTGGATGCTTTGCATATATGTTTCTTAGACTATATAGAAGCAATATATACAATGATTTCAACCGTCTACCTATTCCATTCATTGTTCTACTTGCCGAAATTTACAAATAATTTCCTTTAAAGGATTAACAATGGGGCTCGTAGTTCACTTAAACTTGAAGAGCAAAAAATTGTCGAATTGTACTGTTTGGATGCTTTGCATATATGTTTCTTAGACTATATAGAAGTAATATATACAATGATTTCAACCGTCTACCTGTTCCATTCATAGTTCTACTTGTCGAAAGTTACAAATAATTTCCATTAAGGGATTAACAATGGGGATCGTAGTTTACTTAAACTCGAAGAACAAAAAATTGACGAATTGTACTGTTTGGATGCTTTGCATATATGTTACTTAGACTATATAGAAGCAATATATACAATGATTTCAACAGTCTACCTGTTCCATTCATTGTTCTACTTGTCGAAAGCTACAAATAATTTCCGTTAAGGGATTAACAATGGGGATCGTAGTTTACTTAAACTTGAAGAACAAAAAATTGGCGAATTGTAATGTTTGGATGCTTTGCATAGATGTTTCTTAGACTATTTAGAAGCAATATATAGAAAGATTTCACCCGTCTACCTGTACTATTCATTGTTCTACTTGTAGAAAGTTACAAATAGTTTCCATTTCATGATTATCAATGGGGCTCGCTGTTCACTTAAACTTGAAGATCAAAAAATTGGCGATTGTTACTGTTTAGATGCTTTGCATATATGTTTCTTAGATTATATAGAAGCAATATA
Organism: Cerceris ruficornis; assembly: GCA_963989415.1. Classification (NCBI taxonomy): domain Eukaryota; kingdom Metazoa; phylum Arthropoda; class Insecta; order Hymenoptera; family Crabronidae; genus Cerceris; species Cerceris ruficornis. The sequence goes on from CAXDIW010000516.1 coordinate 556,340, forward strand.
TACAAAGATTTCAACCGTCTACCAGTTCCATTCATTGTTCTACTTGTCGAAAGTTACAAATAATTACCGATAAAGGATTAACCATTGGGGCTCATTGTTCACTTAAACTTGAAGAACAAAAAATTGGCGAATTGTACTGTTTGGATGCTTTGTATATATGTTTCTTAGACTATATAGAAGCAATATATACAATGATTTCAACAGTCTACCTGTTCCATTCATTGTTCTACTTGTCGAAATTTACAAATAATTTCCTTTAAAGGATTATCAATGGGGCTCGCAGTTCACTTAAACTGGAAGAACAAAAAATTGGCGAATGGTAATGTTTGGATGCTTTGCATATATGTTTCTTAGACTATATAGAAGCAATACATACAAAGATTTCAACCGTCTACCTTTTCCATTCATTGTTCTACTTGTCGAAAGTTACAAATAATTTCCGATAACGGATTAACCATTGGGGCTCATTGTTCACTTAAACTTGAAGAACAAAAATTTGGCGAATTGTACTGTTTGGATGCTTTGCATATATGTTTCTTAGACTATATAGAAGCAATATATACAATAATTTCAACCGTCTACCTGTTCCATTCATTGTTCTACTTGTCGAAAGTTACAAATAATTTCCGTTAAGGGATTAACAATGGGGATCGTAGTTTACTTAAACTTGAAGAACAAAAAATTGGCGAATTGTACTGTTTGGATGCTTTGCATATATGTTACTTAGACTATATAGAAGCAATATATACAATGATTTCAACAGTCTACCTGTTCCATTCATTGTTCTACTTGTCGAAAGCTACAAATAATTTCCGTTAAGGGATTAACAATGGGGATCGTAGTTTACTTAAACTTGAAGAACAAAAAATTGGCGAATTGTACTGTTTGGATGCTTTGCATAGATGTTTCTTAGACTATTTAGAAGCAATATATAGAAAGATTTCACCCGTCTACCTGTACTATTCATTGTTCTACTTGTAGAAAGTTACAAATAGTTTCCATTTCATGATTATCAATGGGGCTCGCTGTTCACTTAAACTTGAAGATCAAAAAATTGGCGATTGTTACTGTTTAGATGCTTTGCATATATGTTTCTTAGATTATATAGAAGCAATATATATAAAGATTTCAACCGTCTACCAGTTCCATTCATTGTTCTACTTGTCGAAAGTTACAAATAATTACCGATAAAGGATTAACCATTGGGGCTCATTGTTCACTTAAACTTGAAGAACAAAAAATTGGCGAATTGTACTGTTTGGATGCTTTGTATATATGTTTCTTAGACTATATAGAAGCAATATATACAAAGATTTCAACCGTCTACCTGTTCCATTCATTATTCTACTTGTCGAAAGTTACAAATAATTTCCGATAAAGAATTAACAATGGGGCTCATTGTTCACTTAAACTTGAAGAACAAAAAATTGGCGAATGGTACTGTTTGGATGCTTTGCATATATGTTTCTTAGACTATATAGAAGCAATATATACAAAGATTTCAACCGTCTACCTGTTCCATTCATTGTTCTACTTGTCGAAAGTTACAAATAATTTCCGATAAAGGATTAACCATTGGGGCTCATTGTTCACTTAAACTTGAAGAACAAAAAATTGGTGAATGGTACTGTTTGGATGCTTTGCGTACATGTTTCTTAGACTATATGGAAGCAATATATACAAGGATTTCAACAGTCTACCTGTTCCATTCATTGTTCTACTTGTCGAAATTTACAAATAATTTCCGATAACGGATTAACCATTGTGGCTCATTGTTCACTTAAACTTGAAGAACAAAAAATTAGCGAATTGTACTGTTTGGATGCTTTGCATATATGTTTCTTAGACTATATAGAAGCAATATATACAATGATTTCAACCGTCTACCTGTTCCATTCATTGTTCTACTTGTCGAAAGTTACAAATAATTTCCGTTAAGGGATTAACAATGGGGATCGTAGTTTACTTAAACTTGAAGAACAAAAAATTGGCGAATTGTACTGTTTGGATGCTTTGCATATATGTTACTTAGACTATATAGAAGCAATATATACAATGATTTCAACAGTCTACCTGTTCCATTCATTGTTCTACTTGTCGAAAGCTACAAATAATTTCCGTTAAGGGATTAACAATGGGGATCGTAGTTTACTTAAACTTGAAGAACAAAAAATTGGCGAATTGTACTGTTTGGATGCTTTGCATAGATGTTTCTTAGACTATTTAGAAGCAATATATAGAAAGATTTCACCCGTCTACCTGTACTATTCATTGTTCTACTTGCAGAAAGTTACAAATAATTTCCGATAAAGGATTAACAATAGGGCTCATTGTTCACTTAAACTTGAAGAACAAAAAATTGGCGAATGGTACTGTTTGGATGCTTTGCATATATGTTTCTTAGACTATATAGAAGCAATATATACATTGCTTTCAACCGTCTACCTGATCCACTCATTTTCTACTTGTCGCAAGTTACAAATAATTTCCGTTAAAGTATTAACAATGGGGCTCGTAGTTCACTTAAACTTGAAGATCAATAAATTGGCGAATTGTACTGTTTGGATGCTTTGCATATATGTTTCTTAGACTATATAGAAGCAATATATACAAAGATTTCAACCGTCTACCTGTTCCATTCATTGTTCTACTTGTCGAAAGTTACAAATAATTTCCGATAAAGGATTAACAATGGGGCTCATTGTTCACTTAAACTTGAACATCAAAAAATTGGCGAATGTTACTGTTTAGATGCTTTGCATATAGGTTTCTTAGTCTATATAGAAGCAATATATAAAAAGATTTCAACCGTCTACCAGTTACATTCATTGTTCTACTTGTCGAAAGTTACAAATAATTTCCTTTAAAGGATTAACAATGGGGCTCATTGTTCACTTAAACTTGAAGAACAAAAAATTGGCGAATGGTACTGTTTGGATGCTTTGCATATATGTTTCTTAGACTATATAGAAGCAATATATACATTGATTTCAACCGACTACCTGTTCCACTCATTGTTCTACTTGTCGCAAGTTACAAATAATTTCCGTTAAAGTATTAACAATGGGGCTCGTAGTTCACTTAAACTTGAAGATGAAATAATTGGCGAATTGTACTGTTTGGATGCTTTGCATATATGTTTATTAGACTATATAGAAGCAATATATACAAAGATTTCAACCGTCTACCTGTTCCATTCATTGTTCTACTTGTCGAAAGTTACAAATAATTTCCGATAAAGGATTAACAATGGGGCTCATTGTTCACTTAAACTTGAACATCAAAAAATTGGCGAATGTTACTGTTTAGATGCTTTGCATATAGGTTTCTTAGACTATATAGAAGCAACATATACAAAGATTTCAACCGTCTACCTGTTCTATTCATTGTACTTCTTGTCGAAAGTTACAAATAATTTCCGATAAAGGATTAACCATTGGGGCTCATTGTACACTAAACTTGAAGAACAAAAAATTGTCGAATTGTACTATTTGGATGCTTTGTATATATGTTTCTTAGACTATATAGAGGCAATATATACAATGATTTCAACCTTCTACCTGTTCCATTCATTGTTCTACTTGTCGAAAGTTACAAATAATTTCCGATAACGGATTAACCATTGGGTCTCATTGTTCACTTAAACTTGAAGAACAAAAAATTGGCGAATGGTACTGTTTGGATGCTTTGCGTACATGTTTCTTAGACTATTTAGAAGCAATATATAGAAAGATTTCACCCGTCTAACTGTGCTTTTCATTGTTCTACTTGTAGAAACTTACAAATAATTTCCATTTCATGATTATCAATGGGGCTCGCTGTTCACTTAAACTTGAAGATCAAAAAATTGGCGATTGTTACTGTTTAGATAGTTTGCATATATGTTTCTTAGATTAAATAGAAGCAATATATACCAAGATTTCAACCGTCTACCTGTTCCATTCATTGTTCTACTTGTCGAAAGTTACAAATAATTTCCGATAAAGGATTAACCATGGGGCTCATTGTTCACTTATACTTGAAGATCAATAAATGGGCGAATTGTACTGTTTGGATGCTTTGCATATATGATTCTTAGACTATATAGAAGCAATATATACAAAGATTTCAACCGTCTACGTGTTCCAATCATTGTTCCACTTGTCGAAATTTACAAATAATTTCCTTTAAAGGATTCACAATGGGGCTCGTTGTTCACTTAAACTTGAAGAACAATAAATTGGCGAATTGTACTGTTTGGATGCTTTGCATATATGTTTCTTAGACTATATAGAAGCAATATATACAAAGGTTTCAACCGTCTACCTGTTCCATTCATTGTTCTACTTGTCGAAAATTACAAATAATTTCCGATAAAGGATTAACAATGGGGCTCATTGTTCACTTAAACTTGAAGATCAAAAAATTGGCGAATGTTACTGTTTAGATGCTTTGCATATAGGTTTCTTAGTCTATATAGAAGCAATATATAAAAAGATTTCAACCGTCTACCAGTTACATTCATTGTTCTACTTGTCGAAAGTTACAAATAATCTCCTTTAAAGGATTAACAATGGGGCTCATTGTTCACTTAAACTTGAAGAACAAAAAATTGGCGAATGGTACTGTTTGGATGCTTTGCATGTATGTTTCTTAGACTATATAGAAGCAATATATACATTGATTTCAACCGACTACCTGTTCCATTCATTGTTCTACTTGTCGAAATTTACAAATAATTTCCTTTAAAGGATTAACAATGGGGCTCGTAGTTCACTTAAACTTGAAGATCAAAAAAATGGCGAATTGTGCTGGTTGGATGCTTTGCATATGTGTTTCTTAGACTATTTAGAAGCAATATATAGAAAGATTTCACCCGTCTACCTGTACTATTCATTGTTCTACTTGTAGAAAGTTACAAATAATTTCCATTTCATGATTATCAATGGGGCTCGCTGTTCACTTAAACTTGCAGATAAAAAAATTGGCGAATGTTACTGTTTAGTTGCTTTGCATATAGGTTTCTTAGACTATATAGAAGCAACATATACAAAGATTTCAACCGTCTACCTGTTCTATTCATTGTTCTTCTTGTCTAAAGTTACAAATAATTTCCGTTTCATGATTATCAATGGGCCTCGTTGTTCACTTAATCTTGAAGAACAAAAAATTGTCGACTGGTACTGTTTGGATGCTTTGCGTACATGTTTCTTAGACTATATGGAAGCAATTTATACAAAGATTTCAACCGTCTACTTGTTCCAATTATTGTTCTACTTGTCGAAATTTACAAATAATTTCCTTTAAAGGATTAACAATGGGGCTCGCAGTTCACTTAAACTTGAAGAACAAAAAATTGGCGAATGGTACTGTTTGGATGCTTTGCATATATGTTTCTTAGACTATATAGAAGCAATATATACAATGATTTCAACCGTCTACCTATTCCATTCATTGTTCTACTTGCCGAAATTTACAAATAATTTCCTTTAAAGGATTAACAATGGGGCTCGTAGTTCACTTAAACTTGAAGAACAAAAAATTGGCGAATTGTACTGTTTGGATGCTTTGCATAGATGTTTCTTAGACTATTTAGAAGCAATATATAGAATGATTTTACCCGTCTACCTGTACTATTCATTGTTCTACTTGTAGAAAGTAACAAATAATTTCCATTTCATGATTATCAATGGGGCTCGCTGTTCACTTAAACTTGAAGATCAAAAAATTGGCGATTGTTACTGATTAGATGCTTTGCTTATATGTTTCTTAGATTATATAGAAGCAATATATACAAATATTTCAACCGTCTAACTGTTCCATTCATTGTTCTACTTGTCGAAAATTACAAATAATTTCCTTTAAAGGATTAACAATGGGGCTCGTAGTTCACTTAAACTTGAAGAACAAAAAATTGGCGAATTGTACTGTTTGGATGCTTTGCATAGATGTTTCTTAGACTATTTAGAAGCAATATATAGAAAGATTTTACCCGTCTACCTGTACTATTCATTGTTCTACTTGTAGAAAGTAACAAATAATTTCCATTTCATGATTATCAATGGGGCTCGCTGTTCACTTAAACTTGAAGATCAAAAAATTGGCGATTGTTACTGTTTAGATGCTTTGCTTATATGTTTCTTAGATTATATAGAAGCAATATATACAAATATTTCAACCGTCTAACTGTTCCATTCATTGTTCAACTTGTCGAAAATTACAAATAATTTCCGATAAAGGATTAACCATTGGTGCTCATTGTTCACTTAAACTTGAAGAACAAAAAATTGGCGAATGGCACTGTTTGGATGCTTTGCGTACATGTTTCTTAGACTATATGGAAGCAATATATACAAAGATTTCAACCGTCTACGTGTTCCAATCATTGTTCTACTTGTCGAAATTTACAAATAATTTCTTTTAAAGGATTAACAATGGGGCTCGTTGTTCACTTAAACTTGAAGAACAAAAAATTGGCGAATTGTACTGTTTGGATGCTTTGCATATATGTTTCTTAGACTATATAGAAGCAATATATACAATGATTTCAACCGTCTACCTATTCCATTCATTGTTCTACTTGCCGAAATTTACAAATAATTTCCTTTAAAGGATTAACAATGGGGCTCGTAGTTCACTTAAACTTGAAGAGCAAAAAATTGTCGAATTGTACTGTTTGGATGCTTTGCATATATGTTTCTTAGACTATATAGAAGTAATATATACAATGATTTCAACCGTCTACCTGTTCCATTCATAGTTCTACTTGTCGAAAGTTACAAATAATTTCCATTAAGGGATTAACAATGGGGATCGTAGTTTACTTAAACTTGAAGAACAAAAAATTGACGAATTGTACTGTTTGGATGCTTTGCATATATGTTACTTAGACTATATAGAAGCAATATATACAATGATTTCAACAGTCTACCTGTTCCATTCATTGTTCTACTTGTCGAAAGCTACAAATAATTTCCGTTAAGGGATTAACAATGGGGATCGTAGTTTACTTAAACTTGAAGAACAAAAAATTGGCGAATTGTAATGTTTGGATGCTTTGCATAGATGTTTCTTAGACTATTTAGAAGCAATATATAGAAAGATTTCACCCGTCTACCTGTACTATTCATTGTTCTACTTGTAGAAAGTTACAAATAGTTTCCATTTCATGATTATCAATGGGGCTCGCTGTTCACTTAAACTTGAAGATCAAAAAATTGGCGATTGTTACTGTTTAGATGCTTTGCATATATGTTTCTTAGATTATATAGAAGCAATATATACAAAGATTTCAACCGTCTACCAGTTCCATTCATTGTTCTACTTGTCGAAAGTTACAAATAATTACCGATAAAGGATTAACCATTGGGGCTCATTGTTCACTTAAACTTGAAGAACAAAAAATTGGCGAATTGTACTGTTTGGATGCTTTGTATATATGTTTCTTAGACTATATAGAAGCAATATATACAATGATTTCAACAGTCTACCTGTTCCATTCATTGTTCTACTTGTCGAAATTTACAAATAATTTCCTTTAAAGGATTATCAATGGGGCTCGCAGTTCACTTAAACTGGAAGAACAAAAAATTGGCGAATGGTAATGTTTGGATGCTTTGCATATATGTTTCTTAGACTATATAGAAGCAATACATACAAAGATTTCAACCGCCTACCTTTTCCATTCATTGTTCTACTTGTCGAAAGTTACAAATAATTTCCGATAACGGATTAACCATTGGGGCTCATTGTTCACTTAAACTTGAAGAACAAAAATTTGGCGAATTGTACTGTTTGGATGCTTTGCATATATGTTTCTTAGACTATATAGAAGCAATATATACAATAATTTCAACCGTCTACCTGTTCCATTCATTGTTCTACTTGTCGAAAGTTACAAATAATTTCCGTTAAGGGATTAACAATGGGGATCGTAGTTTACTTAAACTTGAAGAACAAAAAATTGGCGAATTGTACTGTTTGGATGCTTTGCATATATGTTACTTAGACTATATAGAAGCAATATATACAATGATTTCAACAGTCTACCTGTTCCATTCATTGTTCTACTTGTCGAAAGCTACAAATAATTTCCGTTAAGGGATTAACAATGGGGATCGTAGTTTACTTAAACTTGAAGAACAAAAAATTGGCGAATTGTACTGTTTGGATGCTTTGCATAGATGTTTCTTAGACTATTTAGAAGCAATATATAGAAAGATTTCACCCGTCTACCTGTACTATTCATTGTTCTACTTGTAGAAAGTTACAAATAGTTTCCATTTCATGATTATCAATGGGGCTCGCTGTTCACTTAAACTTGAAGATCAAAAAATTGGCGATTGTTACTGTTTAGATGCTTTGCATATATGTTTCTTAGATTATATAGAAGCAATATATATAAAGATTTCAACCGTCTACCAGTTCCATTCATTGTTCTACTTGTCGAAAGTTACAAATAATTACCGATAAAGGATTAACCATTGGGGCTCATTGTTCACTTAAACTTGAAGAACAAAAAATTGGCGAATTGTACTGTTTGGATGCTTTGTATATATGTTTCTTAGACTATATAGAAGCAATATATACAAAGATTTCAACCGTCTACCTGTTCCATTCATTATTCTACTTGTCGAAAGTTACAAATAATTTCCGATAAAGAATTAACAATGGGGCTCATTGTTCACTTAAACTTGAAGAACAAAAAATTGGCGAATGGTACTGTTTGGATGCTTTGCATATATGTTTCTTAGACTATATAGAAGCAATATATACAAAGATTTCAACCGTCTACCTGTTCCATTCATTGTTCTACTTGTCGAAAGTTACAAATAATTTCCGATAAAGGATTAACCATTGGGGCTCATTGTTCACTTAAACTTGAAGAACAAAAAATTGGTGAATGGTACTGTTTGGATGCTTTGCGTACATGTTTCTTAGACTATATGGAAGCAATATATACAAGGATTTCAACAGTCTACCTGTTCCATTCATTGTTCTACTTGTCGAAATTTACAAATAATTTCCGATAACGGATTAACCATTGTGGCTCATTGTTCACTTAAACTTGAAGAACAAAAAATTGGCGAATGGTACTGTTTGGATGCTTTGCATATATGTTTCTTAGACTATATAGAAGCAATATATACAAAGATTTCAAAAGTCTTCCTTTTCCATTCATTGTTCTACTTGTCGAAAATTACAAATAATTTCCGTTAAGGGATTAACAATGGGGATCGTAGTTTACTTAAACTTGAAGAACAAAAAATTGGCGAATGGTACCGTTTGGATGCTTTGCATATATGTTTCTTAGACTATATAGAAGCAATATATACAAAGATTTCAACCGTCTACCAGTTCCATTCATTGTTCTACTTGTCGAAAGTTACAAATAATTTCCGATAAAGGATTAACAATGGGGCTCATTGTTCACTTAAACTTGAAGAACAAAAAATTGGCGACCGGAACTGTTTGGATGATTTGCATATATGTTTCTTAGACTATATAGAAGCAATATATACAAAGATTTCAACCGTCAACCTGTTCCATTCATTGTTCTACTTGTCGAAAGTTACAAATAATTTCCGTTAAGGGATTAACAAAGGGGATCGTAGTTCACTTAAACTTGAAGAATAAAAAATTGGCGAATTGTACTGTTTGGATGCTTTGCATATATGTTTCTTAGACTATTTAGAAGCAATATATAGCAAGATTTCACCCGTCTACCTGTACTATTCGTTGTTCTACTTGTAGAAAGTTACAAATAATTTCCATTTCATGATTATCAATGGGGCTCGCTGTTCACTTAAACTTGAAGATCAAAAAATTGGCGATTGTTACTGTTTAGATGCTTTGCATATATGTTTCTTAGATTATATAGAAGCAATATATATAAAGATTTCAACCGTCTACCAGTTCCATTCATTGTTCTACTTGTCGAAAGTTACAAATAATTACCGATAAAGGATTAACCATTGGGGCTCATTGTTCACTTAAACTTGAAGAACAAAAAATTGGCGAATTGTACTGTTTGGATGCTTTGTATATATGTTTCTTAGACTATATAGAAGCAATATATACAAAGATTTCAACCGTCTACCTGTTCCATTCATTATTCTACTTGTCGAAAGTTACAAATAATTTCCGATAAAGAATTAACAATGGGGCTCATTGTTCACTTAAACTTGAAGAACAAAAAATTGGCGAATGGTACTGTTTGGATGCTTTGCATATATGTTTCTTAGACTATATAGAAGCAATATATACAAAGATTTCAACCGTCTACCTGTTCCATTCATTGTTCTACTTGTCGAAAGTTACAAATAATTTCCGATAAAGGATTAACCATTGGGGCTCATTGTTCACTTAAACTTGAAGAACAAAAAATTGGTGAATGGTACTGTTTGGATGCTTTGCGTACATGTTTCTTAGACTATATGGAAGCAATATATACAAGGATTTCAACAGTCTACCTGTTCCATTCATTGTTCTACTTGTCGAAATTTACAAATAATTTCCGATAACGGATTAACCATTGTGGCTCATTGTTCACTTAAACTTGAAGAACAAAAAATTAGCGAATTGTACTGTTTGGATGCTTTGCATATATGTTTCTTAGACTATATAGAAGCAATATATACAATGATTTCAACCGTCTACCCGTTCCATTCATTGTTCTACTTGTCGAAAGTTACAAATAATTTCCGTTAAGGGATTAACAATGGGGATCGTAGTTTACTTAAACTTGAAGAACAAAAAATTGGCGAATTGTACTGTTTGGATGCTTTGCATATATGTTACTTAGACTATATAGAAGCAATATATACAATGATTTCAACAGTCTACCTGTTCCATTCATTGTTCTACTTGTCGAAAGCTACAAATAATTTCCGTTAAGGGATTAACAATGGGGATCGTAGTTTACTTAAACTTGAAGAACAAAAAATTGGCGAATTGTACTGTTTGGATGCTTTGCATAGATGTTTCTTAGACTATTTAGAAGCAATATATAGAAAGATTTCACCCGTCTACCTGTACTATTCATTGTTCTACTTGTAGAAAGTTACAAATAATTTCCGATAAAGGATTAACAATAGGGCTCATTGTTCACTTAAACTTGAAGAACAAAAAATTGGCGAATGGTACTGTTTGGATGCTTTGCATATATGTTTCTTAGACTATATAGAAGCAATATATACATTGCTTTCAACCGTCTACCTGATCCACTCATTTTCTACTTGTCGCAAGTTACAAATAATTTCCGTTAAAGTATTAACAATGGGGCTCGTAGTTCACTTAAACTTGAAGATCAATAAATTGGCGAATTGTACTGTTTGGATGCTTTGCATATATGTTTCTTAGACTATATAGAAGCAATATATACAAAGATTTCAACCGTCTACCTGTTCCATTCATTGTTCTACTTGTCGAAAGTTACAAATAATTTCCGATAAAGGATTAACAATGGGGCTCATTGTTCACTTAAACTTGAACATCAAAAAATTGGCGAATGTTACTGTTTAGATGCTTTGCATATAGGTTTCTTAGTCTATATAGAAGCAATATATAAAAAGATTTCAACCGTCTACCAGTTACATTCATTGTTCTACTTGTCGAAAGTTACAAATAATTTCCTTTAAAGGATTAACAATGGGGCTCATTGTTCACTTAAACTTGAAGAACAAAAAATTGGCGAATGGTACTGTTTGGATGCTTTGCATATATGTTTCTTAGACTATATAGAAGCAATATATACATTGATTTCAACCGACTACCTGTTCCACTCATTGTTCTACTTGTCGCAAGTTACAAATAATTTCCGTTAAAGTATTAACAATGGGGCTCGTAGTTCACTTAAACTTGAAGATGAAATAATTGGCGAATTGTACTGTTTGGATGCTTTGCATATATGTTTATTAGACTATATAGAAGCAATATATACAAAGATTTCAACCGTCTACCTGTTCCATTCATTGTTCTACTTGTCGAAAGTTACAAATAATTTCCGATAAAGGATTAACAATGGGGCTCATTGTTCACTTAAACTTGAACATCAAAAAATTGGCGAATGGTACTGTTTGGATGCTTTTCGTACATGTTTCTTAGACTATTTAGAAGCAATATATAGAAAGATTTCACCCGTCTAACTGTGCTTTTCATTGTTCTACTTGTAGAAAGTTACAAATAATTTCCATTTCATGATTATCAATGGGGCTCGCTGTTCACTTAAACTTGAAGATCAAAAAATTGGCGATTGTTACTGTTTAGATAGTTTGCATATATGTTTCTTAGATTATATAGAAGCAATATATACAAAGATTTCAACCGTCTACCTGTTCCATTCATTGTTCTACTTGTCGAAAGTTACAAATAATTTCCGATAAAGGATTAACCATGGGGCTCATTGTTCACTTATACTTGAAGATCAATAAATGGGCGAATTGTACTGTTTGGATGCTTTGCATATATGATTCTTAGACTATATAGAAGCAATATATACAAAGATTTCAACCGTCTACGTGTTCCAATCATTGTTCCACTTGTCGAAATTTACAAATAATTTCCTTTAAAGGATTCACAATGGGGCTCGTTGTTCACTTAAACTTGAAGAACAATAAATTGGCGAATTGTACTGTTTGGATGCTTTGCATATATGTTTCTTAGACTATATAGAAGCAATATATACAAAGGTTTCAACCGTCTACCTGTTCCATTCATTGTTCTACTTGTCGAAAGTTACAAATAATTTCCGATAAAGGATTAACAATGGGGCTCATTGTTCACTTAAACTTGAAGATCAAAAAATTGGCGAATGTTACTGTTTAGATGCTTTGCATATAGGTTTCTTAGTCTATATAGAAGCAATATATAAAAAGATTTCAACCGTCTACCTGTTCCATTCATTGTTCTACTTGTCGAAAGTTACAAATAATTTCCGATAAAGGATTAACCATTGGGGCTCATTGTTCACTTAAACTTGAAGAACAAAAAATTGGTGAATGGTACTGTTTGGATGCTTTGCGTACATGTTTCTTAGACTATATGGAAGCAATATATACAAGGATTTCAACAGTCTACCTGTTCCATTCATTGTTCTACTTGTCGAAATTTACAAATAATTTCCGATAACGGATTAACCATTGTGGCTCATTGTTCACTTAAACTTGAAGAACAAAAAATTAGCGAATTGTACTGTTTGGATGCTTTTCGTACATGTTTCTTAGACTATTTAGAAGCAATATATAGAAAGATTTCACCCGTCTAACTGTGCTTTTCATTGTTCTACTTGTAGAAAGTTACAAATAATTTCCATTTCATGATTATCAATGGGGCTCGCTGTTCACTTAAACTTGAAGATCAAAAAATTGGCGATTGTTACTGTTTAGATAGTTTGCATATATGTTTCTTAGATTATATAGAAGCAATATATACAAAGATTTCAACCGTCTACCTGTTCCATTCATTGTTCTACTTGTCGAAAGTTACAAATAATTTCCGATAAAGGATTAACCATGGGGCTCATTGTTCACTTATACTTGAAGATCAATAAATGGGCGAATTGTACTGTTTGGATGCTTTGCATATATGATTCTTAGACTATATAGAAGCAATATATACAAAGATTTCAACCGTCTACGTGTTCCAATCATTGTTCCACTTGTCGAAATTTACAAATAATTTCCTTTAAAGGATTCACAATGGGGCTCGTTTTTCACTTAAACTTGAAGAACAATAAATTGGCGAATTGTACTGTTTGGATGCTTTGCATATATGTTTCTTAGACTATATAGAAGCAATATATACAAAGGTTTCAACCGTCTACCTGTTCCATTCATTGTTCTACTTGTCGAAAGTTACAAATAATTTCCGATAAAGGATTAACAATGGGGCTCATTGTTCACTTAAACTTGAAGATCAAAAAATTGGCGAATGTTACTGTTTAGATGCTTTGCATATAGGTTTCTTAGTCTATATAGAAGCAATATATAAAAAGATTTCAACCGTCTACCAGTTACATTCATTGTTCTACTTGTCGAAAGTTACAAATAATTTCCTTTAAAGGATTAACAATGGGGCTCGTTGTTCACTTAAACTTGAAGATCAAAAAATTGGCGAATGTTACTGTTTAGATGCTTTGCATATAGGTTTCTTAGACTATATAGAAGCAACATATACAAAGATTTCTACCGTCTACCCGTTCTATTCATTGTTCTACTTGTAGAAACTTACAAATAATTTCCGTTTCATGATTATCAATGGGCCTCGTTGTTCACTTAAACTTGAAGAACAAAAAATTCGCGAATTGTACAGTTTGGATGCTTTGCATATGTGTTTCTTAGACTATTTAGAAGCAATATATAGAAAGATTTCACTCGTCTACCTGTACTATTCATTGTTCTACTTGTAGAAAGTTACAAATAATTTCCATTTCATGATTATCAATGGGGCTCGCCGTTCACTTAAACTTGAAGATCAAAAAATTGGCGAATGTTACTGTTTAGATGCTTTGCATATAGGTTTCTTAGACTATATAGAAGCAACATATACAAAGATTTCAACCGTCTACCTGTTCTATTCATTGTACTTCTTGTCGAAAGTTACAAATAATTTCCGATAAAGGATTAACCATTGGGGCTCATTGTACACTAAACTTTTAGAACAAAAAATTGTCGAATTGTACTATTTGGATGCTTTGTATATATGTTTCTTAGACTATATAGAAGCAATATATACAATGATTTCAACCTTCTACCTGTTCCATTCATTGTTCTACTTGTCGAAAGTTACAAATAATTTCCGATAACGGATTAACCATTGGGGCTCATTGTTCACTTAAACTTGAAGAACAAAAAATTGGCGAATGGTACTGTTTGGATGCTTTGCGTACATGTTTCTTAGACTATTTAGAAGCAATATATAGAAAGATTTCACCCGTCTAACTGTGCTTTTCATTGTTCTACTTGTAGAAAGTTACAAATAATTTCCATTTCATGATTATCAATGGGGCTCGCTGTTCACTTAAACTTGAAGATCAAAAAATTGGCGATTGTTACTGTTTAGATAGTTTGCATATATGTTTCTTAGATTATATAGAAGCAATATATACAAAGATTTCAACCGTCTACCTGTTCCATTCATTGTTCTACTTGTCGAAAGTTACAAATAATTTCCGATAAAGGATTAACCATGGGGCTCATTGTTCACTTATACTTGAAGATCAATAAATGGGCGAATTGTACTGTTTGGATGCTTTGCATATATGATTCTTAGACTATATAGAAGCAATATATACAAAGATTTCAACCGTCTACGTGTTCCAATCATTGTTCCACTTGTCGAAATTTACAAATAATTTCCTTTAAAGGATTCACAATGGGGCTCGTAGTTCACTTAAACTTGAAGAGCAAAAAATTGTCGAATTGTACTGTTTGGATGCTTTGCATATATGTTTCTTAGACTATATAGAAGTAATATATACAATGATTTCAACCGTCTACCTGTTCCATTCATAGTTCTCCTTGTCGAAAGTTACAAATAATTTCCTTTAAGGGATTAACAATGGGGATCGTAGTTTACTTAAACTTGAAGAACAAAAAATTGACGAATTGTACTGTTTGGATGCTTTGCATATATGTTACTTAGACTATATAGAAGCAATATATACAATGATTTCAACAGTCTACCTGTTCCATTCATTGTTCTACTTGTCGAAAGCTACAAATAATTTCCGTTAAGGGATTAACAATGGGGATCGTAGTTTACTTAAACTTGAAGAACAAAAAATTGGCGAATTGTAATGTTTGGATGCTTTGCATAGATGTTTCTTAGGATATTTAGAAGCAATATATAGAAAGATTTCACCCGTCTACCTGTACTATTCATTGTTCTACTTGTAGAAAGTTACAAATAGTTTCCATTTCATGATTATCAATGGGGCTCGCTGTTCACTTAAACTTGAAGATCAAAAAATTGGCGATTGTTACTGTTTAGATGCTTTGCATATATGTTTCTTAGATTATATAGAAGCAATATATACAAAGATTTCAACCGTCTACCAGTTCCATTCATTGTTCTACTTGTCGAAAGTTACAAATAATTACCGATAAAGGATTAACCATTGGGGCTCATTGTTCACTTAAACTTGAAGAACAAAAAATTGGCGAATTGTACTGTTTGGATGCTTTGTATATATGTTTCTTAGACTATATAGAAGCAATATATACAATGATTTCAACAGTCTACCTGTTCCATTCATTGTTCTACTTGTCGAAATTTACAAATAATTTCCTTTAAAGGATTATCAATGGGGCTCGCAGTTCACTTAAACTGGAAGAACAAAAAATTGGCGAATGGTAATGTTTGGATGCTTTGCATATATGTTTCTTAGACTATATAGAAGCAATACATACAAAGATTTCAACCGTCTACCTTTTCCATTCATTGTTCTACTTGTCGAAAGTTACAAATAATTTCCGATAACGGATTAACCATTGGGGCTCATTGTTCACTTAAACTTGAAGAACAAAAATTTGGCGAATTGTACTGTTTGGATGCTTTGCATATATGTTTCTTAGACTATATAGAAGCAATATATACAATAATTTCAACCGTCTACCTGTTCCATTCATTGTTCTACTTGTCGAAAGTTACAAATAATTTCCGTTAAGGGATTAACAATGGGGATCGTAGTTTACTTAAACTTGAAGAACAAAAAATTGGCGAATTGTACTGTTTGGATGCTTTGCATAGATGTTTCTTAGACTATTTAGAAGCAATATATAGAAAGATTTCACCCGTCTACCTGTACTATTCATTGTTCTACTTGTAGAAAGTTACAAATAGTTTCCATTTCATGATTATCAATGGGGCTCGCTGTTCACTTAAACTTGAAGATCAAAAAATTGGCGATTGTTACTGTTTAGATGCTTTGCATATATGTTTCTTAGATTATATAGAAGCAATATATATAAAGATTTCAACCGTCTACCAGTTCCATTCATTGTTCTACTTGTCGAAAGTTACAAATAATTACCGATAAAGGATTAACCATTGGGGCTCATTGTTCACTTAAACTTGAAGAACAAAAAATTGGCGAATTGTACTGTTTGGATGCTTTGTATATATGTTTCTTAGTCTATATAGAAGCAATATATACAAAGATTTCAACCGTCTACCTGTTCCATTCATTATTCTACTTGTCGAAAGTTACAAATAATTTCCGATAAAGAATTAACAATGGGGCTCATTGTTCACTTAAACTTGAAGAACAAAAAATTGGCGAATGGTACTGTTTGGATGCTTTGCATATATGTTTCTTAGACTATATAGAAGCAATATATACAAAGATTTCAACCGTCTACCTGTTCCATTCATTGTTCTACTTGTCGAAAGTTACAAATAATTTCCGATAAAGGATTAACCATTGGGGCTCATTGTTCACTTAAACTTGAAGAACAAAAAATTGGTGAATGGTACCGTTTGGATGCTTTGCGTACATGTTTCTTAGACTATATGGAAGCAATATATACAAGGATTTCAACAGTCTACCTGTTCCATTCATTGTTCTACTTGTCGAAATTTACAAATAATTTCCGATAACGGATTAACCATTGTGGCTCATTGTTCACTTAAACTTGAAGAACAAAAAATTAGCGTATTGTACTGTTTGGATGCTTTGCATATATGTTTCTTATACTATATAGAAGCAATACATACAAAGATTTCAACCGTCTACCTGTTCCATTCACTGTTCTACTTGTCGAAAGTTACAAATAATTTCCGTTAAGGGATTAACAATGGGGATCGTAGTTCACTTAAACTTGAAGAACAAAAAATTGGCGAATTGTACTGTTTGGATGCTTTGCGTACATGTTTCTTAGACTATATGGAAGCAATTTATACAAAGATTTCAACCGTCTACTTGTTCCAATTATTGTTCTACTTG
This sequence comes from Cerceris ruficornis, assembly GCA_963989415.1. Classification (NCBI taxonomy): domain Eukaryota; kingdom Metazoa; phylum Arthropoda; class Insecta; order Hymenoptera; family Crabronidae; genus Cerceris; species Cerceris ruficornis. The sequence goes on from CAXDIW010000516.1 coordinate 574,263, forward strand.
TCGAAATTTACAAATAATTTCCTTTAAAGGATTAACAATGGGGCTCGCAGTTCACTTAAACTTGAAGAACAAAAAATTGGCGAATGGTACTGTTTGGATGCTTTGCATATATGTTTCTTAGACTATATAGAAGCAATATATACAATGATTTCAACCGTCTACCTATTCCATTCATTGTTCTACTTGCCGAAATTTACAAATAATTTCCTTTAAAGGATTAACAATGGGGCTCGTAGTTCACTTAAACTTGAAGAACAAAAAATTGGCGAATTGTACTGTTTGGATGCTTTGCATAGATGTTTCTTAGACTATTTAGAAGCAATATATAGAATGATTTTACCCGTCTACCTGTACTATTCATTGTTCTACTTGTAGAAAGTAACAAATAATTTCCATTTCATGATTATCAATGGGGCTCGCTGTTCACTTAAACTTGAAGATCAAAAAATTGGCGATTGTTACTGATTAGATGCTTTGCTTATATGTTTCTTAGATTATATAGAAGCAATATATACAAATATTTCAACCGTCTAACTGTTCCATTCATTGTTCTACTTGTCGAAAATTACAAATAATTTCCTTTAAAGGATTAACAATGGGGCTCGTAGTTCACTTAAACTTGAAGAACAAAAAATTGGCGAATTGTACTGTTTGGATGCTTTGCATAGATGTTTCTTAGACTATTTAGAAGCAATATATAGAAAGATTTTACCCGTCTACCTGTACTATTCATTGTTCTACTTGTAGAAAGTAACAAATAATTTCCATTTCATGATTATCAATGGGGCTCGCTGTTCACTTAAACTTGAAGATCAAAAAATTGGCGATTGTTACTGTTTAGATGCTTTGCTTATATGTTTCTTAGATTATATAGAAGCAATATATACAAATATTTCAACCGTCTAACTGTTCCATTCATTGTTCAACTTGTCGAAAATTACAAATAATTTCCGATAAAGGATTAACCATTGGGGCTCATTGTTCACTTAAACTTGAAGAACAAAAAATTGGCGAATGGCACTGTTTGGATGCTTTGCGTACATGTTTCTTAGACTATATGGAAGCAATATATACAAAGATTTCAACCGTCTACGTGTTCCAATCATTGTTCTACTTGTCGAAATTTACAAATAATTTCTTTTAAAGGATTAACAATGGGGCTCGTTGTTCACTTAAACTTGAAGAACAAAAAATTGGCGAATTGTACTGTTTGGATGCTTTGCATATATGTTTCTTAGACTATATAGAAGCAATATATACAATGATTTCAACCGTCTACCTATTCCATTCATTGTTCTACTTGCCGAAATTTACAAATAATTTCCTTTAAAGGATTAACAATGGGGCTCGTAGTTCACTTAAACTTGAAGAGCAAAAAATTGTCGAATTGTACTGTTTGGATGCTTTGCATATATGTTTCTTAGACTATATAGAAGTAATATATACAATGATTTCAACCGTCTACCTGTTCCATTCATAGTTCTACTTGTCGAAAGTTACAAATAATTTCCTTTAAGGGATTAACAATGGGGATCGTAGTTTACTTAAACTTGAAGAACAAAAAATTGACGAATTGTACTGTTTGGATGCTTTGCATATATGTTACTTAGACTATATAGAAGCAATATATACAATGATTTCAACAGTCTACCTGTTCCATTCATTGTTCTACTTGTCGAAAGCTACAAATAATTTCCGTTAAGGGATTAACAATGGGGATCGTAGTTTACTTAAACTTGAAGAACAAAAAATTGGCGAATTGTAATGTTTGGATGCTTTGCATAGATGTTTCTTAGACTATTTAGAAGCAATATATAGAAAGATTTCACCCGTCTACCTGTACTATTCATTGTTCTACTTGTAGAAAGTTACAAATAGTTTCCATTTCATGATTATCAATGGGGCTCGCTGTTCACTTAAACTTGAAGATCAAAAAATTGGCGATTGTTACTGTTTAGATGCTTTGCATATATGTTTCTTAGATTATATAGAAGCAATATATACAAAGATTTCAACCGTCTACCAGTTCCATTCATTGTTCTACTTGTCGAAAGTTACAAATAATTACCGATAAAGGATTAACCATTGGGGCTCATTGTTCACTTAAACTTGAAGAACAAAAAATTGGCGAATTGTACTGTTTGGATGCTTTGTATATATGTTTCTTAGACTATATAGAAGCAATATATACAATGATTTCAACAGTCTACCTGTTCCATTCATTGTTCTACTTGTCGAAATTTACAAATAATTTCCTTTAAAGGATTATCAATGGGGCTCGCAGTTCACTTAAACTGGAAGAACAAAAAATTGGCGAATGGTAATGTTTGGATGCTTTGCATATATGTTTCTTAGACTATATAGAAGCAATACATACAAAGATTTCAACCGTCTACCTTTTCCATTCATTGTTCTACTTGTCGAAAGTTACAAATAATTTCCGATAACGGATTAACCATTGGGGCTCATTGTTCACTTAAACTTGAAGAACAAAAATTTGGCGAATTGTACTGTTTGGATGCTTTGCATATATGTTTCTTAGACTATATAGAAGCAATATATACAATAATTTCAACCGTCTACCTGTTCCATTCATTGTTCTACTTGTCGAAAGTTACAAATAATTTCCGTTAAGGGATTAACAATGGGGATCGTAGTTTACTTAAACTTGAAGAACAAAAAATTGGCGAATTGTACTGTTTGGATGCTTTGCATATATGTTACTTAGACTATATAGAAGCAATATATACAATGATTTCAACAGTCTACCTGTTCCATTCATTGTTCTACTTGTCGAAAGCTACAAATAATTTCCGTTAAGGGATTAACAATGGGGATCGTAGTTTACTTAAACTTGAAGAACAAAAAATTGGCGAATTGTACTGTTTGGATGCTTTGCATAGATGTTTCTTAGACTATTTAGAAGCAATATATAGAAAGATTTCACCCGTCTACCTGTACTATTCATTGTTCTACTTGTAGAAAGTTACAAATAGTTTCCATTTCATGATTATCAATGGGGCTCGCTGTTCACTTAAACTTGAAGATCAAAAAATTGGCGATTGTTACTGTTTAGATGCTTTGCATATATGTTTCTTAGATTATATAGAAGCAATATATATAAAGATTTCAACCGTCTACCAGTTCCATTCATTGTTCTACTTGTCGAAAGTTACAAATAATTACCGATAAAGGATTAACCATTGGGGCTCATTGTTCACTTAAACTTGAAGAACAAAAAATTGGCGAATTGTACTGTTTGGATGCTTTGTATATATGTTTCTTAGACTATATAGAAGCAATATATACAAAGATTTCAACCGTCTACCTGTTCCATTCATTATTCTACTTGTCGAAAGTTACAAATAATTTCCGATAAAGAATTAACAATGGGGCTCATTGTTCACTTAAACTTGAAGAACAAAAAATTGGCGAATGGTACTGTTTGGATGCTTTGCATATATGTTTCTTAGACTATATAGAAGCAATATATACAAAGATTTCAACCGTCTACCTGTTCCATTCATTGTTCTACTTGTCGAAAGTTACAAATAATTTCCGATAAAGGATTAACCATTGGGGCTCATTGTTCACTTAAACTTGAAGAACAAAAAATTGGTGAATGGTACTGTTTGGATGCTTTGCGTACATGTTTCTTAGACTATATGGAAGCAATATATACAAGGATTTCAACAGTCTACCTGTTCCATTCATTGTTCTACTTGTCGAAATTTACAAATAATTTCCGATAACGGATTAACCATTGTGGCTCATTGTTCACTTAAACTTGAAGAACAAAAAATTAGCGAATTGTACTGTTTGGATGCTTTGCATATATGTTTCTTAGACTATATAGAAGCAATATATACAATGATTTCAACCGTCTACCTGTTCCATTCATTGTTCTACTTGTCGAAAGTTACAAATAATTTCCGTTAAGGGATTAACAATGGGGATCGTAGTTTACTTAAACTTGAAGAACAAAAAATTGGCGAATTGTACTGTTTGGATGCTTTGCATATATGTTACTTAGACTATATAGAAGCAATATATACAATGATTTCAACAGTCTACCTGTTCCATTCATTGTTCTACTTGTCGAAAGCTACAAATAATTTCCGTTAAGGGATTAACAATGGGGATCGTAGTTTACTTAAACTTGAAGAACAAAAAATTGGCGAATTGTACTGTTTGGATGCTTTGCATAGATGTTTCTTAGACTATTTAGAAGCAATATATAGAAAGATTTCACCCGTCTACCTGTACTATTCATTGTTCTACTTGTAGAAAGTTACAAATAGTTTCCATTTCATGATTATCAATGGGGCTCGCTGTTCACTTAAACTTGAAGATCAAAAAATTGGCGATTGTTACTGTTTAGATGCTTTGCATATATGTTTCTTAGATTATATAGAAGCAATATATACAAAGATTTCAACCGTCTACCAGTTCCATTCATTGTTCTACTTGTCGAAAGTTACAAATAATTACCGATAAAGGATTAACCATTGGGGCTCATTGTTCACTTAAACTTGAAGAACAAAAAATTGGCGAATTGTACTGTTTGGATGCTTTGTATATATGTTTCTTAGACTATATAGAAGCAATATATACAAAGATTTCAACCGTCTACCTGTTCCATTCATTATTCTACTTGTCGAAAGTTACAAATAATTTCCGATAAAGAATTAACAATGGGGCTCATTGTTCACTTAAACTTGAAGAACAAAAAATTGGCGAATGGTACTGTTTGGATGCTTTGCATATATGTTTCTTAGACTATATAGAAGCAATATATACAAAGATTTCAACCGTCTACCTGTTCCATTCATTGTTCTACTTGTCGAAAGTTACAAATAATTTCCTTTAAAGGATTAACAATGGGGCTCGCAGTTCACTTAAACTTGAAGAACAAAAAATTGGCGAATGGTACTGTTTGGATGCTTTGCATATATGTTTCTTAGACTATATAGAAGCAATATATACAAAGATTTCAAAAGTCTTCCTTTTCCATTCATTGTTCTACTTGTCGAAAGTTACAAATAATTTGCGATAACGGATTAACCATTGGGGCTAACTGTTCACTTAAACTTGAAGAACAAAAAATTGGCGAATTGTACTGTTTGGATGATTTGCATATATGTTTCTTAGACTATATAGAAGCAATATATACAAAGATTTCAACCGTCTACCTGTTCCATTCATTGTTCTACTTGTCGAAAGTTACAAATAATTTCCTTTAAAGGATTTACAATGGGGCTCATTGTTCACTTAAACTTGAAGAACAAAAAATTGGCGAATTGTACTGTTTGGATGCTTTGCATATATGTTTCGTAGACTATATAGAAGCAATATATACAATTTTTTCAACCGTGTACATGATCCATTCATTGTTCTACTTGTCGAAATTTACAAATAATTTCCTTTGAAGGATTAACAATGGGGCTCGTAGTTCACTTAAACTTGAAGAACAAAAAATTGGCGAATTGTACAGTTTGGATGCTTTGCATAGATGTTTCTTAGACTACTTAGAAGCAATATATAGAAAGATTTCACCCGTCTACCTGTACTATTCATTGTTCTACTTCTAGAAAGTTAGAAATAATTTCCATTTCATGATTATCAATGGGGCTCGCTGTTCACTTAAACTTGAAGATCAAAAAATTGGCGATTGTTACTGTTTAGATGCTTTGCATATATGTTTCTTAGATTATATAGAAGCAATATATACAAATATTTCAACCGTCTGAATGTTCCATTCATTGTTCTACTTGTCGAAAGTTACAAATAATTTCCTTTAAAGGATTAACAATGGGGCTCATTGTTCACTTAAACTTGAAGAACAAAAAATTGGCGAATTGTAATGTTTGGATGCTTTGCATATATGTTTCTTAGACTATATAGAAGCAATATATACAATGATTTCAACCGTCTACCTGTTCCATTCATTGTTCTACTTGTCGAATGTTACAAATAATTTCCGTTAAGGAATTAACAATGGGGATCGTAGTTTACTTAAACTTGAAGAAGAAAAAATTGGCGAATTGTACTGTTTGGATGCTTTGCATATATGTTTCTTAGACTATATAGAAGCAATATATACAAAGATTTCAACCGTCTACCTGTTCCATTCACTGTTCTACTTGTCGCAAGTTACAAATAATTTCCGTTAAGGGATTAACAATGGGGATCGTAGTTCACTTAAACTTGAAGAACAAAAAATTGGCGAATTGTACTGTTTGGATGCTTTGCGTACATGTTTCTTAGACTATATGGAAGCAATATATACAAAGATTTCAACCGTCTACGTGTTCCAATCATTGTTCTACTTGTAGAAAGTTACAATTAATTTCCGTTAAGGGATTAACAATGGGGCTCGTAGTTCACTTAAACTTGAAGAACAAGAAATTGGCGAATGGTACTGTTTGGATGCTTTGCATATATGTTTCTTAGACTATATAGAAGCAATATATACATTGATTTCAACCGGCTACCTGTTCCATTCATTGTTCTACTTGTCGAAATTTACAAATAATTTCCGATAAATGATTAACCATTGGGGCTCATTGTCCACTTAAACTTGAAGAACAAAAAATTGGCGAATTGTACTGTTTGGATGCTTTGCATATATGTTTCGTAGACTATATAGAAGCAATATATACAACTTTTTCAACCGTCTACATGATCCATTCATTGTTCTACTTGTCGAAATTTACAAATAATTTCCTTTGAAGGATTAACAATGGGGCTCGTAGTTCACTTAAACTTGAAGAACAAAAAATTGGCGAATTGTACAGTTTGGATGCTTTGCATAGATGTTTCTTAGACTATTTATAAGCAATATATAGAAAGATTTCACCCGTCTACCTGTACTATTCATTGTTCTACTTCTAGAAAGTTACAAATAATTTCCATTTCATGATTATCAATGGGGCTCGCTGTTCACTTAAACTTGAAGATCAAAAAATTGGCGATTGTTACTGTTTAGATGCTTTGCATATATGTTTCTTAGATTATATAGAAGCAATATATACAAATATTTCAACCGTCTGACTGTTCCATTCATTGTTCTACTTGTCGAAAGTTACAAATAATTTCCTTTAAAGGATTAACAATGGGGCTCATTGTTCACTTAAACTTGAAGAACAAAAAATTGGCGAATTGTAATGTTTGGATGCTTTGCATATATGTTTCTTAGACTATATAGAAGCAATATATACAATGATTTCAACCGTCTACCTGTTCCATTCATTGTTCTACTTGTCGAATGTTACAAATAATTTCCGTTAAGGAATTAACAATGGGGATCGTAGTTTGCTTAAACTTGAAGAAGAAAAAATTGGCGAATTGTACTGTCTGGATGCTTTGCATATATGTTTCTTAGACTATATAGAAGCAATATATACAAAGATTTCAACCGGCTACCTGTTCCATTCATTGTTCTACTTGTCGAAATTTACAAATAATTTCCGATAAATGATTAACCATTGGGGCTCATTGTCAACTTAAACTTGAAGAACAAAAAATTGGCGAATTGTACTGTTTGGATGCTTTGCATATATGTTTCGTAGACTATATAGAAGCAATATATACAATTTTTTCAACCGTCTACATGATCCATTCATTGTTCTACTTGTCGAAATTTACAAATAATTTCCTTTGAAGGATTAACAATGGGGCTCGTAGTTCACTTAAACTTGAAGAACAAAAAATTGGCGAATTGTACAGTTTGGATGCTTTGCATAGATGTTTCTTAGACTATATAGAAGCAATATATACATTGATTTCAACCGGCTACCTGTTCCATTCATTGTTCTACTTGTCGAAATTTACAAATAATTTCCGATAAATGATTAACCATTGGGGCTCATTGTCAACTTAAACTTGAAGAACAAAAAATTGGCGAATTGTACTGTTTGGATGCTTTGCATATATGTTTCGTAGACTATATAGAAGCAATATATACAATTTTTTCAACCGTCTACATGATCCATTCATTGTTCTACTTGTCGAAATTTACAAATAATTTCCTTTAAAGGATTAACAATGGGGCTCGTAGTTCACTTAAACTTGAAGAACAAAAAATTGGCGAATTGTACAGTTTGGATGCTTTGCATAGATGTTTCTTAGACTATTTAGAAGCAATATATAGAAAGATTTCACCCGTCTACCTGTACTATTCATTGTTCTACTTCTAGAAAGTTACAAATAATTTCCATTTCATGATTATCAATGGGGCTCGCTGTTCACTTAAACTTGAAGATCAAAAAATTGACGATTGTTACTGTTTAGATGCTTTGCATATATGTTTCTTAGATTATATAGAAGCAATATATACAAATATTTCAACCGTCTAACTGTTCCATTCATTGATCTACTTGTCGAAAGTTACAAATAATTTCCTTTAAAGGATTAACAATGGGGCTCATTGTTCACTTAAACTTGAAGAACAAAAAATTGGCGAATTGTAATGTTTGGATGCTTTGCATATATGTTTCTTAGACTATATAGAAGCAATATATACAATGATTTCAACAGTCTACCTGTTCCATTCATTGTTCTACTTGTCGAAATTTACAAATAATTTCCTTTAAAGGATTAACAATGGGGCTCGCAGTTCACTTAAACTTGAAGAACAAAAAATTGGCGAATGGTACTGTTTGGATGCTTTGCATATATGTTTCTTAGACTATATAGAAGCAATATATACAAAGATTTCAACCGTCTACCTGTTCCGTTCATTGTTCTACTTGTCGAAAGTTACAAATAATTTCCTTTAAAGGATTTACAATGGGGCTCATTGTTCACTTAAACTTGAAGAACAAAAAATTGGCGAATTGTACTGTTTGGATGCTTTGCATATATGTTTCTTAGACTATATAGAAGCAATATATACAATGATTTCAACAGTCTACCTGTTCCATTCATTGTTCTACTTGTCGAAATTTACAAATAATTTCCTTTAAAGGATTAACAATGGGGCTCGCAGTTCACTTAAACTTGAAGAACAAAAAATTGGCGAATGGTACTGTTTGGATGCTTTGCATATATGTTTCTTAGACTATATAGAAGCAATATATACAAAGATTTCAAAAGTCTTCCTTTTCCATTCATTGTTCTACTTGTCGAAAGTTACAAATAATTTCCGTTAAGGGATTAACAAAGGGGATCGTAGTTCACTTAAACTTGAAGAATAAAAAATTGGCGAATTGTACTGTTTGGATGCTTTACGTACATGTTTCTTAGACTATATACAAGCAATATATACATTGATTTCAACCGACTACCTGTTCCATTCATTGTTCTACTTGTCGAAATATACAAATAATTTCCTTTAAAGGATTAACAATGGGGCTCGCAGTTCACTTAAACTTGAAGAACAAAAAATTGGCGAATGGTACTGTTTGGATGCTTTGCATATATGTTTCTTAGACTATATAGAAGCAATATATACAAAGATTTCAAAAGTCTTCCTTTTCCATTCATTGTTCTACTTGTCGAAAATTACAAATAATTTCCGTTAAGGGATTAACAATGGGGATCGTAGTTTACTTAAACTTGAAGAACAAAAAATTGGCGAATGGTACCGTTTGGATGCTTTGCATATATGTTTCTTAGACTATATAGAAGCAATATATACAAAGATTTCAACCGTCTACCAGTTCCATTCATTGTTCTACTTGTCGAAAGTTACAAATAATTTCCGATAAAGGATTAACAATGGGGCTCATTGTTCACTTAAACTTGAAGAACAAAAAATTGGCGACCGGAACTGTTTGGATGATTTGCATATATGTTTCTTAGACTATATAGAAGCAATATATACAAAGATTTCAACCGTCAACCTGTTCCATTCATTGTTCTACTTGTCGAAAGTTACAAATAATTTCCGTTAAGGGATTAACAAAGGGGATCGTAGTTCACTTAAACTTGAAGAATAAAAAATTGGCGAATTGTACTGTTTGGATGCTTTGCATATATGTTTCTTAGACTATTTAGAAGCAATATATAGCAAGATTTCACCCGTCTACCTGTACTATTCGTTGTTCTACTTGTAGAAAGTTACAAATAATTTCCATTTCATGATTATCAATGGGGCTCGCTGTTCACTTAAACTTGAAGATCAAAAAATTGGCGATTGTTACTGTTTAGATGCTTTGCATATATGTTTCTTAGATTATATAGAAGCAATATATACAAAGATTTCAACCGTCTAAATGTTCCATTCATTGTTCTACTTGTCGAAAATTACAAATAATTTCCGACAAAGGATTAACCATTGGGGCTCATTGTTCACTTAAACTTGAAGAACAAAAAATTGGCGAATGGTACTGTTTGGATGCTTTGCATATATGTTTCTTAGACTATATGGAAGCAATATACACAAAGATTTCAACCGTCTACGTGTTCCAATCATTGTTCTACTTGTAGAAAGTTACAATTAATTTCCGTTAAAGGATTAACAATGGTGCTCATAGTTCACTTAAACTTGAAGAACAAAAAATTGGCGCAATTGTACTGTTTGGATGCTTTGCATATTTGTTTCGTAGACTATATAGAAGCAATATATACAATGATTTCAACCGTCTACATGATCCATTCATTGTTCTACTTGTCGAAATTTACAAATAATTTCCTTTAAAGGATTAACAATGGGGCTCGTAGTAGCACTTAAACATGAAGATGAAATAATTGGCGAATTGTACTGTTTGGATGCTTTGCATATATGTTTCTTAGACTATTTAGAAGCAATAAATACAAAGATTTCAACTGTCTACCTGTTCCATTCATTGTTCTACTTGTCGAAAGTCACAAATAATTTCCGATAAAGGATTAACCATTGGGGCTCATTGTTCACTTAAACTTGAGGAACAAAAAATTGGCGAATTGTACTGTTTGGATGCTTTGCATATATGTTTCTTAGACTATATAGAAGCAATATATACAAAGATTTCAAACGTCTACCTGTTCCATTCATTGTTCTACTTGTCGAAAGTTACAAATAATTTCCGATAAAGGATTAACAATGGGTCTCATTGTTCACTTAAACTTGAAGAACAAAAAATTGGCGAATGGTACTGTTTGGTTGCTTTGCATATATGTTTCTTAGACGATATGGAAGCAATATATACAAAGATTTCAACCGTCTACGTGTTCCAATCATTGTTCTACTTGTAGAAAGTTACAATTAATTTCCGTTAAAGGATTAACAATGGGGCTCGTAGTTCACTTAAACTTGAAGAACAAAAAATTGGCGAATTGTACTGTTTGGATGCTTTGCATATATGTTTCTTAGATTATATAGAAGCAATATATACAAAGATTTCAACCGTCTACCTGTTCCATTCATTGTTCTACTTGTCGAAAATTACAAATAATTTCCGATAAAGTATTAACCATTGGGGCTCATTGTTCACTTAAACTTGAAGAACAAAAAATTAGCGAATGGTACTGTTTGGATGCTTTGCGTATATGTATCTTAGACTATATGGAAGCAATATATAAAAAGATTTCAACCGTCTACCTGTTCCATTCATTGTTCTACTTGTCGAAAATTACAAATAATTTCCGATAAAGGATTAACCATTGGGGTTCATTGTTCACTTAAACTTGAAAAACAAAAAATTGGCGAATTTTTCTGTTTGGATGCTTTGCATATATGCTTCTTAGACTATATGGAAGCATATATATACAATGATTTCAACCGTCTACCTATTCCATTCATTGTTCTACTTGTCGAAATTTACAAATAATTTCCTTTAAAGGATTAACAATGGGGCTCGTTGTACACTTAAACTTGAAGAACAATAAATTGGCGAATTGTACTGTTTGGATGCTTTGCATATATGTTTCTTAGACTATATAGAAGCAATATATACAAAGATTTCAACCGTCTACGTGTTCCAATCATTGTTCTACTTGTAGAAAGTTACAATTAATTTCCGTTAAAGGATTAACAATGGGGCTCGTAGTTCACTTAAACTTGAAGATCAAATAATTGGCGAATTGTACTGTTTGGACGCTTTGCATATATGTTTCTTAGACTATATAGAAGCAATATATACAAAGATTTCAACCGTCTACCTGTTCCATTCATTGTTCTACTTGTCGAAAGTTACAAATAATTTCCGTTAAGGGATTAACAATGGGGATCGTAGTTTACTTAAACTTGAAGATAAAGAAATTGGCGAATTGTACTGTTTGGATGCTTTGCATATATGTTTCTTAGACTATATAGAAGCAATATATACGAAGATTTCAACCGTCTACCTGTTCCATTCATTGTTCTACTTGTCGAAAATTACAAATAATTTCCGATAAAGGATTAACCATTGGGGCTCATTGTTCACTAAACTTGAAGAACAAAAAATTGTCGAATTGTACTGTTTGGATGCTTTGCATATATGTTTCTTAGACTATATAGACGCAATATATACAAGGATTTCAACCGTCTACCTGTTCCATTCATTGTTCTACTTGTCGAAAGTTACAAATAATTACCGATAAATGATTAACCATTGGGGCTCATTGTTCACTTAAACTTGAAGAACAAAAAATTGGCGAATTGTACTGTTTGGATGCTTTGCATATATGTTTTTTAGATTATATAGAAGCAATATATACAAAGATTTCAACCGTCTACCTGTTCGATTCATTGTTCTACTTGTCGAAAGTCACAAATAATTTCCGATAAAGGATTAACCATTGGGGCTCATTGTTCACTTAAACTTGAGGAACAAAAAATTGGCGAATTGTACTGTTTGGATGCTTTGCATATATGTTTCTTAGACTATATAGAAGCAATATATACAAAGATTTCAACCGTCTACCTGTTCCATTCATTGTTCTACTTGTCGAAAGTTACAAATAATTTCCGATAAAGGATTAACAATGGGGCTCATTGTTCACTTAAACTTGAAGGACAAAAGATTGGCGAATGGTACTGTTTGGATGCTTTGCGTACATGTTTCTTAGACTATATGGAAGCAATATATACAAGGATTTCAACAGTCTACCTGTTCCATTCATTGTTCTACTTGTCGAAAGTTACAAATAATTTCCGATAAAGGATTAACAATGGGGCTCATTGTTCACTTAAACTTGAAGAACAAAAAATTGGCGAATGGTACTGTTCGGATGCTTTGCATAAAGGTTTCTTAGACTATATAGAAGCAATATATACAAATATTTCAACCGTCTACGTGTTCCAATCATTGTTCTACTTGTAGAAAGTTACAATTAATTTCCGTTAAAGGATTAACAATGGGGCTCGTAGTTCACTTAAACTTGAAGATCAAATAATTGGCGAATTGTACTGTTTGGACGCTTTGCATATATGTTTCTTAGACTATATAGAAGAAATATATACAAAGATTTCAACCGTCTACCTGTTCCATTCATTGTTCTACTTGTCGAAAGTTACAAATAATTTCCTTTAAAGGATTAACAATGGGGCTCGTTGTTCACTTAAACTTGAAGAACAATAAATTGGCGAATTGTACTGTTTGGATGCTTTGCATATATGTTTCGTAGGTTATATAGAAGCAATATGTACAATGATTTCAACCGTCTACCTGATCCATTCATTGTTCTACTTGTCGAAATTTACAAATAATTTCCTTTAAAGGATTAACAATGGGGCTCGTAGTTCACTTAAACTTGAAGAACAAAAAATTGGCGATTGGTACTGTTTGGATGCTTTGCATATATGTTTCTTAGATTATATAGAAGCAATATATACAAAGATTTCAACCGTCTACCTATTCCATTCATTGTTCTACTTGTCGAAAATTACAAATAATTTCCGATAAAGGATTAACCATTGGGGCTCATTGTTCACTTAAACTTGAAGAACAAAAAATTGGCGAATTGTACTGTTTGGATGCTTTGCATATATGTTTCTTAGACTATATGGAAGCAATATACACAAAGATTTCAACCGTCTACGTGTTCCAATCATTGTTCTACTTGTAGAAAGTTACAATTAATTTCCGTTAAAGGATTAACAATGGTGCTCATAGTTCACTTAAACTTGAAGAACAAAAAATTGGCGCAATTGTACTGTTTGGATGCTTTGCATATTTGTTTCGTAGACTATATAGAAGCAATATATACAATGATTTCAACCGTCTACATGATCCATTCATTGTTCTACTTGTCGAAATTTACAAATAATTTCCTTTAAAGGATTAACAATGGGGCTCGTAGTACCACTTAAACATGAAGATAAAATAATTGGCGAATTGTACTGTTTGGATGCTTTGTATATATGTTTCTTAGACTATTTAGAAGCAATAAATACAAAGATTTCAACTGTCTACCTGTTCCATTCATTGTTCTACTTGTCGAAAGTCACAAATAATTTCCGATAAAGGATTAACCATTGGGGCTCATTGTTCACTTAAACTTGAGGAACAAAAAATTGGCGAATTGTACTGTTTGGATGCTTTGCATATATGTTTCTTAGACTATATAGAAGCAATATATACAAAGATTTCAAACGTCTACCTGTTCCATTCATTGTTCTACTTGTCGAAAGTTACAAATAATTTCCGATAAAGGATTAACAATGGGTCTCATTGTTCACTTAAACTTGAAGAACAAAAAATTGGCGAATGGTACTGTTTGGTTGCTTTGCATATATGTTTCTTAGACGATATGGAAGCAATATATACAAAGATTTCAACCGTCTACGTGTTCCAATCATTGTTCTACTTGTAGAAAGTTACAATTAATTTCCGTTAAAGGATTAACAATGGGGCTCGTAGTTCACTTAAACTTGAAGAACAAAAAATTGGCGAATTGTACTGTTTGGATGCTTTGCATATATGTTTCTTAGATTATATAGAAGCAACATATACAAAGATTTCAACCGTCTACCTGTTCCATTCATTGTTCTACTTGTCGAAAGTTACAAATAATTTCCTTTAAAGGATTAACAATGGGGCTCATTGTTCACTTAAACTTGAAGAACAAAAAATTGGCGAATTGTACTGTTTGGATGCTTTGCATATATGTTTCTTAGACTATATAGAAGCAATATATACAATGATTTCAACCGTCTACCTGTTCCATTCATTGTTCTACTTGTCGAATGTTACAAATAATTTCCGTTAAGGGATTAACAATGGGGATCGTAGTTTACTTAAACTTGAAGAACAAAAAATTGGCGAATGGTACTGTTTGGATGCTTTGCATATATGTTTCTTAGACTATATAGAAGCAATATATAGAAAGATTTCAACCGTCTACCTGTTCCATTCATTGTTCTACTTGTCGAAAGTTACAAATAATTTCCGATAAAGGATTAACAATGGGGCTCATTGTTCACTTAAACTTGAAGAAAAAAAATTGGCGAATGGTACTGTTTGGATGCTTTGCATATATGTTTCTTAGACTATATAGAAGCAATATATACAAAGATTTCAACCGTCTACCTGTTCCATTCATTGTTCTACTTGTCGAAAGTTACAAATAATTCCCTTTAAAGGATTAACAATGGGGCTCATTGTTCACTTAAACTTGAAGAACATAAAACTGGCGAATTGTACTGTTTGGATGCTTTGCATATATGTTTCTTAGACTATATAGAAGCAATATATACAAAGATTTCAACCGTCTACCTGTTCCATTCATTGTTCTACTTGTCGAAAGTTACAAATAATTTCCTTTAAAGGATTAACAATGGGGCTCGCAGTTCACTTAAACTTGAAGAACAAAAAATTGGCGAATGGTACTGTTTGGATGCTTTGCATATATGTTTCTTAGACTATATAGAAGCAATATATACAAAGATTTCAAAAGTCTTCCTTTTCCATTCATTGTTCTACTTGTCGAAAGTTACAAATAATTTGCGATAACGGATTAACCATTGGGGCTAACTGTTCACTTAAACTTGAAGAACAAAAAATTGGCGAATTGTACTGTTTGGATGATTTGCATATATGTTTCTTAGACTATATAGAAGCAATATATACAAAGATTTCAACCGTCTACCTGTTCCATTCATTGTTCTACTTGTCGAAAGTTACAAATAATTTCCTTTAAAGGATTTACAATGGGGCTCATTGTTCACTTAAACTTGAAGAACAAAAAATTGGCGAATTGTACTGTTTGGATGCTTTGCATATATGTTTCGTAGACTATATAGAAGCAATATATACAATTTTTTCAACCGTGTACATGATCCATTCATTGTTCTACTTGTCGAAATTTACAAATAATTTCCTTTGAAGGATTAACAATGGGGCTCGTAGTTCACTTAAACTTGAAGAACAAAAAATTGGCGAATTGTACAGTTTGGATGCTTTGCATAGATGTTTCTTAGACTACTTAGAAGCAATATATAGAAAGATTTCACCCGTCTACCTGTACTATTCATTGTTCTACTTCTAGAAAGTTAGAAATAATTTCCATTTCATGATTATCAATGGGGCTCGCTGTTCACTTAAACTTGAAGATCAAAAAATTGGCGATTGTTACTGTTTAGATGCTTTGCATATATGTTTCTTAGATTATATAGAAGCAATATATACAAATATTTCAACCGTCTGAATGTTCCATTCATTGTTCTACTTGTCGAAAGTTACAAATAATTTCCTTTAAAGGATTAACAATGGGGCTCATTGTTCACTTAAACTTGAAGAACAAAAAATTGGCGAATTGTAATGTTTGGATGCTTTGCATATATGTTTCTTAGACTATATAGAAGCAATATATACAATGATTTCAACCGTCTACCTGTTCCATTCATTGTTCTACTTGTCGAATGTTACAAATAATTTCCGTTAAGGAATTAACAATGGGGATCGTAGTTTACTTAAACTTGAAGAAGAAAAAATTGGCGAATTGTACTGTTTGGATGCTTTGCATATATGTTTCTTAGACTATATAGAAGCAATATATACAAAGATTTCAACCGTCTACCTGTTCCATTCACTGTTCTACTTGTCGCAAGTTACAAATAATTTCCGTTAAGGGATTAACAATGGGGATCGTAGTTCACTTAAACTTGAAGAACAAAAAATTGGCGAATTGTACTGTTTGGATGCTTTGCGTACATGTTTCTTAGACTATATGGAAGCAATATATACAAAGATTTCAACCGTCTACGTGTTCCAATCATTGTTCTACTTGTAGAAAGTTACAATTAATTTCCGTTAAGGGATTAACAATGGGGCTCGTAGTTCACTTAAACTTGAAGAACAAGAAATTGGCGAATGGTACTGTTTGGATGCTTTGCATATATGTTTCTTAGACTATATAGAAGCAATATATACATTGATTTCAACCGGCTACCTGTTCCATTCATTGTTCTACTTGTCGAAATTTACAAATAATTTCCGATAAATGATTAACCATTGGGGCTCATTGTCCACTTAAACTTGAAGAACAAAAAATTGGCGAATTGTACTGTTTGGATGCTTTGCATATATGTTTCGTAGACTATATAGAAGCAATATATACAACTTTTTCAACCGTCTACATGATCCATTCATTGTTCTACTTGTCGAAATTTACAAATAATTTCCTTTGAAGGATTAACAATGGGGCTCGTAGTTCACTTAAACTTGAAGAACAAAAAATTGGCGAATTGTACAGTTTGGATGCTTTGCATAGATGTTTCTTAGACTATTTATAAGCAATATATAGAAAGATTTCACCCGTCTACCTGTACTATTCATTGTTCTACTTCTAGAAAGTTACAAATAATTTCCATTTCATGATTATCAATGGGGCTCGCTGTTCACTTAAACTTGAAGATCAAAAAATTGGCGATTGTTACTGTTTAGATGCTTTGCATATATGTTTCTTAGATTATATAGAAGCAATATATACAAATATTTCAACCGTCTGACTGTTCCATTCATTGTTCTACTTGTCGAAAGTTACAAATAATTTCCTTTAAAGGATTAACAATGGGGCTCATTGTTCACTTAAACTTGAAGAACAAAAAATTGGCGAATTGTAATGTTTGGATGCTTTGCATATATGTTTCTTAGACTATATAGAAGCAATATATACAATGATTTCAACCGTCTACCTGTTCCATTCATTGTTCTACTTGTCGAATGTTACAAATAATTTCCGTTAAGGAATTAACAATGGGGATCGTAGTTTACTTAAACTTGAAGAAGAAAAAATTGGCGAATTGTACTGTCTGGATGCTTTGCATATATGTTTCTTAGACTATATAGAAGCAATATATACAAAGATTTCAACCGGCTACCTGTTCCATTCATTGTTCTACTTGTCGAAATTTACAAATAATTTCCGATAAATGATTAACCATTGGGGCTCATTGTCAACTTAAACTTGAAGAACAAAAAATTGGCGAATTGTACTGTTTGGATGCTTTGCATATATGTTTCGTAGACTATATAGAAGCAATATATACAATTTTTTCAACCGTCTACATGATCCATTCATTGTTCTACTTGTCGAAATTTACAAATAATTTCCTTTGAAGGATTAACAATGGGGCTCGTAGTTCACTTAAACTTGAAGAACAAAAAATTGGCGAATTGTACAGTTTGGATGCTTTGCATAGATGTTTCTTAGACTATATAGAAGCAATATATACATTGATTTCAACCGGCTACCTGTTCCATTCATTGTTCTACTTGTCGAAATTTACAAATAATTTCCGATAAATGATTAACCATTGGGGCTCATTGTCAACTTAAACTTGAAGAACAAAAAATTGGCGAATTGTACTGTTTGGATGCTTTGCATATATGTTTCGTAGACTATATAGAAGCAATATATACAATTTTTTCAACCGTCTACATGATCCATTCATTGTTCTACTTGTCGAAATTTACAAATAATTTCCTTTAAAGGATTAACAATGGGGCTCGTAGTTCACTTAAACTTGAAGAACAAAAAATTGGCGAATTGTACAGTTTGGATGCTTTGCATAGATGTTTCTTAGACTATTTAGAAGCAATATATAGAAAGATTTCACCCGTCTACCTGTACTATTCATTGTTCTACTTCTAGAAAGTTACAAATAATTTCCATTTCATGATTATCAATGGGGCTCGCTGTTCACTTAAACTTGAAGATCAAAAAATTGACGATTGTTACTGTTTAGATGCTTTGCATATATGTTTCTTAGATTATATAGAAGCAATATATACAAATATTTCAACCGTCTAACTGTTCCATTCATTGATCTACTTGTCGAAAGTTACAAATAATTTCCTTTAAAGGATTAACAATGGGGCTCATTGTTCACTTAAACTTGAAGAACAAAAAATTGGCGAATTGTAATGTTTGGATGCTTTGCATATATGTTTCTTAGACTATATAGAAGCAATATATACAATGATTTCAACAGTCTACCTGTTCCATTCATTGTTCTACTTGTCGAAATTTACAAATAATTTCCTTTAAAGGATTAACAATGGGGCTCGCAGTTCACTTAAACTTGAAGAACAAAAAATTGGCGAATGGTACTGTTTGGATGCTTTGCATATATGTTTCTTAGACTATATAGAAGCAATATATACAAAGATTTCAACCGTCTACCTGTTCCGTTCATTGTTCTACTTGTCGAAAGTTACAAATAATTTCCTTTAAAGGATTTACAATGGGGCTCATTGTTCACTTAAACTTGAAGAACAAAAAATTGGCGAATTGTACTGTTTGGATGCTTTGCATATATGTTTCTTAGACTATATAGAAGCAATATATACAATGATTTCAACAGTCTACCTGTTCCATTCATTGTTCTACTTGTCGAAATTTACAAATAATTTCCTTTAAAGGATTAACAATGGGGCTCGCAGTTCACTTAAACTTGAAGAACAAAAAATTGGCGAATGGTACTGTTTGGATGCTTTGCATATATGTTTCTTAGACTATATAGAAGCAATATATACAAAGATTTCAAAAGTCTTCCTTTTCCATTCATTGTTCTACTTGTCGAAAGTTACAAATAATTTCCGTTAAGGGATTAACAAAGGGGATCGTAGTTCACTTAAACTTGAAGAATAAAAAATTGGCGAATTGTACTGTTTGGATGCTTTACGTACATGTTTCTTAGACTATATACAAGCAATATATACATTGATTTCAACCGGCTACCTGTTCCATTCATTGTTCTACTTGTCGAAATATACAAATAATTTCCTTTAAAGGATTAACAATGGGGCTCGCAGTTCACTTAAACTTGAAGAACAAAAAATTGGCGAATGGTACTGTTTGGATGCTTTGCATATATGTTTCTTAGACTATATAGAAGCAATATATACAAAGATTTCAAAAGTCTTCCTTTTCCATTCATTGTTCTACTTGTCGAAAATTACAAATAATTTCCGTTAAGGGATTAACAATGGGGATCGTAGTTTACTTAAACTTGAAGAACAAAAAATTGGCGAATGGTACCGTTTGGATGCTTTGCATATATGTTTCTTAGACTATATAGAAGCAATATATACAAAGATTTCAACCGTCTACCAGTTCCATTCATTGTTCTACTTGTCGAAAGTTACAAATAATTTCCGATAAAGGATTAACAATGGGGCTCATTGTTCACTTAAACTTGAAGAACAAAAAATTGGCGACCGGAACTGTTTGGATGATTTGCATATATGTTTCTTAGACTATATAGAAGCAATATATACAAAGATTTCAACCGTCAACCTGTTCCATTCATTGTTCTACTTGTCGAAAGTTACAAATAATTTCCGTTAAGGGATTAACAAAGGGGATCGTAGTTCACTTAAACTTGAAGAATAAAAAATTGGCGAATTGTACTGTTTGGATGCTTTGCATATATGTTTCTTAGACTATTTAGAAGCAATATATAGCAAGATTTCACCCGTCTACCTGTACTATTCGTTGTTCTACTTGTAGAAAGTTACAAATAATTTCCATTTCATGATTATCAATGGGGCTCGCTGTTCACTTAAACTTGAAGATCAAAAAATTGGCGATTGTTACTGTTTAGATGCTTTGCATATATGTTTCTTAGATTATATAGAAGCAATATATACAAAGATTTCAACCGTCTAAATGTTCCATTCATTGTTCTACTTGTCGAAAATTACAAATAATTTCCGACAAAGGATTAACCATTGGGGCTCATTGTTCACTTAAACTTGAAGAACAAAAAATTGGCGAATGGTACTGTTTGGATGCTTTGCATATATGTTTCTTAGACTATATGGAAGCAATATACACAAAGATTTCAACCGTCTACGTGTTCCAATCATTGTTCTACTTGTAGAAAGTTACAATTAATTTCCGTTAAAGGATTAACAATGGTGCTCATAGTTCACTTAAACTTGAAGAACAAAAAATTGGCGCAATTGTACTGTTTGGATGCTTTGCATATTTGTTTCGTAGACTATATAGAAGCAATATATACAATGATTTCAACCGTCTACATGATCCATTCATTGTTCTACTTGTCGAAATTTACAAATAATTTCCTTTAAAGGATTAACAATGGGGCTCGTAGTAGCACTTAAACATGAAGATGAAATAATTGGCGAATTGTACTGTTTGGATGCTTTGCATATATGTTTCTTAGACTATTTAGAAGCAATAAATACAAAGATTTCAACTGTCTACCTGTTCCATTCATTGTTCTACTTGTCGAAAGTCACAAATAATTTCCGATAAAGGATTAACCATTGGGGCTCATTGTTCACTTAAACTTGAGGAACAAAAAATTGGCGAATTGTACTGTTTGGATGCTTTGCATATATGTTTCTTAGACTATATAGAAGCAATATATACAAAGATTTCAAACGTCTACCTGTTCCATTCATTGTTCTACTTGTCGAAAGTTACAAATAATTTCCGATAAAGGATTAACAATGGGTCTCATTGTTCACTTAAACTTGAAGAACAAAAAATTGGCGAATGGTACTGTTTGGTTGCTTTGCATATATGTTTCTTAGACGATATGGAAGCAATATATACAAAGATTTCAACCGTCTACGTGTTCCAATCATTGTTCTACTTGTAGAAAGTTACAATTAATTTCCGTTAAAGGATTAACAATGGGGCTCGTAGTTCACTTAAACTTGAAGAACAAAAAATTGGCGAATTGTACTGTTTGGATGCTTTGCATATATGTTTCTTAGATTATATAGAAGCAATATATACAAAGATTTCAACCGTCTACCTGTTCCATTCATTGTTCTACTTGTCGAAAATTACAAATAATTTCCGATAAAGTATTAACCATTGGGGCTCATTGTTCACTTAAACTTGAAGAACAAAAAATTAGCGAATGGTACTGTTTGGATGCTTTGCGTATATGTATCTTAGACTATATGGAAGCAATATATAAAAAGATTTCAACCGTCTACCTGTTCCATTCATTGTTCTACTTGTCGAAAATTACAAATAATTTCCGATAAAGGATTAACCATTGGGGTTCATTGTTCACTTAAACTTGAAAAACAAAAAATTGGCGAATTTTTCTGTTTGGATGCTTTGCATATATGCTTCTTAGACTATATGGAAGCATATATATACAATGATTTCAACCGTCTACCTATTCCATTCATTGTTCTACTTGTCGAAATTTACAAATAATTTCCTTTAAAGGATTAACAATGGGGCTCGTTGTACACTTAAACTTGAAGAACAATAAATTGGCGAATTGTACTGTTTGGATGCTTTGCATATATGTTTCTTAGACTATATAGAAGCAATATATACAAAGATTTCAACCGTCTACGTGTTCCAATCATTGTTCTACTTGTAGAAAGTTACAATTAATTTCCGTTAAAGGATTAACAATGGGGCTCGTAGTTCACTTAAACTTGAAGATCAAATAATTGGCGAATTGTACTGTTTGGACGCTTTGCATATATGTTTCTTAGACTATATAGAAGCAATATATACAAAGATTTCAACCGTCTACCTGTTCCATTCATTGTTCTACTTGTCGAAAGTTACAAATAATTTCCGTTAAGGGATTAACAATGGGGATCGTAGTTTACTTAAACTTGAAGATAAAGAAATTGGCGAATTGTACTGTTTGGATGCTTTGCATATATGTTTCTTAGACTATATAGAAGCAATATATACGAAGATTTCAACCGTCTACCTGTTCCATTCATTGTTCTACTTGTCGAAAATTACAAATAATTTCCGATAAAGGATTAACCATTGGGGCTCATTGTTCACTAAACTTGAAGAACAAAAAATTGTCGAATTGTACTGTTTGGATGCTTTGCATATATGTTTCTTAGACTATATAGACGCAATATATACAAGGATTTCAACCGTCTACCTGTTCCATTCATTGTTCTACTTGTCGAAAGTTACAAATAATTACCGATAAATGATTAACCATTGGGGCTCATTGTTCACTTAAACTTGAAGAACAAAAAATTGGCGAATTGTACTGTTTGGATGCTTTGCATATATGTTTTTTAGATTATATAGAAGCAATATATACAAAGATTTCAACCGTCTACCTGTTCGATTCATTGTTCTACTTGTCGAAAGTCACAAATAATTTCCGATAAAGGATTAACCATTGGGGCTCATTGTTCACTTAAACTTGAGGAACAAAAAATTGGCGAATTGTACTTTTTGGATGCTTTGCATATATGTTTCTTAGACTATATAGAAGCAATATATACAAAGATTTCAACCGTCTACCTGTTCCATTCATTGTTCTACTTGTCGAAAGTTACAAATAATTTCCGATAAAGGATTAACAATGGGGCTCATTGTTCACTTAAACTTGAAGGACAAAAGATTGGCGAATGGTACTGTTTGGATGCTTTGCGTACATGTTTCTTAGACTATATGGAAGCAATATATACAAGGATTTCAACAGTCTACCTGTTCCATTCATTGTTCTACTTGTCGAAAGTTACAAATAATTTCCGATAAAGGATTAACAATGGGGCTCATTGTTCACTTAAACTTGAAGAACAAAAAATTGGCGAATGGTACTGTTCGGATGCTTTGCATAAAGGTTTCTTAGACTATATAGAAGCAATATATACAAATATTTCAACCGTCTACGTGTTCCAATCATTGTTCTACTTGTAGAAAGTTACAATTAATTTCCGTTAAAGGATTAACAATGGGGCTCGTAGTTCACTTAAACTTGAAGATCAAATAATTGGCGAATTGTACTGTTTGGACGCTTTGCATATATGTTTCTTAGACTATATAGAAGAAATATATACAAAGATTTCAACCGTCTACCTGTTCCATTCATTGTTCTACTTGTCGAAAGTTACAAATAATTTCCTTTAAAGGATTAACAATGGGGCTCGTTGTTCACTTAAACTTGAAGAACAATAAATTGGCGAATTGTACTGTTTGGATGCTTTGCATATATGTTTCGTAGGTTATATAGAAGCAATATGTACAATGATTTCAACCGTCTACCTGATCCATTCATTGTTCTACTTGTCGAAATTTACAAATAATTTCCTTTAAAGGATTAACAATGGGGCTCGTAGTTCACTTAAACTTGAAGAACAAAAAATTGGCGATTGGTACTGTTTGGATGCTTTGCATATATGTTTCTTAGATTATATAGAAGCAATATATACAAAGATTTCAACCGTCTACCTGTTCCATTCATTGTTCTACTTGTCGAAAATTACAAATAATTTCCGATAAAGGATTAACCATTGGGGCTCATTGTTCACTTAAACTTGAAGAACAAAAAATTGGCGAATTGTACTGTTTGGATGCTTTGCATATATGTTTCTTAGACTATATGGAAGCAATATACACAAAGATTTCAACCGTCTACGTGTTCCAATCATTGTTCTACTTGTAGAAAGTTACAATTAATTTCCGTTAAAGGATTAACAATGGTGCTCATAGTTCACTTAAACTTGAAGAACAAAAAATTGGCGCAATTGTACTGTTTGGATGCTTTGCATATTTGTTTCGTAGACTATATAGAAGCAATATATACAATGATTTCAACCGTCTACATGATCCATTCATTGTTCTACTTGTCGAAATTTACAAATAATTTCCTTTAAAGGATTAACAATGGGGCTCGTAGTACCACTTAAACATGAAGATAAAATAATTGGCGAATTGTACTGTTTGGATGCTTTGTATATATGTTTCTTAGACTATTTAGAAGCAATAAATACAAAGATTTCAACTGTCTACCTGTTCCATTCATTGTTCTACTTGTCGAAAGTCACAAATAATTTCCGATAAAGGATTAACCATTGGGGCTCATTGTTCACTTAAACTTGAGGAACAAAAAATTGGCGAATTGTACTGTTTGGATGCTTTGCATATATGTTTCTTAGACTATATAGAAGCAATATATACAAAGATTTCAAACGTCTACCTGTTCCATTCATTGTTCTACTTGTCGAAAGTTACAAATAATTTCCGATAAAGGATTAACAATGGGTCTCATTGTTCACTTAAACTTGAAGAACAAAAAATTGGCGAATGGTACTGTTTGGTTGCTTTGCATATATGTTTCTTAGACGATATGGAAGCAATATATACAAAGATTTCAACCGTCTACGTGTTCCAATCATTGTTCTACTTGTAGAAAGTTACAATTAATTTCCGTTAAAGGATTAACAATGGGGCTCGTAGTTCACTTAAACTTGAAGAACAAAAAATTGGCGAATTGTACTGTTTGGATGCTTTGCATATATGTTTCTTAGATTATATAGAAGCAACATATACAAAGATTTCAACCGTCTACCTGTTCCATTCATTGTTCTACTTGTCGAAAGTTACAAATAATTTCCTTTAAAGGATTAACAATGGGGCTCATTGTTCACTTAAACTTGAAGAACAAAAAATTGGCGAATTGTACTGTTTGGATGCTTTGCATATATGTTTCTTAGACTATATAGAAGCAATATATACAATGATTTCAACCGTCTACCTGTTCCATTCATTGTTCTACTTGTCGAATGTTACAAATAATTTCCGTTAAGGGATTAACAATGGGGATCGTAGTTTACTTAAACTTGAAGAACAAAAAATTGGCGAATGGTACTGTTTGGATGCTTTGCATATATGTTTCTTAGACTATATAGAAGCAATATATAGAAAGATTTCAACCGTCTACCTGTTCCATTCATTGTTCTACTTGTCGAAAGTTACAAATAATTTCCGATAAAGGATTAACAATGGGGCTCATTGTTCACTTAAACTTGAAGAAAAAAAATTGGCGAATGGTACTGTTTGGATGCTTTGCATATATGTTTCTTAGACTATATAGAAGCAATATATACAAAGATTTCAACCGTCTACCTGTTCCATTCATTGTTCTACTTGTCGAAAGTTACAAATAATTCCCTTTAAAGGATTAACAATGGGGCTCATTGTTCACTTAAACTTGAAGAACATAAAACTGGCGAATTGTACTGTTTGGATGCTTTGCATATATGTTTCTTAGACTATATAGAAGCAATATATACAAAGATTTCAACCGTCTACCTGTTCCATTCATTGTTCTACTTGTCGAAAGTTACAAATAATTTCCTTTAAAGGATTAACAATGGGGCTCGCAGTTCACTTAAACTTGAAGAACAAAAAATTGGCGAATGGTACTGTTTGGATGCTTTGCATATATGTTTCTTAGACTATATAGAAGCAATATATACAAAGATTTCAAAAGTCTTCCTTTTCCATTCATTGTTCTACTTGTCGAAAGTTACAAATAATTTGCGATAACGGATTAACCATTGGGGCTAACTGTTCACTTAAACTTGAAGAACAAAAAATTGGCGAATTGTACTGTTTGGATGATTTGCATATATGTTTCTTAGACTATATAGAAGCAATATATACAAAGATTTCAACCGTCTACCTGTTCCATTCATTGTTCTACTTGTCGAAAGTTACAAATAATTTCCTTTAAAGGATTTACAATGGGGCTCATTGTTCACTTAAACTTGAAGAACAAAAAATTGGCGAATTGTACTGTTTGGATGCTTTGCATATATGTTTCGTAGACTATATAGAAGCAATATATACAATTTTTTCAACCGTGTACATGATCCATTCATTGTTCTACTTGTCGAAATTTACAAATAATTTCCTTTGAAGGATTAACAATGGGGCTCGTAGTTCACTTAAACTTGAAGAACAAAAAATTGGCGAATTGTACAGTTTGGATGCTTTGCATAGATGTTTCTTAGACTACTTAGAAGCAATATATAGAAAGATTTCACCCGTCTACCTGTACTATTCATTGTTCTACTTCTAGAAAGTTAGAAATAATTTCCATTTCATGATTATCAATGGGGCTCGCTGTTCACTTAAACTTGAAGATCAAAAAATTGGCGATTGTTACTGTTTAGATGCTTTGCATATATGTTTCTTAGATTATATAGAAGCAATATATACAAATATTTCAACCGTCTGAATGTTCCATTCATTGTTCTACTTGTCGAAAGTTACAAATAATTTCCTTTAAAGGATTAACAATGGGGCTCATTGTTCACTTAAACTTGAAGAACAAAAAATTGGCGAATTGTAATGTTTGGATGCTTTGCATATATGTTTCTTAGACTATATAGAAGCAATATATACAATGATTTCAACCGTCTACCTGTTCCATTCATTGTTCTACTTGTCGAATGTTACAAATAATTTCCGTTAAGGAATTAACAATGGGGATCGTAGTTTACTTAAACTTGAAGAAGAAAAAATTGGCGAATTGTACTGTTTGGATGCTTTGCATATATGTTTCTTAGACTATATAGAAGCAATATATACAAAGATTTCAACCGTCTACCTGTTCCATTCACTGTTCTACTTGTCGCAAGTTACAAATAATTTCCGTTAAGGGATTAACAATGGGGATCGTAGTTCACTTAAACTTGAAGAACAAAAAATTGGCGAATTGTACTGTTTGGATGCTTTGCGTACATGTTTCTTAGACTATATGGAAGCAATATATACAAAGATTTCAACCGTCTACGTGTTCCAATCATTGTTCTACTTGTAGAAAGTTACAATTAATTTCCGTTAAGGGATTAACAATGGGGCTCGTAGTTCACTTAAACTTGAAGAACAAGAAATTGGCGAATGGTACTGTTTGGATGCTTTGCATATATGTTTCGTAGACTATATAGAAGCAATATATACAATTTTTTCAACCGTCTACATGATCCATTCATTGTTCTACTTGTCGAAATTTACAAATAATTTCCTTTGAAGGATTAACAATGGGGCTCGTAGTTCACTTAAACTTGAAGAACAAAAAATTGGCGAATTGTACAGTTTGGATGCTTTGCATAGATGTTTCTTAGACTATTTATAAGCAATATATAGAAAGATTTCACCCGTCTACCTGTACTATTCATTGTTCTACTTCTAGAAAGTTACAAATAATTTCCATTTCATGATTATCAATGGGGCTCGCTGTTCACTTAAACTTGAAGATCAAAAAATTGGCGATTGTTACTGTTTAGATGCTTTGCATATATGTTTCTTAGATTATATAGAAGCAATATATACAAATATTTCAACCGTCTGACTGTTCCATTCATTGTTCTACTTGTCGAAAGTTACAAATAATTTCCTTTAAAGGATTAACAATGGGGCTCATTGTTCACTTAAACTTGAAGAACAAAAAATTGGCGAATTGTAATGTTTGGATGCTTTGCATATATGTTTCTTAGACTATATAGAAGCAATATATACAATGATTTCAACCGTCTACCTGTTCCATTCATTGTTCTACTTGTCGAATGTTACAAATAATTTCCGTTAAGGAATTAACAATGGGGATCGTAGTTTACTTAAACTTGAAGAAGAAAAAATTGGCGAATTGTACTGTCTGGATGCTTTGCATATATGTTTCTTAGACTATATAGAAGCAATATATACAAAGATTTCAACCGGCTACCTGTTCCATTCATTGTTCTACTTGTCGAAATTTACAAATAATTTCCGATAAATGATTAACCATTGGGGCTCATTGTCAACTTAAACTTGAAGAACAAAAAATTGGCGAATTGTACTGTTTGGATGCTTTGCATATATGTTTCGTAGACTATATAGAAGCAATATATACAATTTTTTCAACCGTCTACATGATCCATTCATTGTTCTACTTGTCGAAATTTACAAATAATTTCCTTTGAAGGATTAACAATGGGGCTCGTAGTTCAATTAAACTTGAAGAACAAAAAATTGGCGAATTGTACAGTTTGGATGCTTTGCATAGATGTTTCTTAGACTATATAGAAGCAATATATACATTGATTTCAACCGGCTACCTGTTCCATTCATTGTTCTACTTGTCGAAATTTACAAATAATTTCCGATAAATGATTAACCATTGGGGCTCATTGTCAACTTAAACTTGAAGAACAAAAAATTGGCGAATTGTACTGTTTGGATGCTTTGCATATATGTTTCGTAGACTATATAGAAGCAATATATACAATTTTTTCAACCGTCTACATGATCCATTCATTGTTCTACTTGTCGAAATTTACAAATAATTTCCTTTGAAGGATTAACAATGGGGCTCGTAGTTCACTTAAACTTGAAGAACAAAAAATTGGCGAATTGTACAGTTTGGATGCTTTGCATAGATGTTTCTTAGACTATTTAGAAGCAATATATAGAAAGATTTCACCCGTCTACCTGTACTATTCATTGTTCTACTTCTAGAAAGTTACAAATAATTTCCATTTCATGATTATCAATGGGGCTCGCTGTTCACTTAAACTTGAAGATCAAAAAATTGACGATTGTTACTGTTTAGATGCTTTGCATATATGTTTCTTAGATTATATAGAAGCAATATATACAAATATTTCAACCGTCTAACTGTTCCATTCATTGATCTACTTGTCGAAAGTTACAAATAATTTCCTTTAAAGGATTAACAATGGGGCTCATTGTTCACTTAAACTTGAAGAACAAAAAATTGGCGAATTGTAATGTTTGGATGCTTTGCATATATGTTTCTTAGACTATATAGAAGCAATATATACAATGATTTCAACAGTCTACCTGTTCCATTCATTGTTCTACTTGTCGAAATTTACAAATAATTTCCTTTAAAGGATTAACAATGGGGCTCGCAGTTCACTTAAACTTGAAGAACAAAAAATTGGCGAATGGTACTGTTTGGATGCTTTGCATATATGTTTCTTAGACTATATAGAAGCAATATATACAAAGATTTCAACCGTCTACCTGTTCCGTTCATTGTTCTACTTGTCGAAAGTTACAAATAATTTCCTTTAAAGGATTTACAATGGGGCTCATTGTTCACTTAAACTTGAAGAACAAAAAATTGGCGAATTGTACTGTTTGGATGCTTTGCATATATGTTTCTTAGACTATATAGAAGCAATATATACAATGATTTCAACAGTCTACCTGTTCCATTCATTGTTCTACTTGTCGAAATTTACAAATAATTTCCTTTAAAGGATTAACAATGGGGCTCGCAGTTCACTTAAACTTGAAGAACAAAAAATTGGCGAATGGTACTGTTTGGATGCTTTGCATATATGTTTCTTAGACTATATAGAAGCAATATATACAAAGATTTCAAAAGTCTTCCTTTTCCATTCATTGTTCTACTTGTCGAAAGTTACAAATAATTTCCGTTAAGGGATTAACAAAGGGGATCGTAGTTCACTTAAACTTGAAGAATAAAAAATTGGCGAATTGTACTGTTTGGATGCTTTACGTACATGTTTCTTAGACTATATACAAGCAATATATACATTGATTTCAACCGGCTACCTGTTCCATTCATTGTTCTACTTGTCGAAATTTACAAATAATTTCCTTTAAAGGATTAACAATGGGGCTCGCAGTTCACTTAAACTTGAAGAACAAAAAATTGGCGAATGGTACTGTTTGGATGCTTTGCATATATGTTTCTTAGACTATATAGAAGCAATATATACAAAGATTTCAAAAGTCTTCCTTTTCCATTCATTGTTCTACTTGTCGAAAGTTACAAATAATTTCCGGTAACGGATTAACCATTGGGGCTCATTGTTCACTTAAACTTGAAGAACAAAAAATTGGCGAATTGTACTGTTTGGATGCTTTGCGTACATGTTTCTTAGACTATATGGAAGCAATATATACAATGATTTCAACCGTCTACCTATTCCATTCATTGTTCTACTTGTCGAAATTTACCAATAATTTCCTTCAAAGGATTAACAATGGGGCTCGTTGTTCAATTAAACTTGAAGAACAAAAAATTGGCGAATTGTACTGTTTGGACGCTATGCATATATGTTTCTTAGACTATTTAGAAGCAATATATAGAAAGATTTCACCCGTCTACCTGTACTATTCATTGTTCTACTTGTAGAAAGTTACAAATAATTTTCGTTTCATGATTATCAATGGGGCTCGCTGTTCACTTAAACTTGAAGAACAAAAAATTGGCGAATGGTACTGTCTGGATGCTTTGCGTACATGTTTCTTAGACTATATAGAAGCAATATATACAAAGATTTCAAACGTCTACCTGTTCCATTCATTGTTCTACTTGTCGAAAATTACAAATAATTTCCGATAAAGGATTAACCATTGGGGCTCATTGTTCACTTAAACTTGAAGAACAAAAAATTGGCGAATGGTACTGTTTGGATGCTTTGCATATATGATTCTTAGACTATTTAGAAGCAATATATACAAAGATTTCAACCGTCTACCAGTTCCATTCATTGTTCTACTTGTCGAAAGTTACAAATAATTTCCGATAAAGGATTAACAATGGGGCTCATTGTTCACTTAAACTTGAAGAACAAAAAATTGGCGACCGGAACTGTTTGGATGATTTGCATATATGTTTCTTAGACTATATAGAAGCAATATATACAAAGATTTCAACCGTCTACCTGTTCCATTCATTGTTCTACTTGTCGAAAGTTACAAATAATTTCCGATAAAGGATTAACAATGGGGCTCATTGTTCACTTAAACTTGAAGGACAAAAAATTGGAGAATGGTACTGTTTGGATGCTTTGCATATATGTTTCTTAGATTATATAGATGCAATATATACAATGATTTCAACCGTCTACCTGTTCCATTCATTGTTCTACTTGTCGAAAATTACAAATAATTTCCGTTAAGGGATTAACAATGGGGATCGTAGTTTACTTAAACTTGAAGAACAAAAAATTGGCGAATGGTACCGTTTGGATGCTTTGCATATATGTTTCTTAGACTATATAGAAGCAATATATACAAAGATTTCAACCGTCTACCAGTTCCATTCATTGTTCTACTTGTCGAAAGTTACAAATAATTTCCGATAAAGGATTAACAATGGGGCTCATTGTTCACTTAAACTTGAAGAACAAAAAATTGGCGACCGGAACTGTTTGGATGATTTGCATATATGTTTCTTAGACTATATAGAAGCAATATATACAAAGATTTCAACCGTCTACCTGTTCCATTCATTGTTCTACTTGTCGAAAGTTACAAATAATTTCCGTTAAGGGATTAACAAAGGGGATCGTAGTTCACTTAAACTTGAAGAATAAAAAATTGGCGAATTGTACTGTTTGGATGCTTTGCATATATGTTTCTTAGACTATTTAGAAGCAATATATAGCAAGATTTCACCCGTCTACCTGTACTATTCGTTGTTCTACTTGTAGAAAGTTACAAATAATTTCCATTTCATGATTATCAATGGGGCTCGCTGTTCACTTAAACTTGAAGATCAAAAAATTGGCGATTGTTACTGTTTAGATGCTTTGCATATATGTTTCTTAGATTATATAGAAGCAATATATACAAAGATTTCAACCGTCTAAATGTTCCATTCATTGTTCTACTTGTCGAAAATTACAAATAATTTCCGATAAAGGATTAACCATTGGGGCTCATTGTTCACTTAAACTTGAAGAACAAAAAATTGGCGAATGGTACTGTTTGGATGCTTTGCATATATGTTTCTTAGACTATATGGAAGCAATATACACAAAGATTTCAACCGTCTACGTGTTCCAATCATTGTTCTACTTGTAGAAAGTTACAATTAATTTCCGTTAAAGGATTAACAATGGTGCTCATAGTTCACTTAAACTTGAAGAACAAAAAATTGGCGCAATTGTACTGTTTGGATGCTTTGCATATTTGTTTCGTAGACTATATAGAAGCAATATATACAATGATTTCAACCGTCTACATGATCCATTCATTGTTCTACTTGTCGAAATTTACAAATAATTTCCTTTAAAGGATTAACAATGGGGCTCGTAGTAGCACTTAAACATGAAGATGAAATAATTGGCGAATTGTACTGTTTGGATGCTTTGCATATATGTTTCTTAGACTATTTAGAAGCAATAAATACAAAGATTTCAACTGTCTACCTGTTCCATTCATTGTTCTACTTGTCGAAAGTCACAAATAATTTCCGATAAAGGATTAACCATTGGGGCTCATTGTTCACTTAAACTTGAGGAACAAAAAATTGGCGAATTGTACTGTTTGGATGCTTTGCATATATGTTTCTTAGACTATATAGAAGCAATATATACAAAGATTTCAAACGTCTACCTGTTCCATTCATTGTTCTACTTGTCGAAAGTTACAAATAATTTCCGATAAAGGATTAACAATGGGTCTCATTGTTCACTTAAACTTGAAGAACAAAAAATTGGCGAATGGTACTGTTTGGTTGCTTTGCATATATGTTTCTTAGACGATATGGAAGCAATATATACAAAGATTTCAACCGTCTACGTGTTCCAATCATTGTTCTACTTGTAGAAAGTTACAATTAATTTCCGTTAAAGGATTAACAATGGGGCTCGTAGTTCACTTAAACTTGAAGAACAAAAAATTGGCGAATTGTACTGTTTGGATGCTTTGCATATATGTTTCTTAGATTATATAGAAGCAATATATACAAAGATTTCAACCGTCTACCTGTTCCATTCATTGTTCTACTTGTCGAAAATTACAAATAATTTCCGATAAAGTATTAACCATTGGGGCTCATTGTTCACTTAAACTTGAAGAACAAAAAATTAGCGAATGGTACTGTTTGGATGCTTTGCGTATATGTATCTTAGACTATATGGAAGCAATATATAAAAAGATTTCAACCGTCTACCTGTTCCATTCATTGTTCTACTTGTCGAAAATTACAAATAATTTCCGATAAAGGATTAACCATTGGGGTTCATTGTTCACTTAAACTTGAAAAACAAAAAATTGGCGAATTTTTCTGTTTGGATGCTTTGCATATATGCTTCTTAGACTATATGGAAGCATATATATACAATGATTTCAACCGTCTACCTATTGCATTCATTGTTCTACTTGTCGAAATTTACAAATAATTTCCTTTAAAGGATTAACAATGGGGCTCGTTGTACACTTAAACTTGAAGAACAATAAATTGGCGAATTGTACTGTTTGGATGCTTTGCATATATGTTTCTTAGACTATATAGAAGCAATATATACAAAGATTTCAACCGTCTACGTGTTCCAATCATTGTTCTACTTGTAGAAAGTTACAATTAATTTCCGTTAAAGGATTAACAATGGGGCTCGTAGTTCACTTAAACTTGAAGATCAAATAATTGGCGAATTGTACTGTTTGGACGCTTTGCATATATGTTTCTTAGACTATATAGAAGCAATATATACAAAGATTTCAACCGTCTACCTGTTCCATTCATTGTTCTACTTGTCGAAAGTTACAAATAATTTCCGTTAAGGGATTAACAATGGGGATCGTAGTTTACTTAAACTTGAAGATAAAGAAATTGGCGAATTGTACTGTTTGGATGCTTTGCATATATGTTTCTTAGACTATATAGAAGCAATATATACGAAGATTTCAACCGTCTACCTGTTCCATTCATTGTTCTACTTGTCGAAAATTACAAATAATTTCCGATAAAGGATTAACCATTGGGGCTCATTGTTCACTAAACTTGAAGAACAAAAAATTGTCGAATTGTACTGTTTGGATGCTTTGCATATAAGTTTCTTAGACTATATAGACGCAATATATACAAGGATTTCAACCGTCTACCTGTTCCATTCATTGTTCTACTTGTCGAAAGTTACAAATAATTACCGATAAATGATTAACCATTGGGGCTCATTGTTCACTTAAACTTGAAGAACAAAAAATTGGCGAATTGTACTGTTTGGATGCTTTGCATATATGTTTTTTAGATTATATAGAAGCAATATATACAAAGATTTCAACCGTCTACCTGTTCGATTCATTGTTCTACTTGTCGAAAGTCACAAATAATTTCCGATAAAGGATTAACCATTGGGGCTCATTGTTCACTTAAACTTGAGGAACAAAAAATTGGCGAATTGTACTGTTTGGATGCTTTGCATATATGTTTCTTAGACTATATAGAAGCAATATATACAAAGATTTCAACCGTCTACCTGTTCCATTCATTGTTCTACTTGTCGAAAGTTACAAATAATTTCCGATAAAGGATTAACAATGGGGCTCATTGTTCACTTAAACTTGAAGGACAAAAGATTGGCGAATGGTACTGTTTGGATGCTTTGCGTACATGTTTCTTAGACTATATGGAAGCAATATATACAAGGATTTCAACAGTCTACCTGTTCCATTCATTGTTCTACTTGTCGAAAGTTACAAATAATTTCCGATAAAGGATTAACAATGGGGCTCATTGTTCACTTAAACTTGAAGAACAAAAAATTGGCGAATGGTACTGTTCGGATGCTTTGCATAAAGGTTTCTTAGACTATATAGAAGCAATATATACAAATATTTCAACCGTCTACGTGTTCCAATCATTGTTCTACTTGTAGAAAGTTACAATTAATTTCCGTTAAAGGATTAACAATGGGGCTCGTAGTTCACTTAAACTTGAAGATCAAATAATTGGCGAATTGTACTGTTTGGACGCTTTGCATATATGTTTCTTAGACTATATAGAAGAAATATATACAAAGATTTCAACCGTCTACCTGTTCCATTCATTGTTCTACTTGTCGAAAGTCACAAATAATTTCCGATAAAGGATTAACCATTGGGGCTCATTGTTCACTTAAACTTGAGGAACAAAAAATTGGCGAATTGTACTGTTTGGATGCTTTGCATATATGTTTCTTAGACTATATAGAAGCAATATATACAAAGATTTCAAACGTCTACCTGTTCCATTCATTGTTCTACTTGTCGAAAGTTACAAATAATTTCCGATAAAGGATTAACAATGGGTCTCATTGTTCACTTAAACTTGAAGAACAAAAAATTGGCGAATGGTACTGTTTGGTTGCTTTGCATATATGTTTCTTAGACGATATGGAAGCAATATATACAAAGATTTCAACCGTCTACGTGTTCCAATCATTGTTCTACTTGTAGAAAGTTACAATTAATTTCCGTTAAAGGATTAACAATGGGGCTCGTAGTTCACTTAAACTTGAAGAACAAAAAATTGGCGAATTGTACTGTTTGGATGCTTTGCATATATGTTTCTTAGATTATATAGAAGCAATATATACAAAGATTTCAACCGTCTACCTGTTCCATTCATTGTTCTACTTGTCGAAAATTACAAATAATTTCCGATAAAGTATTAACCATTGGGGCTCATTGTTCACTTAAACTTGAAGAACAAAAAATTAGCGAATGGTACTGTTTGGATGCTTTGCGTATATGTATCTTAGACTATATGGAAGCAATATATAAAAAGATTTCAACCGTCTACCTGTTCCATTCATTGTTCTACTTGTCGAAAATTACAAATAATTTCCGATAAAGGATTAACCATTGGGGTTCATTGTTCACTTAAACTTGAAAAACAAAAAATTGGCGAATTTTTCTGTTTGGATGCTTTGCATATATGCTTCTTAGACTATATGGAAGCATATATATACAATGATTTCAACCGTCTACCTATTGCATTCATTGTTCTACTTGTCGAAATTTACAAATAATTTCCTTTAAAGGATTAACAATGGGGCTCGTTGTACACTTAAACTTGAAGAACAATAAATTGGCGAATTGTACTGTTTGGATGCTTTGCATATATGTTTCTTAGACTATATAGAAGCAATATATACAAAGATTTCAACCGTCTACGTGTTCCAATCATTGTTCTACTTGTAGAAAGTTACAATTAATTTCCGTTAAAGGATTAACAATGGGGCTCGTAGTTCACTTAAACTTGAAGATCAAATAATTGGCGAATTGTACTGTTTGGACGCTTTGCATATATGTTTCTTAGACTATATAGAAGCAATATATACAAAGATTTCAACCGTCTACCTGTTCCATTCATTGTTCTACTTGTCGAAAGTTACAAATAATTTCCGTTAAGGGATTAACAATGGGGATCGTAGTTTACTTAAACTTGAAGATAAAGAAATTGGCGAATTGTACTGTTTGGATGCTTTGCATATATGTTTCTTAGACTATATAGAAGCAATATATACGAAGATTTCAACCGTCTACCTGTTCCATTCATTGTTCTACTTGTCGAAAATTACAAATAATTTCCGATAAAGGATTAACCATTGGGGCTCATTGTTCACTAAACTTGAAGAACAAAAAATTGTCGAATTGTACTGTTTGGATGCTTTGCATATATGTTTCTTAGACTATATAGACGCAATATATACAAGGATTTCAACCGTCTACCTGTTCCATTCATTGTTCTACTTGTCGAAAGTTACAAATAATTACCGATAAATGATTAACCATTGGGGCTCATTGTTCACTTAAACTTGAAGAACAAAAAATTGGCGAATTGTACTGTTTGGATGCTTTGCATATATGTTTTTTAGATTATATAGAAGCAATATATACAAAGATTTCAACCGTCTACCTGTTCGATTCATTGTTCTACTTGTCGAAAGTCACAAATAATTTCCGATAAAGGATTAACCATTGGGGCTCATTGTTCACTTAAACTTGAGGAACAAAAAATTGGCGAATTGTACTGTTTGGATGCTTTGCATATATGTTTCTTAGACTATATAGAAGCAATATATACAAAGATTTCAACCGTCTACCTGTTCCATTCATTGTTCTACTTGTCGAAAGTTACAAATAATTTCCGATAAAGGATTAACAATGGGGCTCATTGTTCACTTAAACTTGAAGGACAAAAGATTGGCGAATGGTACTGTTTGGATGCTTTGCGTACATGTTTCTTAGACTATATGGAAGCAATATATACAAGGATTTCAACAGTCTACCTGTTCCATTCATTGTTCTACTTGTCGAAAGTTACAAATAATTTCCGATAAAGGATTAACAATGGGGCTCATTGTTCACTTAAACTTGAAGAACAAAAAATTGGCGAATGGTACTGTTCGGATGCTTTGCATAAAGGTTTCTTAGACTATATAGAAGCAATATATACAAATATTTCAACCGTCTACGTGTTCCAATCATTGTTCTACTTGTAGAAAGTTACAATTAATTTCCGTTAAAGGATTAACAATGGGGCTCGTAGTTCACTTAAACTTGAAGATCAAATAATTGGCGAATTGTACTGTTTGGACGCTTTGCATATATGTTTCTTAGACTATATAGAAGAAATATATACAAAGATTTCAACCGTCTACCTGTTCCATTCATTGTTCTACTTGTCGAAAGTTACAAATAATTTCCTTTAAAGGATTAACAATGGGGCTCGTTGTTCACTTAAACTTGAAGAACAATAAATTGGCGAATTGTACTGTTTGGATGCTTTGCATATATGTTTCGTAGGTTATATAGAAGCAATATGTACAATGATTTCAACCGTCTACCTGATCCATTCATTGTTCTACTTGTCGAAATTTACAAATAATTTCCTTTAAAGGATTAACAATGGGGCTCGTAGTTCACTTAAACTTGTAGAACAAAAAATTGGCGAATTGTGCTGTTTGGATGCTTTGCATATGTGTTTCTTAGACTATTT
The DNA here is from genome assembly GCA_963989415.1 of Cerceris ruficornis. Lineage (NCBI taxonomy): Eukaryota > Metazoa > Arthropoda > Insecta > Hymenoptera > Crabronidae > Cerceris > Cerceris ruficornis. The sequence goes on from CAXDIW010000516.1 coordinate 613,138, forward strand.
AGAAGCAATATATAGAAAGATTTCACCTGTCTACCTGTACTATTCATTGTTCTACTTCTCGCAAGTTACAAATAATTTCCGTTAAAGTATTAACAATGGGGCTCGTATTTCACTTAAACTTGAAGAACAAAAAATTGGCGATTGGTACTGTTTGGATGCTTTGCATATATGTTTCTTAGATTATATAGAAGCAATATATACAAAGATTTCAACCGTCTACCTGTTCCATTCATTGTTCTACTTGTCGAAAATTACAAATAATTTCCGATAAAGGATTAACCATTGGGGCTCATTGTTCACTTAAACTTGAAGAACAAAAAATTGGCGAATTGTACTGTTTGGATGCTTTGCATATATGTTTCTTAGACTATATGGAAGCAATATACACAAAGATTTCAACCGTCTACGTGTTCCAATCATTGTTCTACTTGTAGAAAGTTACAATTAATTTCCGTTAAAGGATTAACAATGGTGCTCATAGTTCACTTAAACTTGAAGAACAAAAAATTGGCGCAATTGTACTGTTTGGATGCTTTGCATATTTGTTTCGTAGACTATATAGAAGCAATATATACAATGATTTCAACCGTCTACATGATCCATTCATTGTTCTACTTGTCGAAATTTACAAATAATTTCCTTTAAAGGATTAACAATGGGGCTCGTAGTACCACTTAAACATGAAGATAAAATAATTGGCGAATTGTACTGTTTGGATGCTTTGTATATATGTTTCTTAGACTATTTAGAAGCAATAAATACAAAGATTTCAACTGTCTACCTGTTCCATTCATTGTTCTACTTGTCGAAAGTCACAAATAATTTCCGATAAAGGATTAACCATTGGGGCTCATTGTTCACTTAAACTTGAGGAACAAAAAATTGGCGAATTGTACTGTTTGGATGCTTTGCATATATGTTTCTTAGACTATATAGAAGCAATATATACAAAGATTTCAAACGTCTACCTGTTCCATTCATTGTTCTACTTGTCGAAAGTTACAAATAATTTCCGATAAAGGATTAACAATGGGTCTCATTGTTCACTTAAACTTGAAGAACAAAAAATTGGCGAATGGTACTGTTTGGTTGCTTTGCATATATGTTTCTTAGACGATATGGAAGCAATATATACAAAGATTTCAACCGTCTACGTGTTCCAATCATTGTTCTACTTGTAGAAAGTTACAATTAATTTCCGTTAAAGGATTAACAATGGGGCTCGTAGTTCACTTAAACTTGAAGAACAAAAAATTGGCGAATTGTACTGTTTGGATGCTTTGCATATATGTTTCTTAGATTATATAGAAGCAATATATACAAAGATTTCAACCGTCTACCTGTTCCATTCATTGTTCTACTTGTCGAAAATTACAAATAATTTCCGATAAAGTATTAACCATTGGGGCTCATTGTTCACTTAAACTTGAAGAACAAAAAATTAGCGAATGGTACTGTTTGGATGCTTTGCGTATATGTATCTTAGACTATATGGAAGCAATATATAAAAAGATTTCAACCGTCTACCTGTTCCATTCATTGTTCTACTTGTCGAAAATTACAAATAATTTCCGATAAAGGATTAACCATTGGGGTTCATTGTTCACTTAAACTTGAAAAACAAAAAATTGGCGAATTTTTCTGTTTGGATGCTTTGCATATATGCTTCTTAGACTATATGGAAGCATATATATACAATGATTTCAACCGTCTACCTATTCCATTCATTGTTCTACTTGTCGAAATTTACAAATAATTTCCTTTAAAGGATTAACAATGGGGCTCGTTGTACACTTAAACTTGAAGAACAATAGATTGGCGAATTGTACTGTTTGGATGCTTTGCATATATGTTTCTTAGACTATATAGAAGCAATATATACAAAGATTTCAACCGTCTACCTGTTCCATTCATTGTTCTACTTGTCGAAAGTTACAAATAATTTCCGATAAAGGATTAACAATGGGGCTCATTGTTCACTTAAACTTGAAGAACAAAAAATTGGCGAATGGTACTGTTTGGATGCTTTGCATATATGTTTCTTAGACTATATAGAAGCAATATATACAAAGATTTCAACCGTCTACGTGTTCCAATCATTGTTCTACTTGTAGAAAGTTACAATTAATTTCCGTTAAAGGATTAACAATGGGGCTCGTAGTTCACTTAAACTTGAAGATCAAATAATTGGCGAATTGTACTGTTTGGACGCTTTGCATATATGTTTCTTAGACTATATAGAAGCAATATATACAAAGATTTCAACCGTCTACCTGTTCCATTCATTGTTCTACTTGTCGAAAGTTACAAATAATTTCCGTTAAGGGATTAACAATGGGGATCGTAGTTTACTTAAACTTGAAGAACAAGAAATTGGCGAATTGTACTGTTTGGATGCTTTGCATATATGTTTCTTAGACTATATAGAAGCAATATATACAAAGATTTCAACCGTCTACCTGTTCCATTCATTGTTCTACTTGTCGAAAGTTACAAATAATTTCCTTTAAAGGATTAACAATGGGGCTCGTTGTTCACTTAAACTTGAAGAACAATAAATTGGCGAATTGTACTGTTTGGATGCTTTGCATATATGTTTCGTAGGTTATATAGAAGCAATATATACAAAGATTTCAACCGTCTACCTGTTCGATTCATTGTTCTACTTGTCGAAAGTTACAAATAATTTCCGATAAAGGATTAACAATGGGGCTCATTGTTCACTTAAACTTGAAGGACAAAAGATTGGCGAATGGTACTGTTTGGATGCTTTGCGTACATGTTTCTTAGACTATATGGAAGCAATATATACAAGGATTTCAACCGTCTACCTGTTCCATTCATTGTTCTACTTGTCGAAAGTTACAAATAATTTCCGATAAAGGATTAACAATGGGGCTTATTGTTCACTTAAACTTGAAGAACAAAAAATTGGTGAATGGTACTGTTTGGATGCTTTGCATATATGTTTCTTACACTATATAGAAGCAATATATACAAAGATTTCAACCGTCTACGTGTTCCAATCATTGTTCTACTTGTAGAAAGTTACAATTAATTTCCGTTAAAGGATTAACAATGGGGCTCGTAGTTCACTAAACTTGAAGATCAAATAATTGGCGAATTGTACTGTTTGGACGCTTTGCATATATGTTTCTTAGACTATATAGAAGCAATATATACAAAGATTTCAACCGTCTACCTGTTCCATTCATTGTTCTACTTGTCGAAAGTTACAAATAATTTCCGTTAAGGGATTAACAATGGGGATCGTAGTTTACTTAAACTTGAAGATAAAGAAATTGGCGAATTGTACTGTTTGGATGCTTTGCATATATGTTTCTTAGACTATATAGAAGCAATATATACAAAGATTTCAACCGTCTACCTGTTCCATTCATTGTTCTACTTGTCGAAAATTACAAATAATTTCCGATAAAGGATTAACCATTGGGGCTCATTGTTCACTAAACTTGAAGAACAAAAAATTGTCGAATTGTACTGTTTGGATGCTTTGCATATATGTTTCTTAGACTATATAGACGCAATATATACAAGGATTTCAACCGTCTACCTGTTCCATTCATTGTTCTACTTGTCGAAAGTTACAAATAATTACCGATAAATGATTAACCATTGGGGCTCATTGTTCACTTAAACTTGAAGAACAAAAAATTGGCGAATTGTACTGTTTGGATGCTTTGCATATATGTTTTTTAGATTATATAGAAGCAATATATACAAAGATTTCAACCGTCTACCTGTTCGATTCATTGTTCTACTTGTCGAAAGTTACAAATAATTTCCGATAAAGGATTAACAATGGGTCTCATTGTTCACTTAAACTTGAAGAACAAACAATTGGCGAATGGTACTGTTTGGTTGCTTTGCATATATGTTTCTTAGACGATATGGAAGCAATATATACAAAGATTTCAACCGTCTACGTGTTCCAATCATTGTTCTACTTGTAGAAAGTTACAATTAATTTCCGTTAAAGGATTAACAATGGGGCTCGTAGTTCACTTAAACTTGAAGAACAAAAAATTGGCGAATTGTACTGTTTGGATCATTTGCATATATGTTTCTTAGATTATATAGAAGCAATATATACAAAGATTTCAACCGTCTACCTGTTCCATTCATTGTTCTACTTGTCGAAAATTACAAATAATTTCCGATAAAGTATTAACCATTGGGGCTCATTGTTCACTTAAACTTGAAGAACAAAAAATTAGCGAATGGTACTGTTTGGATGCTTTGCGTATATGTATCTTAGACTATATGGAAGCAATATATAAAAAGATTTCAACCGTCTACCTGTTCCATTCATTGTTCTACTTGTCGAAAATTACAAATAATTTCCGATAAAGGATTAACCATTGGGGTTCATTGTTCACTTAAACTTGAAAAACAAAAAATTGGCGAATTTTTCTGTTTGGATGCTTTGCATATATGCTTCTTAGACTATATGGAAGCATATATATACAATGATTTCAACCGTCTACCTATTCCATTCATTGTTCTACTTGTCGAAATTTACAAATAATTTCCGTTAAGGGATTAACAATGGGGATCGTAGTTTACTTAAACTTGAAGAACAAAAAAGTGGCGAATGGTACTGTTTGGATGCTTTGCATATATGTTTCTTAGACTATATAGAAGCAATATATACATTGATTTCAACCGTCTACCTGTTCCATTCATTGTTCTACTTGTCGCAAGTTATAAATAATTTCCGTTAAAGTATTAACAATGGGGCTCGTTGTACACTTAAACTTGAAGAACAATAAATTGGCGAATTGTACTGTTTGGACGCTTTGCATATATGTTTCTTAGACTATATAGAAGCAATATATACAAAGATTTCAACCGTCTACCTGTTCCATTCATTGTTCTACTTGTCGAAAGTTACAAATAATTTCCGTTAAGGGATTAACAATGGGGATCGTAGTTTACTTAAACTTGAAGAACAAGAAATTGGCGAATTGTACTGTTTGGATGCTTTGCATATATGTTTCTTAGACTATATAGAAGCAATATATACAAAGATTTCAACCGTCTACCTGTTCCATTCATTGTTCTACTTGTCGAAAGTTACAAATAATTTCCGATAAAGGATTAACCATTGGGGCTCATTGTTCACTTAAACTTGAGGAACAAAAAATTGGCGAATTGTACTGTTTGGATGCTTTGCATATATGTTTCTTAGACTATATAGAAGCAATATATACAAAGATTTCAAACGTCTACCTGTTCCATTCATTGTTCTACTTGTCGAAAGTTACAAATAATTTCCGATAAAGGATTAACAATGGGTCTCATTGTTCACTTAAACTTGAAGAACAAAAAATTGGCGAATGGTACTGTTTGGTTGCTTTGCATATATGTTTCTTAGACGATATGGAAGCAATATATACAAAGATTTCAACCGTCTACGTGTTCCAATCATTGTTCTACTTGTAGAAAGTTACAATTAATTTCCGTTAAAGGATTAACAATGGGGCTCGTAGTTCACTTAAACTTGAAGAACAAAAAATTGGCGAATTGTACTGTTTGGATGCTTTGCATATATGTTTCTTAGATTATATAGAAGCAATATATACAAAGATTTCAACCGTCTACCTGTTCCATTCATTGTTCTACTTGTCGAAAATTACAAATAATTTCCGATAAAGTATTAACCATTGGGGCTCATTGTTCACTTAAACTTGAAGAACAAAAAATTAGCGAATGGTACTGTTTGGATGCTTTGCGTATATGTATCTTAGACTATATGGAAGCAATATATAAAAAGATTTCAACCGTCTACCTGTTCCATTCATTGTTCTACTTGTCGAAAATTACAAATAATTTCCGATAAAGGATTAACCATTGGGGTTCATTGTTCACTTAAACTTGAAAAACAAAAAATTGGCGAATTTTTCTGTTTGGATGCTTTGCATATATGCTTCTTAGACTATATGGAAGCATATATATACAATGATTTCAACCGTCTACCTATTCCATTCATTGTTCTACTTGTCGAAATTTACAAATAATTTCCTTTAAAGGATTAACAATGGGGCTCGTTGTACACTTAAACTTGAAGAACAATAAATTGGCGAATTGTACTGTTTGGATGCTTTGCATATATGTTTCTTAGACTATATAGAAGCAATATATACGAAGATTTCAACCGTCTACCTGTTCCATTCATTGTTCTACTTGTCGAAAATTACAAATAATTTCCGATAAAGGATTAACCATTGGGGCTCATTGTTCACTAAACTTGAAGAACAAAAAATTGTCGAATTGTACTGTTTGGATGCTTTGCATATATGTTTCTTAGACTATATAGACGCAATATATACAAGGATTTCAACCGTCTACCTGTTCCATTCATTGTTCTACTTGTCGAAAGTTACAAATAATTACCGATAAATGATTAACCATTGGGGCTCATTGTTCACTTAAACTTGAAGAACAAAAAATTGGCGAATTGTACTGTTTGGATGCTTTGCATATATGTTTTTTAGATTATATAGAAGCAATATATACAAAGATTTCAACCGTCTACCTGTTCGATTCATTGTTCTACTTGTCGAAAGTCACAAATAATTTCCGATAAAGGATTAACCATTGGGGCTCATTGTTCACTTAAACTTGAGGAACAAAAAATTGGCGAATTGTACTGTTTGGATGCTTTGCATATATGTTTCTTAGACTATATAGAAGCAATATATACAAAGATTTCAACCGTCTACCTGTTCCATTCATTGTTCTACTTGTCGAAAGTTACAAATAATTTCCGATAAAGGATTAACAATGGGGCTCATTGTTCACTTAAACTTGAAGGACAAAAGATTGGCGAATGGTACTGTTTGGATGCTTTGCGTACATGTTTCTTAGACTATATGGAAGCAATATATACAAGGATTTCAACAGTCTACCTGTTCCATTCATTGTTCTACTTGTCGAAAGTTACAAATAATTTCCGATAAAGGATTAACAATGGGGCTCATTGTTCACTTAAACTTGAAGAACAAAAAATTGGCGAATGGTACTGTTCGGATGCTTTGCATAAAGGTTTCTTAGACTATATAGAAGCAATATATACAAATATTTCAACCGTCTACGTGTTCCAATCATTGTTCTACTTGTAGAAAGTTACAATTAATTTCCGTTAAAGGATTAACAATGGGGCTCGTAGTTCACTTAAACTTGAAGATCAAATAATTGGCGAATTGTACTGTTTGGACGCTTTGCATATATGTTTCTTAGACTATATAGAAGAAATATATACAAAGATTTCAACCGTCTACCTGTTCCATTCATTGTTCTACTTGTCGAAAGTTACAAATAATTTCCTTTAAAGGATTAACAATGGGGCTCGTTGTTCACTTAAACTTGAAGAACAATAAATTGGCGAATTGTACTGTTTGGATGCTTTGCATATATGTTTCGTAGGTTATATAGAAGCAATATGTACAATGATTTCAACCGTCTACCTGATCCATTCATTGTTCTACTTGTCGAAATTTACAAATAATTTCCTTTAAAGGATTAACAATGGGGCTCGTAGTTCACTTAAACTTGTAGAACAAAAAATTGGCGAATTGTGCTGTTTGGATGCTTTGCATATGTGTTTCTTAGACTATTTAGAAGCAATATATAGAAAGATTTCACCTGTCTACCTGTACTATTCATTGTTCTACTTCTCGCAAGTTACAAATAATTTCCGTTAAAGTATTAACAATGGGGCTCGTATTTCACTTAAACTTGAAGAACAAAAAATTGGCGATTGGTACTGTTTGGATGCTTTGCATATATGTTTCTTAGATTATATAGAAGCAATATATACAAAGATTTCAACCGTCTACCTGTTCCATTCATTGTTCTACTTGTCGAAAATTACAAATAATTTCCGATAAAGGATTAACCATTGGGGCTCATTGTTCACTTAAACTTGAAGAACAAAAAATTGGCGAATTGTACTGTTTGGATGCTTTGCATATATGTTTCTTAGACTATATGGAAGCAATATACACAAAGATTTCAACCGTCTACGTGTTCCAATCATTGTTCTACTTGTAGAAAGTTACAATTAATTTCCGTTAAAGGATTAACAATGGTGCTCATAGTTCACTTAAACTTGAAGAACAAAAAATTGGCGCAATTGTACTGTTTGGATGCTTTGCATATTTGTTTCGTAGACTATATAGAAGCAATATATACAATGATTTCAACCGTCTACATGATCCATTCATTGTTCTACTTGTCGAAATTTACAAATAATTTCCTTTAAAGGATTAACAATGGGGCTCGTAGTACCACTTAAACATGAAGATAAAATAATTGGCGAATTGTACTGTTTGGATGCTTTGTATATATGTTTCTTAGACTATTTAGAAGCAATAAATACAAAGATTTCAACTGTCTACCTGTTCCATTCATTGTTCTACTTGTCGAAAGTCACAAATAATTTCCGATAAAGGATTAACCATTGGGGCTCATTGTTCACTTAAACTTGAGGAACAAAAAATTGGCGAATTGTACTGTTTGGATGCTTTGCATATATGTTTCTTAGACTATATAGAAGCAATATATACAAAGATTTCAAACGTCTACCTGTTCCATTCATTGTTCTACTTGTCGAAAGTTACAAATAATTTCCGATAAAGGATTAACAATGGGTCTCATTGTTCACTTAAACTTGAAGAACAAAAAATTGGCGAATGGTACTGTTTGGTTGCTTTGCATATATGTTTCTTAGACGATATGGTAGCAATATATACAAAGATTTCAACCGTCTACGTGTTCCAATCATTGTTCTACTTGTAGAAAGTTACAATTAATTTCCGTTAAAGGATTAACAATGGGGCTCGTAGTTCACTTAAACTTGAAGAACAAAAAATTGGCGAATTGTACTGTTTGGATGCTTTGCATATATGTTTCTTAGATTATATAGAAGCAATATATACAAAGATTTCAACCGTCTACCTGTTCCATTCATTGTTCTACTTGTCGAAAATTACAAATAATTTCCGATAAAGTATTAACCATTGGGGCTCATTGTTCACTTAAACTTGAAGAACAAAAAATTAGCGAATGGTACTGTTTGGATGCTTTGCGTATATGTATCTTAGACTATATGGAAGCAATATATAAAAAGATTTCAACCGTCTACCTGTTCCATTCATTGTTCTACTTGTCGAAAATTACAAATAATTTCCGATAAAGGATTAACCATTGGGGTTCATTGTTCACTTAAACTTGAAAAACAAAAAATTGGCGAATTTTTCTGTTTGGATGCTTTGCATATATGCTTCTTAGACTATATGGAAGCATATATATACAATGATTTCAACCGTCTACCTATTCCATTCATTGTTCTACTTGTCGAAATTTACAAATAATTTCCTTTAAAGGATTAACAATGGGGCTCGTTGTACACTTAAACTTGAAGAACAATAGATTGGCGAATTGTACTGTTTGGATGCTTTGCATATATGTTTCTTAGACTATATAGAAGCAATATATACAAAGATTTCAACCGTCTACCTGTTCCATTCATTGTTCTACTTGTCGAAAGTTACAAATAATTTCCGATAAAGGATTAACAATGGGGCTCATTGTTCACTTAAACTTGAAGAACAAAAAATTGGCGAATGGTACTGTTTGGATGCTTTGCATATATGTTTCTTAGACTATATAGAAGCAATATATACAAAGATTTCAACCGTCTACGTGTTCCAATCATTGTTCTACTTGTAGAAAGTTACAATTAATTTCCGTTAAAGGATTAACAATGGGGCTCGTAGTTCACTTAAACTTGAAGATCAAATAATTGGCGAATTGTACTGTTTGGACGCTTTGCATATATGTTTCTTAGACTATATAGAAGCAATATATACAAAGATTTCAACCGTCTACCTGTTCCATTCATTGTTCTACTTGTCGAAAGTTACAAATAATTTCCGTTAAGGGATTAACAATGGGGATCGTAGTTTACTTAAACTTGAAGAACAAGAAATTGGCGAATTGTACTGTTTGGATGCTTTGCATATATGTTTCTTAGACTATATAGAAGCAATATATACAAAGATTTCAACCGTCTACCTGTTCCATTCATTGTTCTACTTGTCGAAAGTTACAAATAATTTCCTTTAAAGGATTAACAATGGGGCTCGTTGTTCACTTAAACTTGAAGAACAATAAATTGGCGAATTGTACTGTTTGGATGCTTTGCATATATGTTTCGTAGGTTATATAGAAGCAATATATACAAAGATTTCAACCGTCTACCTGTTCGATTCATTGTTCTACTTGTCGAAAGTTACAAATAATTTCCGATAAAGGATTAACAATGGGGCTCATTGTTCACTTAAACTTGAAGGACAAAAGATTGGCGAATGGTACTGTTTGGATGCTTTGCGTACATGTTTCTTAGACTATATGGAAGCAATATATACAAGGATTTCAACCGTCTACCTGTTCCATTCATTGTTCTACTTGTCGAAAGTTACAAATAATTTCCGATAAAGGATTAACAATGGGGCTCATTGTTCACTTAAACTTGAAGAACAAAAAATTGGTGAATGGTACTGTTTGGATGCTTTGCATATATGTTTCTTACACTATATAGAAGCAATATATACAAAGATTTCAACCGTCTACGTGTTCCAATCATTGTTCTACTTGTAGAAAGTTACAATTAATTTCCGTTAAAGGATTAACAATGGGTCTCATTGTTCACTTAAACTTGAAGAACAAACAATTGGCGAATGGTACTGTTTGGTTGCTTTGCATATATGTTTCTTAGACGATATGGAAGCAATATATACAAAGATTTCAACCGTCTACGTGTTCCAATCATTGTTCTACTTGTAGAAAGTTACAATTAATTTCCGTTAAAGGATTAACAATGGGGCTCGTAGTTCACTTAAACTTGAAGAACAAAAAATTGGCGAATTGTACTGTTTGGATCATTTGCATATATGTTTCTTAGATTATATAGAAGCAATATATACAAAGATTTCAACCGTCTACCTGTTCCATTCATTGTTCTACTTGTCGAAAATTACAAATAATTTCCGATAAAGTATTAACCATTGGGGCTCATTGTTCACTTAAACTTGAAGAACAAAAAATTAGCGAATGGTACTGTTTGGATGCTTTGCGTATATGTATCTTAGACTATATGGAAGCAATATATAAAAAGATTTCAACCGTCTACCTGTTCCATTCATTGTTCTACTTGTCGAAAATTACAAATAATTTCCGATAAAGGATTAACCATTGGGGTTCATTGTTCACTTAAACTTGAAAAACAAAAAATTGGCGAATTTTTCTGTTTGGATGCTTTGCATATATGCTTCTTAGACTATATGGAAGCATATATATACAATGATTTCAACCGTCTACCTATTCCATTCATTGTTCTACTTGTCGAAATTTACAAATAATTTCCGTTAAGGGATTAACAATGGGGATCGTAGTTTACTTAAACTTGAAGAACAAAAAAGTGGCGAATGGTACTGTTTGGATGCTTTGCATATATGTTTCTTAGACTATATAGAAGCAATATATACATTGATTTCAACCGTCTACCTGTTCCATTCATTGTTCTACTTGTCGCAAGTTATAAATAATTTCCGTTAAAGTATTAACAATGGGGCTCGTTGTACACTTAAACTTGAAGAACAATAAATTGGCGAATTGTACTGTTTGGACGCTTTGCATATATGTTTCTTAGACTATATAGAAGCAATATATACAAAGATTTCAACCGTCTACCTGTTCCATTCATTGTTCTACTTGTCGAAAGTTACAAATAATTTCCGTTAAGGGATTAACAATGGGGATCGTAGTTTACTTAAACTTGAAGAACAAGAAATTGGCGAATTGTACTGTTTGGATGCTTTGCATATATGTTTCTTAGACTATATAGAAGCAATATATACAAAGATTTCAACCGTCTACCTGTTCCATTCATTGTTCTACTTGTCGAAAGTTACAAATAATTTCCGATAAAGGATTAACCATTGGGGCTCATTGTTCACTTAAACTTGAGGAACAAAAAATTGGCGAATTGTACTGTTTGGATGCTTTGCATATATGTTTCTTAGACTATATAGAAGCAATATATACAAAGATTTCAAACGTCTACCTGTTCCATTCATTGTTCTACTTGTCGAAAGTTACAAATAATTTCCGATAAAGGATTAACAATGGGTCTCATTGTTCACTTAAACTTGAAGAACAAAAAATTGGCGAATGGTACTGTTTGGTTGCTTTGCATATATGTTTCTTAGACGATATGGAAGCAATATATACAAAGATTTCAACCGTCTACGTGTTCCAATCATTGTTCTACTTGTAGAAAGTTACAATTAATTTCCGTTAAAGGATTAACAATGGGGCTCGTAGTTCACTTAAACTTGAAGAACAAAAAATTGGCGAATTGTACTGTTTGGATGCTTTGCATATATGTTTCTTAGATTATATAGAAGCAATATATACAAAGATTTCAACCGTCTACCTGTTCCATTCATTGTTCTACTTGTCGAAAATTACAAATAATTTCCGATAAAGTATTAACCATTGGGGCTCATTGTTCACTTAAACTTGAAGAACAAAAAATTAGCGAATGGTACTGTTTGGATGCTTTGCGTATATGTATCTTAGACTATATGGAAGCAATATATAAAAAGATTTCAACCGTCTACCTGTTCCATTCATTGTTCTACTTGTCGAAAATTACAAATAATTTCCGATAAAGGATTAACCATTGGGGTTCATTGTTCACTTAAACTTGAAAAACAAAAAATTGGCGAATTTTTCTGTTTGGATGCTTTGCATATATGCTTCTTAGACTATATGGAAGCATATATATACAATGATTTCAACCGTCTACCTATTCCATTCATTGTTCTACTTGTCGAAATTTACAAATAATTTCCTTTAAAGGATTAACAATGGGGCTCGTTGTACACTTAAACTTGAAGAACAATAAATTGGCGAATTGTACTGTTTGGATGCTTTGCATATATGTTTCTTAGACTATATAGAAGCAATATATACAAAGATTTCAACCGTCTACCTGTTCCATTCATTGTTCTACTTGTCGAAAGTTACAAATAATTTCCGATAAAGGATTAACAATGGGGCTCATTGTTCACTTAAACTTGAAGAACAAAAAATTGGCGAATGGTACTGTTTGGATGCTTTGCATATATGTTTCTTAGACTATATAGAAGCAATATATACAAAGATTTCAACCGTCTACGTGTTCCAATCATTGTTCTACTTGTAGAAAGTTACAATTAATTTCCGTTAAAGGATTAACAATGGGGCTCGTAGTTCACTTAAACTTGAAGATCAAATAATTGGCGAATTGTACTGTTTGGACGCTTTGCATATATGTTTCTTAGACTATATAGAAGCAATATATACAAAGATTTCAACCGTCTACCTGTTCCATTCATTGTTCTACTTGTCGAAAGTTACAAATAATTTCCGTTAAGGGATTAACAATGGGGATCGTAGTTTACTTAAACTTGAAGAACAAGAAATTGGCGAATTGTACTGTTTGGATGCTTTGCATATATGTTTCTTAGACTATATAGAAGCAATATATACAAAGATTTCAACCGTCTACCTGTTCCATTCATTGTTCTACTTGTCGAAAGTTACAAATAATTTCCTTTAAAGGATTAACAATGGGGCTCGTTGTTCACTTAAACTTGAAGAACAATAAATTGGCGAATTGTACTGTTTGGATGCTTTGCATATATGTTTCGTAGGTTATATAGAAGCAATATATACAAAGATTTCAACCGTCTACCTGTTCGATTCATTGTTCTACTTGTCGAAAGTTACAAATAATTTCCGATAAAGGATTAACAATGGGGCTCATTGTTCACTTAAACTTGAAGGACAAAAGATTGGCGAATGGTACTGTTTGGATGCTTTGCGTACATGTTTCTTAGACTATATGGAAGCAATATATACAAGGATTTCAACCGTCTACCTGTTCCATTCATTGTTCTACTTGTCGAAAGTCACAAATAATTTCCGATAAAGGATTAACAATGGGGCTCATTGTTCACTTAAACTTGAAGAACAAAAAATTGGTGAATGGTACTGTTTGGATGCTTTGCATATATGTTTCTTACACTATATAGAAGCAATATATACAAAGATTTCAACCGTCTACGTGTTCCAATCATTGTTCTACTTGTAGAAAGTTACAATTAATTTCCGTTAAAGGATTAACAATGGGGCTCGTAGTTCACTTAAACTTGAAGATCAAAAAATTGGCGAATTGTACTGTTTGGACGCTTTGCATATATGTTTCTTGGACTATATAGAAGCAACATATACAATGATTTCAACAGTCTACCTGTTCCATTCATTGTTCTACTTGTCGAAATTTACAAATAATTTCCGATAAAGGATTAACAATGGGGCTCATTGTTCACTTAAACATGAAGAACAAAAAATTGGCGAATGGTACTGTTTGGATGCTTTGCATGTATGTTTCTTAGACTATATGGAAGCAATATATACAAAGATTTCAACCGTCTACGTGATCCAATCATTGTTCTACTTGTAGAAAGTTACAATTAATTTCCGTTAAAGGATTAACAATGGGGCTCGTAGTTCACTTAAACTTGAAGAACAAAAAATTGGCGAATTGTACTGTTTGGACGCTTTGCATATATGTTTCTTAAACTATATAGAAGCAATATATACAAAGATTTCAACCGTCTACCTGTTCCATTCATTGTTCTACTTGTCGAAAGTTACAAATAATTTCCGTTAAGGGATTAACAATGGGGATCGTAGTTTACTTAAACTTGAAGATAAAGAAATTGGCGAATTGTACTGTTTGGATGCTTTGCATATATGTTTCTTAGACTATATAGAAGCAATATATACAAAGATTTCAACCGTCTACCTGTTCCATTCATTGTTCTACTTGTCGAAAATTACAAATAATTTCCGATAAAGGATTAACCATTGGGGCTCATTGTTCACTAAACTTGAAGAACAAAAAATTGTCGAATTGTACTGTTTGGATGCTTTGCATATATGTTTCTTAGACTATATAGACGCAATATATACAAGGATTTCAACCGTCTACCTGTTCCATTCATTGTTCTACTTGTCGAAAGTTACAAATAATTACCGATAAATGATTAACCATTGGGGCTCATTGTTCACTTAAACTTGAAGAACAAAAAATTGGCGAATTGTACTGTTTGGATGCTTTGCATATATGTTTTTTAGATTATATAGAAGCAATATATACAAAGATTTCAACCGTCTACCTGTTCGATTCATTGTTCTACTTCTCGAAAGTTACAAATAATTTCCGATAAAGGATTAACAATGGGTCTCATTGTTCACTTAAACTTGAAGAACAAACAATTGGCGAATGGTACTGTTTGGTTGCTTTGCATATATGTTTCTTAGACGATATGGAAGCAATATATACAAAGATTTCAACCGTCTACGTGTTCCAATCATTGTTCTACTTGTAGAAAGTTACAATTAATTTCCGTTAAAGGATTAACCATTGGGGTTCATTGTTCACTTAAACTTGAAAAACAAAAAATTGGCGAATTTTTCTGTTTGGATGCTTTGCATATATGCTTCTTAGACTATATGGAAGCATATATATACAATGATTTCAACCGTCTACCTATTCCATTCATTGTTCTACTTGTCGAAATTTACAAATAATTTCCGTTAAGGGATTAACAATGGGGATCGTAGTTTACTTAAACTTGAAGAACAAAAAAGTGGCGAATGGTACTGTTTGGATGCTTTGCATATATGTTTCTTAGACTATATAGAAGCAATATATACATTGATTTCAACCGTCTACCTGTTCCATTCATTGTTCTACTTGTCGCAAGTTATAAATAATTTCCGTTAAAGTATTAACAATGGGGCTCGTTGTACACTTAAACTTGAAGAACAATAAATTGGCGAATTGTACTGTTTGGATGCTTTGCATATATGTTTCTTAGACTATATAGAAGCAATATATACAAAGATTTCAACCGTCTACCTGTTCCATTCATTGTTCTACTTGTCGAAAGTCACAAATAATTTCCGATAAAGGATTAACAATGGGGCTCATTGTTCACTTAAACTTGAAGAACAAAAAATTGGCGAATGGTACTGTTTGGATGCTTTGCATATATGTTTCTTAGACTATATAGAAGCAATATATACAAAGATTTCAACCGTCTACGTGTTCCAATCATTGTTCTACTTGTAGAAAGTTACAATTAATTTCCGTTAAAGGATTAACAATGGGGCTCGTAGTTCACTTAAACTTGAAGATCAAATAATTGGCGAATTGTACTGTTTGGACGCTTTGCATATATGTTTCTTAGACTATATAGAAGCAATATATACAAAGATTTCAACCGTCTACCTGCTCCATTCATTGTTCTACTTGTCGAAAGTTACAAATAATTTCCGTTAAGGGATTAACAATGGGGATCGTAGTTTACTTAAACTTGAAGAACAAGAAATTGGCGAATTGTACTGTTTGGATGCTTTGCATATATGTTTCTTAGACTATATAGAAGCAATATATACAAAGATTTCAACCGTCTACCTGTTCCATTCATTGTTCTACTTGTCGAAAGTTACAAATAATTTCCTTTAAACGATTAACAATGGGGCTCGTTGTTCACTTAAACTTGAAGAACAATAAATTGGCGAATTGTACTGTTTGGATGCTTTGCATATATGTTTCGTAGGTTATATAGAAGCAATATATACAAAGATTTCAACCGTCTACCTGTTCGATTCATTGTTCTACTTGTCGAAAGTTACAAATAATTTCCGATAAAGGATTAACAATGGGGCTCATTGTTCACTTAAACTTGAAGGACAAAAGATTGGCGAATGGTACTGTTTGGATGCTTTGCGTACATGTTTCTTAGACTATATGGAAGCAATATATACAAGGATTTCAACCGTCTACCTGTTCCATTCATTGTTCTACTTGTCGAAAGTTACAAATAATTTCCGATAAAGGATTAACAATGGGGCTCATTGTTCACTTAAACTTGAAGAACAAAAAATTGGTGAATGGTACTGTTTGGATGCTTTGCATATATGTTTCTTACACTATATAGAAGCAATATATACAAAGATTTCAACCGTCTACGTGTTCCAATCATTGTTCTACTTGTAGAAAGTTACAATTAATTTCCGTTAAAGGATTAACAATGGGGCTCATTGTTCACTTAAACTTGAAGAACAAAAAATTGGTGAATGGTACTGTTTGGATGCTTTGCATATATGTTTCTTACACTATATAGAAGCAATATATACAAAGATTTCAACCGTCTACGTGTTCCAATCATTGTTCTACTTGTAGAAAGTTACAATTAATTTCCGTTAAAGGATTAACAATGGGGCTCGTAGTTCACTTAAACTTGAAGATCAAATAATTGGCGAATTGTACTGTTTGGACGCTTTGCATATATGTTTCTTAGACTATATAGAAGCAATATATACAAAGATTTCAACCGTCTACCTGTTCCATTCATTGTTCTACTTGTCGAAAGTTACAAATAATTTCCGTTAAGGGATTAACAATGGGGATCGTAGTTTACTTAAACTTGAAGATAAAGAAAAAGGCGAATTGTACTGTTTGGATGCTTTGCATATATGTTTCTTAGACTATATAGAAGCAATATATACAAAGATTTCAACCGTCTACCTGTTCCATTCATTGTTCTACTTGTCGAAAATTACAAATAATTTCCGATAAAGGATTAACCATTGGGGCTCATTGTTCACTAAACTTGAAGAACAAAAAATTGTCGAATTGTACTGTTTGGATGCTTTGCATATATGTTTCTTAGACTATATAGACGCAATATATACAAGGATTTCAACCGTCTACCTGTTCCATTCATTGTTCTACTTGTCGAAAGTTACAAATAATTACCGATAAATGATTAACCATTGTGGCTCATTGTTCACTTAAACTTGAAGAACAAAAAATTGGCGAATTGTACTGTTTGGATGCTTTGCATATATGTTTTTTAGATTATATAGAAGCAATATATACAAAGATTTCAACCGTCTACCTGTTCGATTCATTGTTCTACTTGTCGAAAGTTGCAAATAATTTCCGATAAAGGATTAACCATTGGGGCTCATTGTTCACTAAACTTGAAGAACAAAAAATTGTCGAATTGTACTGTTTGGATGCTTTGCATATATGTTTCTTAGACTATATAGACGCAATATATACAAGGATTTCAACCGTCTACCTGTTCCATTCATTGTTCTACTTGTCGAAAGTTACAAATAATTACCGATAAATGATTAACCATTGGGGCTCATTGTTCACTTAAACTTGAAGAACAAAAAATTGGCGAATTGTACTGTTTGGATGCTTTGCATATATGTTTTTTAGATTATATAGAAGCAATATATACAAAGATTTCAACCGTCTACCTGTTCGATTCATTGTTCTACTTGTCGAAAGTTACAAATAATTTCCGATAAAGGATTAACAATGGGGCTCATTGTTCACTTAAACTTGAAGGACAAAAGATTGGCGAATGGTACTGTTTGGATGCTTTGCGTACATGTTTCTTAGACTATATGGAAGCAATATATACAAGGATTTCAACAGTCTACCTGTTCCATTCATTGTTCTACTTGTCGAAAGTTACAAATAATTTCCGATAAAGGATTAACAATGGGGCTCATTGTTCACTTAAACTTGAAGAACAAAAAATTGGCGAATGGTACTGTTTGGATGCTTTGCATAAAGGTTTCTTAGACTATATAGAAGCAATATATACAAATATTTCAACCGTCTACGTGTTCCAATCATTGTTCTACTTGTAGAAAGTTACAATTAATTTCCGTTAAAGGATTAACAATGGGGCTCGTAGTTCACTTAAACTTGAAGATCAAATAATTGGCGAATTGTACTGTTTGGACGCTTTGCATATATGTTTCTTAGACTATATAGAAGCAATATATACAAAGATTTCAACCGTCTACCTGTTCCATTCATTGTTCTACTTGTCGAAAGTTACAAATAATTTCCGTTAAGGGATTAACAATGGGGATCGTAGTTTACTTAAACTTGATGAACAAGAAATTGGCGAATTGTACTGTTTGGATGCTTTGCATATATGTTTCTTAGACTATATAGAAGCAATATATACAAAGATTTCAACCGTCTACCTGTTCCATTCATTGTTCTACTTGTCGAAAGTTACAAATAATTTCCTTTAAAGGATTAACAATGGGGCTCGTTGTTCACTTAAACTTGAAGAACAATAAATTGGCGAATTGTACTGTTTGGATGCTTTGCATATATGTTTCGTAGGTTATATAGAAGCAATATATACAAAGATTTCAACCGTCTACCTGTTCGATTCATTGTTCTACTTGTCGAAAGTTACAATTAATTTCCGTTAAAGGATTAACAATGGGGCTCGTAGTTCACTTAAACTTGAAGATCAAATAATTGGCGAATTGTACTGTTTGGACGCTTTGCATATATGTTTCTTAGACTATATAGAAGCAATATATACAAAGATTTCAACCGTCTACCTGTTCCATTCATTGTTCTACTTGTCGAAAGTTACAAATAATTTCCGTTAAGGGATTAACAATGGGGATCGTAGTTTACTTAAACTTGATGAACAAGAAATTGGCGAATTGTACTGTTTGGATGCTTTGCATATATGTTTCTTAGACTATATAGAAGCAATATATACAAAGATTTCAACCGTCTACCTGTTCCATTCATTGTTCTACTTGTCGAAAGTTACAAATAATTTCCTTTAAAGGATTAACAATGGGGCTCGTTGTTCACTTAAACTTGAAGAACAATAAATTGGCGAATTGTACTGTTTGGATGCTTTGCATATATGTTTCGTAGGTTATATAGAAGCAATATATACAAAGATTTCAACCGTCTACCTGTTCGATTCATTGTTCTACTTGTCGAAAGTTACAAATAATTTCCGATAAAGGATTAACAATGGGGCTCATTGTTCACTTAAACTTGAAGGACAAAAGATTGGCGAATGGTACTGTTTGGATGCTTTGCGTACATGTTTCTTAGACTATATGGAAGCAATATATACAAGGATTTCAACCGTCTACCTGTTCCATTCATTGTTCTACTTGTCGAAAGTTACAAATAATTTCCGATAAAGGATTAACAATGGGGCTCATTGTTCACTTAAACTTGAAGAACAAAAAATTGGCGAATGGTACTGTTTGGATGCTTTGCATATATGTTTCTTACACTATATAGAAGCAATATATACAAAGATTTCAACCGTCTACGTGTTCCAATCATTGTTCCACTTGTAGAAAGTTACAATTAATTTCCGTTAAAGGATTAACAATGGGGCTCGTAGTTCACTTAAACTTGAAGATCAAATAATTGGCGAATTGTACTGTTTGGACGCTTTGCATATATGTTTCTTAGACTATATAGAAGCAATATATACAAAGATTTCAACCGTCTACCTGTTCCATTCATTGTTCTACTTGTCGAAAGTTACAAATAATTTCCGTTAAGGGATTAACAATGGGGATCGTAGTTTACTTAAACTTGAAGATAAAGAAATTGGCGAATTGTACTGTTTGGATGCTTTGCATATATGTTTCTTAGACTATATAGAAGCAATATATACAAAGATTACAACCGTCTACCTGTTCCATTCATTGTTCTACTTGTCGAAAATTACAAATAATTTCCGATAAAGGATTAACCATTGGGGCTCATTGTTCACTAAACTTGAAGAACAAAAAATTGTCGAATTGTACTGTTTGGATGCTTTGCATATATGTTTCTTAGACTATATAGACGCAATATATACAAGGATTTCAACCGTCTACCTGTTCCATTCATTGTTCTACTTGTCGAAAGTTACAAATAATTACCGATAAATGATTAACCATTGGGGCTCATTGTTCACTTAAACTTGAAGAACAAAAAATTGGCGAATTGTACTGTTTGGATGCTTTGCATATATGTTTTTTAGATTATATAGAAGCAATATATACAAATATTTCAACCGTCTACCTGTTCCATTCATTGTTCTACTTGTCGAAATTTACAAATAATTTCCGATAAAGGATTAACAATGGGGCTCGTTGTTCACTTAAACTTGAAGAACAAAAAAGTGGCGAATGGTACTGTTTAGCTGCTTTGCATATATGATTCTTAGATTATATAGAAGCTATATATACAAAGATTTCAACCGTCTACCTGTTCCATTCATTGTTCTACTTGTCGAAAGTTACAAATAATTTCCGATAAAGGATTAACCATTGGGGCTCAATGTTCACTTAAACTTGAAGAACAAAAAATTGGCGAATGGTACTGTTTGAATGCTTTGCGTACATGTTTCTTAGACTATATGGAAGCAATATATACAAAGATTTCAACCGTCTACGTGTTCCAATCATTGTTCTACTTATCGAAATTTACAAATAAATTCCTTTAAAGGATTAACAATGGGGCTCGTTGTTAACTTAAACTTGAAGAACAATAAATTGGCGAATTGTACTGTTTGGATGCTTTGCATATATGTTTCTTAGACTATATGCAAGCAATATATACAAAGATTTCAACCGTCTACGTGTTCCAATCATTGTTCTACTTGTCGAAATTTACAAATAATTTCCGTTAAAGTATTAACAATGGGACTCTTAGTTCACTTAAACTTGAAGAACAAAAAATTGACTAATTGTACTGTTTGGATGCTTTGCATATATGTTTCTTAGGCTATATAGAAGCAATATATACAATGATTTCAACCGTCTAACTGTTCCAATCATTGTTCTACTTGTCGAAAATTACAAATAATTTCCGATAAAGGATTAACCATTGGGGCTCATTGTTCACTTAAACTTGAAGAACAAAAAATTGGCGAATGGTACTGTTTGGATGCTTTGCGAACATGTTTCTTAGACTATATGGAAGCAATATATACAAAGATTTCTACCTTCTACGTGTTCCAATCATTGTTCTACTTGTAGAAAGTTACAAATAATTTCCATTTCATGATTATCAATGGGGCTCGCTGTTCACTTAAACTTGAAGATCAAAAAATTGGCGAATTGTACTGTTTGGATGCTTTGCATATATGTTTCTTAGATTATATAGTAGCAATATATACAAATATTTCAACCGTCTACCTGTTCCATTCATTGTTCTACTTGTCGAAATTTACAAATAATTTCCGATAAAGGATTAACAATGGGGCTCGTTGTTCACTTAAACTTGAAGAACAATAAATTGGCGAATTGTACTGTTTGGATGCTTTGCATATATGTTTCTTAGACTATATGCAAGCAATATATACAAAGATTTCAACCGTCTACGTGTTCCAATCATTGTTCTACTTGTCGAAATTTACAAATAATTTCCGTTAAGGGATTAACAATGGGGCTCGTAGTTCACTTAAACTTGAAGAACAAGAAATTGGCGAATTGTACTGTTTGGATGCTTTGCATATATGTTTCTTAGACTATATAGAAGCAATATATACAATGATTTCAACCGTCTACCTATTCCATTCATTGTTCAACTTGTCGAAAATTACAAATAATTTCCGATAAAGTATTAACCATTGGGGCTCATTGTTCACTTAAACTTGAAGAACAAAAAATTGGCGAATGGTACTGTTTGGATGCTTTGCGTACATGTTTCTTAGACTATATGGAAGCAATATATACAAAGATTTCAACCATCTACATGATCCATTCATTGTTCTACTTGTCGAAATTTACAAATAATTTCAGTTAAGGGATTAACAATGGGGCTCGTAGTTCACTTAAACTTGAAGAACAAGAAACTGGCGAATTGTACTGTTTGGATGATTTGCATATATGTTTCTTAGACTATATAGAAGCAATATATACAATGATTTCAACCGTCTACCTATTCCATTCATTGTTCTACTTGTCGAAAATTACAAATAATTTCCGATAAAGGATTAACCATTGGGGCTCATTGTTCACTAAACTTGAAGAACAAAAAATTGGCGAATGGTACTGTCTGGATGCTTTGCATATATGTTTCTTAGACTATATTGAAGTAATATATAGATAGATTTCACCCGTCTACCTGTACTATTCATTATTCTACTTGTCGAAAGTTACAAATAATTTCCGATAAAGGATTAACCATTGGGGCTCATTGTTCATTTAAACTTGAAGACCAAAAAATTGGCGAATGGTACTGTTTGGATGCTTTGCATATAGGTTTCTTAGACTATATAGAAGCAACATATACAAAGATTTCAACCGTCTACCTGTTCTATTCGTTGTTCTTCTTGTCGAAATTTACAAATAATTTCCTTTAAAGGATTAACAATGGGGCTCATTGTTCACTTAAACTTGAAGAACAAAAAATTGGCGAATGGTACTGTTTGGATAATTTGCATATATGCTTCTTAGACTATATAGAAGCAATATATACAAAGATTTCAACCGTCTACCTGTTCCATTCAATGTTCTACTTGTCGAAAGTTACAAATAATTTCCTTTAAAGGATTAACAATGGGGCTCATTGTTCACTTAAACTTGAAGATGAAATAATTGGCGAATTGTACTGTTTGGATGCTTTGCATATATGTTTCTTAGATTATATAGAAGCAATATATACAAAGATTTCAACCGTCTACCTGTTCCATTCATTGTTCTACTTGTCGAAAATTACAAATAATATCCTTTAAAGGATTAACAATGGGGCTCGTTGTTCACTTAAACTTGAAGAACAAAAAATTGGCGAATTGTACTGTTTGGATGCTTTGCATATATGTTTCTTAGACTATATAGAAGCAATATATACATTGATTTCAACCGTCTACCTGTTCCATTCATTGTTCTACTTGTCGAAATTTACAAATAATTTCCGATAAAGGATTAACCATTGGGGCTCATTGTTCACTTAAACTTGAAGAACAAAAAATTGGCGAATTGTACTGCTTCGATGATTTGCATATATGTTTCTTATACTATATAAAAGCAATATATACAAAGATTTCAACCGTCTACCTGTTCCATTCAATGTTCTACTTGTGGAAAGTTACAAATAATTTCCGATAAAGGATTAACAATGGGGCTCATTGTTCACTTAAACTTGAAGAACAAAAAATTGGCGAATGGTACTATTTGGATGCTTTGCATATATGTTTCTTAGACTATATGGAAGCAATATATACAAAGATGTCAACCGTCTGTTTGTTCCAATCATTGTTCTATTTGTAGAAAGTTACAATTAATTTCCGTTAAAGGATTAACAATGGGGCTCGTAGTTCACTTAAACTTGAAGACCAAAAAATTGGCGAATGGTAATGTTTGGATGCTTTGCGTACATGTTTCTTAGACTATATGGAAGCAATATATACAAATATTTCAACCGTCTACCTGTTGCATTCATTGTTCTACTTGTCAAAAATTACAAATAATTTTCGATAAAGGATTAACCATTGGGGCTCATTGTTCACTTAAACTTGAAGAACAAAAAATTGGCGAATGGTACTGTTTGGATGCTTTGCGTACATGTTTCTTAAACTATATGGAAGCAATATATACAAAGATTTTAACCTTCTACGTGTTCCAATCTTTGTTCTACTTGTAGAAAGTTACAATTAATTTCCGTTAAAGGATTAACAATGGGGCTCGTAGTTCACTTAAACTTGAAGAACAAAAAATTGGCGAATTGTACTGTTTGGATGCTTTGCATATATGTTTCGTAGATTATATAGAAGCAATATATACAATGATTTCAAACGTCTACCTGATCCATTCATTGTTCTACTTGTCGAAATTTACAAATAATTTCCTTTAAAGGATTAACAATGGGGCTCATTGTTCACTTAAACATGAAGAACAAAAAATTGGCGAATGGTACTGTTTGGATGCTTTGCATGTATGTTTCTTAGACTATATGGAAGCAATATATACAAAGATTTCAACCGTCTACGTGATCCAATCATTGTTCTACTTGTAGAAAGTTACAATTAATTTCCGTTAGAGTATTAACAATGGGGCTCGTAGTTCACTTAAACTTGAAGATGAAATAATTGGCGAATTGTATTGTTTGGATGCTTTGCATATATGTTTCTTAGATTATATAGAAGCAATATATACAAAGATTTCAACCGTCTACCTGTTCCATTCATTGTTCTACTTGTCGAAAGTTACAAATAATTTCCGATAAAGGATTAACCATGGGGCTCATTGTTCACTTAAACTTGAAGATCAATAAATTGGCGAATTGTACTGTTTGGTTGCTTTGCATATATGTTTCTTAGACTATATAGAAGCAATATATACAAAGATTTCAACCGTCTACCTATTCCATTCATTGTTCTACTTGTCGAAAGTTACAAATAATTTCCGATAAAGGATTAACAATGGGGCTCATTGTTCACTTAAACTTGAAGATCAAAAAATTGGCGAATGTTACTGGTTAGATGCTTTGCATATAGGTTTCTTAGTCTATATAGAAGCAATATATAAAAAGATTTCAACCGTCTACCAGTTACATTCATTGTTCTACTTGTCGAAATTTACAAATAATTTCCTTTAAAGGATTAACAATGGGGCTCATTGTTCACTCAAACTTGAAGAACAAAAAATTGGCGAATGGTACTGTTTGGATGCTATGCATATATGTTTCTTAGACTATATAGAAGTAATATATACAAAGATTTCACCCGCCTACCTGTTCAATTCATTGTTCTACTTGTCGAAAGTTACAAATAATTTCCGATAAAGAATTAACCATTGGGGCTCATTGTTCCCTTAAACTTGAAGAACAAAAAATTGGCGAATTGTACTGTTTGGATGCTTTGCATATATGTTTCTTTGACTATATAGAAGCAATATATACAAAGATTTCACCCGCCTACCTGTTCCATTCATTGTTCTACTTGTCGAAATTTACAAATAATTTCCTTTAAAGGATTAACAATGGGGCTCGTAGTTCACTTAAACTTGAGGAACAAAAAATTGGCGAATTGTACTGTTTGGATGCTTTGCATATATGTTTCTTAGACTATATAGAAGCAATATATACTAAGATTTCAACCGTCTACCTGTTCCATTCATTGTTCTACTTGTCGAAAGTTACAAATAATTTCCGATAAAGGATTAACAATGGGGCTCATTGTTCACTTAAACTTGAAGAACAAAAAATTGGCGAATGGTACTGTTTGGATGATTTGCATATATGTTTCTTAGACTATATAGAAGCAATATATACAATGATTTCAACCGTCTACCTGTTCCATTCATTGTTCTACTTGTCGAAAGTTACAAATAATTTCCGTTAGAGGATTAACAATGGGGCTCGTAGTTCACTTAAAATTGAAGATGAAATAATTGGCGAATTGTACTGTTGGATGCTTTGCATATATGTTTCTTAGATTATATAGAAGCAATATATACAAAGATTTCAACCGTCTACCTGTTCCATTCATTGTTCTACTTGTCGAAAGTTACAAATAATTTCCGATAAAGGATTAACAATGGGGCTCATTGTTCACTTAAACTTGAAGAACAAAAATTGGCGAATTGTACTGATTGGATGCTTTGCATATATGTTTCTGAGACTATATAGAAGCAATATATACAATGATTTCAACCGACTACCTGTTCCATTCATTGTTCTACTTGTAGAAAGTTACAAACAATTTCCATTTCATGATTATCAATGGGGTTCGTTGTTCACTTAAACTTGAAGAACAAAAAATTGGCGAATGTTACTGTTTAGATGCTTTGCATATATGTTTCTTAGACTATATAGAAGCAATATATACAATGATTTCAACCGTCTACCTGTTCCATTCATTGTTCTACTTGTCGAAAGTTACAAATAATTTCCGTTAAAGGATTAACAATGGGGCTCGTAATTCACTTAAACTTGAAGAACAAAAAATTGGCGATTGGTACTGTTCGGATGCTTTGCATATATGTTTCTTAGACTATATAGAAGCAATATATACAAAGATTTCAACCGTCTACCTGTTCCATTCATTGTTCTACTTGTCGAAATTTACAAATAATTTCCTTTAAAGTATTAACAATGGGGCTCGTAGTTCACTTAAACTTGAAGATCAAAAAATTGGCGAATTGTACTGTTTGGATGCTTTGCATATATGTTCCTTAGACTATATAGAAGCAACATATACAAAGATTTCAACTGTCTACGTGTTCCAATCATTGTTCTACTTGTCGAAATTTACAAATAATTTCCTTTAAAGCATTAACAATGGGGCTCGTAGTTCACTTAAACTTGAAGAACAATAAATTGGCGAATGGAACTGTTTGGATGCTTGCATATATGTTTCTTAGACTATATTGAAGTAATATATACAAAGATTTCAACCGACTACCTGTTCCATTCATTGTTCTACTTGTCGCAAGTTACAAATAATTTCCGTTAAAGTATTAACAATGGGGCTCGTAGTTCACTTAAACTTGAAGATGAAATAATTGGCGAATTGTACTGTTTGGATGGTTTGCATATATGTTTCTTAGACTATATAGAAGCAATATATACAATGATTTCAACCGTCTACCTGATCCATTCATTGTTCTACTTGTGGAAATTTACAAATGATTTCCTTTAAAGGATTAACAATGGGGCTCGTAGTTCACTTAAACTTGAAGAACAAAAAATTGGCGAATGGTACTGTTTGGATGCTTTGCATATATGTTTCTTAGACTATATAGAAGCAATATATACATTAATTTCAACCGTCTAACTGTTCCATTCATTGTTCTACTTGTCGAAAGTTACAAATAATTTCCGATAAAGGATTAACAATGGGGCTCATTGTTCACTTAAACTTGAAGAACAATAAATTGGCGAATGGTACTGTTTGGATGCTTTGCATATATGTTCCTTAGACTATATGGAAGCAATATATACAAAGATTTCAACCGTCTACATGTTCCAATCATTGTTCTACATGTCGAAAGTTACAAATAATTTCCGTTTCATGATTATCAATGGGGCTCGTAATTCACTTAAACTTGAAGAACAAGAAATTGGCGATTGGTACTGTTTGGATGCTTTGCATATATGTTTCTTAGACTATATACAAGTAATATATACAAAGATTTCAACCGTCTACCTGTTACATTCATTGTTCTACTTGTCGAAAGTTACAAATAATTTCCGATAAAGGATTAACAGTGGGGCTCGTTGTTCACTTAAACTTGAAGAACAATAAATTGGCGAATGGTACTGTTTGGATGCTTGCATATATGTTTCTTAGACTATATTGAAGTAATATATACAAAGATTTCAACCGACTACCTGTTCCACTCATTGTTCTACTTGTCGCAAGTTACAAATAATTTCCGTTAAAGTATTAACAATGGGGCTCGTAATTCACTTAAACTTGAAGGTGAAATAATTGGCGAATTGTACTGTTTGGATGCTTTGCATATATGTTTCTTAGACTATATAGAAGCAATATATACAAAGATTTCAACCGTCTACCTGTTCTATTCATTGTTCTTCTTGTCGAAAGTTACAAATAATTTCCGTTTCATGATTATCAATGGGCCTCGTTGTTCACTTAAACTTGAAGAACAAAAAATTGGCGACTGGTACTGTTTGGATGCTTTGCATATATGTTTCTTAGACTATATAGAAGCAATATATAAAAAGATTTCAACCGTCTACCAGTTCCATCCATTGTTCTACTTGCCGAAAGTTACAAATAATTTCCTTTAAAGGATTAACAATGGGGCTCATTGTTCCCTTAAACTTGAAGAACAAAAAATTGGCGAATGGTACTGTTTGGATGCTTTGCATATATGTTTCTTAGACTATATAGAAGCAATATATACATTGCTTTCAACCGTCTACCTGATCCACTCATTTTTCTACTTGTCGCAAGTTACAAATAATTTCCGTTAGAGTATTAACAATGGGGCTCGTAGTTCACTTAAACTTGAAGATGAAATAATTGGCGAATTGTATTGTTTGGATGCTTTGCATATATGTTTCTTAGATTATATAGAAGCAATATATACAAAGATTTCAACCGTCTACCTGTTCCATTCATTGTTCTACTTGTCGAAAGTTACAAATAATTTCCGATAAAGGATTAACCATGGGGCTCATTGTTCACTTAAACTTGAAGATCAATAAATTGGCGAATTGTACTGTTTGGATGATTTGCATATATGTTTCTTAGACTATATAGAAGCAATATATACAATGATTTCAACCGTCTACCTGTTCCATTCATTGTTCTACTTGTCGAAAGTTACAAATAATTTCCTTTAAAGGATTAACAATGGGGCTCGTAGTTCACTTAAACTTGAGGAACAAAAAATTGGCGAATTGTACTGTTTGGATGCTTTGCATATATGTTTCTTAGACTATATAGAAGCAATATATACTAAGATTTCAACCGTCTACCTGTTCCATTCATTGTTCTACTTGTCGAAAGTTACAAATAATTTCCGATTAAGGATTAACAATGGGGCTCATTGTTCACTTAAACTTGAAGAACAAAAAATTGGCGAATGGTACTGTTTGGATGATTTGCATATATGTTTCTTAGACTATATAGAAGCAATATATACAATGATTTCAACCGTCTACCTGTTCCATTCATTGTTCTACTTGTCGAAAGTTACAAATAATTTCCGTTAGAGGATTAACAATGGGGCTCGTAGTTCACTTAAAATTGAAGATGAAATAATTGGCGAATTGTACTGTTGGATGCTTTGCATATATGTTTCTTAGATTATATAGAAGCAATATATACAAAGATTTCAACCGTCTACCTGTTCCATTCATTGTTCTACTTGTCGAAAGTTACAAATAATTTCCGATAAAGGATTAACAATGGGGCTCATTGTTCACTTAAACTTGAAGAACAAAAATTGGCGAATTGTACTGTTTGGATGCTTTGCATATATGTTTCTTAGACTACATAGAAGCAATATATACAATGATTTCAACCGTCTACCTGTTCCATTCATTGTTCTACTTGTCGAAAGTTACAAATAATTTCCGTTAAAGGATTAACAATGGGGCTCGTAATTCACTTAAACTTGAAGAACAAAAAATTGGCGATTGGTACTGTTTGGATGCTTTGCATATATGTTTCTTAGACTATATACAAGTAATATATACAAAGATTTCAACCGTCTACCTGTTACATTCATTGTTCTACTTGTCGAAAGTTACAAATAATTTCCGATAAAGGATTAACAATGGGGCTCGTTGTTCACTTAAACTTGAAGAATAATAAATTGGCGAATGGTACTGTTTGGATGATTTGCATATATGCTTCTTAGACTATATAGAAGTAATATATACAAAGATTTCACCCGCCTACCTGTTCCATTCATTGTTCTACTTGTCGAAAGTTACAAATAATTTCCGATAAAGGATTAACCATTGGGGCTCATTGTTCTCTTAAACTTGAAGAACAAAAAATTGGCGAATTGTACTGTTTGGATGCTTTGCATATATGTTTCTTTGACTATATAGAAGCAATATATACAAAGATTTCAACCGTCTACGTGTTCCAATCATTGTTCTACTTGTCGAAATTTAGAAATAATTTCCTTTAAAGGATTAACAATGGGGCTCTTTGTTCACTTAAACTTGAAGATCAAAAAATTGGCGAATTGTACTGTTTGAATGCTTTGCATATATGTTTCTTAGACTATATAGAAGCAACATATACAAAGATTTCAACCGTCTACGTGTTCCAATCAATGTTCTACTTGTCGAAATTTACGAATAATTTCCTTTAAAGCATTAACAATGGGGCTCGTAGTTCACTTAAACTTGAAGAACAAAAAATTGGCGAATGGTACTGTTTGGATGCTTTGCATATATGTTTCTTAGACTATATAGAAGCAATATATACAAAGATTTCAACCGTCGACCTGTTCCATTCATTGTTCTACTTGTCGAAAGTTACAAATAATTTCCGATAAAGGATTAACAATGGGGCTCATTGTTCACTTAAACTTGAAGAACAAAAAATTGGCGAATGGTACTGTTTGGATGATTTGCATATATGTTTCTTAGACTATATAGAAGCAATATATACAAAGATTTCAACTGTCTACGTGTTCCAATCATTGTTCTACTTGTCGAAATTTACAAATAATTTCCTTTAAAGCATTAACAATGGGGCTCGTAGTTCACTTAAACTTGAAGAACAAAAAATTGGCGAATGGTACTGTTTGGATGCTTTGCATATATGTTTCTTAGACTATATTGAAGTAATATATACAAAGATTTCAACCGACTACCTGTTCCACTCATTGTTCTACTTGTCACAAGTTACAAATAATTTCCGTTAAAGTATTAACAATGGGGCTCTTTGTTCACTTAAACTTGAAGATCAAACAATTGGCGAATTGTACTGTTTGAATGCTTTGCATATATGTTTCTTAGACTATATAGAAGCAACATATACAAAGATTTCAACCGTCTACGTGTTCCAATCAATGTTCTACTTGTCGAAATTTACGAATAATTTCCTTTAAAGCATTAACAATGGGTCTCGTAGTTCACTTAAACTTGAAGAACAAAAAATTGGCGAATGGTACTGTTTGGATGCTTTGCATATATGTTTCTTAGACTATATAGAAGCAATATATACAAAGATTTCAACCGTCTACCTGTTCCATTCATTGTTCTACTTGTCGAAAGTTACAAATAATTTCCGATAAAGGATTAACAATGGGGCTCATTGTTCACTTAAACTTGAAGAACAAAAAATTGGCGAATGGTACTGTTTGGATGCTTTGCATATATGTTTCTTAGACTATATAGAAGCAATATATACAATGATTTCAACCGTCTACCTGATCCATTCATTGTTCTACTTGTGGAAATTTACAAATGATTTCCTTTAAAGGATTAACAATGGGGCTCGTAGTTCACTTCAACTTGAAGAACAAAAAAATGGCGAATTGTGCTGTTTGGATGCTTTGCATATGTGTTTCTTAGACTATTTAGAAGCAATATGTAGAAAGATTTCACCCGTCTACCTGTACTATTCATTGTTCTACTTGTAGAAAGTTACAAATAATTTCCATTTCATGATTATCAATGGGGTTCGTTGTTCACTTAAACTTGAAGAACAAAAAATTGGCGAATGTTACTGTTTAGATGCTTTGCATATAGGTTTCTTAGACTATATGGAAGCAATATATACAAAGAATTCAACCGTCTTAGTGTTTCAATCATTGTTCTACTTGTTGAAACTTACAAATAATTTCCTTTAAAGGATTAACAATGGGTCTTGTTGTTCACTTAAACTTGAAGAACAATAAATTGGCGAATGTTACTCTTTAGATGCTTTGCATATATGTTTCTTAGACTATATAGAAGCAATATATACAATGATTTCAACCGTCTACCTGATCCATTCATTGTTCTACTTGTGGAAATTTACAAATGATTTCCTTTAAAGGATTAACAATGGGGCTCGTAGTTCACTTAAACTTGAAGAGCAAAAAATTGGCGAATTGTACTGTTTGGACGCTTTGCATATATGTTTCTTGGACTATATAGAAGCAACATATACAATGATTTCAACAGTCTACCTGTTCCATTCATTGTTCTACTTGTCGAAATTTACAAATAATTTCCGATAAAGGATTAACAATGGGGCTCATTGTTCACTTAAACATGAAGAACAAAAAATTGGCGAATGGTACTGTTTGGATGCTTTGCATGTATGTTTCTTAGACTATATGGAAGCAATATATACAAAGATTTCAACCGTCTACGTGATCCAATCATTGTTCTACTTGTAGAAAGTTACAATTAATTTCCGTTAAAGGATTAACAATGGGGCTCGTAGTTCACTTAAACTTGAAGAACAAAAAATTGGCGAATTGTACTGTTTGGAGGCTTTGCATATATGTTTCGTAGACTATATAGAAGCAATATATACATTGATTTCAACCGTCTACCTGTTCCATTCATTGTTCTACTTGTCGAAATTTACAAATAATTTCCGATAAAGGATTAACCATTGGGGCTCATTGTTCACTTAAACTTGAAGAACAAAAAATTGGCGAATTGTACTGCTTCGATGATTTGCATATATGTTTCTTATACTATATAAAAGCAATATATACAAAGATTTCAACCGTCTACCTGTTCCATTCAATGTTCTACTTGTGGAAAGTTACAAATAATTTCCGATAAAGGATTAACAATGGGGCTCATTGTTCACTTAAACTTGAAGAACAAAAAATTGGCGAATGGTACTATTTGGATGCTTTGCATATATGTTTCTTAGACTATATGGAAGCAATATATACAAAGATGTCAACCGTCTGTGTGTTCCAATCATTGTTCTATTTGTAGAAAGTTACAATTAATTTCCGTTAAAGGATTAACAATGGGGCTCGTAGTTCACTTAAACTTGAAGACCAAAAAATTGGCGAATGGTAATGTTTGGATGCTTTGCGTACATGTTTCTTAGACTATATGGAAGCAATATATACAAATATTTCAACCGTCTACCTGTTGCATTCATTGTTCTACTTGTCAAAAATTACAAATAATTTTCGATAAAGGATTAACCATTGGGGCTCATTGTTCACTTAAACTTGAAGAACAAAAAATTGGCGAATGGTACTGTTTGGATGCTTTGCGTACATGTTTCTTAAACTATATGGAAGCAATATATACAAAGATTTTAACCTTCTACGTGTTCCAATCTTTGTTCTACTTGTAGAAAGTTACAATTAATTTCCGTTAAAGGATTAACAATGGGGCTCGTAGTTCACTTAAACTTGAAGAACAAAAAATTGGCGAATTGTACTGTTTGGATGCTTTGCATATATGTTTCGTAGATTATATAGAAGCAATATATACAATGATTTCAAACGTCTACCTGATCCATTCATTGTTCTACTTGTCGAAATTTACAAATAATTTCCTTTAAAGGATTAACAATGGGGCTCATTGTTCACTTAAACATGAAGAACAAAAAATTGGCGAATGGTACTGTTTGGATGCTTTGCATGTATGTTTCTTAGACTATATGGAAGCAATATATACAAAGATTTCAACCGTCTACGTGATCCAATCATTGTTCTACTTGTAGAAAGTTACAATTAATTTCCGTTAGAGTATTAACAATGGGGCTCGTAGTTCACTTAAACTTGAAGATGAAATAATTGGCGAATTGTATTGTTTGGATGCTTTGCATATATGTTTCTTAGATTATATAGAAGCAATATATACAAAGATTTCAACCGTCTACCTGTTCCATTCATTGTTCTACTTGTCGAAAGTTACAAATAATTTCCGATAAAGGATTAACCATGGGGCTCATTGTTCACTTAAACTTGAAGATCAATAAATTGGCGAATTGTACTGTTTGGTTGCTTTGCATATATGTTTCTTAGACTATATAGAAGCAATATATACAAAGATTTCAACCGTCTACCTATTCCATTCATTGTTCTACTTGTCGAAAGTTACAAATAATTTC
Source organism: Cerceris ruficornis (assembly GCA_963989415.1). Taxonomy (NCBI): domain Eukaryota; kingdom Metazoa; phylum Arthropoda; class Insecta; order Hymenoptera; family Crabronidae; genus Cerceris; species Cerceris ruficornis. Next base: position 647,667 of record CAXDIW010000516.1, read on the forward strand.
CGATAAAGGATTAACAATGGGGCTCATTGTTCACTTAAACTTGAAGATCAAAAAATTGGCGAATGTTACTGGTTAGATGCTTTGCATATAGGTTTCTTAGTCTATATAGAAGCAATATATAAAAAGATTTCAACCGTCTACCAGTTACATTCATTGTTCTACTTGTCGAAATTTACAAATAATTTCCTTTAAAGGATTAACAATGGGGCTCATTGTTCCCTCAAACTTGAAGAACAAAAAATTGGCGAATGGTACTGTTTGGATGCTATGCATATATGTTTCTTAGACTATATAGAAGTAATATATACAAAGATTTCACCCGCCTACCTGTTCAATTCATTGTTCTACTTGTCGAAAGTTACAAATAATTTCCGATAAAGAATTAACCATTGGGGCTCATTGTTCCCTTAAACTTGAAGAACAAAAAATTGGCGAATTGTACTGTTTGGATGCTTTGCATATATGTTTCTTTGACTATATAGAAGCAATATATACAAAGATTTCACCCGCCTACCTGTTCCATTCATTGTTCTACTTGTCGAAATTTACAAATAATTTCCTTTAAAGGATTAACAATGGGGCTCGTAGTTCACTTAAACTTGAGGAACAAAAAATTGGCGAATTGTACTGTTTGGATGCTTTGCATATATGTTTCTTAGACTATATAGAAGCAATATATACTAAGATTTCAACCGTCTACCTGTTCCATTCATTGTTCTACTTGTCGAAAGTTACAAATAATTTCCGATAAAGGATTAACAATGGGGCTCATTGTTCACTTAAACTTGAAGAACAAAAAATTGGCGAATGGTACTGTTTGGATGATTTGCATATATGTTTCTTAGACTATATAGAAGCAATATATAAAAAGATTTCAACCGTCTACCAGTTCCATCCATTGTTCTACTTGCCGAAAGTTACAAATAATTTCCTTTAAAGGATTAACAATGGGGCTCGTAGTTCACTTAAACTTGAAGAGCAAAAAATTGGCGAATTGTACTGTTTGGACGCTTTGCATATATGTTTCTTGGACTATATAGAAGCAACATATACAATGATTTCAACAGTCTACCTGTTCCATTCATTGTTCTACTTGTCGAAATTTACAAATAATTTCCGATAAAGGATTAACAATGGGGCTCATTGTTCACTTAAACATGAAGAACAAAAAATTGGCGAATGGTACTGTTTGGATGCTTTGCATGTATGTTTCTTAGACTATATGGAAGCAATATATACAAAGATTTCAACCGTCTACGTGATCCAATCATTGTTCTACTTGTAGAAAGTTACAATTAATTTCCGTTAAAGGATTAACAATGGGGCTCGTAGTTCACTTAAACTTGAAGAACAAAAAATTGGCGAATTGTACTGTTTGGAGGCTTTGCATATATGTTTCGTAGACTATATAGAAGCAATATATACATTGATTTCAACCGTCTACCTGTTCCATTCATTGTTCTACTTGTCGAAATTTACAAATAATTTCCGATAAAGGATTAACCATTGGGGCTCATTGTTCACTTAAACTTGAAGAACAAAAAATTGGCGAATTGTACTGCTTCGATGATTTGCATATATGTTTCTTATACTATATAAAAGCAATATATACAAAGATTTCAACCGTCTACCTGTTCCATTCAATGTTCTACTTGTGGAAAGTTACAAATAATTTCCGATAAAGGATTAACAATGGGGCTCATTGTTCACTTAAACTTGAAGAACAAAAAATTGGCGAATGGTACTATTTGGATGCTTTGCATATATGTTTCTTAGACTATATGGAAGCAATATATACAAAGATGTCAACCGTCTGTGTGTTCCAATCATTGTTCTATTTGTAGAAAGTTACAATTAATTTCCGTTAAAGGATTAACAATGGGGCTCGTAGTTCACTTAAACTTGAAGACCAAAAAATTGGCGAATGGTAATGTTTGGATGCTTTGCGTACATGTTTCTTAGACTATATGGAAGCAATATATACAAATATTTCAACCGTCTACCTGTTGCATTCATTGTTCTACTTGTCAAAAATTACAAATAATTTTCGATAAAGGATTAACCATTGGGGCTCATTGTTCACTTAAACTTGAAGAACAAAAAATTGGCGAATGGTACTGTTTGGATGCTTTGCGTACATGTTTCTTAAACTATATGGAAGCAATATATACAAAGATTTTAACCTTCTACGTGTTCCAATCTTTGTTCTACTTGTAGAAAGTTACAATTAATTTCCGTTAAAGGATTAACAATGGGGCTCGTAGTTCACTTAAACTTGAAGAACAAAAAATTGGCGAATTGTACTGTTTGGATGCTTTGCATATATGTTTCGTAGATTATATAGAAGCAATATATACAATGATTTCAAACGTCTACCTGATCCATTCATTGTTCTACTTGTCGAAATTTACAAATAATTTCCTTTAAAGGATTAACAATGGGGCTCATTGTTCACTTAAACATGAAGAACAAAAAATTGGCGAATGGTACTGTTTGGATGCTTTGCATGTATGTTTCTTAGACTATATGGAAGCAATATATACAAAGATTTCAACCGTCTACGTGATCCAATCATTGTTCTACTTGTAGAAAGTTACAATTAATTTCCGTTAGAGTATTAACAATGGGGCTCGTAGTTCACTTAAACTTGAAGATGAAATAATTGGCGAATTGTATTGTTTGGATGCTTTGCATATATGTTTCTTAGATTATATAGAAGCAATATATACAAAGATTTCAACCGTCTACCTGTTCCATTCATTGTTCTACTTGTCGAAAGTTACAAATAATTTCCGATAAAGGATTAACCATGGGGCTCATTGTTCACTTAAACTTGAAGATCAATAAATTGGCGAATTGTACTGTTTGGTTGCTTTGCATATATGTTTCTTAGACTATATAGAAGCAATATATACAAAGATTTCAACCGTCTACCTATTCCATTCATTGTTCTACTTGTCGAAAGTTACAAATAATTTCCGATAAAGGATTAACAATGGGGCTCATTGTTCACTTAAACTTGAAGATCAAAAAATTGGCGAATGTTACTGGTTAGATGCTTTGCATATAGGTTTCTTAGTCTATATAGAAGCAATATATAAAAAGATTTCAACCGTCTACCAGTTACATTCATTGTTCTACTTGTCGAAATTTACAAATAATTTCCTTTAAAGGATTAACAATGGGGCTCATTGTTCCCTCAAACTTGAAGAACAAAAAATTGGCGAATGGTACTGTTTGGATGCTATGCATATATGTTTCTTAGACTATATAGAAGTAATATATACAAAGATTTCACCCGCCTACCTGTTCAATTCATTGTTCTACTTGTCGAAAGTTACAAATAATTTCCGATAAAGAATTAACCATTGGGGCTCATTGTTCCCTTAAACTTGAAGAACAAAAAATTGGCGAATTGTACTGTTTGGATGCTTTGCATATATGTTTCTTTGACTATATAGAAGCAATATATACAAAGATTTCACCCGCCTACCTGTTCCATTCATTGTTCTACTTGTCGAAATTTACAAATAATTTCCTTTAAAGGATTAACAATGGGGCTCGTAGTTCACTTAAACTTGAGGAACAAAAAATTGGCGAATTGTACTGTTTGGATGCTTTGCATATATGTTTCTTAGACTATATAGAAGCAATATATACTAAGATTTCAACCGTCTACCTGTTCCATTCATTGTTCTACTTGTCGAAAGTTACAAATAATTTCCGATAAAGGATTAACAATGGGGCTCATTGTTCACTTAAACTTGAAGAACAAAAAATTGGCGAATGGTACTGTTTGGATGATTTGCATATATGTTTCTTAGACTATATAGAAGCAATATATACAATGATTTCAACCGTCTACCTGTTCCATTCATTGTTCTACTTGTCGAAAGTTACAAATAATTTCCGTTAGAGGATTAACAATGGGGCTCGTAGTTCACTTAAAATTGAAGATGAAATAATTGGCGAATTGTACTGTTGGATGCTTTGCATATATGTTTCTTAGATTATATAGAAGCAATATATACAAAGATTTCAACCGTCTACCTGTTCCATTCATTGTTCTACTTGTCGAAAGTTACAAATAATTTCCGATAAAGGATTAACAATGGGGCTCATTGTTCACTTAAACTTGAAGAACAAAAATTGGCGAATTGTACTGATTGGATGCTTTGCATATATGTTTCTGAGACTATATAGAAGCAATATATAGAAACATTTCACCCGTCTACCTGTACTATTCATTGTTCTACTTGTAGAAAGTTACAAATAATTTTCATTTCATGATTATCAATGGGGCTTGTTGTTCACTAATACTTGAAGATACAAAAATTGGCGAGTGTTACTGTTTAGATGCTTTGCATATAGGTTTCTTAGACTATATAGAAGCAGCATATACAAAGATTTGAACCGTCTACCTGTTCTATTCATTGTTCTACTTGTAGAAACTTACAAATAATTACCGTTTCATGATTGTCAATGGGGCTCGTTGTTCACTTAAATTTGAAGAACAAAAAATTGGCGAATGGTACAGTTTGGATCCTTTGCATATATGTTTCTTAGACTATATAGAAGCAATATATACAAAGATTTCAGCCGTCTACGTGTTCCATTCATTGTTCTACTTGTCGAAAATTACTAATAATTTCCGATAAAGGATTAACAATGGGGCTCATTGTTCACTTAAACTTGAAGAACAAAAAATTGGCGAATGGTACTGTTTGGATGCTTTGCGTACATGTTTCTTAGACTATATGGAAGCAATATATACAAAGATTTCAACCGTCTACGTGTTCCAATAATTGTTCTACTTGTCGAAATTTACAAATAATTTCCTTTAATGGATAACAATGGGGCTCGTTGTTCACTTAAACTTGAAGAACAAAAAATTAGCGAATGGTACAGTTTGGATGCTTTGCAATATGTTTCTTAGACTATATGGAAGCAATATATTCAAATATTTCAACCGTCTACGTGTTCCAATCATTGTTCTACTTGTAGAAATTTACAAATAATTTCCTTTAAAGGATTAATAATGGGGCTCGTTGTTCACTTAAACTTGAAGAACAATAAATTGGCAAATTGTACTGATTGGATGCTTTGCATATATGTTTCTGAGACTATATAGAAGCAATATATACAATGATTTCAACCGACTACCTGTTCCATTCATTGTTCTACTTGTAGAAAGTTACAAACAATTTCCATTTCATGATTATCAATGGGGTTCGTTGTTCACTTAAACTTGAAGAACAAAAAATTGGCGAATGTTACTGTTTAGATGCTTTGCATATATGTTTCTTAGACTATATAGAAGCAATATATACAATGATTTCAACCGTCTACCTGTTCCATTCATTGTTCTACTTGTCGAAAGTTACAAATAATTTCCGTTAAAGGATTAACAATGGGGCTCGTAATTCACTTAAACTTGAAGAACAAAAAATTGGCGATTGGTAATGTTCGGATGCTTTGCATATATGTTTCTTAGACTATATAGAAGCAATATATACAAAGATTTCAACCGTCTACCTGTTCCATTCATTGTTCTACTTGTCGAAATTTACAAATAATTTCCTTTAAAGTATTAACAATGGGGCTCGTAGTTCACTTAAACTTGAAGATCAAAAAATTGGCGAATTGTACTGTTTGGATGCTTTGCATATATGTTCCTTAGACTATATAGAAGCAACATATACAAAGATTTCAACTGTCTACGTGTTCCAATCATTGTTCTACTTGTCGAAATTTACAAATAATTTCCTTTAAAGCATTAACAATGGGGCTCGTAGTTCACTTAAACTTGAAGAACAGTAAATTGGCGAATGGAACTGTTTGGATGCTTGCATATATGTTTCTTAGACTATATTGAAGTAATATATACAAAGATTTCAACCGACTACCTGTTCCATTCATTGTTCTACTTGTCGCAAGTTACAAATAATTTCCGTTAAAGTATTAACAATGGGGCTCGTAGTTCACTTAAACTTGAAGATGAAATAATTGGCGAATTGTACTGTTTGGATGGTTTGCATATATGTTTCTTAGACTATATAGAAGCAATATATACAATGATTTCAACCGTCTACCTGATCCATTCATTGTTCTACTTGTGGAAATTTACAAATGATTTCCTTTAAAGGATTAACAATGGGGCTCGTAGTTCACTTAAACTTGAAGAACAAAAAATTGGCGAATGGTACTGTTTGGATGCTTTGCATATATGTTTCTTAGACTATATAGAAGCAATATATACATTAATTTCAACCGTCTAACTGTTCCATTCATTGTTCTACTTGTCGAAAGTTACAAATAATTTCCGATAAAGGATTAACAATGGGGCTCATTGTTCACTTAAACTTGAAGAACAATAAATTGGCGAATGGTACTGTTTGGATGCTTTGCATATATGTTCCTTAGACTATATGGAAGCAATATATACAAAGATTTCAACCGTCTACATGTTCCAATCATTGTTCTACATGTCGAAAGTTACAAATAATTTCCGTTTCATGATTATCAATGGGGCTCGTAATTCACTTAAACTTGAAGAACAAAAAATTGGCGATTGGTACTGTTTGGATGCTTTGCATATATGTTTCTTAGACTATATACAAGTAATATATACAAAGATTTCAACCGTCTACCTGTTACATTCATTGTTCTACTTGTCGAAAGTTACAAATAATTTCCGATAAAGGATTAACAGTGGGGCTCGTTGTTCACTTAAACTTGAAGAACAATAAATTGGCGAATGGTACTGTTTGGATGCTTGCATATATGTTTCTTAGACTATATTGAAGTAATATATACAAAGATTTCAACCGACTACCTGTTCCACTCATTGTTCTACTTGTCGCAAGTTACAAATAATTTCCGTTAAAGTATTAACAATGGGGCTCGTAATTCACTTAAACTTGAAGGTGAAATAATTGGCGAATTGTACTGTTTGGATGCTTTGCATATATGTTTCTTAGACTATATAGAAGCAATATATACAAAGATTTCAACCGTCTGCCTGTTCTATTCATTGTTCTTCTTGTCGAAAGTTACAAATAATTTCCGTTTCATGATTATCAATGGGCCTCGTTGTTCACTTAAACTTGAAGAACAAAAAATTGGCGACTGGTACTGTTTGGATGCTTTGCATATATGTTTCTTAGACTATATAGAAGCAATATATAAAAAGATTTCAACCGTCTACCAGTTCCATCCATTGTTCTACTTGCCGAAAGTTACAAATAATTTCCTTTAAAGGATTAACAATGGGGCTCATTGTTCCCTTAAACTTGAAGAACAAAAAATTGGCGAATGGTACTGTTTGGATGCTTTGCATATATTTTTCTTAGACCATATAGAAGCAATATATACATTGCTTTCAACCGTCTACCTGATCCACTCATTGTTCTACTTGTCGCAAGTTACAAATAATTTCCGTTAGAGTATTAACAATGGGGCTCGTAGTTCACTTAAACTTGAAGATGAAATAATTGGCGAATTGTATTGTTTGGATGCTTTGCATATATGTTTCTTAGATTATATAGAAGCAATATATACAAAGATTTCAACCGTCTACCTGTTCCATTCATTGTTCTACTTGTCGAAAGTTACAAATAATTTCCGATAAAGGATTAACCATGGGGCTCATTGTTCACTTAAACTTGAAGATCAATAAATTGGCGAATTGTACTGTTTGGATGATTTGCATATATGTTTCTTAGACTATATAGAAGCAATATATACAATGATTTCAACCGTCTACCTGTTCCATTCATTGTTCTACTTGTCGAAAGTTACAAATAATTTCCTTTAAAGGATTAACAATGGGGCTCGTAGTTCACTTAAACTTGAGGAACAAAAAATTGGCGAATTGTACTGTTTGGATGCTTTGCATATATGTTTCTTAGACTATATAGAAGCAATATATACTAAGATTTCAACCGTCTACCTGTTCCATTCATTGTTCTACTTGTCGAAAGTTACAAATAATTTCCGATAAAGGATTAACAATGGGGCTCATTGTTCACTTAAACTTGAAGAACAAAAAATTGGCGAATGGTACTGTTTGGATGATTTGCATATATGTTTCTTAGACTATATAGAAGCAATATATACAATGATTTCAACCGTCTACCTGTTCCATTCATTGTTCTACTTGTCGAAAGTTACAAATAATTTCCGTTAGAGGATTAACAATGGGGCTCGTAGTTCACTTAAAATTGAAGATGAAATAATTGGCGAATTGTACTGTTGGATGCTTTGCATATATGTTTCTTAGATTATATAGAAGCAATATATACAAAGATTTCAACCGTCTACCTGTTCCATTCATTGTTCTACTTGTCGAAAGTTACAAATAATTTCCGATAAAGGATTAACAATGGGGCTCATTGTTCACTTAAACTTGAAGAACAAAAATTGGCGAATTGTACTGTTTGGATGCTTTGCATATATGTTTCTTAGACTACATAGAAGCAATATATACAATGATTTCAACCGTCTACCTGTTCCATTCATTGTTCTACTTGTCGAAAGTTACAAATAATTTCCGTTAAAGGATTAACAATGGGGCTCGTAATTCACTTAAACTTGAAGAACAAAAAATTGGCGATTGGTACTGTTTGGATGCTTTGCATATATGTTTCTTAGACTATATACAAGTAATATATACAAAGATTTCAACCGTCTACCTGTTACATTCATTGTTCTACTTGTCGAAAGTTACAAATAATTTCCGATAAAGGATTAACAATGGGGCTCGTTGTTCACTTAAACTTGAAGAATAATAAATTGGCGAATGGTACTGTTTGGATGATTTGCATATATGCTTCTTAGACTATATAGAAGTAATATATACAAAGATTTCACCCGCCTACCTGTTCCATTCATTGTTCTACTTGTCGAAAGTTACAAATAATTTCCGATAAAGGATTAACCATTGGGGCTCATTGTTCTCTTAAACTTGAAGAACAAAAAATTGGCGAATTGTACTGTTTGGATGCTTTGCATATATGTTTCTTTGACTATATAGAAGCAATATATACAAAGATTTCAACCGTCTACGTGTTCCAATCATTGTTCTACTTGTCGAAATTTAGAAATAATTTCCTTTAAAGGATTAACAATGGGGCTCTTTGTTCACTTAAACTTGAAGATCAAAAAATTGGCGAATTGTACTGTTTGAATGCTTTGCATATATGTTTCTTAGACTATATAGAAGCAACATATACAAAGATTTCAACCGTCTACGTGTTCCAATCAATGTTCTACTTGTCGAAATTTACGAATAATTTCCTTTGAAGCATTAACAATGGGGCTCGTAGTTCACTTAAACTTGAAGAACAAAAAATTGGCGAATGGTACTGTTTGGATGCTTTGCATATATGTTTCTTAGACTATATAGAAGCAATATATACAAAGATTTCAACCGTCTACCTGTTCCATTCATTGTTCTACTTGTCGAAAGTTACAAATAATTTCCGATAAAGGATTAACAATGGGGCTCATTGTTCACTTAAACTTGAAGAACAAAAAATTGGCGAATGGTACTGTTTGGATGATTTGCATATATGTTTCTTAGACTATATAGAAGCAATATATACAAAGATTTCAACTGTCTACGTGTTCCAATCATTGTTCTACTTGTCGAAATTTACAAATAATTTCCTTTAAAGCATTAACAATGGGGCTCGTAGTTCACTTAAACTTGAAGAACAAAAAATTGGCGAATGGTACTGTTTGGATGCTTTGCATATATGTTTCTTAGACTATATTGAAGTAATATATACAAAGATTTCAACCGACTACCTGTTCCACTCATTGTTCTACTTGTCACAAGTTACAAATAATTTCCGTTAAAGTATTAACAATGGGGCTCTTTGTTCACTTAAACTTGAAGATCAAACAATTGGCGAATTGTACTGTTTGAATGCTTTGCATATATGTTTCTTAGACTATATAGAAGCAACATATACAAAGATTTCAACCGTCTACGTGTTCCAATCAATGTTCTACATGTCGAAATTTGCGAATAATTTCCTTTAAAGCATTAACAATGGGTCTCGTAGTTCACTTAAACTTGAGGAACAAAAAATTGGCGAATGGTACTGTTTGGATGCTTTGCATATATGTTTCTTAGACTATATAGAAGCAATATATACAAAGATTTCAACCGTCTACCTGTTCCATTCATTGTTCTACTTGTCGAAAGTTACAAATAATTTCCGATAAAGGATTAACAATGGGGCTCATTGTTCACTTAAACTTGAAGAACAAAAAATTGGCGAATGGTACTGTTTGGATGATTTGCATATATGTTTCTTAGACTATATAGAAGCAATATATACAAAGATTTCAACTGTCTACGTGTTCCAATCATTGTTCTACTTGTCGAAATTTACAAATAATTTCCTTTAAAGCATTAACAATGGGGCTCGTAGTTCACTTAAACTTGAAGAACAAAAAATTGGCGAATGGTACTGTTTGGATGCTTTGCATATATGTTTCTTAGACTATATTGAAGTAATATATACAAAGATTTCAACCGACTACCTGTTCCACTCATTGTTCTACTTGTCGCAAGTTACAAATAATTTCCGTTAAAGTATTAACAATGGGGCGCGTAGTTCACTTAAACTTGAAGATGAAATAATTGGCGAATTGTACTGTTTGGATGCTTTGCATATATGTTTCTTAGACTATATAGAAGCAATATATACAATGATTTCAACCGTCTACCTGATCCATTCATTGTTCTACTTGTGGAAATTTACAAATGATTTCCTTTAAAGGATTAACAATGGGGCTCGTAGTTCACTTCAACTTGAAGAACAAAAAAATGGCGAATTGTGCTGTTTGGATGCTTTGCATATGTGTTTCTTAGACTATTTAGAAGCAATATGTAGAAAGATTTCACCCGTCTACCTGTACTATTCATTGTTCTACTTGTAGAAAGTTACAAATAATTTCCATTTCATGATTATCAATGGGGTTCGTTGTTCACTTAAACTTGAAGAACAAAAAATTGGCGAATGTTACTGTTTAGATGCTTTGCATATAGGTTTCTTAGACTATATGGAAGCAATATATACAAAGAATTCAACCGTCTAAGTGTTTCAATCATTGTTCTACTTGTTGAAACTTACAAATAATTTCCTTTAAAGGATTAACAATGGGTCTCGTTGTTCACTTAAACTTGAAGAACAATAAATTGGCGAATGTTACTCTTTAGATGCTTTGCATATATGTTTCTTAGACTATATAGAAGCAATATATACAAAGATTTCAACCGTATACCTGTTCCATTCATTGTTCTACTTGTCGAAAGTTACAAATAATTTCCGATAAAGGATTAACCATGGGGCTCATTGTTCACTTAAACTTGAAGATCAATAAATTGGCGAATTGTACTGTTTGGTTGCTTTGCATATATGTTTCTTAGACTATATAGAAGCAATATATACAAAGATTTCAACCGTCTACCTATTCCATTCATTGTTCTACTTGTCGAAAGTTACAAATAATTTCCGATAAAGGATTAACAATGGGGCTCATTGTTCACTTAAACTTGAAGACCAAAAAATTGGCGAATGTTACTGGTTAGATGCTTTGCATATAGGTTTCTTAGTCTATATAGAAGCAATATATAAAAAGATTTCAACCGTCTACCAGTTACATTCATTGTTCTACTTGTCGAAATTTACAAATAATTTCCTTTAAAGGATTAACAATGGGGCTCATTGTTCACTCAAACTTGAAGAACAAAAAATTGGCGAATGGTACTGTTTGGATGCTATGCATATATGTTTCTTAGACTATATAGAAGTAATATATACAAAGATTTCACCCGCCTACCTGTTCAATTCATTGTTCTACTTGTCGAAAGTTACAAATAATTTCCGATAAAGAATTAACCATTGGGGCTCATTGTTCCCTTAAACTTGAAGAACAAAAAATTGGCGAATTGTACTGTTTGGATGCTTTGCATATATGTTTCTTTGACTATATAGAAGCAATATATACAAAGATTTCACCCGCCTACCTGTTCCATTCATTGTTCTACTTGTCGAAATTTACAAATAATTTCCTTTAAAGGATTAACAATGGGGCTCGTAGTTCACTTAAACTTGAGGAACAAAAAATTGGCGAATTGTACTGTTTGGATGCTTTGCATATATGTTTCTTAGACTATATAGAAGCAATATATACTAAGATTTCAACCGTCTACCTGTTCCATTCATTGTTCTACTTGTCGAAAGTTACAAATAATTTCCGATAAAGGATTAACAATGGGGCTCGTAATTCACTTAAACTTGAAGAACAAAAAATTGGCGATTGGTACTGTTCGGATGCTTTGCATATATGTTTCTTAGACTATATAGAAGCAATATATACAAAGATTTCAACCGTCTACCTGTTCCATTCATTGTTCTACTTGTCGAAATTTACAAATAATTTCCTTTAAAGTATTAACAATGGGGCTCGTAGTTCACTTAAACTTGAAGATCAAAAAATTGGCGAATTGTACTGTTTGGATGCTTTGCATATATGTTCCTTAGACTATATAGAAGCAACATATACAAAGATTTCAACTGTCTACGTGTTCCAATCATTGTTCTACTTGTCGAAATTTACAAATAATTTCCTTTAAAGCATTAACAATGGGGCTCGTAGTTCACTTAAACTTGAAGAACAATAAATTGGCGAATGGAACTGTTTGGATGCTTGCATATATGTTTCTTAGACTATATTGAAGTAATATATACAAAGATTTCAACCGACTACCTGTTCCATTCATTGTTCTACTTGTCGCAAGTTACAAATAATTTCCGTTAAAGTATTAACAATGGGGCTCGTAGTTCACTTAAACTTGAAGATGAAATAATTGGCGAATTGTACTGTTTGGATGGTTTGCATATATGTTTCTTAGACTATATAGAAGCAATATATACAATGATTTCAACCGTCTACCTGATCCATTCATTGTTCTACTTGTGGAAATTTACAAATGATTTCCTTTAAAGGATTAACAATGGGGCTCGTAGTTCACTTAAACTTGAAGAACAAAAAATTGGCGAATGGTACTGTTTGGATGCTTTGCATATATGTTTCTTAGACTATATAGAAGCAATATATACATTAATTTCAACCGTCTAACTGTTCCATTCATTGTTCTACTTGTCGAAAGTTACAAATAATTTCCGATAAAGGATTAACAATGGGGCTCATTGTTCACTTAAACTTGAAGAACAATAAATTGGCGAATGGTACTGTTTGGATGCTTTGCATATATGTTCCTTAGACTATATGGAAGCAATATATACAAAGATTTCAACCGTCTACATGTTCCAATCATTGTTCTACATGTCGAAAGTTACAAATAATTTCCGTTTCATGATTATCAATGGGGCTCGTAATTCACTTAAACTTGAAGAACAAAAAATTGGCGATTGGTACTGTTTGGATGCTTTGCATATATGTTTCTTAGACTATATACAAGTAATATATACAAAGATTTCAACCGTCTACCTGTTACATTCATTGTTCTACTTGTCGAAAGTTACAAATAATTTCCGATAAAGGATTAACAGTGGGGCTCGTTGTTCACTTAAACTTGAAGAACAATAAATTGGCGAATTGTACTGTTGGATGCTTTGCATATATGTTTCTTAGACTATATAGAAGCAATATATACAAAGATTTCAACCGTCGACCTGTTCCATTCATTGTTCTACTTGTCGAAAGTTACAAATAATTTCCGATAAAGGATTAACAATGGGGCTCATTGTTCACTTAAACTTGAAGAACAAAAAATTGGCGAATGGTACTGTTTGGATGATTTGCATATATGTTTCTTAGACTATATAGAAGCAATATATACAAAGATTTCAACTGTCTACGTGTTCCAATCATTGTTCTACTTGTCGAAATTTACAAATAATTTCCTTTAAAGCATTAACAATGGGGCTCGTAGTTCACTTAAACTTGAAGAACAAAAAATTGGCGAATGGTACTGTTTGGATGCTTTGCATATATGTTTCTTAGACTATATTGAAGTAATATATACAAAGATTTCAACCGACTACCTGTTCCACTCATTGTTCTACTTGTCACAAGTTACAAATAATTTCCGTTAAAGTATTAACAATGGGGCTCTTTGTTCACTTAAACTTGAAGATCAAACAATTGGCGAATTGTACTGTTTGAATGCTTTGCATATATGTTTCTTAGACTATATAGAAGCAACATATACAAAGATTTCAACCGTCTACGTGTTCCAATCAATGTTCTACTTGTCGAAATTTACGAATAATTTCCTTTAAAGCATTAACAATGGGTCTCGTAGTTCACTTAAACTTGAAGAACAAAAAATTGGTGAATGGTACTGTTTGGATGCTATGCATATATGTTTCTTAGACTATATAGAAGCAATATATACAAAGATTTCAACCGTCTACCTGTTCCATTCATTGTTCTACTTGTCGAAAGTTACAAATAATTTCCGATAAAGGATTAACAATGGGGCTCATTGTTCACTTAAACTTGAAGAACAAAAAATTGGCGAATGGTACTGTTTGGATGCTTTGCATATATGTTTCTTAGACTATATAGAAGCAATATATACAATGATTTCAACCGTCTACCTGATCCATTCATTGTTCTACTTGTGGAAATTTACAAATGATTTCCTTTAAAGGATTAACAATGGGGCTCGTAGTTCACTTCAACTTGAAGAACAAAAAAATGGCGAATTGTGCTGTTTGGATGCTTTGCATATGTGTTTCTTAGACTATTTAGAAGCAATATGTAGAAAGATTTCACCCGTCTACCTGTACTATTCATTGTTCTACTTGTAGAAAGTTACAAATAATTTCCATTTCATGATTATCAATGGGGTTCGTTGTTCACTTAAACTTGAAGAACAAAAAATTGGCGAATGTTACTGTTTAGATGCTTTGCATATAGGTTTCTTAGACTATATGGAAGCAATATATACAAAGAATTCAACCGTCTAAGTGTTTCAATCATTGTTCTACTTGTTGAAACTTACAAATAATTTCCTTTAAAGGATTAACAATGGGTCTTGTTGTTCACTTAAACTTGAAGAACAATAAATTGGCGAATGTTACTCTTTAGATGCTTTGCATATATGTTTCTTAGACTATATAGAAGCAATATATACAAAGATTTCAACCGTATACCTGTTCCATTCATTGTTCTACTTGTCGAAAATTACAAATAATTTCCGATAAAGGATTAACCATTGGGGCTCATTGTTCACTTATACTTGAAGAACAAAAAATTGGCGAATTGTACTGTTTGGATTCTTTGTATATATGTTTATTAGACTATATAGAAGCAATATATAGAAACATTTCACCCGTCTACCTGTACTATTCATTGTTCTACTTGTAGAAAGTTACAAATAATTTTCATTTCATGATTATCAATGGGGCTTGTTGTTCACTAATACTTGAAGATACAAAAATTGGCGAATGTTACTGTTTAGATGCTTTGCATATAGGTTTCTTAGACTATATAGAAGCAGCATATACAAAGATTTGAACCGTCTACCTGTTCTATTCATTGTTCTACTTGTAGAAACTTACAAATAATTACCGTTTCATGATTGTCAATGGGGCTCGTTGTTCACTTAAATTTGAAGAACAAAAAATTGGCGAATGGTACAGTTTGGATCCTTTGCATATATGTTTCTTAGACTATATAGAAGCAATATATACAAAGATTTCAGCCGTCTACGTGTTCCATTCATTGTTCTACTTGTCGAAAATTACTAATAATTTCCGATAAAGGATTAACAATGGGGCTCATTGTTCACTTAAACTTGAAGAACAAAAAATTGGCGAATGGTACTGTTTGGATGCTTTGCGTACATGTTTCTTAGACTATATGGAAGCAATATATACAAAGATTTCAACCGTCTACGTGTTCCAATAATTGTTCTACTTGTCGAAATTTACAAATAATTTCCTTTAATGGATAACAATGGGGCTCGTTGTTCACTTAAACTTGAAGAACAAAAAATTAGCGAATGGTACAGTTTGGATGCTTTGCAATATGTTTCTTAGACTATATGGAAGCAATATATTCAAATATTTCAACCGTCTACGTGTTCCAATCATTGTTCTACTTGTAGAAATTTACAAATAATTTCCTTTAAAGGATTAATAATGGGGCTCGTTGTTCACTTAAACTTGAAGAACAATAAATTGGCAAATTGTACTGATTGGATGCTTTGCATATATGTTTCTGAGACTATATAGAAGCAATATATACAATGATTTCAACCGACTACCTGTTCCATTCATTGTTCTACTTGTAGAAAGTTACAAACAATTTCCATTTCATGATTATCAATGGGGTTCGTTGTTCACTTAAACTTGAAGAACAAAAAATTGGCGAATGTTACTGTTTAGATGCTTTGCATATATGTTTCTTAGACTATATAGAAGCAATATATACAATGATTTCAACCGTCTACCTGTTCCATTCATTGTTCTACTTGTCGAAAGTTACAAATAATTTCCGTTAAAGGATTAACAATGGGGCTCGTAATTCACTTAAACTTGAAGAACAAAAAATTGGCGATTGGTACTGTTCGGATGCTTTGCATATATGTTTCTTAGACTATATAGAAGCAATATATACAAAGATTTCAACCGTCTACCTGTTCCATTCATTGTTCTACTTGTCGAAATTTACAAATAATTTCCTTTAAAGTATTAACAATGGGGCTCGTAGTTCACTTAAACTTGAAGATCAAAAAATTGGCGAATTGTACTGTTTGGATGCTTTGCATATATGTTCCTTAGACTATATAGAAGCAACATATACAAAGATTTCAACTGTCTACGTGTTCCAATCATTGTTCTACTTGTCGAAATTTACAAATAATTTCCTTTAAAGCATTAACAATGGGGCTCGTAGTTCACTTAAACTTGAAGAACAGTAAATTGGCGAATGGAACTGTTTGGATGCTTGCATATATGTTTCTTAGACTATATTGAAGTAATATATACAAAGATTTCAACCGACTACCTGTTCCATTCATTGTTCTACTTGTCGCAAGTTACAAATAATTTCCGTTAAAGTATTAACAATGGGGCTCGTAGTTCACTTAAACTTGAAGATGAAATAATTGGCGAATTGTACTGTTTGGATGGTTTGCATATATGTTTCTTAGACTATATAGAAGCAATATATACAATGATTTCAACCGTCTACCTGATCCATTCATTGTTCTACTTGTGGAAATTTACAAATGATTTCCTTTAAAGGATTAACAATGGGGCTCGTAGTTCACTTAAACTTGAAGAACAAAAAATTGGCGAATGGTACTGTTTGGATGCTTTGCATATATGTTTCTTAGACTATATAGAAGCAATATATACATTAATTTCAACCGTCTAACTGTTCCATTCATTGTTCTACTTGTCGAAAGTTACAAATAATTTCCGATAAAGGATTAACAATGGGGCTCATTGTTCACTTAAACTTGAAGAACAATAAATTGGCGAATGGTACTGTATGGATGCTTTGCATATATGTTCCTTAGACTATATGGAAGCAATATATACAAAGATTTCAACCGTCTACATGTTCCAATCATTGTTCTACATGTCGAAAGTTACAAATAATTTCCGTTTCATGATTATCAATGGGGCTCGTAATTCACTTAAACTTGAAGAACAAAAAATTGGCGATTGGTACTGTTTGGATGCTTTGCATATATGTTTCTTAGACTATATACAAGTAATATATACAAAGATTTCAACCGTCTACCTGTTACATTCATTGTTCTACTTGTCGAAAGTTACAAATAATTTCCGATAAAGGATTAACAGTGGGGCTCGTTGTTCACTTAAACTTGAAGAACAATAAATTGGCGAATGGTACTGTTTGGATGCTTGCATATATGTTTCTTAGACTATATTGAAGTAATATATACAAAGATTTCAACCGACTACCTGTTCCACTCATTGTTCTACTTGTCGCAAGTTACAAATAATTTCCGTTAAAGTATTAACAATGGGGCTCGTAATTCACTTAAACTTGAAGGTGAAATAATTGGCGAATTGTACTGTTTGGATGCTTTGCATATATGTTTCTTAGACTATATAGAAGCAATATATACAAAGATTTCAACCGTCTGCCTGTTCTATTCATTGTTCTTCTTGTCGAAAGTTACAAATAATTTCCGTTTCATGATTATCAATGGGCCTCGTTGTTCACTTAAACTTGAAGAACAAAAAATTGGCGACTGGTACTGTTTGGATGCTTTGCATATATGTTTCTTAGACTATATAGAAGCAATATATAAAAAGATTTCAACCGTCTACCAGTTCCATCCATTGTTCTACTTGCCGAAAGTTACAAATAATTTCCTTTAAAGGATTAACAATGGGGCTCATTGTTCCCTTAAACTTGAAGAACAAAAAATTGGCGAATGGTACTGTTTGGATGCTTTGCATATATTTTTCTTAGACCATATAGAAGCAATATATACATTGCTTTCAACCGTCTACCTGATCCACTCATTGTTCTACTTGTCGCAAGTTACAAATAATTTCCGTTAGAGTATTAACAATGGGGCTCGTAGTTCACTTAAACTTGAAGATGAAATAATTGGCGAATTGTATTGTTTGGATGCTTTGCATATATGTTTCTTAGATTATATAGAAGCAATATATACAAAGATTTCAACCGTCTACCTGTTCCATTCATTGTTCTACTTGTCGAAAGTTACAAATAATTTCCGATAAAGGATTAACCATGGGGCTCATTGTTCACTTAAACTTGAAGATCAATAAATTGGCGAATTGTACTGTTTGGATGATTTGCATATATGTTTCTTAGACTATATAGAAGCAATATATACAATGATTTCAACCGTCTACCTGTTCCATTCATTGTTCTACTTGTCGAAAGTTACAAATAATTTCCTTTAAAGGATTAACAATGGGGCTCGTAGTTCACTTAAACTTGTGGAACAAAAAATTGGCGAATTGTACTGTTTGGATGCTTTGCATATATGTTTCTTAGACTATATAGAAGCAATATATACTAAGATTTCAACCGTCTACCTGTTCCATTCATTGTTCTACTTGTCGAAAGTTACAAATAATTTCCGATAAAGGATTAACAATGGGGCTCATTGTTCACTTAAACTTGAAGAACAAAAAATTGGCGAATGGTACTGTTTGGATGATTTGCATATATGTTTCTTAGACTATATAGAAGCAATATATACAATGATTTCAACCGTCTACCTGTTCCATTCATTGTTCTACTTGTCGAAAGTTACAAATAATTTCCGTTAGAGGATTAACAATGGGGCTCGTAGTTCACTTAAAATTGAAGATGAAATAATTGGCGAATTGTACTGTTGGATGCTTTGCATATATGTTTCTTAGATTATATAGAAGCAATATATACAAAGATTTCAACCGTCTACCTGTTCCATTCATTGTTCTACTTGTCGAAAGTTACAAATAATTTCCGATAAAGGATTAACAATGGGGCTCATTGTTCACTTAAACTTGAAGAACAAAAATTGGCGAATTGTACTGTTTGGATGCTTTGCATATATGTTTCTTAGACTACATAGAAGCAATATATACAATGATTTCAACCGTCTACCTGTTCCATTCATTGTTCTACTTGTCGAAAGTTACAAATAATTTCCGTTAAAGGATTAACAATGGGGCTCGTAATTCACTTAAACTTGAAGAACAAAAAATTGGCGATTGGTACTGTTTGGATGCTTTGCATATATGTTTCTTAGACTATATACAAGTAATATATACAAAGATTTCAACCGTCTACCTGTTACATTCATTGTTCTACTTGTCGAAAGTTACAAATAATTTCCGATAAAGGATTAACAATGGGGCTCGTTGTTCACTTAAACTTGAAGAATAATAAATTGGCGAATGGTACTGTTTGGATGATTTGCATATATGCTTCTTAGACTATATAGAAGTAATATATACAAAGATTTCACCCGCCTACCTGTTCCATTCATTGTTCTACTTGTCGAAAGTTACAAATAATTTCCGATAAAGGATTAACCATTGGGGCTCATTGTTCTCTTAAACTTGAAGAACAAAAAATTGGCGAATTGTACTGTTTGGATGCTTTGCATATATGTTTCTTTGACTATATAGAAGCAATATATACAAAGATTTCAACCGTCTACGTGTTCCAATCATTGTTCTACTTGTCGAAATTTAGAAATAATTTCCTTTAAAGGATTAACAATGGGGCTCTTTGTTCACTTAAACTTGAAGATCAAAAAATTGGCGAATTGTACTGTTTGAATGCTTTGCATATATGTTTCTTGGACTATATAGAAGCAACATATACAAAGATTTCAACCGTCTACGTGTTCCAATCAATGTTCTACTTGTCGAAATTTACGAATAATTTCCTTTAAAGCATTAACAATGGGGCTCGTAGTTCACTTAAACTTGAAGAACAAAAAATTGGCGAATGGTACTGTTTGGATGCTTTGCATATATGTTTCTTAGACTATATTGAAGTAATATATACAAAGATTTCAACCGACTACCTGTTCCACTCATTGTTCTACTTGTCACAAGTTACAAATAATTTCCGTTAAAGTATTAACAATGGGGCTCTTTGTTCACTTAAACTTGAAGATCAAACAATTGGCGAATTGTACTGTTTGAATGCTTTGCATATATGTTTCTTAGACTATATAGAAGCAACATATACAAAGATTTCAACCGTCTACGTGTTCCAATCAATGTTCTACATGTCGAAATTTGCGAATAATTTCCTTTAAAGCATTAACAATGGGTCTCGTAGTTCACTTAAACTTGAGGAACAAAAAATTGGCGAATGGTACTGTTTGGATGCTTTGCATATATGTTTCTTAGACTATATAGAAGCAATATATACAAAGATTTCAACCGTCTACCTGTTCCATTCATTGTTCTACTTGTCGAAAGTTACAAATAATTTCCGATAAAGGATTAACAATGGGGCTCATTGTTCACTTAAACTTGAAGAACAAAAAATTGGCGAATGGTACTGTTTGGATGATTTGCATATATGTTTCTTAGACTATATAGAAGCAATATATACAAAGATTTCAACTGTCTACGTGTTCCAATCATTGTTCTACTTGTCGAAATTTACAAATAATTTCCTTTAAAGCATTAACAATGGGGCTCGTAGTTCACTTAAACTTGAAGAACAAAAAATTGGCGAATGGTACTGTTTGGATGCTTTGCATATATGTTTCTTAGACTATATTGAAGTAATATATACAAAGATTTCAACCGACTACCTGTTCCACTCATTGTTCTACTTGTCGCAAGTTACAAATAATTTCCGTTAAAGTATTAACAATGGGGCGCGTAGTTCACTTAAACTTGAAGATGAAATAATTGGCGAATTGTACTGTTTGGATGCTTTGCATATATGTTTCTTAGACTATATAGAAGCAATATATACAATGATTTCAACCGTCTACCTGATCCATTCATTGTTCTACTTGTGGAAATTTACAAATGATTTCCTTTAAAGGATTAACAATGGGGCTCGTAGTTCACTTCAACTTGAAGAACAAAAAAATGGCGAATTGTGCTGTTTGGATGCTTTGCATATGTGTTTCTTAGACTATTTAGAAGCAATATGTAGAAAGATTTCACCCGTCTACCTGTACTATTCATTGTTCTACTTGTAGAAAGTTACAAATAATTTCCATTTCATGATTATCAATGGGGTTCGTTGTTCACTTAAACTTGAAGAACAAAAAATTGGCGAATGTTACTGTTTAGATGCTTTGCATATAGGTTTCTTAGACTATATGGAAGCAATATATACAAAGAATTCAACCGTCTAAGTGTTTCAATCATTGTTCTACTTGTTGAAACTTACAAATAATTTCCTTTAAAGGATTAACAATGGGTCTCGTTGTTCACTTAAACTTGAAGAACAATAAATTGGCGAATGTTACTCTTTAGATGCTTTGCATATATGTTTCTTAGACTATATAGAAGCAATATATACAAAGATTTCAACCGTATACCTGTTCCATTCATTGTTCTACTTGTCGAAAGTTACAAATAATTTCCGATAAAGGATTAACCATGGGGCTCATTGTTCACTTAAACTTGAAGATCAATAAATTGGCGAATTGTACTGTTTGGTTGCTTTGCATATATGTTTCTTAGACTATATAGAAGCAATATATACAAAGATTTCAACCGTCTACCTATTCCATTCATTGTTCTACTTGTCGAAAGTTACAAATAATTTCCGATAAAGGATTAACAATGGGGCTCATTGTTCACTTAAACTTGAAGACCAAAAAATTGGCGAATGTTACTGGTTAGATGCTTTGCATATAGGTTTCTTAGTCTATATAGAAGCAATATATAAAAAGATTTCAACCGTCTACCAGTTACATTCATTGTTCTACTTGTCGAAATTTACAAATAATTTCCTTTAAAGGATTAACAATGGGGCTCATTGTTCACTCAAACTTGAAGAACAAAAAATTGGCGAATGGTACTGTTTGGATGCTATGCATATATGTTTCTTAGACTATATAGAAGTAATATATACAAAGATTTCACCCGCCTACCTGTTCAATTCATTGTTCTACTTGTCGAAAGTTACAAATAATTTCCGATAAAGAATTAACCATTGGGGCTCATTGTTCCCTTAAACTTGAAGAACAAAAAATTGGCGAATTGTACTGTTTGGATGCTTTGCATATATGTTTCTTTGACTATATAGAAGCAATATATACAAAGATTTCACCCGCCTACCTGTTCCATTCATTGTTCTACTTGTCGAAATTTACAAATAATTTCCTTTAAAGGATTAACAATGGGGCTCGTAGTTCACTTAAACTTGAGGAACAAAAAATTGGCGAATTGTACTGTTTGGATGCTTTGCATATATGTTTCTTAGACTATATAGAAGCAATATATACTAAGATTTCAACCGTCTACCTGTTCCATTCATTGTTCTACTTGTCGAAAGTTACAAATAATTTCCGATAAAGGATTAACAATGGGGCTCATTGTTCACTTAAACTTGAAGAACAAAAAATTGGCGAATGGTACTGTTTGGATGATTTGCATATATGTTTCTTAGACTATATAGAAGCAATATATACAATGATTTCAACCGTCTACCTGTTCCATTCATTGTTCTACTTGTCGAAAGTTACAAATAATTTCCGTTAGAGGATTAACAATGGGGCTCGTAGTTCACTTAAAATTGAAGATGAAATAATTGGCGAATTGTACTGTTGGATGCTTTGCATATATGTTTCTTAGATTATATAGAAGCAATATATACAAAGATTTCAACCGTCTACCTGTTCCATTCATTGTTCTACTTGTCGAAAGTTACAAATAATTTCCGATAAAGGATTAACAATGGGGCTCATTGTTCACTTAAACTTGAAGAACAAAAATTGGCGAATTGTACTGATTGGATGCTTTGCATATATGTTTCTGAGACTATATAGAAGCAATATATACAATGATTTCAACCGACTACCTGTTCCATTCATTGTTCTACTTGTAGAAAGTTACAAACAATTTCCATTTCATGATTATCAATGGGGTTCGTTGTTCACTTAAACTTGAAGAACAAAAAATTGGCGAATGTTACTGTTTAGATGCTTTGCATATATGTTTCTTAGACTATATAGAAGCAATATATACAATGATTTCAACCGTCTACCTGTTCCATTCATTGTTCTACTTGTCGAAAGTTACAAATAATTTCCGTTAAAGGATTAACAATGGGGCTCGTAATTCACTTAAACTTGAAGAACAAAAAATTGGCGATTGGTACTGTTCGGATGCTTTGCATATATGTTTCTTAGACTATATAGAAGCAATATATACAAAGATTTCAACCGTCTACCTGTTCCATTCATTGTTCTACTTGTCGAAATTTACAAATAATTTCCTTTAAAGTATTAACAATGGGGCTCGTAGTTCACTTAAACTTGAAGATCAAAAAATTGGCGAATTGTACTGTTTGGATGCTTTGCATATATGTTCCTTAGACTATATAGAAGCAACATATACAAAGATTTCAACTGTCTACGTGTTCCAATCATTGTTCTACTTGTCGAAATTTACAAATAATTTCCTTTAAAGCATTAACAATGGGGCTCGTAGTTCACTTAAACTTGAAGAACAATAAATTGGCGAATGGAACTGTTTGGATGCTTGCATATATGTTTCTTAGACTATATTGAAGTAATATATACAAAGATTTCAACCGACTACCTGTTCCATTCATTGTTCTACTTGTCGCAAGTTACAAATAATTTCCGTTAAAGTATTAACAATGGGGCTCGTAGTTCACTTAAACTTGAAGATGAAATAATTGGCGAATTGTACTGTTTGGATGGTTTGCATATATGTTTCTTAGACTATATAGAAGCAATATATACAATGATTTCAACCGTCTACCTGATCCATTCATTGTTCTACTTGTGGAAATTTACAAATGATTTCCTTTAAAGGATTAACAATGGGGCTCGTAGTTCACTTAAACTTGAAGAACAAAAAATTGGCGAATGGTACTGTTTGGATGCTTTGCATATATGTTTCTTAGACTATATAGAAGCAATATATACATTAATTTCAACCGTCTAACTGTTCCATTCATTGTTCTACTTGTCGAAAGTTACAAATAATTTCCGATAAAGGATTAACAATGGGGCTCATTGTTCACTTAAACTTGAAGAACAATAAATTGGCGAATGGTACTGTTTGGATGCTTTGCATATATGTTCCTTAGACTATATGGAAGCAATATATACAAAGATTTCAACCGTCTACATGTTCCAATCATTGTTCTACATGTCGAAAGTTACAAATAATTTCCGTTTCATGATTATCAATGGGGCTCGTAATTCACTTAAACTTGAAGAACAAAAAATTGGCGATTGGTACTGTTTGGATGCTTTGCATATATGTTTCTTAGACTATATACAAGTAATATATACAAAGATTTCAACCGTCTACCTGTTACATTCATTGTTCTACTTGTCGAAAGTTACAAATAATTTCCGATAAAGGATTAACAGTGGGGCTCGTTGTTCACTTAAACTTGAAGAACAATAAATTGGCGAATTGTACTGTTGGATGCTTTGCATATATGTTTCTTAGACTATATAGAAGCAATATATACAAAGATTTCAACCGTCGACCTGTTCCATTCATTGTTCTACTTGTCGAAAGTTACAAATAATTTCCGATAAAGGATTAACAATGGGGCTCATTGTTCACTTAAACTTGAAGAACAAAAAATTGGCGAATGGTACTGTTTGGATGATTTGCATATATGTTTCTTAGACTATATAGAAGCAATATATACAAAGATTTCAACTGTCTACGTGTTCCAATCATTGTTCTACTTGTCGAAATTTACAAATAATTTCCTTTAAAGCATTAACAATGGGGCTCGTAGTTCACTTAAACTTGAAGAACAAAAAATTGGCGAATGGTACTGTTTGGATGCTTTGCATATATGTTTCTTAGACTATATTGAAGTAATATATACAAAGATTTCAACCGACTACCTGTTCCACTCATTGTTCTACTTGTCACAAGTTACAAATAATTTCCGTTAAAGTATTAACAATGGGGCTCTTTGTTCACTTAAACTTGAAGATCAAACAATTGGCGAATTGTACTGTTTGAATGCTTTGCATATATGTTTCTTAGACTATATAGAAGCAACATATACAAAGATTTCAACCGTCTACGTGTTCCAATCAATGTTCTACTTGTCGAAATTTACGAATAATTTCCTTTAAAGCATTAACAATGGGTCTCGTAGTTCACTTAAACTTGAAGAACAAAAAATTGGCGAATGGTACTGTTTGGATGCTATGCATATATGTTTCTTAGACTATATAGAAGCAATATATACAAAGATTTCAACCGTCTACCTGTTCCATTCATTGTTCTACTTGTCGAAAGTTACAAATAATTTCCGATAAAGGATTAACAATGGGGCTCATTGTTCACTTAAACTTGAAGAACAAAAAATTGGCGAATGGTACTGTTTGGATGCTTTGCATATATGTTTCTTAGACTATATAGAAGCAATATATACAATGATTTCAACCGTCTACCTGATCCATTCATTGTTCTACTTGTGGAAATTTACAAATGATTTCCTTTAAAGGATTAACAATGGGGCTCGTAGTTCACTTCAACTTGAAGAACAAAAAAATGGCGAATTGTGCTGTTTGGATGCTTTGCATATGTGTTTCTTAGACTATTTAGAAGCAATATGTAGAAAGATTTCACCCGTCTACCTGTACTATTCATTGTTCTACTTGTAGAAAGTTACAAATAATTTCCATTTCATGATTATCAATGGGGTTCGTTGTTCACTTAAACTTGAAGAACAAAAAATTGGCGAATGTTACTGTTTAGATGCTTTGCATATAGGTTTCTTAGACTATATGGAAGCAATATATACAAAGAATTCAACCGTCTAAGTGTTTCAATCATTGTTCTACTTGTTGAAACTTACAAATAATTTCCTTTAAAGGATTAACAATGGGTCTTGTTGTTCACTTAAACTTGAAGAACAATAAATTGGCGAATGTTACTCTTTAGATGCTTTGCATATATGTTTCTTAGACTATATAGAAGCAATATATACAAAGATTTCAACCGTATACCTGTTCCATTCATTGTTCTACTTGTCGAAAATTACAAATAATTTCCGATAAAGGATTAACCATTGGGGCTCATTGTTCACTTATACTTGAAGAACAAAAAATTGGCGAATTGTACTGTTTGGATTCTTTGTATATATGTTTATTAGACTATATAGAAGCAATATATAGAAACATTTCACCCGTCTACCTGTACTATTCATTGTTCTACTTGTAGAAAGTTACAAATAATTTTCATTTCATGATTATCAATGGGGCTTGTTGTTCACTAATACTTGAAGATACAAAAATTGGCGAATGTTACTGTTTAGATGCTTTGCATATAGGTTTCTTAGACTATATAGAAGCAGCATATACAAAGATTTGAACCGTCTACCTGTTCTATTCATTGTTCTACTTGTAGAAACTTACAAATAATTACCGTTTCATGATTGTCAATGGGGCTCGTTGTTCACTTAAATTTGAAGAACAAAAAATTGGCGAATGGTACAGTTTGGATCTTTTGCATATATGTTTCTTAGACTATATAGAAGCAATATATACAAAGATTTCAGCCGTCTACGTGTTCCATTCATTGTTCTACTTGTCGAAAATTACTAATAATTTCCGATAAAGGATTAACAATGGGGCTCATTGTTCACTTAAACTTGAAGAACAAAAAATTGGCGAATGGTACTGTTTGGATGCTTTGCGTACATGTTTCTTAGACTATATGGAAGCAATATATACAAAGATTTCAACCGTCTACGTGTTCCAATAATTGTTCTACTTGTCGAAATTTACAAATAATTTCCTTTAATGGATAACAATGGGGCTCGTTGTTCACTTAAACTTGAAGAACAAAAAATTAGCGAATGGTACAGTTTGGATGCTTTGCAATATGTTTCTTAGACTATATGGAAGCAATATATTCAAATATTTCAACCGTCTACGTGTTCCAATCATTGTTCTACTTGTAGAAATTTACAAATAATTTCCTTTAAAGGATTAATAATGGGGCTCGTTGTTCACTTAAACTTGAAGAACAATAAATTGGCAAATTGTACTGATTGGATGCTTTGCATATATGTTTCTGAGACTATATAGAAGCAATATATACAATGATTTCAACCGACTACCTGTTCCATTCATTGTTCTACTTGTAGAAAGTTACAAACAATTTCCATTTCATGATTATCAATGGGGTTCGTTGTTCACTTAAACTTGAAGAACAAAAAATTGGCGAATGTTACTGTTTAGATGCTTTGCATATATGTTTCTTAGACTATATAGAAGCAATATATACAATGATTTCAACCGTCTACCTGTTCCATTCATTGTTCTACTTGTCGAAAGTTACAAATAATTTCCGTTAAAGGATTAACAATGGGGCTCGTAATTCACTTAAACTTGAAGAACAAAAAATTGGCGATTGGTACTGTTCGGATGCTTTGCATATATGTTTCTTAGACTATATAGAAGCAATATATACAAAGATTTCAACCGTCTACCTGTTCCATTCATTGTTCTACTTGTCGAAATTTACAAATAATTTCCTTTAAAGTATTAACAATGGGGCTCGTAGTTCACTTAAACTTGAAGATCAAAAAATTGGCGAATTGTACTGTTTGGATGCTTTGCATATATGTTCCTTAGACTATATAGAAGCAACATATACAAAGATTTCAACTGTCTACGTGTTCCAATCATTGTTCTACTTGTCGAAATTTACAAATAATTTCCTTTAAAGCATTAACAATGGGGCTCGTAGTTCACTTAAACTTGAAGAACAGTAAATTGGCGAATGGAACTGTTTGGATGCTTGCATATATGTTTCTTAGACTATATTGAAGTAATATATACAAAGATTTCAACCGACTACCTGTTCCATTCATTGTTCTACTTGTCGCAAGTTACAAATAATTTCCGTTAAAGTATTAACAATGGGGCTCGTAGTTCACTTAAACTTGAAGATGAAATAATTGGCGAATTGTACTGTTTGGATGGTTTGCATATATGTTTCTTAGACTATATAGAAGCAATATATACAATGATTTCAACCGTCTACCTGATCCATTCATTGTTCTACTTGTGGAAATTTACAAATGATTTCCTTTAAAGGATTAACAATGGGGCTCGTAGTTCACTTAAACTTGAAGAACAAAAAATTGGCGAATGGTACTGTTTGGATGCTTTGCATATATGTTTCTTAGACTATATAGAAGCAATATATACATTAATTTCAACCGTCTAACTGTTCCATTCATTGTTCTACTTGTCGAAAGTTACAAATAATTTCCGATAAAGGATTAACAATGGGGCTCATTGTTCACTTAAACTTGAAGAACAATAAATTGGCGAATGGTACTGTTTGGATGCTTTGCATATATGTTCCTTAGACTATATGGAAGCAATATATACAAAGATTTCAACCGTCTACATGTTCCAATCATTGTTCTACATGTCGAAAGTTACAAATAATTTCCGTTTCATGATTATCAATGGGGCTCGTAATTCACTTAAACTTGAAGAACAAAAAATTGGCGATTGGTACTGTTTGGATGCTTTGCATATATGTTTCTTAGACTATATACAAGTAATATATACAAAGATTTCAACCGTCTACCTGTTACATTCATTGTTCTACTTGTCGAAAGTTACAAATAATTTCCGATAAAGGATTAACAGTGGGGCTCGTTGTTCACTTAAACTTGAAGAACAATAAATTGGCGAATGGTACTGTTTGGATGCTTGCATATATGTTTCTTAGACTATATTGAAGTAATATATACAAAGATTTCAACCGACTACCTGTTCCACTCATTGTTCTACTTGTCGCAAGTTACAAATAATTTCCGTTAAAGTATTAACAATGGGGCTCGTAATTCACTTAAACTTGAAGGTGAAATAATTGGCGAATTGTACTGTTTGGATGCTTTGCATATATGTTTCTTAGACTATATAGAAGCAATATATACAAAGATTTCAACCGTCTGCCTGTTCTATTCATTGTTCTTCTTGTCGAAAGTTACAAATAATTTCCGTTTCATGATTATCAATGGGCCTCGTTGTTCACTTAAACTTGAAGAACAAAAAATTGGCGACTGGTACTGTTTGGATGCTTTGCATATATGTTTCTTAGACTATATAGAAGCAATATATAAAAAGATTTCAACCGTCTACCAGTTCCATCCATTGTTCTACTTGCCGAAAGTTACAAATAATTTCCTTTAAAGGATTAACAATGGGGCTCATTGTTCCCTTAAACTTGAAGAACAAAAAATTGGCGAATGGTACTGTTTGGATGCTTTGCATATATTTTTCTTAGACCATATAGAAGCAATATATACATTGCTTTCAACCGTCTACCTGATCCACTCATTGTTCTACTTGTCGCAAGTTACAAATAATTTCCGTTAGAGTATTAACAATGGGGCTCGTAGTTCACTTAAACTTGAAGATGAAATAATTGGCGAATTGTATTGTTTGGATGCTTTGCATATATGTTTCTTAGATTATATAGAAGCAATATATACAAAGATTTCAACCGTCTACCTGTTCCATTCATTGTTCTACTTGTCGAAAGTTACAAATAATTTCCGATAAAGGATTAACCATGGGGCTCATTGTTCACTTAAACTTGAAGATCAATAAATTGGCGAATTGTACTGTTTGGATGATTTGCATATATGTTTCTTAGACTATATAGAAGCAATATATACAATGATTTCAACCGTCTACCTGTTCCATTCATTGTTCTACTTGTCGAAAGTTACAAATAATTTCCTTTAAAGGATTAACAATGGGGCTCGTAGTTCACTTAAACTTGAGGAACAAAAAATTGGCGAATTGTACTGTTTGGATGCTTTGCATATATGTTTCTTAGACTATATAGAAGCAATATATACTAAGATTTCAACCGTCTACCTGTTCCATTCATTGTTCTACTTGTCGAAAGTTACAAATAATTTCCGATAAAGGATTAACAATGGGGCTCATTGTTCACTTAAACTTGAAGAACAAAAAATTGGCGAATGGTACTGTTTGGATGATTTGCATATATGTTTCTTAGACTATATAGAAGCAATATATACAATGATTTCAACCGTCTACCTGTTCCATTCATTGTTCTACTTGTCGAAAGTTACAAATAATTTCCGTTAGAGGATTAACAATGGGGCTCGTAGTTCACTTAAAATTGAAGATGAAATAATTGGCGAATTGTACTGTTGGATGCTTTGCATATATGTTTCTTAGATTATATAGAAGCAATATATACAAAGATTTCAACCGTCTACCTGTTCCATTCATTGTTCTACTTGTCGAAAGTTACAAATAATTTCCGATAAAGGATTAACAATGGGGCTCATTGTTCACTTAAACTTGAAGAACAAAAATTGGCGAATTGTACTGTTTGGATGCTTTGCATATATGTTTCTTAGACTACATAGAAGCAATATATACAATGATTTCAACCGTCTACCTGTTCCATTCATTGTTCTACTTGTCGAAAGTTACAAATAATTTCCGTTAAAGGATTAACAATGGGGCTCGTAATTCACTTAAACTTGAAGAACAAAAAATTGGCGATTGGTACTGTTTGGATGCTTTGCATATATGTTTCTTAGACTATATACAAGTAATATATACAAAGATTTCAACCGTCTACCTGTTACATTCATTGTTCTACTTGTCGAAAGTTACAAATAATTTCCGATAAAGGATTAACAATGGGGCTCGTTGTTCACTTAAACTTGAAGAATAATAAATTGGCGAATGGTACTGTTTGGATGATTTGCATATATGCTTCTTAGACTATATAGAAGTAATATATACAAAGATTTCACCCGCCTACCTGTTCCATTCATTGTTCTACTTGTCGAAAGTTACAAATAATTTCCGATAAAGGATTAACCATTGGGGCTCATTGTTCTCTTAAACTTGAAGAACAAAAAATTGGCGAATTGTACTGTTTGGATGCTTTGCATATATGTTTCTTTGACTATATAGAAGCAATATATACAAAGATTTCAACCGTCTACGTGTTCCAATCATTGTTCTACTTGTCGAAATTTAGAAATAATTTCCTTTAAAGGATTAACAATGGGGCTCTTTGTTCACTTAAATTTGAAGATCAAAAAATTGGCGAATTGTACTGTTTGAATGCTTTGCATATATGTTTCTTAGACTATATAGAAGCAACATATACAAAGATTTCAACCGTCTACGTGTTCCAATCAATGTTCTACTTGTCGAAATTTACGAATAATTTCCTTTAAAGCATTAACAATGGGGCTCGTAGTTCACTTAAACTTGAAGAACAAAAAATTGGCGAATGGTACTGTTTGGATGCTTTGCATATATGTTTCTTAGACTATATTGAAGTAATATATACAAAGATTTCAACCGACTACCTGTTCCACTCATTGTTCTACTTGTCACAAGTTACAAATAATTTCCGTTAAAGTATTAACAATGGGGCTCTTTGTTCACTTAAACTTGAAGATCAAACAATTGGCGAATTGTACTGTTTGAATGCTTTGCATATATGTTTCTTAGACTATATAGAAGCAACATATACAAAGATTTCAACCGTCTACGTGTTCCAATCAATGTTCTACATGTCGAAATTTGCGAATAATTTCCTTTAAAGCATTAACAATGGGTCTCGTAGTTCACTTAAACTTGAGGAACAAAAAATTGGCGAATGGTACTGTTTGGATGCTTTGCATATATGTTTCTTAGACTATATAGAAGCAATATATACAAAGATTTCAACCGTCTACCTGTTCCATTCATTGTTCTACTTGTCGAAAGTTACAAATAATTTCCGATAAAGGATTAACAATGGGGCTCATTGTTCACTTAAACTTGAAGAACAAAAAATTGGCGAATGGTACTGTTTGGATGATTTGCATATATGTTTCTTAGACTATATAGAAGCAATATATACAAAGATTTCAACTGTCTACGTGTTCCAATCATTGTTCTACTTGTCGAAATTTACAAATAATTTCCTTTAAAGCATTAACAATGGGGCTCGTAGTTCACTTAAACTTGAAGAACAAAAAATTGGCGAATGGTACTGTTTGGATGCTTTGCATATATGTTTCTTAGACTATATTGAAGTAATATATACAAAGATTTCAACCGACTACCTGTTCCACTCATTGTTCTACTTGTCGCAAGTTACAAATAATTTCCGTTAAAGTATTAACAATGGGGCGCGTAGTTC
Organism: Cerceris ruficornis; assembly: GCA_963989415.1. NCBI lineage: Eukaryota > Metazoa > Arthropoda > Insecta > Hymenoptera > Crabronidae > Cerceris > Cerceris ruficornis. The sequence continues at coordinate 680,606 of CAXDIW010000516.1, forward strand.
ACTTAAACTTGAAGATGAAATAATTGGCGAATTGTACTGTTTGGATGCTTTGCATATATGTTTCTTAGACTATATAGAAGCAATATATACAATGATTTCAACCGTCTACCTGATCCATTCATTGTTCTACTTGTGGAAATTTACAAATGATTTCCTTTAAAGGATTAACAATGGGGCTCGTAGTTCACTTCAACTTGAAGAACAAAAAAATGGCGAATTGTGCTGTTTGGATGCTTTGCATATGTGTTTCTTAGACTATTTAGAAGCAATATGTAGAAAGATTTCACCCGTCTACCTGTACTATTCATTGTTCTACTTGTAGAAAGTTACAAATAATTTCCATTTCATGATTATCAATGGGGTTCGTTGTTCACTTAAACTTGAAGAACAAAAAATTGGCGAATGTTACTGTTTAGATGCTTTGCATATAGGTTTCTTAGACTATATGGAAGCAATATATACAAAGAATTCAACCGTCTAAGTGTTTCAATCATTGTTCTACTTGTTGAAACTTACAAATAATTTCCTTTAAAGGATTAACAATGGGTCTCGTTGTTCACTTAAACTTGAAGAACAATAAATTGGCGAATGTTACTCTTTAGATGCTTTGCATATATGTTTCTTAGACTATATAGAAGCAATATATACAAAGATTTCAACCGTATACCTGTTCCATTCATTGTTCTACTTGTCGAAAGTTACAAATAATTTCCGATAAAGGATTAACCATTGGGGCTCATTGTTCACTTATACTTGAAGAACAAAAAATTGGCGAATTGTACTGTTTGGATTCTTTGCATATATGTTTATTAGACTATATAGAAGCAATATATAGAAACATTTCACCCGTCTACCTGTACTATTCATTGTTCTACTTGTAGAAAGTTACAAATAATTTTCATTTCATGATTATCAATGGGGCTTGTTGTTCACTAATACTTGAAGATACAAAAATTGGCGAATGTTACTGTTTAGATGCTTGGCATATAGGTTTCTTAGACTATATAGAAGCAGCATATACAAAGATTTGAACCGTCTACCTGTTCTATTCATTGTTCTACTTGTAGAAACTTACAAATAATTACCGTTTCATGATTGTCAATGGGGCTCGTTGTTCACTTAAACTTGAAGAACAAAAAATTGGCGAATGGTACAGTTTGGATCCTTTGCATATATGTTTCTTAGACTATATAGAAGCAATATATACAAAGATTTCAGCCGTCTACGTGTTCCATTCATTGTTCTACTTGTCGAAAATTACTAATAATTTCCGATAAAGGATTAACAATGGGGCTCATTGTTCACTTAAACTTGAAGAACAAAAAATTGGCGAATGGTACTGTTTGGATGCTTTGCGTACATGTTTCTTAGACTATATGGAAGCAATATATACAAAGATTTCAACCGTCTACGTGTTCCAATAATTGTTCTACTTGTCGAAATTTACAAATAATTTCCTTTAAAGGATAACAATGGGGCTCGTTGTTCACTTAAACTTGAAGAACAAAAAATTAGCGAATGGTACAGTTTGGATGCTTTGCAATATGTTTCTTAGACTATATGGAAGCAATATATTCAAATATTTCAACCGTCTACGTGTTCCAATCATTGTTCTACTTGTAGAAATTTACAAATAATTTCCTTTAAAGGATTAATAATGGGGCTCGTTGTTCACTTAAACTTGAAGAACAATAAATTGGCAAATTGTACTGATTGGATGCTTTGCATATATGTTTCTGAGACTATATAGAAGCAATATATACAATGATTTCAACCGACTACCTGTTCCATTCATTGTTCTACTTGTAGAAAGTTACAAACAATTTCCATTTCATGATTATCAATGGGGTTCGTTGTTCACTTAAACTTGAAGAACAAAAAATTGGCGAATGTTACTGTTTAGATGCTTTGCATATATGTTTCTTAGACTATATAGAAGCAATATATACAAAGATCTCAACCGTCTACCTGTACCATTCATTGTTCTACTTGTCGAAAGATACAAATAATTTCCGATAAAGGATTAACGATTGGGGCTCATTGTTCACTTAAACTTGAAGAACAAAAAATTGGCGAATGGTACTGTTTGGATGCTTTGCGTACATGTTTCTTAGACTATATGGAAGTAATATATACAAAGATTTCAACCGTCTACGTGTTCCAATCATTATTCTACTTGTCGAAATTTACAAATAATTTCTTTTAAAGGATTAACAATGTGGCTCGTTGTTCACTTAAACTTGAAGAACATTAAATTGGCAAATTGTACTGATTTGATGCTTTGCATATATGTTTCTTAGACTATATAGAAGCAATATATACAATGATTTCAACCGTCTACCTGTTCCATTCATTGTTCTACTTGTCGAAATATACAAATAATTTCCTTTAAAGGATTAACAATGGGGCTCGTAGTTCACTTAAACTTGAAGAACAAAAAATTGGCGAATGGTACTGTTTGGATGCTTTGCGTACCTGTTTCTTAGACTATATGGAAGCAATATATACAAAGATTTCAACCGTCTAAGTGTTCCAATCATTGTTCTACTTGTCGAAATTTACAAATAATTTCCTTTAAAGGATTAACAATGCGGCTCGTAGTTCACTTAAACTTGAAGAAAAAAAATTGGCGAATTGTTCTGTTTGGATGCTTTGCGGATATGTTTCTTAGACTATATAGAAGTAATATATACAAAGATTTCACCCGCCTACCTGTTCCATTCATTGTTCTACTTGTCGAAAGTTACAAATAATTTCCGATAAAGGATTAACCATTGGGGCTCATTGTTCTCTTAAACTTGAAGAACAAAAAATTGGCGAATTGTACTGTTTGGATGCTTTGCATATATGTTTCTTAGACTATATAGAAGCAACATATACAAAGATTTCAACCGTCTACGTGTTCCAATCAATGTTCTACTTGTCGAAATTTACGAATAATTTCCTTTAAAGCATTAACAATGGGGCTCGTAGTTCACTTAAACTTGAAGAACAAAAAATTGGCGAATGGTACTGTTTGGATGCTTTGCATATATGTTTCTTAGACTATATAGAAGCAATATATACAAAGATTTCAACCGTCTACCTGTTCCATTCATTGTTCTACTTGTCGAAAGTTACAAATAATTTCCGATAAAGGATTAACAATGGGGCTCATTGTTCACTTAAACTTGAAGAACAAAAAATTGGCGAATGGTACTGTTTGGATGATTTGCATATATGTTTCTTAGACTATATAGAAGCAATATATACAAAGATTTCAACTGTCTACGTGTTCCAATCATTGTTCTACTTGTCGAAATTTACAAATAATTTCCTTTAAAGCATTAACAATGGGGCTCGTAGTTCACTTAAACTTGAAGAACAAAAAATTGGCGAATGGTACTGTTTGGATGCTTTGCATATATGTTTCTTAGACTATATTGAAGTAATATATACAAAGATTTCAACCGACTACCTGTTCCACTCATTGTTCTACTTGTCGCAAGTTACAAATAATTTCCGTTAAAGTATTAACAATGGGGCTCTTTGTTCACTCAAACTTGAAGATCAAAAAATTGGCGAATTGTACTGTTTGAATGCTTTGCATATATGTTTCTTAGACTATATAGAAGCAACATATACAAAGATTTCAACCGTCTACGTGTTCCAATCAATGTTCTACTTGTCGAAATTTACGAATAATTTCCTTTAAAGCATTAACAATGGGGCTCGTAGTTCACTTAAACTTGAAGAACAAAAAATTGGCGAATGGTACTGTTTGGATGCTTTGCATATATGTTTCTTAGACTATATAGAAGCAATATATACAAAGATTTCAACCGTCTACCTGTTCCATTCATTGTTCTACTTGTCGAAAGTTACAAATAATTTCCGATAAAGGATTAACAATGGGGCTCATTGTTCACTTAAACTTGAAGAACAAAAAATTGGCGAATGGTACTGTTTGGATGATTTGCATATATGTTTCTTAGACTATATAGAAGCAATATATACAAAGATTTCAACTGTCTACGTGTTCCAATCATTGTTCTACTTGTCGAAATTTACAAATAATTTCCTTTAAAGCATTAACAATGGGGCTCGTAGTTCACTTAAACTTGAAGAACAAAAAATTGGCGAATGGTACTGTTTGGATGCTTTGCATATATGTTTCTTAGACTATATTGAAGTAATATATACAAAGATTTCAACCGACTACCTGTTCCACTCATTGTTCTACTTGTCGAAAGATACAAATAATTTCCGATAAAGGATTAACCATTGGGGCTCATTGTTCACTTATACTTGAAGAACAAATAATTGGCGAATTGTACTGTTTGGATGCTTTGCATATATGTTTCTTAGACTATATAGAAGCAATATATACAAAGATTTCAACCGTCTACCTGTTCCATTCATTGTTCTACTTGTCGAAAGTTACAAATAATTTCCGATAAAGGATTAACAATGGGGCTCATTGTTCACTTAAACTTGAAGAACAAAAAATTGGCGAATGGTACTGTTTGGATGCTTTGCATATATGTTTCTTAGACTATATAGAAGCAATATATACAAAGATTTCAACCGTCTACGTGTTCCAATCATTGTTCTACTTGTAGAAAGTTACAATTAATTTCCGTTAAAGGATTAACAATGGGGCTCGTAGTTCACTTAAACTTGAAGATCAAATAATTGGCGAATTGTACTGTTTGGACGCTTTGCATATATGTTTCTTAGACTATATAGAAGCAATATATACAAAGATTTCAACCGTCTACCTGTTCCATTCATTGTTCTACTTGTCGAAAATTACAAATAATTTCCGATAAAGGATTAACCATTGGGGCTCATTGTTCACTAAACTTGAAGAACAAAAAATTGTCGAATTGTACTGTTTGGATGCTTTGCATATATGTTTCTTAGACTATATAGAAGCAATATATACAAAGATTTCAACCGTCTACCTGTTCCATTCATTGTTCTACTTGTCGAAAGTTACAAATAATTTCCGTTAAGGGATTAACAATGGGGATCGTAGTTTACTTAAACTTGAAGAACAAAAAAGTGGCGAATTGTACTGTTTGGATGCTTTGCATATATGCTTCTTAGACTATATGGAAGCATATATATACAATGATTTCAACCGTCTACCTATTCCATTCATTGTTCTACTTGTCGAAATTTACAAATAATTTCCTTTAAAGGATTAACAATGGGGCTCGTTGTACACTTAAACTTGAAGAACAATAAATTGGCGAATTGTACTGTTTGGATGCTTTGCATATATGTTTCTTAGACTATATAGAAGCAATATATACAAAGATTTCAACCGTCTACCTGTTCCATTCATTGTTCTACTTGTCGAAAGTTACAAATAATTTCCGATAAAGGATTAACAATGGGGCTCATTGTTCACTTAAACTTGAAGAACAAAAAATTGGCGAATGGTACTGTTTGGATGCTTTGCATATATGTTTCTTAGACTATATAGAAGCAATATATACAAAGATTTCAACCGTCTACGTGTTCCAATCATTGTTCTACTTGTAGAAAGTTACAATTAATTTCCGTTAAAGGATTAACAATGGGGCTCGTAGTTCACTTAAACTTGAAGATCAAATAATTGGCGAATTGTACTGTTTGGACGCTTTGCATATATGTTTCTTAGACTATATAGAAGCAATATATACAAAGATTTCAACCGTCTACCTGTTCCATTCATTGTTCTACTTGTCGAAAGTTACAAATAATTTCCGTTAAGGGATTAACAATGGGGATCGTAGTTTACTTAAACTTGAAGAACAAGAAATTGGCGAATTGTACTGTTTGGATGCTTTGCATATATGTTTCTTAGACTATATAGAAGCAATATATACAAAGATTTCAACCGTCTACCTGTTCCATTCATTGTTCTACTTGTCGAAAGTTACAAATAATTTCCGATAAAGGATTAACCATTGGGGCTCATTGTTCACTTATACTTGAAGAACAAAAAATTGGCGAATTGTACTGTTTGGATGATTTGCATATATGTTTCTTAGACTATATAGAAGCAATATATACAGTGATTTCAACCGTCTACCTGTTCCATTCATTGTTCTACTTGTCGAAAGTTACAAATAATTTCCGTTAAGGGATTAACAATGGGGATCGAAGTTTACTTAAACTTGAAGAACCAGAAATTGGCGAATTGTACTGTTTGGATGCTTTGCATATATGTTTCGTAGGTTATATAGAAGCAATATGTACAATGATTTCAACCGTCTACCTGATCCATTCATTGTTCTACTTGTCGAAATTTACAAATAATTTCCTTTAAAGGATTAACAATGGGGCTCGTAGTTCACTTAAACTTGTAGAACAAAAAATTGGCGAATTGTGCTGTTTGGATGCTTTGCATATGTGTTTCTTAGACTATTTAGAAGCAATATATAGAAAGATTTCACCTGTCTACCTGTACTATTCATTGTTCTACTTCTCGCAAGTTACAAATAATTTCCGTTAAAGTATTAACAATGGGGCTCGTATTTCACTTAAACTTGAAGAACAAAAAATTGGCGATTGGTACTGTTTGGATGCTTTGCATATATGTTTCTTAGATTATATAGAAGCAATATATACAAAGATTTCAACCGTCTACCTGTTCCATTCATTGTTCTACTTGTCGAAAATTACAAATAATTTCCGATAAAGGATTAACCATTGGGGCTCATTGTTCACTAAACTTGAAGAACAAAAAATTGTCGAATTGTACTGTTTGGATGCTTTGCATATATGTTTCTTAGACTATATAGAAGCAATATATACAAAGATTTCAACCGTCTACCTGTTCCATTCATTGTTCTACTTGTCGAAAGTTACAAATAATTTCCGTTAAGGGATTAACAATGGGGATCGTAGTTTACTTAAACTTGAAGAACAAAAAAGTGGCGAATTGTACTGTTTGGATGCTTTGCATATATGTTTCTTAGACTATATAGAAGCAATATATACAAAGATTTCAACCGTCTACCTGTTCCATGCATTGTTCTACTTGTCGAAAATTACAAATAATTTCCGATAAAGGATTAACCATTGGGGCTCATTGTTCACTAAACTTGAAGAACAAAAAATTGTCGAATTGTACTGTTTGGATGCTTTGCATATATGTTTCTTAGACTATATAGACGCAATATATACAAGGATTTCAACCGTCTACCTGTTCCATTCATTGTTCTACTTGTCGAAAGTTACAAATAATTACCGATAAATGATTAACCATTGGGGCTCATTGTTCACTTAAACTTGAAGAACAAAAAATTGGCGAATTGTACTGTTTGGATGCTTTGCATATATGTTTTTTAGATTATATAGAAGCAATATATACAAAGATTTCAACCGTCTACCTGTTCGATTCATTGTTCTACTTGTCGAAAGTTACAAATAATTTCCGATAAAGGATTAACAATGGGGCTCATTGTTCACTTAAACTTGAAGGACAAAAGATTGGCGAATGGTACTGTTTGGATGCTTTGCGTACATGTTTCTTAGACTATATGGAAGCAATATATACAAGGATTTCAACAGTCTACCTGTTCCATTCATTGTTCTACTTGTCGAAAGTTACAATTAATTTCCGTTAAAGGATTAACAATGGGGCTCGTAGTTCACTTAAACTTGAAGTACAAAAAATTGACGAATTGTACTGATTGGATGCTTTGCATATATGTTTCGTAGACTATATAGAAGCAATATATACAAATATTTCAACCGTCTACCTGTTCCATTCATTGTTCGACTTGTCGAAAATTACAAATAATTTCCGATAAAGGATTAACCATTGGGGCTCATTGTTCACTTAAACTTGAAGACCATAAAATTGGCGAATGGTACTGTTTGGATGCTTTGCATATTTGTTTCTTAGACTATATGGAAGCAATATATACAAAGATTTCAACCGTCTACCTGTTCCATTCATGGTTCTACTTGTCGGAAGTTATAAATAATTTCCGTTAAAATATTAACAATGGGGCTCGTAGTTCACTTAAACATGAAGACGAAATAATTGGCGAATTGTACTGTTTGGATGCTTTGCATATATGTTTCTTAGACTATATGGAAGCAATATATACAAAGATTTCAACCGTCTACGTGTTCCAATCATTGTTCTACTAGTAAAAAGTTACAATTAATTTCCGTTAAAGGATTAACAATGGGGCTCGTAGTTCACTTAAACTTGAAGAACAAAAAATTGGCGAATTGTACTGTTTGGATGCTTTGCATATATGTTTTTTAGATTATATAGAAGCAATATATACAAAGATTTCAACCGTCTACCTGTTCGATTCATTGTTCTACTTGTCGAAAGTTACAAATAATTTCCGATAAAGGATTAACAATGGGGCTCATTGTTCACTTAAACTTGAAGGACAAAAGATTGGCGAATGGTACTGTTTGGATGCTTTGCGTACATGTTTCTTAGACTATATGGAAGCAATATATACAAGGATTTCAACAGTCTACCTGTTCCATTCATTGTTCTACTTGTCGAAAGTTACAAATAATTTCCGATAAAGGATTAACAATGGGGCTCATTGTTCACTTAAACTTGAAGAACAAAAAATTGGCGAATGGTACTGTTTGGATGCTTTGCATAAAGGTTTCTTAGACTATATAGAAGCAATATATACAAATATTTCAACCGTCTACGTGTTCCAATCATTGTTCTACTTGTAGAAAGTTACAATTAATTTCCGTTAAAGGATTAACAATGGGGCTCGTAGTTCACTTAAACTTGAAGATCAAATAATTGGCGAATTGTACTGTTTGGACGCTTTGCATATATGTTTCTTAGACTATATAGAAGAAATATATACAAAGATTTCAACCGTCTACCTGTTCCATTCATTGTTCTACTTGTCGAAAGTTACAAATAATTTCCGTTAAGGGATTAACAATGGGGATCGTAGTTTACATAAACTTGAAGAACAAAAAATTGTCGAATTGTACTGTTTGGATGCTTTGCATATATGTTTCTTAGACTATATAGAAGCAATATATACAATGATTTCAACCGTCTACCTGTTCCATTCATTGTTCTACTTGTCGAAAGATACAAATAATTTCCGTTAAGGGATTAACAATGGGGATCGTAGTTTACTTAAACTTGAAGAACAAAAAAGTGGCGAATGGTACTGTTTGGATGCTTTGCATATATGTTTCTTAGATTATATAGAAGCAATATATACATTGATTTCAACCGTCTACCTGTTCCATTCATTGTTCTACTTGTCGCAAGTTATAAATAATTTCCGTTAAAGTATTAACAATGGGGCTCGTAGTTCACTTAAACTTGAAGAACAAATCATTGGCGAATTGTACTGTTTGGATGATTTGCATATATGTTTCTTAGACTTTATACAAGCAATATATACAAAGATTTCAACCGTCTACCTGTTCCATTCATTGTTCTACTCGTCGAAATTTACACATAATTTCCGATAAAGGATTAACAATGGGGCTCATTGTTCACTTAAACTTGAAGGACAAAAAATTGGCCAATGGTACTGTTTGGATGCTTTGCGTACATGTTTCTTAGACTATATGGAAGCAATATATACAAGGATTTCAACCGTCTACCTGTTCCATTCATTGTTCTACTTGTCGCAAGTTACAAATAATTTCCGTTAAAGTATTAACAATGGGGCTCGTAGTTCACTTAAACTTGAAGATCAAATAATTGGCGAATTGTACTGTTTGGATGATTTGCATATATGTTTCTTAGACTATATAGAAGCAATATATACAATGATTTCAACCGGCCACCAGTTCCATTCATTGTTCTACTTCTCGCAAGTTACAAATAATTTCCGTTAAAGTATTCACAATGGGGCTCGTAGTTCACTTAAACTTGAAGAACAAAAAATTGGCGAATGGTACTGTTTGGATGCTTTGCGTACATGTTTCTTAGACTATATAGAAGCAATATATACAATGATTTCAACCGGCCACCAGTTCCATTCATTGTTCTACTTCTCGCAAGTTACAAATAATTTCCGTTAAAGTATTCACAATGGGGCTCGTAGTTCACTTAAACTTGAAGATCAAAAAATTGGCGATTGTTACTGCTTAGATAGTTTGCATATATGTTTCTTAGATTATATAGAAGAAATATATACAAAGATTTCAACCGTCTACGTGTTCCAATCATTGTTCTACTTGTCGAAATTTACAAATAATTTCCGTTAAAGTATTAACAATGGGACTCTTAGTTCACTTAAACTTGAAGAACAAAAAATTGACTAATTGTACTGTTTGGATGCTTTGCATATATATTTCTTAGGCTATATAGAAGCAATATATACAATGATTTCGACCGTCTAACTGTTCCAATCATTGTTCTACTTGTCGAAAATTACAAATAATTTCCGATAAAGGATTAACCATTGGGGCTCATTGTTCACTTAAACTTGAAGAACAAAAAATTGGCGAATGGTACTGTTTGGATGCTTTGCGAACATGTTTCTTAGACTATATGGAAGCAATATATACAAAGATTTCAACCTTCTACGTGTTCCAATCATTGTTCTACTTGTAGAAAGTTACAAATAATTTCCATTTCATGATTATCAATGGGGCTCGCTGTTCACTTAAACTTGAAGATCAAAAAATTGGCGAATTGTACTGTTTGGATGCTTTGCATATATGTTTCTTAGATTATATAGTAGCAATATATACAAATATTTCAACCGTCTACCTGTTCCATTCATGGTTCTACTTGTCGAAATTTACAAATAATTTCCGATAAAGGATTAACAATGGGGCTCGTTGTTCACTTAAACTTGAAGAACAAAAAAGTGGCGAATGGTACTGTTTGGATGCTTTGCATATATGTTTCTTAGACTATATAGAAGCAATATATACATTGATTTCAACCGTCTACCTGTTCCATTCATTGTTCTACTTGTCGCAAGTTACAAATAACTTCCGATAAAGGATTAACCATTGGGGCTCATTGTTCACTTAAACTTGAAGAACAATAAATTGGCGAATGGTACTGTTTGGATGCTTTGCGTACATGTTTCTTAGACTATATGGAAGCAATATATACAAAGATTTCAACCGTCTACGTGTTCCAATTATTGTTCTACTTGTCGAAATTTACACATAATTTCCTTTAAAGGATTAACAATGGGGCTCGTTGTTAATTTAAACTTGAAGAACAATAAATTGGCGAATTGTACTGTTTGGATGCTTTGCATATATGTTTCTTAGACTATATAGAAGCAATATATACAATGATTTCAACCGTCTACCTATTCCATTCATTGTTATACTTGTCGCAAGTTACAAATAATTTCCGATAAAGTATTAACCATTGGGGCTCATTGTTCACTTAAACTTGAAGAACAAAAAATTGGCGAATGGTACTGTTTGGATGCTTTGCGTACATGTTTCTTAGACTATATGGAAGCAATATATACAAAGATTTCAACCGTCTACGTGTTCCAATCATTGTTCTACTTGTAGAAAGTTACAATTAATTTCCGTTAAAGGATTAACAATGGGGCTCGTAGTTCACTTAAACTTGAAGATCAAATAATTGGCGAATTGTACTGTTTGGACGCTTTGCATATATGTTTCTTAGACTATATAGAAGCAATATATACAAAGATTTCAACCGTCTACCTGTTCCATTCATTGTTCTACTTGTCGAAAGTTACAAATAATTTCCGTTAAGGGATTAACAATGGGGATCGTAGTTTACTTAAACTTGAAGAACAAGAAATTGGCGAATTGTACTGTTTGGATGCTTTGCATATATGTTTCTTAGACTATATAGAAGCAATATATACAAAGATTTCAACCGTCTACCTGTTCCATTCATTGTTCTACTTGTCGAAAGTTACAAATAATTTCCTTTAAAGGATTAACAATGGGGCTCGTTGTTCACTTCAACTTGAAGAACAATAAATTGGCGAATTGTACTGTTTGGATGCTTTGCATATATGTTTCGTAGGTTATATAGAAGCAATATATACAAAGATTTCAACCGTCTACCTGTTCGATTCATTGTTCTACTTGTCGAAAGTTACAAATAATTTCCGATAAAGGATTAACAATGGGGCTCATTGTTCACTTAAACTTGAAGGACAAAAGAGTGGCGAATGGTACTGTTTGGATGCTTTGCGTACATGTTTCTTAGACTATATGGAAGCAATATATACAAGGATTTCAACCGTCTACCTGTTCCATTCATTGTTCTACTTGTCGAAAGTTACAAATAATTTCCGATAAAGGATTAACAATGGGGCTCATTGTTCACTTAAACTTGAAGAACAAAAAATTGGCGAATGGTACTGTTTGGATGCTTTGCATATATGTTTCTTACACTATATAGAAGCAATATATACAAAGATTTCAACCGTCTACGTGTTCCAATCATTGTTCTACTTGTAGAAAGTTACAATTAATTTCCGTTAAAGGATTAACAATGGGGCTCGTAGTTCACTTAAACTTGAAGATCAAATAATTGGCGAATTGTACTGTTTGGACGCTTTGCATATATGTTTCTTAGACTATATAGAAGCAATATATACAAAGATTTCAACCGTCTACCTGTTCCATTCATTGTTCTACTTGTCGAAAGTTACAAATAATTTCCGTTAAGGGATTAACAATGGGGATCGTAGTTTACTTAAACTTGAAGATAAAGAAATTGGCGAATTGTACTGTTTGGATGCTTTGCATATATGTTTCTTAGACTATATAGAAGCAATATATACAAAGATTTCAACCGTCTACCTGTTCCATGCATTGTTCTACTTGTCGAAAATTACAAATAATTTCCGATAAAGGATTAACCATTGGGGCTCATTGTTCACTAAACTTGAAGAACAAAAAATTGTCGAATTGTACTGTTTGGATGCTTTGCATATATGTTTCTTAGACTATATAGACGCAATATATACAAGGATTTCAACCGTCTACCTGTTCCATTCATTGTTCTACTTGTCGAAAGTTACAAATAATTACCGATAAATGATTAACCATTGGGGCTCATTGTTCACTTAAACTTGAAGAACAAAAAATTGGCGAATTGTACTGTTTGGATGCTTTGCATATATGTTTTTTAGATTATATAGAAGCAATATATACAAAGATTTCAACCGTCTACCTGTTCGATTCATTGTTCTACTTGTCGAAAGTTACAAATAATTTCCGATAAAGGATTAACAATGGGGCTCATTGTTCACTTAAACTTGAAGGACAAAAGATTGGCGAATGGTACTGTTTGGATGCTTTGCGTACATGTTTCTTAGACTATATGGAAGCAATATATACAAGGATTTCAACAGTCTACCTGTTCCATTCATTGTTCTACTTGTCGAAAGTTACAAATAATTTCCGATAAAGGATTAACAATGGGGCTCATTGTTCACTTAAACTTGAAGAACAAAAAATTGGCGAATGGTACTGTTTGGATGCTTTGCATAAAGGTTTCTTAGACTATATAGAAGCAATATATACAAATATTTCAACCGTCTACGTGTTCCAATCATTGTTCTACTTGTAGAAAGTTACAATTAATTTCCGTTAAAGGATTAACAATGGGGCTCGTAGTTCACTTAAACTTGAAGATCAAATAATTGGCGAATTGTACTGTTTGGACGCTTTGCATATATGTTTCTTAGACTTTATAGAAGAAATATATACAAAGATTTCAACCGTCTACCTGTTCCATTCATTGTTCTACTTGTCGAAAGTTACAAATAATTTCCGTTAAGGGATTAACAATGGGGATCGTAGTTTACATAAACTTGAAGAACAAGAAATTGGCGAATTGTACTGTTTGGATGCTTTGCATATATGTTTCTTAGACTATATAGAAGCAATATATACAAAGATTTCAACCGTCTACCTGTTCCATTCATTGTTCTACTTGTCGAAAGTTACAAATAATTTCCTTTAAAGGATTAACAATGGGGCTCGTTGTTCACTTAAACTTGAAGAACAATAAATTGGAGAATTGTACTGTTTGGATGCTTTGCATATATGTTTCGTAGGTTATATAGAAGCAATATGTACAATGATTTCAACCGTCTACCTGATCCATTCATTGTTCTACTTGTCGAAATTTACAAATAATTTCCTTTAAAGGATTAACAATGGGGCTCGTAGTTCACTTAAACTTGTAGAACAAAAAATTGGCGAATTGTGCTGTTTGGTTGCTTTGCATATGTGTTTCTTAGACTATTTAGAAGCAATATATAGAAAGATTTCACCTGTCTACCTGTACTATTCATTGTTCTACTTCTCGCAAGTTACAAATAATTTCCGTTAAAGTATTAACAATGGGGCTCGTATTTCACTTAAACTTGAAGAACAAAAAATTGGCGATTGGTACTGTTTGGATGCTTTGCATATATGTTTCTTAGATTATATAGAAGCAATATATACAAAGATTTCAACCGTCTACCTGTTCCATTCATTGTTCTACTTGTCGAAAATTACAAATAATTTCCGATAAAGGATTAACCATTGGGGCTCATTGTTCACTTAAACTTGAAGAACAAAAAATTGGCGAATGGTACTGTTTGGATGCTTTGCATATATGTTTCTTAGACTATATGGAAGCAATATACACAAAGATTTCAACCGTCTACGTGTTCCAATCATTGTTCTACTTGTAGAAAGTTACAATTAATTTCCGTTAAAGGATTAACAATGGTGCTCATAGTTCACTTAAACTTGAAGAACAAAAAATTGGCGCAATTGTACTGTTTGGATGCTTTGCATATTTGTTTCGTAGACTACATAGAAGCAATATATACAATTATTTCAACCGTCTACATGATCCATTCATTGTTCTACTTGTCGAAATTTACAAATAATTTCCTTTAAAGGATTAACAATGGGGCTCGTAGTACCACTTAAACATGAAGATGAAATAATTGGCGAATTGTACTGTTTGGATGCTTTGCATATATGTTTCTTAGACTATTTAGAAGCAATAAATACAAAGATTTCAACTGTCTACCTGTTCCATTCATTGTTCTACTTGTCGAAAGTCACAAATAATTTCCGATAAAGGATTAACCATTGGGGCTCATTGTTCACTTAAACTTGAGGAACAAAAAATTGGCGAATTGTACTGTTTGGATGCTTTGCATATATGTTTCTTAGACTATATAGAAGCAATATATACAAAGATTTCAAACGTCTACCTGTTCCATTCATTGTTCTACTTGTCGAAAGTTACAAATAATTTCCGATAAAGGATTAACAATGGGTCTCATTGTTCACTTAAACTTGAAGAACAAAAAATTGGCGAATGGTACTGTTTGGTTGCTTTGCATATATGTTTCTTAGACGATATGGAAGCAATATATACAAAGATTTCAACCGTCTACGTGTTCCAATCATTGTTCTACTTGTAGAAAGTTACAATTAATTTCCGTTAAAGGATTAACAATGGGGCTCGTAGTTCACTTAAACTTGAAGAACAAAAAATTGGCGAATTGTACTGTTTGGATGCTTTGCATATATGTTTCTTAGATTATATAGAAGCAATATATACAAAGATTTCAACCGTCTACCTGTTCCATTCATTGTTCTACTTGTCGAAAATTACAAATAATTTCCGATAAAGTATTAACCATTGGGGCTCATTGTTCACTTAAACTTGAAGAACAAAAAATTAGCGAATGGTACTGTTTGGATGCTTTGCGTATATGTATCTTAGACTATATGGAAGCAATATATAAAAAGATTTCAACCGTCTACCTGTTCCATTCATTGTTCTACTTGTCGAAAATTACAAATAATTTCCGATAAAGGATTAACCATTGGGGTTCATTGTTCACTTAAACTTGAAAAACAAAAAATTGGCGAATTTTTCTGTTTGGATGCTTTGCATATATGCTTCTTAGACTATATGGAAGCATATATATACAATGATTTCAACCGTCTACCTATTCCATTCATTGTTCTACTTGTCGAAATTTACAAATAATTTCCTTTAAAGGATTAACAATGGGGCTCGTTGTACACTTAAACTTGAAGAACAATAAATTGGCGAATTGTACTGTTTGGATGCTTTGCATATATGTTTCTTAGACTATATAGAAGCAATATATACAAAGATTTCAACCGTCTACCTGTTCCATTCATTGTTCTACTTGTCGAAAGTTACAAATAATTTCCGATAAAGGATTAACAATGGGGCTCATTGTTCACTTAAACTTGAAGAACAAAAAATTGGCGAATGGTACTGTTTGGATGCTTTGCATATATGTTTCTTAGACTATATAGAAGCAATATATACAAAGATTTCAACCGTCTACGTGTTCCAATCATTGTTCTACTTGTAGAAAGTTACAATTAATTTCCGTTAAAGGATTAACAATGGGGCTCGTAGTTCACTTAAACTTGAAGATCAAATAATTGGCGAATTGTACTGTTTGGACGCTTTGCATATATGTTTCTTAGACTATATAGAAGCAATATATACAAAGATTTCAACCGTCTACCTGTTCCATTCATTGTTCTACTTGTCGAAAGTTACAAATAATTTCCGTTAAGGGATTAACAATGGGGATCGTAGTTTACTTAAACTTGAAGAACAAGAAATTGGCGAATTGTACTGTTTGGATGCTTTGCATATATGTTTCTTAGACTATATAGAAGCAATATATACAAAGATTTCAACCGTCTACCTGTTCCATTCATTGTTCTACTTGTCGAAAGTTACAAATAATTTCCGATAAAGGATTAACCATTGGGGCTCATTGTTCACTTATACTTGAAGAACAAAAAATTGGCGAATTGTACTGTTTGGATGATTTGCATATATGTTTCTTAGACTATATAGAAGCAATATATACAGTGATTTCAACCGTCTACCTGTTCCATTCATTGTTCTACTTGTCGAAAGTTACAAATAATTTCCGTTAAGGGATTAACAATGGGGATCGAAGTTTACTTAAACTTGAAGAACCAGAAATTGGCGAATTGTACTGTTTGGATGCTTTGCATATATGTTTCGTAGGTTATATAGAAGCAATATGTACAATGATTTCAACCGTCTACCTGATCCATTCATTGTTCTACTTGTCGAAATTTACAAATAATTTCCTTTAAAGGATTAACAATGGGGCTCGTAGTTCACTTAAACTTGTAGAACAAAAAATTGGCGAATTGTGCTGTTTGGATGCTTTGCATATGTGTTTCTTAGACCATTTAGAAGCAATATATAGAAAGATTTCACCTGTCTACCTGTACTATTCATTGTTCTACTTCTCGCAAGTTACAAATAATTTCCGTTAAAGTATTAACAATGGGGCTCGTATTTCACTTAAACTTGAAGAACAAAAAATTGGCGAATTGTACTGTTTGGATGCTTTGCATATATGTTTCTTAGACTATATAGAAGCAATATATACAAAGATTTCAACCGTCTACCTGTTCCATTCATTGTTCTACTTGTCGAAAGTTACAAATAATTTCCGTTAAGGGATTAACAATGGGGATCGTAGTTTACTTAAACTTGAAGAACAAAAAAGTGGCGAATTGTACTGTTTGGATGCTTTGCATATATGTTTCTTAGACTATATAGAAGCAATATATACAAAGATTTCAACCGTCTACCTGTTCCATGCATTGTTCTACTTGTCGAAAATTACAAATAATTTCCGATAAAGGATTAACCATTGGGGCTCATTGTTCACTAAACTTGAAGAACAAAAAATTGTCGAATTGTACTGTTTGGATGCTTTGCATATATGTTTCTTAGACTATATAGACGCAATATATACAAGGATTTCAACCGTCTACCTGTTCCATTCATTGTTCTACTTGTCGAAAGTTACAAATAATTACCGATAAATGATTAACCATTGGGGCTCATTGTTCACTTAAACTTGAAGAACAAAAAATTGGCGAATTGTACTGTTTGGATGCTTTGCATATATGTTTTTTAGATTATATAGAAGCAATATATACAAAGATTTCAACCGTCTACCTGTTCGATTCATTGTTCTACTTGTCGAAAGTTACAAATAATTTCCGATAAAGGATTAACAATGGGGCTCATTGTTCACTTAAACTTGAAGGACAAAAGATTGGCGAATGGTACTGTTTGGATGCTTTGCGTACATGTTTCTTAGACTATATGGAAGCAATATATACAAGGATTTCAACAGTCTACCTGTTCCATTCATTGTTCTACTTGTCGAAAGTTACAATTAATTTCCGTTAAAGGATTAACAATGGGGCTCGTAGTTCACTTAAACTTGAAGTACAAAAAATTGACGAATTGTACTGATTGGATGCTTTGCATATATGTTTCGTAGACTATATAGAAGCAATATATACAAATATTTCAACCGTCTACCTGTTCCATTCATTGTTCGACTTGTCGAAAATTACAAATAATTTCCGATAAAGGATTAACCATTGGGGCTCATTGTTCACTTAAACTTGAAGACCATAAAATTGGCGAATGGTACTGTTTGGATGCTTTGCATATTTGTTTCTTAGACTATATGGAAGCAATATATACAAAGATTTCAACCGTCTACCTGTTCCATTCATGGTTCTACTTGTCGGAAGTTACAAATAATTTCCGTTAAAATATTAACAATGGGGCTCGTAGTTCACTTAAACATGAAGACGAAATAATTGGCGAATTGTACTGTTTGGATGCTTTGCATATATGTTTCTTAGACTATATGGAAGCAATATATACAAAGATTTCAACCGTCTACGTGTTCCAATCATTGTTCTACTAGTAAAAAGTTACAATTAATTTCCGTTAAAGGATTAACAATGGGGCTCGTAGTTCACTTAAACTTGAAGAACAAAAAATTGGCGAATTGTACTGTTTGGATGCTTTGCATAGATGTTTCTTAGACTATGTAGAAGCAATATATAGAAAGATTTCACCCGTCTACCTGTACTATTCATTGTTCTACTTGTAGAAAGTTACAAATAATTTCCGATAAAGGATTAACAATGGGGCTCATTGTTCACTTAAATTTGAAGAGCAAAAAATTGGCGAATTGTACTGTTTGGACGCTTTGCATATATGTTTCTTAGACTATATGGAAGCAATATATACAAAGATTTCAACCGTCTACGTGTTCCTATCATTGTTCTACTTGTAAAAAGTTACAATTAATTTCCGTTAAAGGATTAACAATGGGGCTCGTAGTTCACTTAAACTTGAAGAACAAAAAATTGGCGAATTGTACTGTTTGGATGCTTTGCATAGATGTTTCTTAGACTATGTAGAAGCAATATACAGAAAGATTTCACCCGTCTACCTGTACTATTCATTGTTCTACTTGTAGAAAGTTACAAATAATTTCCGTTTCATGATTATCAATGGGGCTCGTTGTTCACTTAAACTTGAAGAACAAAAAATTGCTTTGCATATATGTTTCTTAGATTATATAGAAGCAATATATACAAAGATTTCAACCGTCTACCTATTCCATTCATTGTTCTACTTGCCGAAATTTACAAATAATTTCCTTTAAAGGATTAACCATTGGGGCTCATTGTTCACTAAACTTGAAGAACAAAAAATTGTCGAATTGTACTGTTTGGATGCTTTGCATATATGTTTCTTAGACTATATAGAAGCAATATATAAAAAGATTTCAACCGTCTACCTGTTCCATTCATTGTTCTACTTGTCGAAAGTTACAAATAATTTCCGATAAAGGAGTAACAATGGGGCTCATTGTTCACTTAAACTTGAAGAACAAAAAATTGGCGAATGGTACTGTTTGGATGCTTTGCATATATGTTTCTTAGACTATATGGAAGCAATATATAATAATATTTCAACCGTCTACTTGTTCCAATCATTGTTCTACTTGTCGAAATTTACAAATAATTTCCTTTAAAGGATGAACAATGGGGCTCGTTGTTCACTTAAACTTGAAGAACAATAAATTGGCGAATTGTACTGTTTGGGTGCTTTGCATATATGTTTCTTAGAATATATAGAAGCAATATATACAATGATTTCAACCGTCTACCTGTTCCATTCATTGTTCTACTTGTCGAATGTTACAAATAATTTCCGTTAAGGGATTAACAATGGGGATCGTAGTTTACTTAAACTTGAAGAACAAAAAATTGGCGAATGGTACTGTTTGGATGCTTTGCATATATGTTTCTTAGACTATATAGAAGCAATATATACAAAGATTTCAACCGTCTACCTGTTCCATTCATTGTTCTACTTGTCGAAAGTTACAAATAATTTCCGATAAAGGATTAACAATGGGGCTCATTGTTCACTTAAACTTGAAGAACAAAAAATTGGCGAATGGTACTATTTGTATGCTTTACATATATGTTTCTTAGGTTATATAGAAGCAATATATACAAAGATTTCAACCGTTTACATGTTCCATTCATTGTTCTACTTGTCGAAAATTACAAATAATTTCCGATAAAGGATTAACCATTGGGGCTCATTGTTCACTTAAACTTGAAGAACAAAAAATTGGCGAATGGTAGTGTTTGGATGCTTTGCGTACATGTTTCTTAGACTATATGGAAGCAATATATACAAAGATTTCAACCGTCTACGTGTTCCAATCATTGTTCTACTTGTCGAAATTTACAAATAAATTCCTTTAAAGGATGAACAATGGGGCTCGTTGTTCACTTAAACTTGAAGAACAATAAATTGGCGAATGGTACTGTTTGGATGCTTTGCATATATGTTTCTTAGACTATATAGAAGCAATATATACAAAGATTTCAACCGTCTACCTGTTCCATTCATTGTTCTACTTGTCGAAAGTTACAAATAATTTCCGATAAAGGATTAACAATGGGGCTCATTGTTCACTTAAACTTGAAGAACAAAAAATTGGCGAATGGTACTGTTTGGATGCTTTGCATATATGTTTCTTAATCTATATAGAAGCAATATATACAAAGATTTCAACCGTCTACGTGTTCCATTCATTGTTCTACTTGCCGAAAGTTAGAAATAATTTCCGATAAAGGATTAACAATGGGGCTCATTGTTCACTTAAACTTGAAGATCAAAAAATTGGCGAATGTTACTGTTTAGATGCTTTGCATATAGGTTCCTTAGACTATATAGAAGCAACATATACAAAGATTGCAACCGTCTACCTGTTCTATTTATTGTTCTTCTTGTCGAAAGTTACAAATAATTTCCGTTTCATGAGTATCAATGGGCCTCGTTGTTCACTTAAACTTGAAGAACAATAAATTGGCGAATTGTACTGTTTGGATGCTTTGCATATATGTTTCTTAGACTATATGGAAGCAATATATACAAAGATTTCAACCGTCTACGTGTTCCAATCATTGTTCTACTAGTAAAAAGTTACAATTAATTTCCGTTAAAGGATTAACAATGGGGCTCGTAGTTCACTTAAACTTGAAGAACAAAAAATTGGCGAATTGTACTGTTTGGATGCTTTGCATAGATGTTTCTTAGACTATGTAGAAGCAATATATAGAAATATTTCACCCGTCTACCTGTACTATTCATTGTTCTACTTGTAGAAAGTTACAAATAATTTCCGATAAAGGATTAACAATGGGGCTCATTGTTCACTTAAATTTGAAGAGCAAAAAATTGGCGAATTGTACTGTTTGGACGCTTTGCATATATGTTTCTTAGACTATATGGAAGCAATATATACAAAGATTTCAACCGTCTACGTGTTCCAATCATTGTTCTACTTGTAAAAAGTTACAATTAATTTCCGTTAAAGGATTAACAATGGGGCTCGTAGTTCACTTAAACTTGAAGAACAAAAAATTGGCGAATTGTACTGTTTGGATGCTTTGCATAGATGTTTCTTTGACTATGTAGAAGCAATATATAGAAAGATTTCACCCGTCTACCTGTACTATTCATTGTTCTACTTGTCGAAAATTACAAATAATTTCCGATAAAGGATTAACCATTGGGGCTCATTGTTCACTTAAACTTGAAGAAACAAAAAATTGGCGAATGGTACTATTTGGATGCTTTGCGTACATGTTTCTTAGACTATATGGAAGCAATATATACAAAGATTTCAACCGTCTACCTGTTCCAATCATTGTTCTACTTGTCGAAATTTACAAATAATTTCCTTTAAAGGATTAACAATGGGGCTCATTGTTCAGTTAACCTTTAAGAACAAAAAATTGGCGAATGGTTCTGTTTGGATGCTTTGCATATATGTTTCTTAGATTATATAGAAGCAATATATACAAAGATTTCAACCGTCTACATGTCCCAATCATTGTTCTACTTGTAGAAAGTTACAATTAATTTCCGTTAAAGGATTAACAATGGGGCTCATTGTTCACTTAAACTTGAAGAACACAAAATTGGCAAATGGTACTGTGTGGATGCTTTGCATATATGTTTCTTAGACTATATGGAAGCAATTAATACAAAGATTTCAACCGTCTACGTGTTCCAATCATTGTTCTACTTGTAGAAAGTTACAATTAATTTCCGTTAAAGGATTAACAATGGGGCTCGTAGTTCACTTAAACTTGAAGAACAAAAAATTGGCGAATTGTACTGTTTGGATGCTTTGAATATATGTTTCTTAGACTATATGGAAGCAATATATACAAAGATTTCAACCGTCCACGTGTTCCAAACATTGTTCTACTTGTCGAAAGTTACAAATAATTTCCGATAAAGGATTAACCATTGGGGCTCATTGTTCACTTAAACTTGAAGAACAAAAAATTGGCGAATTGTACTGTTTGGATGCTTTGCATATATGTTTCTTAGACTATATAGAAGCAATATATACAAAGATTTCAACCGTCTACCTGTTCCATTCATTGATCTACTTGTCGAAAGTTACAAATAATTTCCGATAAAGGATTAACAATGGGGATCGTAGTTTACTTAAACTTGAAGAACAAGAAATTGGCGAATTGTACTGTTTGGATGCTTTGCGTGCATGTTTCTTAGACTATATAGAAGCAATATATACAAAGATTTCAACCGTCTACCTGTTCCATTCATTGCTCTACTTGTCGAAAGTTACAAATAATTTTCGATAAAGGATTAACCATTGGGGTTCATTGTTCACTTAAACTTGAAGAACAAAAAATTGGCGAATGGTACTGTTTGGATGCTTTGCATATATGTTTCTTAGTCTATATGGAAGCAATATAAACAAAGATATCAACCGTCTACGTATTCCAATCATTGTTCTACTTGTAGAAAGTTACAATTAATTTCCGTTAAAGGATTAACAATGGGGCTCGTAGTTCACTTAAATTTGAAGAACAAAAAAATTGGCGAATTGTACTGTTTGGATGCTTTGCATAGATGTTTCTTAGACTATGTAGAAGCAATATATAGAAAGATTTCACCCGTCTACCTGTACTATTCATTGTTCTACTTGTAGAAAGTTACAAATAATTTCCATTTCATGATTATCAATGGGGCTCGCTGTTCACTTAAACTTGAAGATCAAAAAATTGGCGATTGTTACTGTTTAGATGCTTTGCACATATGTTTCTTAGATTATATAGAAGCAATATATACAAATATTTCAACCGTCTACCTGCTCCATTCATTGTTCTACTTGTCGAAAATTACAAATAATTTCCGATAAAGGATTAACCATTGGGGCTCATTGTTCACTTAAACTTGAAGAACAAAAAATTGGCGAATGGTACTGTTTGGATGCTTTGCATATATGTTTCTTAGATTATATAGAAGCAATATATACAAAGATTTCAACCGTCTACCTATTCCATTCATTGTTCTACTTGCCGAAATTTACAAATAATTTCCTTTAAAGGATTAACCATTGGGGCTCACTGTTCACTAAACTTGAAGAACAAAAAATTGTCGAATTGTACTGTTTGGATGCTTTGCATATATGTTTCTTAGACTATATAGAAGCAATATATAAAACGATTTCAACCGTCTACCTGTTCCATTCATTGTTCTACTTGTCGAAAGTTACAAATAATTTCCGATAAAGGAGTAACAATGGGGCTCATTGTTCACTTAAACTTGAAGAACAAAAAATTGGCGCATTGTACTGTTTGGATGCTTTGCATATATGTTTCTTATACTATATAGAAGCAATATATACAATGATTTCAACCGTCTACCTGTTCCATTCATTGTTCTACTTGTCGAATGTTACAAATAATTTCCGTTAAGGGATTAACAAAGGGGATCGTAGTTTACTTAAACTTGAAGAACAAAAAATTGGCGAATTGTACTGTTTGGATGCTTTGCATATATGTTTCTTAGACTATATAGAAGCAATATATATAATGATTTCAACCGTCTACCTGTTCCATTCATTGTTCTACTTGTCGAAAGTTACAAATAATTTCCGTTAAGGGATTAACAATGGGGATCGTAGTTTACTTAAACTTGAAGAACAAAAAATTGGCGAATTGTACTGTTTGGATGCTTTGCATATATGTTTCTTAGACTATATAGAAGCAATATATATATTGATTTCAACCGGCTACCTGTTCCATTCATTGTTCTACTTGTCGCAAGTTACAAATAATTTCCGTTAAAGTATTAACAATGGGGCTCGTAGTTCACTTAAACTTGCAGATCAAATAATTGGCGAATTGTACTGTTTGGACGCTTTGCATATATGTTTCTTAGACTATTTAGAAGCAATATATACAATGATTTCAACAGTCTACCTGTTCCATTCATTGTTCTACTAGTCGAAATTTACAAATAGTTTCCTTTAAAGGATTAACAATGGGGCTCGTAGTTCACTTAAACTTGAAGAACAAAAAATTGGCGAATGGTACTGTTTGGATGCTTTGCATATATGTTTCTTAGATTATATAGACGCAATATATACAAGGATTTCAACCGTCTACCTGTTCTATTCATTGTTCTACTTGTCGAAAGTTACAAATAATTACCGATAAAGGATTAACCATTGGGTCTCATGGTTCACTTAAACTTGAAGAACAAAAAATTGGCGAATTGTACTGTTTGGATGCTTTGCATATATGTTTCTTACACTATATAGAAGCAATATATACAAAGATTTCAACCGTCTACCTGTTCCATTCATTGTTCTACTTGTCGAAAGTTACAATTAATTTCCGTTAAAGGATTAACAATGGGGCTCGTAGTTCACTTAAACTTGAAGAACAAAAAATTGGCGAATTGTACTGTTTGGATGCTTTGCATATATGTTTCTTACACTATATAGAAGCAATATATACAATGATTTCAACCGTCTACCTGTTCCATTCATTGTTCTACTTGTCGAATGTTACAAATAATTTCCGTTAAGGGATTAACAAAGGGGATCGTAGTTTACTTAAACTTGAAGAGCAAAAAATTTGCGAATTGTACTGTTTGGACGCTTTGCATATATGTTTCTAGGACTATATAGAAGCAATATATACAATGATTTCAACAGTCTACCTGTTCCATTCGTTGTTCTACTTGTCGAAATTTACAAATAATTTCCGATAAAGGATTAACAATGGGGCTCATTGTTCACTTAAACTTGAAGAACAAAAAATTGGCGAATGGTACAGTTTGGATGCTTTGCATATATGTTTCTTAGACTATATGGAAGCAATATATACAAAGATTTCAACCGTCTACGTGTTCCAATCATTGTTCTACTTGTAGAAACTTACAATTAATTTCCGTTAAAGGATTAACAATGGGGCTCGTAGTTCACTTAAACTTGAAGAGCAAAAAATTGGCGAATTGTACTGTTTGGACGCTTTGCATATATGTTTCTTAGACTATATGGAAGCAATATATACAAAGATTTCAACCGTCTACGTGTTCCAATCATTGTTCTACTTGTAGAAAGTTACAATTAATTTCCGTTAAGGGATTAACAATGGGGCTCGTAGTTTACTTAAACTTGAAGAGCAAAAAATTGGCGAATTGTACTGTTTGGACGCTTTGCATATATGTTTCTTGGACTATATAGAAGCAATATATACAATGATTTCAACAGTCTAACTGTTCCATTCATTGTTCTACTTGTCGAAATTTACAAATAATTTCCGATAAAGGATTAACAATGGGGCTCATTGTTCACTTAAACTTGAAGAACAAAAAATTGGCGAATGGTACAGTTTGGACGCTTTGCATATATGTTTCTTGGACTATATAGAAGCAATATATACAATGATTTCAACAGTCTAACTGTTCCATTCATTGTTCTACTTGTAGAAAGTTACAAATAATTTCCATTTCATGATTATCAATGGGGCTCGGTGTTCACTTAAACTTGAAGATCAAAAAATTGGCGATTGTTACTGTTTAGATGCTTTGCATATAGGTTTCTTAGACTATATAGAAGCAACATATACAAAGATTTCAACCGTCTACCTGTTCTATTCATTGTTCTACTTGTCGAAAATTACAAATAATTTCCGATAAAGGATTAACCATTGGGGCTCATTGTTCACTTAAACTTGAAGAACATAAAATTGGCGAATTGTACTGTTTGGACGCTTTGCATATATGTTTCTTGGACTATATAGAAGCAATATATACAATGATTTCAACAGTCTAACTGTTCCATTCATTGTTCTACTTGTCGAAATTTACAAATAATTTCCGATAAAGGATTAACAATGGGGCTCATTGTTCACTTAAACTTGAAGAACAAAAAATTGGCGAATGGTACAGTTTGGACGCTTTGCATATATGTTTCTTGGACTATATAGAAGCAATATATACAATGATTTCAACAGTCTAACTGTTCCATTCATTGTTCTACTTGTAGAAAGTTACAAATAATTTCCATTTCATGATTATCAATGGGGCTCGCTGTTCACTTAAACTTGAAGATCAAAAAATTGGCGATTGTTACTGTTTAGATGCTTTGCATATAGGTTTCTTAGACTATATAGAAGCAACATATACAAAGATTTCAACCGTCTACCTGTTCTATTCATTGTTCTACTTGTCGAAAATTACAAATAATTTCCGATAAAGGATTAACCATTGGGGCTCATTGTTCACTTAAACTTGAAGAACATAAAATTGGCGAATTGTACTGTTTGGATGCTTTGCATATATGTTTCGTAGGCTATATAGAAGCAATATATACAATGAATTCAACCGTCTACAAGATCCATTCATTGTTCTACTTGTCGAAATTTACAAATAATTTCCTTTAAAGGATTAACAATGGGGCTCGTAGTTCACTTAAACTTGAAGAACAAAAAATTGACGAATTGTACTTTTTGGATGCTTTGCATATATGTTTCTTAGACTATTCAGAAGCAATATACAGAAAGATTTCACCCGTCTACCTGTACTATTCATTGTTCTACTTGTAGAAACTTACAAATAATTTCCGTTAAAGTATTAACAATGGGGCTCGTAGTTTACTTAAACTTGAAGAACAAAAAATTGGCGAATGGTACAGTTTGGACGCTTTGCATATATGTTTCTTGGACTATATAGAAGCAATATATACAATGATTTCAACAGTCTAACTGTTCCATTCATTGTTCTACTTGTAGAAAGTTACAAATAATTTCCATTTCATGATTATCAATGGGGCTCGCTGTTCACTTAAACTTGAAGATCAAAAAATTGGCGAATGGTACTGTTTGGATGCTTTGCATATATGTTTCTTAGATTATATAGAAGCAATATATACGAAGATTTCAACCGTCTACCTGTTCCATTCATTGTTCTACTTGTCGAAAATTACAAATAATTTCCGATAAAGGATTAACAATAGGGCTCATTGTTCACTTAAACTTGAAGAACAAAAAATTGGCGAGTTGTACTGTTTGGATGCTTTGCATATATGTTTCTTAGACTATATAGAAGCAATATATACATTGATTTCAACCGTCTACCTGTTCCATTCATTGTTCTACTTGTCGGAAGTTACAAATAATTTCCGTTAAAGTATTAACAATGGGGCTCGTAGTTCACTTAAACATGAAGATGAAATAATTGGCGAATTGTACTGTTTGGATGCTTTGCATATATGTTTCTTAGATTATATAGAAGCAATATATACAAAGATTTCAACCGTCTACCTGTTCCATTCATTGTTCTACTTGTCGAAAGTTACAAATAATTTCCGTTAAGGGATTAACACTGGGGATCGTAGTTTACTTAAACTTGAAGAACAGAAAATTGGCGAATTGTACTGTTTGGATGCTTTGCATATATGTTTCTTAGACTATATAGAAGCAATATATACAATGATTTCAACCGTCTACTATTCCATTCAATCTTCTACTTGCCGAAATTTACAAATAATTTCCTTTAAAGGATTAACAATGGGCTCGTAGTTCACTTAAACTTGAAGTGCAAAAAATTGTCGAATTGTACTGTTTGGATGCTTTGCATATATATTTCTTAGACTATATAGAAGCAATATATACAATGATTTCAACCGTCTACCTGTTCCATTCATTGTTCTACTTGTCGAAATTTACAAATAATTTCCGATAAAGGATTAACCATTGGGGCTCGTTGTTCACTTAAACTTGAAGAACAAAAAATTGGCGAATTGTACTGTTTGGATGCTTTGCATATATGTTTCGTAGACTATATAGAAGCAATATATGCAATGATTTCAACAGTCTACCTGTTCCATTCATTGTTCTACTTGTCGTAATTTACAAATAATTTCCGATAAAGGATTAACAATGGGGCTCATTGTTCACTTAAACTTGAAGAACAAAAAATTGGCGAATGGTACTGTTTGGATGCTTTGCATAGATGTTTCTTAGACTATTTAGAAGCAATATATAGAAAGATTTCAACCGTCTACCTATTCCATTCACTGTTCTACTTGTCGAAAGTTACAAATAATTTCCGTTAAGGGATTAACAATGGGGATCGTAGTTCACTTAAACTTGAAGAACAAAAAATTGGCGAATTGTACTGTTTGGATGCTTTGCGTACATGTTTCTTAGACTATATGGAAGCAATATATACAAAGATTTCAACCGTCTACCTGTTCCATTCACTGTTCTACTTGTCGAAAGTTACAAATAATTTCCGTTAAGGGATTAACAATGGGGATCGTAGTTCACTTAAACTTGAAGAACAAAAAATTGGCGAGTTGTACTGTTTGGATGCTTTGCATATATGTTTCTTAGACTATATAGAAGCAATATATACATTGATTTCAACCGTCTACCTGTTCCATTCATTGTTCTACTTGTAGAAAGTTACAATTAATTTCCATTAAAGGATTAACAATGGGGCTCGTAGTTCACTTAAACTTGAAGAACAAAAAATTGGCGAATTGTACTGTTTGGATGCTTTGCATATATGTTTCTTAGACTATATGGAAGCAATATATACAAAGATTTCAACCGTCTACGTGTTCCAATCATTGTTCTACTTGTAGAAAGTTACAATTAATTTCCATTAAAGGATTAACAATGGGGCTCGTAGTTCACTTAAACTTGAAGAACAAAAAATTGGCGAGTTGTACTGTTTGGATGCTTTGCATATATGTTTCTTAGACTATATAGAAGAAATATATACATTGATTTCAACCGTCTACCTGTTCCATTCATTGTTCTACTTGTCGGAAGTTACAAATAATTTCCGTTAAGGGATTAACAATGGGGATCGTAGTTTACTTAAACTTGAAGAACAGAAAATTGGCGAATTGTACTGTTTGGATGCTTTGCATATATGTTTCTTAGACTATATAGAAGCAATATATACAATGATTTCAACCGTCTAATATTCCATTCATTGTTCTACTTGCCGAAATTTACAAATAATTTCCTTTAAAGGATTAACAATGGGGCTCGTAGTTCACTTAAACTTGAAGAGCAAAAAATTGGCGAATTGTACTGTTTGGACGCTTTGCATATATGTTTCTTGGACTATATAGAAGCAATATATACAATGATTTCAACAGTCTACCTGTTCCATTCGTTGTTCTACTTGTCGAAATTTACAAATAATTTCCGATAAAGGATTAACAATGGGGCTCATTGTTCACTTAAACTTGAAGAACAAAAAATTGGCGAATGGTACAGTTTGGATGCTTTGCATATATGTTTCTTAGACTATATGGAAGCAATATATACAAAGATTTCAACCGTCTACGTGTTCCAATCATTGTTCTACTTGTAGAAAGTTACAATTAATTTCCATTAAAGGATTAACAATGGGGCTCGTAGTTCACTTAAACTTGAAGAACAAAAAATTGGCGAATTGTACTGTTTGGATGCTTTGCATATATGTTTCTTAGACTATATGGAAGCAATATATACAAAGATTTCAACCGTCTACGTGTTCCAATCATTGTTCTACTTGTAGAAAGTTACAATTAATTTCCATTAAAGGATTAACAATGGGGCTCGTAGTTCACTTAAACTTGAAGTACAAAAAATTGGCGAATTGTACTGTTTGGATGCTTTGCATATATGTTTCGTAGACTATATAGAAGCAATATATACAATTTTTTCAACCGTCTACATGATCCATTCATTGTTCTACTTGTCGAAATTTACAAATAATTTCCGATAATGGATTAACAATGGGGCTCATTGTTCACTTAAACTTGAAGAACAAAAAATTGGCGAATGGTACAGTTTGGACGCTTTGCATATATGTTTCTTGGACTATATAGAAGCAATATATACAATGATTTCAACAGTATAACTGTTCCATTCATTGTTCTACTTGTAGAAAGTTACAAATAATTTCCATTTCATGATTATCAATGGGGCTCGCTGTTCACTTAAACTTGAAGATCAAAAAATTGGCGATTGTTACTGTTTAGATGCTTTGCATATAGGTTTCTTAGACTATATAGAAGCAACATATACAAAGATTTCAACCGTCTACCTGTTCTATTCATTGTTCTACTTGTCGAAAATTACAAATAATTTCCGATAAAGGATTAACAATAGGGCTCATTGTTCTCTTAAACTTGAAGAACAAAAAATTGGCGAGTTGTACTGTTTGGATGCTTTGCATATATGTTTCTTAGACTATATAGAAGCAATATATACATTGATTTCAACCGTCTACCTGTTCCATTCATTGTTCTACTTGTCGAAAGTTACAAATAATTTCCGACAAAGGATTAACCATTGGGGCTCGTTGTTCACTTAAACTTGAAGAACAAAAAATTGGCGAATGGTACTGTTTGGATGCTTTGCATATATGTTTCTTAGACTATATAGAAGCAATATATACAATGATTTCATCGTCTACCTGTTCCATTCATTGTTCTACTTGTCGAAACTTACAAATAATTTCCGATAAAGGATTAACCATTGGGGCTCATTGTTCACTTAAACTTGAAGAACAAAAAATTGGCGAATTGTACTGTTTGGATGCTTTGCATATATGTTTCTTAGACTATATAGAAGCAATATATACAAAGACTTCAACCGTCTAACTGTTCCATTCATTGTTCTACTTGTCGAAATTTACAAATAATTGCCTTTAAAGGATTAACAATGGGGCTCGTAGTTCACTTAAACTTGAAGAACAAAAAATTGGCGAATGGTACTGTTTGGATGCTTTCCATATATGTTTCTTAGACTATATAGACGCAATATATACAAAGATTTCAACCGTCTACCTGTTCCATTCATTGTTCTACTTGTCGAAAGTTACAAATAATTTCCGACAAAGGATTAACCATTGGGGCTCGTTGTTCACTTAAACTTGAAGAACAAAAAATTGGCGAATGGTACTGTTTGGATGCTTTGCATATATGTTTCTTAGACTATATAGAAGCAATATATACAATGATTTCAACCGTCTACCTATTCCATTCATTGTTCTACTTGCCGAAATTTACAAATAATTTCCTTTAAAGGATTAACAATGGGGCTCGTAGTTCACTTAAACTTGAAGAGCAAAAAATTGTCGAATTGTACTGTTTGGATGCTTTGCATATACGTTTCTTAGACTATATAGAAGCAATATATACAATGATTTCATCGTCTACCTGTTCCATTCATTGTTCTACTTGTCGAAATTTACAAATAATTTCCGATAAAGGATTAACCATTGGGGCTCATTGTTCACTTAAACTTGAAGAACAAAAAATTGGCGAATTGTACTGTTTGGATGCTTTGCATATATGTTTCTTAGACTATATAGAAGCAATATATACAAAGACTTCAACCGTCTAACTGTTCCATTCATTGTTCTACTTGTCGAAAGTTACAATTAATTTCCGGTAAAGGATTAACAATGGGGCTCGTAGTTCACTTAAACTTGAAGTACAAAAAATTGACGAATTGTACTGATTGGATGCTTTGCATATATGTTTCGTAGACTATATAGAAGCAATATATACAAATATTTCAACCGTCTACCTGTTCCATTCATTGTTCGACTTGTCGAAAATTACAAATAATTTCCGATAAAGGATTAACCATTGGGGCTCATTGTTCACTTAAACTTGAAGAGCAAAAAATTGTCGAATTGTACTGTTTGGATGCTTTGCATAGATGTTTCTTAGACTATGTAGAAGCAATATATAGAAAGATTTCACCCGTCTACCTGTACTATTCATTGTTCTACTTGTCGAAAGTTACAATTAATTTCCGGTAAAGGATTAACAATGGGGCTCGTAGTTCACTTAAACTTGAAGTACAAAAAATTGGCGAATTGTACTGTTTGGATGCTTTGCATAGATGTTTCTTAGACTATGTAGAAGCAATATATAGAAAGATTTCACCCGTCTACCTGTACTATTCATTGTTCTACTTGTCGAAAATTACAAATAATTTCCGATAAAGGATTAACCATTGGGGCTCATTGTTCACTTAAACTTGAAGAAACAAAAAATTGGCGAATGGTACTATTTGGATGCTTTGCGTACATGTTTCTTAGACTATATGGAAGCAATATATACAAAGATTTCAACCGTCTACCTGTTCCAATCATTGTTCTACTTGTCGAAATTTACAAATAATTTCCTTTAAAGGATTAACAATGGGGCTCATTGTTCAGTTAACCTTTAAGAACAAAAAATTGGCGAATGGTTCTGTTTGGATGCTTTGCATATATGTTTCTTAGATTATATAGAAGCAATATATACAAAGATTTCAACCGTCTACATGTCCCAATCATTGTTCTACTTGTAGAAAGTTACAATTAATTTCCGTTAAAGGATTAACAATGGGGCTCATTGTTCACTTAAACTTGAAGAACACAAAATTGGCAAATGGTACTGTGTGGATGCTTTGCATATATGTTTCTTAGACTATATGGAAGCAATTAATACAAAGATTTCAACCGTCTACGTGTTCCAATCATTGTTCTACTTGTAGAAAGTTACAATTAATTTCCGTTAAAGGATTAACAATGGGGCTCGTAGTTCACTTAAACTTGAAGAACAAAAAATTGGCGAATTGTACTGTTTGGATGCTTTGAATATATGTTTCTTAGACTATATGGAAGCAATATATACAAAGATTTCAACCGTCCACGTGTTCCAAACATTGTTCTACTTGTCGAAAGTTACAAATAATTTCCGATAAAGGATTAACCATTGGGGCTCATTGTTCACTTAAACTTGAAGAACAAAAAATTGGCGAATTGTACTGTTTGGATGCTTTGCATATATGTTTCTTAGACTATATAGAAGCAATATATACAAAGATTTCAACCGTCTACCTGTTCCATTCATTGATCTACTTGTCGAAAGTTACAAATAATTTCCGATAAAGGATTAACAATGGGTCCCATTGTTCACTTAAACTTGAAGAACACAAAATTGGCAAATGGTACTGTGTGGATGCTTTGCATATATGTTTCTTAGACTATATGGAAGCAATATATACAAAGATTTCAACCGTCTACGTGTTCCAATCATTGTTCTACTTGTAGAAACTTACAATTAATTTCCGTTAAAGGATTAACAATGGGGATCGTAGTTTACTTAAACTTGAAGAACAAGAAATTGGCGAATTGTACTGTTTGGATGCTTTGCGTGCATGTTTCTTAGACTATATAGAAGCAATATATACAAAGATTTCAACCGTCTACCTGTTCCATTCATTGCTCTACTTGTCGAAAGTTACAAATAATTTTCGATAAAGGATTAACCATTGGGGTTCATTGTTCACTTAAACTTGAAGAACAAAAAATTGGCGAATGGTACTGTTTGGATGCTTTGCATATATGTTTCTTAGTCTATATGGAAGCAATATAAACAAAGATATCAACCGTCTACGTATTCCAATCATTGTTCTACTTGTAGAAAGTTACAATTAATTTCCGTTAAAGGATTAACAATGGGGCTCGTAGTTCACTTAAATTTGAAGAACAAAAAAATTGGCGAATTGTACTGTTTGGATGCTTTGCATAGATGTTTCTTAGACTATGTAGAAGCAATATATAGAAAGATTTCACCCGTCTACCTGTACTATTCATTGTTCTACTTGTAGAAAGTTACAAATAATTTCCATTTCATGATTATCAATGGGGCTCGCTGTTCACTTAAACTTGAAGATCAAAAAATTGGCGATTGTTACTGTTTAGATGCTTTGCACATATGTTTCTTAGATTATATAGAAGCAATATATACAAATATTTCAACCGTCTACCTGCTCCATTCATTGTTCTACTTGTCGAAAATTACAAATAATTTCCGATAAAGGATTAACCATTGGGGCTCATTGTTCACTTAAACTTGAAGAACAAAAAATTGGCGAATGGTACTGTTTGGATGCTTTGCATATATGTTTCTTAGATTATATAGAAGCAATATATACAAAGATTTCAACCGTCTACCTATTCCATTCATTGTTCTACTTGCCGAAATTTACAAATAATTTCCTTTAAAGGATTAACCATTGGGGCTCACTGTTCACTAAACTTGAAGAACAAAAAATTGTCGAATTGTACTGTTTGGATGCTTTGCATATATGTTTCTTAGACTATATAGAAGCAATATATAAAACGATTTCAACCGTCTACCTGTTCCATTCATTGTTCTACTTGTCGAAAGTTACAAATAATTTCCGATAAAGGAGTAACAATGGGGCTCATTGTTCACTTAAACTTGAAGAACAAAAAATTGGCGCATTGTACTGTTTGGATGCTTTGCATATATGTTTCTTATACTATATAGAAGCAATATATACAATGATTTCAACCGTCTACCTGTTCCATTCATTGTTCTACTTGTCGAATGTTACAAATAATTTCCGTTAAGGGATTAACAAAGGGGATCGTAGTTTACTTAAACTTGAAGAACAAAAAATTGGCGAATTGTACTGTTTGGATGCTTTGCATATATGTTTCTTAGACTATATAGAAGCAATATATATAATGATTTCAACCGTCTACCTGTTCCATTCATTGTTCTACTTGTCGAAAGTTACAAATAATTTCCGTTAAGGGATTAACAATGGGGATCGTAGTTTACTTAAACTTGAAGAACAAAAAATTGGCGAATTGTACTGTTTGGATGCTTTGCATATATGTTTCTTAGACTATATAGAAGCAATATATATATTGATTTCAACCGGCTACCTGTTCCATTCATTGTTCTACTTGTCGCAAGTTACAAATAATTTCCGTTAAAGTATTAACAATGGGGCTCGTAGTTCACTTAAACTTGCAGATCAAATAATTGGCGAATTGTACTGTTTGGACGCTTTGCATATATGTTTCTTAGACTATTTAGAAGCAATATATACAATGATTTCAACAGTCTACCTGTTCCATTCATTGTTCTACTAGTCGAAATTTACAAATAGTTTCCTTTAAAGGATTAACAATGGGGCTCGTAGTTCACTTAAACTTGAAGAACAAAAAATTGGCGAATGGTACTGTTTGGATGCTTTGC
This sequence comes from Cerceris ruficornis, assembly GCA_963989415.1. Taxonomy (NCBI): domain Eukaryota; kingdom Metazoa; phylum Arthropoda; class Insecta; order Hymenoptera; family Crabronidae; genus Cerceris; species Cerceris ruficornis. Next base: position 716,386 of record CAXDIW010000516.1, read on the forward strand.
ATATATGTTTCTTAGATTATATAGACGCAATATATACAAGGATTTCAACCGTCTACCTGTTCTATTCATTGTTCTACTTGTCGAAAGTTACAAATAATTACCGATAAAGGATTAACCATTGGGTCTCATGGTTCACTTAAACTTGAAGAACAAAAAATTGGCGAATTGTACTGTTTGGATGCTTTGCATATATGTTTCTTACACTATATAGAAGCAATATATACAAAGATTTCAACCGTCTACCTGTTCCATTCATTGTTCTACTTGTCGAAAGTTACAATTAATTTCCGTTAAAGGATTAACAATGGGGCTCGTAGTTCACTTAAACTTGAAGAACAAAAAATTGGCGAATTGTACTGTTTGGATGCTTTGCATATATGTTTCTTACACTATATAGAAGCAATATATACAATGATTTCAACCGTCTACCTGTTCCATTCATTGTTCTACTTGTCGAATGTTACAAATAATTTCCGTTAAGGGATTAACAAAGGGGATCGTAGTTTACTTAAACTTGAAGAGCAAAAAATTTGCGAATTGTACTGTTTGGACGCTTTGCATATATGTTTCTAGGACTATATAGAAGCAATATATACAATGATTTCAACAGTCTACCTGTTCCATTCGTTGTTCTACTTGTCGAAATTTACAAATAATTTCCGATAAAGGATTAACAATGGGGCTCATTGTTCACTTAAACTTGAAGAACAAAAAATTGGCGAATGGTACAGTTTGGATGCTTTGCATATATGTTTCTTAGACTATATGGAAGCAATATATACAAAGATTTCAACCGTCTACGTGTTCCAATCATTGTTCTACTTGTAGAAACTTACAATTAATTTCCGTTAAAGGATTAACAATGGGGCTCGTAGTTCACTTAAACTTGAAGAGCAAAAAATTGGCGAATTGTACTGTTTGGACGCTTTGCATATATGTTTCTTAGACTATATGGAAGCAATATATACAAAGATTTCAACCGTCTACGTGTTCCAATCATTGTTCTACTTGTAGAAAGTTACAATTAATTTCCGTTAAGGGATTAACAATGGGGCTCGTAGTTTACTTAAACTTGAAGAGCAAAAAATTGGCGAATTGTACTGTTTGGACGCTTTGCATATATGTTTCTTGGACTATATAGAAGCAATATATACAATGATTTCAACAGTCTAACTGTTCCATTCATTGTTCTACTTGTCGAAATTTACAAATAATTTCCGATAAAGGATTAACAATGGGGCTCATTGTTCACTTAAACTTGAAGAACAAAAAATTGGCGAATGGTACAGTTTGGACGCTTTGCATATATGTTTCTTGGACTATATAGAAGCAATATATACAATGATTTCAACAGTCTAACTGTTCCATTCATTGTTCTACTTGTAGAAAGTTACAAATAATTTCCATTTCATGATTATCAATGGGGCTCGGTGTTCACTTAAACTTGAAGATCAAAAAATTGGCGATTGTTACTGTTTAGATGCTTTGCATATAGGTTTCTTAGACTATATAGAAGCAACATATACAAAGATTTCAACCGTCTACCTGTTCTATTCATTGTTCTACTTGTCGAAAATTACAAATAATTTCCGATAAAGGATTAACCATTGGGGCTCATTGTTCACTTAAACTTGAAGAACATAAAATTGGCGAATTGTACTGTTTGGACGCTTTGCATATATGTTTCTTGGACTATATAGAAGCAATATATACAATGATTTCAACAGTCTAACTGTTCCATTCATTGTTCTACTTGTCGAAATTTACAAATAATTTCCGATAAAGGATTAACAATGGGGCTCATTGTTCACTTAAACTTGAAGAACAAAAAATTGGCGAATGGTACAGTTTGGACGCTTTGCATATATGTTTCTTGGACTATATAGAAGCAATATATACAATGATTTCAACAGTCTAACTGTTCCATTCATTGTTCTACTTGTAGAAAGTTACAAATAATTTCCATTTCATGATTATCAATGGGGCTCGCTGTTCACTTAAACTTGAAGATCAAAAAATTGGCGATTGTTACTGTTTAGATGCTTTGCATATAGGTTTTTTAGACTATATAGAAGCAACATATACAAAGATTTCAACCGTCTACCTGTTCTATTCATTGTTCTACTTGTCGAAAATTACAAATAATTTCCGATAAAGGATTAACCATTGGGGCTCATTGTTCACTTAAACTTGAAGAACATAAAATTGGCGAATTGTACTGTTTGGATGCTTTGCATATATGTTTCGTAGGCTATATAGAAGCAATATATACAATGAATTCAACCGTCTACAAGATCCATTCATTGTTCTACTTGTCGAAATTTACAAATAATTTCCTTTAAAGGATTAACAATGGGGCTCGTAGTTCACTTAAACTTGAAGAACAAAAAATTGACGAATTGTACTTTTTGGATGCTTTGCATATATGTTTCTTAGACTATTTAGAAGCAATATACAGAAAGATTTCACCCGTCTACCTGTACTATTCATTGTTCTACTTGTAGAAACTTACAAATAATTTCCGTTAAAGTATTAACAATGGGGCTCGTAGTTTACTTAAACTTGAAGAACAAAAAATTGGCGAATGGTACAGTTTGGACGCTTTGCATATATGTTTCTTGGACTATATAGAAGCAATATATACAATGATTTCAACAGTCTAACTGTTCCATTCATTGTTCTACTTGTAGAAAGTTACAAATAATTTCCATTTCATGATTATCAATGGGGCTCGCTGTTCACTTAAACTTGAAGATCAAAAAATTGGCGAATGGTACTGTTTGGATGCTTTGCATATATGTTTCTTAGATTATATAGAAGCAATATATACGAAGATTTCAACCGTCTACCTGTTCCATTCATTGTTCTACTTGTCGAAAATTACAAATAATTTCCGATAAAGGATTAACAATAGGGCTCATTGTTCACTTAAACTTGAAGAACAAAAAATTGGCGAGTTGTACTGTTTGGATGCTTTGCATATATGTTTCTTAGACTATATAGAAGCAATATATACATTGATTTCAACCGTCTACCTGTTCCATTCATTGTTCTACTTGTCGGAAGTTACAAATAATTTCCGTTAAAGTATTAACAATGGGGCTCGTAGTTCACTTAAACATGAAGATGAAATAATTGGCGAATTGTACTGTTTGGATGCTTTGCATATATGTTTCTTAGATTATATAGAAGCAATATATACAAAGATTTCAACCGTCTACCTGTTCCATTCATTGTTCTACTTGTCGAAAGTTACAAATAATTTCCGTTAAGGGATTAACACTGGGGATCGTAGTTTACTTAAACTTGAAGAACAGAAAATTGGCGAATTGTACTGTTTGGATGCTTTGCATATATGTTTCTTAGACTATATAGAAGCAATATATACAATGATTTCAACCGTCTACTATTCCATTCATTCTTCTACTTGCCGAAATTTACAAATAATTTCCTTTAAAGGATTAACAATGGGCTCGTAGTTCACTTAAACTTGAAGTGCAAAAAATTGTCGAATTGTACTGTTTGGATGCTTTGCATATATATTTCTTAGACTATATAGAAGCAATATATACAATGATTTCAACCGTCTACCTGTTCCATTCATTGTTCTACTTGTCGAAATTTACAAATAATTTCCGATAAAGGATTAACCATTGGGGCTCGTTGTTCACTTAAACTTGAAGAACAAAAAATTGGCGAATTGTACTGTTTGGATGCTTTGCATATATGTTTCGTAGACTATATAGAAGCAATATATGCAATGATTTCAACAGTCTACCTGTTCCATTCATTGTTCTACTTGTCGTAATTTACAAATAATTTCCGATAAAGGATTAACAATGGGGCTCATTGTTCACTTAAACTTGAAGAACAAAAAATTGGCGAATGGTACTGTTTGGATGCTTTGCATAGATGTTTCTTAGACTATTTAGAAGCAATATATAGAAAGATTTCAACCGTCTACCTATTCCATTCACTGTTCTACTTGTCGAAAGTTACAAATAATTTCCGTTAAGGGATTAACAATGGGGATCGTAGTTCACTTCAACTTGAAGAACAAAAAATTGGCGAATTGTACTGTTTGGATGCTTTGCGTACATGTTTCTTAGACTATATGGAAGCAATATATACAAAGATTTCAACCGTCTACCTGTTCCATTCACTGTTCTACTTGTCGAAAGTTACAAATAATTTCCGTTAAGGGATTAACAATGGGGATCGTAGTTCACTTAAACTTGAAGAACAAAAAATTGGCGAGTTGTACTGTTTGGATGCTTTGCATATATGTTTCTTAGACTATATAGAAGCAATATATACATTGATTTCAACCGTCTACCTGTTCCATTCATTGTTCTACTTGTAGAAAGTTACAATTAATTTCCATTAAAGGATTAACAATGGGGCTCATTGTTCACTTAAACTTGAAGAACAAAAAATTGGCGAATGGTACAGTTTGGACGCTTTGCATATATGTTTCTTGGACTATATAGAAGCAATATATACAATGATTTCAACAGTCTAACTGTTCCATTCATTGTTCTACTTGTAGAAAGTTACAAATAATTTCCATTTCATGATTATCAATGGGGCTCGGTGTTCACTTAAACTTGAAGATCAAAAAATTGGCGATTGTTACTGTTTAGATGCTTTGCATATAGGTTTCTTAGACTATATAGAAGCAACATATACAAAGATTTCAACCGTCTACCTGTTCTATTCATTGTTCTACTTGTCGAAAATTACAAATAATTTCCGATAAAGGATTAACCATTGGGGCTCATTGTTCACTTAAACTTGAAGAACATAAAATTGGCGAATTGTACTGTTTGGACGCTTTGCATATATGTTTCTTGGACTATATAGAAGCAATATATACAATGATTTCAACAGTCTAACTGTTCCATTCATTGTTCTACTTGTCGAAATTTACAAATAATTTCCGATAAAGGATTAACAATGGGGCTCATTGTTCACTTAAACTTGAAGAACAAAAAATTGGCGAATGGTACAGTTTGGACGCTTTGCATATATGTTTCTTGGACTATATAGAAGCAATATATACAATGATTTCAACAGTCTAACTGTTCCATTCATTGTTCTACTTGTAGAAAGTTACAAATAATTTCCATTTCATGATTATCAATGGGGCTCGCTGTTCACTTAAACTTGAAGATCAAAAAATTGGCGATTGTTACTGTTTAGATGCTTTGCATATAGGTTTTTTAGACTATATAGAAGCAACATATACAAAGATTTCAACCGTCTACCTGTTCTATTCATTGTTCTACTTGTCGAAAATTACAAATAATTTCCGATAAAAGATTAACCATTGGGGCTCATTGTTCACTTAAACTTGAAGAACATAAAATTGGCGAATTGTACTGTTTGGATGCTTTGCATATATGTTTCGTAGGCTATATAGAAGCAATATATACAATGAATTCAACCGTCTACAAGATCCATTCATTGTTCTACTTGTCGAAATTTACAAATAATTTCCTTTAAAGGATTAACAATGGGGCTCGTAGTTCACTTAAACTTGAAGAACAAAAAATTGACGAATTGTACTTTTTGGATGCTTTGCATATATGTTTCTTAGACTATTTAGAAGCAATATACAGAAAGATTTCACCCGTCTACCTGTACTATTCATTGTTCTACTTGTAGAAACTTACAAATAATTTCCGTTAAAGTATTAACAATGGGGCTCGTAGTTTACTTAAACTTGAAGAACAAAAAATTGGCGAATGGTACAGTTTGGACGCTTTGCATATATGTTTCTTGGACTATATAGAAGCAATATATACAATGATTTCAACAGTCTAACTGTTCCATTCATTGTTCTACTTGTAGAAAGTTACAAATAATTTCCATTTCATGATTATCAATGGGGCTCGCTGTTCACTTAAACTTGAAGATCAAAAAATTGGCGAATGGTACTGTTTGGATGCTTTGCATATATGTTTCTTAGATTATATAGAAGCAATATATACGAAGATTTCAACCGTCTACCTGTTCCATTCATTGTTCTACTTGTCGAAAATTACAAATAATTTCCGATAAAGGATTAACAATAGGGCTCATTGTTCACTTAAACTTGAAGAACAAAAAATTGGCGAGTTGTACTGTTTGGATGCTTTGCATATATGTTTCTTAGACTATATAGAAGCAATATATACATTGATTTCAACCGTCTACCTGTTCCATTCATTGTTCTACTTGTCGGAAGTTACAAATAATTTCCGTTAAAGTATTAACAATGGGGCTCGTAGTTCACTTAAACATGAAGATGAAATAATTGGCGAATTGTACTGTTTGGATGCTTTGCATATATGTTTCTTAGATTATATAGAAGCAATATATACAAAGATTTCAACCGTCTACCTGTTCCATTCATTGTTCTACTTGTCGAAAGTTACAAATAATTTCCGTTAAGGGATTAACACTGGGGATCGTAGTTTACTTAAACTTGAAGAACAGAAAATTGGCGAATTGTACTGTTTGGATGCTTTGCATATATGTTTCTTAGACTATATAGAAGCAATATATACAATGATTTCAACCGTCTACTATTCCATTCATTCTTCTACTTGCCGAAATTTACAAATAATTTCCTTTAAAGGATTAACAATGGGCTCGTAGTTCACTTAAACTTGAAGTGCAAAAAATTGTCGAATTGTACTGTTTGGATGCTTTGCATATATATTTCTTAGACTATATAGAAGCAATATATAGAAAGATTTCAACCGTCTACCTATTCCATTCACTGTTCTACTTGTCGAAAGTTACAAATAATTTCCGTTAAGGGATTAACAATGGGGATCGTAGTTCACTTCAACTTGAAGAACAAAAAATTGGCGAATTGTACTGTTTGGATGCTTTGCGTACATGTTTCTTAGACTATATGGAAGCAATATATACAAAGATTTCAACCGTCTACCTGTTCCATTCACTGTTCTACTTGTCGAAAGTTACAAATAATTTCCGTTAAGGGATTAACAATGGGGATCGTAGTTCACTTAAACTTGAAGAACAAAAAATTGGCGAGTTGTACTGTTTGGATGCTTTGCATATATGTTTCTTAGACTATATAGAAGCAATATATACATTGATTTCAACCGTCTACCTGTTCCATTCATTGTTCTACTTGTAGAAAGTTACAATTAATTTCCATTAAAGGATTAACAATGGGGCTCGTAGTTCACTTAAACTTGAAGAACAAAAAATTGGCGAATTGTACTGTTTGGATGCTTTGCATATATGTTTCTTAGACTATATGGAAGCAATATATACAAAGATTTCAACCGTCTACGTGTTCCAATCATTGTTCTACTTGTAGAAAGTTACAATTAATTTCCATTAAAGGATTAACAATGGGGCTCGTAGTTCACTTAAACTTGAAGAACAAAAAATTGGCGAATTGTACTGTTTGGATGTTTGCATATATGTTTCGTAGACTATATAGAAGCAATATATACAATGATTTCAACCGTCTACATGATCCATTCATTGTTCTACTTGTCGAAATTTACAAATAATTTCCTTTAAAGGATTAACAATGGGGCTCGTAGCTCACTTAAACTTGAAGAACAAAAAATTGGCGAATTGTACTGTTTGGATGCTTTGCATAGATGTTTCGTAGGCTATATAGAAGCAATATATACAATGATTTCAACCGTCTACCTGATCCATTCATTGTTCTACTTGTCGAAAATTACAAATAATTTCCGATAAAGGATTAACCATTGGGGCTCACTGTTCACTAAACTTGAACAACAAAAAATTGTCGAATTGTACTGTTTGGATGCTTTGCATATATGCTTCTTAGACTATATAGAAGCAATATATACAATGATTTCAACCGTCTACCTGTTTCATTCATTGTTCTACTTGTCGAAAGTTACAAATAATTTCCGTTAAGGGATTAACAATGGGGATCGTAGTTTACTTAAACTTGAAGAACAAAAAATTGGCGAATTGTACTGTTTGGATGCTTTGCATATATGTTTCTTAGACTATATAGATGCAATATATTCAATGATTTCAACCGTCTACTATTCCATTCATTGTTCTACTTGCCGAAATTTACAAATAATTTCCTTTAAAGGATTAACAATGGGGCTCGTAGTTCACTTAAACTTGAAGAGCAAAAAATTGGCGAATTGTACTGTTTGGACGCTTTGCATATATGTTTCTTGGACTATATGGAAGCAATATATACAATGATTTGAACAGTCTACCTGTTCCATTCATTGTTCTACTTGTCGGAAGTTACAAATAATTTCCGTTAAAGTATTAACAATGGGGCTCGTAGTTTACTTAAACTTGAAGAACAAAAAATTGGCGAATTGTACTGTTTGGATGCTTTGCATATATGTTTCTTAGATTATATAGAAGCAATATATACATTGATTTCAACCGTCTACCTGTTCCATTCATTGTTCTACTTGTCGGAAGTTACAAATAATTTCCGTTAAAGTATTAACAATGGGGCTCGTAGTTCACTTAAACATGAAGATGAAATAATTGGCGAATTGTACTGTTTGGATGCTTTGCGTATATGTTTCTTAGACTATTTAGAAGCAATATATAGAAAGATTTCAACCGTCTACCTGTTCCATTCATTGTTCTACTTGTCGAAATTTACAAATAATTGCCTTTAAAGGATTAACAATGGGGCTCGTAGTTCACTTAAACTTGAAGAACAAAAAATTGGCGAATGGTACTGTTTGGATGCTTGCATATATGTTTCTTAGACTATATAGACGCAATATATACAAAGATTTCAACCGTCTACCTGTTCCATTCATTGTTCTACTTGTCGAAATTTACAAATAATTTCCTTTAAAGGATTAACAATGGGGCTCGTAGCTCACTTAAACTTGAAGAACAAAAAATTGGCGAATTGTACTGTTTGGATGCTTTGCATAGATGTTTCGTAGGCTATATAGAAGCAATATATACAATGATTTCAACCGTCTACCTGATCCATTCATTGTTCGACTTGTCGAAAATTACAAATAATTTCCGATAAAGGATTAACCATTGGGGCTCATTGTTCACTTAAACTTGAAGACCATAAAATTGGCGAATGGTACTGTTTGGATGCTTCGCATATATGTTTCTTGGACTATATAGAAGCAATATATACAATGATTTCAACCGTCTACCTATTCCATTCACTGTTCTACTTGTCGGAAGTTACAAATAATTTACGTTAAGGGATTAACAATGGGGATCGTAGTTCACTTAAACTTGAAGAACAAAAAATTGGCGAATTGTACAGTTTGGATGCTTTGCGTACATGTTTCTTAGACTATATGGAAGCAATATATACAAAGATTTCAACCGTCTACCTGTTCCATTCACTGTTCTACTTGTCGAAAGTTACAAATAATTTCCGTTAAGGGATTAACAATGGGGCTCGTAGTTCACTTAAACTTGAAGAACAAAAAATTGGCGAATTGTACTGTTTGGATGCTTTGCGTACATGTTTCTTAGATTATATGGAAGCAATATATACAAAGATTCCAACCGTCTACCTGTTCCATTCACTGTTCTACTTGTCGAAAGTTACAAATAATTTCCGTTAAGGGATTAACAATGGGGATCGTAGTTCACTTAAACTTGAAGAACAAAAAATTGGCGAATTGTACTGTTTGGATGCTTTGCGTACATGTTTCTTAGACTACATGGAAGCAATATATACAAAGATTTCAACCGTCTACGTGTTCCAATCATTGTTCTACTTGTAGAAAGTTACAATTAATTTCCGTTAAGGGATTAACAATGGGGCTCGTAGTTCACTTAAACTTGAAGAACAAAAAATTGGCGAATGGTACTGTTTGGATGCTTTGCATAGATGTTTCGTAGGCTATATAGAAGCAATATATACAATGATTTCAACCTTCTACCTGATCCATTCATTGTTCGACTTGTCGAAAATTACAAATAATTTCCGATAAAGGATTAACCATTGGGGCTCATTGTTCACTTAAACTTGAAGACCATAAAATTGGCGAATGGTACTGTTTGGATGCTTCGCATATATGTTTCTTGGACTATATAGAAGCAATATATACAATGATTTCAACCGTCTACCTATTCCATTCACTGTTCTACTTGTCGGAAGTTACAAATAATTTACGTTAAGGGATTAACAATGGGGATCGTAGTTCACTTAAACTTGAAGAACAAAAAATTGGCGAATTGTACTGTTTGGATGCTTTGCGTACATGTTTCTTAGACTATATGGAAGCAATATATACAAAGATTTCAACCGTCTACCTGTTCCATTCACTGTTCTACTTGTCGAAAGTTACAAATAATTTCCGTTAAGGGATTAACAATGGGGCTCGTAGTTCACTTAAACTTGAAGAACAAAAAATTGGCGAATTGTACTGTTTGGATGCTTTGCGTACATGTTTCTTAGATTATATGGAAGCAATATATACAAAGATTCCAACCGTCTACCTGTTCCATTCACTGTTCTACTTGTCGAAAGTTACAAATAATTTCCGTTAAGGGATTAACAATGGGGATCGTAGTTCACTTAAACTTGAAGAACAAAAAATTGGCGAATTGTACTGTTTGGATGCTTTGCGTACATGTTTCTTAGACTACATGGAAGCAATATATACGAAGATTTCAACCGTCTACCTGTTCCATTCATTGTTCTACTTGTCGAAAGTTACAAATAATTTCCGATAAAGGATTAACATTAGGGCTCATTGTTCACTTAAACTTGAAGAACAAAAAATTGGCGAGTTGTACTGTTTGGATGCTTTGCATATATGTTTCTTAGACTATATAGAAGCAATATATACAATGATTTCAACCGTCTACCTGTTCCATTCATTGTTCTACTTGTCGGAAATTACAAATAATTTCCGTTAAAGTATTAACAATGGGGCTCGTAGTTCACTTAAACATGAAGATGAAATAATTGGCGAATTGTACTGTTTGGATGCTTTGCATATATGTTTCTTAGATTATATAGAAGCAATATATACAAAGATTTCAACCGTCTACCTGTTGCATTCATTGTTCTACTTGTCGAAAGTTACAAATAATTTCCGTTAAGGGATTAACAATGGGGATCGTAGTTTACTTAAACTTGAAGAACAGAAAATTGGCGAATTGTACTGTTTGGATGCCTTGCATATATGTTTCTTAGACTATATAGAAGCAATATATACAATGATTTCAACCGTCTACTATTCCATTCATTCTTCTACTTGCCGAAATTTACAAATAATTTCCTTTAAAGGATTAACAATGGGGCTCGTAGTTCACTTAAACTTGAAGAGCAAAAAATTGGCGAATTGTACTGTTTGGACGCTTTGCATATATGTTTCTTGGACTATATAGAAGCAATATATACAATGATTTCAACAGTCTAACTGTTCCATTCATTGTTCTACTTGTAGAAAGTTACAAATAATTTCCATTTCATGATTATCAATGGGGCTCGCTGTTCACATAAACTTGAAGATCAAAAAATTGGCGATTGTTACTGTTTAGATGCTTTGCATATAGGTTTCTTAGACTATATAGAAGCAACATATACAAAGATTTCAACCGTCTACCTGTTCTATTCATTGTTCTACTTGTCGAAAATTACAAATAATTTCCGATAAAGGATTAACAATAGGGCTCATTGTTCACTTAAACTTGAAGAACAAAAAATTGGCGAGTTGTACTGTTTGGATGCTTTGCATATATGTTTCTTAGACTATATAGAAGAAATATATACATTGATTTCAACCGTCTACCTGTTCCATTCATTGTTCTACTTGTCGGAAGTTACAAATAATTTCCGTTAAGGGATTAACAATGGGGATCGTAGTTTACTTAAACTTGAAGAACAGAAAATTGGCGAATTGTACTGTTTGGATGCTTTGCATATATGTTTCTTAGACTATATAGAAGCAATATATACAATGATTTCAACCGTCTAATATTCCATTCATTGTTCTACTTGCCGAAATTTACAAATAATTTCCTTTAAAGGATTAACAATGGGGCTCGTAGTTCACTTAAACTTGAAGAGCAAAAAATTGGCGAATTGTACTGTTTGGACGCTTTGCATATATGTTTCTTGGACTATATAGAAGCAATATATAAAATGATTTCAACAGTCTACCTGTTCCATTCGTTGTTCTACTTGTCGAAATTTACAAATAATTTCCGATAAAGGATTAACAATGGGGCTCATTGTTCACTTAAACTTGAAGAACAAAAAATTGGCGAATGGTACAGTTTGGATGCTTTGCATATATGTTTCTTAGACTATATGGAAGCAATATATACAAAGATTTCAACCGTCTACGTGTTCCAATCATTGTTCTACTTGTAGAAAGTTACAATTAATTTCCATTAAAGGATTAACAATGGGGCTCGTAGTTCACTTAAACTTGAAGAACAAAAAATTGGCGAATTGTACTGTTTGGATGCTTTGCATATATGTTTCTTAGACTATATGGAAGCAATATATACAAAGATTTCAACCGTCTACGTGTTCCAATCATTGTTCTACTTGTAGAAAGTTACAATTAATTTCCATTAAAGGATTAACAATGGGGCTCGTAGTTCACTTAAACTTGAAGTACAAAAAATTGGCGAATTGTACTGTTTGGATGCTTTGCATATATGTTTCGTAGACTATATAGAAGCAATATATACAATTTTTTCAACCGTCTACATGATCCATTCATTGTTCTACTTGTCGAAATTTACAAATAATTTCCGATAATGGATTAACAATGGGGCTCATTGTTCACTTAAACTTGAAGAACAAAAAATTGGCGAATGGTACAGTTTGGACGCTTTGCATATATGTTTCTTGGACTATATAGAAGCAATATATACAATGATTTCAACAGTATAACTGTTCCATTCATTGTTCTACTTGTAGAAAGTTACAAATAATTTCCATTTCATGATTATCAATGGGGCTCGCTGTTCACTTAAACTTGAAGATCAAAAAATTGGCGATTGTTACTGTTTAGATGCTTTGCATATAGGTTTCTTAGACTATATAGAAGCAACATATACAAAGATTTCAACCGTCTACCTGTTCTATTCATTGTTCTACTTGTCGAAAATTACAAATAATTTCCGATAAAGGATTAACAATAGGGCTCATTGTTCTCTTAAACTTGAAGAACAAAAAATTGGCGAGTTGTACTGTTTGGATGCTTTGCATATATGTTTCTTAGACTATATAGAAGCAATATATACATTGATTTCAACCGTCTACCTGTTCCATTCATTGTTCTACTTGTCGAAAGTTACAAATAATTTCCGACAAAGGATTAACCATTGGGGCTCGTTGTTCACTTAAACTTGAAGAACAAAAAATTGGCGAATGGTACTGTTTGGATGCTTTGCATATATGTTTCTTAGACTATATAGAAGCAATATATACAATGATTTCATCGTCTACCTGTTCCATTCATTGTTCTACTTGTCGAAATTTACAAATAATTTCCGATAAAGGATTAACCATTGGGGCTCATTGTTCACTTAAACTTGAAGAACAAAAAATTGGCGAATTGTACTGTTTGGATGCTTTGCATATATGTTTCTTAGACTATATAGAAGCAATATATACAAAGACTTCAACCGTCTAACTGTTCCATTCATTGTTCTACTTGTCGAAATTTACAAATAATTGCCTTTAAAGGATTAACAATGGGGCTCGTAGTTCACTTAAACTTGAAGAACAAAAAATTGGCGAATGGTACTGTTTGGATGCTTTCCATATATGTTTCTTAGACTATATAGACGCAATATATACAAAGATTTCAACCGTCTACCTGTTCCATTCATTGTTCTACTTGTCGAAAGTTACAAATAATTTCCGACAAAGGATTAACCATTGGGGCTCGTTGTTCACTTAAACTTGAAGAACAAAAAATTGGCGAATGGTACTGTTTGGATGCTTTGCATATATGTTTCTTAGACTATATAGAAGCAATATATACAATGATTTCAACCGTCTACCTATTCCATTCATTGTTCTACTTGCCGAAATTTACAAATAATTTCCTTTAAAGGATTAACAATGGGGCTCGTAGTTCACTTAAACTTGAAGAGCAAAAAATTGTCGAATTGTACTGTTTGGATGCTTTGCATATATGTTTCTTAGACTATATAGAAGCAATATATACAATGATTTCATCGTCTACCTGTTCCATTCATTGTTCTACTTGTCGAAATTTACAAATAATTTCCGATAAAGGATTAACCATTGGGGCTCATTGTTCACTTAAACTTGAAGAACAAAAAATTGGCGAATTGTACTGTTTGGATGCTTTGCATATATGTTTCTTAGACTATATAGAAGCAATATATACAAAGACTTCAACCGTCTAACTGTTCCATTCATTGTTCTACTTGTCGAAAGTTACAATTAATTTCCGGTAAAGGATTAACAATGGGGCTCGTAGTTCACTTAAACTTGAAGTACAAAAAATTGACGAATTGTACTGATTGGATGCTTTGCATATATGTTTCGTAGACTATATAGAAGCAATATATACAAATATTTCAACCGTCTACCTGTTCCATTCATTGTTCGACTTGTCGAAAATTACAAATAATTTCCGATAAAGGATTAACCATTGGGGCTCATTGTTCACTTAAACTTGAAGAGCAAAAAATTGTCGAATTGTACTGTTTGGATGCTTTGCATATATGTTTCTTAGACTATATAGAAGCAATATATACAATGATTTCAACCGTCTACCTGTTCCATTCATTGTTCTACTTGTCGAAATTTACAAATAATTTCCGATAAATGATTAACCATTGGGGCTCATTGTTCACTTAAACTTAAAGAGCAAAAAATTGTCGAATTGTACTGTTTGGATGCTTTGCATATATGTTTCTTAGACTATATAGAAGCAATATATACAATGATTTCAACCGTCTACCTGTTCCATTCATTGTTCTACTTGTCGAAATTTACAAATAATTTCCGATAAATGATTAACCATTGGGGCTCATTGTTCACTTAAACTTGAAGAACAAAAAATTGGCGAATTGTACTGTTTGGATGCTTTGCATATATGTTTCTTAGACTATATAGAAGCAATATATACAAAGATTTCAACCGTCTACCTGCTCCATTCATTGTTCTACTTGTCGAAAGTTACAAATAATTTCCTTTAAAGGATTAACAATGGGGCTCGTTGTTCACTTAAACTTGAAGAACAATAAATTGGCGAATTGTACTGTTTGGATGCTTTGCATATATGTTTCTTAGACTATATAGAAGCAATATATACAAAGATTTCAACCGTCTACCTGTTCCATTCATTGTTCTACTTGTCGGAAGTTACAAATAATTTCCGTTAAAGTATTAACAATGGGGCTCGTAGTTTACTTAAACTTGAAGAACAAAAAATTGGCGAATTGTACTGTTTGGATGCTTTGCATATATGTTTCTTAGACTATACAGAAGCAATATATACTATGATTTCAACAGTCTACCTGTTCCATTCATTGTTCTACTTGTCGAAATTTACAAATAATTTCCGATAAAGGATTAACCATTGAGGCTCATTGTTCACTTAAACTTGAAGAACATAAAATTGGCGAATTGTAATGTTTGGATGCTTTGCATATATGTTTCGTAGGCTATATAGAAGCAATATATACAATGAATTCAACCGTCTACAAGATCCATTCATTGTTCTACATTTCGCAATTTACAAATAATTTCCTTTAAAGGATTAACAATGGGGCTCGTAGTTCACTTAAACTTGAAGAACAAAAAATTGACGAATTGTACTGTTTGGATGCTTTGCATATATGTTTCTTAGACTATTTAGAAGCAATATACAGAAAGATTTCACCCGTCTACCTGTACTGTTCATTGTTCTACTTGTAGAAAGTTACAGATAATTTCCATTTCATGATTATCAATGGGGCTCGCAGTTCACTTAAACTTGAATATCAAAAAATTGGCGATTGTTACTGTTTAGATGCTTTGCATATATGTTTCTTAGATTATATAGAAGCAATATATACGAAGATTTCAACCGTCTACCTGTTCCATTCATTGTTCTACTTGTCGAAAGTTACAAATAATTTCCGATAAAGGATTAACATTAGGGCTCATTGTTCACTTAAACTTGAAGAACATAAAATTGGCGAATTGTAATGTTTGGATGCTTTGCATATATGTTTCGTAGGCTATATAGAAGCAATATATACAATGAATTCAACCGTCTACAAGATCCATTCATTGTTCTACTTTTCGCAATTTACAAATAATTTCCTTTAAAGGATTAACAATGGGGCTCGTAGTTCACTTAAACTTGAAGAACAAAAAATTGACGAATTGTACTGTTTGGATGCTTTGCATATATGTTTCTTAGACTATTTAGAAGCAATATACAGAAAGATTTCACCCGTCTACCTGTACTGTTCATTGTTCTACTTGTAGAAAGTTACAGATAATTTCCATTTCATGATTATCAATGGGGCTCGCAGTTCACTTAAACTTGAATATCAAAAAATTGGCGATTGTTACTGTTTAGATGCTTTGCATATATGTTTCTTAGATTATATAGAAGCAATATATACGAAGATTTCAACCGTCTACCTGTTCCATTCATTGTTCTACTTGTCGAAAGTTACAAATAATTTCCGATAAAGGATTAACATTAGGGCTCATTGTTCACTTAAACTTGAAGAACAAAAAATTGGCGAGTTGTACTGTTTGGATGCTTTGCATATATGTTTCTTAGACTATATAGAAGCAATATATACAATGATTTCAACCGTCTACCTGTTCCATTCATTGTTCTACTTGTCGGAAATTACAAATAATTTCCGTTAAAGTATTAACAATGGGGCTCGTAGTTCACTTAAACATGAAGATGAAATAATTGGCGAATTGTACTGTTTGGATGCTTTGCATATATGTTTCTTAGATTATATAGAAGCAATATATACAAAGATTTCAACCGTCTACCTGCTCCATTCATTGTTCTACTTGTCGAAAGTTACAAATAATTTCCTTTAAAGGATTAACAATGGGGCTCGTTGTTCACTTAAACTTGAAGAACAATAAATTGGCGAATTGTACTGTTTGGATGCTTTGCATATATGTTTCTTAGATTATATAGAAGCAATATATACGAAGATTTCAACCGTCTACCTGTTCCATTCATTGTTCTACTTGTCGAAAGTTACAAATAATTTCCGATAAAGGATTAACATTAGGGCTCATTGTTCACTTAAACTTGAAGAACAAAAAATTGGCGAGTTGTACTGTTTGGATGCTTTGCATATATGTTTCTTAGACTATATAGAAGCAATATATACAATGATTTCAACCGTCTACCTGTTCCATTCATTGTTCTACTTGTCGGAAATTACAAATAATTTCCGTTAAAGTATTAACAATGGGGCTCGTAGTTCACTTAAACATGAAGATGAAATAATTGGCGAATTGTACTGTTTGGATGCTTTGCATATATGTTTCTTAGATTATATAGAAGCAATATATACAAAGATTTCAACCGTCTACCTGCTCCATTCATTGTTCTACTTGTCGAAAGTTACAAATAATTTCCTTTAAAGGATTAACAATGGGGCTCGTTGTTCACTTAAACTTGAAGAACAATAAATTGGCGAATTGTACTGTTTGGATGCTTTGCATATATGTTTCTTAGACTATATAGAAGCAATATATACAAAGATTTCAACCGTCTACCTGTTCCATTCATTGTTCTACTTGTCGGAAGTTACAAATAATTTCCGTTAAAGTATTAACAATGAGGCTCGTAGTTTACTTAAACTTGAAGAACAAAAAATTGGCGAATTGTACTGTTTGGATGCTTTGCATATATGTTTCTTAGACTATACAGAAGCAATATATACTATGATTTCAACAGTCTACCTGTTCCATTCATTGTTCTACTTGTCGAAATTTACAAATAATTTCCGATAAAGGATTAACCATTGAGGCTCATTGTTCACTTAAACTTGAAGAACATAAAATTGGCGAATTGTAATGTTTGGATGCTTTGCATATATGTTTCGTAGGCTATATAGAAGCAATATATACAATGAATTCAACCGTCTACAAGATCCATTCATTGTTCTACTTTTCGCAATTTACAAATAATTTCCTTTAAAGGATTAACAATGGGGCTCGTAGTTCACTTAAACTTGAAGAACAAAAAATTGACGAATTGTACTGTTTGGATGCTTTGCATATATGTTTCTTAGACTATTTAGAAGCAATATACAGAAAGATTTCACCCGTCTACCTGTACTGTTCATTGTTCTACTTGTAGAAAGTTACAGATAATTTCCATTTCATGATTATCAATGGGGCTCGCAGTTCACTTAAACTTGAATATCAAAAAATTGGCGATTGTTACTGTTTAGATGCTTTGCATATATGTTTCTTAGATTATATAGAAGCAATATATACGAAGATTTCAACCGTCTACCTGTTCCATTCATTGTTCTACTTGTCGAAAGTTACAAATAATTTCCGATAAAGGATTAACATTAGGGCTCATTGTTCACTTAAACTTGAAGAACATAAAATTGGCGAATTGTAATGTTTGGATGCTTTGCATATATGTTTCGTAGGCTATATAGAAGCAATATATACAATGAATTCAACCGTCTACAAGATCCATTCATTGTTCTACTTTTCGCAATTTACAAATAATTTCCGTTAAGGGATTAACAATGGGGATCGTAGTTTACTTAAACTTGAAGAACAAAAAATTGACGAATTGTACTGTTTGGATGCTTTGCATATATGTTTCTTAGACTATATAGAAGCAATATATACAATGATTTCAACCGTCTACTATTCCATTCATTCTTCTACTTGCCGAAATTTACAAATAATTTCCTTTAAAGGATTAACAATGGGGCTCGTAGTTCACTTAAACTTGAAGAGCAAAAAATTGGCGAATTGTACTGTTTGGACGCTTTGCATATATGTTTCTTGGACTATATAGAAGCAATATATACAATGATTTCAACAGTCTAACTGTTCCATTCATTGTTCTACTTGTAGAAAGTTACAAATAATTTCCATTTCATGATTATCAATGGGGCTCGCTGTTCACATAAACTTGAAGATCAAAAAATTGGCGATTGTTACTGTTTAGATGCTTTGCATATAGGTTTCTTAGACTATATAGAAGCAACATATACAAAGATTTCAACCGTCTACCTGTTCTATTCATTGTTCTACTTGTCGAAAATTACAAATAATTTCCGATAAAGGATTAACAATAGGGCTCATTGTTCACTTAAACTTGAAGAACAAAAAATTGGCGAGTTGTACTGTTTGGATGCTTTGCATATATGTTTCTTAGACTATATAGAAGAAATATATACATTGATTTCAACCGTCTACCTGTTCCATTCATTGTTCTACTTGTCGGAAGTTACAAATAATTTCCGTTAAGGGATTAACAATGGGGATCGTAGTTTACTTAAACTTGAAGAACAGAAAATTGGCGAATTGTACTGTTTGGATGCTTTGCATATATGTTTCTTAGACTATATAGAAGCAATATATACAATGATTTCAACCGTCTAATATTCCATTCATTGTTCTACTTGCCGAAATTTACAAATAATTTCCTTTAAAGGATTAACAATGGGGCTCGTAGTTCACTTAAACTTGAAGAGCAAAAAATTGGCGAATTGTACTGTTTGGACGCTTTGCATATATGTTTCTTGGACTATATAGAAGCAATATATACAATGATTTCAACAGTCTACCTGTTCCATTCGTTGTTCTACTTGTCGAAATTTACAAATAATTTCCGATAAAGGATTAACAATGGGGCTCATTGTTCACTTAAACTTGAAGAACAAAAAATTGGCGAATGGTACAGTTTGGATGCTTTGCATATATGTTTCTTAGACTATATGGAAGCAATATATACAAAGATTTCAACCGTCTACGTGTTCCAATCATTGTTCTACTTGTAGAAAGTTACAATTAATTTCCATTAAAGGATTAACAATGGGGCTCGTAGTTCACTTAAACTTGAAGAACAAAAAATTGGCGAATTGTACTGTTTGGATGCTTTGCATATATGTTTCGTAGACTATATAGAAGCAATATATACAATTTTTTCAACCGTCTACATGATCCATTCATTGTTCTACTTGTCGAAATTTACAAATAATTTCCGATAATGGATTAACAATGGGGCTCATTGTTCACTTAAACTTGAAGAACAAAAAATTGGCGAATGGTACAGTTTGGACGCTTTGCATATATGTTTCTTGGACTATATAGAAGCAATATATACAATGATTTCAACAGTATAACTGTTCCATTCATTGTTCTACTTGTCGAAATTTACAAATAATTTCCGATAAAGGATTAACCATTGGGGCTCATTGTTCACTTAAACTTGAAGAACAAAAAATTGGCGAATTGTACTGTTTGGATGCTTTGCATATATGTTTCTTAGACTATATAGAAGCAATATATACAAAGACTTCAACCGTCTAACTGTTCCATTCATTGTTCTACTTGTCGAAATTTACAAATAATTGCCTTTAAAGGATTAACAATGGGGCTCGTAGTTCACTTAAACTTGAAGAACAAAAAATTGGCGAATGGTACTGTTTGGATGCTTTCCATATATGTTTCTTAGACTATATAGACGCAATATATACAAAGATTTCAACCGTCTACCTGTTCCATTCATTGTTCTACTTGTCGAAAGTTACAAATAATTTCCGACAAAGGATTAACCATTGGGGCTCGTTGTTCACTTAAACTTGAAGAACAAAAAATTGGCGAATGGTACTGTTTGGATGCTTTGCATATATGTTTCTTAGACTATATAGAAGCAATATATACAATGATTTCAACCGTCTACCTATTCCATTCATTGTTCTACTTGCCGAAATTTACAAATAATTTCCTTTAAAGGATTAACAATGGGGCTCGTAGTTCACTTAAACTTGAAGAGCAAAAAATTGTCGAATTGTACTGTTTGGATGCTTTGCATATATGTTTCTTAGACTATATAGAAGCAATATATACAATGATTTCATCGTCTACCTGTTCCATTCATTGTTCTACTTGTCGAAATTTACAAATAATTTCCGATAAAGGATTAACCATTGGGGCTCATTGTTCACTTAAACTTGAAGAACAAAAAATTGGCGAATTGTACTGTTTGGATGCTTTGCATATATGTTTCTTAGACTATATAGAAGCAATATATACAAAGACTTCAACCGTCTAACTGTTCCATTCATTGTTCTACTTGTCGAAAGTTACAATTAATTTCCGGTAAAGGATTAACAATGGGGCTCGTAGTTCACTTAAACTTGAAGTACAAAAAATTGACGAATTGTACTGATTGGATGCTTTGCATATATGTTTCGTAGACTATATAGAAGCAATATATACAAATATTTCAACCGTCTACCTGTTCCATTCATTGTTCGACTTGTCGAAAATTACAAATAATTTCCGATAAAGGATTAACCATTGGGGCTCATTGTTCACTTAAACTTGAAGAGCAAAAAATTGTCGAATTGTACTGTTTGGATGCTTTGCATATATGTTTCTTAGACTATATAGAAGCAATATATACAATGATTTCAACCGTCTACCTGTTCCATTCATTGTTCTACTTGTCGAAATTTACAAATAATTTCCGATAAATGATTAACCATTGGGGCTCATTGTTCACTTAAACTTAAAGAGCAAAAAATTGTCGAATTGTACTGTTTGGATGCTTTGCATATATGTTTCTTAGACTATATAGAAGCAATATATACAATGATTTCAACCGTCTACCTGTTCCATTCATTGTTCTACTTGTCGAAATTTACAAATAATTTCCGATAAATGATTAACCATTGGGGCTCATTGTTCACTTAAACTTGAAGAACAAAAAATTGGCGAATTGTACTGTTTGGATGCTTTGCATATATGTTTCTTAGACTATATAGAAGCAATATATACAAAGATTTCAACCGTCTACCTGCTCCATTCATTGTTCTACTTGTCGAAAGTTACAAATAATTTCCTTTAAAGGATTAACAATGGGGCTCGTTGTTCACTTAAACTTGAAGAACAATAAATTGGCGAATTGTACTGTTTGGATGCTTTGCATATATGTTTCTTAGACTATATAGAAGCAATATATACAAAGATTTCAACCGTCTACCTGTTCCATTCATTGTTCTACTTGTCGGAAGTTACAAATAATTTCCGTTAAAGTATTAACAATGGGGCTCGTAGTTTACTTAAACTTGAAGAACAAAAAATTGGCGAATTGTACTGTTTGGATGCTTTGCATATATGTTTCTTAGACTATACAGAAGCAATATATACTATGATTTCAACAGTCTACCTGTTCCATTCATTGTTCTACTTGTCGAAATTTACAAATAATTTCCGATAAAGGATTAACCATTGAGGCTCATTGTTCACTTAAACTTGAAGAACATAAAATTGGCGAATTGTAATGTTTGGATGCTTTGCATATATGTTTCGTAGGCTATATAGAAGCAATATATACAATGAATTCAACCGTCTACAAGATCCATTCATTGTTCTACTTTTCGCAATTTACAAATAATTTCCTTTAAAGGATTAACAATGGGGCTCGTAGTTCACTTAAACTTGAAGAACAAAAAATTGACGAATTGTACTGTTTGGATGCTTTGCATATATGTTTCTTAGACTATTTAGAAGCAATATACAGAAAGATTTCACCCGTCTACCTGTACTGTTCATTGTTCTACTTGTAGAAAGTTACAGATAATTTCCATTTCATGATTATCAATGGGGCTCGCAGTTCACTTAAACTTGAATATCAAAAAATTGGCGATTGTTACTGTTTAGATGCTTTGCATATATGTTTCTTAGATTATATAGAAGCAATATATACGAAGATTTCAACCGTCTACCTGTTCCATTCATTGTTCTACTTGTCGAAAGTTACAAATAATTTCCGATAAAGGATTAACATTAGGGCTCATTGTTCACTTAAACTTGAAGAACATAAAATTGGCGAATTGTAATGTTTGGATGCTTTGCATATATGTTTCGTAGGCTATATAGAAGCAATATATACAATGAATTCAACCGTCTACAAGATCCATTCATTGTTCTACTTTTCGCAATTTACAAATAATTTCCTTTAAAGGATTAACAATGGGGCTCGTAGTTCACTTAAACTTGAAGAACAAAAAATTGACGAATTGTACTGTTTGGATGCTTTGCATATATGTTTCTTAGACTATTTAGAAGCAATATACAGAAAGATTTCACCCGTCTACCTGTACTGTTCATTGTTCTACTTGTAGAAAGTTACAGATAATTTCCATTTCATGATTATCAATGGGGCTCGCAGTTCACTTAAACTTGAATATCAAAAAATTGGCGATTGTTACTGTTTAGATGCTTTGCATATATGTTTCTTAGATTATATAGAAGCAATATATACGAAGATTTCAACCGTCTACCTGTTCCATTCATTGTTCTACTTGTCGAAAGTTACAAATAATTTCCGATAAAGGATTAACATTAGGGCTCATTGTTCACTTAAACTTGAAGAACAAAAAATTGGCGAGTTGTACTGTTTGGATGCTTTGCATATATGTTTCTTAGACTATATAGAAGCAATATATACAATGATTTCAACCGTCTACCTGTTCCATTCATTGTTCTACTTGTCGGAAATTACAAATAATTTCCGTTAAAGTATTAACAATGGGGCTCGTAGTTCACTTAAACATGAAGATGAAATAATTGGCGAATTGTACTGTTTGGATGCTTTGCATATATGTTTCTTAGATTATATAGAAGCAATATATACAAAGATTTCAACCGTCTACCTGTTGCATTCATTGTTCTACTTGTCGAAAGTTACAAATAATTTCCGATAACGGATTAACCATTGGGGCTCATTGTTCACTCAAACTTGAAGAACAATAAATTGGCGAATGGTACTGTGTGGATGCTCTGCATATATGTTTCTTAGACTATATAGAAGCAATATATACATTGATTTCAACAGTCTACCTGTTCCATTCATTGTTCTACTTTTCGAAAATTACAAATAATTTCCTTTAAAGGATTAACAATGGGGCTCGTTGTTCACTTAAACTTGAAGAACAAAAAATTGGCGAATGGTACTGTTTGGATGCTTTGCATATATTTTTCTTAGATTATATAGAAGCAATATATACAAAGATTTCAACCGTCTACCTGTTCCATTCATTGTTCTACTTGTCGAAAATTACAAATAATTTCCCTTAAAGGATTAACAATGGGGCTCGTTGTTCACTTAAACTTGAAGAACAAAAAATTGGCGAATTGTACTGTTTGGATGCTTTGCATACATGTTTCTTAGACTATATAGAAGCAATATATACAATGAATTCAACCGTCTACAAGATCCATTCATTGTTCTACTTTTCGCAATTTACAAATAATTTCCTTTAAAGGATTAACAATGGGGCTCGCTGTTCACTTAAACTTGAAGATCAAAAAATTGGCGATTGTTACTGTTTAGATGATTTGCATATATGTTTCTTAGATTATATAGAAGCAAAATATACAAAGATTTCAACCGTCTACCAGTTCCATTCATTGTTCTACTTGTCGAAAGTTACAAATAATTACCGATAAAGGATTAACCATTGGGGCTCATTGTTCACTAAAACTTGAAGAACAAAAAATTGGCGAATTGTACTGTTTGGATGCTTTGCATATATGTTTCTTAGACTATATAGAAGCAATATATACAAAGATTTCAACCGTCTACCTGTTCAATTCATTATTCTACTTGTCGAAAGTTACAAATAATTTCCGATAAAGGATTAACAATGGGGCTCATTGTTCACTTAAACTTGAAGGACAAAAAATTGGCGAATGGTACTGTTTGGATGCTTTGCGTACATGTTTCTTAGACTATATTGAAGCAACATATACAAATATTTCAACCATCTACCTGTTCTATTTATTGTTCTACTTGTAGAAAGTTACAAATAATTTCCGTTTCATGATTAACAATGGGGCTCGTAGTTTACTTAAACTTGAAGAACAAAAAATTGGCGAATAATACTGTTTGGATGCTTTGCATATATGTTTCTTAGGGTATTTAGAAGCAATATATAGAAAGATTTCAACCGTCTACCTGTTCCATTCATTGTTCTACTTGTCGAAAGTTACAAATAATTTCCGATAAAGGATTAACCATTGGGGCTCATTGTTCACTTAAACTTGAAGAACAAAAAATTGGCGAATGGTACAGTTTGGATGCTTTGCATATATGTTTCTTAGACTATTTAGAAGCAATATACAGAAAGATTTCACCCGTCTACCTGTACTGTTCATTGTTCTACTTGTAGAAAGTTACAGATAATTTCCATTTCATGATTATCAATGGGGCTCGCAGTTCACTTAAACTTGAATATCAAAAAATTGGCGATTGTTACTGTTTAGATGCTTTGCATATATGTTTCTTAGATTATATAGAAGCAATATATACGAAGATTTCAACCGTCTACCTGTTCCATTCATTGTTCTACTTGTCGAAAGTTACAAATAATTTCCGATAAAGGATTAACATTAGGGCTCATTGTTCACTTAAACTTGAAGAACAAAAAATTGGCGAGTTGTACTGTTTGGATGCTTTGCATATATGTTTCTTAGACTATATAGAAGCAATATATACAATGATTTCAACCGTCTACCTGTTCCATTCATTGTTCTACTTGTCGGAAATTACAAATAATTTCCGTTAAAGTATTAACAATGGGGCTCGTAGTTCACTTAAACATGAAGATGAAATAATTGGCGAATTGTACTGTTTGGATGCTTTGCATATATGTTTCTTAGATTATATAGAAGCAATATATACAAAGATTTCAACCGTCTACCTGTTGCATTCATTGTTCTACTTGTCGAAAGTTACAAATAATTTCCGTTAAGGGATTAACAATGGGGATCGTAGTTTACTTAAACTTGAAGAACAGAAAATTGGCGAATTGTACTGTTTGGATGCCTTGCATATATGTTTCTTAGACTATATAGAAGCAATATATACAATGATTTCAACCGTCTACTATTCCATTCATTCTTCTACTTGCCGAAATTTACAAATAATTTCCTTTAAAGGATTAACAATGGGGCTCGTAGTTCACTTAAACTTGAAGAGCAAAAAATTGGCGAATTGTACTGTTTGGACGCTTTGCATATATGTTTCTTGGACTATATAGAAGCAATATATACAATGATTTCAACAGTCTAACTGTTCCATTCATTGTTCTACTTGTAGAAAGTTACAAATAATTTCCATTTCATGATTATCAATGGGGCTCGCTGTTCACATAAACTTGAAGATCAAAAAATTGGCGATTGTTACTGTTTAGATGCTTTGCATATAGGTTTCTTAGACTATATAGAAGCAACATATACAAAGATTTCAACCGTCTACCTGTTCTATTCATTGTTCTACTTGTCGAAAATTACAAATAATTTCCGATAAAGGATTAACAATAGGGCTCATTGTTCACTTAAACTTGAAGAACAAAAAATTGGCGAGTTGTACTGTTTGGATGCTTTGCATATATGTTTCTTAGACTATATAGAAGAAATATATACATTGATTTCAACCGTCTACCTGTTCCATTCATTGTTCTACTTGTCGGAAGTTACAAATAATTTCCGTTAAGGGATTAACAATGGGGATCGTAGTTTACTTAAACTTGAAGAGCAAAAAATTGGCGAATTGTACTGTTTGGACGCTTTGCATATATGTTTCTTAGACTATATAGAAGCAATATATACAATGATTTCAACCGTCTAATATTCCATTCATTGTTCTACTTGCCGAAATTTACAAATAATTTCCTTTAAAGGATTAACAATGGGGCTCGTAGTTCACTTAAACTTGAAGAGCAAAAAATTGGCGAATTGTACTGTTTGGACGCTTTGCATATATGTTTCTTGGACTATATAGAAGCAATATATACAATGATTTCAACAGTCTACCTGTTCCATTCGTTGTTCTACTTCTCGAAATTTACAAATAATTTCCGATAAAGGATTAACAATGGGGCTCATTGTTCACTTAAACTTGAAGAACAAAAAATTGGCGAATGGTACAGTTTGGATGCTTTGCATATATGTTTCTTAGACTATATGGAAGCAATATATACAAAGATTTCAACCGTCTACGTGTTCCAATCATTGTTCTACTTGTAGAAAGTTACAATTAATTTCCATTAAAGGATTAACAATGGGGCTCGTAGTTCACTTAAACTTGAAGAACAAAAAATTGGCGAATTGTACTGTTTGGATGCTTTGCATATATGTTTCTTAGACTATATGGAAGCAATATATACAAAGATTTCAACCGTCTACGTGTTCCAATCATTGTTCTACTTGTAGAAAGTTACAATTAATTTCCATTAAAGGATTAACAATGGGGCTCGTAGTTCACTTAAACTTGAAGTACAAAAAATTGGCGAATTGTACTGTTTGGATGCTTTGCATATATGTTTCGTAGACTATATAGAAGCAATATATACAATTTTTTCAACCGTCTACATGATCCATTCATTGTTCTACTTGTCGAAATTTACAAATAATTTCCGATAATGGATTAACAATGGGGCTCATTGTTCACTTAAACTTGAAGAACAAAAAATTGGCGAATGGTACAGTTTGGACGCTTTGCATATATGTTTCTTGGACTATATAGAAGCAATATATACAATGATTTCAACAGTATAACTGTTCCATTCATTGTTCTACTTGTAGAAAGTTACAAATAATTTCCATTTCATGATTATCAATGGGGCTCGCTGTTCACTTAAACTTGAAGATCAAAAAATTGGCGATTGTTACTGTTTAGATGCTTTGCATATAGGTTTCTTAGACTATATAGAAGCAACATATACAAAGATTTCAACCGTCTACCTGTTCTATTCATTGTTCTACTTGTCGAAAATTACAAATAATTTCCGATAAAGGATTAACAATAGGGCTCATTGTTCTCTTAAACTTGAAGAACAAAAAATTGGCGAGTTGTACTGTTTGGATGCTTTGCATATATGTTTCTTAGACTATATAGAAGCAATATATACATTGATTTCAACCGTCTACCTGTTCCATTCATTGTTCTACTTGTCGGAAGTTACAAATAATTTCCGTTAAGGGATTAACAATGGGGATCGTAGTTCACTTAAACTTGAAGAGCAAAAAATTGGCGAATTGTACTGTTTGGACGCTTTGCATATATGTTTCTTGGACTATATGGAAGCAATATATACAATGATTTGAACAGTCTACCTGTTCCATTCATTGTTCTACTTGTCGGAAGTTACAAATAATTTCCGTTAAAGTATTAACAATGGGGCTCGTAGTTTACTTAAACTTGAAGAACATAAAATTGGCGAATTGTACTGTTTGGATGCTTTGCATATATGTTTCTTAGACTATATAGAAGCAATATATACATTGATTTCAACCGTCTACCTGTTCCATTCATTGTTCTACTTGTCGGAAGTTACAAATAATTTCCGTTAAAGTATTAACAATGGGGCTCGTAGTTCACTTAAACATGAAGATGAAATAATTGGCGAATTGTACTGTTTGGATGCTTTGCGTATATGTTTCTTAGACTATTTAGAAGCAATATATAGAAAGATTTCACCCGTCTACCTGTACTATTCATTGTTCCACTTGTAGAAAGTTACAAATAATTTCCATTTCATGATTATCAATGGGGCTCGCTGTGCACTTAAACTTGAAGATCAAAAAATTGGCGATTGTTACTGTTTAGATGCTTTGCATATAGGTTTCTTAGACTATATAGAAGCAATATATACATTGATTTCAACCGTCTACCTGTTCCATTCATTGTTCTACTTGTCGAAATTTACAAATAATTGCCTTTAAAGGATTAACAATGGGGCTCGTAGTTCACTTAAACTTGAAGAACAAAAAATTGGCGAATGGTACTGTTTGGATGCTTTCCATATATGTTTCTTAGACTATATAGACGCAATATATACAAAGATTTCAACCGTCTACCTGTTCCATTCATTGTTCTACTTGTCGAAAGTTACAAATAATTTCCGACAAAGGATTAACCATTGGGGCTCGTTGTTCACTTAAACTTGAAGAACAAAAAATTGGCGAATGGTACTGTTTGGATGCTTTGCATATATGTTTCTTAGACTATATAGAAGCAATATATACAAAGATTTCAACCGTCTACCTGTTCCATTCATTGTTCTACTTGTCGAAATTTACAAATAATTTCCGATAAAGGATTAACAATGGGGCTCATTGTTCACTTAAACTTGAAGAACAAAAAATTGGCGAATGGTACAGTTTGGATGCTTTGCATATATGTTTCTTAGACTATATGGAAGCAATATATACAAAGATTTCAACCGTCTACGTGTTCCAATCATTGTTCTACTTGTAGAAAGTTACAATTAATTTCCATTAAAGGATTAACAATGGGGCTCGTAGTTCACTTAAACTTGAAGAACAAAAAATTGGCGAATTGTACTGTTTGGATGCTTTGCATATATGTTTCTTAGACTATATGGAAGCAATATATACAAAGATTTCAACCGTCTACGTGTTCCAATCATTGTTCTACTTGTAGAAAGTTACAATTAATTTCCATTAAAGGATTAACAATGGGGCTCGTAGTTCACTTAAACTTGAAGAACAAAAAATTGGCGAATTGTACTGTTTGGATGCTTTGCATATATGTTTCTTAGACTATATAGAAGCAATATATACTATGATTTCAACAGTCTACCTGTTCCATTCATTGTTCTACTTGTCGAAATTTACAAATAATTTCCGATAAAGGATAAACCATTGGGGCTCATTGTTAACTTAAACTTGAAGAACATAAAATTGGCGAATTGTACTGTTTGGATGCTTTGCATATATGTTTCGTAGGCTATATAGAAGCAATATATACAATGAATTCAACCGTCTACAAGATCCATTCATTGTTCTACTTGTCGAAATTTACAAATAATTTCCTTTAAAGGATTAACAATGGGGCTCGTAGTTCACTTAAACTTGAAGAACAAAAAATTGACGAATTGTACTGTTTGGATGCTTTGCATATATGTTTCTTAGACTATTTAGAAGCAATATACAGAAAGATTTCACCCGTCTACCTGTACTATTCATTGTTCTACTTGTAGAAAGTTACAAATAATTTCCATTTCATGATTATCAATGGGGCTCGCAGTTCACTTAAACTTGAAGATCAAAAAATTGGCGACTGTTACTGTTTAGATGCTTTGCATATATGTTTCTTAGATTATATAGAAGCAATATATACGAAGATTTCAACCGTCTACCTGTTCCATTCATTGTTCTACTTGTCGAAAATTACAAATAATTTCCGATAAAGGATTAACAATAGGGCTCATTGTTCACTTAAACTTGAAGAACAAAAAATTGGCAAGTTGTACTGTTTGGATGCTTTGCATATATGTTTCTTAGACTATATAGAAGCAATATATACATTGATTTCAACCGTCTACCTGTTCCATTCATTGTTCTACTTGTCGGAAGTTACAAATAATTTCCGTTAAAGTATTAACAATGGGGCTCGTAGTTCACTTAAACATGAACATGAAATAATTGGCGAATTGTACTGTTTGGATGATTTGCATATATGTTTCTTAGATTATATAGAAGCAATATATACAAAGATTTCAACCGTCTACCTGTTCCATTCATTGTTCTACTTGTCGAAAGTTACAAATAATTTCCGTTAAGGGATTAACAATGGGGATCGTAGTTTACTTAAACTTGAAGAACAGAAAATTGGCGAATTGTACTGTTTGGATGCTTTGCATATATGTTTCTTAGACTATATAGAAGCAATATATACAATGATTTCAACCGTCTACTATTCCATTCATTCTTCTACTTGCCGAAATTTACAAATAATTTCCTTTAAAGGATTAACAATGGGGCTCGTAGTTCACTTAAACTTGAAGAGCAAAAAATTGGCGAATTGTACTGTTTGGACGCTTTGCATATATGTTTCTTGGACTATATAGAAGCAATATATACAATGATTTCAACAGTCTACCTGTTCCATTCATTGTTCTACTTGTCGAAATTTACAAATAATTTCCGATAAATGATTAACAATGGGGCTCATTGTTCACTTAAACTTGAAGAACAAAAAATTGGCGAATGGTACAGTTTGGATGCTTTGCATATATGTTTCTTAGACTATATGGAAGCAATATATACAAAGATTTCAACCGTCTACGTGTTCCAATCATTGTTCTACTTGTAGAAAGTTACAATTAATTTCCATTAAAGGATTAACAATGGGGCTCGTAGTTCACTTAAACTTGAAGAACAAAAAATTGGCGAATTGTACTGTTTGGATGCTTTGCATATATGTTTCTTAGACTATATAGAAGCAATATATACTATGATTTCAACAGTCTACCTGTTCCATTCATTGTTCTACTTGTCGAAATTTACAAATAATTTCCGATAAAGGATAAACCATTGGGGCTCATTGTTAACTTAAACTTGAAGAACATAAAATTGGCGAATTGTACTGTTTGGATGCTTTGCATATATGTTTCGTAGGCTATATAGAAGCAATATATACAATGAATTCAACCGTCTACAAGATCCATTCATTGTTCTACTTGTCGAAATTTACAAATAATTTCCTTTAAAGGATTAACAATGGGGCTCGTAGTTCACTTAAACTTGAAGAACAAAAAATTGACGAATTGTACTGTTTGGATGCTTTGCATATATGTTTCTTAGACTATTTAGAAGCAATATACAGAAAGATTTCACCCGTCTACCTGTACTATTCATTGTTCTACTTGTAGAAAGTTACAAATAATTTCCATTTCATGATTATCAATGGGGCTCGCAGTTCACTTAAACTTGAAGATCAAAAAATTGGCGACTGTTACTGTTTAGATGCTTTGCATATATGTTTCTTAGATTATATAGAAGCAATATATACGAAGATTTCAACCGTCTACCTGTTCCATTCATTGTTCTACTTGTCGAAAATTACAAATAATTTCCGATAAAGGATTAACAATAGGGCTCATTGTTCACTTAAACTTGAAGAACAAAAAATTGGCAAGTTGTACTGTTTGGATGCTTTGCATATATGTTTCTTAGACTATATAGAAGCAATATATACATTGATTTCAACCGTCTACCTGTTCCATTCATTGTTCTACTTGTCGGAAGTTACAAATAATTTCCGTTAAAGTATTAACAATGGGGCTCGTAGTTCACTTAAACATGAACATGAAATAATTGGCGAATTGTACTGTTTGGATGATTTGCATATATGTTTCTTAGATTATATAGAAGCAATATATACAAAGATTTCAACCGTCTACCTGTTCCATTCATTGTTCTACTTGTCGAAAGTTACAAATAATTTCCGTTAAGGGATTAACAATGGGGATCGTAGTTTACTTAAACTTGAAGAACAGAAAATTGGCGAATTGTACTGTTTGGATGCTTTGCATATATGTTTCTTAGACTATATAGAAGCAATATATACAATGATTTCAACCGTCTACTATTCCATTCATTCTTCTACTTGCCGAAATTTACAAATAATTTCCTTTAAAGGATTAACAATGGGGCTCGTAGTTCACTTAAACTTGAAGAGCAAAAAATTGGCGAATTGTACTGTTTGGACGCTTTGCATATATGTTTCTTGGACTATATAGAAGCAATATATACAATGATTTCAACAGTCTACCTGTTCCATTCATTGTTCTACTTGTCGAAATTTACAAATAATTTCCGATAAATGATTAACAATGGGGCTCATTGTTCACTTAAACTTGAAGAACAAAAAATTGGCGAATGGTACAGTTTGGATGCTTTGCATATATGTTTCTTAGACTATATGGAAGCAATATATACAAAGATTTCAACCGTCTACGTGTTCCAATCATTGTTCTACTTGTAGAAAGTTACAATTAATTTCCATTAAAGGATTAACAATGGGGCTCGTAGTTCACTTAAACTTGAAGAACAAGAAATTGGCGAATTGTACTGTTTGGATGCTTTGCATATATGTTTCTTAGACTATATGGAAGCAATATATACAAAGACTTCAACCGTCTACGTGTTCCAATCATTGTTCTACTTGTCGAAAGTTACAAATAATTTCCTTTAAAGTATTAACAATGGGGCTCGTTGTTCCCTTAAACTTGAAGAACAATAAATTGGGGAATCGTACTGTTTGGATGCTTTGCATATATGTTTCTTAGACAATATAGAAGCAATACATACAAAGATTTCAACCGTCTACCTGTTCCATCCATTGTTCTACTTGTCGAAAGTTACAAATAATTTCCGATAAAGGATTATCAATGGGGCTCGCTGTTCACTTAAACTTGAAGATCAAAAAATTGGCGAATGTTACTGTTTAGATGCTTTGCATATAGGTTTCTTAGACTATATAGAAGCAACATATACAAAGATTTCAACCGTCTACCTGTTCTATTCATTGGTCTTCTTGTCGAAAGTTACAAATAATTTCCGTTTCATGATTATCAATGGGCCTCGTTGTTCACTTAAACTTGAAGAACAAAAAATTGGCGACTGGTACTGTTTGGATGCTTTACATATATGTTTCTTAGACTATATAGAAGCAATATATAAAAAGATTTCAACCGTCTACCAGTTCCAGTCATTGTTCTACTTGTCGAAAGTTACAAATAATTTCCTTTAAAGGATTAACAATGGGGCTCATTGTTCACTTAAACTTGAAGAACAAAAAATTGGCGAATGGCACTGTTTGGATGCTTTGCATATATGTTTCTTAGACTATATAGAAGCAATATATACATTGATTTCAACCGTCTACCTGTTCCACTCATTGTTCTACTTGTAGAAAGTTACAATTAATTTCCGTTAAAGGATTAACAATGGGGCTCGTAGTTCACTTAAATTTGAAGAACAAAAAATTGGCGAATTGTACTGTTTGGATGCTTTGCATATATGTTTCGTAGACTATATAGAAGCAATATATACAATGATTTCAACCGTCAACATGATCCATTCATTGTTCTACTTGTCGAAAGTTACAAATAATTTCCGATAAAGGATTATCAATGGGGCTCGCTGTTCACTTAAACTTGAAGAACAAAAAATTGGCGAATGGTACTGTTTGGATGCTTTGCATATATGTTTCTTAGACTATATAGACACAATATATACAAAGATTTCAACCGTCTACCTGTTCCATTCATTGTTCTACTTGTAGAAAGTTACAAATAATTTCCGTTTCATGATTATCAATGGGGCTCGTTGTTCACTTAAACTTGAAGAACAAAAAATTGGCGAATGGTAATGTTTGGATGCTTTGCATATATGTTTCTTAGACTATATGGAAGAAATATATACAAAGATTTCAACCGTCTACGTGTTCCAATCATTGTTCTACTTGTCGAAAGTTGCAAATAATTTCCGTTAAAGGATTAACAATGGGGCTCGTAGTTCACTTAAACTTGAAAAACAAAAAATTGGCGAATTGTACTGTTTGGACGCTATGCATATATGTTTCTTAGACTATATAGAAGCAATATATACAAAGATTTCAACCGTCTACCTGTTCCATTCATCGTTCTACTTGTCGAAAATTACAAGTAATTTCCGATAAAGGATTAACCATTGGGGCTCATTGTTCACTTAAACTTGAAGAACAAAAAATTGGCAAATGGTACTGTTTGGATGCTTTGCGTACATGTTTCTTAGACTATATGGAAGCAATATATACAAAGATTTCAACCGTCTACGTGTTCCAATCATTGTTCTACTTGTAGAAAGTTACAATTAATTTCCGTTAAAGGATTAACAATGGGGCTCGTAGTTCACTTAAACTTGAAGTACAAAAAATTGGCGATTGTTACAGTTTAGATGCTTTGCATATATGTTTCGTAGACTATATAGAAGCAATATATACAAAGATTTCAACCGTCTACCTGTTCCATTCATTGTTCTACTTGTCGAAAATTACAAGTAATTTCCGATAAAGGATTAACCATTGGGGCTCATTGTTCACTTAAACTTGAAGAACAAAAAATTGGCGAATGGTACTGTTTGGATGCTTTGCGTATATGTTTCTTAGACTATATAGTAGCAATATATACAAAGATTTCAACCGGCTACGTGTTCCAATCATTGTCCTACTTGTAGAAAGTTACAATTAATTTCCGTTAAAGGATTAACAATGGGGCTCGTAGTTCACTTAAACTTGAAGAACAAAAAATTGGCGATTGTTACTGTTTAGATGCTTTGCATATATGTTTCTTAGATTATATAGAAGCAATATATACAAAGATTTCAACCGTCTACCTGTTCCGTTCATTGTTCTACTTGCCGAAATTTATAAATAATTTCCGTTAAAGGATTAACAATGGGGCTCGTAGTTCACTTAAAGTTGAAAAACAAAAAATTGGCGAATTGTACGGTTTGGATGCTTTGCATATGTGTTTCTTAGACTATTTAGAAGCAATATATACAATGATTTCAACCGTCTACATCATCCATTCATTGTTCTACTTGTCGAAAATTACAAATAATTTCCGATAAAGGATTAACCATTGGGGCTCATTGTTCACTTAAACTTGAAGAACAAAAAATTGGCGAATGGTACTGTTTGGATGCTTTGCGTACATGTTTCTTAGACTATATGGAAGCAATATATACAAAGATTTCAACCGTCTACGTGTTCCAATCATTGTTCTACTTGTCGAAATTTACAAATAATTTCCTTTAAAGTATTAACAATGGGGCTCGTTGTTCCCTTAAACTTGAAGAACAATAAATTGGGGAATCGTACTGTTTGGATGCTTTGCATATATGTTTCTTAGACTATATAGAAGCAATACATACAAAGATTTCAACCGTCTACCTGTTCCATCCATTGTTCTACTTGTCGAAAGTTACAAATAATTTCCGATAAAGGATTATCAATGGGGCTCGCTGTTCACTTAAACTTGAAGATCAAAAAATTGGCGAATGTTACTGTTTAGATGCTTTGCATATAGGTTTCTTAGACTATATAGAAGCAACATATACAAAGATTTCAACCGTCTATCTGTTCTATTCATTGGTCTTCTTGCCGAAAGTTACAAATTATTTCCGTTTCATGATTATCAATGGGCCTCGTTGTTCACTTAAACTTGAAGAACAAAAAATTGGCGACTGGTACTGTTTGGATGCTTTACATATATGTTTCTTAGACTATATAGAAGCAATATATAAAAAGATTTCAACCGTCTACCAGTTCCAGTCATTGTTCTACTTGTCGAAAGTTACAAATAATTTCCTTTAAAGGATTAACAATGGGGCTCATTGTTCACTTAAACTTGAAGAACAAAAAATTGGCGAATGGCACTGTTTGGATGCTTTGCATATATGTTTCTTAGACTATATAGAAGCAATATATACAATGATTTCAACCGTCAACATGATCCATTCATTGTTCTACTTGTCGAAAGTTACAAATAATTTCCGATAAAGGATTATCAATGGGGCTCGCTGTTCACTTAAACTTGAAGAACAAAAAATTGGCGAATGGTACTGTTTGGATGCTTTGCATATATGTTTCTTAGACTATATAGACGCAATATATACAAAGATTTCAACCGTCTACCTGTTCCATTCATTGTTCTACTTGTAGAAAGTTACAAATAATTTCCGTTTCATGATTATCAATGGGGCTCGTTGTTCACTTAAACTTGAAGAACAAAAAATTGGCGAATGGTAATGTTTGGATGCTTTGCATATATGTTTCTTAGACTATATAG
Organism: Cerceris ruficornis; assembly: GCA_963989415.1. Classification (NCBI taxonomy): domain Eukaryota; kingdom Metazoa; phylum Arthropoda; class Insecta; order Hymenoptera; family Crabronidae; genus Cerceris; species Cerceris ruficornis. Next base: position 753,253 of record CAXDIW010000516.1, read on the forward strand.
AAGCAATATATACAAAGATTTCAACCGTCTACCTGTTCCATTCATCGTTCTACTTGTCGAAAATTACAAGTAATTTCCGATAAAGGATTAACCATTGGGGCTCATTGTTCACTTAAACTTGAAGAACAAAAAATTGGCAAATGGTACTGTTTGGATGCTTTGCGTACATGTTTCTTAGACTATATGGAAGCAATATATACAAAGATTTCAACCGTCTACGTGTTCCAATCATTGTTCTACTTGTAGAAAGTTACAATTAATTTCCGTTAAAGGATTAACAATGGGGCTCGTAGTTCACTTAAACTTGAAGTACAAAAAATTGGCGATTGTTACAGTTTAGATGCTTTGCATATATGTTTCGTAGACTATATAGAAGCAATATATACAAAGATTTCAACCGTCTACCTGTTCCATTCATTGTTCTACTTGTCGAAAATTACAAGTAATTTCCGATAAAGGATTAACCATTGGGGCTCATTGTTCACTTAAACTTGAAGAACAAAAAATTGGCGAATGGTACTGTTTGGATGCTTTGCGTATATGTTTCTTAGACTATATAGTAGCAATATATACAAAGATTTCAACCGGCTACGTGTTCCAATCATTGTCCTACTTGTAGAAAGTTACAATTAATTTCCGTTAAAGGATTAACAATGGGGCTCGTAGTTCACTTAAACTTGAAGAACAAAAAATTGGCGATTGTTACTGTTTAGATGCTTTGCATATATGTTTCTTAGATTATATAGAAGCAATATATACAAAGATTTCAACCGTCTACCTGTTCCGTTCATTGTTCTACTTGCCGAAATTTACAAATAATTTCCTTTAAAGGATTAACAAAGGGGCTCGTAGTTCACTTAAACTTGAAGATCAAAAAATTGGCGATTGTTACTGTTTAGATGCTTTGCATATATATTTCTTAGATTATATAGAAGCAATAGATACAAAGATTTCAACCGTCTACCTGTTCCATTCATTGTTCTACTTGTCGAAATTTACAAATAATTTCCGATAAAGGATTAACAATGGGGCTCATTGTTCACTTAAACTTGAAGAACAAAAAATTGGCGAATGGTACAGTTTGGATGCTTTGCATATATGTTTCTTAGACTATATGGAAGCAATATATACAAAGATTTCAACCGTCTACGTGTTCCAATCATTGTTCTACTTGTAGAAAGTTACAATTAATTTCCATTAAAGGATTAACAATGGGGCTCGTAGTTCACTTAAACTTGAAGAACAAAAAATTGGCGAATTGTACTGTTTGGATGCTTTGCATATATGTTTCTTAGACTATATGGAAGCAATATATACAAAGATTTCAACCGTCTACGTGTTCCAATCATTGTTCTACTTGTAGAAAGTTACAATTAATTTCCATTAAAGGATTAACAATGGGGCTCGTAGTTCACTTAAACTTGAAGAACAAAAAATTGGCGAATTGTACTGTTTGGATGCTTTGCATATATGTTTCTTAGACTATATAGAAGCAATATATACTATGAATTCAACAGTCTACCTGTTCCATTCATTGTTCTACTTGTCGAAATTTACAAATAATTTCCGATAAAGGATAAACCATTGGGGCTCATTGTTAACTTAAACTTGAAGAACATAAAATTGGCGAATTGTACTGTTTGGATGCTTTGCATATATGTTTCGTAGGCTATATAGAAGCAATATATACAATGAATTCAACCGTCTACAAGATCCATTCATTGTTCTACTTGTCGAAATTTACAAATAATTTCCTTTAAAGGATTAACAATGGGGCTCGTAGTTCACTTAAACTTGAAGAACAAAAAATTGACGAATTGTACTGTTTGGATGCTTTGCATATATGTTTCTTAGACTATTTAGAAGCAATATACAGAAAGATTTCACCCGTCTACCTGTACTATTCATTGTTCTACTTGTAGAAAGTTACAAATAATTTCCATTTCATGATTATCAATGGGGCTCGCAGTTCACTTAAACTTGAAGATCAAAAAATTGGCGACTGTTACTGTTTAGATGCTTTGCATATATGTTTCTTAGATTATATAGAAGCAATATATACGAAGATTTCAACCGTCTACCTGTTCCATTCATTGTTCTACTTGTCGAAAATTACAAATAATTTCCGATAAAGGATTAACAATAGGGCTCATTGTTCACTTAAACTTGAAGAACAAAAAATTGGCAAGTTGTACTGTTTGGATGCTTTGCATATATGTTTCTTAGACTATATAGAAGCAATATATACATTGATTTCAACCGTCTACCTGTTCCATTCATTGTTCTACTTGTCGGAAGTTACAAATAATTTCCGTTAAAGTATTAACAATGGGGCTCGTAGTTCACTTAAACATGAACATGAAATAATTGGCGAATTGTACTGTTTGGATGATTTGCATATATGTTTCTTAGATTATATAGAAGCAATATATACAAAGATTTCAACCGTCTACCTGTTCCATTCATTGTTCTACTTGTCGAAAGTTACAAATAATTTCCGTTAAGGGATTAACAATGGGGATCGTAGTTTACTTAAACTTGAAGAACAGAAAATTGGCGAATTGTACTGTTTGGATGCTTTGCATATATGTTTCTTAGACTATATAGAAGCAATATATACAATGATTTCAACCGTCTACTATTCCATTCATTCTTCTACTTGCCGAAATTTACAAATAATTTCCTTTAAAGGATTAACAATGGGGCTCGTAGTTCACTTAAACTTGAAGAGCAAAAAATTGGCGAATTGTACTGTTTGGACGCTTTGCATATATGTTTCTTGGACTATATAGAAGCAATATATACAATGATTTCAACAGTCTACCTGTTCCATTCATTGTTCTACTTGTCGAAATTTACAAATAATTTCCGATAAATGATTAACAATGGGGCTCATTGTTCACTTAAACTTGAAGAACAAAAAATTGGCGAATGGTACAGTTTGGATGCTTTGCATATATGTTTCTTAGACTATATGGAAGCAATATATACAAAGATTTCAACCGTCTACGTGTTCCAATCATTGTTCTACTTGTAGAAAGTTACAATTAATTTCCATTAAAGGATTAACAATGGGGCTCGTAGTTCACTTAAACTTGAAGAACAAAAAATTGGCGAATTGTACTGTTTGGATGCTTTGCATATATGTTTCTTAGACTATATAGAAGCAATATATACTATGATTTCAACAGTCTACCTGTTCCATTCATTGTTCTACTTGTCGAAATTTACAAATAATTTCCGATAAAGGATAAACCATTGGGGCTCATTGTTAACTTAAACTTGAAGAACATAAAATTGGCGAATTGTACTGTTTGGATGCTTTGCATATATGTTTCGTAGGCTATATAGAAGCAATATATACAATGAATTCAACCGTCTACAAGATCCATTCATTGTTCTACTTGTCGAAATTTACAAATAATTTCCTTTAAAGGATTAACAATGGGGCTCGTAGTTCACTTAAACTTGAAGAACAAAAAATTGACGAATTGTACTGTTTGGATGCTTTGCATATATGTTTCTTAGACTATTTAGAAGCAATATACAGAAAGATTTCACCCGTCTACCTGTACTATTCATTGTTCTACTTGTAGAAAGTTACAAATAATTTCCATTTCATGATTATCAATGGGGCTCGCAGTTCACTTAAACTTGAAGATCAAAAAATTGGCGACTGTTACTGTTTAGATGCTTTGCATATATGTTTCTTAGATTATATAGAAGCAATATATACGAAGATTTCAACCGTCTACCTGTTCCATTCATTGTTCTACTTGTCGAAAATTACAAATAATTTCCGATAAAGGATTAACAATAGGGCTCATTGTTCACTTAAACTTGAAGAACAAAAAATTGGCAAGTTGTACTGTTTGGATGCTTTGCATATATGTTTCTTAGACTATATAGAAGCAATATATACATTGATTTCAACCGTCTACCTGTTCCACTCATTGTTCTACTTGTAGAAAGTTACAATTAATTTCCGTTAAAGGATTAACAATGGGGCTCGTAGTTCACTTAAATTTGAAGAACAAAAAATTGGCGAATTGTACTGTTTGGATGCTTTGCATATATGTTTCGTAGACTATATAGAAGCAATATATACAATGATTTCAACCGTCAACATGATCCATTCATTGTTCTACTTGTCGAAAGTTACAAATAATTTCCGATAAAGGATTATCAATGGGGCTCGCTGTTCACTTAAACTTGAAGAACAAAAAATTGGCGAATGGTACTGTTTGGATGCTTTGCATATATGTTTCTTAGACTATATAGACACAATATATACAAAGATTTCAACCGTCTACCTGTTCCATTCATTGTTCTACTTGTAGAAAGTTACAAATAATTTCCGTTTCATGATTATCAATGGGGCTCGTTGTTCACTTAAACTTGAAGAACAAAAAATTGGCGAATGGTAATGTTTGGATGCTTTGCATATATGTTTCTTAGACTATATGGAAGAAATATATACAAAGATTTCAACCGTCTACGTGTTCCAATCATTGTTCTACTTGTCGAAAGTTGCAAATAATTTCCGTTAAAGGATTAACAATGGGGCTCGTAGTTCACTTAAACTTGAAAAACAAAAAATTGGCGAATTGTACTGTTTGGACGCTATGCATATATGTTTCTTAGACTATATAGAAGCAATATATACAAAGATTTCAACCGTCTACCTGTTCCATTCATCGTTCTACTTGTCGAAAATTACAAGTAATTTCCGATAAAGGATTAACCATTGGGGCTCATTGTTCACTTAAACTTGAAGAACAAAAAATTGGCAAATGGTACTGTTTGGATGCTTTGCGTACATGTTTCTTAGACTATATGGAAGCAATATATACAAAGATTTCAACCGTCTACGTGTTCCAATCATTGTTCTACTTGTAGAAAGTTACAATTAATTTCCGTTAAAGGATTAACAATGGGGCTCGTAGTTCACTTAAACTTGAAGTACAAAAAATTGGCGATTGTTACAGTTTAGATGCTTTGCATATATGTTTCGTAGACTATATAGAAGCAATATATACAAAGATTTCAACCGTCTACCTGTTCCATTCATTGTTCTACTTGTCGAAAATTACAAGTAATTTCCGATAAAGGATTAACCATTGGGGCTCATTGTTCACTTAAACTTGAAGAACAAAAAATTGGCGAATGGTACTGTTTGGATGCTTTGCGTATATGTTTCTTAGACTATATAGTAGCAATATATACAAAGATTTCAACCGGCTACGTGTTCCAATCATTGTCCTACTTGTAGAAAGTTACAATTAATTTCCGTTAAAGGATTAACAATGGGGCTCGTAGTTCACTTAAACTTGAAGAACAAAAAATTGGCGATTGTTACTGTTTAGATGCTTTGCATATATGTTTCTTAGATTATATAGAAGCAATATATACAAAGATTTCAACCGTCTACCTGTTCCGTTCATTGTTCTACTTGCCGAAATTTATAAATAATTTCCGTTAAAGGATTAACAATGGGGCTCGTAGTTCACTTAAAGTTGAAAAACAAAAAATTGGCGAATTGTACGGTTTGGATGCTTTGCATATGTGTTTCTTAGACTATTTAGAAGCAATATATACAATGATTTCAACCGTCTACATCATCCATTCATTGTTCTACTTGTCGAAAATTACAAATAATTTCCGATAAAGGATTAACCATTGGGGCTCATTGTTCACTTAAACTTGAAGAACAAAAAATTGGCGAATGGTACTGTTTGGATGCTTTGCGTACATGTTTCTTAGACTATATGGAAGCAATATATACAAAGATTTCAACCGTCTACGTGTTCCAATCATTGTTCTACTTGTCGAAATTTACAAATAATTTCCTTTAAAGTATTAACAATGGGGCTCGTTGTTCCCTTAAACTTGAAGAACAATAAATTGGGGAATCGTACTGTTTGGATGCTTTGCATATATGTTTCTTAGACTATATAGAAGCAATACATACAAAGATTTCAACCGTCTACCTGTTCCATCCATTGTTCTACTTGTCGAAAGTTACAAATAATTTCCGATAAAGGATTATCAATGGGGCTCGCTGTTCACTTAAACTTGAAGATCAAAAAATTGGCGAATGTTACTGTTTAGATGCTTTGCATATAGGTTTCTTAGACTATATAGAAGCAACATATACAAAGATTTCAACCGTCTATCTGTTCTATTCATTGGTCTTCTTGCCGAAAGTTACAAATTATTTCCGTTTCATGATTATCAATGGGCCTCGTTGTTCACTTAAACTTGAAGAACAAAAAATTGGCGACTGGTACTGTTTGGATGCTTTACATATATGTTTCTTAGACTATATAGAAGCAATATATAAAAAGATTTCAACCGTCTACCAGTTCCAGTCATTGTTCTACTTGTCGAAAGTTACAAATAATTTCCTTTAAAGGATTAACAATGGGGCTCATTGTTCACTTAAACTTGAAGAACAAAAAATTGGCGAATGGCACTGTTTGGATGCTTTGCATATATGTTTCTTAGACTATATAGAAGCAATATATACATTGATTTCAACCGTCTACCTGTTCCACTCATTGTTCTACTTGTAGAAAGTTACAATTAATTTCCGTTAAAGGATTAACAATGGGGCTCGTAGTTCACTTAAATTTGAAGAACAAAAAATTGGCGAATTGTACTGTTTGGATGCTTTGCATATATGTTTCGTAGACTATATAGAAGCAATATATACAATGATTTCAACCGTCAACATGATCCATTCATTGTTCTACTTGTCGAAAGTTACAAATAATTTCCGATAAAGGATTATCAATGGGGCTCGCTGTTCACTTAAACTTGAAGAACAAAAAATTGGCGAATGGTACTGTTTGGATGCTTTGCATATATGTTTCTTAGACTATATAGACGCAATATATACAAAGATTTCAACCGTCTACCTGTTCCATTCATTGTTCTACTTGTAGAAAGTTACAAATAATTTCCGTTTCATGATTATCAATGGGGCTCGTTGTTCACTTAAACTTGAAGAACAAAAAATTGGCGAATGGTAATGTTTGGATGCTTTGCATATATGTTTCTTAGACTATATAGAAGCAATATATACAAAGATTTCAACCGTCTACCTGTTCCATTCATCGTTCTACTTGTCGAAAATTACAAGTAATTTCCGATAAAGGATTAACCATTGGGGCTCATTGTTCACTTAAACTTGAAGAACAAAAAATTGGCAAATGGTACTGTTTGGATGCTTTGCGTACATGTTTCTTAGACTATATGGAAGCAATATATACAAAGATTTCAACCGTCTACGTGTTCCAATCATTGTTCTACTTGTAGAAAGTTACAATTAATTTCCGTTAAAGGATTAACAATGGGGCTCGTAGTTCACTTAAACTTGAAGTACAAAAAATTGGCGATTGTTACAGTTTAGATGCTTTGCATATATGTTTCGTAGACTATATAGAAGCAATATATACAAAGATTTCAACCGTCTACCTGTTCCATTCATTGTTCTACTTGTCGAAAATTACAAGTAATTTCCGATAAAGGATTAACCATTGGGGCTCATTGTTCACTTAAACTTGAAGAACAAAAAATTGGCGAATGGTACTGTTTGGATGCTTTGCGTATATGTTTCTTAGACTATATAGTAGCAATATATACAAAGATTTCAACCGGCTACGTGTTCCAATCATTGTCCTACTTGTAGAAAGTTACAATTAATTTCCGTTAAAGGATTAACAATGGGGCTCGTAGTTCACTTAAACTTGAAGAACAAAAAATTGGCGATTGTTACTGTTTAGATGCTTTGCATATATGTTTCTTAGATTATATAGAAGCAATATATACAAAGATTTCAACCGTCTACCTGTTCCGTTCATTGTTCTACTTGCCGAAATTTACAAATAATTTCCTTTAAAGGATTAACAAAGGGGCTCGTAGTTCACTTAAACTTGAAGATCAAAAAATTGGCGATTGTTACTGTTTAGATGCTTTGCATATATATTTCTTAGATTATATAGAAGCAATAGATACAAAGATTTCAACCGTCTACCTGTTCCATTCATTGTTCTACTTGTCGAAAATTACAAATAATTTCCGATAAAGGATTATCCATTGGGGCTCATTGTTCACTTAAACTTGAAGAACAAAAAATTGGCGAATTGTACTGTTTGGATGCTTTGCATAGATGTTTCTTAGACTATATAGAAGCAATCTATACAAAGATTTCAACCGTCTACCTGTTCCATTCATTGTTCTACTTGTCGAAAGTTACAATTAATTTCCGTTAAAGGATTAACAATGGGGCTCGTAGTTTACTTAAACCTGAAGAACAAAAAATTGGCGAATAATACTGTTTGGATGCTTTGCATATATGTTTCTTAGGGTATTTAGAAGCAATATATAGAAAGATTTCAACCGTCTACCTGTTCCATTCACTGTTCTACTTGTCGAAAGTTACAAATAATTTCCGTTAAGGGATTAACAATGAGGATCGTAGTTCACTTAAACTTGAAGAACAAAAAATTGGCGAATTGTACTGTTTGGATGCTTTGCATAGATGTTTCTTAGACTATATAGAAGCAATCTATACAAAGATTTCAACCGTCTACCTGTTCCATTCATTGTTCTACTTGTCGAAAGTTACAAATAATTTCCTTTAAAGGATTAACAATGGGGCTCGTTGTTCACTTAAACTTGAAGAACAATAAATTGGCGAATTGTACTGTTTGGATGCTTTGCATATATGTTTCTTAGACTATATTGAAGCAACATATACAAATATTTCAACCATCTACCTGTTCTATTTATTGTTCTACTTGTAGAAAGTTACAAATAATTTCCGTTTCATGATTAACAATGGGGCTCGTAGTTTACTTAAACTTGAAGAACAAAAAATTGGCGAATAATACTGTTTGGATGCTTTGCATATATGTTTCTTAGGGTATTTAGAAGCAATATATAGAAAGATTTCAACCGTCTACCTGTTCCATTCATTGTTCTACTTGTCGAAAGTTACAAATAATTTCCGATAAAGGATTAACCATTGGGGCTCATTGTTCACTTAAACTTGAAGAACAAAAAATTTGCGAATTGTATTGTTTGGATGCTTTGCATATATGTTTCTTAGACTATATAGAAGCAATATATACAAAGATTTCAACCGTCTACCTGTTCCATTCATTGTTCTACTTGTCGAAAGTTACAAATAATTTCCGTTAAGGGATTAACAATGGAGATCATAGTTTACTTAAACTTGAAGAACAAAAAATTGGCGAATTGTACTGTTTGTATGCTTTGCATATACGTTTCTTAGACTATATGGAAGAAATATATACAAAGATTTCAACCGTCTACGTGTTCCAATCATTGTTCTACTTGTCGAAAGTTACAAATAATTTCCTTTAAAGGATTAACAATGGGGCTCATTGTTCACTTAAACTTGAAGAACAAAAAATTGGCGAATGGCACTGTTTGGATGCTTTGCATATATGTTTCTTAGACTATATGGAAGCAATATATACAAAGATTTCAACCGTCTACGTGTTCCAATCATTGTTCTACTTGTAGAAAGTTACAATTAATTTCCATTAAAGGATTAACAATGGGGCTCGTAGTTCACTTAAACTTGAAGTACAAAAAATTGGCGAATTGTACTGTTTGGATGCTTTGCATATATGTTTCGTAGACTATATAGAAGCAATATATACAATTTTTTCAACCGTCTACATGATCCATTCATTGTTCTACTTGTCGAAATTTACAAATAATTTCCGATAATGGATTAACAATGGGGCTCATTGTTCACTTAAACTTGAAGAACAAAAAATTGGCGAATGGTACAGTTTGGACGCTTTGCATATATGTTTCTTGGACTATATAGAAGCAATATATACAATGATTTCAACAGTATAACTGTTCCATTCATTGTTCTACTTGTAGAAAGTTACAAATAATTTCCATTTCATGATTATCAATGGGGCTCGCTGTTCACTTAAACTTGAAGATCAAAAAATTGGCGATTGTTACTGTTTAGATGCTTTGCATATAGGTTTCTTAGACTATATAGAAGCAACATATACAAAGATTTCAACCGTCTACCTGTTCTATTCATTGTTCTACTTGTCGAAAATTACAAATAATTTCCGATAAAGGATTAACAATAGGGCTCATTGTTCTCTTAAACTTGAAGAACAAAAAATTGGCGAGTTGTACTGTTTGGATGCTTTGCATATATGTTTCTTAGACTATATAGAAGCAATATATACATTGATTTCAACCGTCTACCTGTTCCATTCATTGTTCTACTTGTCGGAAGTTACAAATAATTTCCGTTAAGGGATTAACAATGGGGATCGTAGTTCACTTAAACTTGAAGAGCAAAAAATTGGCGAATTGTACTGTTTGGACGCTTTGCATATATGTTTCTTGGACTATATGGAAGCAATATATACAATGATTTGAACAGTCTACCTGTTCCATTCATTGTTCTACTTGTCGGAAGTTACAAATAATTTCCGTTAAAGTATTAACAATGGGGCTCGTAGTTTACTTAAACTTGAAGAACATAAAATTGGCGAATTGTACTGTTTGGATGCTTTGCATATATGTTTCTTAGACTATATAGAAGCAATATATACATTGATTTCAACCGTCTACCTGTTCCATTCATTGTTCTACTTGTCGGAAGTTACAAATAATTTCCGTTAAAGTATTAACAATGGGGCTCGTAGTTCACTTAAACATGAAGATGAAATAATTGGCGAATTGTACTGTTTGGATGCTTTGCGTATATGTTTCTTAGACTATTTAGAAGCAATATATAGAAAGATTTCATCCGTCTACCTGTACTATTCATTGTTCCACTTGTAGAAAGTTACAAATAATTTCCATTTCATGATTATCAATGGGGCTCGCTGTGCACTTAAACTTGAAGATCAAAAAATTGGCGATTGTTACTGTTTAGATGCTTTGCATATAGGTTTCTTAGACTATATAGAAGCAATATATACATTGATTTCAACCGTCTACCTGTTCCATTCATTGTTCTACTTGTCGAAATTTACAAATAATTGCCTTTAAAGGATTAACAATGGGGCTCGTAGTTCACTTAAACTTGAAGAACAAAAAATTGGCGAATGGTACTGTTTGGATGCTTTCCATATATGTTTCTTAGACTATATAGACGCAATATATACAAAGATTTCAACCGTCTACCTGTTCCATTCATTGTTCTACTTGTCGAAAGTTACAAATAATTTCCGACAAAGGATTAACCATTGGGGCTCGTTGTTCACTTAAACTTGAAGAACAAAAAATTGGCGAATGGTACTGTTTGGATGCTTTGCATATATGTTTCTTAGACTATATAGAAGCAATATATACAAAGATTTCAACCGTCTACCTGTTCCATTCATTGTTCTACTTGTCGAAATTTACAAATAATTTCCGATAAAGGATTAACAATGGGGCTCATTGTTCACTTAAACTTGAAGAACAAAAAATTGGCGAATGGTACAGTTTGGATGCTTTGCATATATGTTTCTTAGACTATATGGAAGCAATATATACAAAGATTTCAACCGTCTACGTGTTCCAATCATTGTTCTACTTGTAGAAAGTTACAATTAATTTCCATTAAAGGATTAACAATGGGGCTCGTAGTTCACTTAAACTTGAAGAACAAAAAATTGGCGAATTGTACTGTTTGGATGCTTTGCATATATGTTTCTTAGACTATATAGAAGCAATATATACTATGATTTCAACAGTCTACCTGTTCCATTCATTGTTCTACTTGTCGAAATTTACAAATAATTTCCGATAAAGGATAAACCATTGGGGCTCATTGTTAACTTAAACTTGAAGAACATAAAATTGGCGAATTGTACTGTTTGGATGCTTTGCATATATGTTTCGTAGGCTATATAGAAGCAATATATACAATGAATTCAACCGTCTACAAGATCCATTCATTGTTCTACTTGTCGAAATTTACAAATAATTTCCTTTAAAGGATTAACAATGGGGCTCGTAGTTCACTTAAACTTGAAGAACAAAAAATTGACGAATTGTACTGTTTGGATGCTTTGCATATATGTTTCTTAGACTATTTAGAAGCAATATACAGAAAGATTTCACCCGTCTACCTGTACTATTCATTGTTCTACTTGTAGAAAGTTACAAATAATTTCCATTTCATGATTATCAATGGGGCTCGCAGTTCACTTAAACTTGAAGATCAAAAAATTGGCGACTGTTACTGTTTAGATGCTTTGCATATATGTTTCTTAGATTATATAGAAGCAATATATACGAAGATTTCAACCGTCTACCTGTTCCATTCATTGTTCTACTTGTCGAAAATTACAAATAATTTCCGATAAAGGATTAACAATAGGGCTCATTGTTCACTTAAACTTGAAGAACAAAAAATTGGCGAATTGTACTGTTTGGATGCTTTGCATATATGTTTCGTAGACTATATAGAAGCAATATATACAATGATTTCAACCGTCAACATGATCCATTCATTGTTCTACTTGTCGAAAGTTACAAATAATTTCCGATAAAGGATTATCAATGGGGCTCGCTGTTCACTTAAACTTGAAGAACAAAAAATTGGCGAATGGTACTGTTTGGATGCTTTGCATATATGTTTCTTAGACTATATAGACACAATATATACAAAGATTTCAACCGTCTACCTGTTCCATTCATTGTTCTACTTGTAGAAAGTTACAAATAATTTCCGTTCCATGATTATCAATGGGGCTCGTTGTTCACTTAAACTTGAAGAACAAAAAATTGGCGAATGGTAATGTTTGGATGCTTTGCATATATGTTTCTTAGACTATATGGAAGAAATATATACAAAGATTTCAACCGTCTACGTGTTCCAATCATTGTTCTACTTGTCGAAAGTTGCAAATAATTTCCGTTAAAGGATTAACAATGGGGCTCGTAGTTCACTTAAACTTGAAAAACAAAAAATTGGCGAATTGTACTGTTTGGACGCTATGCATATATGTTTCTTAGACTATATAGAAGCAATATATACAAAGATTTCAACCGTCTACCTGTTCCATTCATCGTTCTACTTGTCGAAAATTACAAGTAATTTCCGATAAAGGATTAACCATTGGGGCTCATTGTTCACTTAAACTTGAAGAACAAAAAATTGGCAAATGGTACTGTTTGGATGCTTTGCGTACATGTTTCTTAGACTATATGGAAGCAATATATACAAAGATTTCAACCGTCTACGTGTTCCAATCATTGTTCTACTTGTAGAAAGTTACAATTAATTTCCGTTAAAGGATTAACAATGGGGCTCGTAGTTCACTTAAACTTGAAGTACAAAAAATTGGCGATTGTTACAGTTTAGATGCTTTGCATATATGTTTCGTAGACTATATAGAAGCAATATATACAAAGATTTCAACCGTCTACCTGTTCCATTCATTGTTCTACTTGTCGAAAATTACAAGTAATTTCCGATAAAGGATTAACCATTGGGGCTCATTGTTCACTTAAACTTGAAGAACAAAAAATTGGCGAATGGTACTGTTTGGATGCTTTGCGTATATGTTTCTTAGACTATATAGTAGCAATATATACAAAGATTTCAACCGGCTACGTGTTCCAATCATTGTCCTACTTGTAGAAAGTTACAATTAATTTCCGTTAAAGGATTAACAATGGGGCTCGTAGTTCACTTAAACTTGAAGAACAAAAAATTGGCGATTGTTACTGTTTAGATGCTTTGCATATATGTTTCTTAGATTATATAGAAGCAATATATACAAAGATTTCAACCGTCTACCTGTTCCGTTCATTGTTCTACTTGCCGAAATTTATAAATAATTTCCGTTAAAGGATTAACAATGGGGCTCGTAGTTCACTTAAAGTTGAAAAACAAAAAATTGGCGAATTGTACGGTTTGGATGCTTTGCATATGTGTTTCTTAGACTATTTAGAAGCAATATATACAATGATTTCAACCGTCTACATCATCCATTCATTGTTCTACTTGTCGAAAATTACAAATAATTTCCGATAAAGGATTAACCATTGGGGCTCATTGTTCACTTAAACTTGAAGAACAAAAAATTGGCGAATGGTACTGTTTGGATGCTTTGCGTACATGTTTCTTAGACTATATGGAAGCAATATATACAAAGATTTCAACCGTCTACGTGTTCCAATCATTGTTCTACTTGTCGAAATTTACAAATAATTTCCTTTAAAGTATTAACAATGGGGCTCGTTGTTCCCTTAAACTTGAAGAACAATAAATTGGGGAATCGTACTGTTTGGATGCTTTGCATATATGTTTCTTAGACTATATAGAAGCAATACATACAAAGATTTCAACCGTCTACCTGTTCCATCCATTGTTCTACTTGTCGAAAGTTACAAATAATTTCCGATAAAGGATTATCAATGGGGCTCGCTGTTCACTTAAACTTGAAGATCAAAAAATTGGCGAATGTTACTGTTTAGATGCTTTGCATATAGGTTTCTTAGACTATATAGAAGCAACATATACAAAGATTTCAACCGTCTACCTGTTCTATTCATTGGTCTTCTTGCCGAAAGTTACAAATTATTTCCGTTTCATGATTATCAATGGGCCTCGTTGTTCACTTAAACTTGAAGAACAAAAAATTGGCGACTGGTACTGTTTGGATGCTTTACATATATGTTTCTTAGACTATATAGAAGCAATATATAAAAAGATTTCAACCGTCTACCAGTTCCAGTCATTGTTCTACTTGTCGAAAGTTACAAATAATTTCCTTTAAAGGATTAACAATGGGGCTCATTGTTCACTTAAACTTGAAGAACAAAAAATTGGCGAATGGCACTGTTTGGATGCTTTGCATATATGTTTCTTAGACTATATAGAAGCAATATATACATTGATTTCAACCGTCTACCTGTTCCACTCATTGTTCTACTTGTAGAAAGTTACAATTAATTTCCGTTAAAGGATTAACAATGGGGCTCGTAGTTCACTTAAATTTGAAGAACAAAAAATTGGCGAATTGTACTGTTTGGATGCTTTGCATATATGTTTCGTAGACTATATAGAAGCAATATATACAATGATTTCAACCGTCAACATGATCCATTCATTGTTCTACTTGTCGAAAGTTACAAATAATTTCCGATAAAGGATTATCAATGGGGCTCGCTGTTCACTTAAACTTGAAGAACAAAAAATTGGCGAATGGTACTGTTTGGATGCTTTGCATATATGTTTCTTAGACTATATAGACGCAATATATACAAAGATTTCAACCGTCTACCTGTTCCATTCATTGTTCTACTTGTAGAAAGTTACAAATAATTTCCGTTTCATGATTATCAATGGGGCTCGTTGTTCACTTAAACTTGAAGAACAAAAAATTGGCGAATGGTAATGTTTGGATGCTTTGCATATATGTTTCTTAGACTATATGGAAGAAATATATACAAAGATTTCAACCGTCTACGTGTTCCAATCATTGTTCTACTTGTCGAAAGTTGCAAATAATTTCCGTTAAAGGATTAACAATGGGGCTCGTAGTTCACTTAAACTTGAAAAACAAAAAATTGGCGAATTGTACTGTTTGGACGCTATGCATATATGTTTCTTAGACTATATAGAAGCAATATATACAAAGATTTCAACCGTCTACCTGTTCCATTCATCGTTCTACTTGTCGAAAATTACAAGTAATTTCCGATAAAGGATTAACCATTGGGGCTCATTGTTCACTTAAACTTGAAGAACAAAAAATTGGCAAATGGTACTGTTTGGATGCTTTGCGTACATGTTTCTTAGACTATATGGAAGCAATATATACAAAGATTTCAACCGTCTACGTGTTCCAATCATTGTTCTACTTGTAGAAAGTTACAATTAATTTCCGTTAAAGGATTAACAATGGGGCTCGTAGTTCACTTAAACTTGAAGTACAAAAAATTGGCGATTGTTACAGTTTAGATGCTTTGCATATATGTTTCGTAGACTATATAGAAGCAATATATACAAAGATTTCAACCGTCTACCTGTTCCATTCATTGTTCTACTTGTCGAAAATTACAAGTAATTTCCGATAAAGGATTAACCATTGGGGCTCATTGTTCACTTAAACTTGAAGAACAAAAAATTGGCGAATGGTACTGTTTGGATGCTTTGCGTATATGTTTCTTAGACTATATAGTAGCAATATATACAAAGATTTCAACCGGCTACGTGTTCCAATCATTGTCCTACTTGTAGAAAGTTACAATTAATTTCCGTTAAAGGATTAACAATGGGGCTCGTAGTTCACTTAAACTTGAAGAACAAAAAATTGGCGATTGTTACTGTTTAGATGCTTTGCATATATGTTTCTTAGATTATATAGAAGCAATATATACAAAGATTTCAACCGTCTACCTGTTCCGTTCATTGTTCTACTTGCCGAAATTTACAAATAATTTCCTTTAAAGGATTAACAAAGGGGCTCGTAGTTCACTTAAACTTGAAGATCAAAAAATTGGCGATTGTTACTGTTTAGATGCTTTGCATATATATTTCTTAGATTATATAGAAGCAATAGATACAAAGATTTCAACCGTCTACCTGTTCCATTCATTGTTCTACTTGTCGAAAATTACAAATAATTTCCGATAAAGGATTATCCATTGGGGCTCATTGTTCACTTAAACTTGAAGAACAAAAAATTGGCGAATTGTACTGTTTGGATGCTTTGCATAGATGTTTCTTAGACTATATAGAAGCAATCTATACAAAGATTTCAACCGTCTACCTGTTCCATTCATTGTTCTACTTGTCGAAAGTTACAATTAATTTCCGTTAAAGGATTAACAATGGGGCTCGTAGTTTACTTAAACTTGAAGAACAAAAAATTGGCGAATAATACTGTTTGGATGCTTTGCATATATGTTTCTTAGGGTATTTAGAAGCAATATATAGAAAGATTTCAACCGTCTACCTGTTCCATTCACTGTTCTACTTGTCGAAAGTTACAAATAATTTCCGTTAAGGGATTAACAATGAGGATCGTAGTTCACTTAAACTTGAAGAACAAAAAATTGGCGAATTGTACTGTTTGGATGCTTTGCATAGATGTTTCTTAGACTATATAGGAGCAATCTATACAAAGATTTCAACCGTCTACCTGTTCCATTCATTGTTCTACTTGTCGAAAGTTACAAATAATTTCCTTTAAAGGATTAACAATGGGGCTCGTTGTTCACTTAAACTTGAAGAACAATAAATTGGCGAATTGTACTGTTTGGATGCTTTGCATATATGTTTCTTAGACTATATTGAAGCAACATATACAAATATTTCAACCATCTACCTGTTCTATTTATTGTTCTACTTGTAGAAAGTTACAAATAATTTCCGTTTCATGATTAACAATGGGGCTCGTAGTTTACTTAAACTTGAAGAACAAAAAATTGGCGAATAATACTGTTTGGATGCTTTGCATATATGTTTCTTAGGGTATTTAGAAGCAATATATAGAAAGATTTCAACCGTCTACCTGTTCCATTCATTGTTCTACTTGTCGAAAGTTACAAATAATTTCCGATAAAGGATTAACCATTGGGGCTCATTGTTCACTTAAACTTGAAGAACAAAAAATTTGCGAATTGTATTGTTTGGATGCTTTGCATATATGTTTCTTAGACTATATAGAAGCAATATATACAAAGATTTCAACCGTCTACCTGTTCCATTCATTGTTCTACTTGTCGAAAGTTACAAATAATTTCCGTTAAGGGATTAACAATGGAGATCATAGTTTACTTAAACTTGAAGAACAAAAAATTGGCGAATTGTACTGTTTGGATGCTTTGCATATACGTTTCTTAGACTATATGGAAGAAATATATACAAAGATTTCAACCGTCTACGTGTTCCAATTATTGTTCTACTTGTCGAAAGTTACAAATAATTTCCTTTAAAGGATTAACAATGGGGCTCATTGTTCACTTAAACTTGAAGAACAAAAAATTGGCGAATGGCACTGTTTGGATGCTTTGCATATATGTTTCTTAGACTATATAGAAGCAATATATACATTGATTTCAACCGTCTACCTGTTCCACTCATTGTTCTACTTGTAGAAAGTTACAATTAATTACCGATAAAGGATTAACCATTGGGGCTCATTGTTCACTTAAACTTGAAGAACAAAAAATTGGCGAATTGTACTGTTTGGATGTTTTGCATATATGTTTCTTAGGCTATTTAGAAGCAATATATAGAAAGATTTCACCCGTCTACCTGTACTATTCATTGTTCTACTTGTCGAAAGTTACAAATAATTTCCGATAAAGGATTAACAATGGGGCTCATTGTTCACTTAAACTTGAAGGACAAAAAATTGGCGAATGGTACTGTTTGGATGCTTTGCGTACATGTTTCTTAGACTATATGGAAGCAATATATACAAGGATTTCAACCGTCTACCTGTTCCATTCATTGTTCTACTTGTCGAAAGTTACAAATAATTACCGATAAAGGATTAACCATTGGGGCTCATTGTTCACTTAAACTTGAAGAACAAAAAATTGGCGAATTGTACTGTTTGGATGCTTTGCATATATGTTTCTTAGACTGTATAGAAGCAATATATACAATGATTTCAACCGTCTACCTGTTCCATTCGTTGTTCTACTTGTCGAAAGTTACAAATAATTTCCGTTAAGGGATTAACAATGGGGATCGTAGTTTACTTAAACTTGAAGAACAAAAAATTGGCGAATTGTACTGTTTGGATGCTTTGCATAGATGTTTCTTATACTATTTAGAAGCAACATATAGAAAGATTTCACCCATCTACCTGTACTATTCATTGTTCTACTTGTAGAAAGTTACAAATAGTTTCCATTTCATGATTATCAATGGGGCTCGCTGTTCACTTAAACTTGAAGATCAAAAAATTGGCGATTGTTACTGTTTAGATGATTTGCATATATGTTTCTTAGATTATATAGAAGCAAAATATACAAAGATTTCAACCGTCTACCAGTTCCATTCATTGTTCTACTTGTCGAAAGTTACAAATAATTACCGATAAAGGATTAACCATTGGGGCTCATTGTTCACTAAAACTTGAAGAACAAAAAATTGGCGAATTGTACTGTTTGGATGCTTTGCATATATGTTTCTTAGACTATATAGAAGCAATATATACAAAGATTTCAACCGTCTACCTGTTCAATTCATTATTCTACTTGTCGAAAGTTACAAATAATTTCCGATAAAGGATTAACAATGGGGCTCATTGTTCACTTAAACTTGAAGGACAAAAAATTGGCGAATGGTACTGTTTGGATGCTTTGCGTACATGTTTCTTAGACTATATTGAAGCAACATATACAAATATTTCAACCATCTACCTGTTCTATTTATTGTTCTACTTGTAGAAAGTTACAAATAATTTCCGTTTCATGATTAACAATGGGGCTCGTAGTTTACTTAAACTTGAAGAACAAAAAATTGGCGAATAATACTGTTTGGATGCTTTGCATATATGTTTCTTAGGGTATTTAGAAGCAATATATAGAAAGATTTCAACCGTCTACCTGTTCCATTCATTGTTCTACTTGTCGAAAGTTACAAATAATTTCCGATAAAGGATTAACCATTGGGGCTCATTGTTCACTTAAACTTGAAGAACAAAAAATTTGCGAATTGTATTGTTTGGATGCTTTGCATATATGTTTCTTAGACTATATAGAAGCAATATATACAAAGATTTCAACCGTCTACCTGTTCCATTCATTGTTCTACTTGTCGAAAGTTACAAATAATTTCCGTTAAGGGATTAACAATGGAGATCATAGTTTACTTAAACTTGAAGAACAAAAAATTGGCGAATTGTACTGTTTGGATGCTTTGCATATACGTTTCTTAGACTATATGGAAGAAATATATACAAAGATTTCAACCGTCTACGTGTTCCAATCATTGTTCTACTTGTCGAAAGTTACAAATAATTTCCTTTAAAGGATTAACAATGGGGCTCATTGTTCACTTAAACTTGAAGAACAAAAAATTGGCGAATGGCACTGTTTGGATGCTTTGCATATATGTTTCTTAGACTATATAGAAGCAATATATACATTGATTTCAACCGTCTACCTGTTCCACTCATTGTTCTACTTGTAGAAAGTTACAATTAATTACCGATAAAGGATTAACCATTGGGGCTCATTGTTCACTTAAACTTGAAGAACAAAAAATTGGCGAATTGTACTGTTTGGATGTTTTGCATATATGTTTCTTAGGCTATTTAGAAGCAATATATAGAAAGATTTCACCCGTCTACCTGTACTATTCATTGTTCTACTTGTCGAAAGTTACAAATAATTTCCGATAAAGGATTAACAATGGGGCTCATTGTTCACTTAAACTTGAAGGACAAAAAATTGGCGAATGGTACTGTTTGGATGCTTTGCGTACATGTTTCTTAGACTATATGGAAGCAATATATACAAGGATTTCAACCGTCTACCTGTTCCATTCATTGTTCTACTTGTCGAAAGTTACAAATAATTACCGATAAAGGATTAACCATTGGGGCTCATTGTTCACTTAAACTTGAAGAACAAAAAATTGGCGAATTGTACTGTTTGGATGCTTTGCATATATGTTTCTTAGACTGTATAGAAGCAATATATACAATGATTTCAACCGTCTACCTGTTCCATTCGTTGTTCTACTTGTCGAAAGTTACAAATAATTTCCGTTAAGGGATTAACAATGGGGATCGTAGTTTACTTAAACTTGAAGAACAAAAAATTGGCGAATTGTACTGTTTGGATGCTTTGCATAGATGTTTCTTAGACTATTTAGAAGCAACATATAGAAAGATTTCACCCATCTACCTGTACTATTCATTGTTCTACTTGTAGAAAGTTACAAATAGTTTCCATTTCATGATTATCAATGGGGCTCGCTGTTCACTTAAACTTGAAGATCAAAAAATTGGCGATTGTTACTGTTTAGATGATTTGCATATATGTTTCTTAGATTATATAGAAGCAAAATATACAAAGATTTCAACCGTCTACCAGTTCCATTCATTGTTCTACTTGTCGAAAGTTACAAATAATTACCGATAAAGGATTAACCATTGGGGCTCATTGTTCACTAAAACTTGAAGAACAAAAAATTGGCGAATTGTACTGTTTGGATGCTTTGCATATATGTTTCTTAGACTATATAGAAGCAATATATACAAAGATTTCAACCGTCTACCTGTTCAATTCATTATTCTACTTGTCGAAAGTTACAAATAATTTCCGATAAAGGATTAACAATGGGGCTCATTGTTCACTTAAACTTGAAGGACAAAAAATTGGCGAATGGTACTGTTTGGATGCTTTGCGTACATGTTTCTTAGACTATATGGAAGCAATATATACAAGGATTTCAACCGTCTACCTGTTCCATTCATTGTTCTACTTGTCGAAAGTTACAAATAATTACCGATAAAGGATTAACCATTGGGGCTCATTGTTCACTTAAACTTGAAGAACAAAAAATTGGCGAATTGTACTGTTTGGATGCTTTGCATATATGTTTCTTAGACTATATAGAAGCAATATATACAAAGATTTCAACCGTCTACCTGTTCAATTCATTATTCTACTTGTCGAAAGTTACAAATAATTTCCGATAAAGGATTAACAATGGGGCTCATTGTTCACTTAAACTTGAAGGACAAAAAATTGGCGAATGGTACTGTTTGGATGCTTTGCGTACATGTTTCTTAGACTATATGGAAGCAATATATACAAGGATTTCAACCGTCTACCTGTTCCATTCATTGTTCTACTTGTCGAAAGTTACAAATAATTACCGATAAAGGATTAACCATTGGGGCTCATTGTTCACTTAAACTTGAAGAACAAAAAATTGGCGGATTGTACTGTTTGGATGCTTTGTATATATGT
Source organism: Cerceris ruficornis (assembly GCA_963989415.1). Lineage (NCBI taxonomy): Eukaryota > Metazoa > Arthropoda > Insecta > Hymenoptera > Crabronidae > Cerceris > Cerceris ruficornis. The sequence continues at coordinate 775,213 of CAXDIW010000516.1, forward strand.
TTCTTAGACTATATAGAAGCAATATATACAATGATTTCAACAGTCTACCTGTTCCATTCATTGTTCTACTTGTCGAAATTTACAAATAATTTCCTTTAAAGGATTAACAATGGGGCTCGCAGTTCACTTAAACTTGAAGAACAAAAAATTGGCGAATGGTACTGTTTGGATGCTTTGCATATATGTTTCTTATACTATATAGAAGCAATATATACAAAGATTTCAACCGTCTACCTGTTCCATTCACTGTTCTACTTGTCGAAAGTTACAATTAATTTCCGTTAAGGGATTAACAATGGGGCTCGTAGTTCACTTAAACTTGAAGAACAAAAAATTGGCGAATTGTACTGTTTGGATGCTTTGCATATATGTTTCTTAGACTATATAGAAGCAATATATACATTGATTTCAACCGGCTACCTGTTCCATTCATCGTTCTACTTGTCGAAATTTACAAATAATTTCCGATAAAGGATTAACCATTGGGGCTCATTGTTCACTTAAACTTGAAGAACAATAAATTGGCGAATTGTACTGTTTGGATGCTTTGCATATATGTTTCTTAGACTATATAGAAGCAATATATACAAGGATTTCAACCGTCTACCTGTTCCATTCATTGTTCTACTTGTCGAAAGTTACAATTAATTTCCGTTAAAGGATTAACAATGGGGCTCGTAGTTCACTTAAACTTGAAGTACAAAAAATTGGCGAATTGTACTGTTTGGATGCTTTGCATATATGTTTCGTAGACAATATAGAAGCAATATATACAATTTTTTCAACCGTCTACATGATCCATTCATTGTTCTACTTGTCGAAATTTACAAATAATTTCCGATAATGGATTAACCATTGGGGCTCATTGTTCACTTAAACTTGAAGAACAAAAAATTGGCGGATTGTACTGTTTGAATGCTTTGCATATATGTTTCTTAGACTATATAGAAGCAATATATACAATGATTTCAACAGTCTACCTGTTCCATTCATTGTTCTACTTGTCGAAATTTACAAATAATTTCCTTTAAAGGATTAACAATGGGGCTCGCAGTTCACTTAAACTTGAAGAACAAAAAATTGGCGAATTGTACTGTTTGGATGCTTTGCATATATGTTTCTTATACTATATAGAAGCAATATATACAAAGATTTCAACCGTCTACCTGTTCCATTCACTGTTCTACTTGTCGAAAGTTACAATTAATTTCCGTTAAGGGATTAACAATGGGGCTCGTAGTTCACTTAAACTTGAAGAACAAAAAATTGGCGAATTGTACTGTTTGGATGCTTTGCATATATGTTTCTTAGACTATATAGAAGCAATATATACATTGATTTCAACCGGCTACCTGTTTCATTCATTGTTCTACTTGTCGAAATTTACAAATAATTTCCGATAAAGGATTAACCATTGGGGCTCATTGTTCACTTAAACTTGAAGAACAATAAATTGGCGAATTGTACTGTTTGGATGCTTTGCATATATGTTTCTTAGACTATATAGAAGCAATATATACAAGGATTTCAACCGTCTACCTGTTCCATTCATTGTTCTACTTGTCGAAAGTTACAATTAATTTCCGTTAAAGGATTAACAATGGGGCTCGTAGTTCACTTAAACTTGAAGTACAAAAAATTGGCGAATTGTACTGTTTGGATGCTTTGCATATATGTTTCGTAGACTATATAGAAGCAATATATACAATTTTTTCAACCGTCTACATGATCCATTCATTGTTCTACTTGTCGAAATTTACAAATAATTTCCGATAATGGATTAACCATTGGGGCTCATTGTTCACTTAAACTTGAAGAACAAAAAATTGGCGAATTGTACTGTTTGGATGCTTAGCATATATGTTTCTTAGACTATATAGAAGCAATATATACAAAGATTTCAACCGTCTACCTGTTCCATTCATTGTTCTACTTGTCGAAAGTTACAAATAATTTCCTTTAAAGGATTAACAATGGGGCTCGTTGTTCACTTAAACTTGAAGAACAATAAATTGGCGAATTGTACTGTTTGGATGCTTTGCATATATGTTTCTTAGACTATATAGAAGCAATATATACAAAGATTTCAACCGTCTACCTGTTCCATTCATTGTTCTACTGGTCGAAAGTTACAATTAATTTCCGTTAAAGGATTAACAATGGGGCTCGTAGTTCACTTAAACTTGAAGAACAAAAAATTGGCGAATGGTACTGTTTGGATGCTTTGCATATATGTTTCTTAGTCTATATAGAAGCAATATATACATTGATTTCAACCGGCTACCTTTTCCATTCATTGTTCTACTTGTCGAAAATTACAAATAATTTCCGATAAAGGATTAACCATTGGGGCTCATTGTTCACTTAAACTTGAAGAACAAAAAATTGGCGAATTGTACTGTTTGGATGCTTTGCATATATGTTTCTTAGACTATATAGAAGCAATATATACAATGATTTCAACCGTCTACCTGTTCCATTCATTGTTCTACTTGTAGAATGTTACAATTAATTTCCATTAAAGGATTAACAATGGGGCTCGTAGTTCACTTAAACTTGAAGAGCAAAAAATTGTCGAATTGTACTGTTTGGACGCTTTGCATATATGTTTCTTGGACTATATAGAAGCAATATATACAATGATTTCAACAGTCTAACTGTTCCATTCATTGTTCTACTTGTCGAAATTTACAAATAATTTCCGATAAAGGATTAACAATGGGGCTCATTGTTCACTTAAACTTGAAGAACAAAAAATTGGCGAATGGTACAGTTTGGACGCTTTGCATATATGTTTCTTGGACTATATAGAAGCAATATATACAATGATTTCAACAGTCTACCTGTTCCATTCATTGTTCTACTTGTCGAAATTTACAAATAATTTCCGATAAAGGATTAACAATGGGGATCGTAGTTTACTTAAACTTGAAGAACAGAAAATTGGCGAATTGTACTGTTTGGATGCTTTGCATATATGTTTCTTAGACTATATAGAAGCAATATATACAATGATTTCAACCGTCTAATATTCCATTCATTGTTCTACTTGCCGAAATTTACAAATAATTTCCTTTAAAGGATTAACAATGGGGCTCGCAGTTCACTTAAACTTGAAGAGCAAAAAATTGGCGAATTGTACTGTTTGGACGCTTTGCATATATGTTTCTTGGACTATATAGAAGCAATATATACAATGATTTCAACAGTCTACCTGTTCCATTCGTTGTTCTACTTGTCGAAATTTACAAATAATTTCCGATAAAGGATTAACAATGGGGCTCATTGTTCACTTAAACTTGAAGAACAAAAAATTGGCGAATGGTACAGTTTGGATGCTTTGCATATATGTTTCTTAGACTATATGGAAGCAATATATACAAAGATTTCAACCGTCAACGTGTTCCAATCATTGTTCTACTTGTAGAAAGTTACAATTAATTTCCATTAAAGGATTAACAATGGGGCTCGTAGTTCACTTAAACTTGAAGAACAAAAAATTGGCGAATTGTACTGTTTGGATGCTTTGCATATATGTTTCTTAGACTATATGGAAGCAATATATACAAAGATTTCAACCGTCTACGTGTTCCAATCATTGTTCTACTTGTAGAAAGTTACAATTAATTTCCATTAAAGGATTAACAATGGGGCTCGTAGGTCACTTAAACTTGAAGAGCAAAAAATTGGCGAATTGTACTGTTTGGACGCTTTGCATATATGTTTCTTGGACTATATAGAAGCAATATATACAATGATTTCAACAGTCTACCTGTTCCATTCATTGTTCTACTTGTCGAAATTTACAAATAATTTCCGATAAAGGATTAACAATGGGGCTCATTGTTCACTTAAACTTGAAGAACAAAAAATTGGCGAATGGTACAGTTTGGATGCTTTGCATATATGTTTCTTAGACTATATGGAAGCAATATATACAAAGATTTCAACCGTCTACGTGTTCCAATCATTGTTCTACTTGTAGAAAGTTACAATTAATTTCCATTAAAGGATTAACAATGGGGCTCGTAGTTCACTTAAACTTGAAGAACAAAAAATTGGCGAATTGTACTGTTTGGATGCTTTGCATATATGTTTCTTAGACTATATGGAAGCAATATATACAAAGACTTCAACCGTCTACGTGTTCCAATCATTGTTCTACTTGTAGAAAGTTACAATTAATTTCCATTAAAGGATTAACAATGGGGCTCGTAGTTCACTTAAACTTGAAGAACAAAAAATTGGCGAATTGTACTGTTTGGATGTTTGCATATATGTTTCGTAGACTATATAGAAGCAATATATACAATGATTTTAACCGTCTACCTGTTCCATTCATTGTTCTACTTGTCGAAAATAACAAATAATTTCCGATAAAGGATTAACCATTGGGGCTCATTGTTCACTTAAACTTGAAGAACATAAAATTGGCGAATTGTACTGATTGGATGCTTTGCATATATGTTTCTTAGACTATATAGAAGCAATATATACAATGATTTCAACAGACTACCTTTTCCATTCATTGTTCTACTTGTCGAAATTTACAAATAATTTCCTTTAAACGATTAACAATGGGGCTCGTAGTTCACTTAAACTTGAAGAACAAAAAATTGGCGAATGGTACTGTTTGGATGCTTTGCATATATGTTTCTTAGACTATATAGAAGCAATATATACAATGATTTCAACCGCCTACCTGTTCCATTCATTGTTCTACTTGTAGAAATTTACAAATAATTTCCGTTTCATGATTATCAATGGGGCTTGTTGTTCACTTAAACTTGAAGAACAAAAAATTGGCGAATGGTACTGTTTGGATGCTTTGCATATAAGTTTCTTAGACTATATAGAACCAATATATACAAATATTTCAACCGTCCACCTGTTTCATTCATTGTTCTACTTGTCGAAATTTACAAATAATTTCCTTTAAAGGATTAACAATGGCACTCGTTGTTCACTTAAACTTGAAGAACAATAAATTCGCGAATTGTACTGTTTGGATGCTTTGCATATATGTTTCTTAGACTATATGGAAGCAATATATACAAAGATTTCAACCGTCTACATGTTCCAATCATTGTTCTACTTGTCGAAAATTACAAATAATTTCCGATAAAGGATTATCCATTGGGGCTCATTGTTCACTTAAACTTGAAAAACAAAAAATTGGCGAATTCTACTGTTTGGATGCTTTGCATATATGTTTCTTAGACTATATAGAAGCAATATATACAAAGATTTCAACCGTCTACCTGTTCTATTCATTGTTCTACTTGTCGAAAGTTAGAAATAATTTCCGTCAAAGGATTAACAATGGGGCTCGTAGTTCATTTAAACTTGAAGTACAAAAAATTGGCGAATTGTACTGTTTGGATGCTTTGCATATATGTTTCTTAGACTATATAGAAGCAATATATACAATGATTTCAACCCTCTACCTGTTCCATTCATTGTTCTACTTGTCGAAAGTTAGAAATAATTTCCGTCAAAGGATTAACAATGGGGCTCGTAGTTCATTTAAACTTGAAGTACAAAAAATTGGCGAATTGTACTGTTTGGATGCTTTGCATATATGTTTCTTAGACTATTTAGAAGCAATATATACAATGATTTCAACCGTCTACCTGTTCCATTCATTGTTCTACTTCTCGAAAGTTACAAATAATTTCCGTCAAAGGATTAACAATGGGGCACGTAGTTCACTTAAACTTGAAGTACAAAAAATTGGCGAATTGTACTGTTTGGATGATTTGCATATATGTTTCTTAGACTATATAGAAGCAATATATAAAATGATTTAAACCGTCTACCTGTTCCATTCTTTGTTCTACTTGTCGAAATTTACAAATAATTTCCTTTAAAGGATTAACAATGGGGCTCGTAGTTCACTTAAACTTGAAGAACAAAAAATTGGCGAATTGTACTGTTTGGATTCTTTGCATATATGTTTCTTAGACTATATAGAAGCAATATATAGAAAGATTTCACCCGTCTACCTGTACTATTCATTGATCTACTTGTAGAAAGTTACAAATAATTTCCATTTCATGATTATCAATGGGGTTCGTTGTTCACTTAAACTTGAAGGTCAAAAAATTGGCGAATGTTACTGTTTAGATGCTTTGCATATAGGTTTCTTAGACTATATAGAAGCAATATCTACAATGATTTCAACCGTCTACCTGTTCCATTCATAGTTCTACTTGTCGACAATTACAAATAATTTCCTTTAAAGGATTAACAATGGGGCTCGTAGTTCACTTAAACTTGAAGAACAAAAAATTGGCGAATTGTACTGTTTGGATGCTTTGCATATGTGTTTCTTAGACTATATGGAAGCAATATATACAAAGATTTCAACGTCTACGTGTTCCAGTCATTGTTCTACTTGCCGAAATTTACAAATAATTTCCTTTAAAGGATTAACAATGGGGCTCGTAGTTCACTTAAACTTGAAGAACAAAATATTGGCGAATTGAACTGTTTGGATGCTTTGCATATCTGTTTCTTAGACTATATAGGAGCAATATATACATTGATTTCCACCGTCTACCTGGTCCATTCATTGTTCTACTTGTCGAAAGTTACAAATAATTTCCGTTAAAGTATTAACAATAGGGCTCGTAGTTCACTTAAACTTGAAGATCAAAAAATTGGCGAATTGTACTGTTTGGTTGATTTGCATATATGTTTCTTAGACTATATAGAAGCAATATGTAAAATGATTTCAACCGTCTACCTGTTCCATTCATTGTTCTACTTGTCGAAATTTACAAATAATTTCCTTTAAAGGATAAACAATGGGGCTCGTAGTTCACATATACTTGAAGAACAAAAAATTGGCGAATAGTACTGTTTGGATTCTTTGCATATATGTTTCTTAGACTATATAGAAGCAATATATAGAAAGGTTTCACCCGTCTACCTGTACTATTCATTGTTCTACTTGTCGAAATTTACAAATAATTTCCTTTAAAGGATTAACAATGGGGCTCGTTGTTCACTTAAACTTGAAGAACAATGAATTGGCGACTTGTACTGTTTGGATGATTTGCATATATGTTTCTTAGACTATATAGAAGCAATATATACAATGATTTCAACCGTCTACCTGTTCCATTCATTGTTCTACTTGTCGAAAGTTACAAATAATTTCCGATAAAGGATTAACAATGGGGCTCATTGTTCACTTAAACTTGAAGAACAAGGAATTGGCGAATGGTACTGTTTGGATGCTTTGCATATATGTTTCTTAGACTATATAGATGCAATATATACAATGATTTCAACGATCTAACTGTTCTATACATTGTTCTACTTGTAGAAAGTTACAAATAATTTCCGTTAAATGATTAACAATGGGGCTCATAGTTCACTTAAACATAAGAACAAAAAATTAGCGAATGGTACTGTTTGGATGCTTTGCATATATATTTCTTAGACTATATAAAAGCAATATATACAATGATTTCAGCCGTCTACCTTTTCCATTCATTGTTCTACTTGTCGAAATTTACAAATAATTTCCTTTAAAGGATTAACAATGGGGCTCCTTGTTCACTTAAACTTGAAGAACAATAAATTGGCGAATAGTACTGTTTGGATGCTTTGCATATATGTTTCTTAGACTATATAGAAGCAATATATACAAAGATTTCAACCGTCTACCTGTTCTATTCATTGTTCTACTTGTCGAAAGTTAGAAATAATTTCCGTCAAAGGATTAACAATGGGGCTCGTAGTTCATTTAAACTTGAAGTACAAAAAATTGGCGAATTGTACTGTTTGGATGCTTTGCATATATGTTTCTTAGACTATATAGAAGCAATATATACAATGATTTCAACCCTCTACCTGTTCCATTCATTGTTCTACTTGTCGAAAGTTAGAAATAATTTCCGTCAAAGGATTAACAATGGGGCTCGTAGTTCATTTAAACTTGAAGTACAAAAAATTGGCGAATTGTACTGTTTGGATGCTTTGCATATATGTTTCTTAGACTATATAGAAGCAATATATACAATGATTTCAACCGTCTACCTGTTCCATTCATTGTTCTACTTCTCGAAAGTTACAATTAATTTCCGTTAAAGGATTAACAATGGGGCTCGTAGTTCACTTAAACTTGAAGAACAAAAAATTGGCGATTGTTACTGTTTAGATACTTTGCATATATGTTTCTTAGATTATATAGAAGCAATATATACAAAGATTTCAACCGTCTACCTGTTCCGTTCATTGTTCTACTTGCCGAAATTTACAAATAATTTCCTTTAAAGGATTAACAATGGGGCTCATAGTTCACTTAAACTTGAAGAGTAAAAAATTAGCGAATTGTACTGTTTGGACGCTTTGCATATATGTTTCTTAGATTATATGGAAGCAATATATAAAAAGATTTCAACCGTCTACGTGTTCCAATCATTGTTCTACTTGTAGAAAGTTACAATTAATTTCCGTTAAAGGATTAACAAAGGGGCTCGTAGTTCACTTAAACTTGAAGATCAAAAAATTGGCGATTGTTACTGTTTAGATGCTTTGCATATATATTTCTTAGATTATATAGAAGCAATAGATACAAAGATTTCAACCGTCTACCTGTTCCATTCGTTGTTCTACTTGTCGAAAATTACAAATAATTTCCGATAAAGGATTATCCATTGGGACTCATTGTTCACTTAAACTTGAAAAACAAAAAATTGGCGAATTGTACTGTTTGGATGCTTTGCATATATGTTTCGTAGACTATATAGAAGCAATATATACAATGATTTCAACCGTCTACATCATCCATTCATTGTTCTACTTGTCGAAATTTACAAATAATTTCCTTTAAAGGATTAACAATGGGGCTCGTAGTTCACTTAAACTTGAAGAACAAAAAATTGGCGAATTGTACTGTTTGGATGTTTTGCATATATGTTTCTTAGGCTATTTAGAACCAATATATAGAAAGATTTCACCCGTCTACCTGTACTATTCATTGTCCTACTTGTAGAATGTTACAAATAATTTCCATTTCATGATTATCAATGGGGCTCGCTGTTCACTTAAACTTGAAGATCAAAAAATTGGCGATTGTTACTGTTTAGATGCTTTGCATATATATTTCTTAGATTATATAGAAGCAATAGATACAAAGATTTCAACCGTCTACCTGTTCCATTCGTTGTTCTACTTGTCGAAATTTACAAATAATTTCCTTTAAAGGATTAACAATGGGGCTCGTAGTTCACTTAAACTTGAAGAACAAAAAATTGGCGAATTGTACTGTTTGGATGTTTTGCATATATGTTTCTTAGGCTATTTAGAACCAATATATAGAAAGATTTCACCCGTCTACCTGTACTATTCATTGTCCTACTTGTAGAATGTTACAAATAATTTCCATTTCATGATTATCAATGGGGCTCGCTGTTCACTTAAACTTGAAGATCAAAAAATTGGCGATTGTTACTGTTTAGATGCTTTGCATATATATTTCTTAGATTATATAGAAGCAATAGATACAAAGATTTCAACCGTCTACCTGTTCCATTCGTTGTTCTACTTGTCGAAATTTACAAATAATTTCCTTTAAAGGATTAACAATGGGGCTCGTTGTACACTTATACTTGAAGAACAATAAATTGGCGAATTGTACTGTTTGGATGCTTTGCATATATGTTTCGTAGACTATATAGAAGCAATATATACAAAGATTTCAACCGTCTACCTGTTCCATTCATTGTTCTACTTGTCGAAATTTACAAATAATTTCCTTTAAAGTATTAACAATGGGACTCGTTGTTCCCTTAAACTTGAAGAACAATAAATTGGGGAATCGTACTGTTTGGATGCTTTGCATATATGTTTCTTAGACTATATAGAAGCAATACTTACAAAGATTTCAACCGTCTACCTGTTCCATCCATTGTTCTACTTGTCGAAAGTTACAAATAATTTCCGATAAAGGATTATCAATGGGGCTCGCTGTTCACTTAAACTTGAAGATCAAAAAATTGGCGAATGTTACTGTTTAGATGCTTTGCATATAGGTTTCTTAGACTATATAGAAGCAACATATACAAAGATTTCAACCGTCTACCTGTTCTATTCATTGTTCTTCTTGTCGAAAGTTACAAATAATTTCCGTTTCATGATTATCAATGGGCCTCGTTGTTCACTTAAACTTGAAGAACAAAAAATTGGCGACTGGTACTGTTTGGATGCTTTACATATATGTTTCTTAGACTATATAGAAGCAATATATAAAAAGATTTCAACCGTCTACCAGTTCCAGTCATTGTTCTACTTGTCGAAAGTTACAAATAATTTCCTTTAAAGGATTAACAATGGGGCTCGTAGTTCACTTAAATTTGAAGAACAAAAAATTGGCGAATTGTACTGTTTGGATGCTTTGCATATATGTTTCGTAGACTATATAGAAGCAATATATACAATGATTTCTACCGTCTACATGATCCATTCATTGTTCTACTTGTCGAAAGTTACAAATAATTTCCGATAAAGGATTATCAATGGGGCTCGCTGTTCACTTAAACTTGAAGAACAAAAAATTGGCGAATGGTACTGTTTGGATGCTTTGCATATATGTTTCTTAGACTATATAGACGCAATATATACAATGATTTCAACCGTCTACCTATTCCATTCATTGTTCTACTTGTCGAAAGTTACAAATAATTTCCGATAAAGGATTAACCATTGGGGCTCATTGTTCACTTAAACTTGAAGAACAAAAAATTTGCGAATTGTATTGTTTGGATGCTTTGCATATATGTTTCGTAGACTATATAGAAGCAATATATACAATGATTTCAACCGTCTACATGATCCATTCATTGTTCTACTTGTCGAAAGTTACAAATAATTTCCGATAAAGGATTATCAATGGGGCTCGCTGTTCACTTAAACTTGAAGATCAAAAAATTGGCGAATGTTACTGTTTAGATGCTTTGCATATAGGTTTGTTAGACTATATTGAAGCAACATATACAAATATTTCAACCGTCTACCTGTTCTATTCATTGTTCTACTTGTAGAAAGTTACAAATAATTTCCGTTTCATGATTAACAATGGGGCTCGTACTTTACTTAAACTTGAAGAACAAAAAATTGGCGAATAATACTGTTTGGATGCTTTGCATATATGTTTCTTAGGGTATTTAGAAGCAATATATAGAAAGATTTCAACCGTCTACCTGTTCCATTCATTGTTCTACTTGTCGAAAGTTACAAATAATTTCCGATAAAGGATTAACCATTGGGGCTCATTGTTCACTTAAACTTGAAGAACAAAAAATTGGCGAATGGTACTGTTTGGATGCTTTGCGTATATGTTTCTTAGACTATATAGTAGCAATATATACAAAGATTTCAACCGGCTACGTGTTCCAATCATTGTCCTACTTGTAGAAAGTTACAATTAATTTCCGTTAAAGGATTAACAATGGGGCTCGTAGTTCACTTAAACTTGAAGAACAAAAAATTGGCGATTGTTACTGTTTAGATACTTTGCATATATATTTCTTAGATTATATAGAAGCAATATATACAAAGATTTCAACCGTCTACCTGTTCCGTTCATTGTTCTACTTGCCGAAATTTACAAATAATTTCCTTTAAAGGATTAACAATGGGGCTCATAGTTCACTTAAACTTGAAGAGCAAAAAATTAGCGAATTGTACTGTTTGGACGCTTTGCATATATGTTTCTTAGATTATATGGAAGCAATATATAAAAAGATTTCAACCGTCTACGTGTTCCAATCATTGTTCTACTTGTAGAAAGTTACAATTAATTTCCGTTAAAGGATTAACAAAGGGGCTCGTAGTTCACTTAAAATTGAAGATCAAAAAATTGGCGATTGTTACTGTTTAGATGCTTTGCATATATATTTCTTAGATTATATAGAAGCAATAGATACAAAGATTTCAACCGTCTACCTGTTCCATTCGTTGTTCTACTTGTCGAAAATTACAAATAATTTCCGATAAAGGATTATCCATTGGGACTCATTGTTCACTTAAACTTGAAAAACAAAAAATTGGCGAATTGTACTGTTTGGATGCTTTGCATATATGTTTCTTAGACTATATAGAAGCAATATATACAATGATTTCAACCGTCTACCTATTCCATTCATTGTTCTACATGTCGAAATTTACAAATAATTTCCTTTAAAGGATTAACAATGGGGCTCGTTGTACACTTATACTTGAAGAACAATAAATTGGCGAATTGTACTGTTTGGATGCTTTGCATATATGTTTCGTAGACTATATAGAAGCAATATATACAAAGATTTCAACCGTCTACCTGTTCCATTCATTGTTCTACTTGTCGAAAGTTACAAACAATTTCCGATAAAGGATGAACCATTGGGGCTCAATATTCTCTTAAACTTGAAGAACAAAAAATTGGCGATTTGTACTGTTTGGATGCTTTGCATAGATGTTTCTTAGGCTATTTAGAAGCAATATATAGAAAGATTTCACCCGTCTACCTGTACTATTCATCGTTCTACGTGTAGAAAGTTACAAATAATTTACATTTCATGATTATCAATGGGGCTCGCTGTTCACTTAAACTTGAAGATCAAAAAACTGGCGATTGTTACTGTTTAGATGCTTTACATATAGGTTTCGTAGACTATATAGAAGCAACATATACAAAGATTTCAACCGTCTACCTGTTCTATTCATTGTTCTACTTGTAGAAAGTTACAAATAATTTCCGTTTCATGATTAACAATGGGGCTCGTAGTTTACTTAAACTTGAAGAACAAAAAATTGGCGAATAATACTGTTTGGATGCTTTGCATATATGTTTCTTAGGGTATTTAGAAGCAATATATAGAAAGATTTCAACCGTCTACCTGTTCCATTCATTGTTCTACTTGTCGAAAGTTACAAATAATTTCCGATAAAGGATTAACCATTGGGGCTCATTGTTCACTTAAACTTGAAGAACAAAAAATTTGCGAATTGTATTGTTTGGATGCTTTGCATATATGTTTCTTAGACTATATAGAAGCAATATATACAAAGATTTCAACCGTCTACCTGTTCCATTCATTGTTCTACTTGTCGAAAGTTACAAATAATTTCCGTTATGGGATTAACAATGGAGATCATAGTTTACTTAAACTTGAAGAACAAAAAATTGGCGAATTGTACTGTTTGGATGCTTTGCATATACGTTTCTTAGACTATATGGAAGAAATATATACAAAGATTTCAACCGTCTACGTGTTCCAATCATTGTTCTACTTGTAGAAAGTTACAATTAATTTCCGCTAAAGGATTAACAATGGGGCTCGTAGTTCACTTAAACTTGAAGAACAAAAAATTGGCGAATTGTACTGTTTGGATGCTTTGCATATATGTTTCGTAGACTATATAGAAGCAATATATACAATGATTTCAACCGTCTACATCATCCATTCATTGTTCTACTTGCCGAAATTTACAAATAATTTCCTTTAAAGGATTAACAATGGGGCTCGTAGTTCACATAAACTTGAAGAACAAAAAATTGGCGAATTGTACTGTTTGGATGTTTTGCATATATGTTTCTTAGGCTATTTAGAACCAATATATAGAAAGATTTCACCCGTCTACCTGTACTATTCATTGTCCTACTTGTAGAATGTTACAAATAATTTCCATTTCATGATTATCAATGGGGCTCGCTGTTCACTTAAACTTGAAGATCAAAAAATTGGCGATTGTTACTGTTTAGATGCTTTGCATATATATTTCTTAGATTATATAGAAGCAATAGATACAAAGATTTCAACCGTCTACCTGTTCCATTCGTTGTTCTACTTGTCGAAAATTACAAATTATTTCCGATAAAGGATTATCCATTGGGACTCATTGTTCACTTAAACTTGAAAAACAAAAAATTGGCGAATTGTACTGTTTGGATGCTTTGCATATATGTTTCTTAGACTATATAGAAGCAATATATACAATGATTTCAACCGTCTACCTATTCCATTCATTGTTCTACTTGTCGAAATTTACAAATAATTTCCTTTAAAGGATTAACAATGGGGCTCGTTGTACACTTATACTTGAAGAACAATAAATTGGCGAATTGTACTGTTTGGATGCTTTGCGTACATGTTTCTTAGGCTATATGGAAGCAATATGTACAAAGATTTCAACCGTCTACGTGTTCCAATCATTGTTCTACTTGTCGAAATTTACAAATAATTTCCGATAAAGGATTAACAATGGGGCTCATTGTTCACTTAAACTTGAAGGACAAAAAATTGGCGAATGGTACTGTTTGGATGCTTTGCATATATGTTTCTTAGACTATATAGAAGCAATATATACAAAGATTTCAACCGTCTACCTGTTCAATTCATTATTCTACTTGTCGAAAGTTACAAATAATTTCCGATAAAGGATTAACAATGGGGCTCATTGTTCACTTAAACTTGAAGGACAAAAAATTGGCGAATGGTACTGTTTGGATGCTTTGCATATATGTTTCTTAGACTATATAGAAGCAATATATACAAAGATTTCAACCGTCTACCTGTTCAATTCATTATTCTACTTGTCGAAAGTTACAAATAATTTCCGATAAAGGATTAACAATGGGGCTCATTGTTCACTTAAACTTGAAGGACAAAAAATTGGCGAATGGTACTGTTTGGATGCTTTGCGTACATGTTTCTTAGACTATATGGAAGCAATATATACAAGGATTTCAACCGTCTACCTGTTCCATTCATTGTTCTACTTGTCGAAAGTTACAAATAATTACCGATAAAGGATTAACCATTGGGGCTCATTGATCACTTAAACTTGAAGAACAAAAAATTGGCGAATTGTACTGTTTGGATGCTTTGCATATATGTTTCTTAGACTATATAGAAGCAATATATACAAAGATTTCAACCGTCTACCTGTTCAATTCATTATTCTACTTGTCGAAAGTTACAAATAATTTCCGATAAAGGATTAACAATGGGGCTCATTGTTCACTTAAACTTGAAGGACAAAGAATTGGCGAATGGTACTGTTTGGATGCTTTGCGTACATGTTTCTTAGACTATATGGAAGCAATATATACAAGGATTTCAACTGTCTACCTGTTCCATTCATTGTTCTACTTGTCGAAAGTTACAAATAATTACCGATATAGGATTAACCATTGGGGCTCATTGTTCACTTAAACTTGAAGAACAAAAAATTGGCGGATTGTACTGTTTGGATGCTTTGCATATATGTTTCTTAGACTATATAGAAGCAATATATACAATGATTTCAACAGTCTACCTGTTCCATTCATTGTTCTACTTGTCGAAATTTACAAATAATTTCCTTTAAAGGATTAACAATGGGGCTCGCAGTTCACTTAAACTTGAAGAACAAAAAATTGGCGAATGGTACTGCTTGGATGCTTTGCATATATGTTTCTTATACTATATAGAAGCAATATATACAAAGATTTCAACCGTCTACCTGTTCCATTCACTGTTCTACTTGTCGAAAGTTACAATTAATTTCCGTTAAGGGATAAACAATGGGGCTCGTAGTTCACTTAAACTTGAAGAACAAAAAATTGGCGAATTGTACTGTTTGGATGCTTTGCATATATGTTTCTTAGACTATATAGAAGCAATATATACATTGATTTCAACCGGCTACCTGTTCCATTCATTGTTCTACTTGTCGAAATTTACAAATAATTTCCGATAAAGGATTAACCATTGGGGCTCATTGTTCACTTAAACTTGAAGAACAAAAAATTGGCGAATTGTACTGTTTGGATGCTTTGCATATATGTTTCTTAGACTATATAGAAGCAATATATACAAAGATTTCAACCGTCTACCTGTTCCATTCATTGTTCTACTTGTAGAAAGTTACAATTAATTTCCGTTAAAGGATTAACAAAGGGGCTCGTAGTTCACTTAAACTTGAAGATCAAAAAATTGGCGATTGTTACTGTTTAGATGCTTTGCATATATATTTCTTAGATTATATAGAAGCAATAGATACAAAGATTTCAACCGTCTACCTGTTCCATTCGTTGTTCTACTTGTCGAAAATTACAAATAATTTCCGATAAAGGATTATCCATTGGGACTCATTGTTCACTTAAACTTGAAAAACAAAAAATTGGCGAATTGTACTGTTTGGATGCTTTGCATATATGTTTCTTAGACTATATAGAAGCAATATATACAATGATTTCAACCGTCTACCTATTCCATTCATTGTTCTACTTGTCGAAATTTACAAATAATTTCCTTTAAAGGATTAACAATGGGGCTCGTTGTACACTTATACTTGAAGAACAATAAATTGGCGAATTGTACTGTTTGGATGCTTTGCATATATGTTTCGTAGACTATATAGAAGCAATATATACAAAGATTTCAACCGTCTACCTGTTCCATTCATTGTTCTACTTGTCGAAAGTTACAAACAATTTCCGATAAAGGATGAACCATTGGGGCTCAATATTCTCTTAAACTTGAAGAACAAAAAATTGGCGATTTGTACTGTTTGGATGCTTTGCATAGATGTTTCTTAGGCTATTTAGAAGCAATATATAGAAAGATTTCACCCGTCTACCTGTACTATTCATCGTTCTACGTGTAGAAAGTTACAAATAATTTACATTTCATGATTATCAATGGGGCTCGCTGTTCACTTAAACTTGAAGATCAAAAAACTGGCGATTGTTACTGTTTAGATGCTTTACATATAGGTTTCGTAGACTATATAGAAGCAACATATACAAAGATTTCAACCGTCTACCTGTTCTATTCATTGTTCTACTTGTAGAAAGTTACAAATAATTTCCGTTTCATGATTAACAATGGGGCTCGTAGTTTACTTAAACTTGAAGAACAAAAAATTGGCGAATAATACTGTTTGGATGCTTTGCATATATGTTTCTTAGGGTATTTAGAAGCAATATATAGAAAGATTTCAACCGTCTACCTGTTCCATTCATTGTTCTACTTGTCGAAAGTTACAAATAATTTCCGATAAAGGATTAACCATTGGGGCTCATTGTTCACTTAAACTTGAAGAACAAAAAATTTGCGAATTGTATTGTTTGGATGCTTTGCATATATGTTTCTTAGACTATATAGAAGCAATATATACAAAGATTTCAACCGTCTACCTGTTCCATTCATTGTTCTACTTGTCGAAAGTTACAAATAATTTCCGTTAAGGGATTAACAATGGAGATCATAGTTTACTTAAACTTGAAGAACAAAAAATTGGCGAATTGTACTGTTTGGATGCTTTGCATATACGTTTCTTAGACTATATGGAAGAAATATATACAAAGATTTCAACCGTCTACGTGTTCCAATCATTGTTCTACTTGTAGAAAGTTACAATTAATTTCCGCTAAAGGATTAACAATGGGGCTCGTAGTTCACTTAAACTTGAAGAACAAAAAATTGGCGAATTGTACTGTTTGGATGCTTTGCATATATGTTTCTTAGACTATATAGAAGCAATATATACAATGATTTCAACAGTCTACCTGTTCCATTCATTGTTCTACTTGTCGAAATTTACAAATAATTTCCTTTAAAGGATTAACAATGGGGCTCGCAGTTCACTTAAACTTGAAGAACAAAAAATTGGCGAATGGTACTGTTTGGATGTTTTGCATATATGTTTCTTAGGCTATTTAGAACCAATATATAGAAAGATTTCACCCGTCTACCTGTACTATTCATTGTCCTACTTGTAGAATGTTACAAATAATTTCCATTTCATGATTATCAATGGGGCTCGCTGTTCACTTAAACTTGAAGATCAAAAAATTGGCGATTGTTACTGTTTAGATGCTTTGCATATATATTTCTTAGATTATATAGAAGCAATAGATACAAAGATTTCAACCGTCTACCTGTTCCATTCGTTGTTCTACTTGTCGAAAATTACAAATAATTTCCGATAAAGGATTATCCATTGGGACTCATTGTTCACTTAAACTTGAAAAACAAAAAATTGGCGAATTGTACTGTTTGGATGCTTTGCATATATGTTTCTTAGACTATATAGAAGCAATATATACAATGATTTCAACCGTCTACCTATTCCATTCATTGTTCTACTTGTCGAAATTTACAAATAATTTCCTTTAAAGGATTAACAATGGGGCTCGTTGTACACTTATACTTGAAGAACAATAAATTGGCGAATTGTACTGTTTGGATGCTTTGCATATATGTTTCGTAGACTATATAGAAGCAATATATACAAAGATTTCAACCGTCTACCTGTTCCATTCATTGTTCTACTTGTCGAAAGTTACAAACAATTTCCGATAAAGGATGAACCATTGGGGCTCAATATTCTCTTAAACTTGAAGAACAAAAAATTGGCGATTTGTACTGTTTCGATGCTTTGCATAGATGTTTCTTAGGCTATTTAGAAGCAATATATAGAAAGATTTCACCCGCCTACCTGTACTATTCATCGTTCTACGTGTAGAAAGTTACAAATAATTTACATTTCATGATTATCAATGGGGCTCGCTGTTCACTTAAACTTGAAGATCAAAAAACTGGCGATTGTTACTGTTTAGATGCTTTACATATAGGTTTCGTAGACTATATAGAAGCAACATATACAAAGATTTCAACCGTCTACCTGTTCTATTCATTGTTCTACTTGTAGAAAGTTACAAATAATTTCCGTTTCATGATTAACAATGGGGCTCGTAGTTTACTTAAACTTGAAGAACAAAAAATTGGCGAATAATACTGTTTGGATGCTTTGCATATATGTTTCTTAGGGTATTTAGAAGCAATATATAGAAAGATTTCAACCGTCTACCTGTTCCATTCATTGTTCTACTTGTCGAAAGTTACAAATACTTTCCGATAAAGGATTAACCATTGGGGCTCATTGTTCACTTAAACTTGAAGAACAAAAAATTTGCGAATTGTATTGTTTGGATGCTTTGCATATATGTTTCTTAGACTATATAGAAGCAATATATACAAAGATTTCAACCGTCTACCTGTTCCATTCATTGTTCTACTTGTCGAAAGTTACAAATAATTTCCGTTAAGGGATTAACAATGGAGATCATAGTTTACTTAAACTTGAAGAACAAAAAATTGGCGAATTGTACTGTTTGGATGCTTTGCATATACGTTTCTTAGACTATATGGAAGAAATATATACAAAGATTTCAACCGTCTACGTGTTCCAATCATTGTTCTACTTGTAGAAAGTTACAATTAATTTCCGCTAAAGGATTAACAATGGGGCTCGTAGTTCACTTAAACTTGAAGAACAAAAAATTGGCGAATTGTACTGTTTGGATGCTTTGCATATATGTTTCGTAGACTATATAGAAGCAATATATACAATGATTTCAACCGTCTACATCATCCATTCATTGTTCTACTTGTCGAAATTTACAAATAATTTCCTTTAAAGGATTAACAATGGGGCTCGTAGTTCACTTAAACTTGAAGAACAAAAAATTGGCGAATTGTACTGTTTGGATGTTTTGCATATATGTTTCTTAGGCTATTTAGAACCAATATATAGAAAGATTTCACCCGTCTACCTGTACTATTCATTGATCTACTTGTAGAAAGTTACAAATAATTTCCATTTCATGATTATCAATGGGGTTCGTTGTTCACTTAAACTTGAAGGTCAAAAAATTGGCGAATGTTACTGTTTAGATGCTTTGCATATAGGTTTCTTAGACTATATAGAAGCACTATCTACAATGATTTCAACCGTCTACCTGTTCCATTCATAGTTCTACTTGTCGACAATTACAAATAATTTCCGTTTCATGATTATCAATGGGGCTCGTTGTTCACGTAAACTTGAAGAACAAAAAATTGGCGAATGGTACTTTTTGGATGCTTTGCATATATGTTTCTCAGACTATATAGAAGCAATATATACAAAGATTTCAACCGTCTACCTGTTCCATTCATTGTTCTAATTGTCGAAAATTACAAATAATTTCCGATAAAGGATTAACCATTGGGGCTCATTGTTCACTTAATCTTGAAGAACAAAAAATTGGCGAATGGGACTGTTTGGATGCTTTGCATATATGTTTCGTAGACTATATAGAAGCAATATATACAAAGATTTCAACCGTCTACCTGTTCCATTCATTGTTCTACTTGTCGAAAGTTACAAACAATTTCCGATAAAGGATGAACCATTGGGGCTCAATATTCTCTTAAACTTGAAGAACAAAAAATTGGCGATTTGTACTGTTTGGATGCTTTGCATAGATGTTTCTTAGGCTATTTAGAAGCAATATATAGAAAGATTTCACCCGTCTACCTGTACTATTCATCGTTCTACGTGTAGAAAGTTACAAATAATTTCCATTTCATGATTATCAATGGGGCTCGCTGTTCACTTAAACTTGAAGATCAAAAAACTGGCGATTGTTACTGTTTAGATGCTTTACATATAGGTTTCGTAGACTATATAGAAGCAACATATACAAAGATTTCAACCGTCTACCTGTTCTATTCATTGTTCTACTTGTAGAAAGTTACAAATAATTTCCGTTTCATGATTATCAATGGGGCTCGTTGTTCACTTAAACTTGAAGAACAAAAAATTGGCGAATGGTACTGTTTGGATGCTTTGCATATATGTTTCTTAGACTATATGGAAGAAATATATACAATGATTTCAACCGTCTACGTGTTCCAATCATTGTTCTACTTGTCGAAATTTATAAATAATTTCCGTTAAAGGATTAACAATGGGGCTCGTAGTTCACTTAAAGTTGAAAAACAAAAAATTGGCGAATTGTACGGTTTGGATGCTTTGCATATGTGTTTCTTAGACTATTTAGAAGCAATATATACAATGATTTCAACCGTCTACCTGTTCCATTCATTGTTCTACTTGTCGAAAGTTACAAATAATTTCCGTTAAGGGATTAACAATGGAGATCATAGTTTACTTAAACTTGAAGAACAAAAAATTGGCGAATTGTACTGTTTGGATGCTTTGCATATACGTTTCTTAGACTATATGGAAGAAATATATACAAAGATTTCAACCGTCTACGTGTTCCAATCATTGTTCTACTTGTAGAAAGTTACAATTAATTTCCGCTAAAGGATAAACAATGGGGCTCGTAGTTCACTTAAACTTGAAGAACAAAAAATTGGCGAATTGTACTCTTTGGATGCTTTGCGTACATGTTTCTTAGACTATATGGAAGCAATATATACAAAGATTTCAACCGTCTACCTGTTCCATCCATTGTTCTACTTGTCGAAAGTTACAAATAATTTCCGATAAAGGATTATCAATGGGGCTCGCTTGTTCACTTAAACTTGAAGATCAAAAAATTGGCGAATGTTACTGTTTAGATGCTTTGCATATAGGTTTCTTAGACTATATAGAAGCAACATATACAAAGATTTCAACCGTCTACCTGTTCTATTCATTGTTCTTCTTGTCGAAAGTTACAAATAATTTCCGTTTCATGATTATCAATGGGCCTCGTTGTTCACTTAAACTTGAAGAACAAAAAATTGGCGACTGGTACTGTTTGGATGCTTTACATATATGTTTCTTAGACTATATAGAAGCAATATATAAAAAGATTTCAACCGTCTACCAGTTCCAGTCATTGTTCTACTTGTCGAAAGTTACAAATAATTTCCTTTAAAGGATTAACAATGGGGCTCGTAGTTCACTTAAATTTGAAGAACAAAAAATTGGCGAATTGTACTGTTTGGATGCTTTGCATATATGTTTCGTAGACTATATAGAAGCAATATATACAATGATTTCTACCGTCTACATGATCCATTCATTGTTCTACTTGTCGAAAGTTACAAATAATTTCCGATAAAGGATTATCAATGGGGCTCGCTGTTCACTTAAACTTGAAGAACAAAGAATTGGCGAATGGTACTGTTTGGATGCTTTGCATATATGTTTCTTAGACTATATAGACGCAATATATACAATGATTTCAACCGTCTACCTATTCCATTCATTGTTCTACTTGTCGAAAGTTACAAATAATTTCCGATAAAGGATTAACCATTGGGGCTCATTGTTCACTTAAACTTGAAGAACAAAAAATTTGCGAATTGTATTGTTTGGATGCTTTGCATATATGTTTCGTAGACTATATAGAAGCAATATATACAATGATTTCAACCGTCTACATGATCCATTCATTGTTCTACTTGTCGAAAGTTACAAATAATTTCCGATAAAGGATTATCAATGGGGCTCGCTGTTCACTTAAACTTGAAGATCAAAAAATTGGCGAATGTTACTGTTTAGATGCTTTGCATATAGGTTTGTTAGACTATATTGAAGCAACATATACAAATATTTCAACCGTCTACCTGTTCTATTCATTGTTCTACTTGTAGAAAGTTACAAATAATTTCCGTTTCATGATTAACAATGGGGCTCGTACTTTACTTAAACTTGAAGAACAAAAAATTGGCGAATAATACTGTTTGGATGCTTTGCATATATGTTTCTTAGGGTATTTAGAAGCAATATATAGAAAGATTTCAACCGTCTACCTGTTCCATTCATTGTTCTACTTGTCGAAAGTTACAAATAATTTCCGATAAAGGATTAACCATTGGGGCTCATTGTTCACTTAAACTTGAAGAACAAAAAATTGGCGAATGGTACTGTTTGGATGCTTTGCGTATATGTTTCTTAGACTATATAGTAGCAATATATACAAAGATTTCAACCGGCTACGTGTTCCAATCATTGTCCTACTTGTAGAAAGTTACAATTAATTTCCGTTAAAGGATTAACAATGGGGCTCGTAGTTCACTTAAACTTGAAGAACAAAAAATTGGCGATTGTTACTGTTTAGATACTTTGCATATATATTTCTTAGATTATATAGAAGCAATATATACAAAGATTTCAACCGTCTACCTGTTCCGTTCATTGTTCTACTTGCCGAAATTTACAAATAATTTCCTTTAAAGGATTAACAATGGGGCTCATAGTTCACTTAAACTTGAAGAGCAAAAAATTAGCGAATTGTACTGTTTGGACGCTTTGCATATATGTTTCTTAGATTATATGGAAGCAATATATAAAAAGATTTCAACCGTCTACGTGTTCCAATCATTGTTCTACTTGTAGAAAGTTACAATTAATTTCCGTTAAAGGATTAACAAAGGGGCTCGTAGTTCACTTAAAATTGAAGATCAAAAAATTGGCGATTGTTACTGTTTAGATGCTTTGCATATATATTTCTTAGATTATATAGAAGCAATAGATACAAAGATTTCAACCGTCTACCTGTTCCATTCGTTGTTCTACTTGTCGAAAATTACAAATAATTTCCGATAAAGGATTATCCATTGGGACTCATTGTTCACTTAAACTTGAAAAACAAAAAATTGGCGAATTGTACTGTTTGGATGCTTTGCATATATGTTTCTTAGACTATATAGAAGCAATATATACAATGATTTCAACCGTCTACCTATTCCATTCATTGTTCTACTTGTCGAAATTTACAAATAATTTCCTTTAAAGGATTAACAATGGGGCTCGTTGTACACTTATACTTGAAGAACAATAAATTGGCGAATTGTACTGTTTGGATGCTTTGCATATATGTTTCGTAGACTATATAGAAGCAATATATACAAAGATTTCAACCGTCTACCTGTTCCATTCATTGTTCTACTTGTCGAAAGTTACAAACAATTTCCGATAAAGGATGAACCATTGGGGCTCAATATTCTCTTAAACTTGAAGAACAAAAAATTGGCGATTTGTACTGTTTGGATGCTTTGCATAGATGTTTCTTAGGCTATTTAGAAGCAATATATAGAAAGATTTCACCCGTCTACCTGTACTATTCATCGTTCTACGTGTAGAAAGTTACAAATAATTTACATTTCATGATTATCAATGGGGCTCGCTGTTCACTTAAACTTGAAGATCAAAAAACTGGCGATTGTTACTGTTTAGATGCTTTACATATAGGTTTCGTAGACTATATAGAAGCAACATATACAAAGATTTCAACCGTCTACCTGTTCTATTCATTGTTCTACTTGTAGAAAGTTACAAATAATTTCCGTTTCATGATTAACAATGGGGCTCGTAGTTTACTTAAACTTGAAGAACAAAAAATTGGCGAATAATACTGTTTGGATGCTTTGCATATATGTTTCTTAGGGTATTTAGAAGCAATATATAGAAAGATTTCAACCGTCTACCTGTTCCATTCATTGTTCTACTTGTCGAAAGTTACAAATAATTTCCGATAAAGGATTAACCATTGGGGCTCATTGTTCACTTAAACTTGAAGAACAAAAAATTGGCGAATTGTACTGTTTGGATGCTTTGCATATATGTTTCTTAGACTATATAGAAGCAATATATACAAAGATTTCAACCGTCTACCTGTTCCATTCATTGTTCTACTTGTCGAAAGTTACAAATAATTTCCTTTAAAGGATTAACAATGGGGCTCGTTGTTCACTTAAACTTGAAGAACAATAAATTGGCGAATTGTACTGTTTGGATGCTTTGCATATATGTTTCTTAGACTATATAGAAGCAATATATACAAGGATTTCAACCGTCTACCTGTTCCATTCATTGTTCTACTTGTCGAAAGTTACAATTAATTTCCGTTAAAGGATTAACAATGGGGCTCGTAGTTCAATTAAACTTGAAGTACAAAAAATTGGCGAATTGTACTGTTTGGATGCTTTGCATATATGTTTCGTAGACTATATAGAAGCAATATATACAATTTTTTCAACCGTCTACATGATCCATTCATTGTTCTACTTGTCGAAATTTACAAATAATTTCCTTTAAAGGATTAACAATGGGGCTCGTAGTTCACTTAAACTTGAAGAACAAAAGATTGGCGAATTGTACTGTTTGGATGCTTTACATAGATGTTTCTTAGACTATTTAGAAGCAATATATAGAAAGATTTCACCCGTCTACCTGTACTATTCATTGTTCTACTTGTCGAAATTTACAAATAATTTCCGATAAAGGATTAACCATTGGGGCTCATTGTTCACTTAAACTTGAAGAACAAAAAATTGGCGAATTGTACTGTTTGGATGCTTTGCATATATGTTTCTTAGACTATATAGAAGCAATATATACAAAGATTTCAACCGTCTACCTGTTCAATTCATTATTCTACTTGTCGAAAGTTACAAATAATTTCCGATAAAGGATTAACCATTGGGGCTCATTGTTCACTTAAACTTGAAGAAAAAAAATTGGCGAATTGTACTGTTTGGATGCTTTGCATATATGTTTCTTAGACTATATAGAAGCAATATATACAAAGATTTCAACCGTCTACCTGTTCAATTCATTATTCTACTTGTCGAAAGTTACAAATAATTTCCGATAAAGGATTAACAATGGGGCTCATTGTTCACTTAAACTTGAAGGACAAAAAATTGGCGAATGGTACTGTTTGGATGCTTTGCGTACATGTTTCTTAGACTATATGGAAGCAATATATACAAGGATTTCAACCGTCTACCTGTTCCATTCATTGTTCTACTTGTCGAAAGTTACAAATAATTACCGATAAAGGATTAACCATTGGGGCTCATTGATCACTTAAACTTGAAGAACAAAAAATTGGCGAATTGTACTGTTTGGATGCTTTGCATATATGTTTCTTAGACTATATAGAAGCAATATATACAAAGATTTCAACCGTCTACCTGTTCAATTCATTATTCTACTTGTCGAAAGTTACAAATAATTTCCGATAAAGGATTAACAATGGGGCTCATTGTTCACTTAAACTTGAAGGACAAAAAATTGGCGAATGGTACTGTTTGGATGCTTTGCGTACATGTTTCTTAGACTATATGGAAGCAATATATACAAGGATTTCAACTGTCTACCTGTTCCATTCATTGTTCTACTTGTCGAAAGTTACAAATAATTACCGATATAGGATTAACCATTGGGGCTCATTGTTCACTTAAACTTGAAGAACAAAAAATTGGCGGATTGTACTGTTTGGATGCTTTGCATATATGTTTCTTAGACTATATAGAAGCAATATATACAATGATTTCAACAGTCTACCTGTTCCATTCATTGTTCTACTTGTCGAAATTTACAAATAATTTCCTTTAAAGGATTAACAATGGGGCTCGCAGTTCACTTAAACTTGAAGAACAAAAAATTGGCGAATGGTACTGCTTGGATGCTTTGCATATATGTTTCTTATACTATATAGAAGCAATATATACAAAGATTTCAACCGTCTACCTGTTCCATTCACTGTTCTACTTGTCGAAAGTTACAATTAATTTCCGTTAAGGGATAAACAATGGGGCTCGTAGTTCACTTAAACTTGAAGAACAAAAAATTGGCGAATTGTACTGTTTGGATGCTTTGCATATATGTTTCTTAGACTATATAGAAGCAATATATACATTGATTTCAACCGGCTACCTGTTCCATTCATTGTTCTACTTGTCGAAATTTACAAATAATTTCCGATAAAGGATTAACCATTGGGGCTCATTGTTCACTTAAACTTGAAGAACAAAAAATTGGCGAATTGTACTGTTTGGATGCTTTGCATATATGTTTCTTAGACTATATAGAAGCAATATATACAAAGATTTCAACCGTCTACCTGTTCCATTCATTGTTCTACTTGTCGAAAGTTACAAATAATTTCCTTTAAAGGATTAACAATGGGGCTCGTTGTTCACTTAAACTTGAAGAACAATAAATTGGCGAATTGTACTGTTTGGATGCTTTGCATATATGTTTCTTAGACTATATAGAAGCAATATATACAAGGATTTCAACCGTCTACCTGTTCCATTCATTGTTCTACTTGTCGAAAGTTACAATTAATTTCCGTTAAAGGATTAACAATGGGGCTCGTAGTTCAATTAAACTTGAAGTACAAAAAATTGGCGAATTGTACTGTTTGGATGCTTTGCATATATGTTTCGTAGACTATATAGAAGCAATATATACAATTTTTTCAACCGTCTACATGATCCATTCATTGTTCTACTTGTCGAAATTTACAAATAATTTCCTTTAAAGGATTAACAATGGGGCTCGTAGTTCACTTAAACTTGAAGAACAAAAGATTGGCGAATTGTACTGTTTGGATGCTTTACATAGATGTTTCTTAGACTATTTAGAAGCAATATATAGAAAGATTTCACCCGTCTACCTGTACTATTCATTGTTCTACTTGTCGAAATTTACAAATAATTTCCGATAAAGGATTAACCATTGGGGCTCATTGTTCACTTAAACTTGAAGAACAAAAAATTGGCGAATTGTACTGTTTGGATGCTTTGCATATATGTTTCTTAGACTATATAGAAGCAATATATACAAAGATTTCAACCGTCTACCTGTTCAATTCATTATTCTACTTGTCGAAAGTTACAAATAATTTCCGATAAAGGATTAACAATGGGGCTCATTGTTCACTTAAACTTGAAGGACAAAAAATTGGCGAATGGTACTGTTTGGATGCTTTGCGTACATGTTTCTTAGACTATATGGAAGCAATATATACAAGGATTTCAACCGTCTACCTGTTCCATTCATTGTTCTACTTGTCGAAAGTTACAAATAATTACCGATAAAGGATTAACCATTGGGGCTCATTGTTCACTTAAACTTGAAGAACAAAAAATTGGCGAATTGTACTGTTTGGATGCTTTGCATATATGTTTCTTAGACTATATAGAAGCAATATATACAAAGATTTCAACCGTCTACCTGTTCAATTCATTATTCTACTTGTCGAAAGTTACAAATAATTTCCGATAAAGGATTAACAATGGGGCTCATTGTTCACTTAAACTTGAAGGACAAAAAATTGGCGAATGGTACTGTTTGGATGCTTTGCGTACATGTTTCTTAGACTATATGGAAGCAATATATACAAAGATTTCAACTGTCTACCTGTTCCATTCATTGTTCTACTTGTCGAAAGTTACAAATAATTACCGATAAAGGATTAACCATTGGGGCTCATTGTTCACTTAAACTTGAAGAACAAAAAATTGGCGGATTGTACTGTTTGGATGCTTTGCATATATGTTTCTTAGACTATATAGAAGCAATATATACAATGATTTCAACAGTCTACCTGTTCCATTCATTGTTCTACTTGTCGAAATTTACAAATAATTTCCTTTAAAGGATTAACAATGGGGCTCGCAGTTCACTTAAACTTGAAGAACAAAAAATTGGCGAATGGTACTGTTTGGATGCTTTGCATATATGTTTCTTATACTATATAGAAGCAATATATACAAAGATTTCAACCGTCTACCTGTTCCATTCACTGTTCTACTTGTCGAAAGTTACAAATAATTACCGATAAAGGATTAACCATTGGGGCTCATTGATCACTTAAACTTGAAGAACAAAAAATTGGCGAATTGTACTGTTTGGATGCTTTGCATATATGTTTCTTAGACTATATAGAAGCAATATATACAATGATTTCAACAGTCTACCTGTTCCATTCATTGTTCTACTTGTCGAAATTTACAAATAATTTCCTTTAAAGGATTAACAATGGGGCTCGCAGTTCACTTAAACTTGAAGAACAAAAAATTGGCGAATGGTACTGCTTGGATGCTTTGCATATATGTTTCTTATACTATATAGAAGCAATATATACAAAGATTTCAACCGTCTACCTGTTCCATTCACTGTTCTACTTGTCGAAAGTTACAATTAATTTCCGTTAAGGGATAAACAATGGGGCTCGTAGTTCACTTAAACTTGAAGAACAAAAAATTGGCGAATTGTACTGTTTGGATGCTTTGCATATATGTTTCTTAGACTATATAGAAGCAATATATACATTGATTTCAACCGGCTACCTGTTCCATTCATTGTTCTACTTGTCGAAATTTACAAATAATTTCCGATAAAGGATTAACCATTGGGGCTCATTGTTCACTTAAACTTGAAGAACAAAAAATTGGCGAATTGTACTGTTTGGATGCTTTGCATATATGTTTCTTAGACTATATAGAAGCAATATATACAAAGATTTCAACAGTCTACCTGTTCCATTCATTGTTCTACTTGTCGAAATTTACAAATAATTTCCTTTAAAGGATTAACAATGGGGCTCGCAGTTCACTTAAACTTGAAGAACAAAAAATTGGCGAATTGTACTGTTTGGATGCTTTGCATATATGTTTCTTAGACTATATAGAAGCAATATATACATTGATTTCAACCGGCTACCTGTTCCATTCATTGTTCTACTTGTCGAAATTTACAAATAATTTCCGATAAAGGATTAACCATTGGGGCTCATTGTTCACTTAAACTTGAAGAACAAAAAATTGGCGAATTGTACTGTTTGGATGCTTTGCATATATGTTTCTTAGACTATATAGAAGCAATATATACAATTTTTTCAACCGTCTACATGATCCATTCATTGTTCTACTTGTCGAAATTTACAAATAATTTCCTTTAAAGGATTAACAATGGGGCTCGTAGTTCACTTAAACTTGAAGAACAAAAGATTGGCGAATTGTACTGTTTGGATGCTTTACATAGATGTTTCTTAGACTATTTAGAAGCAATATATAAAAAGATTTCACCCGTCTACCTGTACTATTCATTGTTCTACTTGTCGAAATTTACAAATAATTTCCGATAAAGGATTAACCATTGGGGCTCATTGTTCACTTAAACTTGAAGAACAAAAAATTGGCGAATTGTACTGTTTGGATGCTTTGCATATATGTTTCTTAGACTATATAGAAGCAATATATACAAAGATTTCAACCGTCTACCTGTTCAATTCATTATTCTACTTGTCGAAAGTTACAAATAATTTCCGATAAAGGATTAACCATTGGGGCTCATTGTTCACTTAAACTTGAAGAAAAAAAATTGGCGAATTGTACTGTTTGGATGCTTTGCATATATGTTTCTTAGACTATATAGAAGCAATATATACAAAGATTTCAACCGTCTACCTGTTCAATTCATTATTCTACTTGTCGAAAGTTACAAATAATTTCCTTTAAAGGATTAACAATGGGGCTCGCAGTTCACTTAAACTTGAAGAACAAAAAATTGGCGAATTGTACTGTTTGGATGCTTTGCATATATGTTTCTTAGACTATATAGAAGCAATATATACATTGATTTCAACCGGCTACCTGTTCCATTCATTGTTCTACTTGTCGAAATTTACAAATAATTTCCGATAAAGGATTAACCATTGGGGCTCATTGTTCACTTAAACTTGAAGAACAAAAAATTGGCGAATTGTACTGTTTGGATGCTTTGCATATATGTTTCTTAGACTATATAGAAGCAATATATACAAAGATTTCAACCGTCTACCTGTTCCATTCATTGTTCTACTTGTCGAAAGTTACAAATAATTTCCTTTAAAGGATTAACAATGGGGCTCGTTGTTCACTTAAACTTGAAGAACAATAAATTGGCGAATTGTACTGTTTTGATGCTTTGCATATATGTTTCGTAGACTATATAGAAGCAATATATACAATTTTTTCAACCGTCTACATGATCCATTCATTGTTCTACTTGTCGAAATTTACAAATAATTTCCTTTAAAGGATTAACAATGGGGCTCGTAGTTCACTTAAACTTGAAGAACAAAAGATTGGCGAATTGTACTGTTTGGATGCTTTACATAGATGTTTCTTAGACTATTTAGAAGCAATATATAAAAAGATTTCACCCGTCTACCTGTACTATTCATTGTTCTACTTGTCGAAATTTACAAATAATTTCCGATAAAGGATTAACCATTGGGGCTCATTGTTCACTTAAACTTGAAGAACAAAAAATTGGCGAATTGTACTGTTTGGATGCTTTGCATATATGTTTCTTAGACTATATAGAAGCAATATATACAAAGATTTCAACCGTCTACCTGTTCAATTCATTATTCTACTTGTCGAAAGTTACAAATAATTTCCGATAAAGGATTAACCATTGGGGCTCATTGTTCACTTAAACTTGAAGAAAAAAAATTGGCGAATTGTACTGTTTGGATGCTTTGCATATATGTTTCTTAGACTATATAGAAGCAATATATACAAAGATTTCAACCGTCTACCTGTTCAATTCATTATTCTACTTGTCGAAAGTTACAAATAATTTCCTTTAAAGGATTAACAATGGGGCTCGTTGTTCACTTAAACTTGAAGAACAATAAATTGGCGAATTGTACTGTTTGGATGCTTTGCATATATGTTTCTTAGACTATATAGAAGCAATATATACAAGGATTTCAACCGTCTACCTGTTCCATTCATTGTTCTACTTGTCGAAAGTTACAATTAATTTCCGTTAAAGGATTAACAATGGGGCTCGTAGTTCAATTAAACTTGAAGTACAAAAAATTGGCGAATTGTACTGTTTGGATGCTTTGCATATATGTTTCGTAGACTATATAGAAGCAATATATACAATTTTTTCAACCGTCTACATGATCCATTCATTGTTCTACTTGTCGAAATTTACAAATAATTTCCTTTAAAGGATTAACAATGGGGCTCGTAGTTCACTTAAACTTGAAGAACAAAAGATTGGCGAATTGTGCTGTTTGGATGCTTTACATAGATGTTTCTTAGACTATTTAGAAGCAATATATAGAAAGATTTCACCCGTCTACCTGTACTATTCATTGTTCTACTTGTCGAAATTTACAAATAATTTCCGATAAAGGATTAACCATTGGGGCTCATTGTTCACTTAAACTTGAAGAACAAAAAATTGGCGAATTGTACTGTTTGGATGCTTTGCATATATGTTTCTTAGACTATATAGAAGCAATATATACAAAGATTTCAACCGTCTACCTGTTCAATTCATTATTCTACTTGTCGAAAGTTACAAATAATTTCCGATAAAGGATTAACAATGGGGCTCATTGTTCACTTAAACTTGAAGGACAAAAAATTGGCGAATGGTACTGTTTGGATGCTTTGCGTACATGTTTCTTAGACTATATGGAAGCAATATATACAAGGATTTCAACCGTCTACCTGTTCCATTCATTGTTCTACTTGTCGAAAGTTACAAATAATTACCGATAAAGGATTAACCATTGGGGCTCATTGTTCACTTAAACTTGAAGAACAAAAAATTGGCGAATTGTACTGTTTGGATGCTTTGCATATATGTTTCTTAGACTATATAGAAGCAATATATACAAAGATTTCAACCGTCTACCTGTTCAATTCATTATTCTACTTGTCGAAAGTTACAAATAATTTCCGATAAAGGATTAACAATGGGGCTCATTGTTCACTTAAACTTGAAGGACAAAAAATTGGCGAATGGTACTGTTTGGATGCTTTGCGTACATGTTTCTTAGACTATATGGAAGCAATATATACAAAGATTTCAACTGTCTACCTGTTCCATTCATTGTTCTACTTGTCGAAAGTTACAAATAATTACCGATAAAGGATTAACCATTGGGGCTCATTGTTCACTTAAACTTGAAGAACAAAAAATTGGCGGATTGTACTGTTTGGATGCTTTGCATATATGTTTCTTAGACTATATAGAAGCAATATATACAAAGATTTCAACCGTCTACCTGTTCCATTCATTGTTCTACTTGTCGAAAGTTACAAATAATTTCCTTTAAAGGATTAACAATGGGGCTCGTTGTTCACTTAAACTTGAAGAACAATAAATTTGCGAATTGTACTGTTTGGATGCTTTGCATATATGTTTCTTAGACTATATAGAAGCAATATATACAAGGATTTCAACCGTCTACCTGTTCCATTCATTGTTCTACTTGTCGAAAGTTACAATTAATTTCCGTTAAAGGATTAACAATGGGGCTCGTAGTTCAATTAAACTTGAAGTACAAAAAATTGGCGAATTGTACTGTTTGGATGCTTTGCATATATGTTTCGTAGACTATATAGAAGCAATATATACAATTTTTTCAACCGTTTACATGATCCATTCATTGTTCTACTTGTCGAAATTTACAAATAATTTCCTTTAAAGGATTAACAATGGGGCTCGTAGTTCACTTAAACTTGAAGAACAAAAGATTGGCGAATTGTACTGTTGGATGCTTTGCATAGATGTTTTTTAGACTATTTAGAAGCAATATATAGAAAGATTTCAC
The DNA here is from genome assembly GCA_963989415.1 of Cerceris ruficornis. Classification (NCBI taxonomy): domain Eukaryota; kingdom Metazoa; phylum Arthropoda; class Insecta; order Hymenoptera; family Crabronidae; genus Cerceris; species Cerceris ruficornis. The sequence continues at coordinate 808,403 of CAXDIW010000516.1, forward strand.
CCGTCTACCTGTACTATTCATTGTTCTACTTGTCGAAATTTACAAATAATTTCCGATAAAGGATTAACCATTGGGGCTCATTGTTCACTTAAACTTGAAGAACAAAAAATTGGCGAATTGTACTGTTTGGATGCTTTGCATATATGTTTCTTAGACTATATAGAAGCAATATATACAAAGATTTCAACCGTCTACCTGTTCCATTCACTGTTCTACTTGTCGAAAGTTACAAATAATTTCCGTTAAGGGATTAACAATGGGGATCGTAGTTCACTTAAACTTGAAGAACAAAAAATTGGCGAATTGTACTGTTTGGATGCTTTGCATAGATGTTTCTTAGACTATATAGAAGCAATCTATACAAAGATTTCAACCGTCTACCTGTTCCATTCATTGTTCTACTTGTCGAAAGTTACAATTAATTTCCGTTAAAGGATTAACAATGGGGCTCGTAGTTCACTTAAACTTGAAGTACAAAAAATTGGCGAATTGTACTGTTTGGATGCTTTGCATATATGTTTCGTAGACTATATAGAAGCAATATATACAAAGATTTCAACCGTCTACCTGTTCAATTCATTATTCTACTTGTCGAAAGTTACAAATAATTTCCGATAAAGGATTAACAATGGGGCTCATTGTTCACTTAAAGTTGAAGGACAAAAAATTGGCGAATTGTACTGTTTGGATGCTTTGCATATATGTTTCTTAGACTATATAGAAGCAATATATACAAAGATTTCAACCGTCTACCTGTTCCATTCACTGTTCTACTTGTCGAAAGTTACAAATAATTTCCGTTAAGGGATTAACAATGGGGATCGTAGTTCACTTAAACTTGAAGAACAAAAAATTGGCGAATTGTACTGTTTGGATGCTTTGCATAGATGTTTCTTAGACTATATAGAAGCAATCTATACAAAGATTTCAACCGTCTACCTGTTCCATTCATTGTTCTACTTGTCGAAAGTTACAATTAATTTCCGTTAAAGGATTAACAATGGGGCTCGTAGTTCACTTAAACTTGAAGTACAAAAAATTGGCGAATTGTACTGTTTGGATGCTTTGCATATATGTTTCGTAGACTATATAGAAGCAATATATACAATTTTTTCAACCGTCTACATGATCCATTCATTGTTCTACTTGTCGAAATTTACAAATAATTTCCGATAATGGATTAACCATTGGGGCTCATTGTTCACTTAAACTTGAAGAACAAAAAATTGGCGAATTGTACTGTTTGGATGCTTAGCATATATGTTTCTTAGACTATATAGAAGCAATATATACAAAGATTTCAACCGTCTACCTGTTCCATTCATTGTTCTACTTGTCGAAAGTTACAAATAATTTCCTTTAAAGGATTAACAATGGGGCTCGTTGTTCACTTAAACTTGAAGAACAATAAATTGGCGAATTGTACTGTTTGGATGCTTTGCATATATGTTTCTTAGACTATATTGAAGCAACATATACAAATATTTCAACCGTCTACCTGTTCTATTTATTGTTCTACTTGTAGAAAGTTACAAATAATTTCCGATTCATGATTAACAATGGGGCTCGTAGTTTACTTAAACTTGAAGAACAAAAAATTGGCGAATAATACTGTTTGGATGCTTTGCATATATGTTTCTTAGGGTATTTAGAAGCAATATATAGAAAGATTTCAACCGTCTACCTGTTCCATTCATTGTTCTACTTGTCGAAAGTTACAAATAATTTCCGATAAAGGATTAACCATTGGGGCTCATTGTTCACTTAAACTTGAAGAACAAAAAATTTGCGAATTGTATTGTTTGGATGCTTTGCATATATGTTTCTTAGACTATATAGAAGCAATATATACAAAGATTTCAACCGTCTACCTGTTCCATTCATTGTTCTACTTGTCGAAAGTTACAAATAATTTCCGTTAAGGGATTAACAATGGAGATCATAGTTTACTTAAACTTGAAGAACAAAAAATTGGCGAATTGTACTGTTTGGACGCTTTGCATATATGTTTCTTAGACTATTTAGAAGCAATATATACAAAGATTTCAACAGTCTACCTGTTCAATTCATTATTCTACTTGTCGAAAGTTACAAATAATTTCCGATAAAGGATTAACAATGGGGCTCATTGTTCACTTAAACCTGAAGGACAAAAAATTGGCGAATGGTACTGTTTGGATGCTTTGCGTACATGTTTCTTAGACTATATGGAAGCAATATATACAAGGATTTCAACCGTCTACCCGTTCCATTCATTGTTCTACTTGTCGAAAGTTACAAATAATTACCGATAAAGGATTAACCATTGGGGCTCATTGATCACTTAAACTTGAAGAACAAAAAATTGGCGAATTGTACTGTTTGGATGCTTTGCATATATGTTTCTTAGACTATATAGAAGCAATATATACAAAGATTTCAACCGTCTACCTGTTCAATTCATTATTCTACTTGTCGAAAGTTACAAATAATTTCCGATAAAGGATTAACAATGGGGCTCATTGTTCACTTAAACTTGAAGGACAAAAAATTGGCGAATGGTACTGTTTGGATGCTTTGCGTACATGTTTCTTAGACTATATGGAAGCAATATATACAAGGATTTCAACTGTCTACCTGTTCCATTCATTGTTCTACTTGTCGAAAGTTACAAATAATTACCGATAAAGGATTAACCATTGGGGCTCATTGTTCACTTAAACTTGAAGAACATAAAATTGGCGGATTGTACTGTTTGGATGCTTTGCATATATGTTTCTTAGACTATATAGAAGCAATATATACAATGATTTCAACAGTCTACCTGTTCCATTCATTGTTCTACTTGTCGAAATTTACAAATAATTTCCTTTAAAGGATTAAAAATGGGGCTCGCAGTTCACTTAAACTTGAAGAACAAAAAATTGGCGAATGGTACTGCTTGGATGCTTTGCATATATGTTTCTTATACTATATAGAAGCAATTTATACAAAGATTTCAACCGTCTACCTGTTCCATTCACTGTTCTACTTGTCGAAAGTTACAATTAATTTCCGTTAAGGGATAAACAATGGGGCTCGTAGTTCACTTAAACTTGAAGAACAAAAAATTGGCGAATTGTACTGTTTGGATGCTTTGCATATATGTTTCTTAGACTATATAGAAGCAATATATACATTGATTTCAACCGGCTACCTGTTCCATTCATTGTTCTACTTGTCGAAATTTACAAATAATTTCCGATAAAGGATTAACCATTGGGGCTCATTGTTCACTTAAACTTGAAGAACAAAAAATTGGCGAATTGTACTGTTTGGATGCTTTGCATATATGTTTCTTAGACTATATAGAAGCAATATATACAAAGATTTCAACCGTCTACCTGTTCCATTCATTGTTCTACTTGTCGAAAGTTACAAATAATTTCCTTTAAAGGATTAACAATGGGGCTCGTTGTTCACTTAAACTTGAAGAACAATAAATTGGCGAATTGTACTGTTTGGATGCTTTGCATATATGTTTCTTAGACTATATAGAAGCAATATATACAAGGATTTCAACCGTCTACCTGTTCCATTCATTGTTCTATTTGTCGAAAGTTACAATTAATTTCCGTTAAAGGATTAACAATGGGGCTCGTAGTTCAATTAAACTTGAAGTACAAAAAATTGGCGAATTGTACTGTTTGGATGCTTTGCATATATGTTTCGTAGACTATATAGAAGCAATATATACAATTTTTTCAACCGTCTACATGATCCATTCATTGTTCTACTTGTCGAAATTTACAAATAATTTCCTTTAAAGGATTAACAATTGGGCTCGTAGTTCACTTAAACTTGAAGAACAAAAGATTGGCGAATTGTACTGTTTGGATGCTTTACATAGATGTTTCTTAGACTATTTAGAAGCAATATATAGAAAGATTTCACCCGTCTACCTGTACTATTCATTGTTCTACTTGTCGAAATTTACAAATAATTTCCGATAAAGGATTAACCATTGGGGCTCATTGTTCACTTAAACTTGAAGAACAAAAAATTGGCGAATTGTACTGTTTGGATGCTTTGCATATATGTTTCTTAGACTATATAGAAGCAATATATACAAAGATTTCAACCGTCTACCTGTTCAATTCATTATTCTACTTGTCGAAAGTTACAAATAATTTCCGATAAAGGATTAACAATGGGGCTCATTGTTCACTTAAACTTGAAGGACAAAAAATTGGCGAATGGTACTGTTTGGATGCTTTGCGTACATGTTTCTTAGACTATATGGAAGCAATATATACAAGGATTTCAACTGTCTACCTGTTCCATTCATTGTTCTACTTGTCGAAAGTTACAAATAATTACCGATAAAGGATTAACCATTGGGGCTCATTGTTCACTTAAACTTGAAGAACAAAAAATTGGCGGATTGTACTGTTTGGATGCTTTGCATATATGTTTCTTAGACTATATAGAAGCAATATATACAATGATTTCAACAGTCTACCTGTTCCATTCATTGTTCTACTTGTCGAAATTTACAAATAATTTCCTTTAAAGGATTAACAATGGGGCTCGCAGTTCACTTAAACTTGAAGAACAAAAAATTGGCGAATGGTACTGCTTGGATGCTTTGCATATATGTTTCTTATACTATATAGAAGCAATTTATACAAAGATTTCAACCGTCTACCTGTTCCATTCACTGTTCTACTTGTCGAAAGTTACAATTAATTTCCGTTAAGGGATAAACAATGGGGCTCGTAGTTCACTTAAACTTGAAGAACAAAAAATTGGCGAATTGTACTGTTTGGATGCTTTGCATATATGTTTCTTAGACTATATAGAAGCAATATATACATTGATTTCAACCGGCTACCTGTTCCATTCATTGTTCTACTTGTCGAAATTTACAAATAATTTCCGATAAAGGATTAACCATTGGGGCTCATTGTTCACTTAAACTTGAAGAACAAAAAATTGGCGAATTGTACTGTTTGGATGCTTTGCATATATGTTTCTTAGACTATATAGAAGCAATATATACAAAGATTTCAACCGTCTACCTGTTCCATTCATTGTTCTACTTGTCGAAAGTTACAAATAATTTCCTTTAAAGGATTAACAATGGGGCTCGTTGTTCACTTAAACTTGAAGAACAATAAATTGGCGAATTGTACTGTTTGGATGCTTTGCATATATGTTTCTTAGACTATATAGAAGCAATATATACAAGGATTTCAACCGTCTACCTGTTCCATTCATTGTTCTATTTGTCGAAAGTTACAATTAATTTCCGTTAAAGGATTAACAATGGGGCTCGTAGTTCAATTAAACTTGAAGTACAAAAAATTGGCGAATTGTACTGTTTGGATGCTTTGCATATATGTTTCGTAGACTATATAGAAGCAATATATACAATTTTTTCAACCGTCTACATGATCCATTCATTGTTCTACTTGTCGAAATTTACAAATAATTTCCTTTAAAGGATTAACAATTGGGCTCGTAGTTCACTTAAACTTGAAGAACAAAAGATTGGCGAATTGTACTGTTTGGATGCTTTACATAGATGTTTCTTAGACTATTTAGAAGCAATATATAGAAAGATTTCACCCGTCTACCTGTACTATTCATTGTTCTACTTGTCGAAATTTACAAATAATTTCCGATAAAGGATTAACCATTGGGGCTCATTGTTCACTTAAACTTGAAGAACAAAAAATTGGCGAATTGTACTGTTTGGATGCTTTGCATATATGTTTCTTAGACTATATAGAAGCAATATATACAAAGATTTCAACCGTCTACCTGTTCAATTCATTATTCTACTTGTCGAAAGTTACAAATAATTTCCGATAAAGGATTAACAATGGGGCTCATTGTTCACTTAAACTTGAAGGACAAAAAATTGGCGAATGGTACTGTTTGGATGCTTTGCGTACATGTTTCTTAGACTATATGGAAGCAATATATACAAGGATTTCAACTGTCTACCTGTTCCATTCATTGTTCTACTTGTCGAAAGTTACAAATAATTACCGATAAAGGATTAACCATTGGGGCTCATTGTTCACTTAAACTTGAAGAACAAAAAATTGGCGGATTGTACTGTTTGGATGCTTTGCATATATGTTTCTTAGACTATATAGAAGCAATATATACAATGATTTCAACAGTCTACCTGTTCCATTCATTGTTCTACTTGTCGAAATTTACAAATAATTTCCTTTAAAGGATTAACAATGGGGCTCGCAGTTCACTTAAACTTGAAGAACAAAAAATTGGCGAATGGTACTGCTTGGATGCTTTGCATATATGTTTCTTATACTATATAGAAGCAATTTATACAAAGATTTCAACCGTCTACCTGTTCCATTCACTGTTCTACTTGTCGAAAGTTACAATTAATTTCCGTTAAGGGATTAACAATGGAGATCATAGTTTACTTAAACTTGAAGAACAAAAAATTGGCGAATTGTACTGTTTGGACGCTTTGCATATATGTTTCTTAGACTATTTAGAAGCAATATATACAAAGATTTCAACAGTCTACCTGTTCAATTCATTATTCTACTTGTCGAAAGTTACAAATAATTTCCGATAAAGGATTAACAATGGGGCTCATTGTTCACTTAAACCTGAAGGACAAAAAATTGGCGAATGGTACTGTTTGGATGCTTTGCGTACATGTTTCTTAGACTATATGGAAGCAATATATACAAGGATTTCAACCGTCTACCCGTTCCATTCATTGTTCTACTTGTCGAAAGTTACAAATAATTACCGATAAAGGATTAACCATTGGGGCTCATTGATCACTTAAACTTGAAGAACAAAAAATTGGCGAATTGTACTGTTTGGATGCTTTGCATATATGTTTCTTAGACTATATAGAAGCAATATATACAAAGATTTCAACCGTCTACCTGTTCAATTCATTATTCTACTTGTCGAAAGTTACAAATAATTTCCGATAAAGGATTAACAATGGGGCTCATTGTTCACTTAAACTTGAAGGACAAAAAATTGGCGAATGGTACTGTTTGGATGCTTTGCGTACATGTTTCTTAGACTATATGGAAGCAATATATACAAGGATTTCAACTGTCTACCTGTTCCATTCATTGTTCTACTTGTCGAAAGTTACAAATAATTACCGATAAAGGATTAACCATTGGGGCTCATTGTTCACTTAAACTTGAAGAACAAAAAATTGGCGGATTGTACTGTTTGGATGCTTTGCATATATGTTTCTTAGACTATATAGAAGCAATATATACAATGATTTCAACAGTCTACCTGTTCCATTCATTGTTCTACTTGTCGAAATTTACAAATAATTTCCTTTAAAGGATTAACAATGGGGCTCGCAGTTCACTTAAACTTGAAGAACAAAAAATTGGCGAATGGTACTGCTTGGATGCTTTGCATATATGTTTCTTATACTATATAGAAGCAATTTATACAAAGATTTCAACCGTCTACCTGTTCCATTCACTGTTCTACTTGTCGAAAGTTACAATTAATTTCCGTTAAGGGATAAACAATGGGGCTCGTAGTTCACTTAAACTTGAAGAACAAAAAATTGGCGAATTGTACTGTTTGGATGCTTTGCATATATGTTTCTTAGACTATATAGAAGCAATATATACATTGATTTCAACCGGCTACCTGTTCCATTCATTGTTCTACTTGTCGAAATTTACAAATAATTTCCGATAAAGGATTAACCATTGGGGCTCATTGTTCACTTAAACTTGAAGAACAAAAAATTGGCGAATTGTACTGTTTGGATGCTTTGCATATATGTTTCTTAGACTATATAGAAGCAATATATACAAAGATTTCAACCGTCTACCTGTTCCATTCATTGTTCTACTTGTCGAAATTTACAAATAATTTCCTTTAAAGGATTAACAATGGGGCTCGTTGTTCACTTAAACTTGAAGAACAATAAATTGGCGAATTGTACTGTTTGGATGCTTTGCATATATGTTTCTTAGACTATATAGAAGCAATATATACAAGGATTTCAACCGTCTACCTGTTCCATTCATTGTTCTATTTGTCGAAAGTTACAATTAATTTCCGTTAAAGGATTAACAATGGGGCTCGTAGTTCAATTAAACTTGAAGTACAAAAAATTGGCGAATTGTACTGTTTGGATGCTTTGCATATATGTTTCGTAGACTATATAGAAGCAATATATACAATTTTTTCAACCGTCTACATGATCCATTCATTGTTCTACTTGTCGAAATTTACAAATAATTTCCTTTAAAGGATTAACAATTGGGCTCGTAGTTCACTTAAACTTGAAGAACAAAAGATTGGCGAATTGTACTGTTTGGATGCTTTACATAGATGTTTCTTAGACTATTTAGAAGCAATATATAGAAAGATTTCACCCGTCTACCTGTACTATTCATTGTTCTACTTGTCGAAATTTACAAATAATTTCCGATAAAGGATTAACCATTGGGGCTCATTGTTCACTTAAACTTGAAGAACAAAAAATTGGCGAATTGTACTGTTTGGATGCTTTGCATATATGTTTCTTAGACTATATAGAAGCAATATATACAAAGATTTCAACCGTCTACCTGTTCAATTCATTATTCTCCTTGTCGAAAGTTACAAATAATTTCCGATAAAGGATTAACAATGGGGCTCATTGTTCATTTAAACTTGAAGGACAAAAAATTGGCGAATGGTACTGTTTGGATGCTTTGCGTACATGTTTCTTAGACTATATGGAAGCAATATATACAAGGATTTCAACCGTCTACCTGTTCCATTCATTGTTCTACTTGTCGAAAGTTACAAATAATTACCGATAAAGGATTAACCATTGGGGCTCATTGTTCACTTAAACTTGAAGAACAAAAAATTGGCGAATTGTACTGTTTGGATGCTTTGCATATATGTTTCTTAGACTATATAGAAGCAATATATACAAAGATTTCAACCGTCTACCTGTTCAATTCATTATTCTACTTGTCGAAAGTTACAAATAATTTCCGATAAAGGATTAACAATGGGGCTCATTGTTCACTTAAACTTGAAGGACAAAAAATTGGCGAATGGTACTGTTTGGATGCTTTGCGTACATGTTTCTTAGACTATATGGAAGCAATATATACAAGGATTTCAACTGTCTACCTGTTCCATTCATTGTTCTACTTGTCGAAAGTTACAAATAATTACCGATAAAGGATTAACCATTGGGGCTCATTGTTCACTTAAACTTGAAGAACAAAAAATTGGCGGATTGTACTGTTTGGATGCTTTGCATATATGTTTCTTAGACTATATAGAAGCAATATATACAATGATTTAAACAGTCTACCTGTTCCATTCATTGTTCTACTTGTCGAAATTTACAAATAATTTCCTTTAAAGGATTAACAATGGGGCTCGCAGTTCACTTAAACTTGAAGAACAAAAAATTGGCGAATGGTACTGTTTGGATGCTTTGCATATATGTTTCTTATACTATATAGAAGCAATATATACAAAGATTTCAACCGTCTACCTGTTCCATTCATTGTTCTACTTGTCGAAAGTTACAAATAATTTCCTTTAAAGGATTAACAATGGGGCTCGTTGTTCACTTAAACTTGAAGAACAATAAATTGGCGAATTGTACTGTTTGGATGCTTTGCATATATGTTTCTTAGACTATATAGAAGCAATATATACAAGGATTTCAACCGTCTACCTGTTCCATTCATTGTTCTATTTGTCGAAAGTTACAATTAATTTCCGTTAAAGGATTAACAATGGGGCTCGTAGTTCAATTAAACTTGAAGTACAAAAAATTGGCGAATTGTACTGTTTGGATGCTTTGCATATATGTTTCGTAGACTATATAGAAGCAATATATACAATTTTTTCAACCGTCTACATGATCCATTCATTGTTCTACTTGTCGAAATTTACAAATAATTTCCTTTAAAGGATTAACAATTGGGCTCGTAGTTCACTTAAACTTGAAGAACAAAAGATTGGCGAATTGTACTGTTTGGATGCTTTACATAGATGTTTCTTAGACTATTTAGAAGCAATATATAGAAAGATTTCACCCGTCTACCTGTACCATTCATTGTTCTACTTGTCGAAATTTACAAATAATTTCCGATAAAGGATTAACCATTGGGGCTCATTGTTCACTTAAACTTGAAGAACAAAAAATTGGCGAATTGTACTGTTTGGATGCTTTGCATATATGTTTCTTAGACTATATAGAAGCAATATATACAAAGATTTCGACCGTCTACCTGTTCAATTCATTATTCTACTTGTCGAAAGTTACAAATAATTTCCGATAAAGGATTAACAATGGGGCTCATTGTTCATTTAAACTTGAAGGACAAAAAATTGGCGAATGGTACTGTTTGGATGCTTTGCGTACATGTTTCTTAGACTATATGGAAGCAATATATACAAGGATTTCAACCGTCTACCTGTTCCATTCATTGTTCTACTTGTCGAAAGTTACAAATAATTACCGATAAAGGATTAACCATTGGGGCTCATTGTTCACTTAAACTTGAAGAACAAAAAATTGGCGAATTGTACTGTTTGGATGCTTTGCATATATGTTTCTTAGACTATATAGAAGCAATATATACAAAGATTTCAACCGTCTACCTGTTCAATTCATTATTCTACTTGTCGAAAGTTACAAATAATTTCCGATAAAGGATTAACAATGGGGCTCATTGTTCACTTAAACCTGAAGGACAAAAAATTGGCGAATGGTACTGTTTGGATGCTTTGCGTACATGTTTCTTAGACTATATGGAAGCAATATATACAAGGATTTCAACCGTCTACCCGTTCCATTCATTGTTCTACTTGTCGAAAGTTACAAATAATTACCGATAAAGGATTAACCATTGGGGCTCATTGATCACTTAAACTTGAAGAACAAAAAATTGGCGAATTGTACTGTTTGGATGCTTTGCATATATGTTTCTTAGACTATATAGAAGCAATATATACAAAGATTTCAACCGTCTACGTGTTCAATTCATTATTCTACTTGTCGAAAGTTACAAATAATTTCCGATAAAGGATTAACAATGGGGCTCATTGTTCACTTAAACTTGAAGAACAAAAAATTGGCGGATTGTACTGTTTGGATGCTTTGCATATATGTTTCTTAGACTATATAGAAGCAATATATACAATGATTTCAACAGTCTACCTGTTCCATTCATTGTTCTACTTGTCGAAATTTACAAATAATTTCCTTTAAAGGATTAACAATGGGGCTCGCAGTTCACTTAAACTTGAAGAACAAAAAATTGGCGAATGGTACTGCTTGGATGCTTTGCATATATGTTTCTTATACTATATAGAAGCAATTTATACAAAGATTTCAACCGTCTACCTGTTCCATTCACTGTTCTACTTGTCGAAAGTTACAATTAATTTCCGTTAAGGGATAAACAATGGGGCTCGTAGTTCACTTAAACTTGAAGAACAAAAAATTGGCGAATTGTACTGTTTGGATGCTTTGCATATATGTTTCTTAGACTATATAGAAGCAATATATACATTGATTTCAACCGGCTACCTGTTCCATTCATTGTTCTACTTGTCGAAATTTACAAATAATTTCCGATAAAGGATTAACCATTGGGGCTCATTGTTCACTTAAACTTGAAGAACAAAAAATTGGCGAATTGTACTGTTTGGATGCTTTGCATATATGTTTCTTAGACTATATAGAAGCAATATATACAAAGATTTCAACCGTCTACCTGTTCCATTCATTGTTCTACTTGTCGAAAGTTACAAATAATTTCCTTTAAAGGATTAACAATGGGGCTCGTTGTTCACTTAAACTTGAAGAACAATAAATTGGCGAATTGTACTGTTTGGATGCTTTGCATATATGTTTCTTAGACTATATAGAAGCAATATATACAAGGATTTCAACCGTCTACCTGTTCCATTCATTGTTCTATTTGTCGAAAGTTACAATTAATTTCCGTTAAAGGATTAACAATGGGGCTCGTAGTTCAATTAAACTTGAAGTACAAAAAATTGGCGAATTGTACTGTTTGGATGCTTTGCATATATGTTTCGTAGACTATATAGAAGCAATATATACAATTTTTTCAACCGTCTACATGATCCATTCATTGTTCTACTTGTCGAAATTTACAAATAATTTCCTTTAAAGGATTAACAATTGGGCTCGTAGTTCACTTAAACTTGAAGAACAAAAGATTGGCGAATTGTACTGTTTGGATGCTTTACATAGATGTTTCTTAGACTATTTAGAAGCAATATATAGAAAGATTTCACCCGTCTACCTGTACTATTCATTGTTCTACTTGTCGAAATTTACAAATAATTTCCGATAAAGGATTAACCATTGGGGCTCATTGTTCACTTAAACTTGAAGAACAAAAAATTGGCGAATTGTACTGTTTGGATGCTTTGCATATATGTTTCTTAGACTATATAGAAGCAATATATACAAAGATTTCAACCGTCTACCTGTTCAATTCATTATTCTCCTTGTCGAAAGTTACAAATAATTTCCGATAAAGGATTAACAATGGGGCTCATTGTTCATTTAAACTTGAAGGACAAAAAATTGGCGAATGGTACTGTTTGGATGCTTTGCGTACATGTTTCTTAGACTATATGGAAGCAATATATACAAGGATTTCAACCGTCTACCTGTTCCATTCATTGTTCTACTTGTCGAAAGTTACAAATAATTACCGATAAAGGATTAACCATTGGGGCTCATTGTTCACTTAAACTTGAAGAACAAAAAATTGGCGAATTGTACTGTTTGGATGCTTTGCATATATGTTTCTTAGACTATATAGAAGCAATATATACAAAGATTTCAACCGTCTACCTGTTCAATTCATTATTCTACTTGTCGAAAGTTACAAATAATTTCCGATAAAGGATTAACAATGGGGCTCATTGTTCACTTAAACTTGAAGGACAAAAAATTGGCGAATGGTACTGTTTGGATGCTTTGCGTACATGTTTCTTAGACTATATGGAAGCAATATATACAAGGATTTCAACTGTCTACCTGTTCCATTCATTGTTCTACTTGTCGAAAGTTACAAATAATTACCGATAAAGGATTAACCATTGGGGCTCATTGTTCACTTAAACTTGAAGAACAAAAAATTGGCGGATTGTACTGTTTGGATGCTTTGCATATATGTTTCTTAGACTATATAGAAGCAATATATACAATGATTTAAACAGTCTACCTGTTCCATTCATTGTTCTACTTGTCGAAATTTACAAATAATTTCCTTTAAAGGATTAACAATGGGGCTCGCAGTTCACTTAAACTTGAAGAACAAAAAATTGGCGAATGGTACTGTTTGGATGCTTTGCATATATGTTTCTTATACTATATAGAAGCAATATATACAAAGATTTCAACCGTCTACCTGTTCCATTCATTGTTCTACTTGTCGAAAGTTACAAATAATTTCCTTTAAAGGATTAACAATGGGGCTCGTTGTTCACTTAAACTTGAAGAACAATAAATTGGCGAATTGTACTGTTTGGATGCTTTGCATATATGTTTCTTAGACTATATAGAAGCAATATATACAAGGATTTCAACCGTCTACCTGTTCCATTCATTGTTCTATTTGTCGAAAGTTACAATTAATTTCCGTTAAAGGATTAACAATGGGGCTCGTAGTTCAATTAAACTTGAAGTACAAAAAATTGGCGAATTGTACTGTTTGGATGCTTTGCATATATGTTTCGTAGACTATATAGAAGCAATATATACAATTTTTTCAACCGTCTACATGATCCATTCATTGTTCTACTTGTCGAAATTTACAAATAATTTCCTTTAAAGGATTAACAATTGGGCTCGTAGTTCACTTAAACTTGAAGAACAAAAGATTGGCGAATTGTACTGTTTGGATGCTTTACATAGATGTTTCTTAGACTATTTAGAAGCAATATATAGAAAGATTTCACCCGTCTACCTGTACTATTCATTGTTCTACTTGTCGAAATTTACAAATAATTTCCGATAAAGGATTAACCATTGGGGCTCATTGTTCACTTAAACTTGAAGAACAAAAAATTGGCGAATTGTACTGTTTGGATGCTTTGCATATATGTTTCTTAGACTATATAGAAGCAATATATACAAAGATTTCAACCGTCTACCTGTTCAATTCATTATTCTACTTGTCGAAAGTTACAAATAATTTCCGATAAAGGATTAACAATGGGGCTCATTGTTCATTTAAACTTGAAGGACAAAAAATTGGCGAATGGTACTGTTTGGATGCTTTGCGTACATGTTTCTTAGACTATATGGAAGCAATATATACAAGGATTTCAACCGTCTACCTGTTCCATTCATTGTTCTACTTGTCGAAAGTTACAAATAATTACCGATAAAGGATTAACCATTGGGGCTCATTGTTCACTTAAACTTGAAGAACAAAAAATTGGCGAATTGTACTGTTTGGATGCTTTGCATATATGTTTCTTAGACTATATAGAAGCAATATATACAAAGATTTCAACCGTCTACCTGTTCAATTCATTATTCTACTTGTCGAAAGTTACAAATAATTTCCGATAAAGGATTAACAATGGGGCTCATTGTTCACTTAAACTTGAAGGACAAAAAATTGGCGAATGGTACTGTTTGGATGCTTTGCGTACATGTTTCTTAGACTATATGGAAGCAATATATACAAAGATTTCAACCGTCTACCTGTTCCATTCATTGTTCTACTTGTCGAAAGTTACAAATAATTTCCGTTAAGGGATTAACAATGGAGATCATAGTTTACTTAAACTTGAAGAACAAAAAATTGGCGAATTGTACTGTTTGGACGCTTTGCATATATGTTTCTTAGACTATTTAGAAGCAATATATACAAAGATTTCAACAGTCTACCTGTTCAATTCATTATTCTACTTGTCGAAAGTTACAAATAATTTCCGATAAAGGATTAACAATGGGGCTCATTGTTCACTTAAACCTGAAGGACAAAAAATTGGCGAATGGTACTGTTTGGATGCTTTGCGTACATGTTTCTTAGACTATATGGAAGCAATATATACAAGGATTTCAACCGTCTACCCGTTCCATTCATTGTTCTACTTGTCGAAAGTTACAAATAATTACCGATAAAGGATTAACCATTGGGGCTCATTGATCACTTAAACTTGAAGAACAAAAAATTGGCGAATTGTACTGTTTGGATGCTTTGCATATATGTTTCTTAGACTATATAGAAGCAATATATACAAAGATTTCAACCGTCTACCTGTTCAATTCATTATTCTACTTGTCGAAAGTTACAAATAATTTCCGATAAAGGATTAACAATGGGGCTCATTGTTCACTTAAACTTGAAGGACAAAAAATTGGCGAATGGTACTGTTTGGATGCTTTGCGTACATGTTTCTTAGACTATATGGAAGCAATATATACAAGGATTTCAACTGTCTACCTGTTCCATTCATTGTTCTACTTGTCGAAAGTTACAAATAATTACCGATAAAGGATTAACCATTGGGGCTCATTGTTCACTTAAACTTGAAGAACAAAAAATTGGCGGATTGTACTGTTTGGATGCTTTGCATATATGTTTCTTAGACTATATAGAAGCAATATATACAATGGTTTCAACAGTCTACCTGTTCCATTCATTGTTCTACTTGTCGAAATTTACAAATAATTTCCTTTAAAGGATTAACAATGGGGCTCGCAGTTCACTTAAACTTGAAGAACAAAAAATTGGCGAATGGTACTGCTTGGATGCTTTGCATATATGTTTCTTATACTATATAGAAGCAATTTATACAAAGATTTCAACCGTCTACCTGTTCCATTCACTGTTCTACTTGTCGAAAGTTACAATTAATTTCCGTTAAGGGATAAACAATGGGGCTCGTAGTTCACTTAAACTTGAAGAACAAAAAATTGGCGAATTGTACTGTTTGGATGCTTTGCATATATGTTTCTTAGACTATATAGAAGCAATATATACATTGATTTCAACCGGCTACCTGTTCCATTCATTGTTCTACTTGTCGAAATTTACAAATAATTTCCGATAAAGGATTAACCATTGGGGCTCATTGTTCACTTAAACTTGAAGAACAAAAAATTGGCGAATTGTACTGTTTGGATGCTTTGCATATATGTTTCTTAGACTATATAGAAGCAATATATACAAAGATTTCAACCGTCTACCTGTTCCATTCATTGTTCTACTTGTCGAAAGTTACAAATAATTTCCTTTAAAGGATTAACAATGGGGCTCGTTGTTCACTTAAACTTGAAGAACAATAAATTGGCGAATTGTACTGTTTGGATGCTTTGCATATATGTTTCTTAGACTATATAGAAGCAATATATACAAGGATTTCAACCGTCTACCTGTTCCATTCATTGTTCTATTTGTCGAAAGTTACAATTAATTTCCGTTAAAGGATTAACAATGGGGCTCGTAGTTCAATTAAACTTGAAGTACAAAAAATTGGCGAATTGTACTGTTTGGATGCTTTGCATATATGTTTCGTAGACTATATAGAAGCAATATATACAATTTTTTCAACCGTCTACATGATCCATTCATTGTTCTACTTGTCGAAATTTACAAATAATTTCCTTTAAAGGATTAACAATTGGGCTCGTAGTTCACTTAAACTTGAAGAACAAAAGATTGGCGAATTGTACTGTTTGGATGCTTTACATAGATGTTTCTTAGACTATTTAGAAGCAATATATAGAAAGATTTCACCCGTCTACCTGTACTATTCATTGTTCTACTTGTCGAAATTTACAAATAATTTCCGATAAAGGATTAACCATTGGGGCTCATTGTTCACTTAAACTTGAAGAACAAAAAATTGGCGAATTGTACTGTTTGGATGCTTTGCATATATGTTTCTTAGACTATATAGAAGCAATATATACAAAGATTTCAACCGTCTACCTGTTCAATTCATTATTCTCCTTGTCGAAAGTTACAAATAATTTCCGATAAAGGATTAACAATGGGGCTCATTGTTCATTTAAACTTGAAGGACAAAAAATTGGCGAATGGTACTGTTTGGATGCTTTGCGTACATGTTTCTTAGACTATATGGAAGCAATATATACAAGGATTTCAACCGTCTACCTGTTCCATTCATTGTTCTACTTGTCGAAAGTTACAATTAATTTCCATTAAAGGATTAACAATGGGGCTCGTAGTTCACTTAAACTTGAAGAACAAAAAATTGGCGAATTGTACTGTTTGGATGCTTTGCATATATGTTTCTTAGACTATATAGAAGCAATATATACTATGATTTCAACAGTCTACCTGTTCCATTCATTGTTCTACTTGTCGAAATTTACAAATTATTTCCGATAAAGGATTAACAATGGGGCTCATTGTTCACTTAAACTTGAAGAACAAAAAATTGGCGAATTGTACTGTTTGGATGCTTTGCATATATGTTTCTTAGACTATATAGAAGCAATATATACAAAGATTTCAACCGTCTACCTGTTCAATTCATTATTCTACTTGTCGAAAGTTACAAATTATTTCCGATAAAGGATTAACAATGGGGCTCATTGTTCACTTAAACTTGAAGGACAAAAAATTGGCGAATGGTACTGTTTGGATGCTTTGCGTACATGTTTCTTAGACTATATGGAAGCAATATATACAAGGATTTCAACTGTCTACCTGTTCCATTCATTGTTCTACTTGTCGAAAGTTACAAATAATTACCGATAAAGGATTAACCATTGGGGCTCATTGTTCACTTAAACTTGAAGAACAAAAAATTGGCGGATTGTACTGTTTGGATGCTTTGCATATATGTTTCTTAGACTATATAGAAGCAATATATACAATGATTTAAACAGTCTACCTGTTCCATTCATTGTTCTACTTGTCGAAATTTACAAATAATTTCCTTTAAAGGATTAACAATGGGGCTCGCAGTTCACTTAAACTTGAAGAACAAAAAATTGGCGAATGGTACTGTTTGGATGCTTTGCATATATGTTTCTTATACTATATAGAAGCAATATATACAAAGATTTCAACCGTCTACCTGTTCCATTCACTGTTCTACTTGTCGAAAGTTACAATTAATTTCCGTTAAGGGATAAAGAATGGGGCTCGTAGTTCACTTAAATTTGAAGAACAAAAAATTGGCGAATTGTACTGTTTGGATGCTTTGCATATATGTTTCTTAGACTATATAGAAGCAATATATACATTGATTTCAACCGGCTACCTGTTCCATTCATTGTTCTACTTGTCGAAATTTACAAATAATTTCCGATAAAGGATTAACCATTGGGGCTCATTGTTCACTTAAACTTGAAGAACAAAAAATTGGCGAATTGTACTGTTTGGATGCTTTGCATATATGTTTCTTAGACTATATAGAAGCAATATATACAAAGATTTCAACCGTCTACCTGTTCCATTCATTGTTCTACTTGTCGAAAGTTACAAATAATTTCCTTTAAAGGATTAACAATGGGGCTCGTTGTTCACTTAAACTTGAAGAACAATAAATTGGCGAATTGTACTGTTTGGATGCTTTGCATATATGTTTCTTAGACTATATAGAAGCAATATATACAAGGATTTCAACCGTCTACCTGTTCCATTCATTGTTCTACTTGTCGAAAGTTACAATTAATTTCCGTTAAAGGATTAACAATGGGGCTCGTAGTTCAATTAAACTTGAAGTACAAAAAATTGGCGAATTGTACTGTTTGGATGCTTTGCATATATGTTTCTTAGACTATATAGAAGCAATATATACAAAGATTTCAACCGTCTACCTGTTCCATTCACAGTTCTACTTGTCGAAAGTTACAAATAATTTCCGTTAAGGGATTAACAATGGGGATCGTAGTTCACTTAAACTTGAAGAACAAAAAATTGGCGAATTGTACTGTTTGGATGCTTTGCATAGATGTTTCTTAGACTATATAGAAGCAATCTATACAAAGATTTCAACCGTCTACCTGTTCCATTCATTGTTCTACTTGTCGAAAGTTACAATTAATTTCCGTTAAAGGATTAACAATGGGGCTCGTAGTTCACTTAAACTTGAAGTACAAAAAATTGGCGAATTGTACTGTTTGGATGCTTTGCATATATGTTTCGTAGACTATATAGAAGCAATATATACAATTTTTTCAACCGTCTACATGATCCATTCATTGTTCTACTTGTCGAAATTTACAAATAATTTTCGATAATGGATTAACCATTGGGGCTCATTGTTCACTTAAACTTGAAGAACAAAAAATTGGCGAATTGTACTGTTTGGATGCTTAGCATATATGTTTCTTAGACTATATAGAAGCAATATATACAAAGATTTCAACCGTCTACCTGTTCCATTCATTGTTCTACTTGTCGAAAGTTACAAATAATTTCCTTCAAAGGATTAACAATGGGGCTCGTTGTTCACTTAAACTTGAAGAACAATAAATTGGCGAATTGTACTGTTTGGATGCTTTGCATATATGTTTCTTAGACTATATTGAAGCAACATATACAAATATTTCAACCGTCTACCTGTTCTATTTATTGTTCTACTTGTAGAAAGTTACAAATAATTTCCGTTTCATGATTAACAATGGGGCTCGTAGTTTACTTAAACTTGAAGAACAAAAAATTGGCGAATAATACTGTTTGGATGCTTTGCATATATGTTTCTTAGGGTATTTAGAAGCAATATATAGAAAGATTTCAACCGTCTACCTGTTCCATTCATTGTTCTACTTGTCGAAAGTTACAAATAATTTCCGATAAAGGATTAACCATTGGGGCTCATTGTTCACTTAAACTTGAAGAACAAAAAATTTGCGAATTGTATTGTTTGGATGCTTTGCATATATGTTTCTTAGACTATATAGAAGCAATATATACAAAGATTTCAACCGTCTACCTGTTCCATTCATTGTTCTACTTGTCGAAAGTTACAAATAATTTCCGTTAAGGGATTAACAATGGAGATCATAGTTTACTTAAACTTGAAGAACAAAAAATTGGCGAATTGTACTGTTTGGATGCTTTGCATATACGTTTCTTAGACTATATGGAAGAAATATATACAAAGATTTCAACCGTCTACGTGTTCCAATCATTGTTCTACTTGTCGAAAATTACAATTAATTTCCGCTAAAGGATTAACAATGGGGCTCGTAGTTCACTTAAACTTGAAGAACAAAAAATTGGCGAATTGTACTGTTTGGATGCTTTGCATATATGTTTCGTAGACTATATAGAAGCAATATATACAATGATTTCAACCGTCTACATCATCCATTCATTGTTCTACTTGTCGAAATTTACAAATAATTTCCTTTAAAGGATTAACAATGGGGCTCGTAGTTCACTTAAACTTGAAGAACAAAAAATTGGCGAATTGTACTGTTTGGATGTTTTGCATATATGTTTCTTAGGCTATTTAGAAGCAATATATAGAAAGATTTCACCCGTCTACCTGTACTATTCATTGTCCTACTTGTAGAAAGTTACAAATAATTTCCGTTTCATGATTATCAATGGGGCTCGTTGTTCATTTAAACTTGAAGAACAAAAATTTGGCGAATGGTACTGTTTGGATGCTTTGCATATATGTTTCTTAGACTATATAGAAGCAATATATACAAAGAATTCAACCGTCTACCAGTTCCATTCATTGTTCTACTTGTAGAAAGTTACAAATAATTTCCATTTCATGATTATCAATGGGGCTCGCTGTTCACTTAAACTTGAAGAAAAAAATTTGGCGAATGGTACTGTTTGGATGCTTTGCATATATGTTTCTTAGATTATATAGAAGCAATATATACAAAGATTTCAACCGTCAACCTGTTCCATTCATTGCTCTACTTGTCGAAATTTACAAATAATTTCCTTTAAAGGATTAACAATGGGGCTCGTTGTTCACTTAAACTTGAAGATCAAAAAATTGGCGATTGTTACTGTTTAGATGCTTTGCATATATGTTTCTTAGATTATATAGAAGCAATATATACAATGATTTCAACCGTCTACCTGTTCCATTCATTGTTCTACTTGTCGAAAGTTACAAATAATTTCCGATAAAGGATTAACAATGGGTCTCATTGTTCACTTAAACTTGAAGAACAAAAAATTGGCGAATGGTACTGTTTGGTTGCTTTGCATATATGTTTCTTAGACTATACGGAAGCAATATATACAAAGATTTCAACCGTCTACCTGTTCCAATCATTGTTCTACTTGTAGAAAGTTACAATTAATTTCCGTTAAAGGATTAACAATGGGGCTCGTAGTTCACTTAAACTTGAAGAACAAAAAATTGGCGAATGGTACTGTTTGGATGCTTTGCGTACATGTTTCTGAGACTATATGGAAGCAATATATACAAAGATTTCAACCGTCTACGTGTTCCAATCATTGTTCTACTTGCCGAAATTTACAAATAATTTCCTTTAAAGGATTAACAATGGGGCTCGTTGTTCACTTAAACTTGAAGAACAAAAAAGTGGCGAATGGTACTGTTTGGATGCTTTGCATATATGTTTCTTATATTATATAGAAGCAATATATACAAAGATTTCAACCGTCTACCTGTTCCATTCACTGTTCTACTTGTCGAAAGTTACAAATAATTTCCGATAAAGGATTAACAATGGGGATCGTAGTTTACTTAAACTTGAAGAACAAAAAATTGGCGAATTGTACTGTTTGGATGCTTTGCATATATGTTTCGTAGATTATATAGAAGCAATATATACAATGATTTCGACCGTCTACCTGATCCAATCATTGTTCTACTTGTCGAAATTTACAAATAATTTCCTTTAAAGGATTAACAATGGGGCTCGTAATTCACTTAAAATTGAAGAACAAAAAATTGGCGAATTGTACTGTTTGGATGCTTTGCATATATGTTTCTTAGACTATATGGAAGCAATATATACAAAGATTTCAACCGTCTACGTGTTCCAATCATTGTTCTACTTGTAGAAAGTTACAATTAATTTCCGTTAAAGGATTAACAATGGGGCTCGCTGTTCACTTAAACTTGAAGATCAAAAAATTGGCGATTGTTACTGTTTAGATGCTTTGCATATAGGTTTCTTAGACTATATAGAAGTAACATATACAAAGATTTCAACCGTCTACCTGTTCTATTCATTGTTCTACTTGTAGAAAGTTACAAATAATTTCCTTTAAAGGATTAACAATGGGGCTCGTAGTTCACTTAAACTTGAAGAGCAAAAAATTGTCGAATTGTACTGTTTGGATGCTTTGCATATATGTTTCATAGATTATATAGAAGCAATATATACAATGATTTCAACCGTCTACCTGTTCCATTCATTGTTCTACTTGTCGCAAGTAACAAATAATTTCCGTTAAAGGAGTAACAATGGGGCTCGTAGTTCACTTAATCTTGAAGAACAAAAAAGTGGCGATTGGTACTGTTTGGATACTTTGCATATATGTTTCTTAGTCTATATGGAAGCAATATATACAAAGATTTCAACCGTCTACGTGTTCCAATCATTGTTCTACTTGTAGAAAGTTACAATTAATTTCCGTTAAAGGATTAACAATGGGGCTCGTAGTTCACTTAAACTTGAAGATAAAAAAATTGGCGATTGTTACTGTTTAGACGCTTTGCATATATGTTTCTTAGATTATATAGAAGCAATATATACAAAGATTTCAACCGTCTACCTGTTCCATTCATTGCTCTACTTGTCGAAAATTACAAATAATTTCCGATAAAGGATTAACCATTGTGGCTCATTGTTCACTTAAACTTGAAGAACAAAAAATTGGCGAATGGTACTGTCTGGATGCTTTGCGTACATGTTTCTTAGACTATATGGAAGATATATACAAAGATTTCAACCGTCTACGTGTTCCAATCGTTGTCCTACTTGTCGAAATTTACAAATAATTTCCTTTAAAGGATTAACAATGGGGCTCGTAGTTCACTTAAACTTGAAGAACAAATAATTGGCGAATTGTACTGTTTGGATGATTTGCAGATATGTTTCTTTGAGTATATAGAAGCAATATATACAAAGATTTCAACCGTCTACCTGTTCCATTCATTGTTCTACTTGTCGAAAATTACAAATAATTTCCGATAAAGGATTAACCATTGTGGCTCATTGTTCACTTAAACTTGAAGAACAAAAAATTGGCGAATGGTACTGTCTGGATGCTTTGCATATATGTTTCTTAGACTATATAGAAGCAATATATACAATGATTTCAACCGTCTACCTGATCCATTCATTGTTCTACTTGTCGAAATTTACAAATAATTTCCTTTAACCCTCCGTTTACGGACTTTGTAACGCCGGTGACGGTGCCGGGGTCTCGAGAGACTCACATCGATTTTCACTAATACTATTACGCGGCCGCTCGAGTCGAAACATGAGACATAACATCTCACTAATACAATCGCATGTTGTTCGTGCGGGCAAGAACATATATTCTTTGCTTGTATTCTCTACCAACTATTGGACTACTAAATTCTTAACAATAATTTTCGTGAAATCAACGATAAATGAATTGCGCAATGTTTTGTAACAATTTAAGAAATGAATACTCGAAAAGGTTTTGTGGAATATACTTTTCTAGACCCAGGCCGTTGCAATTGGGAAAGGGAATAATTTTATGACCTTTTATGACTGTTGACGAAATCGAAATGAAAGAAACACGCAGGTAATCGAACCTACGGCAGGTCATCGTGTTCAAACAAGACTTCGTCATGCATACTGAATCTTTTATATATTCTTAGTCAAGACAGACTTGCAACGCAGTTACGAACGTTACGAACGTTGTGCTTGTACGAATTTCCACGACCAACTGATGCGACTCGAAAAGAACTGCTGGCTGCTGAGTCACTTACACACTATTGGGTAGTATCGAACACAAAATTGTAAATGTGTTTGTTATCGCTGCGAAGTCGCCGAGTGGTTTCTCAAATTACACATTTGCTAGTATGCGTGTCACTGTGCGCTAAACGCTGAGTCTCTAGAGACCCCACCATCGTAAAGCGAGGGTTAAAGGATTAACAATGGGGCTCGTAGTTCACTTAAACTTGAAGAACAAAAAATTGGCGAATTGTACTGTTTGGATGCTTTGCATATATGTTTCTTAGACTATTTAGAAGCAATATATAGAAAGATTTCACCCGTCTACCTGTACTATTCATTGTTCTACTTGTCGAAAGTTACAAATAATTTCCATTTCATGATTATCAATGGGGCTCGCTGTTCACTTAAACTTGAAGAACTAAAAATTGGCGAATTGTACTGTTTGGATGCTTTGCATATATGTTTCTTAGACTATTTAGAAGCAATATATAGAAAGATTTCACCCGTCTACCTGTACTATTCATTGTTCTACTTGTCGAAAGTTACAAATAATTTCCATTTCATGATTATCAATGGGGCTCGCTGTTCACTTAAACTTGAAGAACTAAAAATTGGCGAATGGTACTGTTTGGATGCTTCGCATATATGTTTCTTAAACTATATAGAAGCAATATATACAAAGATTTCAACAGTCCTCCTGTTCCATTCATTGTTCTACTTGTCGAAAGTTACAAATAATTTCCGATAACGGATTAACCATTGGGTGTCATTGTTCACTTAAACTTGAAGAACAAAAAATTGGCGAATTGTACTGTTTGGATGCTTTGCATATATGTTTCTTATACTATATAGAAGCAATATATACAAAGATTTAAACCGTCTACCTGTTCCATTCACTGTTCTACTTGTAGAAAGTTACAAATAATTTCCATTTCATGATTATCAATGGGGATCGTAGTTTACTTAATCTTGAAGAACAAAAAATTGGCGAATTGTACTGCTTGGATGCTTTGCATATATGTTTCTTAGACTATATAGAAGCAATATATACAATGATTTCAACAGTCTACCTGTTCCATTCATTGTTCTACTTGTCGAAATTTACAAATAATTTCCTTTAAAGGATTAACAATGGGGCTCGTTGTTCACTTAAACTTGAAGATCAAAAAATTGGCGATTGTTACTGTTTAGATGCTTTGCATATATGTTTCTTAGATTATATTGAAGCAATATATACAATGATTTCAACCGTCTACCTATTCCATTCATTGTTCTACTTTTCGAAAGTTACAAAGAATTTCCGTTAAGGGATTAACAATGGGGATCGTTGTTTACTTAAACTTGAAGAACAAAAAATTGGCGAATTGTACTGTTTGGATGCTTTGCATATAGGTTTCTTAGACTATATAGAAGCAATATATAAATTGATTACAACCGTCTACCTGTTCCATTCATTGTTCTACTTGTCGGAAGTTACAAATAATTTCCTTTAAAGTATTAACAATGGGGCTCGTAGTTCACTTAAACTTGAAGAACAAAAAATTGGCGAATTGTACTGTTTGGATGCTTTGCATAGATGTTTCTTAGACTATTTAGAAGCAATATATAGAAAGATTTCACCCGTCTACCTGTACTATTCATTGTTCTACTTGCAGAAAGATACAAATAATTTCCATTTCATGATTATCAATGGGGCTCGCTGTTCACTTAAACTTGAAGATCAAAAAATTGGCGATTGTTACTGTTTAGATGCTTTGCATATAGGTTTCTTAGACTATATAGAAGCAATATATAAATTGTTTACAACCGTCTACCTGTTCCATTCATTGTTCTACTTGTCGCAAGTTACAAATAATTTCCTTTAAAGGATTAACAATGGGGCTCGTTGTTCACTTAAACTTGAAGAACAAAAAATTGGCGAATGGTACTGTTTAGATGCTTTGCATATAGGTTTCTTAGACAATATAGATGCAACATATACAAAGATTTCAACCGTCTACCTGTTCCATTAATTGTTCTACTTGTCGAAAATTACAAATAATTTCCTTTAAAGGATTAACAATGGGGCTCGTTGTTCACTTAAACTTGAAGAACAAAAAATTGGCGAATGGTACTGTTTGGATGCTTTGCATATATGTTTCTTAGACTATATAGAAGCAATATATAAATTGATTTCAACCGTCTACCTGTTCCATTCATTGTTCTACTTGTCGCAAGTTACAAATAATTTCCGTTAAAGTATTAACAATGGGGCTCGTAGTTCACTTAAACTTGAAGAGCAAAAAATTGGCGAATTGTACAGTTTGGACGCTTTGCATATATGTTTCTTGGACTATATAGAAGCAATATATACAATGATTTCAACCGTCTACGTGTTCCAATCATTGTTCTACTTGTCGAAATTTACAAATAATTTCCTTTATAGGATTAACAATAGGGCTCGTAGTTCACTTAAACATGAAGAACAAAAAATTGGCGAATTGTACTGTTTGGAGGCTTTGCATATATGTTTCTTAGACTCTTTAGAAGCAATATATAGAAAGATTTCACCCGTCTACCTGTACTATTCATTGTTCTACTTGTAGAAAGTTACAAATAATTTCCATATCATGATTATCAATGGGGCTCGCTGTTCACTTAAACTTGAAGATCAAAAAATTGGCGATTGTTACTGTTTAGACGCTTTGCATATATGTTTCTTAGATTATATAGAAGCAATATATACAAAGATTTCAACCGTCTACCTGTTCCATTCATTGTTCTACTTGTCGAAAATTACAAATAATTTCCGATAAAGGATTAACCATTGTGGCTCATTGTTCACTTAAATTTGAAGAACAAAAAATTGGCGAATGGTACTGTCTGGATGCTTTGCGTACATGTTTCTTAGACTATATGGAAGATATATACAAAGATTTCAACCGTCTACGTGTTCCAATCGTTGTCCTACTTGTCGAAATTTACAAATAATTTCCTTTAAAGGATTAACAATGGGGCTCGTAGTTCACTTAAACTTGAAGAACAAATAATTGGCGAATTGTACTGTTTGGATGATTTGCAGATATGTTTCTTTGACTATATAGAAGCAATATATGCAATGATTTCAACCGTCCACCTGTTCCATTCATTGTTCTACTTGTCGAAAGTTACAAATAATTTCCGTTAAGGGATTAACAATGGGGATCGTAGTTTACTTAAACTTGAAGAACAAGAAATTGGCGAATTGTACTGTTTGGATGCTTTGCATATATGTTTCTTAGACTATATAGAAGCAATATATACAATGATTTCAACAGTCTACCTGTTCCATTCATTGTTCTACTTGTCGAAATTTACAAATAATTTCCTTTAAAGGATTAACAATGGGGCTCGTAGTTCACTTAAACTTGAAGAACAAAAAATTGGCGAATGGTACTGTTTGGATGCTTTGAATATATGTTTCTTAGATTATATAGAAGCAATATATACAATGATTTCAACCGTCTACCTGTTCCATTCATTGTTCTACTTGTCGAAAATTACAAGTAATTTCCGATAAAGGATTAACCATTGGGGCTCATTGTTCACTTAAACTTGAAGACCAAGAAATTGGCGAATGGTACTGTTTGGATGCTTTGCGTACATGTTTCTTAGACTATATGGAAGCAATATATAAATTGATTACAACCGTCTACCTGTTCCATTCATTGTTCTACTTGTCGGAAGTTACAAATAATTTCCTTTAAAGTATTAACAATGGGGCTCGTAGTTCACTTAAACTTGAAGAACAAAAAATTGGCGAATTGTACTGTTTGGATGCTTTGCATAGATGTTTCTTAGACTATTTAGAAGCAATATATAGAAAGATTTCACCCGTCTACCTGTACTATTCATTGTTCTACTTGCAGAAAGATACAAATAATTTCCATTTCATGATTATCAATGGGGCTCGCTGTTCACTTAAACTTGAAGATCAAAAAATTGGCGATTGTTACTGTTTAGATGCTTTGCATATAGGTTTCTTAGACTATATAGAAGCAATATATAAATTGATTACAACCGTCTACCTGTTCCATTCATTGTTCTACTTGTCGCAAGTTACAAATAATTTCCTTTAAAGGATTAACAATGGGGCTCGTTGTTCACTTAAACTTGAAGAACAAAAAATTGGCGAATGGTACTGTTTAGATGCTTTGCATATAGGTTTCTTAGACAATATAGATGCAACATATACAAAGATTTCAACCGTCTACCTGTTCCATTAATTGTTCTACTTGTCGAAAATTACAAATAATTTCCTTTAAAGGATTAACTATTGTGGCTCATTGTTCACTTAAACTTGAAGAACAAAAAATTGGCGAATGGTACTGTCTGCATGCTTTGCGAACATGTTCCTTAGACTATATGGAAGATATATACAAAGATTTCAACCGTCTACGTGTTCCAATCGTTGTCCTACTTGTCGAAATTTAGAAATAATTTCCTTTAAAGGATTAACAATGGGGCTCGTAGTTCACTTAAACTTGAAGAACAAAAAATTGGCGAATTGTACTGTTTGGATGCTTTGCATATATGTTTCTTAGACTATATGGAAGCAATATATACAAAGATTTCAACCGTCTACGTGTTCCAATCATTGTTCTACTTGTAGAAAGTTACAATTAATTTCCGTTAAAGGATTAACAATGGGGCTCGTAGTTCACTTAAACTTGAAGATAAAAAAATTGGCGATTGTTACTGTTTAGACGCTTTGCATATATGTTTCTTAGATTATATAGAAGCAATATATACAAAGATTTCAACCGTCTACCTGTTCCATTCATTGTTCTACTTGTCGAAAATTACAAATAATTTCCGATAAAGGATTAACCATTGTGGCTCATTGTTCACTTAAACTTGAAGAACAAAAAATTAGCGAATGGTACTGTCTGGATGCTTTGCATATATGTTTCTTAGACTATATAGAAGCAATATATACAATGATTTCAACCGTCTACCTGATCCATTCATTGTTCTACTTGTCGAAATTTACAAATAATTTCCTTTAAAGGATTAACAATGGGGCTCGTAGTTCACTTAAACTTGAAGAACAAAAAATTGGCGAATTGTACTGTTTGGATGCTTTGCATAAGTGTTTCTTAGACTATTTAGAAGCAATATATAGAAAGATTTCACCCGTCTACCTGTACTATTCATTGTTCTACTTGTCGAAAGTTACAAATAATTTCCATTTCATGATTATCAATGGGGCTCGCTGTTCACTTAAACTTGAAGAACTAAAAATTGGCGAATGGTACTGTTTGGATGCTTCGCATATATGTTTCTTAGACTATATAGAAGCAATATATACAAAGATTTCAACAGTCCTCCTGTTCCATTCATTGTTCTACTTGTCGAAAGTTACAAATAATTTCCGATAACGGATTAACCATTGGGTGTCATTGTTCACTTAAACTTGAAGAACAAAAAATTGGCGAATTGTACTGTTTGGATGCTTTGCATATATGTTTCTTATACTATATAGAAGCAATATATACAAAGATTTAAACCGTCTACCTGTTCCATTCACTGTTCTACTTGTAGAAAGTTACAAATAATTTCCATTTCATGATTATCAATGGGGCTCGCTGTTCACTTAAACTTGAAGATAAAAAAATTGTCGAATTGTACTATTTGGATGCATTGCATATATGTTTCTTAGACTATATAGAAGCAATATATACAATGATTTCAACCGTCTACCTGTTCCATTCATTGTTCTATTTGTCGACAGTAACAAATAATTTCCGTTAAGGGATTAACAATGGGGATCGTAGTTTACTTAATCTTGAAGAACAAAAAATTGGCGAATTGTACTGTTTGGATGCTTTGCATATATGTTTCGTAGACTATATAGAAGCAATATATACAATGATTTCAACCGTCTACATGATCCATTCATTGTTCTACTTGTCGCAAGTTACAAATAATTTCCGTTAAAGTATTAACAATGGGGCTCGTAGTTCACTTAAACTTGAAGATCAAATAATTGGCGAATTGTACTGTTTGGATGATTTGCAGATATGTTTCTTAGATTATATAGAGGCAATATATACAAAGATATCAACCGTGTACCTGTTCCATTCATTGTTCTACATGTCGAAAATTACAAATAATTTCCGATAAAGGATTAACCATTGTGGCTCATTGTTCACTTAAACTTGAAGAACAAAAAATTGGCGAATGGTACTGTCTGGATGCTTTGCATATATGTTTCTTAGACTATATAGAAGCAATACATACAATGATTTCAACCGTCTACCTGATCCATTCATTGTTCTACTTGTCGAAATTTACAAATAATATCCTTTAAAGGATTAACAATGGGGCTCGTAGTTCACTTAAACTTGAAGAACAAAAAATTGGCGAATTGTACTGTTTGGATGCTTTGCATAAGTGTTTCTTAGACTATTTAGAAGCAATATATAGAAAGATTTCACCCGTCTACCTGTACTATTCATTGTTCTACTTGTCGATAGTTACAAATAATTTCCATTTCATGATTATCAATGGGGCTCGCTGTTCACTTAAACTTGAAGAACTAAAAATTGGCGAATGGTACTGTTTGGATGCTGCGCATATATGTTTCTTAGACTATATAGAAGCAATATATACAAAGATTTCAACAGTCCTCCTGTTCCATTCATTGTTCTACTTGTCGAAAGTTACAAATAATTTCCGATAACGGATTAACCATTGGGTGTCATTGTTCACTTAAACTTGAAGAACAAAAAATTGGCGAATTGTACTGTTTGGATGCTTTGCATATATGTTTCTTATACTATATAGAAGCAATATATACAAAGATTTAAACCGTCTACCTGTTCCATTCACTGTTCTACTTGTAGAAAGTTACAAATAATTTCCATTTCATGATTATCAATGGGGCTCGTAGTTCACTTAAACTTGAAGATCAAATAATTGGCGAATTGTACTGTTTGGATGATTTGCAGATATGTTTCTTAGATTATATAGAGGCAATATATACAAAGATATCAACCGTGTACCTGTTCCATTCATTGTTCTACATGTCGAAAATTACAAATAATTTCCGATAAAGGATTAACCATTGGGGCTCATTGTTCACTTAAATTTGAAGAACAAAAAATTGTCGAATTGTACTATTTGGATGCTTTGCATATATGTTTCTTAGACTATATAGAAGCAATATATACAATGATTTCAACCGTCTACCTGATCCATTCATTGTTCTACTTGTCGAAAATTACAAATAATTTCCGATAAAGATTAACCATTGGGGCTCATTGTTCACTTAAACTTGAAGAACAAAAAATTGGCGAATGGTACTGTTTGGATGCTTCGCATATATGTTTCTTAGACTATATAGAAGCAATATATACAAAGATTTCAACAGTCCTCCTGTTCCATTCATTGTTCTACTTGTCGAAAGTTACAAATAATTTCCGATAACGGATTAACCATTGGGTGTCATTGTTCACTTAAACTTGAAGAACAAAAAATTGGCGAATTGTACTGTTTGGATGCTTTGCATATATGTTTCTTATACTATATAGAAGCAATATATACAATGATTTCAACCGTCTACCTGTTCCATTCATTGTTCTATTTGTCGACAGTAACAAATAATTTCCGTTAAGGGATTAACAATGGGGATCGTAGTTTACTTAATCTTGAAGAACAAAAAATTGGCGAATTGTACTGTTTGGATGCTTTGCATATATGTTTCGTAGACTATATAGAAGCAATATATACAATGATTTCAACCGTCTACATGATCCATTCATTGTTCTACTTGTCGCAAGTTACAAATAATTTCCGTTAAAGTATTAACAATGGGGCTCGTAGTTCACTTAAACTTGAAGATCAAATAATTGGCGAATTGTACTGTTTGGATGATTTGCAGATATGTTTCTTAGATTATATAGAGGCAATATATACAAAGATATCAACCGTGTACCTGTTCCATTCATTGTTCTACATGTCGAAAATTACAAATAATTTCCGATAAAGGATTAACCATTGGGGCTCATTGTTCACTTAAATTTGAAGAACAAAAAATTGTCGAATTGTACTATTTGGATGCTTTGCATATATGTTTCTTAGACTATATAGAAGCAATATATACAATGATTTCAACCGTCTACCTGATCCATTCATTGTTCTACTTGTCGAAAATTACAAATAATTTCCGATAAAGGATTAACCATTGGGGCTCATTGTTCACTTAAACTTTAAGAACAAAAAATTGGCGAATGGTACTGTTTGGATGCTTCGCATATATGTTTCTTAGACTATATAGAAGCAATATATACAAAGATTTCAACAGTCCTCCTGTTCCATTCATTGTTCTACTTGTCGAAAATTACAAATAATTTCCTTTAAAGGATTAACAATGGGGCTCGTTGTTCACTTAAACTTGAAGAACAAAAAATTGGCGAATGGTACTGTTTGGATGCTTTGCATATATGTTTCTTAGACTATATAGAAGCAATATATAAATTGATTTCAACCGTCTACCTGTTCCATTCATTGTTCTACTTGTCGCAAGTTACAAATAATTTCCGTTAAAGTATTAACAATGGGGCTCGTAGTTCACTTAAACTTGAAGATCAAATAATTGGCGAATTGTACTGTTTGGATGATTTGCAGATATGTTTCTTTGACTATATAGAAGCAATATATACAATGATTTCAACCGTCTACCTGTTCCATTCATTGTTCTACTTGTCGAAAGTTACAAATAATTTCCGTTAAGGGATTAACAATGGGGATCGTAGTTTACTTAAACTTGAAGAACAAGAAATTGGCGAATTGTACTGTTTGGATGCTTTGCATATATGTTTCTTAGACTATATAGAAGCAATATATACAATGATTTCAACCGCCTACCTATTCCATTCATTGTTCCACTTGCCGAAATTTACAAATAATTTCCTTTAAAGGATTAACAATGGGGCTCGTAGTTCACTTAAACTTGAAGAGCAAAAAATTGGCGAATTGTACTGTTTGGACGCTATGCATATATGTTTCTTAGACTATATAGAAGCAGTATATACAATGATTTCAACAGTCTACCTGTTCCATTCATTGTTCCACTTGTCGAAATTTACAAATAATTTCCTTTAAAGGATTAACAATGGGGCTCGTAGTTCACTTAAACATGAAGAACAAAAAATTGGCGAATGGTACTGTTTGGATGCTTTGAATATATGTTTCTTAGATTATATAGAAGCAATATATTGTTATGTCCCGCGGAGGGACCGAGTCTTCTCGGCATTATATTTCTAATAACTTTATTAAACTTTAATAACTAATAACAATATTTCGAACTCTGTCGTCTGACAACTCGGTTACAACTTCCGGTCACCAAACGCTTCCGGTCGCTGGAGCAACGACCGGCCGAATCGATCCCTCGATTACATCGATCCCTCGATTGCATCGATCCTCGAATCCACGGGTTCGAGGGAGCAGCTTCGCTCGGTACGCCAACTTCATATCGGCGTAACAATATACAAAGATTTCAACCGTCTACCTGTTCCATTCATTGTCCTACTTGTCGAAAATTACAAGTAATTTCCGATAAAGGATTAACCATTGGGGCTCATTGTTCACTTAAACTTGAAGAACAAGAAATTGGCGAATGGTACTGTTTGGATGATTTGCGTACATGTTTCTTAGACTATATGGAAGCAATATATACAAAGATTTCAACCGTCTACGTGTTCCAATCATTGTTCTACTTGTAGAAAGTTACAATTAATTTCCGTTAAAGGACAAACAATGGGGCTCGTAGTTCACTTAAACTTGAAGAACAAAAAATTGGCGAATTGTACTGTTTGGATGCTTTGCATATATGTTTCGTAGGCTATATAGAAGCAATATATACAATGATTTCAACCGTCTACCTGATCCATTCATTGTTCTACTTGTCGAAAATTACAAATAATTTCCGATGAAGGATTAACCATTGGGGCTCATTGTTCACTTAAACTTGAAGAACAAAAAATTGGCGAATTGTACTGTTTGGATGCTTTGCATATATGTTTTGTAGGCTATATAGAAGCAATATATACAATGATTCCAACCGTCTACCTGATCCAATCATTGTTCTACTTGTCGAAATTTACAAATAATTTCCTTTAAAGGATTAACAATGGGGCTCGTAGATCACTTAAACTTGAAGAACAAAAAATTGGCGAATTGTACTGTTTGGATGCTTTGCATATATGTTTCTTAGACTATATAGAAGCAATATATACAATGATTTCAACAGTCTACCTGTTCCATTCATTGTTCTACTTGTCGAAAGTTACAAATAATTTCCTTTAAAGGATTAACAATGGGGCTCGTAGTTCACTTAAACTTGAAGAACAAAAAATTGGCGAATGGTACTGTTTGGATGCTTTGCATATATGTTTCTTAGACTATATAGAAGCAATATATACAATGATTTCAACAGTCTACCTGTTCCATTCATTGTTCTACTTGTCGAAAGTTACAAATAATTTCCTTTAAAGGATTAACAATGGGGCTCGTAGTTCACTTAAACTTGAAGAACAAAAAATTGGCGAGTGGTACTGTTTGGATGCTTTGCATATATGTTTCGTAGACTATATAGAAGCAATATATACAATGATTTCAACCGTCTACATGATCCATTCATTGTTCTACTTGTCGAAATTTAGAAATAATTTCCTTTAAAGGATTAACAATGGGGCTCGTAGTTCACTTAAACTTGAAGAACAAAAAATTGGCGAATTGTACTGTTTGGATGCTTTGCATATATGTTTCGTAGACTATATAGAAGCAATATATACAATGATTTCAACCGTCTACATGATCCATTCATTGTTCTACTTGTCGAAATTTAGAAATAATTTCCTTTAAAGGATTAACAATGGGGCTCGTAGTTCACTTAAACTTGAAGAACAAAAAATTGGCGAATTGTACTGTTTGGATGCTTTGCATATATGTTTCTTAGACTATATAGAAGCAATATATACAATGATTTCAACAGTCTACCTGTTCCATTCAATGTTCTACTTGCCGAAATTTACAAATAATTTCCTTTAAAGGATTAACAATGGGGCTCGCTGTTCACTTAAACTTGAAGATCAAATAATTGGCGAATGTCACTGTTTAGATGCTTTGCATATAGGTTTCTTAGACTATATAGAAGCAACATATACAAATATTTCAACCGTCTACCTGTTCTGTTCATTGTTCTACTTGTAGAAAGTTACAAATAATTTCCGTTTCATGATTATCAATGGGGCTCGTTGTTCACTTAAACTTGAAGAACAAAAATTCGGCGAATGGTACTGTTTGGATGCTTTGCATATATGTTTCTTAGACTATATAGAAGCAATATATACAAAGAATTCAACCGTCTACCTGTTCCATTCATTGTTCTACTTGTAGAAAGTTACAAATAATTTCCATTTCATGATTATCAATGGGGCTCGCTGTTCACTTAAACTTGAAGAACAAAAAATTGGCGATTGTTACTGTTTAGATGCATTGCATATAGGTTTCTTAGACTATATAGAAGCAATATATACAAAGAATTCAACCGTCTACCTGTTCCATTCATTGTTCTACTTGTAGAAAGTTACAAATAATTTCCTTTAAAGGATTAACAATGGGGCTCGTTGTTCACTTAAACTTGAAGATCAAAAAATTGGCGATTGTTACTGTTTAGATGCTTTGCATATATGTTTCTTAGATTATATAGAAGCAATATATACAATGATTTCAACCGTCTACCTATTCCATTCATTGTTCTACTTGTCGAAAGTTACAAATAATTTCCGTTAAGGGATTAACAATGGGGATCGTAGTTTACTTAAACTTGAAGAACAAAAAATTGGCGAATTGTACTGTTTGGATGTTTTGCATATATGTTTCTTAGACTATTTAGAAGCAATATATACAATGATTTCAACCGTCTACCTGTTCCATTCATTGTTCTACTTGTCGAAAGTTACAAATAATTTCCGTTAATGGATTAACAATGGGGATCGTAGTTTACTTAAACTTGAAGAACAAAAAATTGGCGAATTGTACTGTTTGGATGCTTTGCATATATGTTTCTTAGACTATATAGAAGCAATATATACAATGATTTCAACCGTCTACCTATTCCATTCATTGTTCTACTTGCCGAAATTTACAAATAATTTCCTTTAAAGGATTAACAATGGGGCGCGCTGTGCACTTAAACTTGAAGATCAAATAATTGGCGAATGTCACTGTTTAGATGCTTTGCATATAGGTTTCTTAGACTATATAGAAGCAACATATACAAATATTTCAACCGTCTACCTGTTCTGTTCATTGTTCTACTTGTAGAAAGTTACAAATAATTTCCGTTTCATGATTATCAATGGGGCTCGTTGTTCACTTAAACTTGAAGAACAAAAATTCGGCGAATGGTACTGTTTGGATGCTTTGCATATATGTTTCTTAGACTATATAGAAGCAATATATACAAAGAATTCAACCGTCTACCTGTTCCATTCATTGTTCTACTTGTAGAAAGTTACAAATAATTTCCATTTCATGATTATCAATGGGGCTCGCTGTTCACTTAAACTTGAAGAACAAAAAATTGGCGATTGTTACTGTTTAGATGCATTGCATATAGGTTTCTTAGACTATATAGAAGCAATATATACAAAGAATTCAACCGTCTACCTGTTCCATTCATTGTTCTACTTGTAGAAAGTTACAAATAATTTCCATTTCATGATTATCAATGGGGCTCGCTGTTCACTTAAACTTGAAGATCAAAAAATTGGCGATTGTTACTGTTTAGATGCTTTGCATATAGGTTTCTTAGACTATATAGAAGCAATATATACAAAGATTTCAACCGTCTACCTGTTCCATTCATTGTTCTACTTGTCGAAATTTACAAATAATTTCCTTTAAAGGATTAACAATGGGGCTCGTTGTTCACTTAAACTTGAAGAACAAAAAATTGGCGAATTGTACTGTTTGGATGCTTTGCATATATGTTTCTTAGACTATTTAGAAGCAATATATAGATAGAATTCACCCGTCTACCTGTACTATTCATTGTTCTACTTGTAGAAAGTTACAAATAATTTCCATTTCATGATTATCAATGGGGCTCGCTGTTCACTTAAACTTGAAGATCAAAAAATTGGCGATTGTTACTGTTTAGATGCTTTGCATATAGGTTTCTTAGACTATATAGAAGCAATATATACAAAGAATTCAACCGCCTACCTGTTCCATTCATTGTTCTACTTGTAGAAAGTTACAGATAATTTCCGTTTCATGATTATCAATGGGGCTCGTTGTTCACTTAAACTTGAAGAACAAAAATTTGGCGAATGGTACTGTTTGGATGCTTTGCATATATGTTTCTTAGACTATATAGAAGCAATATATACAAAGATTTCAACCGTCTACCTGTTCCATTCATTGTTCTACTTGTAGAAAGTTAGAAATAATTTCCATTTCATGATTATCAATGGGGCTCGCTGTTCACTTAAACTTGAAGAACAAAAAATTGGCGAATGGTACTGTTTGGATGCTTTGCATATATGTTTCTTAGATTATATAGAAGCAATATATATAAAGATTTCAACCGTCTACCTGTACTATTCATTGTTCTACTTGTAGAAAGTTACAAATAATTTCCATTTCATGATTATCAATGGGGCTCGCTGTTCACTTAAACTTGAAGATCAAAAAATTGGCGATTGTTACTGTTTAGATGCATTGCATATAGGTTTCTTAGACTATATAGAAGCAATATATACAAAGAATTCAACCGTCTACCTGTACTATTCATTGTTCTACTTGTAGAAAGTTACAAATAATTTCCATTTCATGATTATCAATGGGGCTCGCTGTTCACTTAAACTTGAAGAACAAAAAATTGGCGAATGGTACTGTTTGGATGCTTTGCATATATGTTTCTTAGATTATATAGAAGCAATATATATAAAGATTTCAACCGTCTACCTGTACTATTCATTGTTCTACTTGTAGAAAGTTACAAATAATTTCCATTTCATGATTATCAATGGGGCTCGCTGTTCACTTAAACTTGAAGATCAAAAAATTGGCGATTGTTACTGTTTAGATGCATTGCATATAGGTTTCTTAGACTATATAGAAGCAATATATACAAAGAATTCAACCGTCTACCTGTTCCATTCATTGTTCTACTTGTAGAAAGTTACAAATAATTTCCATTTCATGATTATCAATGGGGCTCGCTGTTCACTTAAACTTGAAGATCAAAAAATTGGCGATTGTTACTGTTTAGATGCTTTGCATATAGGTTTCGTAGACTATATAGAAGCAATATATACGAAGATTTCAACCGTCTACCTGTTCCATTCATTGTTCTACTTGTCGAAATTTACAAATAATTTCCTTTAAAGGATTAACAATGGGGCTCGTAGTTCACTTAAACTTGAAGAACAAATAATTGGCGAATTGAACTGTTTGGATGCTTTGCATATATGTTTCTTAGACTATTTAGAAGCAATATATAGAAAGATTTCACCCGTCTACCTGTACTATTCATTGTTCTACTTGTAGAAAGTTACAAATAATTTCCATTTCATGATTATCAATGGGGCTCGCTGTTCACTTAATCTTGAAGATCAAAAAATTGGCGATTGTTACTGTTTAGATGCTTTGCATATAGGTTTCTTAGACTATATAGAAGCAATATATACAAAGAATTCAACCGTCTACCTGTTCCATTCATTGTTCTACTTGTAGAAAGTTACAAATAATTTCCATTTCATGATTATCAATGGGGCTCGCTGTTCACTTAAACTTGAAGAACAAAAAATTGGCGAATGGTACTGTTTGGATGCTTTGCATATATGTTTCTTAGATTATATAGAAGCAATATATACAAAGATTTCAACCGTCTACCTGTTCCATTCATTGTTCTACTTGTCGAAATTTACAAATAATTTCCTTTAAAGGATTAACAATGGGGCTCGTTGTTCACTTAAACTTGAAGAACAAAAAATTGGCGAATTGTACTGTTTGGATGCTTTGCATATATGTTTCTTAGACTATTTAGAAGCAATATATAGATAGAATTCACCCGTCTACCTGTACTATTCATTGTTCTACTTGTAGAAAGTTACAAATAATTTCCATTTCATGATTATCAATGGGGCTCGCTGTTCACTTAAACTTGAAGATCAAAAAATTGGCGATTGTTACTGTTTAGATGCTTTGCATATAGGTTTCTTAGACTATATAGAAGCAATATATACAAAGAATTCAACCGCCTACCTGTTCCATTCATTGTTCTACTTGTAGAAAGTTACAGATAATTTCCGTTTCATGATTATCAATGGGGCTCGTTGTTCACTTAAACTTGAAGAACAAAAATTTGGCGAATGGTACTGTTTGGATGCTTTGCATATATGTTTCTTAGACTATATAGAAGCAATATATACAAAGATTTCAACCGTCTACCTGTTCCATTCATTGTTCTACTTGTAGAAAGTTAGAAATAATTTCCATTTCATGATTATCAATGGGGCTCGCTGTTCACTTAAACTTGAAGAACAAAAAATTGGCGAATGGTACTGTTTGGATGCTTTGCATATATGTTTCTTAGATTATATAGAAGCAATATATATAAAGATTTCAACCGTCTACCTGTACTATTCATTGTTCTACTTGTAGAAAGTTACAAATAATTTCCATTTCATGATTATCAATGGGGCTCGCTGTTCACTTAAACTTGAAGATCAAAAAATTGGCGATTGTTACTGTTTAGATGCATTGCATATAGGTTTCTTAGACTATATAGAAGCAATATATACAAAGAATTCAACCGTCTACCTGTACTATTCATTGTTCTACTTGTAGAAAGTTACAAATAATTTCCATTTCATGATTATCAATGGGGCGCGCTGTTCACTTAAACTTGAAGAACAAAAAATTGGCGAATGGTACTGTTTGGATGCTTTGCATATATGTTTCTTAGATTATATAGAAGCAATATATATAAAGATTTCAACCGTCTACCTGTACTATTCATTGTTCTACTTGTAGAAAGTTACAAATAATTTCCATTTCATGATTATCAATGGGGCTCGCTGTTCACTTAAACTTGAAGATCAAAAAATTGGCGATTGTTACTGTTTAGATGCATTGCATATAGGTTTCTTAGACTATATAGAAGCAATATATACAAAGAATTCAACCGTCTACCTGTTCCATTCATTGTTCTACTTGTAGAAAGTTACAAATAATTTCCATTTCATGATTATCAATGGGGCTCGCTGTTCACTTAAACTTGAAGATCAAAAAATTGGCGATTGTTACTGTTTAGATGCTTTGCATATAGGTTTCGTAGACTATATAGAAGCAATATATACGAAGATTTCAACCGTCTACCTGTTCCATTCATTGTTCTACTTGTCGAAATTTACAAATAATTTCCTTTAAAGGATTAACAATGGGGCTCGTAGTTCACTTAAACTTGAAGAACAAATAATTGGCGAATTGAACTGTTTGGATGCTTTGCATATATGTTTCTTAGACTATTTAGAAGCAATATATAGAAAGATTTCACCCGTCTACCTGTACTATTCATTGTTCTACTTGTAGAAAGTTACAAATAATTTCCATTTCATGATTATCAATGGGGCTCGCTGTTCACTTAATCTTGAAGATCAAAAAATTGGCGATTGTTACTGTTTAGATGCTTTGCATATAGGTTTCTTAGACTATATAGAAGCAATATATACAAAGAATTCAACCGTCTACCTGTTCCATTCATTGTTCTACTTGTAGAAAGTTACAAATAATTTCCATTTCATGATTATCAATGGGGCTCGCTGTTCACTTAAACTTGAAGAACAAAAAATTGGCGAATGGTACTGTTTGGATGCTTTGCATATATGTTTCTTAGATTATATAGAAGCAATATATACAAAGATTTCAACCGTCTACCTGTTCCATTCATTGTTCTACTTGTCGAAATTTACAAATAATTTCCTTTAAAGGATTAACAATGGGGCTCGTTGTTCACTTAAACTTGAAGATCAAAAAATTGGCGATTGTTACTGTTTAGATGCTTTGCATATATGTTTCTTAGATTATATAGAAGCAATATATACAATGATTTCAACCGTCTACCTATTCCATTCATTGTTCTACTTGTCGAAAGTTACAAATAATTTCCGTTAAGGGATTAACAAAGGGGATCGTAGTTTACTTAAACTTGAAGAACAAAAAATTGGCGAATTGTACTGCTTGGATGCTTTGCATATATGTTTCTTAGACTATTTATAAGCAATATATACAATGATTTCAACCGTCTACCTATTCCATTCATTGTTCTACTTGCCGAAATTTACAAATAATTTCCTTTAAAGGATTAACAATGGGGCTCGTAGTTCACTTAAACTTGAAGAGCAAAAAATTGTCGAATTGTACTGTTTGGATGCTTTGCATATATGTTTCTTAGACTATATAGAAGCAATATATACAATGATTTCAACAGTCTACCTGTTCCATTCATTGTTCTACTTGTCGAAAGTTACAAATAATTTCCGTTAATGGATTAACAATGGGGATCGTAGTTTACTTAAACTTGAAGAAAAAAAATTGGCGAATTGTACTGTTTGGATGCTTTGCATATATGTTTCTTAGACTATATAGAAGCAATATATACAATGATTTCAACCGTCTACCTATTCCATTCATTGTTCTACTTGCAGAAATTTACAAATAATTTCCTTTAAAGGATTAACAATGGGGCGCGCTGTTCACTTAAACTTGAAGATCAAATATTTGGCGAATATCACTGTTTAGATGCTTTGCATATAGGTTTCTTAGACTATATAGAAGCAACATATACAAATATTTCAACCGTCTACCTGTTCTGTTCATTGTTCTACTTGTAGAAAGTTACAAATAATTTCCGTTTCATGATTATCAATGGGGCTCGTTGTTCACTTAAACTTGAAGAACAAAAATTTGGCGAAAGGTACTGTTTGGATGCTTTGCATATATGTTTCTTAGATTATATAGAAGCAATATATACAAAGATTTCAACCGTCTACCTGTACTATTCATTGTTCTACTTGTAGAAAGTTACAAATAATTTCCATTTCATGATTATCAATGGGGCTCGCTGTTCACTTAAACTTGAAGATCAAAAAATTGGCGATTGTTACTGTTTAGATGCATTGCATATAGGTTTCTTAGATTATATAGAAGCAATATATACAAAGATTTCAACCGTCTACCTGTTCCATTCATTGTTCTACTTGTCGAAATTTACAAATAATTTCCTTTAAAGGATTAACAATGGGGCTCGTTGTACACTTAAACTTGAAGAACAAAAAATTGTCGAATTGTACTGTTTGGATGCATTGCATATATGTTTCTTAGACTATATAGAAGCAATATATACAATGATTTCAACAGTCTACCTGTTCCATTCATTGTTCCACTTGCCGAAATTTACAAATAATTTCCTTTAAAGGATTAACAATGGGGCTCGTAGTTCACTTAAACTTGAAGAGCAAAAAATTGGCGAATTGTACTGTTTGGACGCTATGCATATATGTTTCTTAGACTATATAGAAGCAATATATACAATGATTTCAACAGTCTACC
This sequence comes from Cerceris ruficornis, assembly GCA_963989415.1. Taxonomy (NCBI): domain Eukaryota; kingdom Metazoa; phylum Arthropoda; class Insecta; order Hymenoptera; family Crabronidae; genus Cerceris; species Cerceris ruficornis. The sequence goes on from CAXDIW010000516.1 coordinate 850,941, forward strand.
TGTTCCATTCATTGTTCTACTTGTCGAAATTTACAAATAATTTCCTTTAAAGGATTAACAATGGGGCTCGTAGTTCACTTAAACTTGAAGAACAAATAATTGGCGAATTGTACTGTTTGGATGCTTTGCATATATGTTTCTTGGACTATTTAGAAGCAATATATAGAAAGATTTCACCCGTCTACCTGTACTATTCATTGTTCTACTTGTAGAAAGTTACAAATAATTTCCATTTCATGATTATCAATGGGGCTCGCTGTTCATTAAACTTGAAGATCAAAAAATTGGCGATTGTTACTGTTTAGATGCTTTTCATATAGGTTTCTTAGACTATATAGAAGCAATATATACAAAGAATTCAACCGTCTACCTGTTCCATTCATTGTTCTACTTGTAGAAAGTTACAAATAATTTCCATTTCATGATTATCAATGGGGCTCGCTGTTCACTTAAACTTGAAGAACAAAAAATTGGCGAATGGTACTGTTTGGATGCTTTGCATATATGTTTCTTAGATTATATAGAAGCAATATATACAAAGATTTCAACCGTCTACCTGTTCCATTCATTGTTCTACTTGTCGAAATTTACAAATAATTTCCTTTAAAGGATTAACAATGGGGCTCGTTGTTCACTTAAACTTGAAGATCAAAAAATTGGCGATTGTTACTGTTTAGATGCTTTGCATATATGTTTCTTAGATTATATTGAAGCAATATATACAATGATTTCAACCGTCTACCTATTCCATTCATTGTTCTACTTTTCGAAAGTTACAAATAATTTCCGTTAAGGGATTAACAATGGGGATCGTTGTTTACTTAAACATGAAGAACAAAAAATTGGCGAATTGTACTGTTTGGATGCTTTGCATATATGTTTCTTAGACTATTTAGAAGCAATATATACAATGATTTCAACCGTCTACCTATTCCATTCATTGTTCTACTTGCCGAAATTTACAAATAATTTCCTTTAAAGGATTAACAATGGGGCTCGTAGTTCACTTAAACTTGAAGAGCAAAAAATTGTCGAATTGTACTGTTTGGATGCTTCGCATATATGTTTCTTAGACTATATAGAAGCAATATATACAATGATTTCAACCGTCAACCTGTTCCATTCATTGTTCTACTTGTCGAAAGTTACAAATAATTTCCGTTAATGGATTAACAATGGGGATCGTAGTTTACTTAAACTTGAAGAACAAAAAATTGGCGAATTGTACTGTTTGGATGCTTTGCATATATGTTTCTTAGACTATTTAGAAGCAATATATACAATGATTTCAACCGTCTACCTATTCCATTCATTGTTCTACTTGCCGAAATTTACAAATAATTTCCTTTAAAGGATTAACAATGGGGCTCGTAGTTCACTTAAACTTGAAGAGCAAAAAATTGTCGAATTGTACTGTTTGGATGCTTTGCATATATGTTTCTTAGACTATATAGAAGCAATATATACAATGATTTCAAACGTCAACCTGTTCCATTCATCGTTCTACTTGTCGAAAGTTACAAATAATTTCCGTTAATGGATTAACAATGGGGATCGTAGTTTACTTAAACTTGAAGAACAAAAAATTGGCGAATTGTACTGTTTGGATGCTTTGCATATATGTTTCTTAGACTATATAGAAGCAATATATACAATGATTTCAACCGTCTACCTATTCCATTCAATGTTCTACTTGCCGAAATTTACAAATAATTTCCTTTAAAGGATTAACAATGGGGCTCGCTGTTCACTTAAACTTGAAGATCAAATAATTGGCGAATGTCACTGTTTAGATGCTTTGCATATAGGTTTCTTAGACTATATAGAAGCAACATACAAATATTTCAACCGTCTACCTGTTCTGTTCATTGTTCTACTTGTAGAAAGTTACAAATAATTTCCGTTTCATGATTATCAATGGGGCTCGTTGTTCACTTAAACTTGAAGAACAAAAATTTGGCGAATGGTACTGTTTGGATGCTTTGCATATATGTTTCTTAGACTATATAGAAGCAATATATACAAAGAATTCAACCGTCTACCTGTTCCATTCATTGTTGTACTTGTAGAAAGTTACAAATAATTTCCATTTCATGATTATCAATGGGGCTCGCTTTTCACTTAAACTTGAAGAACAAAAATTTGGCGAATGATACTGTTTGGATGCTTTGCATATATGTTTCTTAGATTATATAGAAGCAATATATACAAAGATTTCAACCGTCTACCTGTTCCATTCATTGCTCTACTTGTCGAAATTTACAAATAATTTCCTTTAAAGGATTAACAATGGGGCTCGTTGTTCACTTAAACTTGAAGATCAAAAAATTGGCGATTGTTACTGTTTAGATGCTTTGCATATATGTTTCTTAGATTATATAGAAGCAATATATATAATGATTTCAACCGTCTACCTATTCCATTCATTGTTCTACTTGTCGAAAGTTACAAATAATTTCCGTTAAGGGATTAACAATGGGGATCGTAGTTTACTTAAACTTGAAGAACAAAAAATTGGCGAATTGTACTGTTTGGATGCTTTGCATATATGTTTCTTAGACTATATAGAAGCAACATATACAAATATTTCAACCGTCTACCTGTTCTGTTCATTGTTCTACTTGTAGAAAGTTACAAATAATTTCCGTTTCATGATTATCAATGGGGCTCGTTGTTCACTTAAACTTGAAGAACAAAAATTTGGCGAATGGTACTGTTTGGATGCTTTGCATATATGTTTCTTAGATTATATAGAAGCAATATATACAAAGATTTCAACCGTCTACCTGTACTATTCATTGTTCTACTTGTAGAAAGTTACAAATAATTTCCATTTCATGATTATCAATGGGGCTCGCTGTTCACTTAAACTTGAAGATCAAAAAATTGGCGATTGTTACTGTTTAGATGCATTGCATATAGGTTTCTTAGACTATATAGAAGCAATATATACAAAGAATTCAACCGTCTACCTGTTCCATTCATTGTTCTACTTGTAGAAAGTTACAAATAATTTCCATTTCATGATTATCAATGGGGCTCGCTGTTCACTTAATCTTGAAGATCAAAAAATTGGCGATAGCTACTGTTTAGATGCTTTGCATATAGGTTTCTTAGACTATATAGAAGCAATATATACAAAGATTTCAACCGTCTACCTGTTCCATTCATTGCTCTACTTGTCGAAATTTACAAATAATTTCCTTTAAAGGATTAACAATGGGGCTCGTTGTTCACTTAAACTTGAAGATCAAAAAATTGGCGATTGTTACTGTTTAGATGCTTTGCATATATGTTTCTTAGATTATATAGAAGCAATATATACAATGATTTCAACCGTCTACCTATTCCATTCATTGTTCTACTTGTAGAAAGTTACAAATAATTTCCGTTTCATGATTATCAATGGGGCTCGTTGTTCACTTAAACTTGAAGAACAAAAATTCGGCGAATGGTACTGTTTGGATGCTTTGCATATATGTTTCTTAGACTATATAGAAGCAATATATACAAAGAATTCAACCGTCTACCTGTTCCATTCATTGTTCTACTTGTAGAAAGTTACAAATAATTTCCATTTCATGATTATCAATGGGGCTCGCTGTTCACTTAAACTTGAAGAACAAAAATTTGGCGAATGGTACTGTTTGGATGCTTTGCATATATGTTTCTTAGACTATATAGAAGCAATATATACAAAGAATTCAACCGTCTACCTGTTCCATTCATTGTTGTACTTGTAGAAAGTTACAAATAATTTCCATTTCATGATTATCAATGGGGCTCGCTTTTCACTTAAACTTGAAGAACAAAAATTTGGCGAATGATACTGTTTGGATGCTTTGCATATATGTTTCTTAGATTATATAGAAGCAATATATACAAAGATTTCAACCGTCTACCTGTTCCATTCATTGCTCTACTTGTCGAAATTTACAAATAATTTCCTTTAAAGGATTAACAATGGGGCTCGTTGTTCACTTAAACTTGAAGATCAAAAAATTGGCGATTGTTACTGTTTAGATGCTTTGCATATATGTTTCTTAGATTATATAGAAGCAATATATATAATGATTTCAACCGTCTACCTATTCCATTCATTGTTCTACTTGTCGAAAGTTACAAATAATTTCCGTTAAGGGATTAACAATGGGGATCGTAGTTTACTTAAACTTGAAGAACAAAAAATTGGCGAATTGTACTGTTTGGATGCTTTGCATATATGTTTCTTAGACTATATAGAAGCAACATATACAAATATTTCAACCGTCTACCTGTTCTGTTCATTGTTCTACTTGTAGAAAGTTACAAATAATTTCCGTTTCATGATTATCAATGGGGCTCGTTGTTCACTTAAACTTGAAGAACAAAAATTTGGCGAATGGTACTGTTTGGATGCTTTGCATATATGTTTCTTAGATTATATAGAAGCAATATATACAAAGATTTCAACCGTCTACCTGTACTATTCATTGTTCTACTTGTAGAAAGTTACAAATAATTTCCATTTCATGATTATCAATGGGGCTCGCTGTTCACTTAAACTTGAAGATCAAAAAATTGGCGATTGTTACTGTTTAGATGCATTGCATATAGGTTTCTTAGACTATATAGAAGCAATATATACAAAGAATTCAACCGTCTACCTGTTCCATTCATTGTTCTACTTGTAGAAAGTTACAAATAATTTCCATTTCATGATTATCAATGGGGCTCGCTGTTCACTTAATCTTGAAGATCAAAAAATTGGCGATAGCTACTGTTTAGATGCTTTGCATATAGGTTTCTTAGACTATATAGAAGCAATATATACAAAGATTTCAACCGTCTACCTGTTCCATTCATTGCTCTACTTGTCGAAATTTACAAATAATTTCCTTTAAAGGATTAACAATGGGGCTCGTTGTTCACTTAAACTTGAAGATCAAAAAATTGGCGATTGTTACTGTTTAGATGCTTTGCATATATGTTTCTTAGATTATATAGAAGCAATATATACAATGATTTCAACCGTCTACCTATTCCATTCATTGTTCTACTTGTCGAAAGTTACAAATAATTTCCGTTAAGGGATTAACAATGGGGATCGTAGTTTACTTAAACTTGAAGAACAAAAAATTGGCGAATTGTACTGTTTGGATGCTTTGCATATATGTTTCTTAGACTATTTAGAAGCAATATATACAATGATTTCAACCGTCTACCTGTTCCATTCATTGTTCTACTTGTCGAAAGTTACAAATAATTTCCGTTAATGGATTAACAATGGGGATCGTAGTTTACTTAAACTTGAAGAACAAAAAATTGGCGAATTGTACTGTTTGGATGCTTTGCATATATGTTTCTTAGACTATATAGAAGCAATATATTCAATGATTTCAACCGTCTACCTATTCCATTCATTGTTCTACTTGCCGAAATTTACAAATAATTTCCTTTAAAGGAATAACAATGGGGCGCGCTGTTCACTTAAACTTGAAGATCAAATAATTGGCGAATGTCACTGTTTAGATGCTTTGCATATAGGTTTCTTAGACTATGTAGAAGCAACATATACAAATATTTCAACCGTCTACCTGTTCTGTTCATTGTTCTACTTGTAGAAAGTTACAAATAATTTCCGTTTCATGATTATCAATGGGGCTCGTTGTTCACTTAAACTTGAAGAACAAAAATTCGGCGAATGGTACTGTTTGGATGCTTTGCATATATGTTTCTTAGACTATATAGAAGCAATATATACAAAGAATTCAACCGTCTACCTGTTCCATTCATTGTTCTACTTGTAGAAAGTTACAAATAATTTCCATTTCATGATTATCAATGGGGCTCGCTGTTCACTTAAACTTGAAGAACAAAAATTTGGCGAATGGTACTGTTTGGATGCTTTGCATATATGTTTCTTAGATTATATAGAAGCAATATATACAAAGATTTCAACCGTCTACCTGTTCCATTCATTGTTCTACTTGTCGAAATTTACAAATAATTTCCTTTAAAGGATTAACATTGGGGCTCGTTGTTCACTTAAACTTGAAGAACAAAAAATTGGCGAATTGTACTGTTTGGATGCTTTGCATATATGTTTCTTAGACTATTTAGAAGCAATATATACAATGATTTCAACCGTCTACCTATTCCATTCATTGTTCTACTTGCCGAAATTTACAAATAATTTCCTTTAAAGGATTAACAATGGGGCTCGTAGTTCACTTAAACTTGAAGAGCAAAAAATTGTCGAATTGTACTGTTTGGATGCTTTGTATATATGTTTCTTAGACTATATAGAAGCAATATATACAATGATTTCAACCGTCTACCTGTTCCATTCATTGTTCTACTTGTCGAAAGTTACAAATAATTTCCGTTAATGGATTAACAATGGGGATCGTAGTTTACTTAAACTTGAAGAACAAAAAATTGGCGAATTGTACTGTTTGGATGCTTTGCATATATGTTTCTTAGACTATATAGAAGCAATATATACAAAGATTTCAACCGTCTACCTGTTCCATTCATTGTTCTACTTGTCGAAAGTTACAAATAATTTCCTTTAAAGGATTAACAATGGGGCTCATTGTTCACTTAAACTTGAAGAACAAAAAATTGGCGAATGGTACTGTTTGGATGCTATGCATATATGTTTCTTAGACTATATAGAAGCAATATATACAATAATTTCAACAGTCTACCTGTTCCATTCATTGTTCTACTTGTCGAAATTTACAAATAATTTCCTTTAAAGGATTAACAATGGCGCTCGTAGTTCACTTAAACTTGAAGAACAAAAAATTGGCGAATGGTACTGTTTGGATGCTTTGCATATATGTTTCTTAGACTATATAGAAGCAATATATACAAAGATTTCAACCGTCTACCTTTTCCATTCATTGTTCTACGTGTCGAAAGTTACAAATAATTTCCGATAACGGATTAACCATTTGGGCTCATTGTTCACTTAAACTTGAAGAACAAAAAATTGGCGAATGGTACTGTTTGGATGCTTTGCATATATGTTTCTTAGACTATATAGAAGCAACATATACAAAGATTTCAACCGTCTACCTTTTCCATTCATTGTTCTACTTGTCGAAATTTACAAATAATTTCCGATAAAGGATTAACCATTGGGGCTCATTGTTCACTTAAACTTGAAGAACAAAAAATTGGCGAATTGTACTGTTTGGATGCTTTGCATATATGTTTCGTAGACTATATAGAAGCAATATATACAAATATTTCAACCGTCTAACTGTTCCATTCATTGTTCTACTTGTCGAAAATTACAAATAATTTCCGATAAAGGATTAACCATTGGTGCTCATTGTACACTTAAACTTGAAGAACAAAAAATTGGCGAATGGTACTGTTTGGATGCTTTGCATATATGTTTCTTAGACTATATAGAAGCAATATATACAAAGATTTCAACCGTCTACCTTTTCCATTCATTGTTCTACGTGTCGAAAGTTACAAATAATTTCCGATAACGGATTAACCATTTGGGCTCATTGTTCACTTAAACTTGAAGAACAAAAAATTGGCGAATGGTACTGTTTGGATGCTTTGCATATATGTTTCTTAGACTATATAGAAGCAACATATACAAAGATTTCAACCGTCTACCTTTTCCATTCATTGTTCTACTTGTCGAAAGTTACAAATAATTTCCGATAACGGATTAACCATTTGGGCTCATTGTTCACTTGAACTTGAAGAACAAAAATTGGCGAATTGTACTGTTTGGATGCTTTGCATATATGTTTGTTAGACTACATAGAAGCAATATATACAAAGATTTCAACCGGCTACCTGTTCCATTCATTGTTCTACTTGTCGAAATTTACAAATAATTTCCGATAAAGGATTAACCATTGGGGCTCATTGTTCACTTAAACTTGAAGAACAAAAAATTGGCGAATTGTACAGTTTGGATGCTTTGCATATATGTTTCTTAGACTATATAGAAGCAATATATACAAAGATTTCAACCGTCTACGTGTTCCAATCATTGTTCTACTTGTCGAAATTTACAAATAATTTCCTTTAAAGGATTAACAATGGGGCTCGTTGTTCACTTAAACTTGAAGAACAAAAAAGTGGCGAATGGTACTGTTTGGATGCTTTGCATATATGTTTCTTAGACTATATAGAAGCAATATATACATTGATTTCAACCGTCTACCTGTTCCATTCATTGTTCTACTTGTCGAAAGTTACAAATAATTTCCGTTAAGGCATTAACAATGGGGATCGTAGTTTACTTAAACTTGAAGAACAAGAAATTGGCGAATTTTACTGTTTGGATGCTTTGCATATATGTTTCTTAGACTATATAGAAGCAATATATACAAAGATTTCAACCGTCTACCTGTTCCATTCATTGTTCTACTTGTCGAAAGTTACAAATAATTTCCTTTAAAGGATTAACAATGGGGCTCATTGTTCACTTAAACTTGAAGAACAAAAAATTGGCGAATGGTACAGTTTGGATGCTATGCATATATGTTTCTTAGACTATATAGAAGCAATATATACAATAATTTCAACAGTCTACCTGTTCCATTCATTGTTCTACTTGTCGAAATTTACAAATAATTTCCTTTAAAGGATTAACAATGGGGCTCGTAGTTCACTTAAACTTGAAGAACAAAAAATTGGCGAATGGTACTGTTTGGATGCTTTGCATATATGTTTCTTAGACTATATAGAAGCAATATATACAATGATTTCAACCGTCTACCTGTTCCATTCATTGTTCTACTTGCCGAAATTTACAATTAATTTCCTTTAAAGTATTAACAATGGGGCTCGTAGTTCACTTAAACTTGAAGAACAAAAAATTGGCGAATTGTACTGTTTGGATGCTTTGCATATATGTTTCTTAGACTATATAGAAGCAATATATACAATGATTACAACCGTCTACCTATTCCATTCATTGTTTTACTTGCCGAAATTTACAATTAATTTCCTTTAAAGCATTAACAATGGGGCTCGTAGTTCACTTAAACTTGAATAGCAAAAAATTGGCGAATTGTACTGTTTGGACGCTTTGCATATAAGTTTCTTGCACTATATAGAAGCAATATATACAATGATTTCAACAGTCTACCTGTTCCATACATTGTTCTACTTGTCGAAATTTACAAATAATTTCCGATAAACGATTAACAATGGGGCTCATTGTTCACTTAAACTTGAAGAACAAAAAATTGGCGAATGGTACTGTTTGGATGCTTTGGATATATGTTTCTTAGACTATATGGAAGCAATATATACAAAGATTTCAACCGTCTACGTGTTCCAATCATTGGTCTACTTGTAGAAAGTTACAATTAATTTCCGTTAAAGGATTAACAATGGGGCTCATTGTTCACTTAAACTTGAAGAACAAAAAATTGGCGAATGGTACTGTTTGGATGCTATGCATATATGTTTCTTAGACTATATAGAAGCAATATATACAATAATTTCAACAGTCTACCTGTTCCATTCATTGTTCTACTTGTCGAAATTTACAAATAATTTCCTTTAAAGGATTAACAATGGGGCTCGTAGTTCACTTAAACTTGAAGATCAAAAAATTGGCGATTGTTACTGTTTAGATGCTTTGAATATAGGTTTCTTAGAATATATAGACGCAACATATACAAAGATTTCAACCGTCTACCTGTTCTATTCATTGTTCTACTTGTAGAAAGTTACAAATAATTTCCGTTAAAGTATTAACAATGGGGCTCGTAGTTCACTTAAACTTGAAGATCAAATAATTGGCGAATTATACTGTTTGGATGATTTGCATATATGTTTCTTAGACTATATAGAAGCAATATATACAAAGATTTCAACCGTCTACCTGTTCCATTCATTGTTCTACTTGTCGAAATTTACAAATAATTTCCTTTAAAGGATTAACAATGGGGCTCGTTGTTCACTTAAACTTGAGGAACAAAAAATTGGCGAATTGTACTGTTTGGATGCTTTGCATATATATTTCTTAGACTATATAGAAGCAATATATACAAAGATTTCAACCGTCTACCTGTTCCATTCATTGTTCTACTTGTCGAAAGTTACAATTAATTTCCGATAACGGATTAACAATTGGGGCTCATTGTTCACTTAAACTTGAAGAACAAAAAATTGGCGAATTGTACTGTTTGGATGCTTTGCATATATGTTTCTTATACTATATAGAAGCAATATATACAAAGATTTCAACCGTCTACCTGTTCCATTCACTGTTCTACTTGTCGAAAATTACAAATAATTTCCTTTAAAGGATTAACAATGGGGCTCGTTGTTCACTTAAACTTGAAGAACAAAAAATTGGCGAATGGTACTGTTTGGATGCTTTGCATATATGTTTCTTAGACTATTTAGAAGCAATATATACAATGATTTCAACCGTCTACCTATTCCATTCATTGTTCTACTTGCCGAAATTTACAAATAATTTCCTTTAAAGGATTAACAATGGGGCTCGTAGTTCACTTAAACTTGAAGAGCAAAAAATTGTCGAATTGTACTGTTTGGATGCTTTGCATATATGTTTCTTAGACTATATAGAAGCAATATATACAAAGATTTCAACCGTCTACCTGTTCCATTCATTGTTCTACTTGTCGAAATTTACAAATAATTTCCGATAAAGGATTAACAATGGGGCTCGTTGTTCACTTAAACTTGAAGAACAATAAATTGGCGAATTGTACTTTTTGGATGCTTTGCATATATGTTTCTTAGACTATATAGAAGCAATATATACAAAGATTTCAACCGTCTACCTGTTCCATTCATTGTTCTACTTGTCGAAAATTACAAATAATTTCCGATAAAGGATTAACCATTGGGACTCATTGTTCACTTAAACTTGAAGAACAAAAAATTGGCGAATGGTACTGTTAGGATGCTTTGCATATATGTTTCTTAGACTATATAGAAGCAATATATACATTGATTTCAACCGGCTACCTGTTCCATTCATTGTTCTACTTGTCGAAATTTACAAATAATTTCCGATAAAGGATTAACCATTGGGGCTCATTGTTCACTTAAACTTGAAGAACAAAAAATTGGCGAATTGTACTGTTTGGATGCTTTGCATATATGTTTCTTATACTATATAGAAGCAATATATACAAAGATTTCAACCGTCTACCTGTTCCATTCACTGTTCTACTTGTCGAAAGTTACAAATAATTTCCGTTAAGGGATTAACAATGGGGATCGTAGTTCACTTAAACTTGAAGAACAAAAAATTGGAGAATTGTACTGTTTGGATGCTTAGCGTACATGTTTCTTAGACTATATGGAAGCAATATATACAAAGATTTCAACCGTCTACCTGTTCCATTCACTGTTCTACTTGTCGAAAGTTACAAATAATTTCCGTTAAGGGATTAACAATGGGGATCGTAGTTCACTTAAACTTGAAGAACAAAAAATTGGCGAATTGTACTGTTTGGATGCTTTGCGTACATGTTTCTTAGACTATATGGAAGCAATATATACAAAGATTTCAACCGTCTACGTGTTCCAATCATTGTTCTACTTGTAGAAAGTTACAATTAATTTCCGTTAAGGGATTAACAATGGGGCTCGTAGTTCACTTAAACTTGAAGAACAAAAAATTGGCGAATGGTACTGTTTGGATGCTTTGGATATATGTTTCTTAGACTATATGGAAGCAATATATACAAAGATTTCAACCGTCTACGTGTTCCAATCATTGGTCTACTTGTAGAAAGTTACAATTAATTTCCGTTAAAGGATTAACAATGGGGCTCATTGTTCACTTAAACTTGAAGAACAAAAAATTGGCGAATGGTACTGTTTGGATGCTATGCATATATGTTTCTTAGACTATATAGAAGCAATATATACAATAATTTCAACAGTCTACCTGTTCCATTCATTGTTCTACTTGTCGAAATTTACAAATAATTTCCTTTAAAGGATTAACAATGGGGCTCGTAGTTCACTTAAACTTGAAGATCAAAAAATTGGCGATTGTTACTGTTTAGATGCTTTGAATATAGGTTTCTTAGAATATATAGACGCAACATATACAAAGATTTCAACCGTCTACCTGTTCTATTCATTGTTCTACTTGTAGAAAGTTACAAATAATTTCCGTTAAAGTATTAACAATGGGGCTCGTAGTTCACTTAAACTTGAAGATCAAATAATTGGCGAATTATACTGTTTGGATGATTTGCATATATGTTTCTTAGACTATATAGAAGCAATATATACAAAGATTTCAACCGTCTACCTGTTCCATTCATTGTTCTACTTGTCGAAATTTACAAATAATTTCCTTTAAAGGATTAACAATGGGGCTCGTTGTTCACTTAAACTTGAGGAACAAAAAATTGGCGAATTGTACTGTTTGGATGCTTTGCATATATATTTCTTAGACTATATAGAAGCAATATATACAAAGATTTCAACCGTCTACCTGTTCCATTCATTGTTCTACTTGTCGAAAGTTACAATTAATTTCCGATAACGGATTAACAATTGGGGCTCATTGTTCACTTAAACTTGAAGAACAAAAAATTGGCGAATTGTACTGTTTGGATGCTTTGCATATATGTTTCTTATACTATATAGAAGCAATATATACAAAGATTTCAACCGTCTACCTGTTCCATTCACTGTTCTACTTGTCGAAAATTACAAATAATTTCCTTTAAAGGATTAACAATGGGGCTCGTTGTTCACTTAAACTTGAAGAACAAAAAATTGGCGAATGGTACTGTTTGGATGCTTTGCATATATGTTTCTTAGACTATTTAGAAGCAATATATACAATGATTTCAACCGTCTACCTATTCCATTCATTGTTCTACTTGCCGAAATTTACAAATAATTTCCTTTAAAGGATTAACAATGGGGCTCGTAGTTCACTTAAACTTGAAGAGCAAAAAATTGTCGAATTGTACTGTTTGGATGCTTTGCATATATGTTTCTTAGACTATATAGAAGCAATATATACAAAGATTTCAACCGTCTACCTGTTCCATTCATTGTTCTACTTGTCGAAATTTACAAATAATTTCCGATAAAGGATTAACAATGGGGCTCGTTGTTCACTTAAACTTGAAGAACAATAAATTGGCGAATTGTACTTTTTGGATGCTTTGCATATATGTTTCTTAGACTATATAGAAGCAATATATACAAAGATTTCAACCGTCTACCTGTTCCATTCATTGTTCTACTTGTCGAAAATTACAAATAATTTCCGATAAAGGATTAACCATTGGGACTCATTGTTCACTTAAACTTGAAGAACAAAAAATTGGCGAATGGTACTGTTTGGATGCTTTGCATATATGTTTCTTAGACTATATAGAAGCAATATATACATTGATTTCAACCGGCTACCTGTTCCATTCATTGTTCTACTTGTCGAAATTTACAAATAATTTCCGATAAAGGATTAACCATTGGGGCTCATTGTTCACTTAAACTTGAAGAACAAAAAATTGGCGAATTGTACTGTTTGGATGCTTTGCATATATGTTTCTTATACTATATAGAAGCAATATATACAAAGATTTCAACCGTCTACCTGTTCCATTCACTGTTCTACTTGTCGAAAGTTACAAATAATTTCCGTTAAGGGATTAACAATGGGGATCGTAGTTCACTTAAACTTGAAGAACAAAAAATTGGAGAATTGTACTGTTTGGATGCTTAGCGTACATGTTTCTTAGACTATATGGAAGCAATATATACAAAGATTTCAACCGTCTACCTGTTCCATTCACTGTTCTACTTGTCGAAAGTTACAAATAATTTCCGTTAAGGGATTAATAATGGGGATCGTAGTTCACTTAAACTTGAAGAACAAAAAATTGGCGAATTGTACTGTTTGGATGCTTTGCGTACATGTTTCTTAGACTATATGGAAGCAATATATACAAAGATTTCAACCGTCTACGTGTTCCAATCATTGTTCTACTTGTAGAAAGTTACAATTAATTTCCGTTAAGGGATTAACAATGGGGCTCGTAGTTCACTTAAACTTGAAGAACAAAAAATTGGCGAATGGTACTGTTTGGATGCTTTGCATATATGTTTCTTATACTATATAGAAGCAATATATACAAAGATTTCAACCGTCTACCTGTTCCATTCACTGTTCTACTTGTCGAAAGTTACAAATAATTTCCGTTAAGGGATTAACAATGGGGATCGTAGTTCACTTAAACTTGAAGAACAAAAAATTGGAGAATTGTACTGTTTGGATGCTTAGCGTACATGTTTCTTAGACTATATGGAAGCAATATATACAAAGATTTCAACCGTCTACCTGTTCCATTCACTGTTCTACTTGTCGAAAGTTACAAATAATTTCCGTTAAGGGATTAACAATGGGGATCGTAGTTCACTTAAACTTGAAGAACAAAAAATTGGCGAATTGTACTGTTTGGATGCTTTGCGTACATGTTTCTTAGACTATATGGAAGCAATATATACAAAGATTTCAACCGTCTACGTGTTCCAATCATTGTTCTACTTGTAGAAAGTTACAATTAATTTCCGTTAAGGGATTAACAATGGGGCTCGTAGTTCACTTAAACTTGAAGAACAAAAAATTGGCGAATGGTACTGTTTGGATGCTTTGGATATATGTTTCTTAGACTATATGGAAGCAATATATACAAAGATTTCAACCGTCTACGTGTTCCAATCATTGGTCTACTTGTAGAAAGTTACAATTAATTTCCGTTAAAGGATTAACAATGGGGCTCATTGTTCACTTAAACTTGAAGAACAAAAAATTGGCGAATGGTACTGTTTGGATGCTATGCATATATGTTTCTTAGACTATATAGAAGCAATATATACAATAATTTCAACAGTCTACCTGTTCCATTCATTGTTCTACTTGTCGAAATTTACAAATAATTTCCTTTAAAGGATTAACAATGGGGCTCGTAGTTCACTTAAACTTGAAGATCAAAAAATTGGCGATTGTTACTGTTTAGATGCTTTGAATATAGGTTTCTTAGAATATATAGACGCAACATATACAAAGATTTCAACCGTCTACCTGTTCTATTCATTGTTCTACTTGTAGAAAGTTACAAATAATTTCCGTTAAAGTATTAACAATGGGGCTCGTAGTTCACTTAAACTTGAAGATCAAATAATTGGCGAATTATACTGTTTGGATGATTTGCATATATGTTTCTTAGACTATATAGAAGCAATATATACAAAGATTTCAACCGTCTACCTGTTCCATTCATTGTTCTACTTGTCGAAATTTACAAATAATTTCCTTTAAAGGATTAACAATGGGGCTCGTTGTTCACTTAAACTTGAGGAACAAAAAATTGGCGAATTGTACTGTTTGGATGCTTTGCATATATATTTCTTAGACTATATAGAAGCAATATATACAAAGATTTCAACCGTCTACCTGTTCCATTCATTGTTCTACTTGTCGAAAGTTACAATTAATTTCCGATAACGGATTAACAATTGGGGCTCATTGTTCACTTAAACTTGAAGAACAAAAAATTGGCGAATTGTACTGTTTGGATGCTTTGCATATATGTTTCTTATACTATATAGAAGCAATATATACAAAGATTTCAACCGTCTACCTGTTCCATTCACTGTTCTACTTGTCGAAAATTACAAATAATTTCCTTTAAAGGATTAACAATGGGGCTCGTTGTTCACTTAAACTTGAAGAACAAAAAATTGGCGAATGGTACTGTTTGGATGCTTTGCATATATGTTTCTTAGACTATTTAGAAGCAATATATACAATGATTTCAACCGTCTACCTATTCCATTCATTGTTCTACTTGCCGAAATTTACAAATAATTTCCTTTAAAGGATTAACAATGGGGCTCGTAGTTCACTTAAACTTGAAGAGCAAAAAATTGTCGAATTGTACTGTTTGGATGCTTTGCATATATGTTTCTTAGACTATATAGAAGCAATATATACAAAGATTTCAACCGTCTACCTGTTCCATTCATTGTTCTACTTGTCGAAATTTACAAATAATTTCCGATAAAGGATTAACAATGGGGCTCGTTGTTCACTTAAACTTGAAGAACAATAAATTGGCGAATTGTACTTTTTGGATGCTTTGCATATATGTTTCTTAGACTATATAGAAGCAATATATACAAAGATTTCAACCGTCTACCTGTTCCATTCATTGTTCTACTTGTCGAAAATTACAAATAATTTCCGATAAAGGATTAACCATTGGGACTCATTGTTCACTTAAACTTGAAGAACAAAAAATTGGCGAATGGTACTGTTTGGATGCTTTGCATATATGTTTCTTAGACTATATAGAAGCAATATATACATTGATTTCAACCGGCTACCTGTTCCATTCATTGTTCTACTTGTCGAAATTTACAAATAATTTCCGATAAAGGATTAACCATTGGGGCTCATTGTTCACTTAAACTTGAAGAACAAAAAATTGGCGAATTGTACTGTTTGGATGCTTTGCATATATGTTTCTTATACTATATAGAAGCAATATATACAAAGATTTCAACCGTCTACCTGTTCTATTCACTGTTCTACTTGTCGAAAGTTACAAATAATTTCCGTTAAGGGATTAACAATGGGGATCGTAGTTCACTTAAACTTGAAGAACAAAAAATTGGAGAATTGTACTGTTTGGATGCTTAGC
Source organism: Cerceris ruficornis (assembly GCA_963989415.1). Classification (NCBI taxonomy): domain Eukaryota; kingdom Metazoa; phylum Arthropoda; class Insecta; order Hymenoptera; family Crabronidae; genus Cerceris; species Cerceris ruficornis. The sequence goes on from CAXDIW010000516.1 coordinate 867,635, forward strand.
GTACATGTTTCTTAGACTATATGGAAGCAATATATACAAAGATTTCAACCGTCTACCTGTTCCATTCACTGTTCTACTTGTCGAAAGTTACAAATAATTTCCGTTAAGGGATTAACAATGGGGATCGTAGTTCACTTAAACTTGAAGAACAAAAAATTGGCGAATTGTACTGTTTGGATGCTTTGCGTACATGTTTCTTAGACTATATGGAAGCAATATATACAAAGATTTCAACCGTCTACGTGTTCCAATCATTGTTCTACTTGTAGAAAGTTACAATTAATTTCCGTTAAGGGATTAACAATGGGGCTCGTAGTTCACTTAAACTTGAAGAACAAAAAATTGGCGAATGGTACTGTTTGGATGCTTTGCATATATGTTTCTTAGACTATATAGAAGCAATATATACAAAGATTTCAACCGTCTACCTGTTCCATTCATTGTTCTACTTGTCGAAAGTTACAAATAATTACCGATAAAGGATTAACCATTGGGGCTCATTGTTCACTTAAACTTGAAGAACAAAAAATTGGCGAATTGTACTGTGTGGATGCTTTGCATATATGTTTCGTAGACTATATAGAAGCAATATATACAATTTTTTCAACCGTCTACATGATCCATTCATTGTTCTACTTGTCGAAATTTACAAATAATTTCCTTTAAAGGATTAACAATGGGGCTCGTAGTTCACTTAAACTTGAAGAACAAAAAATTGGCGAATTGTACTGTTTGGATGCTTTGCATATATGTTTCTTAGACTATATAGAAGCAACATATACAAAGATTTCAACCGTCTACCTGTTCCATTCATTGTTCTACTTGTCGAAAGTTACAAATAATTTCCGTTAAGGGATTAACAATGGGGATCGTAGTTTACTTAAACTTGAAGAACAAAAAATTGGCGAATTGTACTGTTTGGATGCTTTGCATATATGTTTCTTAGACTATTTAGAAGCAATATATACAATGATTTCAACCGTCTATCTATTCCATTCATTGTTCTACTTGCCGAAATTTACAAATAATTTCCTTTAAAGGATTAACAATGGGGCTCGTAGTTCACTTAAACTTGAAGAGCAAAAAATTGTCGAATTGTACTGTTTGGATGCTTTGCATATATGTTTCTTAGACTATATAGAAGCAATATATACAAAGATTTCAACCGGCTACCTGTTCCATTCATTGTTCTACTTGTCGAAATTTACAAATAATTTCCGATAAAGGATTAACCATTGGGGCTCATTGTTCACTTAAACTTGAAGAACAAAAAATTGGCGAATTGTACTGTTTGGATGCTTTGCATATATGTTTCTTATACTATATAGAAGCAATATATACAAAGATTTCAACCGTCTACCTGTTCCATTCACTGTTCTACTTGTCGAAAGTTACAAATAATTTCCGTTAAGGGATTAACAATGGGGATCGTAGTTCACTTAAACTTGAAGAACAAAAAATTGGAGAATTGTACTGTTTGGATGCTTTGCGTACATGTTTCTTAGACTATATGGAAGCAATATATACAAAGATTTCAACCGTCTACGTGTTCCAATCATTGTTCTACTTGTAGAAAGTTACAATTAATTTCCGTTAAGGGATTAACAATGGGGATCGTAGTTCACTTAAACTTGAAGAACAAAAAATTGGCGAATTGTACTGTTTGGATGCTTTGCGTACATGTTTCTTAGACTATATGGAAGCAATATATACAAAGATTTCAACCGTCTACGTGTTCCAATCATTGTTCTACTTGTAGAAAGTTACAATTAATTTCCGTTAAGGGATTAACAATGGGGCTCGTAGTTCACTTAAACTTGAAGAACAAAAAATTGGCGAATGGTACTGTTTGGATGCTTTGCATATATGTTTCTTAGACTATATAGAAGCAATATATACAAAGATTTCAACCGTCTACCTGTTCCATTCATTGTTCTACTTGTCGAAAGTTACAAATAATTACCGATAAAGGATTAACCATTGGGGCTCATTGTTCACTTAAACTTGAAGAACAAAAAATTGGCGAATTGTACTGTGTGGATGCTTTGCATATATGTTTCGTAGACTATATAGAAGCAATATATACAATTTTTTCAACCGTCTACATGATCCATTCATTGTTCTACTTGTCGAAATTTACAAATAATTTCCTTTAAAGGATTAACAATGGGGCTCGTAGTTCACTTAAACTTGAAGAACAAAAAATTGGCGAATTGTACTGTTTGGATGCTTTGCATATATGTTTCTTAGACTATATAGAAGCAACATATACAAAGATTTCAACCGTCTACCTGTTCCATTCATTGTTCTACTTGTCGAAAGTTACAAATAATTTCCGTTAAGGGATTAACAATGGGGATCGTAGTTTACTTAAACTTGAAGAACAAAAAATTGGCGAATTGTACTGTTTGGATGCTTTGCATATATGTTTCTTAGACTATTTAGAAGCAATATATACAATGATTTCAACCGTCTATCTATTCCATTCATTGTTCTACTTGCCGAAATTTACAAATAATTTCCTTTAAAGGATTAAAAATGGGGCTCGTAGTTCACTTAAACTTGAAGAACAAAAAATTGGCGAATGTTACTGTTTGGATGCTTTGCATATATGTTTCTTAGACTATATAGAAGCAATATATACAATGATTTCAACCGTCTACCTATTCCATTCATTGTTCTACTTGCCGAAATTTACAAATAATTTCCTTTAAAGGATTAACAATGGGGCTCGTAGTTCACTTAAACTTGAAGAACAAAAAATTGGCGAATGGTACTGTTTGGATACTTTGCATATATGTTTCTTAGACTATATAGAAGCAATATATACATTGATTTCAACCGGCTACCTGTTCCATTCATTGTTCTACTTGTCGAAATTTACAAATAATTTCCTTTAAAGGATTAAAAATGGGGCTCATTGTTCACTTAAACTTGAAGAACAAAAAATTGGCGAATGTTACTGTTTGGATGCTTTGCATATATGTTTCTTAGACTATATAGAAGCAATATATACAATGATTTCAACCGTCTAACTATTCCATTCATTGTTCTACTTGCCGAAATTTACAAATAATTTCCTTTAAAGGATTAACAATGGGGCTCGTAGTTCACTTAAACTTGAAGAACAAAAAATTGGCGAATGGTACTGTTTGGATACTTTGCATATATGTTTCTTAGACTATATAGAAGCAATATATACATTGATTTCAACCGGCTACCTGTTCCATTCATTGTTCTACTTGTCGAAATTTACAAATAATTTCCTTTAAAGGATTAAAAATGGGGCTCATTGTTCACTTAAACTTGAAGAACAAAAAATTGGCGAATGTTACTGTTTGGATGCTTTGCATATATGTTTCTTAGACTATATAGAAGCAATATATACAAAGATTTCAACCGTCTACCTGTTCCATTCATTGATCTACTTGTCGAAAGTTACAAATAATTTCCGATAAAGGATTAACAATGGGTCTCATTGTTCACTTAAACTTGAAGAACAAAAAATTGGCGAATGGTACTGTTTGGATGCTTTGCATATATGTTTCTTAGACTATATGGAAGCAATATATACAAAAATTTCAACCGTCTTCGTGTTCCAATCATTGTTCTACTTGTCGAAAGTTATAAATAATTTCCGTTAAGGGATTAACAATGGGGATCGTAGTTCACTTAAACTTGAAGAACAAAAAATTGGCGAATTGTACTGTTTGGATGCTTAGCGTACATGTTTCTTAGACTATATGGAAGCAATATATACAAAGATTTCAACCGTCTACCTGTTCCATTCACTGTTCTACATGTCGAAAGTTACAAATAATTTCCGTTAAGGGATTAACAATGGGGATCGTAGTTCACTTAAACTTGAAGAACAAAAAATTGGCGAATTGTACTGTTTGGATGCTTTGCGTACATGTTTCTTAGACTATATGAAAGCAATATATACAAAGATTTCAACCGTCTACGTGTTCCAATCATTGTTCTACTTGTCGAAATATACAAATAATTTCCTTTAAAGGATTAAAAATGGGGCTCATTGTTCACTTAAACTTGAAGAACAACAAATTGGCGAATGGTACTGTTTGGATGCTTTGCATATATGTTTCTTATACTATATAGAAGCAATAGATACAACGATTTCAACCGTCTACCTGTTCCACTCAATGTTCTACTTGTCGAAAGTTACAAATAATTTCCGATAAAGGATTAACAATGGGGCTCATTGTTCACTTAAACTTGAAGAACAACAAATTGGCGAATGGTACTGTTTGGATGCTTTGCATAGATGTTTCTTAGACTATTTAGAAGCAATATATAGAAAGATTTCACCCGTCTACCTGTACTATTCATTGTTCTACTCCTAGAAAGTTACAAATAATTTCTATTCCATGATTATCAATGGGGCTCGCTGTTCACTTAACATTGAAGATCAAAAAATTGGCGATTGTTACTGTTTAGATGCTTTGCATATATGTTTCTTAGATTATATAGAAGCAATATATACAAAGATTTCAACCGTCTACCAGTTCCATTCATTGTTCTACTTGTCGAAAATTACAAATAATTTCCGATAAAGGATTTACCATTGGGGCTCATTGTTCACTTAAACTTGAAGAACAAAAAATTGGCGAATGGTACTGTTTGGATGCTTTGCGTACATGTTTCTTAGACTATATGAAAGCAATATATACAAAGATTTCAACCGTCTACGTGTTCCAATCATTGTTCTACTTGTCGAAATTTACAAATAATTTCCTTTAAAGGATTAAAAATGGGGCTCATTGTTCACTTAAACTTGAAGAACAAAAAATTGGCGAATGTTACTGTTTGGATGCTTTGCATATATGTTTCTTAGACTATATAGAAGCAATATATACAATGATTTCAACCGTCTACCTATTCCATTCATTGTTCTACTTGCCGAAATTTACAAATAATTTCCTTTAAAGGATTAACAATGGGGCTCGTAGTTCACTTAAACTTGAAGAACAAAAAATTGGCGAATGGTACTGTTTGGATACTTTGCATATATGTTTCTTAGACTATATAGAAGCAATAAATACATTGATTTCAACCGGCTACCTGTTCCATTCATTGTTCTACTTGTCGAATTTACAAATAATTTCCGTTAAAGTATTAACAATGGGGCTCGCAGTTCACTTAAACTTGAAGAACAAAAAATTGGCGAATTGTACTGTTTGGATGCTTTGCATAGATGTTTCTTAGACTATTTTGAAGCAATGTATAGAAAGATTTCACCCGTCTACCTGTACTATTCATTGTTCTACTTGTAGAAATTTACAAATAATTTCTATTCCATGATTATCAATGGGGCTCGCTGTTCACTTAAACTTGAAGATCAAAAAATTGGCGATTGTTACTGTTTAGATGCTTTGCATATATGTTTCTTAGATTATATAGAAGCAATATATACAAAGATTTCAACCGTCTACCAGTTCCATTCATTGTTCTACTTGTCGAAAATTACAAATAATTTCCGATAAAGGATTAACCATTGGGGCTCATTGTTCACTTAAACTTGAAGAACAAAAAATTGGCGAATGGTACTGTTTGGATGCTTTGCATATATGTATCTTAGACTATATAGAAGCAACATATACATTGATTTCAACCGTCTACATGATCCATTCATTGTTCTACTTGCCGAAATTTACAAATAATTTCCTTTAAAGGATTAACAATGGGGCTCGTAGTTCACTTAAACTTGAAGAACAAAAAATTGGCGAATGGTACTGTTTGGATACTTTGCATATATGTTTCTTAGACTATATAGAAGCAATATATACATTGATTTCAACCGGCTACCTGTTCCATTCATTGTTCTACTTGTCGAAATTTACAAATAATTTCCGTTAAAGTATAAACAATGGGGCTCATAGTTCACTTAAACTTGAAGATCAAATAATTGGCGAATTGTACTGTTTGGATGATTTGCATATATGTTTCTTAGACTATATAGAAGCAATATATACAAAGATTTCAACCGTCTACCTGTTCCATTCATTGATCTACTTGTCGAAAGTTACAAATAATTTCCGATAAAGGATTAACAATGGGTCTCATTGTTCACTTAAACTTGAAGAACAAAAAATTGGCGAATGGTACTGTTTGGATACTTTGCATATATGTTTCTTAGACTATATGGAAGCAATATATACAAAGATTTCAACCGTCTTCGTGTTCCAATCATTGTTCTACTTGTAGAAAGTTACAATTAATTTCCGTTAAAGGATTAACAATGGGGCTCGTAGTTCACTTAAACTTGAAGTACAAAAAATTGGCGAATGGTACTGTTTGGATGCTTTGCGTACATGTTTCTTAGACTATATGGAAGCAATATATACATTGATTTCAACCGTCTACATGATCCATTCATTGTTCTACTTGTCGAAATTTACAAATAATTTCCGATAAAGGATTAACCATTGGGGCTCATTGTTCACTTAAACTTGAAGAACAAAAATTTGGCGAATGGTACTGTTTGGATGCTTTGCGTACATGTTTCTTAGACTATATGGAAGCAATATATACAATGATTTCATCCGTCTACGTGTTCTATTCATTGTTCTACTTGTCGAAAATTGCAAATAATTTCCGATAAAGGATTAACGATTGGGGCTCATTGTTCACTTAAATTTGAAGAACAAAAAATTGGCGAATGGTACTGTTTGGATGCTTTGCGTACATGGTTCTTAGACTATATGGAAGCAATATGTACAAAGATTTCAACCGTCTACGTGTTCCAATCATTGTTCTACTTGTCGAAATTTACAAATAATTTCCTTTAAAGGATTAAAAATGGGGCTCGTAGTTCACTTAAACTTGAAGAACAAAAAATTGGCGAATGTTACTGTTTGGATGCTTTGCATATATGTTTCTTAGACTATATAGAAGCAATATATACAATGATTTCAACCGTCTACCTATTCCATTCATTGTTCTACTTGCCGAAATTTACAAATAATTTCCTTTAAAGGATTAACAATGGGGCTCGTAGTTCACTTAAACTTGAAGAACAAAAAATTGGCGAATGGTACTGTTTGGATACTTTGCATATATGTTTCTTAGACTATATAGAAGCAATATATACATTGATTTCAACCGGCTACCTGTTCCATTCATTGTTCTACTTGTCGAAATTTACAAATAATTTCCTTTAAAGGATTAAAAATGGGGCTCATTGTTCACTTAAACTTGAAGAACAAAAAATTGGCGAATGTTACTGTTTGGATGCTTTGCATATATGTTTCTTAGACTATATAGAAGCAATATATACAATGATTTCAACCGTCTAACTATTCCATTCATTGTTCTACTTGCCGAAATTTACAAATAATTTCCTTTAAAGGATTAACAATGGGGCTCGTAGTTCACTTAAACTTGAAGAACAAAAAATTGGCGAATGGTACTGTTTGGATACTTTGCATATATGTTTCTTAGACTATATAGAAGCAATATATACATTGATTTCAACCGGCTACCTGTTCCATTCATTGTTCTACTTGTCGAAATTTACAAATAATTTCCTTTAAAGGATTAAAAATGGGGCTCATTGTTCACTTAAACTTGAAGAACAAAAAATTGGCGAATGTTACTGTTTGGATGCTTTGCATATATGTTTCTTAGACTATATAGAAGCAATATATACAAAGATTTCAACCGTCTACCTGTTCCATTCATTGATCTACTTGTCGAAAGTTACAAATAATTTCCGATAAAGGATTAACAATGGGTCTCATTGTTCACTTAAACTTGAAAAACAAAAAATTGGCGAATTGTACTGTTTGGATGCTTTGCATAAATGTTTCTTAGACTATATAGAAGCAATATATATAATGATTTCAACCGTCTTCCTGTTCCATTCCTTGTTCTACTTGTCGAAAGGTACAAATAATTTCCTTTAAAGGATTAACAATGGGGCTCGTTGTTCACTTAAACTTGAAGAACAAAAAATTGGCGTATGGTACTGTTTGGATGCTTTGCATATATGTTTCTTAGACTATATGGAAGCAATATATACAAATATTTCAACCGTCTACGTGTGCCAATCATTGTTATACTCGTCGAAATTTACAAATAATTTCCTTTAAAGGATTAACAATGGGGCTCATTGTTCACTTAAACTTGAAGAACAAAAAATTGGCGAATTGTACTGTTTGCATGCTTTGCATATATGTTTCGCAAACTATATAGAAGCAATATATACATTGATTTCAACCGTCTACCTGTTCCATTCATTGTTCTACTTGTCGCAAGTTACAAATAATTTCCGTTAAAGTATTAACAATGGGGCTCGTAGTTCACTTAAACTTGAAGATCAAATAATTGGCGAATTGTACTGTTTGGATGATATGCAGATATGTATCTTACAAGGGAGGTTTCCCAAGTGTCAATTCCCGATTTTAATGAAATTTACAGGGTATGTACAATTCGATGAAATATTTGACACGTATTTTTTTTTATCGGCTGACGTTCATATCTAGGGGGTGAAAACAGCCCTCAAAGTTGGGGACTAAAAGTTATTTTTTTAAAAATTTCGAAAACTATTTGGTGTAGATCAAAAAAAAAAATGCAAATTGTTCGCTGTTCAAAGACGGATTTAGTGGGAAAAGTAAAATTGCTTCAAATTTATTTATTTAAAATATATATTAAAAAATCACATATTTTTTAATTTTTTTTAAGTAAAACGTAGAGTTACTTTTGTCATGCATTGCAAGAAGAAACTATGGACCAAACCCAAGAATGCGGATAAATCAGAATTTTTAGTTTCACCGGCATAATGGATATTTTCGTTCCACAAATTATAAGTCGAGAACTCGCCTTCTGGCATATGATTGCTTCTACGTGCAATCGTTTGATGCTTCAGTAATTATATTACATTACATTACATTACAATTATTACATTACAATTATATTACATTACTACACCAAATAGTTTCCGAAATATTTAAAAAAATAACTTTTAGTTCCCAACTTTGAGGGCTGTTTTCACCCCCTAGATATGAACGTCAGCCGATAAAAAAAAATACGTGTCAAATATTTCATCGAATTGTACATACCCTGTAAATTTCATTAAAATCGGGAATTGACACTTGGGAAACCTCCCTTGTTAGACTATATAGAAGCAATATATAGAAGGATTTCCTCCGTCTACCTGTTCCATTCATTGTTCTACTTGTAGAAAATTACAATTAATTTCCGTTAAAGTATTAACAATGGGGCTCGTAGTTCACATAAACTTGAAGAACAAAAAATTGGCGAATGGTACTGTTTGGATGCTTTGCATATATGTTTCTTAGACTATGTAGAAGCAATATATAGAAAGATTTCACCCGTATACCTGTACTATTCATTGTTCTACTTGTAGAAAGTTACAAATAATTTCTATTTCATGATTATCAATGGGGCTCGTTGTTCACTTATACTTGAAGAACAAAAAATTGGCGAATGGTACTGTTTGGATGCTTTGCGTACATGTTTCTTAGACTATAAGGAAGCAATATATACAAAGATTTCAACCGTCTACATGTTCCAATCATTGTTCTACTTGTCGAAATTTAAAAATAATTTCCTTTAAAGGATTAACAATGGGGCTCGTTGTTCACTTAAACTTGAAGAACAAAAAATTAGCGAATGGTACAGTTTGGATGCTTTGCAATATGTTTCTTAGACTATATGGAAGCAATATATTCAAAGATTTCAACCGTCTACGTGTTCCAATCATTGTTCTACTTGTCGAAATTTACAAATAATTTCCTTTAAAGGATTAACAATGGGGCTCGTTGTTCACTTAAACTTGAAGAACAATAAATTGGCAAATTGTACTGATTGGATGCTTTGCATATATGTTTCTTAGACTATATAGAAGCAATATATACAATGATTTCAACCGACTACCTGTTCCATTCATTGTTCTTCTTGTAGAAATTTAGAAATAATTTCCATTTCATGATTATCAATGGGGTTCGTTGTTCACTTAAACTTGAAGAACAAAAAATTGGCGAATGTTACTGTTTAGATGCTTTGCATATATGTTTCTTAGACTATATAGAAGCAATATATACAAAGAACTCAACCGTCTACCTGTACCACTCATTGTTCTACTTGTCGAAAGATACAAATAATTTCCGATAAAGGATTAACCATTGGGGCTCATTGTTCACTTAAACTTGAAGAACAAAAAATTGGCGAATGGTACTGTTTGGATTCTTTGCGTACATGTTTCTTAGACTATATGGAAGCAATATATACAAAGATTTCAACCGTCTACGTGTTCCAATCATTGTTCTACTTGTCGAAATTTACAAATAATTTCCTTTAAAGGATTAACAATGGGGCTCGTTGTTCACTTAAACTTGAAGAACAAAAAATTAGCGAATGGTACAGTTTGGATGCTTTGCAATATGTTTCTTAGACTATATAGAAGCAATATATAGAAAGATTTCACTCGTATTCCTGTACTATTCATTGTTCTACTTGTAGAAAGTTACAAATAATTTCCATTTCATGATTATCAATGGGGCTTGTTGTTCACTAATACTTGAAGATACAAAATTGGCGAATGTTACTGTTTAGATGCTTTGCATATAGGTTTCTTAGACTATATAGAAGCAGCATATACAAAGATTTCAACCGTCTACCTGTTCTATTCATTGTTCTACTTGTAGAAACTTACAAATAATTACCGTTTCATGCTTGTCAATGGGGCTCGTTGTTCACTTAAACTTGAAGAACAAAAAATTGGCGAATGGTACAGTTTGGATCCTTTGCATATATGTTTCTTAGACTATATAGAAGCAATATATACAAAGATTTCAGCCGTCTACGTGTTCCATTCATAGTTCTACTTGTCGAAAATTACTAATAATTTCCGATAAAGGATTAACCATTGGGGCTCATTGTTCACTTAAACTTGAAGAACAAAAAATTGGCGAATGGTAATGTTTGGATGCTTTGCGTACATGTTTCTTAGACTATATAGAAGGAACATATACAAAGAATTCAACCGTCTACCTGTTCTATTCATTGTTCTACTTGTCGAAAATTACAAATAATTTCCGATAAAGGATTAACGATTGTGGCTCATTGTTCACTTAAACTTGAAGAACAAAAAATTGGCGAATGTTACTGTTTGGATGCTTTGCATATTGTTTTCCTAGACTATATGGAAGCAATATATAGAAAGATTTCAACCGTCTACGTGTTCCAATCATTGTTCTACTTGTCGAAATTTACAAATAATTTCCTTTAAAGGATTAACAATGCGGCTCGTAGTTCACTAAAACTTGAAGAAAAAAAATTGGCGAATTGTACTGTTTGGATGCTTTGCGTATATGTTTCTTAGACTATATAGAAGCAATATATAGAAAGATTTCACCCGTCTACCTTTACTATTCATTGTTCTACTTGTAGAAAGTTACAAATAATTTCCATTTCATGATTATCAATGGGGCTCGTTGTTCACTTCAACTTGAAGAACAACAAATTGGCGAATGGTACTGTTTGGATGCTTTGCATATATGTTTCTTAAACTATATTGAAGCAATATATACAAAGATTTCAACCGTATACCTGTTCCATTCATTGTTCTACTTGTCGAAAATTACAAAAAATTTCCGATAAAGTATTAACAATGGGGCTCATTGTTCACTTGAACTTGAAGAACAAAAAATTGGCGAATGGTACTGTTTGGATGCTTTGCGTTCATGTTCCTTAGACTATATGGAAGCAATATATACAAAGATTTCAGCCGTCTACGTGTTCCTATCATTGTTCTACTTGTCGAAAGTAACAAATAATTTCCGTTAAGGGATTAACAATGGGGATCGTAGTTTACTTAAACTTGAAGAACCAGAAATTGGCGAATTGTACTGTTTGGACGCTATGCATATATGTTTCTTAGACTATATAGAAGCAATATATACAATGATTTCAACAGTCTACCTGTTCCATTCATTGTTCTACTTGTCGAAATTTAGAAATAATTTCCTTTAAAGGATTAACAATGGGGCTCGTAGTTCACTTAACTTGAAGAACAAAGAATTGGCGAATATTACTGTTTGGATGCTTTGAATATATGTTTCTTAGATTATATAGAAGCAATATATACAAAGATTTCAACCGTCTACCTGTTCCATTCATTGTTCTACTTGCCGAAATTTACAAATAATTTCCTTTAAAGGATTAACAATGGGGCTCGTAGTTCACTTAAACTTGAAGAGCAAAAAATTGGCGAATTGTACTGTTTGGACGCTTTGCATATATGTTTGTTGGACTATATAGAAGCAATATATACAATGATTTCAACAGTCTACCTGTTCCATTCATTGTTCTACTTGTCGAAATTTACAAATCATTTCCTTTAAAGGATTAACAATGGGGCTCGTAGTTCACTTAACTTGAAGAACAAAAAATTGGCGAATATTACTGTTTGGATGCTTTGAATATATGTTTCTTAGATTATATAGAAGCAATATATACAAAGATTTCAACCGTCTACCTGTTCCATTCATTGTTCTACTTGTCGAAAATTACAAGTAATTTCCGATAAAGGATTAACCATTGGGGCTCATTGTTCACTTAAACTTGAAGAACAAAAAATTGGCGAATGGTACTGTTTGGATGCTTTGCATATATGTTTCTTAGACTATTTAGAAGCAATATATAGAAAGATTTCACCCGTCTACCCGTACTATTCATTGTGCTACTTGTAGAAAGTTACAAATAATTTCCATTTCATGATTATCAATGGGGCTCGCTGTTCACTTAAACTTGAAGATAAAAAAATTGGCGATTGTTACTGTTTAGATGCTTTGCATATATGTTTCTTAGATTATATAGAAGCAATATATACAAAGATTTCAACCGTCTACCTGTTCCATTCATTGTTCTACTTGCCGAAATTTACAAATAATTTCCTTTAAAGGATTAACAATGGGGCTCGTTGTTCACTTAAACTTGAAGAACAAAAAATTGATGAATGGTACTGTTTGGATGCTTTGCATATATGTTTCTTAGACTATATAGAAGCAATATATACATTGATTTCAATCGTCTGCTTGTTCCATTCATTGTTCTACTTGTCGCAAGTTACAAATAATTACCGTTAAAGTATTAACAATGGGGCTCGTAGTTCACTTAAACTTGAAGATCAAATAATTGGCGAATTGTACTGTTTGGATGATTTGCATATATGTTTCTTAGACTATATGGAAGCAATATATACAAAGATTTCAACAGTCTAAGTGTTCCAATCATTTTTCTACTTGTCGAAATTTACAAATAATTTCCTTTACAGGATTAACAATGGGGCTCGTTGTTCACTTAAACTTGAAGAACAAAAAATTGGCGAATGGAACTGTTTGGATGCTTTGCATATATGATTCTTAGATTATATAGAATCAACATATACAAAGTTTCAACCGTCTACCTGTTCAATTCATGTTCTACATGTCGAAAATTACAAATAATTTCCGATAAAGGATTAACCATTGGGGCTCATTGTTCACTTACACTTGAAGAACAAAATATTGGCGAATGGTACTGTTTGGATGCTTTGCGTTCATGTTTCTTAGACTATATGGAAGCAATATATACAAAGATTTCAACCGTCTGTGTGTTCAAATCATTGTTCTACTTGTCGAAAATTACAAATAATTTCTGATAAAGGATTAACCATTGGGGCTCGTAGTTCACTTAAACTTGAAGATCAAATAATTGGCGAATTGTACTGTTTGGATGATTTGCATATATGTTTCTTAGTCTATATAGAAGCAATATATACAATGATTTCAACCGTCTACCTGTTCCATTCATTGTTCTACTTGTCGAAAGTTACAAATAATTTCCGTTAAGGGATTAACAATGGGGATCGTAGTTTACTTAAACTTGAAGAACCAGAAATTGGCGAATTGTACTGTTTGGACGCTATGCATATATGTTTCTTAGACTATATAGAAGCAATATATACAATGATTTCAACCGTCTAGGTGTTCCAATCATTGTTCTACTTGTCGAAATTTACGAATAATTTCCTTTAAAGGATTAACAATTGGGCTCGTTGTTCACTTAAACTTGAAGAACAAAAAATTGATGAATGGTACTGTTTGGATGCTTTGCATATATGTTTCTTAGACTATATAGAAGCAATATATACATTGATTCCAATCGTCTACCTGTTCCATTCATTGTTCTACTTGTCGCAAGTTACAAATAATTTCCGTTAAAGTATTAACAATGGGGCTCGTAGTTCACTTAAACTTGAAGAGCAAAAAATTGGCGAATTGTACTGTTTGGATGATTTGCATATATGTTTCTTAGACTATATGGAAGCAATATATACAAAGATTTCAACCGTCTAAGTGTTCCAATCATTTTTCTACTTGTCGAAATTTACAAATAATTTCCTTTACAGGATTAACAATGGGGCTCGTTGTTCACTTAAACTTGAAGAACAAAAAATTGGCGAATTGTACTGTTTGGACGCTATGCATATATGTTTCTTAGACTATATAGAAGCAATATATACAATGATTTCAACAGTCTACCTGGTCCATTCATTGTTCTACTTGTCGAAATTTACAAATAATTTCCTTTAAAGGATTAACAATGGGGCTCGTAGTTCACTTAACCTGAAGAACAAAAAATTGGCGAATATTACTGTTTGGATGCTTTGAATATATGTTTCTTAGACTATATAGAATCAATATATACAATGATTTCAACCGTCTACCTATTCCATTCATTGTTCTACTTGTCGAAAATTACAAAAAATTTCCGATAAAGTATTAACAATGGGGCTCATTGTTCACTTGAACTTGAAGAACAAAAAATTGGCGAATGGTACTGTTTGGATGCTTTGCGTTCATGTTCCTTAGACTATATGGAAGCAATATATACAAAGATTTCAGCCGTCTACGTGTTCCTATCATTGTTCTACTTGTCGAAAGTAACAAATAATTTCCGTTAAGGGATTAACAATGGGGATCGTAGTTTACTTAAACTTGAAGAACCAGAAATTGGCGAATTGTACTGTTTGGACGCTATGCATATATGTTTCTTAGACTATATAGAAGCAATATATACAATGATTTCAACAGTCTACCTGTTCCATTCATTGTTCTACTTGTCGAAATTTAGAAATAATTTCCTTTAAAGGATTAACAATGGGGCTCGTAGTTCACTTAACTTGAAGAACAAAGAATTGGCGAATATTACTGTTTGGATGCTTTGAATATATGTTTCTTAGATTATATAGAAGCAATATATACAAAGATTTCAACCGTCTACCTGTTCCATTCATTGTTCTACTTGCCGAAATTTACAAATAATTTCCTTTAAAGGATTAACAATGGGGCTCGTAGTTCACTTAAACTTGAAGAGCAAAAAATTGGCGAATTGTACTGTTTGGACGCTTTGCATATATGTTTGTTGGACTATATAGAAGCAATATATACAATGATTTCAACAGTCTACCTGTTCCATTCATTGTTCTACTTGTCGAAATTTACAAATCATTTCCTTTAAAGGATTAACAATGGGGCTCGTAGTTCACTTAACTTGAAGAACAAAAAATTGGCGAATATTACTGTTTGGATGCTTTGAATATATGTTTCTTAGATTATATAGAAGCAATATATACAAAGATTTCAACCGTCTACCTGTTCCATTCATTGTTCTACTTGTCGAAAATTACAAGTAATTTCCGATAAAGGATTAACCATTGGGGCTCATTGTTCACTTAAACTTGAAGAACAAAAAATTGGCGAATGGTACGGTTTGGATGCTTTGCATATATGTTTCTTAGACTATTTAGAAGCAATATATAGAAAGATTTCACCCGTCTACCCGTACTATTCATTGTGCTACTTGTAGAAAGTTACAAATAATTTCCATTTCATGATTATCAATGGGGCTCGCTGTTCACTTAAACTTGAAGATAAAAAAATTGGCGATTGTTACTGTTTAGATGCTTTGCATATATGTTTCTTAGATTATATAGAAGCAATATATACAAAGATTTCAACCGTCTACCTGTTCCATTCATTGTTCTACTTGCCGAAATTTACAAATAATTTCCTTTAAAGGATTAACAATGGGGCTCGTTGTTCACTTAAACTTGAAGAACAAAAAATTGATGAATGGTACTGTTTGGATGCTTTGCATATATGTTTCTTAGACTATATAGAAGCAATATATACATTGATTTCAATCGTCTGCTTGTTCCATTCATTGTTCTACTTGTCGCAAGTTACAAATAATTACCGTTAAAGTATTAACAATGGGGCTCGTAGTTCACTTAAACTTGAAGATCAAATAATTGGCGAATTGTACTGTTTGGATGATTTGCATATATGTTTCTTAGACTATATGGAAGCAATATATACAAAGATTTCAACAGTCTAAGTGTTCCAATCATTTTTCTACTTGTCGAAATTTACAAATAATTTCCTTTACAGGATTAACAATGGGGCTCGTTGTTCACTTAAACTTGAAGAACAAAAAATTGGCGAATGGAACTGTTTGGATGCTTTGCATATATGTTTCTTAGATTATATAGAATCAACATATACAAAGTTTCAACCGTCTACCTGTTCAATTCATGTTCTACATGTCGAAAATTACAAATAATTTCCGATAAAGGATTAACCATTGGGGCTCATTGTTCACTTACACTTGAAGAACAAAAAATTGGCGAATGGTACTGTTTGGATGCTTTGCGTTCATGTTTCTTAGACTATATGGAAGCAATATATACAAAGATTTCAACCGTCTGTGTGTTCAAATCATTGTTCTACTTGTCGAAAATTACAAATAATTTCTGATAAAGGATTAACCATTGGGGCTCGTAGTTCACTTAAACTTGAAGATCAAATAATTGGCGAATTGTACTGTTTGGATGATTTGCATATATGTTTCTTAGTCTATATAGAAGCAATATATACAATGATTTCAACCGTCTACCTGTTCCATTCATTGTTCTACTTGTCGAAAGTTACAAATAATTTCCGTTAAGGGATTAACAATGGGGATCGTAGTTTACTTAAACTTGAAGAACCAGAAATTGGCGAATTGTACTGTTTGGACGCTATGCATATATGTTTCTTAGACTATATAGAAGCAATATATACATTGATTTCAATCGTCTGCTTGTTCCATTCATTGTTCTACTTGTCGCAAGTTACAAATAATTACCGTTAAAGTATTAACAATGGGGCTCGTAGTTCACTTAAACTTGAAGATCAAATAATTGGCGAATTGTACTGTTTGGATGATTTGCATATATGTTTCTTAGACTATATGGAAGCAATATATACAAAGATTTCAACAGTCTAAGTGTTCCAATCATTTTTCTACTTGTCGAAATTTACAAATAATTTCCTTTACAGGATTAACAATGGGGCTCGTAGTTCACTTAAACTTGAAGATCAAATAATTGGCGAATTGTACTGTTTGGATGCTTTGCATATATGTTTCTTAGATTATATAGAAGCAATATATACAAAGATTTCAACCGTCTACCTGTTCCATTCATTGTTCTACTTGTCGAAAATTACAAATAATTTCCGATAAATGATTAACCATTGGGGCTCATTGTTCACTTAAACTTGAATAACAAAAATTGGCGAATGGTACTGTTTGGATGGTTTGCGTACATGTTTCTTAGACTATATGGAAGCAATATATACAAAGAATTCAACCGTCTACCTGTTCTATTCATTGTTCTTCTTGTCGAAAGTTAGAAATAATTTCCGTTTCATGATTATCAATGGGCCTCGTTGTTCACTTAAACTTGAAGATCAAAAAATTGGCGAATGGTACTGTTTGGATGCTTTGCATATATGTTTCTTAGATTATATAGAAGCAATATATACAAAGATTTCAACCGTCTACCTGTTCCATTCATTGTTCTACTTGGCGAAAATTACAAATAATTTCCGATAAAGGATTAACCATTGCGGCTCATTGTTCACTTAAACTTGAAGAACAAAAAATTGGCGAATGGTACTGTTTGGATGCTTTGCGTACATGTTTCTTAGACTATATGGAAGCAATATATACAAAGATTTCAACCGTCTACGTGTTCCAATCATTGTTCTACTTGTCGAAATTTACAAATAATTTCCTTTAAAGGATTAACAATGGGGCTCGTTGTTCACTTAAACTTGAAGAACAAAAAATTGGCGAATGGTACTGTTTGGATGCTTTGCGTTCATGTTTCTTAGACTATATGGAAGCAATATATACAAAGATTTCAACCGTCTACGTGTTCCAATCATTGTTCTACTTGTCGAAATTTACGAATAATTTCCTTTAAAGGATTAACAATGGGGCTCGTTGTTCACTTAAACTTGAAGAACAAAAAATTGATGAATGGTACTGTTTGGATGCTTTGCATATATGTTTCGTAGACTATATAGAAGCAATATATACATTGATTTCAATCGTCTGCCTGTTCCATTCATTGTTCTACTTGTCGCAAGTTACAAATAATTACCGTTAAAGTATTAACAATGGGGCTCGTAGTTCACTTAAACTTGAAGATCAAATAATTGGCGAATTGTACTGTTTGGATGATTTGCATATATGTTTCTTAGTCTATATAGAAGCAATATATACAATGATTTCAACCGTCTACCTGTTCCATTCATTGTTCTACTTGTCGAAAGTTACAAATAATTTCCGTTAAGGGATTAACAATGGGGATCGTAGTTTACTTAAACTTGAAGAACCAAAAATTGGCGAATTGTACTGTTTGGACGCTATGCATATATGTTTCTTAGACTATATAGAAGCAATATATACAATGATTTCAACAGTCTACCTGTTCCATTCATTGTTCTACTTGTCGAAATTTACAAATAATTTCCTTTAAAGGATTAACAATGGGGCTCGTAGTTCACTTAAACTTGAAGAACAAAAAATTGGCGAATTGTACTGTTTGGATGCTTTGCATATATGTTTCTTAGACTATTTAGAAGCAATATATACAAAGATTTCAACCGTCTACCTGTACCATTCATTGTTCTGCTTGTCGAAAATTACAAATAATTTCCTTTAAAGGTTAAACAATGGGGCTCGTAGTTCACTTAAACTTGAAGAACAAAAAATTGGCGAATGGTACTGTTTGGATGCTTTGCATATATGTTTCTTAGATTATATAGAAGCAATATATACAAAGATTTCAACCGTCTACCTGTACCATTCATTGTTCTGCTTGTCGAAATTTACAAATAATTTCCTTTAAAGGATTAACAATGGGGCTCGTTGTTCACTTAAACTTGAAAAACAAAAAATAGGCGAATTGTACTGTTTGGATGCTTTGCATATATGTTTCTTAGACTATATGGAAGCAATATATACAATGATTTCAACCGTCTACCTGTTCCATTCATTGTTCTACTTGTAGAAAGTTACAAATAATTACCGATAAAGGATTAACCATTGGGGCTCATTGTTCACTTAAACTTGAAAAACAAAAAATAGGCGAATTGTACTGTTTGGATGCTTTGCATATATGTTTCTTAGACTATATGGAAGCAATATATACAATGATTTCAACCGTCTACCTGTTCCATTCATTGTTCTACTTGTAGAAAGTTACAAATAATTTCCGTTTCATGATTATCAATGGGGCTCGTTGTTCACTTACACTTGAAGAACAAAAAATTGGCGAATGGTACTGTTTGGATGCTTTGCATATATGTTTCTTATACTATATAGAAGCAACATATACAAAGATTTCAACCGTCTACCTGTTCCATTCAATGTTCTAATTGTCGAAAGTTACAAATAATTTCCGATAAAGGATTAACAATGGGGCTCATTGTTCACGTAAACTTGAAGAACAAAAAATTGGCGAATTGTACTGTTTGGACGCTTTGCATATATGTTTCTTAGACTATATGGAAGCAATATATACAAAGATTTCAACCGTCTACGTGTTCCAATCATTGTTCTACTTGTCGAAATTTACAAATAATTTCCTTTAAAGGATTAACAATGGGGCTCGTTGTTCACTTAAACTTGAAGAACAAAAAATTGGCGAATTGTACTATTTGGATGCTTTGCATATATTTTTCTTAGACTATTTAGAAGAAATATATAGAAAGATTTCACCCGTCTACCGGTACTATTCATTGTTCTACTTGTCGAAAGTTACAAATAATTTCCGATAAAGGATTAACAATGGGGCTCATTGTTCACTTAAACTTGAAGATCAATAAATTGGCGAATGTTACTGTTTAGATGCTTTGCATATAGGTTTCTTAGACTATATAGAAGCAACATATAGAAAGATTTCAACCGTCTACCTGTTCTATTCATTGTTCTACTTGTAGAAAGTTACAAATAATTTCCGTTTCATGATTATCAATGGGGCTCGTTGTTCACTTAAAATTGAAGAACAAAAAATTGGCGAATGGTACTGTTTGGATGCTTTGTATATATGTTTCTTAGACTATATAGAAGCAATATATACAAAGATTTCAACCGCCTACCTGTTCCATTCATTGTTCTACTTGTCGGAATTTACAAATAATTTCCTTTAAAGGATTAACAATGGGGCTCGTTGTTCACTTAAACTTGAAGAACAATAAATTGGCGAATTGTACTGTTTGGATGCTTTTCATATATGTTTCTTAGACTATATAGAAGCAATATATACATTGATTTCAACCGTCTACCTGTTCCATTCATTGTTCTACTTGTCGCAAGTTACAAATAATTTCCTTTAAAGGATTAACAATGGGGCTCGTAGTTCACTTAAACTTGAAGAACAAAAAATTGTCGAATTGTACTGTTTGGTTGCTTTGCATATATGTTTCTTAGACTATATAGAAGCAATATATACAATGATTTCAACCGTCTACCTGTTCCATTCATTGTTCTACTTGTTGAAAATTACAAATAATTTCCGATAAAGGATTAACCATTGGGGCTCATTGTTCACTTAAACTTGAAGAACAAAAAATTGGCGAATGCTACTGTTTGGATGCTTTGCATATATCTTTCTTAGACTATATAGAAGCAATATATACAAAGATTTCAACCGTCTACCTGTTCCATTCATTGTTCTACTTGTCGAAAGTTGCAAATAATTTCCGATAACGGATTAACCATTGGGGCTCATTGTTCACTTAAACTTGAAGAACAAAAAATTGGCGAATGGTACTGTTCGGATGCTTTGCATATATGTTTCTTAGACTATATAGAAGCAATATATACAAAGATTTCAACCGTCTACCTGTTCCATTCATTGTTCTACTTGTCGAAAGTTACAAATAATTTCCGATAAAGGATTAACCATTGGGGCTCATTGTTCACTTAAACTTGAAGAACAAAAAATTGGCGAATGGTACTGTTTGGATGCTTTGCGTACATGTTTCTTAGACTATATGGAAGCAATATATACAAAGATTTCAATCGTCTACGTGTTCCAATCATTGTTCTACTTGTCGAAATTTACGAAAAATTTCCTTTAAAGGATTAACAATGGGGCTCGTTGTTCACTTAAACTTGAAGAACAAAAAATTGATGAATGGTACTGTTTGGATGCTTTGCATATATGTTTCTCAGACTATATAGAAGCAATATATACATTGATTTCAATCGTCTACCTGTTCCATTCATTGTTCTACTTGTCGAAAGTTACAAATAATTTCCGATAAAGGATTAACCATTGGGGCTCATTGTTCACTTAAACTTGAAGAACAAAAAATTGGCGAATTTTACTGTTTGGATGCTTTGCATATATGTTTCTTATACTATATAGAAGCAACATATACAAAGATTTCAACCGTCTACCTGTTCCATTCAATTTTCTAATTGTCGAAAGTTACAAATAATTTCCGATAAAGGATTAACAATGGGGCTCATTGTTCACTTAAACTTGAAGAACAAAAAATTGGCGAATTGTACTGTTTGGACGCTTTGCATATATGTTTCTTAGACTATATGGAAGCAATATATATAAAGATTTCAACCGTCTACGTGTTCCAATCATTGTTCTACTTGTCGAAATTTACAAATAATTTCCTTTAAAGGATTAACAATGGGGCTCGTTGTTCACTTAAACTTGAAGAACAAAAAATTGGCGAATTGTACTATTTGGATGCTTTGCATATATGTTTCTTAGACTATTTAGAAGAAATATATAGAAAGATTTCACCCGTCTACCGGCACTATTCATTGTTCTACTTGTCGAAAGTAACAAATAATTTCCGATAAAGGATTAACAATGGGGCTCATTGTTCACTTAAACTTGAAGATCAAAAAATTGGCGAATGTTACTGTTTAGATGCTTTGCATATAGGTTTCTTAGACTATATAGAAGCAACATATAGAAAGATTTCAACCGTCTACCTGTTCTATTCATTGTTCTACTTGTAGAAAGTTACAAATAATTTCCGTTTCATGATTATCAATGGGGCTCGTTGTTCACTTAAAATTGAAGAACAAAAAATTGGCGAATGGTACTGTTTGGATGCTTTGTATATATGTTTCTTAGACTATATAGAAGCAATATATACAAAGATTTCAACCGCCTACCTGTTCCATTCATTGTTCTACTTGTCGGAATTTACAAATAATTTCCTTTAAAGGATTAACAATGGGGCTCGTTGTTCACTTAAACTTGATGAACAATAAATTGGCGAATTGTACTGTTTGGATGCTTTTCATATATGTTTCTTAGACTATATAGAAGCAATATATACATTGATTTCAACCGTCTACCTGTTCCATTCATTGTTCTACTTGTCGCAAGTTACAAATAATTTCCTTTAAAGGATTAACAATGGGGCTCGTAGTTCACTTAAACTTGAAGAACAAAAAATTGTCGAATTGTACTGTTTGGATGCTTTGCATATATGTTTCTTAGACTATATAGAAGCAATATATACAATGATTTCAACCGTCTACCTGTTCCATTCATTGTTCTACTTGTTGAAAATTACAAATAATTTCCGATAAAGGATTAACCATTGGGGCTCATTGTTCACTTAAACTTGAAGAACAAAAAATTGGCGAATGGTACTGTTTGGATGCTTTGCATATATCTTTCTTAGACTATATAGAAGCAATATATACAAAGATTTCAACCGTCTACCTGTTCCATTCATTGTTCTACTTGTCGAAAGTTGCAAATAATTTCCGATAACGGATTAACCATTGGGGCTCATTGTTCACTTAAACTTGAAGAACAAAAAATTGGCGAATGGTACTGTTCGGATGCTTTGCATATATGTTTCTTAGACTATATAGAAGCAATATATACAAAGATTTCAACCGTCTACCTGTTCCATTCATTGTTCTACTTGTCGAAAGTTACAAATAATTTCCGATAAAGGATTAACCATTGGGGCTCATTGTTCACTTAAACTTGAAGAACAAAAAATTGGCGAATGGTACTGTTTGGATGCTTTGCGTACATGTTTCTTAGACTATATGGAAGCAATATATACAATGATTTCAACCGTCTACCTGTTCCATTCATTGTTCTACTTGTAGAAAGTTACAAATAATTACCGATAAAGGATTAACCATTGGGTCTCATTGTTCACTTAAACTTGAAGAACAAAAAATTGGCGAATGGTACTGTTTGGATGCTTTACATATATGTTTCATAGACTATATAGAAGCAATATATACATTGATTTCAACCGTCTACTTGTTCCATTCATTGTTCTACTTGTCGAAAATTACAAATAATTTCCGATAAAGGATTAACCATTGGGGCTCATTGTTCACTTAAACTTGAAGATGAAATAATTGGCGAATTGTACTGAATGGATGCTTTGCATATATGTTTCTTAGATTATATAGAAGCAATATATACAAAGATTTCAACCGTCTACCTGTTCCATTCATTGTTCTACTTGTCGAAAGTTACAAATAATTTCCGTTAAGGGATTAACAATGGGGATCGTAGTTTACTTAAACTTGAAGAACAAAAAATTGGCGAATTGTACTGTTTGGATGCTTTGCATATATGTTTCTTAGACTATATAGAAGCAATATATACAATGATTTCAATCGTCTACCTGTTCCATTCATTGTTCTACTTGTCGAAAGTTACAAATAATTACCGATAAAGGATCAACCATTGGGGCTCATTGTTCACTTAAACTTGAAAAACAAAAAATAGGCGAATTGTACTGTTTGGATGCTTTGCATATATGTTTCTTAGACTATATGGAAGCAATATATACAATGATTTCAACCGTCTACCTGTTCCATTCATTGTTCTACTTGTAGAAAGTTACAAATAATTACCGATAAAGGATTAACCATTGGGGCTCATAGTTCACTTAAACTTGAAAAACAAAAAATAGGCGAATTGTACTGTTTGGATGCTTTGCATATATGTTTCTTAGACTATATGGAAGCAATATATACAATGATTTCAACCGTCTACCTGTTCCATTCATTGTTCTACTTGTAGAAAGTTACAAATAATTTCCGTTTCATGATTATCAATGGGGCTCGTTGTTCACTTACACTTGAAGAACAAAAAATTGGCGAATGGTACTGTTTGGATGCTTTGCATATATGTTTCTTAGATTATATAGAAGCAATATATACAAAGATTTCAACCGTCTAACTGTTCGATTCATTGTTCTACTTGTCGAAAATTACAAATAATTTCCGATAAAGGATTAACCATTGGGGCTCATTGTTCACTTAAACTTGAAGAACAAAAAATTGGCGAATGGTACTGTTTGGGTGCTGTGCGTACATGTTTCTTAGACTACATGGAAGCAATATATACAAAGATTTCAACCGTCAACGTGTTCCAATCATTGTTCTACTTGTCGAAATTTACGAATAATTTCCTTTAAAGGATTAGCAATGGGGCTCGTAGTTCACTTAAACTTGATGAACAAAAAATTGGCGAATGGTACTGTTTGGATGCTTTGTATATATGTTTCGTAGATTATATAGAAGCAATATATACAAAGATTTCAACCGTCTACCTGTTCCATTCATTGTTCTACTTGTCGAAAGTTACAAATAATTTCCGTTAAGGGATTAACAATGGGGATCGTAGTTTACTTAAACTTGAAGAACAAAAAATTGGCGAATTGTACTGTTTGGATGCTTTGCATATATGTTTCTTAGACTATATAGAAGCAATATATACAAAGATTTCAACCGTCTACCTATTCCATTCATTGTTCTACTTGCCGAAATTTACAAATAATTTCCTTTAAAGGATTAACAATGGGGCTCGTAGTTCACTTAAACTTGAAGAACAAAAAATTGGCGAATTGTACTGCTTCGATGCTTTGCATATGTGTTTCTTAGACTATTTAGAAGCTATATATAGAAAGATTTCACCCGTCTACCTGTTCCATTCATTGTTCTACTTGTCGAAATTTACAAATAATTTCCGATAACGGATTAACCATTGGGGCTCATTGTTCACTTAAACTTGAAGAACAAAAAATTGGCGAATTGTACTGTTTGGATGCTTTGCATATATGTTTCTTATACTATATAGAAGCAATATATACAAAGATTTCAACCGTCTAACTGTTCGATTCATTGTTCTACTTGTCGAAAATTACAAATAATTTCCGATAAAGGATTAACCATTGGGGCTCATTGTTCACTTAAACTTGAAGAACAAAAAATTGGCGAATGGTACTGTTTGGGTGCTTTGCGTACATGTTTCTTAGACTATATGGAAGCAATATTTACAAAGATTTCAACCGTCTACGTGTTCCAATCATTGTTCTACTTCTAGAAAGTTACAATTAATTTCCGTTAAAGGATTAACAATGGGGCTCGTAGTTCACTTAAACTTGAAGAACAAAAAATTGGCGAATTGTACTGTTTGGATGCTTTGCATATATGTTTCTTAGACTATATAGAAGCAATATATACAAAGATTTCAACCGTCTACCTGTTCCATTCATTGTTCTACTTGTCGAAAGTTACAAATAATTTCCTTTAAAGGATTAACAATGGGGCTCGTTGTTCACTTAAACTTGAAGAACAAAAAATTGGCGAATGGTACTGTTTGGATGCTTTGCATATATGTTTCGTAGGCTATATAGAAGCAATATATACAAAGATTTCATCCGTCTACCTGTTCCATTCATTGTTCTACTTGTCGAAAGTTACAAATAATTTCCGATAAAGGATTAACAATGGGGCTCATTGTTCACTTAAACTTGAAGGACAAAAAATTGGCGAATGGTACTGTTTGGATGCTTTGCGTACATGTTTCTTAGACTATATGGAAGCAATATATACAAGGATTTCAACCGTCTACCTGTTCCATTCATGGTTCTACTTGTCGAAAGTTACAAATAATTACGGAAAAGTATTAACCATTGGGGCTCATTGTTCACTTAAACTTGAAGAACAAAAAATTGGCGAATTGTACTGTTTGGATGCTTTGCATATATGTCTCTTAGACTATATAGAAGC
Source organism: Cerceris ruficornis (assembly GCA_963989415.1). Lineage (NCBI taxonomy): Eukaryota > Metazoa > Arthropoda > Insecta > Hymenoptera > Crabronidae > Cerceris > Cerceris ruficornis. The sequence goes on from CAXDIW010000516.1 coordinate 894,092, forward strand.
AATATATACAAAGATTTCAACCGTCTACCTGTTCCATTCATTGTTCTACTTGTCGAAATTTACAAATAATTTCCTTTAAAGGATTAACAATGGGGCTCGTAGTTCACTTAACCTTGAAGAACAAAAAATTGGCGAATGGTACTGTTTGGATGCTTTGCATATATGTTTCTTATACTATATAGAAGCAATATATACAAAGATTTCAACCGTCTACCTGTTCCATTTAATGTTCTACTTGTCGAAAGTTACAAATAATTTCCGATAAAGGATTAACAATGGGTCTCATTGTTCACTTAAACTTGAAGAACAAAAAATTGGCGAATGGTACTGTTTGGGTGCTTTGCGTACATGTTTCTTAGACTATATGGAAGCAATATATACAAAGATTTCAACCGTCTACGTGTTCCAATCATTGTTCTACTTCTAGAAAGTTACAATTAATTTCCGTTAAAGGATTAACAATGGGGCTCGTAGTTCACTTAAACTTGAAGAACAAAAAATTGGCGAATTTTACTGTTTGGATGCTTTGCATATATGTTTCTTATACTATATAGAAGCAATATATACAAAGATTTCAACCGTCTACCTGTTCCATTCATTGTTCTACTTGTCGAAAGTTACAAATAATTTCCGATAAAGGATTAACCATTGGGGCTCATTGTTCACTTAAACTTGAAGAACAAAAAATTGGCGAATGGTACTGTTTGGATGCTTTGCGTACATGTTTCTTAGACTATATGGAAGCAATATATACAAAGATTTCAACCGTCTACGTGTTCCAATCATTGTTCTACTTGTCGAAAGTTACAAATAATTTCCGATAAAGGATTAAACATTGGGGCTCATTGTTCACTTAAACTTGAAGAACAAAAAATTGGCGAATTTTACTGTTTGGATGCTTTGCATATATGTTTCTTAGACTATATAGAAGCAATATATCGAAGGATTTCACCCGTCTACCTGTTCCATTCATTGTTCTACTTGTCGAAAATTACAAATAATTTCCGATAAAGGATTAACAATGGGGCTCATTGTTCACTTAAACTTGAAGAACAAAAAATTGGCGAATGGTACTGTTTGGATGCTTTACATATATGTTTCATAGACTATATAGAAGCAATATATACATTGATTTCAACCGTCTACTTGTTCCATTCATTGTTCTACTTGTCGAAAATTACAAATAATTTCCGATAAAGGATTAACCATTGGGGCTCATTTTTCACTTAAACTTGAAGATGAAATAATTGGTGAATTGTACTGAATGGATGCTTTGCATATATGTTTCTTAGATTATATAGAAGCAATATATACAAAGATTTCAACCGTCTACCTGTTCCATTCATTGTTCTACTTGTCGAAAGTTACAAATAATTTCCGTTAAGGGATTAACAATGGGGATCGTAGTTTACTTAAACTTGAAGAACAAAAAATTGGCGAATTGTACTTTTTGGATGCTTCGCATATATGTTTCTTAGACTATATAGAAGCAATATATACAATGATTTCAACCGTCTACCTATTCCATTCATTGTTCTACTTGCCGAAATTTACAAATAATTTCCTTTAAAGGATTAACAATGGGGCTCATTGTTCACTTAAACTTGAAGAACAAAGAATTGGCGAATGGTACTGTTTGGATGCTTTGCATATATGTTTCTTAGACTATATGGAAGCAATATATACAAGGATTTCAACCGTCTACCTGTTCCATTCATTGTTCTACTTGTCGAAAGTTACAAATAATTACGGAAAAGTATTAACCATTGGGGCTCATTGTTCACTTAAACTTGAAGAACAAAAAATTGGCGAATTGTACTGTTTGGATGCTTTGCATATATGTCTCTTAGACTATATAGAAGCAATATATACAAAGATTTCAACCGTCTACCTGTTCCATTCATTGTTCTACTTGTCGAAAGTTACAAATAATTTCCGATAAAGGATTAACAATGGGGCTCATTGTTCACTTAAACTTGAAGAACAAAAAATTGGCGAATGGTACTGTTTGGATGCTTTGCGTACATGTTTCTTAGACTATATGGAAGCAATATATACAATGATTTCAACCGTCTACCTGTTCCATTCATTGTTCTACTTGTCGAAAGTTACAAATAATTACGGAAAAGTATTAACCATTGGGGCTCATTGTTCACTTAAACTTGAAGAACAAAAAATTGGCGAATTGTACTGTTTGGATGCTTTGCATATATGTCTCTTAGACTATATAGAAGCAATATATACAAAGATTTCAACCGTCTACCTGTTCCATTCATTGTTCTACTTGTCGAAATTTACAAATAATTTCCGATGAAGGATTAACAATGGGGCTCGTTGTTCACTTAAACTTGAAGAACAAAAAATTGGCGAATGGTACTGTTTGGATGCTTTGCACATACGTTTCGTAGGCTATATAGAAGCAATATATACAAAGATTTCAACCGTCTACCTGTTCCATTCATTGTTCTACTTGTCGAAAGTTACAAATTATTTCCGATAAAGGATTAACAATGGGTCTCATTGTTCACTTAAATTTGAAGAACAAAAAATTGGCGAATGGTACTGTTTGGATGCTTTGCGTACATGTTTCTTAGACTATATGGAAGCAATATATACAAAGATTTCAACCGTCTACGTGTTCCAATCATTGTTCTACTTCTAGAAAGTTACAATTAATTTCCGTTAAAGGATTAACAATGGGGCTCGTAGTTCACTTAAACTTGAAGAACAAAAAATTGGCGAATTTTACTGTTTGGATGCTTTGCATATATGTTTCTTATACTATATAGAAGCAATATATACAAAGATTTCAACCGTCTACCTGTTCCATTCATTGTTCTACTTGTCGAAAGTTACAAATAATTTCCGATAAAGGATTAACCATTGGGGCTCATTGTTCACTTAAACTTGAAGAACAAAAAATTGGCGAATGGTACTGTTTGGATGCTTTGCGTACATGTTTCTTAGACTATATGGAAGCAATATATACAAAGATTTCAACCGTCTACGTGTTCCAATCATTGTTCTACTTGTCGAAAGTTACAAATAATTTCCGATAAAGGATTAAACATTGGGGCTCATTGTTCACTTAAACTTGAAGAACAAAAAATTGGCGAATTTTACTGTTTGGATGCTTTGCATATATGTTTCTTAGACTATATAGAAGCAATATATCGAAGGATTTCACCCGTCTACCTGTTCCATTCATTGTTCTACTTGTCGAAAATTACAAATAATTTCCGATAAAGGATTAACAATGGGGCTCATTGTTCACTTAAACTTGAAGAACAAAAAATTGGCGAATGGTACTGTTTGGATGCTTTACATATATGTTTCATAGACTATATAGAAGCAATATATACATTGATTTCAACCGTCTACTTGTTCCATTCATTGTTCTACTTGTCGAAAATTACAAATAATTTCCGATAAAGGATTAACCATTGGGGCTCATTTTTCACTTAAACTTGAAGATGAAATAATTGGTGAATTGTACTGAATGGATGCTTTGCATATATGTTTCTTAGATTATATAGAAGCAATATATACAAAGATTTCAACCGTCTACCTGTTCCATTCATTGTTCTACTTGTCGAAAGTTACAAATAATTTCCGTTAAGGGATTAACAATGGGGATCGTAGTTTACTTAAACTTGAAGAACAAAAAATTGGCGAATTGTACTTTTTGGATGCTTCGCATATATGTTTCTTAGACTATATAGAAGCAATATATACAATGATTTCAACCGTCTACCTATTCCATTCATTGTTCTACTTGCCGAAATTTACAAATAATTTCCTTTAAAGGATTAACAATGGGGCTCATTGTTCACTTAAACTTGAAGAACAAAGAATTGGCGAATGGTACTGTTTGGATGCTTTGCATATATGTTTCTTAGACTATATGGAAGCAATATATACAAAGATTTCAACCGTCTGCGTGATCCATTCATTGTTCTACTTGTCGAAATTTACAAATAATTTCCTTTAAAGGATTAACAATGGGGCTCGTAGTTCACTTAAACTTGAAGAACAAAAAATTGGCGAATTGTACTGCTTCGATGATTTGCATATGTGTTTCTTAGACTATTTAGAAGCTATATATAGAAAGATTTCACCCGTCTACCTGTTCCATTCATTGTTCTACTTGTCGAAATTTACAAATAATTTCCGATAACGGATTAACCATTGGGGCTCATTGTTCACTTAAACTTGAAGAACAAAAAATTGGCGAATTGTACTGTTTGGATGCTTTGCATATATGTTTCTTATACTATATAGAAGCAATATATACAAAGATTTCAACCGTCTACCTGTTCCATTCACTGTTCTACTTGTCGAAAGTTACAAATAATTTCCGTTAAGGGATTAACAATGGGGATCGTAGTTTACTTAAACTTGAAGAACAAAAAATTGGCGAATTGTACTGTTTGGATGCTTTGGAAATATGTTTCTTAGACTATATAGAAGCCATATATACAATGATTTCAACAGTCTACCTGTTCCATTCATTGTTCTACTTGTCGAAAGTTACAAATAATTTCCTTTAAAGGATTAACAATGGGGATCGTAGTTTACTTAAACTTGAAGAACAAAAAATTGGCGAATTGTACTGTTTGGATGCTTTGGAAATATGTTTCTTAGACTATATAGAAGCCATATATACAATGATTTCAACAGTCTACCTGTTCCATTCATTGTTCTACTTGTCGAAAGTTACAAATAATTTCCTTTAAAGGATTAACAATGGGGCTCGTTGTTCACTTAAACTTGAAGAACAAAAAATTGGCGAATGGTACTGTTTGGATGCTTTGCATATATGTTTCGTAGGCTATATAGAAGCAATATATACAAAGATTTCATCCGTCTACCTGTTCCATTCATTGTTCTACTTGTCGAAAGTTACAAATAATTTCCGATAAAGGATTAACAATGGGGCTCATTGTTCACTTAAACTTGAAGGACAAAAAATTGGCGAATGGTACTGTTTGGATGCTTTGCGTACATGTTTCTTAGACTATATGGAAGCAATATTTACAAAGATTTCAACCGTCTACGTGTTCCAATCATTGTTCTACTTCTAGAAAGTTACAATTAATTTCCGTTAAAGGATTAACAATGGGGCTCGTAGTTCACTTAAACTTGAAGAACAAAAAATTGGCGAATTGTACTGTTTGGATGCTTTGCATATATGTTTCTTAGACTATATAGAAGCAATATATACAAAGATTTCAACCGTCTACCTGTTCCATTCATTGTTCTACTTGTCGAAAGTTACAAATAATTTCCTTTAAAGGATTAACAATGGGGCTCGTTGTTCACTTAAACTTGAAGAACAAAAAATTGGCGAATGGTACTGTTTGGATGCTTTGCATATATGTTTCGTAGGCTATATAGAAGCAATATATACAAAGATTTCATCCGTCTACCTGTTCCATTCATTGTTCTACTTGTCGAAAGTTACAAATAATTTCCGATAAAGGATTAACAATGGGGCTCATTGTTCACTTAAACTTGAAGGACAAAAAATTGGCGAATGGTACTGTTTGGATGCTTTGCGTACATGTTTCTTAGACTATATGGAAGCAATATATACAAGGATTTCAACCGTCTACCTGTTCCATTCATTGTTCTACTTGTCGAAAGTTACAAATAATTACGGAAAAGTATTAACCATTGGGGCTCATTGTTCACTTAAACTTGAAGAACAAAAAATTGGCGAATTGTACTGTTTGGATGCTTTGCATATATGTCTCTTAGACTATATAGAAGCAATATATACAAAGATTTCAACCGTCTACCTGTTCCATTCATTGTTCTACTTGTCGAAATTTACAAATAATTTCCTTTAAAGGATTAACAATGGGGCTCGTAGTTCACTTAACCTTGAAGAACAAAAAATTGGCGAATGGTACTGTTTGGATGCTTTGCATATATGTTTCTTATACTATATAGAAGCAATATATACAAAGATTTCAACCGTCTACCTGTTCCATTCAATGTTCTACTTGTCGAAAGTTACAAATAATTTCCGATAAAGGATTAACAATGGGTCTCATTGTTCACTTAAACTTGAAGAACAAAAAATTGGCGAATGGTACTGTTTGGATGCTTTGCGTACATGTTTCTTAGACTATATGGAAGCAATATATACAAAGATTTCAACCGTCTACCTGTTCCATTCATTGTTCTACTTGTCGAAAGTTACAAATAATTTCCGTTAAGGGATTAACAATGGGGATCGTAGTTTACTTAAACTTGAAGAACAAAAAATTGGCGAATTGTACTTTTTGGATGCTTCGCATATATGTTTCTTAGACTATATAGAAGCAATATATACAATGATTTCAACCGTCTACCTATTCCATTCATTGTTCTACTTGCCGAAATTTACAAATAATTTCCTTTAAAGGATTAACAATGGGGCTCATTGTTCACTTAAACTTGAAGAACAAAGAATTGGCGAATGGTACTGTTTGGATGCTTTGCATATATGTTTCTTAGACTATATGGAAGCAATATATACAAAGATTTCAACCGTCTGCGTGATCCATTCATTGTTCTACTTGTCGAAATTTACAAATAATTTCCTTTAAAGGATTAACAATGGGGCTCGTAGTTCACTTAAACTTGAAGAACAAAAAATTGGCGAATTGTACTGCTTCGATGATTTGCATATGTGTTTCTTAGACTATTTAGAAGCTATATATAGAAAGATTTCACCCGTCTACCTGTTCCATTCATTGTTCTACTTGTCGAAATTTACAAATAATTTCCGATAACGGATTAACCATTGGGGCTCATTGTTCACTTAAACTTGAAGAACAAAAAATTGGCGAATTGTACTGTTTGGATGCTTTGCATATATGTTTCTTATACTATATAGAAGCAATATATACAAAGATTTCAACCGTCTACCTGTTCCATTCACTGTTCTACTTGTCGAAAGTTACAAATAATTTCCGTTAAGGGATTAACAATGGGGATCGTAGTTTACTTAAACTTGAAGAACAAAAAATTGGCGAATTGTACTGTTTGGATGCTTTGGAAATATGTTTCTTAGACTATATAGAAGCCATATATACAATGATTTCAACAGTCTACCTGTTCCATTCATTGTTCTACTTGTCGAAAGTTACAAATAATTTCCTTTAAAGGATTAACAATGGGGATCGTAGTTTACTTAAACTTGAAGAACAAAAAATTGGCGAATTGTACTGTTTGGATGCTTTGGAAATATGTTTCTTAGACTATATAGAAGCCATATATACAATGATTTCAACAGTCTACCTGTTCCATTCATTGTTCTACTTGTCGAAAGTTACAAATAATTTCCTTTAAAGGATTAACAATGGGGCTCGTTGTTCACTTAAACTTGAAGAACAAAAAATTGGCGAATGGTACTGTTTGGATGCTTTGCATATATGTTTCGTAGGCTATATAGAAGCAATATATACAAAGATTTCATCCGTCTACCTGTTCCATTCATTGTTCTACTTGTCGAAAGTTACAAATAATTTCCGATAAAGGATTAACAATGGGGCTCATTGTTCACTTAAACTTGAAGGACAAAAAATTGGCGAATGGTACTGTTTGGATGCTTTGCGTACATGTTTCTTAGACTATATGGAAGCAATATTTACAAAGATTTCAACCGTCTACGTGTTCCAATCATTGTTCTACTTCTAGAAAGTTACAATTAATTTCCGTTAAAGGATTAACAATGGGGCTCGTAGTTCACTTAAACTTGAAGAACAAAAAATTGGCGAATTGTACTGTTTGGATGCTTTGCATATATGTTTCTTAGACTATATAGAAGCAATATATACAAAGATTTCAACCGTCTACCTGTTCCATTCATTGTTCTACTTGTCGAAAGTTACAAATAATTTCCTTTAAAGGATTAACAATGGGGCTCGTTGTTCACTTAAACTTGAAGAACAAAAAATTGGCGAATGGTACTGTTTGGATGCTTTGCATATATGTTTCGTAGGCTATATAGAAGCAATATATACAAAGATTTCATCCGTCTACCTGTTCCATTCATTGTTCTACTTGTCGAAAGTTACAAATAATTTCCGATAAAGGATTAACAATGGGGCTCATTGTTCACTTAAACTTGAAGGACAAAAAATTGGCGAATGGTACTGTTTGGATGCTTTGCGTACATGTTTCTTAGACTATATGGAAGCAATATATACAAGGATTTCAACCGTCTACCTGTTCCATTCATTGTTCTACTTGTCGAAAGTTACAAATAATTACGGAAAAGTATTAACCATTGGGGCTCATTGTTCACTTAAACTTGAAGAACAAAAAATTGGCGAATTGTACTGTTTGGATGCTTTGCATATATGTCTCTTAGACTATATAGAAGCAATATATACAAAGATTTCAACCGTCTACCTGTTCCATTCATTGTTCTACTTGTCGAAATTTACAAATAATTTCCTTTAAAGGATTAACAATGGGGCTCGTAGTTCACTTAACCTTGAAGAACAAAAAATTGGCGAATGGTACTGTTTGGATGCTTTGCATATATGTTTCTTATACTATATAGAAGCAATATATACAAAGATTTCAACCGTCTACCTGTTCCATTCAATGTTCTACTTGTCGAAAGTTACAAATAATTTCCGATAAAGGATTAACAATGGGTCTCATTGTTCACTTAAACTTGAAGAACAAAAAATTGGCGAATGGTACTGTTTGGATGCTTTGCGTACATGTTTCTTAGACTATATGGAAGCAATATATACAATGATTTCAACCGTCTACCTGTTCCATTCATTGTTCTACTTGTAGAAAGTTACAAATAATTACCGATAAAGGATTAACCATTGGGGCTCATTGTTCACTTAAACTTGAAAAACAAAAAATAGGCGAATTGTACAGTTTGGATGCTTTGCATATATCTTTCTTAGACTATATGGAAGCAATATATACAATGATTTCAACCGTCTACCTGTTCCATTCATTGTTCTACTTGTAGAAAGTTACAAATAATTTCCGTTTCATGATTATCAATGGGGCTCGTTGTTCACTTACACTTGAAGAACAAAAAATTGGCGAATGGTACTGTTTGGATGCTTTGCATATATGTTTCTTAGATTATATAGAAGCAATATATACAAAGATTTCAACCGTCTAACTGTTCGATTCATTGTTCTACTTGTCGAAAATTACAAATAATTTCCGATAAAGGATTAACCATTGGGGCTCATTGTTCACTTAAACTTGAAGAACAAAAAATTGGCGAATGGTACTGTTTGGGTGCTTTGCGTACATGTTTCTTAGACTATATGGAAGCAATATTTACAAAGATTTCAACCGTCTACGTGTTCCAATCATTGTTCTACTTCTAGAAAGTTACAATTAATTTCCGTTAAAGGATTAACAATGGGGCTCGTAGTTCACTTAAACTTGAAGAACAAAAAATTGGCGAATTGTACTGTTTGGATGCTTTGCATATATGTTTCTTAGACTATATAGAAGCAATATATACAAAGATTTCAACCGTCTACCTGTTCCATTCATTGTTCTACTTGTCGAAAGTTACAAATAATTTCCGATAAAGGATTAACCATTGGGGCTCATTGTTCACTTAAACTTGAAGAACAAAAAATTGGCGAATGGTACTGTTTGGGTGCTTTGCGTACATGTTTCTTAGAATATATGGAAGCAATATATACAAAGATTTCAACCGTCTACGTGCTCCAATCATTGTTCTACTTCTAGAAAGTTACAATTAATTTCCGTTAAAGGATTAACAATGGGTCTCATTGTTCACTTAAACTTGAAGAACAAAAAATTGGCGAATGGTACTGTTTGGATGCTTTGCGTACATGTTTCTTAGACTATATGGAAGCAATATATACAATGATTTCAACCGTCTACCTGTTCCATTCATTGTTCTACTTGTCGAAAGTTACAAATAATTACGGAAAAGTATTAACCATTGGGGCTCATTGTTCACTTAAACTTGAAGAACAAAAAATTGGCGAATTGTACTGTTTGGATGCTTTGCATATATGTCTCTTAGACTATATAGAAGCAATATATACAAAGATTTCAACCGTCTACCTGTTCCATTCATTGTTCTACTTGTCGAAATTTACAAATAATTTCCGATGAAGGATTAACAATGGGGCTCGTTGTTCACTTAAACTTGAAGAACAAAAAATTGGCGAATGGTACTGTTTGGATGCTTTGCACATACGTTTCGTAGGCTATATAGAAGCAATATATACAAAGATTTCAACCGTCTACCTGTTCCATTCATTGTTCTACTTGTCGAAAGTTACAAATTATTTCCGATAAAGGATTAACAATGGGTCTCATTGTTCACTTAAATTTGAAGAACAAAAAATTGGCGAATGGTACTGTTTGGATGCTTTGCGTACATGTTTCTTAGACTATATGGAAGCAATATATACAAAGATTTCAACCGTCTACGTGTTCCAATCATTGTTCTACTTCTAGAAAGTTACAATTAATTTCCGTTAAAGGATTAACAATGGGGCTCGTAGTTCACTTAAACTTGAAGAACAAAAAATTGGCGAATTTTACTGTTTGGATGCTTTGCATATATGTTTCTTATACTATATAGAAGCAATATATACAAAGATTTCAACCGTCTACCTGTTCCATTCATTGTTCTACTTGTCGAAAGTTACAAATAATTTCCGATAAAGGATTAACCATTGGGGCTCATTGTTCACTTAAACTTGAAGAACAAAAAATTGGCGAATGGTACTGTTTGGATGCTTTGCGTACATGTTTCTTAGACTATATGGAAGCAATATATACAAAGATTTCAACCGTCTACGTGTTCCAATCATTGTTCTACTTGTCGAAAGTTACAAATAATTTCCGATAAAGGATTAAACATTGGGGCTCATTGTTCACTTAAACTTGAAGAACAAAAAATTGGCGAATTTTACTGTTTGGATGCTTTGCATATATGTTTCTTAGACTATATAGAAGCAATATATCGAAGGATTTCACCCGTCTACCTGTTCCATTCATTGTTCTACTTGTCGAAAATTACAAATAATTTCCGATAAAGGATTAACAATGGGGCTCATTGTTCACTTAAACTTGAAGAACAAAAAATTGGCGAATGGTACTGTTTGGATGCTTTACATATATGTTTCATAGACTATATAGAAGCAATATATACATTGATTTCAACCGTCTACTTGTTCCATTCATTGTTCTACTTGTCGAAAATTACAAATAATTTCCGATAAAGGATTAACCATTGGGGCTCATTTTTCACTTAAACTTGAAGATGAAATAATTGGTGAATTGTACTGAATGGATGCTTTGCATATATGTTTCTTAGATTATATAGAAGCAATATATACAAAGATTTCAACCGTCTACCTGTTCCATTCATTGTTCTACTTGTCGAAAGTTACAAATAATTTCCGTTAAGGGATTAACAATGGGGATCGTAGTTTACTTAAACTTGAAGAACAAAAAATTGGCGAATTGTACTTTTTGGATGCTTCGCATATATGTTTCTTAGACTATATAGAAGCAATATATACAATGATTTCAACCGTCTACCTATTCCATTCATTGTTCTACTTGCCGAAATTTACAAATAATTTCCTTTAAAGGATTAACAATGGGGCTCATTGTTCACTTAAACTTGAAGAACAAAGAATTGGCGAATGGTACTGTTTGGATGCTTTGCATATATGTTTCTTAGACTATATGGAAGCAATATATACAAGGATTTCAACCGTCTACCTGTTCCATTCATTGTTCTACTTGTCGAAAGTTACAAATAATTACGGAAAAGTATTAACCATTGGGGCTCATTGTTCACTTAAACTTGAAGAACAAAAAATTGGCGAATTGTACTGTTTGGATGCTTTGCATATATGTCTCTTAGACTATATAGAAGCAATATATACAAAGATTTCAACCGTCTACCTGTTCCATTCATTGTTCTACTTGTCGAAATTTACAAATAATTTCCTTTAAAGGATTAACAATGGGGCTCGTAGTTCACTTAACCTTGAAGAACAAAAAATTGGCGAATGGTACTGTTTGGATGCTTTGCATATATGTTTCTTATACTATATAGAAGCAATATATACAAAGATTTCAACCGTCTACCTGTTCCATTCAATGTTCTACTTGTCGAAAGTTACAAATAATTTCCGATAAAGGATTAACAATGGGTCTCATTGTTCACTTAAACTTGAAGAACAAAAAATTGGCGAATGGTACTGTTTGGATGCTTTGCGTACATGTTTCTTAGACTATATGGAAGCAATATATACAATGATTTCAACCGTCTACCTGTTCCATTCATTGTTCTACTTGTAGAAAGTTACAAATAATTACCGATAAAGGATTAACCATTGGGGCTCATTGTTCACTTAAACTTGAAAAACAAAAAATAGGCGAATTGTACTGTTTGGATGCTTTGCATATATCTTTCTTAGACTATATGGAAGCAATATATACAATGATTTCAACCGTCTACCTGTTCCATTCATTGTTCTACTTGTAGAAAGTTACAAATAATTTCCGTTTCATGATTATCAATGGGGCTCGTTGTTCACTTACACTTGAAGAACAAAAAATTGGCGAATGGTACTGTTTGGATGCTTTGCATATATGTTTCTTAGATTATATAGAAGCAATATATACAAAGATTTCAACCGTCTAACTGTTCGATTCATTGTTCTACTTGTCGAAAATTACAAATAATTTCCGATAAAGGATTAACCATTGGGGCTCATTGTTCACTTAAACTTGAAGAACAAAAAATTGGCGAATGGTACTGTTTGGGTGCTTTGCGTACATGTTTCTTAGACTATATGGAAGCAATATTTACAAAGATTTCAACCGTCTACGTGTTCCAATCATTGTTCTACTTCTAGAAAGTTACAATTAATTTCCGTTAAAGGATTAACAATGGGGCTCGTAGTTCACTTAAACTTGAAGAACAAAAAATTGGCGAATTGTACTGTTTGGATGCTTTGCATATATGTTTCTTAGACTATATAGAAGCAATATATACAAAGATTTCAACCGTCTACCTGTTCCATTCATTGTTCTACTTGTCGAAAGTTACAAATAATTTCCGATAAAGGATTAACCATTGGGGCTCATTGTTCACTTAAACTTGAAGAACAAAAAATTGGCGAATGGTACTGTTTGGATGCTTTGCGTACATGTTTCTTAGACTATATGGAAGCAATATATACAATGATTTCAACCGTCTACCTGTTCCAATCATTGTTCTACTTGTCGAAAGTTACAAATAATTACGGAAAAGTATTAACCATTGGGGCTCATTGTTCACTTAAACTTGAAGAACAAAAAATTGGCGAATTGTACTGTTTGGATGCTTTGCATATATGTCTCTTAGACTATATAGAAGCAATATATACAAAGATTTCAACCGTCTACCTGTTCCATTCATTGTTCTACTTGTCGAAATTTACAAATAATTTCCGATGAAGGATTAACAATGGGGCTCGTTGTTCACTTAAACTTGAAGAACAAAAAATTGGCGAATGGTACTGTTTGGATGCTTTGCACATACGTTTCGTAGGCTATATAGAAGCAATATATACAAAGATTTCAACCGTCTACCTGTTCCATTCATTGTTCTACTTGTCGAAAGTTACAAATTATTTCCGATAAAGGATTAACAATGGGTCTCATTGTTCACTTAAATTTGAAGAACAAAAAATTGGCGAATGGTACTGTTTGGATGCTTTGCGTACATGTTTCTTAGACTATATGGAAGCAATATATACGAAGATTTCAACCGTCTACGTGTTCCAATCATTGTTCTACTTCTAGAAAGTTACAATTAATTTCCGTTAAAGGATTAACAATGGGGCTCGTAGTTCACTTAAACTTGAAGAACAAAAAATTGGCGAATTTTACTGTTTGGATGCTTTGCATATATGTTTCTTATACTATATAGAAGCAATATATACAAAGATTTCAACCGTCTACCTGTTCCATTCATTGTTCTACTTGTCGAAAGTTACAAATAATTTCCGATAAAGGATTAACCATTGGGGCTCATTGTTCACTTAAACTTGAAGAACAAAAAATTGGCGAATGGTACTGTTTGGATGCTTTGCGTACATGTTTCTTAGACTATATGGAAGCAATATATACAAAGATTTCAACCGTCTACGTGTTCCAATCATTGTTCTACTTGTCGAAAGTTACAAATAATTTCCGATAAAGGATTAAACATTGGGGCTCATTGTTCACTTAAACTTGAAGAACAAAAAATTGGCGAATTTTACTGTTTGGATGCTTTGCATATATGTTTCTTAGACTATATAGAAGCAATATATCGAAGGATTTCACCCGTCTACCTGTTCCATTCATTGTTCTACTTGTCGAAAATTACAAATAATTTCCGATAAAGGATTAACAATGGGGCTCATTGTTCACTTAAACTTGAAGAACAAAAAATTGGCGAATGGTACTGTTTGGATGCTTTACATATATGTTTCATAGACTATATAGAAGCAATATATACATTGATTTCAACCGTCTACTTGTTCCATTCATTGTTCTACTTGTCGAAAATTACAAATAATTTCCGATAAAGGATTAACCATTGGGGCTCATTTTTCACTTAAACTTGAAGATGAAATAATTGGTGAATTGTACTGAATGGATGCTTTGCATATATGTTTCTTAGATTATATAGAAGCAATATATACAAAGATTTCAACCGTCTACCTGTTCCATTCATTGTTCTACTTGTCGAAAGTTACAAATAATTTCCGTTAAGGGATTAACAATGGGGATCGTAGTTTACTTAAACTTGAAGAACAAAAAATTGGCGAATTGTACTTTTTGGATGCTTCGCATATATGTTTCTTAGACTATATAGAAGCAATATATACAATGATTTCAACCGTCTACCTATTCCATTCATTGTTCTACTTGCCGAAATTTACAAATAATTTCCTTTAAAGGATTAACAATGGGGCTCATTGTTCACTTAAATTTGAAGAACAAAGAATTGGCGAATGGTACTGTTTGGATGCTTTGCATATATGTTTCTTAGACTATATGGAAGCAATATATACAAAGATTTCAACCGTCTGCGTGATCCATTCATTGTTCTACTTGTCGAAATTTACAAATAATTTCCTTTAAAGGATTAACAATGGGGCTCGTAGTTCACTTAAACTTGAAGAACAAAAAATTGGCGAATTGTACTGCTTCGATGATTTGCATATGTGTTTCTTAGACTATTTAGAAGCTATATATAGAAAGATTTCACCCGTCTACCTGTTCCATTCATTGTTCTACTTGTCGAAATTTACAAATAATTTCCGATAACGGATTAACCATTGGGGCTCATTGTTCACTTAAACTTGAAGAACAAAAAATTGGCGAATTGTACTGTTTGGATGCTTTGCATATATGTTTCTTATACTATATAGAAGCAATATATACAAAGATTTCAACCGTCTACCTGTTCCATTCACTGTTCTACTTGTCGAAAGTTACAAATAATTTCCGTTAAGGGATTAACAATGGGGATCGTAGTTTACTTAAACTTGAAGAACAAAAAATTGGCGAATTGTACTGTTTGGATGCTTTGGAAATATGTTTCTTAGACTATATAGAAGCCATATATACAATGATTTCAACAGTCTACCTGTTCCATTCATTGTTCTACTTGTCGAAAGTTACAAATAATTTCCTTTAAAGGATTAACAATGGGGATCGTAGTTTACTTAAACTTGAAGAACAAAAAATTGGCGAATTGTACTGTTTGGATGCTTTGGAAATATGTTTCTTAGACTATATAGAAGCCATATATACAATGATTTCAACAGTCTACCTGTTCCATTCAATGTTCTACTTGTCGAAAGTTACAAATAATTTCCGATAAAGGATTAACAATGGGTCTCATTGTTCACTTAAACTTGAAGAACAAAAAATTGGCGAATGGTACTGTTTGGATGCTTTGCGTACATGTTTCTTAGACTATATGGAAGCAATATATACAATGATTTCAACCGTCTACCTGTTCCATTCATTGTTCTACTTGTAGAAAGTTACAAATAATTACCGATAAAGGATTAACCATTGGGGCTCATTGTTCACTTAAACTTGAAAAACAAAAAATAGGCGAATTGTACTGTTTGGATGCTTTGCATATATCTTTCTTAGACTATATGGAAGCAATATATACAATGATTTCAACCGTCTACCTGTTCCATTCATTGTTCTACTTGTAGAAAGTTACAAATAATTTCCGTTTCATGATTATCAATGGGGCTCGTTGTTCACTTACACTTGAAGAACAAAAAATTGGCGAATGGTACTGTTTGGATGCTTTGCATATATGTTTCTTAGATTATATAGAAGCAATATATACAAAGATTTCAACCGTCTAACTGTTCGATTCATTGTTCTACTTGTCGAAAATTACAAATAATTTCCGATAAAGGATTAACCATTGGGGCTCATTGTTCACTTAAACTTGAAGAACAAAAAATTGGCGAATGGTACTGTTTGGGTGCTTTGCGTACATGTTTCTTAGACTATATGGAAGCAATATTTACAAAGATTTCAACCGTCTACGTGTTCCAATCATTGTTCTACTTCTAGAAAGTTACAATTAATTTCCGTTAAAGGATTAACAATGGGGCTCGTAGTTCACTTAAACTTGAAGAACAAAAAATTGGCGAATTGTACTGTTTGGATGCTTTGCATATATGTTTCTTAGACTATATAGAAGCAATATATACAAAGATTTCAACCGTCTACCTGTTCCATTCATTGTTCTACTTGTCGAAAGTTACAAATAATTTCCGATAAAGGATTAACCATTGGGGCTCATTGTTCACTTAAACTTGAAGAACAAAAAATTGGCGAATGGTACTGTTTGGGTGCTTTGCGTACATGTTTCTTAGACTATATGGAAGCAATATATACAAAGATTTCAACCGTCTACGTGCTCCAATCATTGTTCTACTTCTAGAAAGTTACAATTAATTTCCGTTAAAGGATTAACAATGGGTCTCATTGTTCACTTAAACTTGAAGAACAAAAAATTGGCGAATGGTACTGTTTGGATGCTTTGCGTACATGTTTCTTAGACTATATGGAAGCAATATATACAATGATTTCAACCGTCTACCTGTTCCATTCATTGTTCTACTTGTCGAAAGTTACAAATAATTACGGAAAAGTATTAACCATTGGGGCTCATTGTTCACTTAAACTTGAAGAACAAAAAATTGGCGAATTGTACTGTTTGGATGCTTTGCATATATGTCTCTTAGACTATATAGAAGCAATATATACAAAGATTTCAACCGTCTACCTGTTCCATTCATTGTTCTACTTGTCGAAATTTACAAATAATTTCCGATGAAGGATTAACAATGGGGCTCGTTGTTCACTTAAACTTGAAGAACAAAAAATTGGCGAATGGTACTGTTTGGATGCTTTGCACATACGTTTCGTAGGCTATATAGAAGCAATATATACAAAGATTTCAACCGTCTACCTGTTCCATTCATTGTTCTACTTGTCGAAAGTTACAAATTATTTCCGATAAAGGATTAACAATGGGTCTCATTGTTCACTTAAATTTGAAGAACAAAAAATTGGCGAATGGTACTGTTTGGATGCTTTGCGTACATGTTTCTTAGACTATATGGAAGCAATATATACGAAGATTTCAACCGTCTACGTGTTCCAATCATTGTTCTACTTCTAGAAAGTTACAATTAATTTCCGTTAAAGGATTAACAATGGGGCTCGTAGTTCACTTAAACTTGAAGAACAAAAAATTGGCGAATTTTACTGTTTGGATGCTTTGCATATATGTTTCTTATACTATATAGAAGCAATATATACAAAGATTTCAACCGTCTACCTGTTCCATTCATTGTTCTACTTGTCGAAAGTTACAAATAATTTCCGATAAAGGATTAACCATTGGGGCTCATTGTTCACTTAAACTTGAAGAACAAAAAATTGGCGAATGGTACTGTTTGGATGCTTTGCGTACATGTTTCTTAGACTATATGGAAGCAATATATACAAAGATTTCAACCGTCTACGTGTTCCAATCATTGTTCTACTTGTCGAAAGTTACAAATAATTTCCGATAAAGGATTAAACATTGGGGCTCATTGTTCACTTAAACTTGAAGAACAAAAAATTGGCGAATTTTACTGTTTGGATGCTTTGCATATATGTTTCTTAGACTATATAGAAGCAATATATCGAAGGATTTCACCCGTCTACCTGTTCCATTCATTGTTCTACTTGTCGAAAATTACAAATAATTTCCGATAAAGGATTAACAATGGGGCTCATTGTTCACTTAAACTTGAAGAACAAAAAATTGGCGAATGGTACTGTTTGGATGCTTTACATATATGTTTCATAGACTATATAGAAGCAATATATACATTGATTTCAACCGTCTACTTGTTCCATTCATTGTTCTACTTGTCGAAAATTACAAATAATTTCCGATAAAGGATTAACCATTGGGGCTCATTTTTCACTTAAACTTGAAGATGAAATAATTGGTGAATTGTACTGAATGGATGCTTTGCATATATGTTTCTTAGATTATATAGAAGCAATATATACAAAGATTTCAACCGTCTACCTGTTCCATTCATTGTTCTACTTGTCGAAAGTTACAAATAATTTCCGTTAAGGGATTAACAATGGGGATCGTAGTTTACTTAAACTTGAAGAACAAAAAATTGGCGAATTGTACTTTTTGGATGCTTCGCATATATGTTTCTTAGACTATATAGAAGCAATATATACAATGATTTCAACCGTCTACCTATTCCATTCATTGTTCTACTTGCCGAAATTTACAAATAATTTCCTTTAAAGGATTAACAATGGGGCTCATTGTTCACTTAAATTTGAAGAACAAAGAATTGGCGAATGGTACTGTTTGGATGCTTTGCATATATGTTTCTTAGACTATATGGAAGCAATATATACAAAGATTTCAACCGTCTGCGTGATCCATTCATTGTTCTACTTGTCGAAATTTACAAATAATTTCCTTTAAAGGATTAACAATGGGGCTCGTAGTTCACTTAAACTTGAAGAACAAAAAATTGGCGAATTGTACTGCTTCGATGATTTGCATATGTGTTTCTTAGACTATTTAGAAGCTATATATAGAAAGATTTCACCCGTCTACCTGTTCCATTCATTGTTCTACTTGTCGAAATTTACAAATAATTTCCGATAACGGATTAACCATTGGGGCTCATTGTTCACTTAAACTTGAAGAACAAAAAATTGGCGAATTGTACTGTTTGGATGCTTTGCATATATGTTTCTTATACTATATAGAAGCAATATATACAAAGATTTCAACCGTCTACCTGTTCCATTCACTGTTCTACTTGTCGAAAGTTACAAATAATTTCCGTTAAGGGATTAACAATGGGGATCGTAGTTTACTTAAACTTGAAGAACAAAAAATTGGCGAATTGTACTGTTTGGATGCTTTGGAAATATGTTTCTTAGACTATATAGAAGCCATATATACAATGATTTCAACAGTCTACCTGTTCCATTCATTGTTCTACTTGTCGAAAGTTACAAATAATTTCCTTTAAAGGATTAACAATGGGGATCGTAGTTTACTTAAACTTGAAGAACAAAAAATTGGCGAATGGTACTGTTTGGATGCTTTGCATATATGTTTCGTAGGCTATATAGAAGCAATATATACAAAGATTTCATCCGTCTACCTGTTCCATTCATTGTTCTACTTGTCGAAAGTTACAAATAATTTCCGATAAAGGATTAACAATGGGGCTCATTGTTCACTTAAACTTGAAGGACAAAAAATTGGCGAATGGTACTGTTTGGATGCTTTGCGTACATGTTTCTTAGACTATATGGAAGCAATATTTACAAAGATTTCAACCGTCTACGTGTTCCAATCATTGTTCTACTTCTAGAAAGTTACAATTAATTTCCGTTAAAGGATTAACAATGGGGCTCGTAGTTCACTTAAACTTGAAGAACAAAAAATTGGCGAATTGTACTGTTTGGATGCTTTGCATATATGTTTCTTAGACTATATAGAAGCAATATATACAAAGATTTCAACCGTCTACCTGTTCCATTCATTGTTCTACTTGTCGAAAGTTACAAATAATTTCCGATAAAGGATTAACCATTGGGGCTCATTGTTCACTTAAACTTGAAGAACAAAAAATTGGCGAATGGTACTGTTTGGATGCTTTGCGTACATGTTTCTTAGACTATATGGAAGCAATATATACAAAGATTTCAACCGTCTGCGTGATCCATTCATTGTTCTACTTGTCGAAATTTACAAATAATTTCCTTTAAAGGATTAACAATGGGGCTCGTAGTTCACTTAACCTTGAAGAACAAAAAATTGGCGAATGGTACTGTTTGGATGCTTTGCATATATGTTTCTTATACTATATAGAAGCAATATATACAAAGATTTCAACCGTCTACCTGTTCCATTCAATGTTCTAATTGTCGAAAGTTAGAAATAATTTCCGATAAAGGATTAACAATGGGGCTCATTGTTCACTTAAACTTGAAGAACAAAAAATTGGCGAATTGTACTGTTTGGACACTTTGCATATATGTTTCTTAGACTATATGGAAGCAATATATACAAAGATTTCAACCGTCTACGTGTTCCAATCATTGTTCTACTTGTCGAAATTTACAAATAATTTCCTTTAAAGGATTAACAATGGGGCTCATTTTTCACTTAAACTTGAAGAACAAAAAATTGGCAAATGGTACTGTTTGGATGCTTTGCATATATGTTTCTTAGACTATTTAGAAGCTATATATAGAAAGATTTCACCCGTCTACCTGTTCCATTCATTGTTCTACTTGTCGAAATTTACAAATAATTTCCGATAACGGATTAACCATTGGGGCTCATTGTTCACTTAAACTTGAAGAACAAAAAATTGGCGAATTGTACTGTTTGGATGCTTTGCATATATGTTTCTTATACTATATAGAATCAATATATACAAAGATTTCAACCGTCTACCTGTTCCATTCATTGTTCTACTTGTCGAAAGTTACAAATAATTTCCGATAAAGGATTAACCATTGGGGCTCATTGTTCACTTAAACTTGAAGAACAAAAAATTGGCGAATGGTACTGTTTGGATGCTTTGCGTACATGTTTCTTAGACTATATGGAAGCAATATTTACAAAGATTTCAACCGTCTACGTGTTCCAATCATTGTTCTACTTCTAGAAAGTTACAATTAATTTCCGTTAAAGGATTAACAATGGGGCTCGTAGTTCACTTAAACTTGAAGAACAAAAAATTGGCGAATTGTACTGTTTGGATGCTTTGCATATATGTTTCTTAGACTATATAGAAGCAATATATACAAAGATTTCAACCGTCTACCTGTTCCATTCATTGTTCTACTTGTCGAAAGTTACAAATAATTTCCGATAAAGGATTAACCATTGGGGCTCATTGTTCACTTAAACTTGAAGAACAAAAAATTGGCGAATGGTACTGTTTGGATGCTTTGCGTACATGTTTCTTAGACTATATGGAAGCAATATATACAAAGATTTCAACCGTCTGCGTGATCCATTCATTGTTCTACTTGTCGAAATTTACAAATAATTTCCTTTAAAGGATTAACAATGGGGCTCGTAGTTCACTTAACCTTGAAGAACAAAAAATTGGCGAATGGTACTGTTTGGATGCTTTGCATATATGTTTCTTATACTATATAGAAGCAATATATACAAAGATTTCAACCGTCTACCTGTTCCATTCAATGTTCTAATTGTCGAAAGTTAGAAATAATTTCCGATAAAGGATTAACAATGGGGCTCATTGTTCACTTAAACTTGAAGAACAAAAAATTGGCGAATTGTACTGTTTGGACACTTTGCATATATGTTTCTTAGACTATATGGAAGCAATATATACAAAGATTTCAACCGTCTACGTGTTCCAATCATTGTTCTACTTGTCGAAATTTACAAATAATTTCCTTTAAAGGATTAACAATGGGGCTCATTTTTCACTTAAACTTGAAGAACAAAAAATTGGCGAATGGTACTGTTTGGATGCTTTGCATATATGTTTCTTAGACTATTTAGAAGCTATATATAGAAAGATTTCACCCGTCTACCTGTTCCATTCATTGTTCTACTTGTCGAAATTTACAAATAATTTCCGATAACGGATTAACCATTGGGGCTCATTGTTCACTTAAACTTGAAGAACAAAAAATTGGCGAATTGTACTGTTTGGATGCTTTGCATATATGTTTCTTATACTATATAGAATCAATATATACAAAGATTTCAACCGTCTACCTGTTCCATTCATTGTTCTACTTGTCGAAAGTTACAAATAATTTCCGATAAAGGATTAACCATTGGGGCTCATTGTTCACTTAAACTTGAAGAACAAAAAATTGGCGAATGGTACTGTTTGGATGCTTTGCGTACATGTTTCTTAGACTATATGGAAGCAATATATACAAAGATTTCAACCGTCTACGTGTTCCAATCATTGTTCTACTTGTCGAAAGTTACAAATAATTTCCGATAAAGGATTAAACATTGGGGCTCATTGTTCACTTAAACTTGAAGAACAAAAAATTGGCGAATTTTACTGTTTGGATGCTTTGCATATATGTTTCTTAGACTATATAGAAGCAATATATCGAAGGATTTCACCCGTCTACCTGTTCCATTCATTGTTCTACTTGTCGAAAATTACAAATAATTTCCGATAAAGGATTAACAATGGGGCTCATTGTTCACTTAAACTTGAAGAACAAAAAATTGGCGAATGGTACTGTTTGGATGCTTTACATATATGTTTCATAGACTATATAGAAGCAATATATACATTGATTTCAACCGTCTACTTGTTCCATTCATTGTTCTACTTGTCGAAAATTACAAATAATTTCCGATAAAGGATTAACAATGGGGCTCGTAGTTCACTTAAACTTGAAGAACAAAAAATTGGCGAATTGTACTGTTTGGATGCTTTGCATATATGTTTCTTAGACTATATAGAAGCAATATATACAAAGATTTCAACCGTCTACCTGTTCCATTCATTGTTCTACTTGTCGAAAGTTACAAATAATTTCCGATAAAGGATTAACCATTGGGGCTCATTGTTCACTTAAACTTGAAGAACAAAAAATTGGCGAATGGTACTGTTTGGATGCTTTGCGTACATGTTTCTTAGACTATATGGAAGCAATATATACAAAGATTTCAACCGTCTGCGTGATCCATTCATTGTTCTACTTGTCGAAATTTACAAATAATTTCCTTTAAAGGATTAACAATGGGGCTCGTAGTTCACTTAACCTTGAAGAACAAAAAATTGGCGAATGGTACTGTTTGGATGCTTTGCATATATGTTTCTTATACTATATAGAAGCAATATATACAAAGATTTCAACCGTCTACCTGTTCCATTCAATGTTCTAATTGTCGAAAGTTACAAATAATTTCCGTTAAGGGATTAACAATGGGGATCGTAGTTTACTTAAACTTGAAGAACAAAAAATTGGCGAATTGTACTGTTTGGATGCTTTGGATATATGTTTCTTAGACTATATAGAAGCCATATATACAATGATTTCAACAGTCTACCTGTTCCATTCATTGTTCTACTTGTCGAAAGTTACAAATAATTTCCTTTAAAGGATTAACAATGGGGCTCGTTATTCACTTAAACTTGAAGAACAAAAAATTGGCGAATGGTACTGTTTGGATGCTTTGCATATATGTTTCGTAGGCTATATAGAAGCAATATATACAAAGATTTCATCCGTCTACCTGTTCCATTCATTGTTCTACTTGTCGAAAGTTACAAATAATTTCCGATAAAGGATTAACAATGGGGCTCATTGTTCACTTAAACTTGAAGGACAAAAAATTGGCGAATGGTACTGTTTGGATGCTTTGCGTACATGTTTCTTAGACTATATGGAAGCAATATTTACAAAGATTTCAAATGTCTACGTGTTACAATCATTGTTCTACTTCTAGAAAGTTACAATTAATTTCCGTTAAAGGATTAACAATGGGGCTCGTAGTTCACTTAAACTTGAAGAACAAAAAATTGGCGAATTGTACTGTTTGGATGCTTTGCATATATGTTTCTTAGACTATATAGAATCAATATATACAAAGATTTCAACCGTCTACCTGTTACATTCATTGTTCTACTTGTCGAAAGTTACAAATAATTTCCGATAAAGGATTAACCATTGGGGCTCATTGTTCACTTAAACTTGAAGAACAAAAAATTGGCGAATGGTACTGTTTGGATGCTTTGCGTACATGTTTCTTAGACTATATGGAAGCAATATATACAAAGATTTCAACCGTCTGCGTGATCCATTCATTGTTCTACTTGTCGAAATTTACAAATAATTTCCTTTAAAGGATTAACAATGGGGCTCGTAGTTCACTTAACCTTGAAGAACAAAAAATTGGCGAATGGTACTGTTTGGATGCTTTGCATATATGTTTCTTATACTATATAGAAGCAATATATACAAAGATTTCAACCGCCTACCTGTTCCATTCAATGTTCTAATTGTCGAAAGTTAGAAATAATTTCCGATAAAGGATTAACAATGGGGCTCATTGTTCACTTAAACTTGAAGAACAAAAAATTGGCGAATTGTACTGTTTGGACACTTTGCATATATGTTTCTTAGACTATATGGAAGCAATATATACAAAGATTTCAACCGTCTACGTGTTCCAATCATTGTTCTACTTGTCGAAATTTACAAATAATTTCCTTTAAAGGATTAACAATGGGGCTCATTTTTCACTTAAACTTGAAGAACAAAAAATTGGCGAATGGTACTGTTTGGATGCTTTGCATATATGTTTCTTAGACTATTTAGAAGCTATATATAGAAAGATTTCACCCGTCTACCTGTTCCATTCATTGTTCTACTTGTCGAAATTTACAAATAATTTCCGATAACGGATTAACCATTGGGGCTCATTGTTCACTTAAACTTGAAGAACAAAAAATTGGCGAATTGTACTGTTTGGATGCTTTGCATATATGTTTCTTATACTATATAGAATCAATATATACAAAGATTTCAACCGTCTACCTGTTCCATTCACTGTTCTACTTGTCGAAAGTTACAAATAATTTCCGTTAAGGGATTAACAATGGTGATCGTAGTTTACTTAAACTTGAAGAACAAAAAATTGGCGAATTGTACTGTTTGGATGCTTTGGATATATGTTTCTTAGACTATATAGAAGCCATATATACAATGATTTCAACAGTCTACCTGTTCCATTCATTGTTCTACTTGTCGAAAGTTACAAATAATTTCCTTTAAAGGATTAACAATGGGGCTCGTTGTTCACTTAAACTTGAAGAACAAAAAATTGGCGAATGGTACTGTTTGGATGCTTTGCATATATGTTTCGTAGGCTATATAGAAGCAATATGTACAAAGATTTCAACCGTCTACCTGTTCCATTCATTGTTCTACTTGTCGAAAGTTACAAATAATTTCCGATAAAGGATTAACAATGGGGCTCATTGTTCACTTAAACTTGAAGGACAAACAATTGGCGAATGGTACTGTTTGGATGCTTTGCGTACATGTTTCTTAGACTATATGGAAGCAATATATACAAGGATTTCAACCGTCTACCTGTTCCATTCATTGTTCTACTTGTCGAAAGTTACAAATAATTACCGAAAAGTATTAACCATTGGGGCTCATTGTTCACTTAAACTTGAAGAACAAAAAATTGGCGAATTGTACTGTTTGGATGCTTTGCATATAGGTCTCTTAGACTATATAGAAGCAATATATACAAAGATTTCAACCGTCTACCTGTTCCATTCATTGTTCTACTTGTCGAAATTTACAAATAATTTCCTTTAAAGGATTAACAATGGGGCTCGTAGTTCACTTAACCTTGAAGAACAAAAAATTGGCGAATGGTACTGTTTGGATGCTTTGCATATATGTTTCTTATACTATATAGAAGCAATATATACAAAGATTTCAACCGTCTACCTTTTCCATTCAATGTTCTAATTGTCGAAAGTTACAAATAATTTCCGATAAAGGATTAACAATGGGGCTCATTGTTCACTTAAACTTGAAGAACAAAAAATTGGCGAATTGTACTGTTTGGACACTTTGCATATATGTTTCTTAGACTATATGGAAGCAATATATACAAAGATTTCAACCGTCTACGTGTTCCAATCATTGTTCTACTTGTCGAAATTTACAAATAATTTCCTTTAAAGGATTAACAATGGGGCTCGTTGTCCACTTAAACTTGAAGAACAAAAAATTGGCGAATGGTACTGTTTGGATGCTTTGCACATACGTTTCGTAGGCTATATAGAAGCAATATATACAAAGATTTCAACCGTCTACCTGTTCCATTCATTGTTCTACTTGTCGAAAGTTACAAATAATTTCCGATAAAGGATTAACAATGGGTCTCATTGTTCACTTAAACTTGAAGAACAAAAAATTGGCGAATGGTACTGTTTGGATGCTTTGCGTACATGTTTCTTAGACTATATGGAAGCAATATATACAAAGATTTCAATCGTCTACGTGTTCCAATCATTGTTCTACTTGTAGAAAGTTACAATTAATTTCCGTTAAAGGATTAACAATGGGGCTCGTAGTTCACTTAAACTTGAAGAACAAAAAATTGGCGAATTGTACTGTTTGGATGCTTTGCATATATGTTTCTTAGACTATATAGAAGCAATATATACAAAGATTTCAACCGTCTACCTGTTCCATTCATTGTTCTACTTGTCGAAAGTTACAAATAATTTCCGATAAAGGATTAACAATGGGTCTCATTGTTCACTTAAACTTGAAGAACAAAAAATTGGCGAATGGTACTGTTTGGATGCTTTGCATATATGTTTCTTAGACTATATAGAAGCAATATATACATTGATTTCAACCGTCTACCTGTTCCATTCATTGTTCTACTTGTCGCAAGTTACAAATAATTTCCGTTAAGGGATTAACAATGGTGATCGTAGTTTACTTAAACTTGAAGAACAAAAAATTGGCGAATTGTACTGTTTGGATGCTTTGCATATATGTTTCTTAGACTATATAGAAGCAATATATACAATGATTTCAACAGTCAACCTGTTCCATTCATTGTTCTACTTGTCGAAATTTACAAATAATTTCCTTTAAAGGATTAACAATGGGGCTCGTATTTCACTTAAACTTGAAGAACAAAAAATTGGCGAATTGTACTGTTTGGATGCTTTGCATATATGTCTCTTAGACTATATAGAAGCAATATATACAAAGATTTCAACCGTCTACCTGTTCCATTCATTGTTCTACTTGTCGAAATTTACAAATAATTTCCTTTAAAGGATTAACAATGGGGCTCGTTGTTCACTTAAACTTGAAGATCAAAAAATTGGCGATTGTTACTGTTTAGATGCTTTGCATATATGTCTCTTAGACTATATAGAAGCAATATATACAAAGATTTCAACCGTCTACCTGTTCCATTCATTGTTCTACTTGTCGAAATTTACAAATAATTTCCTTTAAAGGATTAACAATGGGGCTCGTAGTTCACTTAACCTTGAAGAACAAAAAATTGGAAAATGGTACTGTTTGGATGCTTTGCATATATGTTTCTTATACTATATAGAAGCAATATATACAAAAATTTCAACCGTCTACCTGTTCCATTCAATGTTCTAATTGTCGAAAGGTACAAATAATTTCCGATAAAGGATTAACAATGGGGCTCGTTGTTCACTTAAACTTGAAGAACAAAAAATTGGCGAATGGTACTGTTTGGATGCTTTGCACATACGTTTCGTAGGCTATATAGAAGCAATATATACAAAGATTTCAACCGTCTACCTGTTCCATTCATTGTTCTACTTGTCGAAAGTTACAAATTATTTCCGATAAAGGATTAACAATGGGTCTCATTGTTCACTTAAACTTGAAGAACAAAAAATTGGAGAATGGTACTGTTTGGATGCTTTGCGTACATGTTTCTTAGACTATATGGAAGCAATATATACAAAGATTTCAACCGTCTACGTGTTCCAATCATTGTTCTACTTCTAGAAAGTTACAATTAATTTCCGTTAAAGGATTAACAATGGGGCTCGTAGTTCACTTAAACTTGAAGAACAAAAAATTGGCGAATTGTACTGTTTGGATGCTTTGCATATATGTTTCTTATACTATATAGAAGCAATATATACAAAGATTTCAACCGTCTACCTGTTCCATTCATTGTTCTACTTGTCGAAAGTTACAAATAATTTCCGATAAAGGATTAACCATTGGGGCTCATTGTTCACTTAAACTTGAAGAACAAAAAATTGGCGAATGGTACTGTTTGGATGCTTTGCGTACATGTTTCTTAGACTATATGGAAGCAATATATACAAAGATTTCAACCGTCTACGTGTTCCAATCATTGTTATACTTGTCGAAATTTACGAAAAATTTCCTTTAAAGGATTAACAATGGGGCTCGTTGTTCACTTAAACTTGAAGAACAAAAAATTGATGAATGGTACTGTTTGGATGCTTTGCATATATGTTTCACAGACTATATAGAAGCAATATATACATTGATTTCAATCGTCTACCTGTTCCATTCATTGTTCTACTTGTCGAAAGTTACAAATAATTTCCGATAAAGGATTAACCATTGGGGCTCATTGTTCACTTAAACTTGAAGATGAAATAATTGGCGAATTGTACTGAATGGATGCTTTGCATATATGTTTCTTAGATTATATAGAAGCAATATATACAAAGATTTCAACCGTCTACCTGTTCCATTCATTGTTCTACTTGTCGAAAGTTACAAATAATTTCCGTTAAGGGATTAACAATGGGGATCGTAGTTTACTTAAACTTGAAGAACAAAAAATTGGCGAATTGTACTTTTTGGATGCTTTGCATATATGTTTCTTAGACTATATAGAAGCAATATATACAATGATTTCAACCGTCTACCTATTCCATTCATTGTTCTACTTGCCGAAATTTACAAATAATTTCCTTTAAAGGATTAACAATGGGGCTCATTGTTCACTTAAACTTGAAGAACAAAAAATTGGCGAATGGTACTGTTTGGATGCTTTGCATATATGTTTCTTAGACTATATGGAAGCAATATATACAAAGATTTCAACCGTCTGCGTGATCCATTCATTGTTCTACTTGTCGAAATTTACAAATAATTTCCTTTAAAGGATTAACAATGGGGCTCGTAGTTCACTTAAACTTGAAGAACAAAAAATTGGCGAATTGTACTGCTTCGATGCTTTGCATATGTGTTTCTTAGACTATTTAGAAGCTATATATAGAAAGATTTCACCCGTCTACCTGTTCCATTCATTGTTCTACTTGTCGAAATTTTCAAATAATTTCCGATAACGGATTAACCATTGGGGCTCGTTGTTCACTTAAACTTGAAGAACAAAAAATTGGCGAATGGTACTGTTTGGATGCTTTGCATATATGTTTCGTAGGCTATATAGAAGCAATATGTACAAAGATTTCAACCGTCTACCTGTTCCATTCATTGTTCTACTTGTCGAAAGTTACAAATAATTTCCGATAAAGGATTAACAATGGGGCTCATTGTTCACTTAAACTTGAAGGACAAACAATTGGCGAATGGTACTGTTTGGATGCTTTGCGTACATGTTTCTTAGACTATATGGAAGCAATATATACAAGGATTTCAACCGTCTACCTGTTCCATTCATTGTTCTACTTGTCGAAAGTTACAAATAATTACCGAAAAGTATTAACCATTGGGGCTCATTGTTCACTTAAACTTGAAGAACAAAAAATTGGCGAATGGTACTGTTTGGATGCTTTGCATATATGTTTCTTAGACTATATAGAAGCAATATATACATTGATTTCAACCGTCTACCTGTTCCATTCATTGTTCTACTTGTCGCAAGTTACAAATAATTTCCGTTAAAGTATTAACAATGGGGCTCGTAGTTCACTTAAACTTGAAGAACAAAAAATTGGCGAATTGTACTGCTTCGATGATTTGCATATATGTTTCTGATACTATGTAAAAGCAATATATACAAAGATTTCAACCGTCTACCTGTTCCATTCAATGTTCTACTTGTCGAAAGTTACAAATAATTTCCGATAAAGGATTAACAATGAGGCTCATTGTTCACTTACACTTGAAGAACAAAAAATTGGCGAATGGTACTGTTTGGATGCTTTGCATATATGTTTCTTAGACTATATGGAAGCAATATATACAAAGATTTCAACCGTCTGTGTGTTCCAATCATTGTTCTACTTGTAGAAAGTTACAATTAATTTCCGTTAAAGGATTAACAATGGGGCTCGTAGTTCACTTAAACTTGAAGAACAAAAAATTGTCGAATTGTACTGTTTGGCTGCTTTGCATATATGTTTCTTGGACTATATAGAAGCAATATATACAATGATTTCAACCGTCTACCTGTTCCATTCATTGTTCTACTTGTCGAAAGTTACAAATAATTTCCGATAAAGGATTAACAATGGGTCTCATTGTTCACTTAAACTTGAAGAACAAAAAATTGGCGAATGGTACTGTTTGGATGCTTTGCATATATGTTTCTTAGACTATATAGAAGCAATATATACATTGATTTCAACCGTCTACCTGTTCCATTCATTGTTCTACTTGTCGCAAGTTACAAATAATTTCCGTTAAGGGATTAACAATGGTGATCGTAGTTTACTTAAACTTGAAGAACAAAAAATTGGCGAATTGTACTGTTTGGATGCTTTGCATATATGTTTCTTAGACTATATAGAAGCAATATATACAATGATTTCAACAGTCAACCTGTTCCATTCATTGTTCTACTTGTCGAAATTTACAAATAATTTCCTTTAAAGGATTAACAATGGGGCTCGTATTTCACTTAAACTTGAAGAACAAAAAATTGGCGAATTGTACTGTTTGGATGCTTTGCATATATGTCTCTTAGACTATATAGAAGCAATATATACAAAGATTTCAACCGTCTACCTGTTCCATTCATTGTTCTACTTGTCGAAATTTACAAATAATTTCCTTTAAAGGATTAACAATGGGGCTCGTTGTTCACTTAAACTTGAAGATCAAAAAATTGGCGATTGTTACTGTTTAGATGCTTTGCATATATGTCTCTTAGACTATATAGAAGCAATATATACAAAGATTTCAACCGTCTACCTGTTCCATTCATTGTTCTACTTGTCGAAATTTACAAATAATTTCCTTTAAAGGATTAACAATGGGGCTCGTAGTTCACTTAACCTTGAAGAACAAAAAATTGGAAAATGGTACTGTTTGGATGCTTTGCATATATGTTTCTTATACTATATAGAAGCAATATATACAAAAATTTCAACCGTCTACCTGTTCCATTCAATGTTCTAATTGTCGAAAGGTACAAATAATTTCCGATAAAGGATTAACAATGGGGCTCGTTGTTCACTTAAACTTGAAGAACAAAAAATTGGCGAATGGTACTGTTTGGATGCTTTGCACATACGTTTCGTAGGCTATATAGAAGCAATATATACAAAGATTTCAACCGTCTACCTGTTCCATTCATTGTTCTACTTGTCGAAAGTTACAAATTATTTCCGATAAAGGATTAACAATGGGTCTCATTGTTCACTTAAACTTGAAGAACAAAAAATTGGAGAATGGTACTGTTTGGATGCTTTGCGTACATGTTTCTTAGACTATATGGAAGCAATATATACAAAGATTTCAACCGTCTACGTGTTCCAATCATTGTTCTACTTCTAGAAAGTTACAATTAATTTCCGTTAAAGGATTAACAATGGGGCTCGTAGTTCACTTAAACTTGAAGAACAAAAAATTGGCGAATTGTACTGTTTGGATGCTTTGCATATATGTTTCTTATACTATATAGAAGCAATATATACAAAGATTTCAACCGTCTACCTGTTCCATTCATTGTTCTACTTGTCGAAAGTTACAAATAATTTCCGATAAAGGATTAACCATTGGGGCTCATTGTTCACTTAAACTTGAAGAACAAAAAATTGGCGAATGGTACTGTTTGGATGCTTTGCGTACATGTTTCTTAGACTATATGGAAGCAATATATACAAAGATTTCAACCGTCTACGTGTTCCAATCATTGTTATACTTGTCGAAATTTACGAAAAATTTCCTTTAAAGGATTAACAATGGGGCTCGTTGTTCACTTAAACTTGAAGAACAAAAAATTGATGAATGGTACTGTTTGGATGCTTTGCATATATGTTTCACAGACTATATAGAAGCAATATATACATTGATTTCAATCGTCTACCTGTTCCATTCATTGTTCTACTTGTCGAAAGTTACAAATAATTTCCGATAAAGGATTAACCATTGGGGCTCATTGTTCACTTAAACTTGAAGATGAAATAATTGGCGAATTGTACTGAATGGATGCTTTGCATATATGTTTCTTAGATTATATAGAAGCAATATATACAAAGATTTCAACCGTCTACCTGTTCCATTCATTGTTCTACTTGTCGAAAGTTACAAATAATTTCCGTTAAGGGATTAACAATGGGGATCGTAGTTTACTTAAACTTGAAGAACAAAAAATTGGCGAATTGTACTTTTTGGATGCTTTGCATATATGTTTCTTAGACTATATAGAAGCAATATATACAATGATTTCAACCGTCTACCTATTCCATTCATTGTTCTACTTGCCGAAATTTACAAATAATTTCCTTTAAAGGATTAACAATGGGGCTCATTGTTCACTTAAACTTGAAGAACAAAAAATTGGCGAATGGTACTGTTTGGATGCTTTGCATATATGTTTCTTAGACTATATGGAAGCAATATATACAAAGATTTCAACCGTCTGCGTGATCCATTCATTGTTCTACTTGTCGAAATTTACAAATAATTTCCTTTAAAGGATTAACAATGGGGCTCGTAGTTCACTTAAACTTGAAGAACAAAAAATTGGCGAATTGTACTGCTTCGATGCTTTGCATATGTGTTTCTTAGACTATTTAGAAGCTATATATAGAAAGATTTCACCCGTCTACCTGTTCCATTCATTGTTCTACTTGTCGAAATTTTCAAATAATTTCCGATAACGGATTAACCATTGGGGCTCGTTGTTCACTTAAACTTGAAGAACAAAAAATTGGCGAATGGTACTGTTTGGATGCTTTGCATATATGTTTCGTAGGCTATATAGAAGCAATATGTACAAAGATTTCAACCGTCTACCTGTTCCATTCATTGTTCTACTTGTCGAAAGTTACAAATAATTTCCGATAAAGGATTAACAATGGGGCTCATTGTTCACTTAAACTTGAAGGACAAACAATTGGCGAATGGTACTGTTTGGATGCTTTGCGTACATGTTTCTTAGACTATATGGAAGCAATATATACAAGGATTTCAACCGTCTACCTGTTCCATTCATTGTTCTACTTGTCGAAAGTTACAAATAATTTCCGATAAAGGATTAACAATGGGTCTCATTGTTCACTTAAACTTGAAGAACAAAAAATTGGCGAATGGTACTGTTTGGATGCTTTGCATATATGTTTCTTAGACTATATAGAAGCAATATATACATTGATTTCAACCGTCTACCTGTTCCATTCATTGTTCTACTTGTCGCAAGTTACAAATAATTTCCGTTAAGGGATTAACAATGGTGATCGTAGTTTACTTAAACTTGAAGAACAAAAAATTGGCGAATTGTACTGTTTGGATGCTTTGCATATATGTTTCTTAGACTATATAGAAGCAATATATACAATGATTTCAACAGTCAACCTGTTCCATTCATTGTTCTACTTGTCGAAATTTACAAATAATTTCCTTTAAAGGATTAACAATGGGGCTCGTATTTCACTTAAACTTGAAGAACAAAAAATTGGCGAATTGTACTGTTTGGATGCTTTGCATATATGTCTCTTAGACTATATAGAAGCAATATATACAAAGATTTCAACCGTCTACCTGTTCCATTCATTGTTCTACTTGTCGAAATTTACAAATAATTTCCTTTAAAGGATTAACAGTGGGGCTCGTTGTTCACTTAAACTTGAAGATCAAAAAATTGGCGATTGTTACTGTTTAGATGCTTTGCATATATGTCTCTTAGACTATATAGAAGCAATATATACAAAGATTTCAACCGTCTACCTGTTCCATTCATTGTTCTACTTGTCGAAATTTACAAATAATTTCCTTTAAAGGATTAACAATGGGGCTCGTAGTTCACTTAACCTTGAAGAACAAAAAATTGGAAAATGGTACTGTTTGGATGCTTTGCATATATGTTTCTTATACTATATAGAAGCAATATATACAAAAATTTCAACCGTCTACCTGTTCCATTCAATGTTCTAATTGTCGAAAGGTACAAATAATTTCCGATAAAGGATTAACAATGGGGCTCGTTGTTCACTTAAACTTGAAGAACAAAAAATTGGCGAATGGTACTGTTTGGATGCTTTGCACATACGTTTCGTAGGCTATATAGAAGCAATATATACAAAGATTTCAACCGTCTACCTGTTCCATTCATTGTTCTACTTGTCGAAAGTTACAAATTATTTCCGATAAAGGATTAACAATGGGTCTCATTGTTCACTTAAACTTGAAGAACAAAAAATTGGAGAATGGTACTGTTTGGATGCTTTGCGTACATGTTTCTTAGACTATATGGAAGCAATATATACAAAGATTTCAACCGTCTACGTGTTCCAATCATTGTTCTACTTCTAGAAAGTTACAATTAATTTCCGTTAAAGGATTAACAATGGGGCTCGTAGTTCACTTAAACTTGAAGAACAAAAAATTGGCGAATTGTACTGTTTGGATGCTTTGCATATATGTTTCTTATACTATATAGAAGCAATATATACAAAGATTTCAACCGTCTACCTGTTCCATTCATTGTTCTACTTGTCGAAAGTTACAAATAATTTCCGATAAAGGATTAACCATTGGGGCTCATTGTTCACTTAAACTTGAAGAACAAAAAATTGGCGAATGGTACTGTTTGGATGCTTTGCGTACATGTTTCTTAGACTATATGGAAGCAATATATACAAAGATTTCAACCGTCTACGTGTTCCAATCATTGTTATACTTGTCGAAATTTACGAAAAATTTCCTTTAAAGGATTAACAATGGGGCTCGTTGTTCACTTAAACTTGAAGAACAAAAAATTGATGAATGGTACTGTTTGGATGCTTTGCATATATGTTTCACAGACTATATAGAAGCAATATATACATTGATTTCAATCGTCTACCTGTTCCATTCATTGTTCTACTTGTCGAAAGTTACAAATAATTTCCGATAAAGGATTAACCATTGGGGCTCATTGTTCACTTAAACTTGAAGATGAAATAATTGGCGAATTGTACTGAATGGATGCTTTGCATATATGTTTCTTAGATTATATAGAAGCAATATATACAAAGATTTCAACCGTCTACCTGTTCCATTCATTGTTCTACTTGTCGAAAGTTACAAATAATTTCCGTTAAGGGATTAACAATGGGGATCGTAGTTTACTTAAACTTGAAGAACAAAAAATTGGCGAATTGTACTTTTTGGATGCTTTGCATATATGTTTCTTAGACTATATAGAAGCAATATATACAATGATTTCAACCGTCTACCTATTCCATTCATTGTTCTACTTGCCGAAATTTACAAATAATTTCCTTTAAAGGATTAACAATGGGGCTCATTGTTCACTTAAACTTGAAGAACAAAAAATTGGCGAATGGTACTGTTTGGATGCTTTGCATATATGTTTCTTAGACTATATGGAAGCAATATATACAAAGATTTCAACCGTCTGCGTGATCCATTCATTGTTCTACTTGTCGAAATTTACAAATAATTTCCTTTAAAGGATTAACAATGGGGCTCGTAGTTCACTTAAACTTGAAGAACAAAAAATTGGCGAATTGTACTGCTTCGATGCTTTGCATATGTGTTTCTTAGACTATTTAGAAGCTATATATAGAAAGATTTCACCCGTCTACCTGTTCCATTCATTGTTCTACTTGTCGAAATTTTCAAATAATTTCCGATAACGGATTAACCATTGGGGCTCGTTGTTCACTTAAACTTGAAGAACAAAAAATTGGCGAATGGTACTGTTTGGATGCTTTGCATATATGTTTCGTAGGCTATATAGAAGCAATATGTACAAAGATTTCAACCGTCTACCTGTTCCATTCATTGTTCTACTTGTCGAAAGTTACAAATAATTTCCGATAAAGGATTAACAATGGGGCTCATTGTTCACTTAAACTTGAAGGACAAACAATTGGCGAATGGTACTGTTTGGATGCTTTGCGTACATGTTTCTTAGACTATATGGAAGCAATATATACAAGGATTTCAACCGTCTACCTGTTCCATTCATTGTTCTACTTGTCGAAAGTTACAAATAATTACCGAAAAGTATTAACCATTGGGGCTCATTGTTCACTTAAACTTGAAGAACAAAAAATTGGCGAATGGTACTGTTTGGATGCTTTGCATATATGTTTCTTAGACTATATAGAAGCAATATATACATTGATTTCAACCGTCTACCTGTTCCATTCATTGTTCTACTTGTCGCAAGTTACAAATAATTTCCGTTAAAGTATTAACAATGGGGCTCGTAGTTCACTTAAACTTGAAGAACAAAAAATTGGCGAATTGTACTGCTTCGATGATTTGCATATATGTTTCTGATACTATGTAAAAGCAATATATACAAAGATTTCAACCGTCTACCTGTTCCATTCAATGTTCTACTTGTCGAAAGTTACAAATAATTTCCGATAAAGGATTAACAATGAGGCTCATTGTTCACTTACACTTGAAGAACAAAAAATTGGCGAATGGTACTGTTTGGATGCTTTGCATATATGTTTCTTAGACTATATGGAAGCAATATATACAAAGATTTCAACCGTCTGTGTGTTCCAATCATTGTTCTACTTGTAGAAAGTTACAATTAATTTCCGTTAAAGGATTAACAATGGGGCTCGTAGTTCACTTAAACTTGAAGAACAAAAAATTGTCGAATTGTACTGTTTGGCTGCTTTGCATATATGTTTCTTGGACTATATAGAAGCAATATATACAATGATTTCAACCGTCTACCTGTTCCATTCATTGTTCTACTTGTCGAAAGTTACAAATAATTTCCGTTAAGGGATTAACAATGGGGATCGTAGTTTACTTAAACTTGAAGAACAAAAAATTGGCGTATAGTATTGTTTGGATGCTTTGCATATATGTTTCTTAGACTATATAGAAGCAATATATACAAAGATTTCAACCGTCTACGTGTTCCAATCATTGTTCTACTTGTCGAAATTTACGAATAATTTCCTTTAAAGGATTAACAATGGGGCTCGTTGTTCACTTAAACTTGAAGAACAAAAAATTGTCGAATTGTACTGTTTGGATGCTATGCATATATGTTTCGTAGATTATATAGAAGCAATATATACAATGATTTCAACCGTCTACCTGTACCATTCATTGTTCTGCGTGTCGAAAATTACAAATAATTTCCTTTAAAGGTTTAACAATGGGGCTCGTAGTTCACTTAAACTTGAAGAACAAAAAATTGGCGAATGGTACTGTTTGGATGCTTTGCATATATCTTTCTTAGATTATATAGAAGCAATATATACAAAGATTTCAACCGTCTACCTGTACCATTCATTGTTCTGCTTGTCGAAATTTACAAATAATTTCCTTTAAAGGATTAACAATGGGGCTCGTTGTTCACTTAAACTTGAAGAACAATAAATTGGCGAATTGTACTGTTTGGATGTTTTGCATATATGTTTCTTAGACTATATAGACGCAATATATACAAGGATTTCAACCGTCTACCTGTTCCATTCATTGTTCTACTTGTCGAAAGTTACAAATAATTACCGATAAAGGATTAACCATTGGGGCTCATTGTTCACTTAAACTTGAAAAACAAAAAATAGGCGAATTGTACTGTTTGGATGCTTTGCATATATGTTTCTTAGACTATATGGAAGCAATATATACAATGATTTCAACCGTCTACCTGTTCCATTCATTGTTCTACTTGTAGAAAGTTACAAATAATTACCGATAAAGGATTAACCATTGGGGCTCATTGTTCACTTAAACTTGAAAAACAAAAAATAGGCGAATTGTACTGTTTGGATGCTTTGCATATATGTTTCTTAGATTATATAGAAGCAATATATACAAAGATTTCAACCGTCTACCTGTTCCATTCATTGTTCTACTTGTCGAAAGTTACAAATAATTTCCGTTAAGGGATTAACAATGGGGATCGTAGTTTACTTAAACTTGAAGAACAAAAAATTGGCGAATTGTACTTTTTGGATGCTTTGCATATATGTTTCTTAGACTATATAGAAGCAATATATACAATGATTTCAACCGTCTACCTATTCCATTCATTGTTCTACTTGCCGAAATTTACAAATAATTTCCTTTAAAGGATTAACAATGGGGCTCATTGTTCACTTAAACTTGAAGAACAAAAAATTGGCGAATGGTACTGTTTGGATGCTTTGCATATATGTTTCTTAGACTATATGGAAGCAATATATACAAAGATTTCAACCGTCTGCGTGATCCATTCATTGTTCTACTTGTCGAAATTTACAAATAATTTCCTTTAAAGGATTAACAATGGGGCTCGTAGTTCACTTAAACTTGAAGAACAAAAAATTGGCGAATTGTACTGCTTCGATGCTTTGCATATGTGTTTCTTAGACTATTTAGAAGCTATATATAGAAAGATTTCACCCGTCTACCTGTTCCATTCATTGTTCTACTTGTCGAAATTTACAAATAATTTCCGATAACGGATTAACCATTGGGGCTCGTTGTTCACTTAAACTTGAAGAACAAAAAATTGGCGAATGGTACTGTTTGGATGCTTTGCATATATGTTTCGTAGGCTATATAGAAGCAATATGTACAAAGATTTCAACCGTCTACCTGTTCCATTCATTGTTCTACTTGTCGAAAGTTACAAATAATTTCCGATAAAGGATTAACAATGGGGCTCATTGTTCACTTAAACTTGAAGGACAAACAATTGGCGAATGGTACTGTTTGGATGCTTTGCGTACATGTTTCTTAGACTATATGGAAGCAATATATACAAGGATTTCAACCGTCTACCTGTTCCATTCATGTTCTACTTGTCGAAAATTACAAATAATTTCCGATAAAGGATTAACCATTGGGGCTCATTGTTCACTTACACTTGAAGAACAAGAAATTGGCGAATGGTACTGTTTGGATGCTTTGCGTTCATGTTTCTTAGACTATATGGAAGCAATATATACAAAGATTTCAACCGTCTACGTGTTCCAATCATTGTTCTACTTGTCGAAATTTACGAATAATTTCCTTTAAAGGATTAACAATGGGGCTCGTTGTTCACTTAAACTTGAAGAACAAAAAATTGATGAATGGTACTGTTTGGATGCTTTGCATATATGTTTCTTAGACTATATAGAAGCAATATGTACATTGATTTCAACCGTCTACCTGTTCCACTCATTGTTCTACTTGTCGCAAGTTACAAATAATTTCCGTTAAAGTATTAATAATGGGGCTCGTAGTTCACTTAAACTTGAAGATGAAATAATTGGCGAATGGTACAGTTTGGATGCTTTGCGTACATGTTTCTTAGACTATATGGAAGCAATATATACAAAGATTTCAACCGTCTACGTGTTCCAATCATTGTTCTACTTGTAGAAAGTTACAATTAATTTCCGTTAAAGGATTAACAATGGGGCTCGTAGTTCACTTAAACTTGAAGAACAAAAAATTGTCGAATTGTACTGTTTGGATGCTATGCATATATGTTTCGTAGATTATATAGAAGCAATATATACAATGATTTCAACCGTCTACCTGTACCATTCATTGTTCTGCTTGTCGAAAATTACAAATAATTTCCTTTAAAGGTTTAACAATGGGGCTCGTAGTTCACTTAAACTTGAAGAACAAAAAATTGGCGAATGGTACTGTTTGGATGCTTTGCATATATGTTTCTTAGATTATATAGAAGCAATATATACAAAGATTTCAACCGTCTACCTGTACCATTCATTGTTCTGCTTGTCGAAATTTACAAATAATTTCCTTTAAAGGATTAACAATGGGGCTCGTTGTTCACTTAAACTTGAAGAACAATAAATTGGCGAATTGTACTGTTTGGATGCTTTGCATATATGTTTCTTAGACTATATAGACGCAATATATACAAGGATTTCAACCGTCTACCTGTTCCATTCATTGTTCTACTTGTCGAAAGTTACAAATAATTACCGATAAAGGATTAACCATTGGGGCTCATTGTTCACTTAAACTTGAAAAACAAAAAATAGGCGAATTGTACTGTTTGGATGCTTTGCATATATGTTTCTTAGACTATATGGAAGCAATATATACAATGATTTCAACCGTCTACCTGTTCCATTCATTGTTCTACTTGTAGAAAGTTACAAATAATTACCGATAAAGGATTAACCATTGGGGCTCATTGTTCACTTAAACTTGAAAAACAAAAAATAGGCGAATTGTACTGTTTGGATGCTTTGCATATATGTTTCTTAGACTATATGGAAGCAAAATATACAATGATTTCAACCGTCTACCTGTTCCATTCATTGTTCTACTTGTAGAAAGTTACAAATAATTTCCGTTTCATGATTATCAATGGGGCTCGTTGTTCACTTACACTTGAAGAACAAAAAATTGGCGAATGGTACTGTTTGGATGCTTTGCATATATGTTTCGTAGATTATATAGAAGCAATATATACAATGATTTCACCCGTCTACCTGTTCCATTCATTGTTCTACTTGTCGAATGTTACAAATAATTACCGATAAAGGATTAACCATTGGGGCTCATTGTTCACTTAAACTTGAAGATGAAATAATTGGCGAATTGTACTGAATGGATGCTTTGCATATATGTTTCTTAGATTATATAGAAGCAATATATACAAAGATTTCAACCGTCTACCTGTTCCATTCATTGTTCTACTTGTCGCAAGTTACAAATAATTTCCGTTAAAGTATTAACAATGGGGCTCGTAGTTCACTTAAACTTGAAGATCAAATAATTGGCGAATTGTACTGTTTGGATGATTTGCATATATGTTTCTTAGACTATATAGACGCAATATATACAAGGATTTCAACCGTCTACCTGTTCCATTCATTGTTCTACTTGTCGAAAGTTACAAATAATTACCGATAAAGGATTAACCATTGAGGCTCATTGTTCACTTAAACTTGAAAAACAAAAAATTGTCGAATTGTACTGTTTGGATGCTTTGCATATATGTTTCTTGGACTATATAGAAGCAATATATACATTGATTTCAATCGTCTACCTGTTCCATTCATTGTTCTACTTGTCGAAAGTTACAAATAATTTCCGATAAAGGATTAACCATTGGGGCTCATTGTTCACTTAAACTTGAAGAACAAAAAATTGGCGAATTTTACTGTTTGGATGCTTTGCATATATGTTTCTTAGACTATATAGAAGCAATATATCGAAGGATTTCACCCGTCTACCTGTTCCATTCATTGTTCTACTTGTCGAAAATAACAAATAATTTCCGTTAAAGGATTAACAATGGGGCTCATTGTTCACTTAAACTTGAAGATGAAATAATTGGCGAATTGTACTGAATGGATGCTTTGCATATATGTTTCTTAGATTATATAGAAGCAATATATACAAAGATTTCAACCGTCTACCTGTTCCATTCATTGCTCTACTTGTCGAAAATTACAAATAATTTCCGATAAAGGATTAACAATGGGGCTCATTGTTCACTTAAACTTGAAGATGAAATAATTGGCGAATTGTACTGAATGGATGCTTTGCATATATGTTTCTTAGACTATTTAGAAGCAATATATACAAAGATTTCAACCGTCTACCTGTTCTATTCATTGTTCTACTTGTAGAAAGTTACAAATAATTTCCGTTTCATGATTATCAATGGGGCTCGTTGTTCACTTAAACTTGAAGAACAAAAAATTGGCGAATGGTACTGTTTGGATGTTTTGCATATATGTTTCTTAGATTATATAGAAGCAATATATACAAAGATTTCAACCGTCTACCTGTTCCATTCATTGTTCTACTTGTCGAAAATTACAAATAATTTCCGATAAAGGATTAACCATTGGGGCTCATTGTTCACTTAAACTTGAAGAACAAAAAATTGGCGAATTGTACTGTTTGGATGCTTTGCATATATGTTTCTTAGACTATTTAGAAGCAATATATACAAAGATTTCAACCGTCTACCTGTTCTATTCATTGTTCTACTTGTAGAAAGTTACAAATAATTTCCGTTTCATGATTATCAATGGGGCTCGTTGTTCACTTAAACTTGAAGAACAAAAAATTGGCGAATGGTACTGTTTGGATGTTTTGCATATATGTTTCTTAGATTATATAGAAGCAATATATACAAAGATTTCAACCGTCTACCTGTTCCATTCATTGTTCTACTTGTCGAAAATTACAAATAATTTCCGATAAAGGATTAACCATTGGGGCTCATTGTTCACTTAAACTTGAAGAACAAAAAATTGGCGAATTGTACTGTTTGGATGCTTTGCATATATGTTTCTTAGACTATTTAGAAGCAATATATACAAAGATTTCAACCGTCTACCTGTTCTATTCATTGTTCTACTTGTAGAAAGTTACAAATAATTTCCGTTTCATGATTATCAATGGGGCTCGTTGTTCACTTAAACTTGAAGAACAAAAAATTGGCGAATGGTACTGTTTGGATGTTTTGCATATATGTTTCTTAGATTATATAGAAGCAATATATACAAAGATTTCAACCGTCTACCTGTTCCATTCATTGTTCTACTTGTCGAAAATTACAAATAATTTCCGATAAAGGATTAACCATTGGGGCTCATTGTTCACTTAAACTTGAAGAACAAAAAATTGGCGAATGGTACTGTTTGGATGCTTTGCGTACATGTTTCTTAGACTATATGGAAGCAATATATACAAAGATTTCAACCGTCTACGTGTTCCAATCATTGTTCTACTTGTCGAAATATACAAATAATTTCCTTTAAAGGATTAACAATGGGGCTCGTAGTTCACTTAAACTTGAAGAACAAAAAATTGGCGAATGGTACTGTTTGGATGCTTTGCATATATGTTTCTTAGACTATATAGAAGCAATATATACAATGATTTCAACCGTCTACCTGTTCCATTCATTTTTCTACTTGTCGAAAGTTACAAACAATTTCCGTTAAGGGATTAACAATGGGGATCGTAGTTTACTTAAACTTGAAGAACAAAAAATTGGCGAATGGTACTGTTTGGATGCTTTGCATATATGTTTCTTAGACTATATGGAAGCAATATATACAAAGATTTCAACCGTCTACGTGTTCCAATCATTGTTCTACTTGTAGGAAGTTACAATTAATTTCCGTTAAAGGATTAACAATGGGACTCGTAGTTCACTTAAACTTGAAGAACAAAAAATTGGCGAATTGTACTGTTTGGATGCATTGCATATATGTTTCGTAGACTATATAGAAGCAATATATACAATGATGTCAACCGTCTACATGATCCATTCATTGTTCTACTTGTCGAAATTTACAAATAATTTCCTTTAAAGGATTAACAATGGGGCTCGCTGTTCACTTAAACTTGAAGATCAAAAAATTGGCGATTGTTACTGTTTAGATGCTTTGCATATAGGGTTCTTAGACTATATAGAAGCATCATATACAAAGATTTCAACCGTCTACCTGTTCTATTCATTGTTCTACTTGTAGAAAGTTACAAATAATTTCCGTTTCATGATTATCAATGGGGCTCTTTGTTCACTTAAACTTGAAGAACAAAAAATTGGCGAATTGTACTGTTTGGATGCTTTGCGTACATGTTTCTTAGACTGTATGGAAGCAATATATACAATGATTTCAACCGTCTACCTGACCCATTCATTGTTCTACTTGTCGAAATTTACAAATAATTTCCTTTAAAGGATTAACAATGGGGCTCGTAGTTCACTTAAACTTGAAGAGCAAAAAATTGGCGAATTGTACTGTTTGGACGCTTTGCATATATGTTTCTTGGACTATATGGAAGCAAT
This sequence comes from Cerceris ruficornis, assembly GCA_963989415.1. NCBI lineage: Eukaryota > Metazoa > Arthropoda > Insecta > Hymenoptera > Crabronidae > Cerceris > Cerceris ruficornis. Next base: position 938,421 of record CAXDIW010000516.1, read on the forward strand.
ATATACAAAGATTTCAACCGTCTACCTGTTCCATTCATTGTTCTACTTGTCGAAAGTTACAAATAATTTCCGTTAAAGGATTAACATTGGGGCTCATTGTTCACTTAAACTTTAAGAACAAAAAATTGGCGAATGGTACTGTTTGGATGCTTTGCATATATGTTTCTTAGACTATATTGAAGCAATATATACATTGATTTCAACCGTCTACCTGTTCCACTCATTGTTCTACTTGTCGAAATTTACAAATAATTTCCGATAAAGGATTAACAATGGGGCTCATTATTCAATTAAACTTTAAGAACAAAAAATTGGCGAATGGTACTGTTTGGATGCTTTGCATATATGTTTCGTAGACTATATAGAAGCAATATATACAATGATTTCAACCGTCTACCTGATCCATTCATTGTTCTACTTGTCGAAAATTACAAATAATTTCCTTTAAAGGATTAGCAATGGGGCTCGTAGTTCTCTTAAACTTGAAGAACAAAAAATTGGCGAATTGTACTGTTTGGAGGCTTTGCGTACATGTTTCTTAGACTATATGGAAGCAATATATACAAAGATTTCAACCGTCTACGTGTTCCAATCATTGTTCTACTTGTCGAAAGTTACAAATAATTACCGAAAAGTATTAACCATTGGGGCTCATTGTTCACTTAAACTTGAAGAACAAAAAATTGGCGAATTGTACTGTTTGGATGCTTTGCATATATGTCTCTTAGACTATATAGAAGCAATATATACAAAGATTTCAACCGTCTACCTGTTCCATTCATTGTTCTACTTGTCGAAATTTACAAATAATTTCCGATAAAGGATTAACAATGGGGCTCATTGTTCACTTAAACTTGAAGAACAAAAAATTGGCGAATTGTACTGTTTGGACGATTTGCGTACATGCTTCTTAGACTATATGGAAGCAATATATACAAAGATTTCAACCGTCCACCTGTTCCATTCATTGTTCTACTTGTCGCAAGTTACAAATAATTTCCGTTAAAGTATTAACAATGGGGCTCGTAGTTCACTTAAACTTGAATATCAAATAATTGGCGAATTGTACTGTTTGGATGATTTGCATATATGTTTCTTAGACTATATAGAAGCAATATATACATTGATTTCAACCGTCTACCTGTTCCACTCATTGTTCTACTTGTCGAAATTTACAAATAATTTCCGATAAAGGATTAACAATGGGGCTCATTATTCAATTAAACTTGAAGAACAAAAAATTGGCGAATGGTACTGTTTGGATGCTTTGCATATATGTTTCGTAGACTATATAGAAGCAATATATACAATGAATTCAACCGTCTACCTGATCCATTCATTGTTCTACTTGTCGAAATTTACAAATAATTTCCTTTAAAGGATTAGCAATGGGGCTCGTAGTTCACTTAAACTTGAAGAACAAAAAATTGGCGAATTGTACTGTTTGGAGGCTTTGCGTACATGTTTCTTAGACTATATGGAAGCAATATATACAAAGATTTCAACCGTCTACGTGTTCCAATCATTGTTCTACTTGTCGAAAGTTACAAATAATTACCGAAAAGTATTAACCATTGGGGCTCATTGTTCACTTAAACTTGAAGAACAAAAAATTGGCGAATTGTACTGTTTGGATTCTTTGCATATATGTTTCTTAGACTATATAGAAGCAATATATACATTGATTTCAACCGTCTACCTGTTCCATTCATTGTTCTACTTGTCGCAAGTTACAAATAATTTCCGTTAAAGTATTAACAATGGGGCTCGTAGTTCACTTAATCTTGAAGATCAAATAATTGGCGAATTGTACTGTTTGGATGATTTGCATATATGTTTCTTAGACTATATAGACGCAATATATACAAGGATTTCAACCGTCTACCTGTTCCATTCATTGTTCTACTTGTCGAAAGTTACAAATAATTACCGATAAAGGATTAACCATTGAGGCTCATTGTTCACTTAAACTTGAAAAACAAAAAATTGTCGAATTGTACTGTTTGGATGCTTTGCATATATGTTTCTTAGACTATATAGAAGCAATATATACAATGATTTCAACCGTCTACCTGTTCCATTCATTGTTCTACTTGTCGAAATTTACAAATAATTTCCGATTAAGGATTAACAATGGGGCTCATTATTCAATTAAACTTGAAGAACAAAAAATTGGCGAATGGTACTGTTTGGATGCTTTGCATATATGTTTCGTAGACTATATAGAAGCAATATATACAATGATTTCAACCGTCTACCTGATCCATTCATTGTTCTACTTGTCGAAATTTACAAATAATTTCCTTTAAAGGATTAACAATGGGGCTCGTAGTTCACTTAAACTTGAAGAACAAAAAATTGGCGAATTGTACTGTTTAGATGCTTTGCGTACATGTTTCTTAGACTGTATGGAAGCAATATATACAATGATTTCAACCGTCTACCTGATCCATTCATTGTTCTACTTGTCGAAATTTACAAATAATTTCCTTTAAAGGATTAACAATGGGGCTCGTTGTTCACTTAAACTTGAAGAACAAAAAATTGATGAATGGTACTGTTTGGATGCTTTGAATATATGTTTCTCAGACTATATAGAAGCAATATATACATTGATTTCAATCGTCTACCTGTTCCATTCATTGTTCTACTTGTCGAAAGTTACAAATAATTTCCGATAAAGGATTAACCATTGGGGCTCATTGTTCACTTAAACTTGAAGAACAAAAAATTGTCGAATTGTACTGTTTGGATTTTTTGCATATATGTTTCTTGGACTATATAGAAGCAATATATACAATGATTTGAACCGTCTACCTGTTCCATTCATTGTTCTACTTGTCGAAAGTTACAAATAATTTCCGTTAAGGGATTAACAATGGGGATCGTAGTTTACTTAAACTTGAAGAACAAAAAATTGTCGAATTGTACTGTTTGGATGCTTTGCATATATGTTTCTTGGACTATATAGAAGCAATATATACAATGATTTCAACCGTCTACCTGTTCCATTCATTGTTCTACTTGTCGAAAGTTACAAATAATTTCCGTTAAGGGATTAACAATGGGGATCGTAGTTTACTTAAACTTCAAGAACAAAAAATTGGCGTATTATACTGTTTGGATGCTTTGCATATATGTTTCTTAGACTATATAGAAGCAATATATACAATGATTTCAACCGTCTACCTATTCCATTCATTGTTCTACCTGCCGAAATTTACAAATGATTTCCTTTAAAGGATTAACAATGGGGCTCATTGTTCACTTAAACTTGAAGAACAAAAAATTGGCGAATTGTACTGTTTGGAGGCTTTGCATATATGTTTCGTAGACTATATAGAAGCAATATATACATTGATTTCAATCGTCTACCTGTTCCATTCATTGTTCTACTTGTCGAAAGTTACAAATAATTTCCGATAAAGGATTAACCATTGGGGCTCATTGTTCACTTAAACTTGAAGAACAAAAAATTGGCGAATTTTACTGTTTGGATGCTTTGCATATATGTTTCTTAGACTATATAGAAGCAATATATCGGAGGATTTCACCCGTCTACCTGTTCCATTCATTGTTCTACTTGTCGAAAATAACAAATAATTTCCGATAAAGGATTAACAATGGGGCTCATTGTTCACTTAAACTTGAAGATGAAATAATTGGCGAATTGTACTGAATGGATGCTTTGCATATATGTTTCTTAGATTATATAGAAGCAATATATACAAAGATTTCAACCGTCTACCTGTTCCATTCATTGCTCTACTTGTCGAAAATTACAAATAATTTCCGATAAAGGATTAACAATGGGGCTCATTGTTCACTTAAACTTGAAGAACAAAAAATTGGCGAATTGTACTGTTTGGAGGCTTTGCATATATGTTTCGTAGACTATATAGAAGCAATATATAAAAAGATTTCAACCGTCTAGCAGTTACATTCATTGTTCTACTTGTCGAAATTTACAAATAATTTCCTTTAAAGGATTAACAATGGGGCTCGTAGTTCACTTAAACTTGAAGAACAAAAAATTGGCGAATTGTACTGTTTGAATGCTTTGCATATATGTTTCGTAGGCTATATAGAAGCAATATATACAAAGATTTCAACCGTCTACCTGTTCCATTCATTGTTCTACTTGTCGAAAGTTACAAATAATTTCCGATAAAGGATTAACAATGGGTCTCATTGTTCACTTAAACCTGAAGAACAAAAAATTGGCGAATGGTACTCTTTGGATGCTTTGCGTACATGTTTCTTAGACTATATGGAAGCAATATATACAAAGATTTCAACCGTCTACGTGTTCCAATCATTGTTCTACTTGTAGAAAGTTACAATTAATTTCCGTTAAAGGATTAACAATGGGGCTCGTAGTTCACTTAAACTTGAAGAACAAAAAATTGGCGAATTGTACTGTTTGGATGCTTTGCATATATGTTTCTTAGACTATATAGAAGCAATATATACAAAGATTTCAACCGTCTACCTGTTCCATTCATTGTTCTACTTGTCGAAAGTTACAAATAATTTCCGATAAAGGATTAACAATGGGTCTCATTGTTCACTTAAACTTGAAGAACAAAAAATTGGCGATTGTTACTGTTTAGATGCTTTGCATATAGGTTTCTTAGACTATATAGAAACAACATATACAAAGATTTCAACCGTCTACGTGTTCCAATCATTGTTCTACTTGTCGAAATTTACAAATAATTTCCTTTAAAGGATTAACAATGGGGCTCGTTGTTCACATAAACTTGAAGAACAAAAAATTGGCGAATGGTACTGTTTGGATGCTTTGCATATATGTTTCTTAGATTATATAGAAGCAATATATACAAAGATTTCAACCGTCTACCTGTTCCATTCATTGTTCTACTTGTCGAAAATTACAAATAATTTCCGATAAAGGATTAACCATTGGGGCTCATTGTTCACTTAAACTTGAAGAACAAAAAATTGGCGAATGGTACTGTTTGGATGCTTTGCGTACATGTTTCTTAGACTATATGGAAGCAATATATACAAAGATTTCAACCGTCTACGTGTTCCAATCATTGTTCTACTTGTCGAAATATACAAATAATTTCCTTTAAAGGATTAACACTGGGGCTCGTAGTTCACTTAAACTTGAAGAACAAAAAATTGGCGAATGGTACTGTTTGGATGCTTTGCATATATGTTTCTTAGACTATATAGAAGCAATATATACAATGATTTCAACCGTCTACCTGTTCCATTCATTGTTCTACTTGTCGAAAGTTACAAACAATTTCCGTTAAGGGATTAACAATGGGGCTCGTAGTTCACTTAAACTTGAAGATCAAATAATTGGCGAATTGTACTGTTTGGATGATATGCAGATATGTTTCTTAGACTATATAGAAGCAATATATACAATGAATTCAACCGTCTACCTGTTCCATTCATTGTTCTACTTGTCGCAAGTTACAAATAATTTCCGTTAAAGTATTAACAATGGGGCTCGTAGTTCACTTAAACTTGAAGATCAAATAATTGGCGAATTGTACTGTTTGGATGATATGCAGATATGTTTCTTAGACTATATAGAAGCAATATATACAAAGAATTCAACCGTCTACCTGTTCCATTCATTGTTCTACTTGTCGAAAATTACAAATAATTTCCGATAAAGGATTAACCATTGGGGCTCATTGTTCACTTAAACTTGAAGAACAAAAAATTGGCGAATGGTACTGTTTGGATGCTTTGCGTACATGTTTCTTAGACTATATGGAAGCAATATATACAAAGATTTCAACCGTCTACGTGTTCCAATCATTGTTCTACTTGTCGAAATATACAAATAATTTCCTTTAAAGGATTAACAATGGGGCTCGTAGTTCACTTAAACTTGAAGAACAAAAAATTGGCGAATGGTACTGTTTGGATGCTTTGCATATATGTTTCTTAGACTATATAGAAGCAATATATACAATGATTTCAACCGTCTACCTGTTCCATTCATTTTTCTACTTGTCGAAAGTTACAAACAATTTCCGTTAAGGGATTAACAATGGGGATCGTAGTTTACTTAAACTTGAAGAACAAAAAATTGGCGAATGGTACTGTTTGGATGCTTTGCATATATGTTTCTTAGACTATATGGAAGCAATATATACAAAGATTTCAACCGTCTACGTGTTCCAATCATTGTTCTACTTGTAGGAAGTTACAATTAATTTCCGTTAAAGGATTAACAATGGGACTCGTAGTTCACTTAAACTTGAAGAACAAAAAATTGGCGAATTGTACTGTTTGGATGCATTGCATATATGTTTCGTAGACTATATAGAAGCAATATATACAATGATGTCAACCGTCTACATGATCCATTCATTGTTCTACTTGTCGAAATTTACAAATAATTTCCTTTAAAGGATTAACAATGGGGCTCGCTGTTCACTTAAACTTGAAGATCAAAAAATTGGCGATTGTTACTGTTTAGATGCTTTGCATATAGGGTTCTTAGACTATATAGAAGCATCATATACAAAGATTTCAACCGTCTACCTGTTCTATTCATTGTTCTACTTGTAGAAAGTTACAAATAATTTCCGTTTCATGATTATCAATGGGGCTCTTTGTTCACTTAAACTTGAAGAACAAAAAATTGGCGAATTGTACTGTTTGGATGCTTTGCGTACATGTTTCTTAGACTGTATGGAAGCAATATATACAATGATTTCAACCGTCTACCTGACCCATTCATTGTTCTACTTGTCGAAATTTACAAATAATTTCCTTTAAAGGATTAACAATGGGGCTCGTAGTTCACTTAAACTTGAAGAGCAAAAAATTGGCGAATTGTACTGTTTGGACGCTTTGCATATATGTTTCTTGGACTATATGGAAGCAATATATACAAAGATTTCAACCGTCTACCTGTTCCATTCATTGTTCTACTTGTCGAAAGTTACAAATAATTTCCGTTAAAGGATTAACATTGGGGCTCATTGTTCACTTAAACTTTAAGAACAAAAAATTGGCGAATGGTACTGTTTGGATGCTTTGCATATATGTTTCTTAGACTATATTGAAGCAATATATACATTGATTTCAACCGTCTACCTGTTCCACTCATTGTTCTACTTGTCGAAATTTACAAATAATTTCCGATAAAGGATTAACAATGGGGCTCATTATTCAATTAAACTTTAAGAACAAAAAATTGGCGAATGGTACTGTTTGGATGCTTTGCATATATGTTTCGTAGACTATATAGAAGCAATATATACAATGATTTCAACCGTCTACCTGATCCATTCATTGTTCTACTTGTCGAAAATTACAAATAATTTCCTTTAAAGGATTAGCAATGGGGCTCGTAGTTCTCTTAAACTTGAAGAACAAAAAATTGGCGAATTGTACTGTTTGGAGGCTTTGCGTACATGTTTCTTAGACTATATGGAAGCAATATATACAAAGATTTCAACCGTCTACGTGTTCCAATCATTGTTCTACTTGTCGAAAGTTACAAATAATTACCGAAAAGTATTAACCATTGGGGCTCATTGTTCACTTAAACTTGAAAAACAAAAAATTGTCGAATTGTACTGTTTGGATGCTTTGCATATATGTTTCTTAGACTATATAGAAGCAATATATACAATGATTTCAACCGTCTACCTGTTCCATTCATTGTTCTACTTGTCGAAATTTACAAATAATTTCCGATTAAGGATTAACAATGGGGCTCATTATTCAATTAAACTTGAAGAACAAAAAATTGGCGAATGGTACTGTTTGGATGCTTTGCATATATGTTTCGTAGACTATATAGAAGCAATATATACAATGATTTCAACCGTCTACCTGATCCATTCATTGTTCTACTTGTCGAAATTTACAAATAATTTCCTTTAAAGGATTAACAATGGGGCTCGTAGTTCACTTAAACTTGAAGAACAAAAAATTGGCGAATTGTACTGTTTAGATGCTTTGCGTACATGTTTCTTAGACTGTATGGAAGCAATATATACAATGATTTCAACCGTCTACCTGATCCATTCATTGTTCTACTTGTCGAAATTTACAAATAATTTCCTTTAAAGGATTAACAATGGGGCTCGTTGTTCACTTAAACTTGAAGAACAAAAAATTGATGAATGGTACTGTTTGGATGCTTTGAATATATGTTTCTCAGACTATATAGAAGCAATATATACATTGATTTCAATCGTCTACCTGTTCCATTCATTGTTCTACTTGTCGAAAGTTACAAATAATTTCCGATAAAGGATTAACCATTGGGGCTCATTGTTCACTTAAACTTGAAGAACAAAAAATTGTCGAATTGTACTGTTTGGATTTTTTGCATATATGTTTCTTGGACTATATAGAAGCAATATATACAATGATTTGAACCGTCTACCTGTTCCATTCATTGTTCTACTTGTCGAAAGTTACAAATAATTTCCGTTAAGGGATTAACAATGGGGATCGTAGTTTACTTAAACTTGAAGAACAAAAAATTGTCGAATTGTACTGTTTGGATGCTTTGCATATATGTTTCTTGGACTATATAGAAGCAATATATACAATGATTTCAACCGTCTACCTGTTCCATTCATTGTTCTACTTGTCGAAAGTTACAAATAATTTCCGTTAAGGGATTAACAATGGGGATCGTAGTTTACTTAAACTTCAAGAACAAAAAATTGGCGTATTATACTGTTTGGATGCTTTGCATATATGTTTCTTAGACTATATAGAAGCAATATATACAATGATTTCAACCGTCTACCTATTCCATTCATTGTTCTACCTGCCGAAATTTACAAATGATTTCCTTTAAAGGATTAACAATGGGGCTCATTGTTCACTTAAACTTGAAGAACAAAAAATTGGCGAATTGTACTGTTTGGAGGCTTTGCATATATGTTTCGTAGACTATATAGAAGCAATATATACATTGATTTCAATCGTCTACCTGTTCCATTCATTGTTCTACTTGTCGAAAGTTACAAATAATTTCCGATAAAGGATTAACCATTGGGGCTCATTGTTCACTTAAACTTGAAGAACAAAAAATTGGCGAATTTTACTGTTTGGATGCTTTGCATATATGTTTCTTAGACTATATAGAAGCAATATATCGGAGGATTTCACCCGTCTACCTGTTCCATTCATTGTTCTACTTGTCGAAAATAACAAATAATTTCCGATAAAGGATTAACAATGGGGCTCATTGTTCACTTAAACTTGAAGAACAAAAAATTGGCGAATTGTACTGTTTGGAGGCTTTGCATATATGTTTCGTAGACTATATAGAAGCAATATATAAAAAGATTTCAACCGTCTAGCAGTTACATTCATTGTTCTACTTGTCGAAATTTACAAATAATTTCCTTTAAAGGATTAACAATGGGGCTCGTAGTTCACTTAAACTTGAAGAACAAAAAATTGGCGAATTGTACTGTTTGAATGCTTTGCATATATGTTTCGTAGGCTATATAGAAGCAATATATACAAAGATTTCAACCGTCTACCTGTTCCATTCATTGTTCTACTTGTCGAAAGTTACAAATAATTTCCGATAAAGGATTAACAATGGGTCTCATTGTTCACTTAAACCTGAAGAACAAAAAATTGGCGAATGGTACTGTTTGGATGCTTTGCGTACATGTTTCTTAGACTATATGGAAGCAATATATACAAAGATTTCAACCGTCTACGTGTTCCAATCATTGTTCTACTTGTAGAAAGTTACAATTAATTTCCGTTAAAGGATTAACAATGGGGCTCGTAGTTCACTTAAACTTGAAGAACAAAAAATTGGCGAATTGTACTGTTTGGATGCTTTGCATATATGTTTCTTAGACTATATAGAAGCAATATATACAAAGATTTCAACCGTCTACCTGTTCCATTCATTGTTCTACTTGTCGAAAGTTACAAATAATTTCCGATAAAGGATTAACAATGGGTCTCATTGTTCACTTAAACTTGAAGAACAAAAAATTGGCGATTGTTACTGTTTAGATGCTTTGCATATAGGTTTCTTAGACTATATAGAAACAACATATACAAAGATTTCAACCGTCTACGTGTTCCAATCATTGTTCTACTTGTCGAAATTTACAAATAATTTCCTTTAAAGGATTAACAATGGGGCTCGTTGTTCACATAAACTTGAAGAACAAAAAATTGGCGAATGGTACTGTTTGGATGCTTTGCATATATGTTTCTTAGATTATATAGAAGCAATATATACAAAGATTTCAACCGTCTACCTGTTCCATTCATTGTTCTACTTGTCGAAAATTACAAATAATTTCCGATAAAGGATTAACCATTGGGGCTCATTGTTCACTTAAACTTGAAGAACAAAAAATTGGCGAATGGTACTGTTTGGATGCTTTGCGTACATGTTTCTTAGACTATATAGAAACAACATATACAAAGATTTCAACCGTCTACGTGTTCCAATCATTGTTCTACTTGTCGAAATTTACAAATAATTTCCTTTAAAGGATTAACAATGGGGCTCATTGTTCACTTAAACTTGAAGAACAAAAAATTGGCGAATTGTACTGTTTGGAGGCTTTGCATATATGTTTCGTAGACTATATAGAAGCAATATATACATTGATTTCAATCGTCTACCTGTTCCATTCATTGTTCTACTTGTCGAAAGTTACAAATAATTTCCGATAAAGGATTAACCATTGGGGCTCATTGTTCACTTAAACTTGAAGAACAAAAAATTGGCGAATTTTACTGTTTGGATGCTTTGCATATATGTTTCTTAGACTATATAGAAGCAATATATCGGAGGATTTCACCCGTCTACCTGTTCCATTCATTGTTCTACTTGTCGAAAATAACAAATAATTTCCGATAAAGGATTAACAATGGGGCTCATTGTTCACTTAAACTTGAAGATGAAATAATTGGCGAATTGTACTGAATGGATGCTTTGCATATATGTTTCTTAGATTATATAGAAGCAATATATACAAAGATTTCAACCGTCTACCTGTTCCATTCATTGCTCTACTTGTCGAAAATTACAAATAATTTCCGATAAAGGATTAACAATGGGGCTCATTGTTCACTTAAACTTGAAGAACAAAAAATTGGCGAATTGTACTGTTTGGAGGCTTTGCATATATGTTTCGTAGACTATATAGAAGCAATATATAAAAAGATTTCAACCGTCTAGCAGTTACATTCATTGTTCTACTTGTCGAAATTTACAAATAATTTCCTTTAAAGGATTAACAATGGGGCTCGTAGTTCACTTAAACTTGAAGAACAAAAAATTGGCGAATTGTACTGTTTGAATGCTTTGCATATATGTTTCGTAGGCTATATAGAAGCAATATATACAAAGATTTCAACCGTCTACCTGTTCCATTCATTGTTCTACTTGTCGAAAGTTACAAATAATTTCCGATAAAGGATTAACAATGGGTCTCATTGTTCACTTAAACCTGAAGAACAAAAAATTGGCGAATGGTACTGTTTGGATGCTTTGCGTACATGTTTCTTAAACTATATGGAAGCAATATATACAAAGATTTCAACCGTCTACGTGTTCCAATCATTGTTCTACTTGTAGAAAGTTACAATTAATTTCCGTTAAAGGATTAACAATGGGGCTCGTAGTTCACTTAAACTTGAAGAACAAAAAATTGGCGAATTGTACTGTTTGGATGCTTTGCATATATGTTTCTTAGACTATATAGAAGCAATATATACAAAGATTTCAACCGTCTACCTGTTCCATTCATTGTTCTACTTGTCGAAAGTTACAAATAATTTCCGATAAAGGATTAACAATGGGTCTCATTGTTCACTTAAACTTGAAGAACAAAAAATTGGCGATTGTTACTGTTTAGATGCTTTGCATATAGGTTTCTTAGACTATATAGAAACAACATATACAAAGATTTCAACCGTCTACGTGTTCCAATCATTGTTCTACTTGTCGAAATTTACAAATAATTTCCTTTAAAGGATTAACAATGGGGCTCGTTGTTCACATAAACTTGAAGAACAAAAAATTGGCGAATGGTACTGTTTGGATGCTTTGCATATATGTTTCTTAGATTATATAGAAGCAATATATACAAAGATTTCAACCGTCTACCTGTTCCATTCATTGTTCTACTTGTCGAAAATTACAAATAATTTCCGATAAAGGATTAACCATTGGGGCTCATTGTTCACTTAAACTTGAAGAACAAAAAATTGGCGAATGGTACTGTTTGGATGCTTTGCGTACATGTTTCTTAGACTATATGGAAGCAATATATACAAAGATTTCAACCGTCTACGTGTTCCAATCATTGTTCTACTTGTCGAAATATACAAATAATTTCCTTTAAAGGATTAACACTGGGGCTCGTAGTTCACTTAAACTTGAAGAACAAAAAATTGGCGAATGGTACTGTTTGGATGCTTTGCATATATGTTTCTTAGACTATATAGAAGCAATATATACAATGATTTCAACCGTCTACCTGTTCCATTCATTGTTCTACTTGTCGAAAGTTACAAACAATTTCCGTTAAGGGATTAACAATGGGGCTCGTAGTTCACTTAAACTTGAAGATCAAATAATTGGCGAATTGTACTGTTTGGATGATATGCAGATATGTTTCTTAGACTATATAGAAGCAATATATACAATGAATTCAACCGTCTACCTGTTCCATTCATTGTTCTACTTGTCGCAAGTTACAAATAATTTCCGTTAAAGTATTAACAATGGGGCTCGTAGTTCACTTAAACTTGAAGATCAAATAATTGGCGAATTGTACTGTTTGGATGATATGCAGATATGTTTCTTAGACTATATAGAAGCAATATATACAAAGAATTCAACCGTCTACCTGTTCCATTCATTGTTCTATTTGTCGAAAATTATAAATAATTTCCAATAAAGGATTAACAGTGGGGCTCGTAGTTCACTTAAACTCGAAGAACAAAAAAATTGGCGAATTGAACTGTTTGGATGCTTTGCATATATGTTTCTTAGGCTATATAGAAGCAATATATAGAAGGATTTCACCCGTCTACCTGTTCCAATCATTGTTCTACTTGTCGAAATTTAGAAATAATTTCCTTTAAAGGATTAACAATGGGGCTCATTGTTCACTTAAACTTGAAGAACAAAAAATTGGCGAACGGTACTGTTTGGATGCTTTGCATATATGTTTCTTAGACTATATAGAAGCAATATATACAAAGATTTCAACCGTCTACCTTTTCCATTCATTGTTCTACTTGTCGAAAGTTACAAATAATTTCCGATAACGGATTAACCATTGTGGCTCATTGTTCACTTAAACTTGAAGAACAAAAAATTAGCGAATTGTACTGTTTGGATGCTTTGCATATATGTTTCTTATACTATATAGAAGCAATATATACAAAGATTTCAACCGTCTACCTGTTCCATTCACTGTTCTACTTGTCGAAAGTTACAAATAATTTCCTTTAAAGGATTAACAATGGGGCTCGCAGTTCACTTAAACTTGAAGAACAAAAAATTGGCGAATGGTACTGTTTGGATGCTTTGCATATATGTTTCTTAGACTATATAGAAGCAATATATACAAAGATTTCAACCGTCTACCTTTTCCATTCATTGTTCTACTTGTCGAAAGTTACAAATAATTTCCGATAACGGATTAACCATTGGGGCTCGTAGTTCACTTAAACTTGAAGAACAAAAAATTGGCGAATTGTACTGTTTGGATGCTTTGCATAGATGTTTCTTAGACTATTTAGAAGCAATATATAGAAAGATTTCACCCGTCTACCTGTACAATTCATTGTTCCACTTGTAGAAAGTTACAAATAATTTCCATTTCATGATTATCAATGGGGCTCGCTGTTCACTTAAACTTGAAGAACAAAAAATTGGCGATTGTTACTGTTTAGATGCTTTGCTTATATGTTTCTTAGATTATATAGAAGCAATATATACAAATATTTCAACCGTCTAACTGTTCCATTCATTGTTCTACTTGTCGAAATTACAAATAATTTCCGATAAAGGATTAACCATTGGGGCTCATTGTTCACTTAAACTTGAAGGACAAAAATTGGCGAATGGTACTGTTTGGATGCTTTGCATATATGTTTCTTAGACTATATAGAAGCAATATATACATTGATTTCAACCAGCTACCTGTTCCATTCATTGTTCTACTTGTCGAAATTTACAAATAATTTCCGATAAAGGATTAACCATTGGGGCTCATTGTTCACTTAAACTTGAAGAACAAAAAATTGGCGAATGGTACTGTTTGGATGCTTTGCATATATGTTTCTTAGACTATATAGAAGCAATATATACATTGATTTCAACCGGCTACCGGTTCCATTCATTGTTCTACTTGTCGAAATTTACAAATAATATCCGATAAAGTATTAACCATTGGGGCTCATTGTTCACTTAAACTTGAAGAACAAAAAATTGGCGAATTGTACTGTTTGGATGCTTGGCATATATGTTTCTTAGACTACATAGAAGCAATATATACAAAGATTTCAACCGGCTACCAGTTCCATTCATTGTTCTACTTGTCGAAATTTACAAATAATTTCCGATAAAGGATTAACCATTGGGGCTCATTGTTCACTTAAACTTGAAGAACAAAAAATTGGCGAATTGTACTGTTTGGATGCTTTGCATATATGTTTCTTAGACTATATAGAAGCAATATATACAAAGATTTCAACCGTCTAACTGTTCCATTCATTGTTCTACTTGTCGAAAGTTGCAAATAATTTCCGTTAAGGGATTAACAATGGGGATCGTAGTTTACTTAAACTTGAAGAACAAAAAATTGGCGAATTGTACTGTTTGGATGCTTTGCATATATGTTTCTTAGACTATATAGAAGCAATATATACATTGATTTCAACCGGCTACCGGTTCCATTCATTGTTCTACTTGTCGAAATTTACAAATAATATCCGATAAAGTATTAACCATTGGGGCTCATTGTTCACTTAAACTTGAAGAACAAAAAATTGGCGAATTGTACTGTTTGGATGCTTGGCATATATGTTTCTTAGACTACATAGAAGCAATATATACAAAGATTTCAACCGGCTACCAGTTCCATTCATTGTTCTACTTGTCGAAATTTACAAATAATTTCCGATAAAGGATTAACCATTGGGGCTCATTGTTCACTTAAACTTGAAGAACAAAAAATTGGCGAATTGTACTGTTTGGATGCTTTGCATATATGTTTCTTAGACTATATAGAAGCAATATATACAAAGATTTCAACCGTCTAACTGTTCCATTCATTGTTCTACTTGTCGAAAGTTGCAAATAATTTCCGTTAAGGGATTAACAATGGGGATCGTAGTTTACTTAAACTTGAAGAACAAAAAATTGGCGAATTGTACTGTTTGGATGCTTTGCATAGATGTTTCTTAGACTATTTAGAAGCAATATATAGAAAGATTTCACCCGTCTACCGGTACTATTCATTGTTCGACTTGTAGAAAGTTACAAATAGTTTCCATTTCATGATTATCAATGGGGCTCGCTGTTCACTTAAACTTGAAGATCAAAAAATTGGCGATTGTTACTGTTTAGATGCTTTGCATATATGTTTCTTAGATTATATAGAAGCAATATATGCAAAGATTTCAACCGTCTACCAGTTCCATTCATTGTTCTACTTGTCGAAAGTTACAAATAATTACCGATAAAGGATTAACCATTGGGGCTCATTGTTCACTTAAACTTGTAGAACAAAAAATTGGCGAATTGTACTGTTTGGATGCTTTGCATATATGTTTCATAGACTATATAGAAGCAATATATATAAAGATTTCAACCGTCTACCTGTTCCATTCATTGTTCTACTTGTCGAAAGTTACAAATAATTTCCGATAAAGGATTAACAATGGGGCTCATTGTTTACTTAAACTTGAAGGACAAAAAATTGGCGAATGGTACTGTTTGGATGATTTGCATATATGTTTCTTAGACTATATAGAAGCAATATATACAAAGATTTCAACCGTCTACCTGTTCCACTCATTGTTCTACTTGTAGAAAGTTACAATTAATTTCCGTTAAAGGATTAACAATGGGGCTCGTAATTCACTTAAACTTGAAGATGAAATAATTGGCGAATTGTACTGTTTGGATGCTTTGCATATATGTTTCTTAGATTATATAGAAGCAATATATACAAAGATTTCAACCGCCTACCTGTTCCATTCATTGTTTTACTTGTCGAATGCTACAATTAATTTCCGTTAAAGGATTAACAATGGGGCTCATAGTTCACTTAAACTTGAAGAACAAAAAATTGGCGAATTGTACTGTTTGGATGCTTTGCGTATATGTTTCGTAGACTATATCGAAGCAATATATACAATGATTTCAACCGTCTAAATGATCCATTCATTGTTCTACTTGTCGAAAGTTACAAATAATTTCCGTTAAGGGATTAACAATGGGGATCGTAGTTTACTTAAACTTGAAGAACAAAAAATTGGCGACTGGTACTGTTTGGATGCTTTGCACATATGTTTCTTAGACTATATAGAAGCAATATATAAAAAGATTTCAACCGTGTACCAGTTCCGTTCATTGTTCTACTTGTCGAAAGTTACAAATAATTTTCGTTAAGTGATTAACAATGGGGATCGTAGTTCACTTAAACTTGAAGAACAAAAAATTGGCGAATTGTACTGTTTGGATGCTTTGCGTACATGTTTCTTAGACTATATGGAAGCAATATATACCAAGATTTCAACCGTCTACGTGTTCCAATCATTGTTCTACTTGTAGAAAGTTACAATTAATTTCCGTTAAGGGATTAACAATGGGGCTCATTGTTCACTTAAACTTGAAGAACAAAAAATTGGCGAATTGTACTGTTTGGATGCTTTGCATATATGTTTCTTAGACTACATAGAAGCAATATATACAAAGATTTCAACCGGCTACCTGTTCCATTCATTGTTCTACTTGTTGAAATTTACAAATAGTTTCCGATAAAGGATTAACCATTGGGGCTCATTGTTCACTTAAACTTGAAGAACAAAAAATTGGCGAATGGTACTGTTTGGATACTTTGCATATATGTTTCTTAGACTATATAGAAGCAATATATACATTGATTTCAACCGGCTACCAGTTCCATTCATTGTTCTACTTGTCGAAATTTACAAATAATTTCCGTTAAAGTATTAACAATGGGGCTCGTAGTTCACTTAAACTTGAAGATCAAATAATTGGCGAATTGTACTCTTTGGATAATTTGCATATATGTTTCTTAGACTATATAGAAGCAATATATACAAAGATTTCAACCGTCTATCTGTTCCATTCATTGATCTACTTGTCGAAAGTTACAAATAATTTCCGATAAAGGATTAACAATGGGGCTCGTAGTTCACTTAAACTTGAAGTACAAAAAATTGGCGAATGCTACTGTTTGGATGCTTTGCGTACATGTTTCTTAGACTATATGGAAGCAATATATACAAAGATTTCAACCGTCTACGTGTTCCAATCATTGTTCTACTTGTAGAAAGTTACAATTAATTTCCGTTAAAGGATTAACAATGGGGCTCGTAGTTCACTTAAACTTGAAGAACAAAAAATTGGCGAATTGTACTGTTTGGATGCTTTGCGTACATGTTTCTTAGACTATATGGAAGCAATATATACAAAGATTTCAACCGTCTACGTGTTCCAATCATTGTTCTACTTGTAGAAAGTTACAATTAATTTCCGTTAAAGGATTAACAATGGGGCTCGTAGTTCACTTAAACTTGAAGAACAAAAAATTGGCGAATTGTACTGTTTCGATGCTTTGCATATATGTTTCGTAGACTATATAGAAGCAATATATACAATGATTTCAACCGTCTACATGATCCATTCATTGTTCTACTTGTCGAAAGTTACAATTAATTTCCGTTAAGGGATTAACAATGGGGCTCATTGTTCACTTAAACTTGAAGAACAAA
This sequence comes from Cerceris ruficornis, assembly GCA_963989415.1. Taxonomy (NCBI): domain Eukaryota; kingdom Metazoa; phylum Arthropoda; class Insecta; order Hymenoptera; family Crabronidae; genus Cerceris; species Cerceris ruficornis. The sequence goes on from CAXDIW010000516.1 coordinate 956,418, forward strand.
AAATTGGCGAATTGTACTGTTTGGATGCTTTGCATATATGTTTCTTAGACTACATAGAAGCAATATATACAAAGATTTCAACCGGCTACCTGTTCCATTCATTGTTCTACTTGTAGAAAGTTACAAATAGTTTCCATTTCATGATTATCAATGGGGCTCGCTGTTCACTTAAACTTGAAGATCAAAAAATTGGCGATTGTTACTGTTTAGATGCTTTGCATATATGTTTCTTAGATTATATAGAAGCAATATATACAAAGATTTCTACCGTCTACCTGTTCCATTCATTGTTCTACTTGTCGAAAGTTACAAATAATTTCCGATAAAGGATTAACAATGGGTCTCATTGTTCACTTAAACTTGAAGAACAAAAAATTGGCGATTGTTACTGTTTAGATGCTTTGCATATAGGTTTCTTAGACTATATAGAAACAACATATACAAAGATTTCAACCGTCTACGTGTTCCAATCATTGTTCTACTTGTCGAAATTTACAAATAATTTCCTTTAAAGGATTAACAATGGGGCTCGTTGTTCACATAAACTTGAAGAACAAAAAATTGGCGAATGGTACTGTTTGGATGCTTTGCATATATGTTTCTTAGATTATATAGAAGCAATATATACAAAGATTTCAACCGTCTACCTGTTCCATTCATTGTTCTACTTGTCGAAAATTACAAATAATTTCCGATAAAGGATTAACCATTGGGGCTCATTGTTCACTTAAACTTGAAGAACAAAAAATTGGCGAATGGTACTGTTTGGATGCTTTGCGTACATGTTTCTTAGACTATATGGAAGCAATATATACAAAGATTTCAACCGTCTACGTGTTCCAATCATTGTTCTACTTGTCGAAATATACAAATAATTTCCTTTAAAGGATTAACACTGGGGCTCGTAGTTCACTTAAACTTGAAGAACAAAAAATTGGCGAATGGTACTGTTTGGATGCTTTGCATATATGTTTCTTAGACTATATAGAAGCAATATATACAATGATTTCAACCGTCTACCTGTTCCATTCATTGTTCTACTTGTCGAAAGTTACAAACAATTTCCGTTAAGGGATTAACAATGGGGCTCGTAGTTCACTTAAACTTGAAGATCAAATAATTGGTGAATTGTACTGTTTGGATGATATGCAGATATGTTTCTTAGACTATATAGAAGCAATATATACAATGAATTCAACCGTCTACCTGTTCCATTCATTGTTCTACTTGTCGCAAGTTACAAATAATTTCCGTTAAAGTATTAACAATGGGGCTCGTAGTTCACTTAAACTTGAAGATCAAATAATTGGCGAATTGTACTGTTTGGATGATATGCAGATATGTTTCTTAGACTATATAGAAGCAATATATACAAAGAATTCAACCGTCTACCTGTTCCATTCATTGTTCTATTTGTCGAAAATTATAAATAATTTCCAATAAAGGATTAACAGTGGGGCTCGTAGTTCACTTAAACTCGAAGAACAAAAAAATTGGCGAATTGTACTGTTTGGATGCTTTGCATATATGTTTCTTAGGCTATATAGAAGCAATATATAGAAGGATTTCACCCGTCTACCTGTTCCAATCATTGTTCTACTTGTCGAAATTTAGAAATAATTTCCTTTAAAGGATTAACAATGGGGCTCATTGTTCACTTAAACTTGAAGAACAAAAAATTGGCGAACGGTACTGTTTGGATGCTTTGCATATATGTTTCTTAGACTATATAGAAGCAATATATACAAAGATTTCAACCGTCTACCTTTTCCATTCATTGTTCTACTTGTCGAAAGTTACAAATAATTTCCGATAACGGATTAACCATTGTGGCTCATTGTTCACTTAAACTTGAAGAACAAAAAATTAGCGAATTGTACTGTTTGGATGCTTTGCATATATGTTTCTTATACTATATAGAAGCAATATATACAAAGATTTCAACCGTCTACCTGTTCCATTCACTGTTCTACTTGTCGAAAGTTACAAATAATTTCCTTTAAAGGATTAACAATGGGGCTCGCAGTTCACTTAAACTTGAAGAACAAAAAATTGGCGAATGGTACTGTTTGGATGCTTTGCATATATGTTTCTTAGACTATATAGAAGCAATATATACAAAGATTTCAACCGTCTACCTTTTCCATTCATTGTTCTACTTGTCGAAAGTTACAAATAATTTCCGATAACGGATTAACCATTGGGGCTCGTAGTTCACTTAAACTTGAAGAACAAAAAATTGGCGAATTGTACTGTTTGGATGCTTTGCATAGATGTTTCTTAGACTATTTAGAAGCAATATATAGAAAGATTTCACCCGTCTACCTGTACAATTCATTGTTCCACTTGTAGAAAGTTACAAGTAATTTCCATTTCATGATTATCAATGGGGCTCGCTGTTCACTTAAACTTGAAGAACAAAAAATTGGCGATTGTTACTGTTTAGATGCTTTGCTTATATGTTTCTTAGATTATATAGAAGCAATATATACAAATATTTCAACCGTCTAACTGTTCCATTCATTGTTCTACTTGTCGAAATTACAAATAATTTCCGATAAAGGATTAACCATTGGGGCTCATTGTTCACTTAAACTTGAAGGACAAAAATTGGCGAATGGTACTGTTTGGATGCTTTGCATATATGTTTCTTAGACTATATAGAAGCAATATATACATTGATTTCAACCAGCTACCTGTTCCATTCATTGTTCTACTTGTCGAAATTTACAAATAATTTCCGATAAAGGATTAACCATTGGGGCTCATTGTTCACTTAAACTTGAAGAACAAAAAATTGGCGAATGGTACTGTTTGGATGCTTTGCATATATGTTTCTTAGACTATATAGAAGCAATATATACATTGATTTCAACCGGCTACCGGTTCCATTCATTGTTCTACTTGTCGAAATTTACAAATAATATCCGATAAAGTATTAACCATTGGGGCTCATTGTTCACTTAAACTTGAAGAACAAAAAATTGGCGAATTGTACTGTTTGGATGCTTGGCATATATGTTTCTTAGACTACATAGAAGCAATATATACAAAGATTTCTACCGGCTACCAGTTCCATTCATTGTTCTACTTGTCGAAATTTACAAATAATTTCCGATAAAGGATTAACCATTGGGGCTCATTGTTCACTTAAACTTGAAGAACAAAAAATTGGCGAATTGTACTGTTTGGATGCTTTGCATATATGTTTCTTAGACTATATAGAAGCAATATATACAAAGATTTCAACCGTCTAACTGTTCCATTCATTGTTCTACTTGTCGAAAGTTGCAAATAATTTCCGTTAAGGGATTAACAATGGGGATCGTAGTTTACTTAAACTTGAAGAACAAAAAATTGGCGAATTGTACTGTTTGGATGCTTTGCATAGATGTTTCTTAGACTATTTAGAAGCAATATATAGAAAGATTTCACCCGTCTACCGGTACTATTCATTGTTCGACTTGTAGAAAGTTACAAATAGTTTCCATTTCATGATTATCAATGGGGCTCGCTGTTCACTTAAACTTGAAGATCAAAAAATTGGCGATTGTTACTGTTTAGATGCTTTGCATATATGTTTCTTAGATTATATAGAAGCAATATATGCAAAGATTTCAACCGTCTACCAGTTCCATTCATTGTTCTACTTGTCGAAAGTTACAAATAATTACCGATAAAGGATTAACCATTGGGGCTCATTGTTCACTTAAACTTGTAGAACAAAAAATTGGCGAATTGTACTGTTTGGATGCTTTGCATATATGTTTCATAGACTATATAGAAGCAATATATATAAAGATTTCAACCGTCTACCTGTTCCATTCATTGTTCTACTTGTCGAAAGTTACAAATAATTTCCGATAAAGGATTAACAATGGGGCTCATTGTTTACTTAAACTTGAAGGACAAAAAATTGGCGAATGGTACTGTTTGGATGATTTGCATATATGTTTCTTAGACTATATAGAAGCAATATATACAAAGATTTCAACCGTCTACCTGTTCCACTCATTGTTCTACTTGTAGAAAGTTACAATTAATTTCCGTTAAAGGATTAACAATGGGGCTCGTAATTCACTTAAACTTGAAGATGAAATAATTGGCGAATTGTACTGTTTGGATGCTTTGCATATATGTTTCTTAGATTATATAGAAGCAATATATACAAAGATTTCAACCGCCTACCTGTTCCATTCATTGTTTTACTTGTCGAATGCTACAATTAATTTCCGTTAAAGGATTAACAATGGGGCTCATAGTTCACTTAAACTTGAAGAACAAAAAATTGGCGAATTGTACTGTTTGGATGCTTTGCGTATATGTTTCGTAGACTATATAGAAGCAATATATACAATGATTTCAACCGTCTAAATGATCCATTCATTGTTCTACTTGTCGAAAGTTACAAATAATTTCCGTTAAGGGATTAACATTGGGGATCGTAGTTTACTTAAACTTGAAGAACAAAAAATTGGCGACTGGTACTGTTTGGATGCTTTGCACATATGTTTCTTAGACTATATAGAAGCAATATATAAAAAGATTTCAACCGTGTACCAGTTCCGTTCATTGTTCTACTTGTCGAAAGTTACAAATAATTTTCGTTAAGTGATTAACAATGGGGATCGTAGTTCACTTAAACTTGAAGAACAAAAAATTGGCGAATTGTACTGTTTGGATGCTTTGCGTACATGTTTCTTAGACTATATGGAAGCAATATATACCAAGATTTCAACCGTCTACGTGTTCCAATCATTGTTCTACTTGTAGAAAGTTACAATTAATTTCCGTTAAGGGATTAACAATGGGGCTCATTGTTCACTTAAACTTGAAGAACAAAAAATTGGCGAATTGTACTGTTTGGATGCTTTGCATATATGTTTCTTAGACTACATAGAAGCAATATATACAAAGATTTCAACCGGCTACCTGTTCCATTCATTGTTCTACTTGTTGAAATTTACAAATAGTTTCCGATAAAGGATTAACCATTGGGGCTCATTGTTCACTTAAACTTGAAGAACAAAAAATTGGCGAATGGTACTGTTTGGATACTTTGCATATATGTTTCTTAGACTATATAGAAGCAATATATACATTGATTTCAACCGGCTACCAGTTCCATTCATTGTTCTACTTGTCGAAATTTACAAATAATTTCCGTTAAAGTATTAACAATGGGGCTCGTAGTTCACTTAAACTTGAAGATCAAATAATTGGCGAATTGTACTCTTTGGATAATTTGCATATATGTTTCTTAGACTATATAGAAGCAATATATACAAAGATTTCAACCGTCTATCTGTTCCATTCATTGATCTACTTGTCGAAAGTTACAAATAATTTCCGATAAAGGATTAACAATGGGGCTCGTAGTTCACTTAAACTTGAAGTACAAAAAATTGGCGAATGCTACTGTTTGGATGCTTTGCGTACATGTTTCTTAGACTATATGGAAGCAATATATACAAAGATTTCAACCGTCTACGTGTTCCAATCATTGTTCTACTTGTAGAAAGTTACAATTAATTTCCGTTAAAGGATTAACAATGGGGCTCGTAGTTCACTTAAACTTGAAGAACAAAAAATTGGCGAATTGTACTGTTTGGATGCTTTGCGTACATGTTTCTTAGACTATATGGAAGCAATATATACAAAGATTTCAACCGTCTACGTGTTCCAATCATTGTTCTACTTGTAGAAAGTTACAATTAATTTCCGTTAAAGGATTAACAATGGGGCTCGTAGTTCACTTAAACTTGAAGAACAAAAAATTGGCGAATTGTACTGTTTGGATGCTTTGCATATATGTTTCGTAGACTATATAGAAGCAATATATACAATGATTTCAACCGTCTACATGATCCATTCATTGTTCTACTTGTCGAAAGTTACAATTAATTTCCGTTAAGGGATTAACAATGGGGCTCATTGTTCACTTAAACTTGAAGAACAAAAAATTGGCGAATTGTACTGTTTGGATGCTTTGCATATATGTTTCTTAGACTACATAGAAGCAATATATACAAAGATTTCAACCGGCTACCTGTTCCATTCATTGTTCTACTTGTAGAAAGTTACAAATAGTTTCCATTTCATGATTATCAATGGGGCTCGCTGTTCACTTAAACTTGAAGATCAAAAAATTGGCGATTGTTACTGTTTAGATGCTTTGCATATATGTTTCTTAGATTATATAGAAGCAATATATACAAAGATTTCAACCGTCTACCAGTTCCATTCATTGTTCTACTTGTCGAAAGTTACAAATAATTACCGATAAAGGATTAACCATTGGGGCTCATTGTTCACTTAAACTTGTAGAACAAAAAATTGGCGAATTGTACTGTTTGGATGCTTTGCATATATGTTTCATAGACTATATAGAAGCAATATATATAAAGATTTCAACCGTCTACCTGTTCCATTCATTGTTCTACTTGTCGAAAGTTACAAATAATTTCCGATAAAGGATTAACAATGGGGCTCATTGTTTACTTAAACTTGAAGGACAAAAAATTGGCGAATGGTACTGTTTGGATGATTTGCATATATGTTTCTTAGACTATATAGAAGCAATATATACAAAGATTTCAACCGTCTACCTGTTCCACTCATTGTTCTACTTGTAGAAAGTTACAATTAATTTCCGTTAAAGGATTAACAATGGGGCTCGTAATTCACTTAAACTTGAAGATGAAATAATTGGCGAATTGTACTGTTTGGATGCTTTGCATATATGTTTCTTAGATTATATAGAAGCAATATATACAAAGATTTCAACCGCCTACCTGTTCCATTCATTGTTTTACTTGTCGAATGCTACAATTAATTTCCGTTAAAGGATTAACAATGGGGCTCATAGTTCACTTAAACTTGAAGAACAAAAAATTGGCGAATTGTACTGTTTGGATGCTTTGCGTATATGTTTCGTAGACTATATAGAAGCAATATATACAATGATTTCAACCGTCTAAATGATCCATTCATTGTTCTACTTGCCGAAAGTTACAAATAATTTTCGTTAAGTGATTAACAATGGGGATCGTAGTTCACTTAAACTTGAAGAACAAAAAATTGGCGAATTGTACTGTTTGGATGCTTTGCGTACATGTTTCTTAGACTATATGGAAGCAATATATACCAAGATTTCAACCGTCTACGTGTTCCAATCATTGATCTACTTGTAGAAAGTTACAATTAATTTCCGTTAAGGGATTAACAATGGGGCTCATTGTTCACTTAAACTTGAAGAACAAAAAATTGGCGAATTGTACTGTTTGGATGCTTTGCATATATGTTTCTTAGACTACATAGAAGCAATATATACAAAGATTTCAACCGGCTACCTGTTCCATTCATTGTTCTACTTGTTGAAATTTACAAATAGTTTCCGATAAAGGATTAACCATTGGGGCTCATTGTTCACTTAAACTTGAAGAACAAAAAATTGGCGAATGGTACTGTTTGGATACTTTGCATATATGTTTCTTAGACTATATAGAAGCAATATATACATTGATTTCAACCGGCTACCAGTTCCATTCATTGTTCTACTTGTCGAAATTTACAAATAATTTCCGTTAAAGTATTAACAATGGGGCTCGTAGTTCACTTAAACTTGAAGATCAAATAATTGGCGAATTGTACTCTTTGGATAATTTGCATATATGTTTCTTAGACTATATAGAAGCAATATATACAAAGATTTCAACCGTCTATCTGTTCCATTCATTGATCTACTTGTCGAAAGTTACCAATAATTTCCGATAAAGGATTAACAATGGGGCTCGTAGTTCACTTAAACTTGAAGTACAAAAAATTGGCGAATGCTACTGTTTGGATGCTTTGCGTACATGTTTCTTAGACTATATGGAAGCAATATATACAAAGATTTCAACCGTCTACGTGTTCCAATCATTGTTCTACTTGTAGAAAGTTACAATTAATTTCCGTTAAAGGATTAACAATGGGGCTCGTAGTTCACTTAAACTTGAAGAACAAAAAATTGGCGAATTGTACTGTTTGGATGCTTTGCGTACATGTTTCTTAGACTATATGGAAGCAATATATACAAAGATTTCAACCGTCTACGTGTTCCAATCATTGTTCTACTTGTAGAAAGTTACAATTAATTTCCGTTAAAGGATTAACAATGGGGCTCGTAGTTCACTTAAACTTGAAGAACAAAAAATTGGCGAATTGTACTGTTTGGATGCTTTGCATATATGTTTCGTAGACTATATAGAAGCAATATATACAATGATTTCAACCGTCTACATGATCCATTCATTGTTCTACTTGTCGAAATTTACAAATAATTTCCTTTAAAGGATTAACAATGGGGCTCGTAGTTCACTTAAACTTGAAGAACAAAAAATTGGCGAATTGTACTGTTTGGATGCTTTGCGTATATGTTTCTTAGACTATATAGAAACAATATATAGAAAGATTTCACCCGTCTACCTTTACTATGCATTGTTCTACTTGTAGAAAGTTACAAATAATTTCCATTTCATGATTATCAATGGGGCTCGTTGTTCACTTCAACTTGAAGAACAACAAATTGGCGAATGGTACTGTTTGGATGCTTTGCATATATGTTTCTTAGACTATATTGAAGCAATATACACAAAGATTTCAACCGTCTACCTGTTCCATTCATTGTTCTACTTGTCGAAAATTACAAATAATTTCCGATAAAGGATTAACCATTGTGGCTCATTGTTCACTTATACTTGAAGAACAAAAAATTGGCGAATTGTACTGTTTGGATTCTTTGCATATATGTTTCTTAGACTATATAGAAGCAATATATAGAAAGATTTCACCCGTCTACCTATACTATTCATTGTTCTACTTGTAGAAAGTTACAGATAATTTCCATTTCATGATTATCAATGGGGTTCGTTGTTCACTTAAACTTGAAGATCAAAAAATTGGCGAATGTTACTGTTTAGATGCTTTGCATATAGGTTTCTTAGACTATATAGAAGCAACATATACAAAGATTTCTACCGTCTACCCGTTCTATTCATTGTTCTACTTGTCGAAAGTTACAAACAATTTCCGTTAAGGGATTAACAATGGGGCTCGCAGTTCACTTAAACTTGAAGAAAAAAAATTGGCGAATGGTACTGTTTGGATGCTTTGCGTTCATGTTTCTTAGACTATATGGAAGCAATATATACAAAGATTTCAACCGTCTACCTGTTCCATTCATTGTTCTACTTGTCGAAAATTACAAGTAATTTCCGATAAAGGATTAACCATTGGGGCTCATTGTTCACTTAAATTTGAAGATCAAAAAATTGGCGATTGTTACTGTTTAGATGCTTTGCATATATGTTTCTTAGATTATATAGAAGCAATATATACAAAGATTTCAACCGTCTACCAGTTCCATTCATTGTTCTACTTGTCGAAAATTACAAATAATTTCCGATAAAGGATTAACCATTGGGGCTCATTGTTCACTTAAACTTGAAGGACAAAAAATTGGCTAATGGTACTGTTTGGATGCTTTGCGTACGTGTTTCTTAGACTATATGGAAGCAATATATACAAGGATTTCAACCGTCTACCTGTTCCATTCATTGTTCTACTTGTCGAAATTTACAAATAGTTTCCGATAAAGGATTAACCATTGGGGCTCATTGTTCACTTAAACTTGAAGAACAAAAAATTGGCGAATTGTACTGTTTGGATGCTTTGCATATATGTTTCTTAGACTATATAGAAGCAATATATACAAAGATTTCAACCGTCTACCTGTTCCATTCATTGTTCTACTTGTCGAAAGTTGCAAATAATTTCCGTTAAGGGATTAACAATGGGGATCGTAGTTTACTTAAACTTGAAGAACAAAAAATTGGCGAATTGTACTGTTTGGATGCTTTGCATAGATGTTTCTTAGACTATTTAGAAGCAATATATAGAAAGATTTCACCCGTCTACCGGTACTATTCATTGTTCGACTTGTAGAAAGTTACAAATAGTTTCCATTTCATGATTATCAATGGGGCTCATTGTTCACTTAAACTTGTAGAACAAAAAATTGGCGAATTGTACTGTTTGGATGCTTTGCATATATGTTTCATAGACTATATAGAAGCAATATATATAAAGATTTCAACCGTCTACCTGTTCCATTCATTGTTCTACTTGTCGAAAGTTACAAATAATTTCCGATAAAGGATTAACAATGGGGCTCATTGTTTACTTAAACTTGAAGGACAAAAAATTGGCGAATGGTACTGTTTGGATGATTTGCATATATGTTTCTTAGACTATATAGAAGCAATATATACAAAGATTTCAACCGTCTACCTGTTCCACTCATTGTTCTACTTGTAGAAAGTTACAATTAATTTCCGTTAAAGGATTAACAATGGGGCTCGTAATTCACTTAAACTTGAAGATGAAATAATTGGCGAATTGTACTGTTTGGATGCTTTGCATATATGTTTCTTAGATTATATAGAAGCAATATATACAAAGATTTCAACCGCCTACCTGTTCCATTCATTGTTTTACTTGTCGAATGCTACAATTAATTTCCGTTAAAGGATTAACAATGGGGCTCATAGTTCACTTAAACTTGAAGAACAAAAAATTGGCGAATTGTACTGTTTGGATGCTTTGCATATATGTTTCGTAGACTATATAGAAGCAATATATACAATGATTTCAACCGTCTAAATGATCCATTCATTGTTCTACTTGTCGAAAGTTACAAATAATTTCCGTTAAGGGATTAACAATGGGGATCGTAGTTTACTTAAACTTGAAGAACAAAAAATTGGCGACTGGTACTGTTTGGATGCTTTGCATATATGTTTCTTAGACTATATAGAAGCAATATATAAAAAGATTTCAACCGTGTACCAGTTCCATTCATTGTTCTACTTGTCGAAAGTTACAAATAATTTTCGTTAAGTGATTAACAATGGGGATCGTAGTTCACTTAAACTTGAAGAACAAAAAATTGGCGAATTGTACTGTTTGGATGCTTTGCGTACATGTTTCTTAGACTATATGGAAGCAATATATACCAAGATTTCAACCGTCTACGTGTTCCAATCATTGTTCTACTTGTAGAAAGTTACAATTAATTTCCGTTAAGGGATTAACAATTGGGCTCGTAGTTCACTTAAACTTGAAGGACAAAAAATTGGCGAATGGTACTGTTTGGATGCTTTGCATATATGTTTCTTAGACTATATAGAAGCAATATATACATTGATTTCAACCGGCTACCTGTTCCATTCATTGTTCTACTTGTCGAAATTTACAAATAATTTCCGATAAAGGATTAACCATTGGGGCTCATTGTTCACTTAAACTTGAAGAACAAAAAATTGGCGAATTGTACTGTTTGGATGCTTTGCATATGTGTTTCTTAGACTACATAGAAGCAATATATACAAAGATTTCAACCGGCTACCTGTTCCATTCATTGTTCTACTTGTTGAAATTTACAAATAGTTTCCGATAAAGGATTAACCATTGGGGCTCATTGTTCACTTAAACTTGAAGAACAAAAAATTGGCGAATGGTACTGTTTGGATACTTTGCATATATGTTTCTTAGACTATATAGAAGCAATATATACATTGATTTCAACCGGCTACCAGTTCCATTCATTGTTCTACTTGTCGAAATTTACAAATAATTTCCGTTAAAGTATTAACAATGGGGCTCGTAGTTCACTTAAACTTGAAGATCAAATAATTGGCGAATTGTACTCTTTGGATAATTTGCATATATGTTTCTTAGACTATATAGAAGCAATATATACAAAGATTTCAACCGTCTATCTGTTCCATTCATTGATCTACTTGTCGAAAGTTACAAATAATTTCCGATAAAGGATTAACAATGGGGCTCGTAGTTCACTTAAACTTGAAGTACAAAAAATTGGCGAATGCTACTGTTTGGATGCTTTGCGTACATGTTTCTTAGACTATATGGAAGCAATATATACAAAGATTTCAACCGTCTACGTGTTCCAATCATTGTTCTACTTGTAGAAAGTTACAATTAATTTCCGTTAAAGGATTAACAATGGGGCTCGTAGTTCACTTAAACTTGAAGAACAAAAAATTGGCGAATTGTACTGTTTGGATGCTTTGCGTACATGTTTCTTAGACTATATGGAAGCAATATATACAAAGATTTCAACCGTCTACCTATTCCATTCATTGTTCTACTTGTCGGAATTTACAAATAATTTCCGTTAAAGTATTAACAATGGGGCTCGTAGTGCACTTAAACTTGAAGAACAAAAAATTGGCGTATTATACTGTTTGGATGCTTTGCATATATGTTTCTTAGACTATATAGAAGCAATATATACAATGATTTCAACCGTCTACCTATTCCATTCATTGTTCTACTTGCCGAAATTTACAAATGATTTCCTTTAAAGGATTAACAATGGGGCTCATTGTTCACTTAAACTTGAAGAACAAAAAATTGGCGAATTGTACTGTTTGGATGCTTTGCATATATGTTTCGTAGACTATATAGAAGCAATATATACAATGATTTCAACCGTCTAAATGATCCATTCATTGTTCTACTTGTCGAAAGTTACAAATAATTTTCGTTAAGTGATTAACAATGGGGATCGTAGTTCACTTAAACTTGAAGAACAAAAAATTGGCGAATTGTACTGTTTGGATGCTTTGCGTACATGTTTCTTAGACTATATGGAAGCAATATATACCAAGATTTCAACCGTCTACGTGTTCCAATCATTGTTCTACTTGTAGAAAGTTACAATTAATTTCCGTTAAGGGATTAACAATTGGGCTCGTAGTTCACTTAAACTTGAAGAACAAAAAATTGGCGAATGGTACTGTTTGGATGCTTTGCATATATGTTTCTTAGACTATATAGAAGCAATATATACATTGATTTCAACCGGCTACCTGTTCCATTCATTGTTCTACTTGTCGAAATTTACAAATAATTTCCGATAAAGGATTAACCATTGGGGCTCATTGTTCACTTAAACTTGAAGAACAAAAAATTGGCGAATTGTACTGTTTGGATGCTTTGCATATGTGTTTCTTAGACTACATAGAAGCAATATATACAAAGATTTCAACCGGCTACCTGTTCCATTCATTGTTCTACTTGTTGAAATTTACAAATAGTTTCCGATAAAGGATTAACCATTGGGGCTCATTGTTCACTTAAACTTGAAGAACAAAAAATTGGCGAATGGTACTGTTTGGATACTTTGCATATATGTTTCTTAGACTATATAGAAGCAATATATACATTGATTTCAACCGGCTACCAGTTCCATTCATTGTTCTACTTGTCGAAATTTACAAATAATTTCCGTTAAAGTATTAACAATGGGGCTCGTAGTTCACTTAAACTTGAAGATCAAATAATTGGCGAATTGTACTCTTTGGATAATTTGCATATATGTTTCTTAGACTATATAGAAGCAATATATACAAAGATTTCAACCGTCTATCTGTTCCATTCATTGATCTACTTGTCGAAAGTTACAAATAATTTCCGATAAAGGATTAACAATGGGGCTCGTAGTTCACTTAAACTTGAAGTACAAAAAATTGGCGAATGCTACTGTTTGGATGCTTTGCGTACATGTTTCTTAGACTATATGGAAGCAATATATACAAAGATTTCAACCGTCTACGTTTTCCAATCATTGTTCTACTTGTAGAAAGTTACAATTAATTTCCGTTAAAGGATTAACAATGGGGCTCGTAGTTCACTTAAACTTGAAGAACAAAAAATTGGCGAATTGTACTGTTTGGATGCTTTGCGTACATGTTTCTTAGACTATATGGAAGCAATATATACAAAGATTTCAACCGTCTACGTGTTCCAATCATTGTTCTACTTGTAGAAAGTTACAATTAATTTCCGTTAAAGGATTAACAATGGGGCTCGTAGTTCACTTAAACTTGAAGAACAAAAAATTGGCGAATTGTACTGTTTGGATGCTTTGCGTACATGTTTCTTATACTATATAGAAGCAATATATACAAAGATTTCAACCGTCTACCTGTTCCATTCACTGTTCTACTTGTCGAAAGTTTCAATTAATTTCCGTTAAAGGATTAACAATGGGGCTCGTAGTTCACTTAAACTTGAAGTACAAAAAATTGGCGAATTGTACTGTTTGGATGATTTGCATATATGTTTCGTAGACTATATAGAAGCAATATATACAATTTTTTCAACCGTCTACCTGATCCATTCATTGTTGTACTTGTCGAAATTTACAAATAATTTCCTTTAAAGGATTAACAATGGGGCTCGTAGTTCACTTAAACTTGAAGATCAAAAAATTGGCGATTGTTACTGTTTAGATGCTTTGCATATAGGTTTCTTAGACTATATAGAAGCAACATATACAAAGATTTCAACCGTCTACGTGTTCCAATCATTGTTCTACTTGTCGAAATTTACAAATAATTTCCTTTAAAGGATTAACAATGGGGCTCGTTGTTCACATAAACTTGAAGAACAAAAAATTGGCGAATGGTACTGTTTGGATGCTTTGCATATATGTTTCTTAGATTATATAGAAGCAATATATACAAAGATTTCAACCGTCTACCTGTTCCATTCATTGTTCTACTTGTCGAAAATTACAAATAATTTCCGTTAAGGGATTAACAATGGGGATCGTAGTTTACTTAAACTTGAAGAACAAAAAATTGTCGAATTGTACTGTTTGGATGCTTTGCATATATGTTTCTTGGACTATATAGAAGCAATATATACAATGATTTCAACCGTCTACCTGTTCCATTCATTGTTCTACTTGTCGAAAGTTACAAATAATTTCCGTTAAGGGATTAACAATGGGGATCGTAGTTTACTTAAACTTGAAGAACAAAAAATTGGCGTATTATACTGTTTGGATGCTTTGCATATATGTTTCTTAGACTATATAGAAGCAATATATACAATGATTTCAACCGTCTACCTATTCCATTCATTGTTCTACTTGTCGGAATTTACAAATAATTTCCGTTAAAGTATTAACAATGGGGCTCGTAGTGCACTTAAACTTGAAGAACAAAAAATTGGCGTATTATACTGTTTGGATGCTTTGCATATATGTTTCTTAGACTATATAGAAGCAATATATACAATGATTTCAACCGTCTACCTATTCCATTCATTGTTCTACTTGCCGAAATTTACAAATGATTTCCTTTAAAGGATTAACAATGGGGCTCATTGTTCACTTAAACTTGAAGAACAAAAAATTGGCGAATTGTACTGTTTGGATGCTTTGCATATATGTTTCGTAGACTATATAGAAGCAATATATACAATGATTTCAACCGTCTAAATGATCCATTCATTGTTCTACTTGTCGAAAGTTACAAATAATTTCCGTTAAGGGATTAACAATGGGGATCGTAGTTTACTTAAACTTGAAGAACAAAAAATTGGCGACTGGTACTGTTTGGATGCTTTGCATATATGTTTCTTAGACTATATAGAAGCAATATATAAAAAGATTTCAACCGTGTACCAGTTCCATTCATTGTTCTACTTGTCGAAAGTTACAAATAATTTTCGTTAAGTGATTAACAATGGGGATCGTAGTTCTCTTAAACTTGAAGAACAAAAAATTGGCGAATTGTACTGTTTGGATGCTTTGCGTACATGTTTCTTAGACTATATGGAAGCAATATATACCAAGATTTCAACCGTCTACGTGTTCCAATCATTGTTCTACTTGTAGAAAGTTACAATTAATTTCCGTTAAGGGATTAACAATTGGGCTCGTAGTTCACTTAAACTTGAAGAACAAAAAATTGGCGAATGGTACTGTTTGGATGCTTTGCATATATGTTTCTTAGACTATATAGAAGCAATATATACATTGATTTCAACCGGCTACCTGTTCCATTCATTGTTCTACTTGTCGAAATTTACAAATAATTTCCGATAAAGGATTAACCATTGGGGCTCATTGTTCACTTAAACTTGAAGAACAAAAAATTGGCGAATTGTACTGTTTGGATGCTTTGCATATGTGTTTCTTAGACTACATAGAAGCAATATATACAAAGATTTCAACCGGCTACCTGTTCCATTCATTGTTCTACTTGTTGAAATTTACAAATAGTTTCCGATAAAGGATTAACCATTGGGGCTCATTGTTCACTTAAACTTGAAGAACAAAAAATTGGCGAATGGTACTGTTTGGATACTTTGCATATATGTTTCTTAGACTATATAGAAGCAATATATACATTGATTTCAACCGGCTACCAGTTCCATTCATTGTTCTACTTGTCGAAATTTACAAATAATTTCCGTTAAAGTATTAACAATGGGGCTCGTAGTTCACTTAAACTTGAAGATCAAATAATTGGCGAATTGTACTCTTTGGATAATTTGCATATATGTTTCTTAGACTATATAGAAGCAATATATACAAAGATTTCAACCGTCTATCTGTTCCATTCATTGATCTACTTGTCGAAAGTTACAAATAATTTCCGATAAAGGATTAACAATGGGGCTCGTAGTTCACTTAAACTTGAAGTACAAAAAATTGGCGAATGCTACTGTTTGGATGCTTTGCGTACATGTTTCTTAGACTATATGGAAGCAATATATACAAAGATTTCAACCGTCTACGTGTTCCAATCATTGTTCTACTTGTAGAAAGTTACAATTAATTTCCGTTAAAGGATTAACAATGGGGCTCGTAGTTCACTTAAACTTGAAGAACAAAAAATTGGCGAATTGTACTGTTTGGATGCTTTGCGTACATGTTTCTTAGACTATATGGAAGCAATATATACAAAGATTTCAACCGTCTACGTGTTCCAATCATTGTTCTACTTGTAGAAAGTTACAATTAATTTCCGTTAAAGGATTAACAATGGGGCTCGTAGTTCACTTAAACTTGAAGAACAAAAAATTGGCGAATTGTACTGTTTGGATGCTTTGCATATATGTTTCTTAGACTATATTGAAGCAATATACACAAAGATTTCAACCGTCTACCTGTTCCATTCATTGTTCTACTTGTCGAAAATTACAAATAATTTCCGATAAAGGATTAACCATTGTGGCTCATTGTTCACTTATACTTGAAGTACAAAAAATTGGCGAATTGTACTGTTTGGATTCTTTGCATATATGTTTCTTAGACTATATAGAAGCAATATATAGAAAGATTTCACCCGTCTACCTATACTATTCATTGTTCTACTTGTAGAAAGTTACAGATAATTTCCATTTCATGATTATCAATGGGGTTCGTTGTTCACTTAAACTTGAAGATCAAAAAATTGGCGAATGTTACTGTTTAGATGCTTTGCATATAGGTTTCTTAGACTATATAGAAGCAACATATACAAAGATTTCTACCGTCTACCCGTTCTATTCATTGTTCTACTTGTAGAAACTTACAAATAATTTCCGTTTCATGACTATCAATGGGGCTCGTAGTTCACTTAAACTTGAAGAAAAAAAATTGGCGAATGGTACTGTTTGGATGCTTTGCGTTCATGTTTCTTAGACTATATGGAAGCAATATATACAAAGATTTCAACCGTCTACCTGTTCCATTCATTGTTCTACTTGTCGAAAATTACAAGTAATTTCCGATAAAGGATTAACCATTGGGGCTCATTGTTCACTTAAATTTGAAGATCAAAAAATTGGCGATTGTTACTGTTTAGATGCTTTGCATATATGTTTCTTAGATTATATAGAAGCAATATATACAAAGATTTCAACCGTCTAC
Source organism: Cerceris ruficornis (assembly GCA_963989415.1). Lineage (NCBI taxonomy): Eukaryota > Metazoa > Arthropoda > Insecta > Hymenoptera > Crabronidae > Cerceris > Cerceris ruficornis. Next base: position 974,197 of record CAXDIW010000516.1, read on the forward strand.
CAGTTCCATTCATTGTTCTACTTGTCGAAATTTACAAATAATTTCCTTTAAAGGATTAACAATGGGGCTCGTAGTTCACTTAAACTTGAAGAACAAAAAATTGGCGAATTGTACTGTTTGGATGCTTTGCGTACATGTTTCTTAGACTGTATGGAAGCAATATATACAATGATTTCAACCGTCTACCTGATCCATTCATTGTTCTACTTGTCGAAATTTACAAATAATTTCCTTTAAAGGATTAACAATGGGACTCGTTGTTCACTTAAACTTGAAGAACAAAAAATTGATGAATGGTACTGTTTGGATGCTTTGCATATATGTTTCTCAGACTATATAGAAGCAATATATACATTGATTTCAATCGTCTACCTGTTCCATTCATTGTTCTACTTGTCGAAAGTTACAAATAATTTCCGATAAAGGATTAACCATTGGGGCTCATTGTTCACTTAAACTTGAAGAACAAAAAATTGTCGAATTGTACTGTTTGGATGCTTTGCATATATGTTTCTTGGACTATATAGAAGCAATATATACAATGATTTGAACCGTCTACCTGTTCCATTCATTGTTCTACTTGTCGAAAGTTACAAATAATTTCCGTTAAGGGATTAACAATGGGGATCGTAGTTTACTTAAACTTGAAGAACAAAAAATTATCGAATTGTACTGTTTGGATGCTTTGCATATATGTTTCTTGGACTATATAGAAGCAATATATACAATGATTTCAACCGTCTACCTGTTCCATTCATTGTTCTACTTGTCGAAAGTTACAAATAATTTCCGTTAAGGGATTAACAATGGGGATCGTAGTTTACTTAAACTTGAAGAACAAAAAATTGGCGTATTATACTGTTTGGATGCTTTGCATATATGTTTCTTAGACTATATAGAAGCAATATATACAATGATTTCAACCGTCTACCTATTCCATTCATTGTTCTACTTGCCGAAATTTACAAATGATTTCCTTTAAAGGATTAACAATGGGGCTCATTGTTCACTTAAACTTGAAGAACAAAAAATTGGCGAATTGTACTGTTTGGAGGCTTTGCATATATGTTTCGTAGACTATATAGAAGCAATATATACATTGATTTCAATCGTCTACCTGTTCCATTCATTGTTCTACTTGTCGAAAGTTACAAATAATTTCCGATAAAGGATTAACCATTGGGGCTCATTGTTCACTTAAACTTGAAGAACAAAAAATTGGCGAATTTTACTGTTTGGATGCTTTGCATATATGTTTCTTAGACTATATAGAAGCAATATATCGAAGGATTTCACCCGTCTACCTGTTCCATTCATTGTTCTACTTGTCGAAAATAACAAATAATTTCCGATAAAGGATTAACAATGGGGCTCATTGTTCACTTAAACTTGAAGATGAAATAATTGGCGAATTGTACTGAATGGATGTTTTGCATATATGTTTCTTGGACTATATAGAAGCAATATATACAATGATTTCAACCGTCTACCTGTTCCATTCATTGTTCTACTTGTCGAAAGTTACAAATAATTTCCGTTAAGGGATTAACAATGGGGATCGTAGTTTACTTAAACTTGAAGAACAAAAAATTGGCGTATTATACTGTTTGGATGCTTTGCATATATGTTTCTTAGACTATATAGAAGCAATATATACAATGATTTCAACCGTCTACCTATTCCATTCATTGTTCTACTTGCCGAAATTTACAAATGATTTCCTTTAAAGGATTAACAATGGGGCTCATTGTTCACTTAAACTTGAAGAACAAAAAATTGGCGTATTATACTGTTTGGATGCTTTGCATATATGTTTCTTAGACTATATAGAAGCAATATATACAATGATTTCAACCGTCTACCTATTCCATTCATTGTTCTACTTGTCGGAATTTACAAATAATTTCCGTTAAAGTATTAACAATGGGGCTCGTAGTGCACTTAAACTTGAAGAACAAAAAATTGGCGTATTATACTGTTTGGATGCTTTGCATATATGTTTCTTAGACTATATAGAAGCAATATATACAATGATTTCAACCGTCTACCTATTCCATTCATTGTTCTACTTGCCGAAATTTACAAATGATTTCCTTTAAAGGATTAACAATGGGGCTCATTGTTCACTTAAACTTGAAGAACAAAAAATTGGCGAATTGTACTGTTTGGAGGCTTTGCATATATGTTTCGTAGACTATATAGAAGCAATATATACATTGATTTCAATCGTCTACCTGTTCCATTCATTGTTCTACTTGTCGAAAGTTACAAATAATTTCCGATAAAGGATTAACCATTGGGGCTCATTGTTCACTTAAACTTGAAGAACAAAAAATTGGCGAATTTTACTGTTTGGATGCTTTGCATATATGTTTCTTAGACTATATAGAAGCAATATATACAAAGATTTCAACCGTCTACCTGTTCCATTCATTGTTCTACTTGTCGAAATTTACAAATAATTTCCTTTAAAGGTTTAACAATGGGGCTCGTTGTTCACTTAAACTTGAAGAACAATAAATTGGCGAATGGTACTGTTTGGATGCTTTGCGTACATGTTTCTTAGACTATATGGAAGCAATATATACAAAGATTTCAACAGTCTAACTGTTCTATTCATTGTTCTACTTGTCGAAATTTACAAATAATTTCCTTTAAATGATTATACAATGGGGCTCGTAGTTCACTTAAACTTGAAGAACAAAAAATTGGCGAACGGTACTGTGTGGATGTTTTGCGTACATGTTTCTTAGACTATATGGAAGCAATATATACATTGATTTCAACCGTCTACCTGTTCCATTCATTGTTCTACTTGTCGCAAGTTACAAATAATTTCCGTTAAAGTATTAACAATCGGGCTCGTAGTTCACTTAAATTTGAAGATCAAATAATTGGCGAATTGTACTGTTTGGATGCTTTGCGTACATGTTTCTTATACTATATAGAAGCAATATATACAAAGATTTCAACCGTCTACCTGTTCCATTCACTGTTCTACTTGTCGAAAGTTACAATTAATTTCCGTTAAAGGATTAACAATGGGGCTCGTAGTTCACTTAAACTTGAAGTACAAAAAATTGGCGAATTGTACTGTTTGGATGATTTGCATATATGTTTCGTAGACTATATAGAAGCAATATATACAATTTTTTCAACCGTCTACCTGATCCATTCATTGTTGTACTTGTCGAAATTTACAAATAATTTCCTTTAAAGGATTAACAATGGGGCTCGTAGTTCACTTAAACTTGAAGATCAAAAAATTGGCGATTGTTACTGTTTAGATGCTTTGCATATAGGTTTCTTAGACTATATAGAAGCAACATATACAAAGATTTCAACCGTCTACGTGTTCCAATCATTGTTCTACTTGTCGAAATTTACAAATAATTTCCTTTAAAGGATTAACAATGGGGCTCGTTGTTCACATAAACTTGAAGAACAAAAAATTGGCGAATGGTACTGTTTGGATGCTTTGCATATATGTTTCTTAGATTATATAGAAGCAATATATACAAAGATTTCAACCGTCTACCTGTTCCATTCATTGTTCTACTTGTCGAAAATTACAAATAATTTCCGATAAAGGATTAACCATTGGGGCTCATTGTTCACTTAAACTTGAAGAACAAAAAATTGGCGAATGGTACTGTTTGGATGCTTTGCGTACATGTTTCTTAGACTATATGGAAGCAATATATACAAAGATTTCAACCGTCTACGTGTTCCAATCATTGTTCTACTTGTCGAAATATACAAATAATTTCCTTTAAAGGATTAACAATGGGGCTCGTAGTTCACTTAAACTTGAAGAACAAAAAATTGGCGAATGGTACTGTTTGGATGCTTTGCATATATGTTTCTTAGACTATATAGAAGCAATATATACAAAGATTTCAACCGTCTAACTGTTCCATTCATTGTTCTACTTGTCGAAAATTACAAATAATTTCCGATAAAGGATTAACCATTGGGGCTCATTGTTCACTTAAACTTGAAGAACAAAAAATTGGCGAATGGTACTGTTTGGATGCTTTGCATAGATGTTTCTTAGACTATTTAGAAGCAATATATAGAAAGATTTCACCCGTCTACCTGTACTATTCATTGTTCTACTTGTAGAAAGTTACAAATAGATTCCATTTCATGATTATCAATGGGGCTCGCTGTACACTTAAACTTGAAGATCAAAAAATTGGCGATTGTTACTGTTTAGATGCTTTGCATATATGTTTCTTAGATTATATAGAAGCAATATATACAAAGATTTCAACCGTCTACCAGATCCATTCATTGTTCTACTTGTCGAAAGTTACAAATAATTTCCGATAAAGGATTAACAATGGGGCTCATTGTTCACTTAAACTTGAAGGACAAAAAATTGGCGAATGGTACTGTTTGGATGCTTTGCGTACATGTTTCTTAGACTATATGGAAGCAATATATACAAGGATTTCAACAGTCTACCTGTTCCATTCATTGTTCTACTTGTCGAAAGTTACAAATAATTTCCGTTAAGGGATTAACAATGGGGATCGCTGTTCACTTAAACTTGAAGATCAAAAAATTGGCGAATGTTACTGTTTGGATGCTTGCGTACATGTTTCTTCGACTATATGGAAGCAATATATACAAAGATTTCAACCGTCTACGTGTTCCAATCATTGTTCTACTTGTCGAAATATACAAATAATTTCCTTTAAAGGATTAACAATGGGGCTCGTGGTTCACTTAAACTTGAAGAACAAAAAATTGGCGAATGGTACTTTTTGGATGCTTTGCATATATGTTTCTTAGATTATATAGAAGCAATATATACAAAGATTTCAACCGTCTACCTGTTCCATTCATTGTTCTACTTGTCGAAAATTACAAATAATTTCCGATAAAGGATTAACCATTGGGGCTCATTGTTCACTTAAACTTGAAGAACAAAAAATTGGCGAATGGTACTGTTTGGATGCTTTGCGTACATGTTTCTTAGACTATATGGAAGCAATATATACAAAGATTTCAACCGTCTACGTGTTCCAATCATTGTTCTACTTGTAGGAAGTTACAATTAATTTCCGTTAAAGGATTAACAATGGGACTCGTAGTTCACTTAAACTTGAAGAACAAAAAATTGGCGAATTGTACTGTTTGGATGCATTGCATATATGTTTCGTAGACTATATAGAAGCAATATATACAATGATTTAAACCGTCTACATGATCCATTCATTGTTCTACTTGTCGAAATTTACAAATAATTTCCTTTAAAGGATTAACAATGGGGCTCGCTGTTCACTTAAACTTGAAGATCAAAAAATTGGCGATTGTTACTGTTTAGATGCTTTGCATATAGGGTTCTTAGACTATATAGAAGCATCATATACAAAGATTTCAACCGTCTACCTGTTCTATTCATTGTTCTACTTGTAGAAAGTTACAAATAGTTTCCGTTTCATGATTATCAATGGGGATCGTTGTTAACTTAAACTTGAAGAACAAAAAATTGGCGAATTGTACTGTTTGGATGCTTTGCGTACATGTTTCTTAGACTGTATGGAAGCAATATATACAATGATTTCAACCGTCTACCTGTTCCATTCATTGTTCTACTTGTCGAAAGTTACAAATAATTTCCGTTAAAGGATTAACATTGGGGCTCATTGTTCACTTAAACTTTAAGAACAAAAAATTGGCGAATGGTACTGTTTGGATGCTTTGCATATATGTTTCTTAGACTATATTGAAGCAATATATACATTGATTTCAACCGTCTACCTGTTCCACTCATTGTTCTACTTGTCGAAATTTACAAATAATTTCCGATAAAGGATTAACAATGGGGCTCATTATTCAATTAAACTTGAAGAACAAAAAATTGGCGAATGGTACTGTTTGGATGCTTTGCATATATGTTTCGTAGACTATATAGAAGCAATATATACAATGATTTCAACCGTCTACCTGATCCATTCATTGTTCAACTTGTCGAAAATTACAAATAATTTCCTTTAAAGGATTAGCAATGGGGCTCGTAGTTCACTTAAACTTGAAGAACAAAAAATTGGCGAATTGTACTGTTTGGAGGCTTTGCGTACATGTTTCTTAGACTATATGGAAGCAATATATACAAAGATTTCAACCGTCTACGTGTTCCAATCATTGTTCTACTTGTCGAAAGTTACAAATAATTACCGAAAAGTATTAACCATTGGGGCTCATTGTTCACTTAAACTTGAAGAACAAAAAATTGGCGAATTGTACTCTTTGGATGCTTTGCATATATGTTTCTTAGACTATATAGAAGCAATATATACAAAGATTTCAACCGTCTACCTGTTCCATTCATTGTTCTACTTGTCGAAAATTACAAATAATTTCCGATAAAGGATTAACCAATGGGGCTCATTGTTCACTTAAACTTGAAGAACAAAAAATTGGCGAATGGTACTGTTTGGATGCTTGCGTACATGTTTCTTAGACTATATGGAAGCAATATATACAAAGATTTCAACCGTCTACGTGTTCCAATCATTGTTCTACTTGTCGAAATATACAAATAATTTCCTTTAAAGGATTAACAATGGGGCTCGTGGTTCACTTAAACTTGAAGAACAAAAAATTGGCGAATGGTACTGTTTGGATGCTTTACATATATGTTTCTTAGATTATATAGAAGCAATATATACAAAGATTTCAACCGTCTACCTGTTCCATTCATTGTTCTACTTGTCGAAAATTACAAATAATTTCCGATAAAGGATTAACCATTGGGGCTCATTGTTCACTTAAACTTGAAGAACAAAAAATTGGCGAATGGTACTGTTTGGATGCTTTGCGTACATGTTTCTTAGACTATATGGAAGCAATATATACAAAGATTTCAACCGTCTACGTGTTCCAATCATTGTTCTACTTGTCGAAATATACAAATAATTTCCTTTAAAGGATTAACAATGGGGTTCGTAGTTCACTTAAACTTGAAGAACAAAAAATTGGCGAATGGTACTGTTTGGATGCTTTGCATATATGTTTCTTAGACTATATAGAAGCAATATATACAATGATTTCAACCGTCTACCTGTTCCATTCATTGTTCTACTTGTCGAAAGTTACAAACAATTTCCGTTAAGGGATTAACAATGGGGATCGTAGTTTACTTAAACTTGACGAACAAAAAATTGGCGATTGGTACTGTTTGGATGCTTTGCATATATGTTTCTTAGACTATATGGAAGCAATATATACAAAGATTTCAACCGTCTACGTGTTCCAATCATTGTTCTACTTGTAGGAAGTTACAATTAATTTCCGTTAAAGGATTAACAATGGGGCTCGTAGTTCACTTAAACTTGAAGAACAAAAAATTGGCGAATTGTACTGTTTGGATGCTTTGCGTACATGTTTCTTAGACTATATGGAAGCAATATATACAAAGATTTCAACCGTCTACGTGTTCCAATCATTGTTCTACTTGTAGAAAGTTACAATTAATTTCCGTTAAAGGATTAACAATGGGGCTCGTAGTTCACTTAAACTTGAAGAACAAAAAATTGGCGAATTGTACTGTTTGGATGCTTTGCATATATGTTTCGTAGACTATATAGAAGCAATATATACAATGATTTCAACCGTCTACATGATCCATTCATTGTTCTACTTGTCGAAATTTACAAATAATTTCCTTTAAAGGATTAACAATGGGGCTCGTAGTTCACTTAAACTTGAAGAACAAAAAATTGGCGAATTGTACTGTTTGGATGCTTTGCGTATATGTTTCTTAGACTATATAGAAACAATATATAGAAAGATTTCACCCGTCTACCTTTACTATGCATTGTTCTACTTGTAGAAAGTTACAAATAATTTCCATTTCATGATTATCAATGGGGCTCGTTGTTCACTTCAACTTGAAGAACAACAAATTGGCGAATGGTACTGTTTGGATGCTTTGCATATATGTTTCTTAGACTATATTGAAGCAATATACACAAAGATTTCAACCGTCTACCTGTTCCATTCATTGTTCTACTTGTCGAAAATTACAATTAATTTCCGTTAAAGGATTAACAATGGGACTCGTAGTTCACTTAAACTTGAAGAACAAAAAATTGGCGAATTGTACTGTTTGGATGCATTGCATATATGTTTCGTAGACTATATAGAAGCAATATATACAATGATTTAAACCGTCTACATGATCCATTCATTGTTCTACTTGTCGAAATTTACAAATAATTTCCTTTAAAGGATTAACAATGGGGCTCGCTGTTCACTTAAACTTGAAGATCAAAAAATTGGCGATTGTTACTGTTTAGATGCTTTGCATATAGGGTTCTTAGACTATATAGAAGCATCATATACAAAGATTTCAACCGTCTACCTGTTCTATTCATTGTTCTACTTGTAGAAAGTTACAAATAATTTCCGTTTCATGATTATCAATGGGGATCGTTGTTAACTTAAACTTGAAGAACAAAAAATTGGCGAATTGTACTGTTTGGATGCTTTGCGTACATGTTTCTTAGACTGTATGGAAGCAATATATACAATGATTTCAACCGTCTACCTGTTCCATTCATTGTTCTACTTGTCGAAAGTTACAAATAATTTCCGTTAAAGGATTAACATTGGGGCTCATTGTTCACTTAAACTTTAAGAACAAAAAATTGGCGAATGGTACTGTTTGGATGCTTTGCATATATGTTTCTTAGACTATATTGAAGCAATATATACATTGATTTCAACCGTCTACCTGTTCCACTCATTGTTCTACTTGTCGAAATTTACAAATAATTTCCGATAAAGGATTAACAATGGGGCTCATTATTCAATTAAACTTGAAGAACAAAAAATTGGCGAATGGTACTGTTTGGATGCTTTGCATATATGTTTCGTAGACTATATAGAAGCAATATATACAATGATTTCAACCGTCTACCTGATCCATTCATTGTTCTACTTGTCGAAAATTACAAATAATTTCCTTTAAAGGATTAGCAATGGGGCTCGTAGTTCACTTAAACTTGAAGAACAAAAAATTGGCGAATTGTACTGTTTGGAGGCTTTGCGTACATGTTTCTTAGACTATATGGAAGCAATATATACAAAGATTTCAACCGTCTACGTGTTCCAATCATTGTTCTACTTGTCGAAAGTTACAAATAATTACCGAAAAGTATTAACCATTGGGGCTCATTGTTCACTTAAACTTGAAGAACAAAAAATTGGCGAATTGTACTGTTTGGATGCTTTGCATATATGTCTCTTAGACTATATAGAAGCAATATATACAAAGATTTCAACCGTCTACCTGTTCCATTCATTGTTCTACTTGTCGAAATTTACAAATAATTTCCGATAAAGGATTAACAATGGGGCTCATTGTTCACTTAAACTTGAAGAACAAAAAATTGGCGAATTGTACTGTTTGGACGCTTTGCGTACATGCTTCTTAGACTATATGGAAGCAATATATACAAAGATTTCAACCGTCTACCTGTTCCATTCATTGTTCTACTTGTCGCAAGTTACAAATAATTTCCGTTAAAGTATTAACAATGGGGCTCGTAGTTCACTTAAACTTGAAGATCAAATAATTGGCGAATTGTACTGTTTGGATGATTTGCATATATGTTTCTTAGACTATATTGAAGCAATATATACATTGATTTCAACCGTCTACCTGTTCCACTCATTGTTCTACTTGTCGAAATTTACAAATAATTTCCGATAAAGGATTAACAATGGGGCTCATTATTCAATTAAACTTGAAGAACAAAAAATTGGCGAATGGTACTGTTTGGATGCTTTGCATATATGTTTCGTAGACTATATAGAAGCAATATATACAATGATTTCAACCGTCTACCTGATCCATTCATTGTTCTACTTGTCGAAATTTACAAATAATTTGCTTTAAAGGATTAGCAATGGGGCTCGTAGTTCACTTAAACTTGAAGAACAAAAAATTGGCGAATTGTACTGTTTGGAGGCTTTGCGTACATGTTCCTTAGACTATATGGAAGCAATCTATACAAAGATTTCAACCGTCTACGTGTTCCAATCATTGTTCTACTTGTCGAAAGTTACAAATAATTACCGAAAAGTATTAACCATTGGGGCTCATTGTTCACTTAAACTTGAAGAACAAAAAATTGGCGAATTGTACTGTTTGGATTCTTTGCATATATGTTTCTTAGATTATATAGAAGCAATATATACAAAGATTTCAACCGTCTACGTGTTCCAATCATTGTTCTACTTGTCGAAATTTACAAATAATTTCCTTTAAAGGATTAACAATGGGGCTCGTTGTTCACATAAACTTGAAGAACAAAAAATTGGCGAATGGTACTGTTTGGATGCTTTGCATATATGTTTCTTAGACTATATAGAAGCAATATATACATTGATTTCAACCGTCTACCAGTTCCATTCATTGTTCTACTTGTCGCAAGTTACAAATAATTTCCGTTAAAGTATTAACAATGGGGCTCGTAGTTCACTTAAACTTGAAGAACAAAAAATTGGCGAATTGTACTGCTTCGATGATTTGCATATATGTTTCTGATACTATATAAAAGCAATATATACAAAGATTTCAACCGTCTACCTGTTCCATTCAATGTTCTACTTGTCGAATGTTACAAATAATTTCCGTTAAAGGATTAACAATGGGGCTCATTGTTCACTTAAACTTGAAGATCAAAAAATTGGCGAATGTTACTGTTTATATGCTTTGCATATAGGTTTCTTAGACTATATAGAAGTAACATATACAAAGATTTCAACCGTCTACCTGTTATATTCATTGTTCTACTTGTAGAAAGTTACAAATAATTTCCGTTTCATGACTATCAATGGGGCTCGTTGTTCACTTAAACTTGAAGAACAAAAAATTGGCGAATGGTACTGTTTGGATGCTTTGTATATATGTTTCTTAGACTATATAGAAGCAATATATACAAAGATTTCAACCGCCTACCTGTTCCATTCATTGTTCTACTTGTCGAAATTTACAAATAATTTCCTTTAAAGGATTAACAATGGGGCTCGTTGTTCACTTAAACTTGAAGAACAATAAATTGGCGAATTGTACTGTTTGGATGCTTTGCATATATGTTTCTTAGACTATATAGAAGCAATATATACAAAGATTTCAACCGCCTACCTGTTCCATTCATTGTTCTACTTGTCGAAAGTTACAAATAATTTCCGATAAAGGATTAACAATGGTGCTCATTGTTCACTTAAACATGAAGAACAAAAAATTGGCGAATGGTACTGTTTGGATGCTTTGCATATATGTTTCTTAGACTATATAGAAGCAATATATACATTGATTTCAACCGTCTACCTGTTCCATTCATTGTTCTACTTGTCGGAATTTACAAATAATTTCCGTTAAAGTATTAACAATGGGGCTCGTAGTGCACTTAAACATGAAGATGAAATAATTGGCGAATTGTACTGTTTGGATGCTTTGCATATATGTTTCTTAGATTATATAGAAGCAATATATACAAAGATTTCAACCGTCTACCTGTTCCATTCATTGTTCTACTTGTCGGAATTTACAAATAATTTCCGTTAAAGTATTAACAATGGGGCTCGTAGTGCACTTAAACATGAAGATGAAATAATTGGCGAATTGTACTGTTTGGATGCTTTTCATATATGTTTCTTAGACTATATAGAAGCAATATATACATTGATTTCAACCGTCTACCTGTTCCATTCATTGTTCTACTTGTCGAAAGTTACAAATAATTTCCGCTAAGGGATTAACAATGGGGATCGTAGTTTACTTAAACTTGAAGAACAAAAAATTGGCGAATGGTACTATTTGGATGCTTTGCATATATGTTTCTTAGGTTATATAGAAGCAATATATACAAAGATTTCAACCGTCTACCTGTTCCATTCATTGTTCTACTTGTCGAAATTTACAAATAATTTCCTTTAAATGATTATACAATGGGGCTCGTAGTTCACTTAAACTTGAAGAACAATAAATTGGCGAATTGTACTGTTTGGATGCTTTGCATATATGTTTCTTAGACTATATAGAAGCAATATATACAAAGATTTCAACCGTCTACCTGTTCCATTCATTGTTCTACTTGTCGAAAATTACAAATAATTTCCGATAAAGGATTAACCAATGGGGCTCATTGTTCACTTAAACTTGAAGAACAAAAAATTGGCGAATGGTACTGTTTGGATGCTTGCGTACATGTTTCTTAGACTATATGGAAGCAATATATACAAAGATTTCAACCGTCTACGTGTTCCAATCATTGTTCTACTTGTCGAAATATACAAATAATTTCCTTTAAAGGATTAACAATGGGGCTCGTGGTTCACTTAAACTTGAAGAACAAAAAATTGGCGAATGGTACTGTTTGGATGCTTTACATATATGTTTCTTAGATTATATAGAAGCAATATATACAAAGATTTCAACCGTCTACCTGTTCCATTCATTGTTCTACTTGTCGAAAATTACAAATAATTTCCGATAAAGGATTAACCAATGGGGCTCATTGTTCACTTAAACTTGAAGAACAAAAAATTGGCGAATGGTACTGTTTGGATGCTTGCGTACATGTTTCTTAGACTATATGGAAGCAATATATACAAAGATTTCAACCGTCTACGTGTTCCAATCATTGTTCTACTTGTCGAAATATACAAATAATTTCCTTTAAAGGATTAACAATGGGGCTCGTGGTTCACTTAAACTTGAAGAACAAAAAATTGGCGAATGGTACTGTTTGGATGCTTTACATATATGTTTCTTAGATTATATAGAAGCAATATATACAAAGATTTCAACCGTCTACCTGTTCCATTCATTGTTCTACTTGTCGAAAATTACAAATAATTTCCGATAAAGGATTAACCATTGGGGCTCATTGTTCACTTAAACTTGAAGAACAAAAAATTGGCGAATGGTACTGTTTGGATGCTTTGCGTACATGTTTCTTAGACTATATGGAAGCAATATATACAAAGATTTCAACCGTCTACGTGTTCCAATCATTGTTCTACTTGTCGAAATATACAAATAATTTCCTTTAAAGGATTAACAATGGGGTTCGTAGTTCACTTAAACTTGAAGAACAAAAAATTGGCGAATGGTACTGTTTGGATGCTTTGCATATATGTTTCTTAGACTATATAGAAGCAATATATACAATGATTTCAACCGTCTACCTGTTCCATTCATTGTTCTACTTGTCGAAAGTTACAAACAATTTCCGTTAAGGGATTAACAATGGGGATCGTAGTTTACTTAAACTTGACGAACAAAAAATTGGCGATTGGTACTGTTTGGATGCTTTGCATATATGTTTCTTAGACTATATGGAAGCAATATATACAAAGATTTCAACCGTCTACGTGTTCCAATCATTGTTCTACTTGTAGGAAGTTACAATTAATTTCCGTTAAAGGATTAACAATGGGACTCGTAGTTCACTTAAACTTGAAGAACAAAAAATTGGCGAATTGTACTGTTTGGATGCATTGCATATATGTTTCGTAGACTATATAGAAGCAATATATACAATGATTTCAACCGTCTACCTGTTCCATTCATTGTTCTACTTGTCGAAAGTTACAAACAATTTCCGTTAAGGGATTAACAATGGGGATCGTAGTTTACTTAAACTTGACGAACAAAAAATTGGCGATTGGTACTGTTTGGATGCTTTGCATATATGTTTCTTAGACTATATGGAAGCAATATATACAAAGATTTCAACCGTCTACGTGTTCCAATCATTGTTCTACTTGTAGGAAGTTACAATTAATTTCCGTTAAAGGATTAACAATGGGGCTCGTAGTTCACTTAAACTTGAAGAACAAAAAATTGGCGAATTGTACTGTTTGGATGCTTTGCGTACATGTTTCTTAGACTATATGGAAGCAATATATACAAAGATTTCAACCGTCTACGTGTTCCAATCATTGTTCTACTTGTAGAAAGTTACAATTAATTTCCGTTAAAGGATTAACAATGGGGCTCGTAGTTCACTTAAACTTGAAGAACAAAAAATTGGCGAATTGTACTGTTTGGATGCTTTGCATATATGTTTCGTAGACTATATAGAAGCAATATATACAATGATTTCAACCGTCTACATGATCCATTCATTGTTCTACTTGTCGAAATTTACAAATAATTTCCTTTAAAGGATTAACAATGGGGCTCGTAGTTCACTTAAACTTGAAGAACAAAAAATTGGCGAATTGTACTGTTTGGATGCTTTGCGTATATGTTTCTTAGACTATATAGAAACAATATATAGAAAGATTTCACCCGTCTACCTTTACTATGCATTGTTCTACTTGTAGAAAGTTACAAATAATTTCCATTTCATGATTATCAATGGGGCTCGTTGTTCACTTCAACTTGAAGAACAACAAATTGGCGAATGGTACTGTTTGGATGCTTTGCATATATGTTTCTTAGACTATATTGAAGCAATATACACAAAGATTTCAACCGTCTACCTGTTCCATTCATTGTTCTACTTGTCGAAAATTACAATTAATTTCCGTTAAAGGATTAACAATGGGACTCGTAGTTCACTTAAACTTGAAGAACAAAAAATTGGCGAATTGTACTGTTTGGATGCATTGCATATATGTTTCGTAGACTATATAGAAGCAATATATACAATGATTTAAACCGTCTACATGATCCATTCATTGTTCTACTTGTCGAAATTTACAAATAATTTCCTTTAAAGGATTAACAATGGGGCTCGCTGTTCACTTAAACTTGAAGATCAAAAAATTGGCGATTGTTACTGTTTAGATGCTTTGCATATAGGGTTCTTAGACTATATAGAAGCATCATATACAAAGATTTCAACCGTCTACCTGTTCTATTCATTGTTCTACTTGTAGAAAGTTACAAATAATTTCCGTTTCATGATTATCAATGGGGATCGTTGTTAACTTAAACTTGAAGAACAAAAAATTGGCGAATTGTACTGTTTGGATGCTTTGCGTACATGTTTCTTAGACTGTATGGAAGCAATATATACAATGATTTCAACCGTCTACCTGTTCCATTCATTGTTCTACTTGTCGAAAGTTACAAATAATTTCCGTTAAAGGATTAACATTGGGGCTCATTGTTCACTTAAACTTTAAGAACAAAAAATTGGCGAATGGTACTGTTTGGATGCTTTGCATATATGTTTCTTAGACTATATTGAAGCAATATATACATTGATTTCAACCGTCTACCTGTTCCACTCATTGTTCTACTTGTCGAAATTTACAAATAATTTCCGATAAAGGATTAACAATGGGGCTCATTATTCAATTAAACTTGAAGAACAAAAAATTGGCGAATGGTACTGTTTGGATGCTTTGCATATATGTTTCGTAGACTATATAGAAGCAATATATACAATGATTTCAACCGTCTACCTGATCCATTCATTGTTCTACTTGTCGAAAATTACAAATAATTTCCTTTAAAGGATTAGCAATGGGGCTCGTAGTTCACTTAAACTTGAAGAACAAAAAATTGGCGAATTGTACTGTTTGGAGGCTTTGCGTACATGTTTCTTAGACTATATGGAAGCAATATATACAAAGATTTCAACCGTCTACGTGTTCCAATCATTGTTCTACTTGTCGAAAGTTACAAATAATTACCGAAAAGTATTAACCATTGGGGCTCGTTGTTCACTTAAACTTGAAGAACAAAAAATTGGCGAATTGTACTGTTTGGATGCTTTGCATATATGTCTCTTAGACTATATAGAAGCAATATATACAAAGATTTCAACCGTCTACCTGTTCCATTCATTGTTCTACTTGTCGAAATTTACAAATAATTTCCGATAAAGGATTAACAATGGGGCTCATTGTTCACTTAAACTTGAAGAACAAAAAATTGGCGAATTGTACTGTTTGGACGCTTTGCGTACATGCTTCTTAGACTATATGGAAGCAATATATACAAAGATTTCAACCGTCTACCTGTTCCATTCATTGTTCTACTTGTCGCAAGTTACAAATAATTTCCGTTAAAGTATTAACAATGGGGCTCGTAGTTCACTTAAACTTGAAGATCAAATAATTGGCGAATTGTACTGTTTGGATGATTTGCATATATGTTTCTTAGACTATATTGAAGCAATATATACATTGATTTCAACCGTCTACCTGTTCCACTCATTGTTCTACTTGTCGAAATTTACAAATAATTTCCGATAAAGGATTAACAATGGGGCTCATTATTCAATTAAACTTGAAGAACAAAAAATTGGCGAATGGTACTGTTTGGATGCTTTGCATATATGTTTCGTAGACTATATAGAAGCAATATATACAATGATTTCAACCGTCTACCTGATCCATTCATTGTTCTACTTGTCGAAATTTACAAATAATTTGCTTTAAAGGATTAGCAATGGGGCTCGTAGTTCACTTAAACTTGAAGAACAAAAAATTGGCGAATTGTACTGTTTGGAGGCTTTGCGTACATGTTCCTTAGACTATATGGAAGCAATATATACAAAGATTTCAACCGTCTACGTGTTCCAATCATTGTTCTACTTGTCGAAAGTTACAAATAATTACCGAAAAGTATTAACCATTGGGGCTCATTGTTCACTTAAACTTGAAGAACAAAAAATTGGCGAATTGTACTGTTTGGATTCTTTGCATATATGTTTCTTAGATTATATAGAAGCAATATATACAAAGATTTCAACCGTCTACGTGTTCCAATCATTGTTCTACTTGTCGAAATTTACAAATAATTTCCTTTAAAGGATTAACAATGGGGCTCGTTGTTCACATAAACTTGAAGAACAAAAAATTGGCGAATGGTACTGTTTGGATGCTTTGCATATATGTTTCTTAGACTATATAGAAGCAATATATACATTGATTTCAACCGTCTACCAGTTCCATTCATTGTTCTACTTGTCGCAAGTTACAAATAATTTCCGTTAAAGTATTAACAATGGGGCTCGTAGTTCACTTAAACTTGAAGAACAAAAAATTGGCGAATTGTACTGCTTCGATGATTTGCATATATGTTTCTGATACTATATAAAAGCAATATATACAAAGATTTCAACCGTCTACCTGTTCCATTCAATGTTCTACTTGTCGAATGTTACAAATAATTTCCGTTAAAGGATTAACAATGGGGCTCATTGTTCACTTAAACTTGAAGATCAAAAAATTGGCGAATGTTACTGTTTATATGCTTTGCATATAGGTTTCTTAGACTATATAGAAGTAACATATACAAAGATTTCAACCGTCTACCTGTTCTATTCATTGTTCTACTTGTAGAAAGTTACAAATAATTTCCGTTTCATGACTATCAATGGGGCTCGTTGTTCACTTAAACTTGAAGAACAAAAAATTGGCGAATGGTACTGTTTGGATGCTTTGTATATATGTTTCTTAGACTATATAGAAGCAATATATACAAAGATTTCAACCGCCTACCTGTTCCATTCATTGTTCTACTTGTCGAAATTTACAAATAATTTCCTTTAAAGGATTAACAATGGGGCTCGTTGTTCACTTAAACTTGAAGAACAATAAATTGGCGAATTGTACTGTTTGGATGCTTTGCATATATGTTTCTTAGACTATATAGAAGCAATATATACAAAGATTTCAACCGCCTACCTGTTCCATTCATTGTTCTACTTGTCGAAAGTTACAAATAATTTCCGATAAAGGATTAACAATGGTGCTCATTGTTCACTTAAACATGAAGAACAAAAAATTGGCGAATGGTACTGTTTGGATGCTTTGCATATATGTTTCTTAGACTATATAGAAGCAATATATACATTGATTTCAACCGTCTACCTGTTCCATTCATTGTTCTACTTGTCGGAATTTACAAATAATTTCCGTTAAAGTATTAACAATGGGGCTCGTAGTGCACTTAAACATGAAGATGAAATAATTGGCGAATTGTACTGTTTGGATGCTTTGCATATATGTTTCTTAGATTATATAGAAGCAATATATACAAAGATTTCAACCGTCTACCTGTTCCATTCATTGTTCTACTTGTCGGAATTTACAAATAATTTCCGTTAAAGTATTAACAATGGGGCTCGTAGTGCACTTAAACATGAAGATGAAATAATTGGCGAATTGTACTGTTTGGATGCTTTTCATATATGTTTCTTAGACTATATAGAAGCAATATATACATTGATTTCAACCGTCTACCTGTTCCATTCATTGTTCTACTTGTCGAAAGTTACAAATAATTTCCGCTAAGGGATTAACAATGGGGATCGTAGTTTACTTAAACTTGAAGAACAAAAAATTGGCGAATGGTACTATTTGGATGCTTTGCATATATGTTTCTTAGGTTATATAGAAGCAATATATACAAAGATTTCAACCGTCTACCTGTTCCATTCATTGTTCTACTTGTCGAAATTTACAAATAATTTCCTTTAAATGATTATACAATGGGGCTCGTAGTTCACTTAAACTTGAAGAACAATAAATTGGCGAATTGTACTGTTTGGATGCTTTGCATATATGTTTCTTAGACTATATAGAAGCAATATATACAAAGATTTCAACCGTCTACCTGTTCCATTCATTGTTCTACTTGTCGAAAATTACAAATAATTTCCGATAAAGGATTAACCAATGGGGCTCATTGTTCACTTAAACTTGAAGAACAAAAAATTGGCGAATGGTACTGTTTGGATGCTTGCGTACATGTTTCTTAGACTATATGGAAGCAATATATACAAAGATTTCAACCGTCTACGTGTTCCAATCATTGTTCTACTTGTCGAAATATACAAATAATTTCCTTTAAAGGATTAACAATGGGGCTCGTGGTTCACTTAAACTTGAAGAACAAAAAATTGGCGAATGGTACTGTTTGGATGCTTTACATATATGTTTCTTAGATTATATAGAAGCAATATATACAAAGATTTCAACCGTCTACCTGTTCCATTCATTGTTCTACTTGTCGAAAATTACAAATAATTTCCGATAAAGGATTAACCAATGGGGCTCATTGTTCACTTAAACTTGAAGAACAAAAAATTGGCGAATGGTACTGTTTGGATGCTTGCGTACATGTTTCTTAGACTATATGGAAGCAATATATACAAAGATTTCAACCGTCTACGTGTTCCAATCATTGTTCTACTTGTCGAAATTTACAAATAATTTCCTTTAAAGGATTAACAATGGGGCTCGTTGTTCACATAAACTTGAAGAACAAAAAATTGGCGAATGGTACTGTTTGGATGCTTTGCATATATGTTTCTTAGACTATATAGAAGCAATATATACATTGATTTCAACCGTCTACCAGTTCCATTCATTGTTCTACTTGTCGCAAGTTACAAATAATTTCCGTTAAAGTATTAACAATGGGGCTCGTAGTTCACTTAAACTTGAAGAACAAAAAATTGGCGAATTGTACTGCTTCGATGATTTGCATATATGTTTCTGATACTATATAAAAGCAATATATACAAAGATTTCAACCGTCTACCTGTTCCATTCAATGTTCTACTTGTCGAATGTTACAAATAATTTCCGTTAAAGGATTAACAATGGGGCTCATTGTTCACTTAAACTTGAAGATCAAAAAATTGGCGAATGTTACTGTTTATATGCTTTGCATATAGGTTTCTTAGACTATATAGAAGTAACATATACAAAGATTTCAACCGTCTACCTGTTCTATTCATTGTTCTACTTGTAGAAAGTTACAAATAATTTCCGTTTCATGACTATCAATGGGGCTCGTTGTTCACTTAAACTTGAAGAACAAAAAATTGGCGAATGGTACTGTTTGGATGCTTTGTATATATGTTTCTTAGACTATATAGAAGCAATATATACAAAGATTTCAACCGCCTACCTGTTCCATTCATTGTTCTACTTGTCGAAATTTACAAATAATTTCCTTTAAAGGATTAACAATGGGGCTCGTTGTTCACTTAAACTTGAAGAACAATAAATTGGCGAATTGTACTGTTTGGATGCTTTGCATATATGTTTCTTAGACTATATAGAAGCAATATATACAAAGATTTCAACCGCCTACCTGTTCCATTCATTGTTCTACTTGTCGAAAGTTACAAATAATTTCCGATAAAGGATTAACAATGGTGCTCATTGTTCACTTAAACATGAAGAACAAAAAATTGGCGAATGGTACTGTTTGGATGCTTTGCATATATGTTTCTTAGACTATATAGAAGCAATATATACATTGATTTCAACCGTCTACCTGTTCCATTCATTGTTCTACTTGTCGGAATTTACAAATAATTTCCGTTAAAGTATTAACAATGGGGCTCGTAGTGCACTTAAACATGAAGATGAAATAATTGGCGAATTGTACTGTTTGGATGCTTTGCATATATGTTTCTTAGATTATATAGAAGCAATATATACAAAGATTTCAACCGTCTACCTGTTCCATTCATTGTTCTACTTGTCGGAATTTACAAATAATTTCCGTTAAAGTATTAACAATGGGGCTCGTAGTGCACTTAAACATGAAGATGAAATAATTGGCGAATTGTACTGTTTGGATGCTTTTCATATATGTTTCTTAGACTATATAGAAGCAATATATACATTGATTTCAACCGTCTACCTGTTCCATTCATTGTTCTACTTGTCGAAAGTTACAAATAATTTCCGTTAAGGGATTAACAATGGGGATCGTAGTTTACTTAAACTTGAAGAACAAAAAATTGGCGAATGGTACTATTTGGATGCTTTGCATATATGTTTCTTAGGTTATATAGAAGCAATATATACAAAGATTTCAACCGTCTACCTGTTCCATTCATTGTTCTACTTGTCGAAATTTACAAATAATTTCCTTTAAATGATTATACAATGGGGCTCGTAGTTCACTTAAACTTGAAGAACAATAAATTGGCGAATTGTACTGTTTGGATGCTTTGCATATATGTTTCTTAGACTATATAGAAGCAATATATACAAAGATTTCAACCGCCTACCTGTTCCATTCATTGTTCTACTTGTCGAAAGTTACAAATAATTTCCGATAAAGGATTAACAATGGTGCTCATTGTTCACTTAAACATGAAGAACAAAAAATTGGCGAATGGTACTGTTTGGATGCTTTGCATATATGTTTCTTAGACTATATAGAAGCAATATATACATTGATTTCAACCGTCTACCTGTTCCATTCATTGTTCTACTTGTCGGAATTTACAAATAATTTCCGTTAAAGTATTAACAATGTGGCTCGTAGTGCACTTAAACATGAAGATGAAATAATTGGCGAATTGTACTGTTTGGATGCTTTGCATATATGTTTCTTAGATTATATAGAAGCAATATATACAAAGATTTCAACCGTCTACCTGTTCCATTCATTGTTCTACTTGTCGGAATTTACAAATAATTTCCGTTAAAGTATTAACAATGGGGCTCGTAGTGCACTTAAACATGAAGATGAAATAATTGGCGAATTGTACTGTTTGGATGCTTTTCATATATGTTTCTTAGACTATATAGAAGCAATATATACATTGATTTCAACCGTCTACCTGTTCCATTCATTGTTCTACTTGTCGAAAGTTACAAATAATTTCCGTTAAGGGATTAACAATGGGGATCGTAGTTTACTTAAACTTGAAGAACAAAAAATTGGCGAATGGTACTATTTGGATGCTTTGCATATATGTTTCTTAGGTTATATAGAAGCAATATATACAAAGATTTCAACCGTCTACCTGTTCCATTCATTGTTCTACTTGTCGAAATTTACAAATAATTTCCTTTAAATGATTATACAATGGGGCTCGTAGTTCACTTAAACTTGAAGAACAAAAAATTGGCGAACGGTACTGTTTGGATGTTTTGCGTACATGTTTCTTAGACTATATGGAAGCAATATATACATTGATTTCAACCGTCTACCTGTTCCATTCATTGTTCTACTTGTCGAAAGTTGCAAATAATTTCCGTTAAGGGATTAACAATGGGGATCGTAGTTTACTTAAACTTGAAGAACAAAAAATTGGCGAATTGTACTGTTTGGATGCTTTGCATAGATGTTTCTTAGACTATTTAGAAGCAATATATAGAAAGATTTCACCCGTCTACCGGTACTATTCATTGTTCGACTTGTAGAAAGTTACAAATAGTTTCCATTTCATGATTATCAATGGGGCTCGCTGTTCACTTAAACTTGAAGATCAAAAAATTGGCGATTGTTACTGTTTAGATGCTTTGCATATATGTTTCTTAGATTATATAGAAGCAATATATACAAAGATTTCAACCGTCTACCAGTTCCATTCATTGTTCTACTTGTCGAAAGTTACAAATAATTACCGATAAAGGATTAACCATTGGGGCTCATTGTTCACTTAAACTTGAAGAACAAAAAATTGGCGAATTGTACTGTTTGGATGCTTTGCATATATGTTTCTTATACTATATAGAAGCAATATATACAAAGATTTCAACCGTCTACCTGTTCCGTTCACTGTTCTACTTGTCGAAAGTTACAAATAATTTCCGTTAAGGGATTAACAATGGGGATCGTAGTTCACTTAAACTTGAAGAACAAAAAATTGGCGAATTGTACTGTTTGGATGCTTTGCGTACATGTTTCTTAGACTATATAGAAGCAATATATACAAAGATTTCAACCGTCTACCTGTTCCATTCATTGTTCTACTTGTCGAAAGTTACAAATAATTTCCTTTAAAGGATTAACAATGGGGCTCGTTGTTCACTTAAACTTGAAGAACAATAAATTGGCGAATTGTACTGTTTGGATGCTTTGCATATATGTTTCTTAGATTATATAGAAGCAATATATACAAATATTTCAACCGTCTAACTGTTCCATTCATTGTTCTACTTGTCGAAAATTACAAATAATTTCCGATAAAGGATTAACCATTGGGGCTCATTGTTCACTTAAACTTGAAGAACAAAAAATTGGCGAATGGTACTGTTTGGATGCTTTGCATAGATGTTTCTTAGACTATTTAGAAGCAATATATAGAAAGATTTCACCCGTCTACCTGTACTATTCATTGTTCTACTTGTAGAAAGTTACAAATAATTTCCATTTCATGATTATCAATGGGGCTCGCTGTTCACTTAAACTTGAAGATCA
Organism: Cerceris ruficornis; assembly: GCA_963989415.1. Classification (NCBI taxonomy): domain Eukaryota; kingdom Metazoa; phylum Arthropoda; class Insecta; order Hymenoptera; family Crabronidae; genus Cerceris; species Cerceris ruficornis. The sequence goes on from CAXDIW010000516.1 coordinate 997,370, forward strand.
AAAAATTGGCGATTGTTACTGTTTAGATGCTTTGCATATATGTTTCTTAGATTATATAGAAGCAAAATATACAATGATTTCAACAGTCTACCTGTTCCATTCATTGTTCTACTTGTCGAAATTTACAAATAATTTCCTTTAAAGGATTAACAATGGGGCTCGCAGTTCACTTAAACTTGAAGAACAGAAAATTGGCGAATTGTACTGTTTGGATGCTTTGCATATATGTTTCTTATACTATATAGAAGCAATATATACAAAGATTTCAACCGTCTACCTGTTCCATTCACTGTTCTACTTGTCGAAAATTACAAATAATTTCCGTTAAGGGATTAACAATGGGGATCGTAGTTCACTTAAACTTGAAGAACAAAAAATTGGCGAATTGTACTGTTTGGATGCTTTGCATATATGTTTCTTAGACTATATAGAAGCAATATATACATTGATTTCAACCGGCTACCTGTTCCATTCATTGTTCTACTTGTCGAAATTTACAATTAATTTCCGATAAAGGATTAACCATTGGGGCTCATTGTTCACTTAAACTTGAAGAACAAAAAATTGGCGAATTGTACTGTTTGGATGCTTTGCATATATGTTTCTTAGACTATATAGAAGCAATATATACAAAGATTTCAACCGGCTACCAGTTCCATTCATTGTTCTACTTGTCGAAAATTACAAATAATTACCGATAAAGGATTAACCATTGGGGCTCATTGTTCACTTAAACTTGTAGAACAAAAAATTGGCGAATTGTACTGTTTGGATGCTTTGCATATATGTTTCATAGACTATATAGAAGCAATATATATAAAGATTTCATCCGTCTACCTGTTCCATTCATTGTTCTACTTGTCGAAAGTTACAAATAATTTCCGATAAAGGATTAACAATGGGGCTCATTGTTTACTTAAACTTGAAGGACAAAAAATTGGCGAATGGTACTGTTTGGATGCTTTGCGTACATGTTTCTTAGACTATATGGAAGCAATATATACAAGGATTTCAACCGTCTACCTGTTCCATTCATTGTTCTACTTGTCGAAATTTACAAATAATTTCCTTTAAAGGATTAACAATGGGGCTCGTAGTTCACTTAAACTTGAAGAACAAAAAATTGGCGAATTGTACTGTTTGGATGCTTTGCATATATGTTTCTTAGACTATATAGAAGCAATATATACAATGATTTCAACAGTCTACCTGTTCCATTCATTGTTCTACTTGTCGAAATTTACAAATAATTTCCTTTAAAGGATTAACAATGGGGCTCGCAGTTCACTTAAACTTGAAGAAAAAAAATTGGCGAATGGTACTGTTTGGATGCTTAGCATATATGTTTCTTAGACTATATAGAAGCAATATATACAAAGATTTCAACCGTCTACGTTTTCCATTCATTGTTCTACTTGTCGAAAGTTACAAATAATTTCCGATAACGGATTAACCATTGGGGCTCATTGTTCACTTAAACTTGAAGAACAAAAAATTGGCTAATTGTACTGTTTGGATGATTTGCATATATGTTTCTTAGACTATATAGAAGCAATATATACAAAGATTTCAACCGTCTACCTGTTCCATTCACTGTTCTACTTGTCGAAAGTTACAAATAATTTCCGATAAAGGATTAACCATTGGGGCTCATTGTTCACTTAAACTTGAAGAACACAAAATTGGCGAATTGTACTGTTTGGATGCTTTGCATATATGTTTCTTAGACTATATAGAAGCAATATATACAAAGATTTCAACCGGCTACCAGTTCCATTCATTGTTCTACTTGTCGAAATTTACAAATAATTTCCGATAAAGGATTAACCATTGGGGCTCATTGTTCACTTAAACTTGAAGAACAAAAAATTGGCTAATTGTACTGTTTGGATGATTTGCATATATGTTTCTTAGACTATATAGAAGCAATATATACAAAGATTTCAACCGTCTACCTGTCCCATTCATTGTTCTACTTGTCGAAAGTTGCAAATAATTTCCGTTAAGGGATTAACAATGGGGATCGTAGTTTACTTAAACTTGAAGAACAAAAAATTGGCGAATTGTACTGTTTGGATGCTTTGCATAGATGTTTCTTAGACTATTTAGAAGCAATATATAGAAAGATTTCACCCGTCTACCGGTACTATTCATTGTTCGACTTGTAGAAAGTTACAAATAGTTTCCATTTCATGATTATCAATGGGGCTCGCTGTTCACTTAAACTTGAAGATCAAAAAATTGGCGATTGTTACTGTTTAGATGCTTTGCATATATGTTTCTTAGATTATATAGAAGCAATATATACAAAGATTTCAACCGTCTACCAGTTCCATTCATTGTTCTACTTGTCGAAAGTTACAAATAATTACCGATAAAGGATTAACCATTGGGGCTCATTGTTCACTTAAACTTGAAGAACAAAAAATTGGCGAATTGTACTGTTTGGATGCTTTGCATATATGTTTCTTAGACTATATAGAAGCAATATATACAAAGATTTCAACCGTCTACCTGTTCCATTCATTGTTCTACTTGTCGAAAGTTACAAATAATTTCCTTTAAAGGATTAACAATTGGGCTCGTAGTTCACTTAAACTTGAAGTACAAAAAATTGGCGAATTGTACTGTTTGGATGCTTTGCATATATGTTTCGTAGACTATATAGAAGCAATACATACAATTTTTTCAACCGTCTACATGATCCATTCATTTTTCTACTTGTCGAAATTTACAAATAATTTCCTTTAAAGGATTAACAATGGGGCTCGTAGTTCACTTAAACTTGAAGAACACAAAATTGGCGAATTGTACTGTTTGGATGCTTTGCATATATGTTTCTTAGACTATATAGAAGCAATATATACAATGATTTCAACAGTCTACCTGTTCCATTCATTGTTCTACTTGTCGAAATTTACAAATAATTTCCTTTAAAGGATTAACAATGGGGCTCGCAGTTCACTTAAACTTGAAGAAAAAAAAATTGGCGAATGGTACTGTTTGGATGCTTTGCATATATGTTTCTTAGACTATATAGAAGCAATATATACAAAGATTTCAACCGTCTACGTTTTCCATTCATTGTTCTACTTGTCGAAAGTTACAAATAATTTCCGATAACGGATTAACCATTGGGGCTCATTGTTCACTTAAACTTGAAGAACAAAAAATTGGCGAATTGTACTGTTTGGATGCTTTGCATATATGTTTCTTAGACTATATAGAAGCAATATATACAAAGATTTCAACCGGCTACCAGTTCCATTCATTGTTCTACTTGTCGAAAATTACAAATAATTACCGATAAAGGATTAACCATTGGGGCTCATTGTTCACTTAAACTTGTAGAACAAAAAATTGGCGAATTGTACTGTTTGGATGCTTTGCATATATGTTTCATAGACTATATAGAAGCAATATATATAAAGATTTCATCCGTCTACCTGTTCCATTCATTGTTCTACTTGTCGAAAGTTACAAATAATTTCCGATAAAGGATTAACAATGGGGCTCATTGTTTACTTAAACTTGAAGGACAAAAAATTGGCGAATGGTACTGTTTGGATGCTTTGCGTACATGTTTCTTAGACTATATGGAAGCAATATATACAAGGATTTCAACCGGCTACCTGTTCCATTCATTGTTCTACTTGTCGAAATTTACAATTAATTTCCGATAAAGGATTAACCATTGGGGCTCATTGTTCACTTAAACTTGAAGAACAAAAAATTGGCGAATTGTACTGTTTGGATGCTTTGCATATATGTTTCTTAGACTATATAGAAGCAATATATACAAAGATTTCAACCGGCTACCAGTTCCATTCATTGTTCTACTTGTCGAAAATTACAAATAATTACCGATAAAGGATTAACCATTGGGGCTCATTGTTCACTTAAACTTGTAGAACAAAAAATTGGCGAATTGTACTGTCTGGATGCTTTGCATATATGTTTCATAGACTATATAGAAGCAATATATATAAAGATTTCAACCGTCTACCTGTTCCATTCATTGTTCTACTTGTCGAAAGTTACAAATAATTTCCGATAAAGGATTAACAATGGGGCTCATTGTTTACTTAAACTTGAAGGACAAAAAATTGGCGAATGGTACTGTTTGGATGCTTTGCGTACATGTTTCTTAGACTATATGGAAGCAATATATACAAGGATTTCAACCGTCTACCTGTTCCATTCATTGTTCTACTTGTCGAAATTTACAAATAATTTCCTTTAAAGGATTAACAATGGGGCTCGTAGTTCACTTAAACTTGAAGAACAAAAAATTGGCGAATTGTACTGTTTGGATGCTTTGCATATATGTTTCTTAGACTATATAGAAGCAATATATACAATGATTTCAACAGTCTACCTGTTCCATTCATTGTTCTACTTGTCGAAATTTACAAATAATTTCCTTTAAAGGATTAACAATGGGGCTCGCAGTTCACTTAAACTTGAAGAAAAAAAATTGGCGAATGGTACTGTTTGGATGCTTTGCATATATGTTTCTTAGACTATATAGAAGCAATATATACAAAGATTTCAACCGTCTACGTTTTCCATTCATTGTTCTACTTGTCGAAAGTTACAAATAATTTCCGATAACGGATTAACCATTGGGGCTCATTGTTCACTTAAACTTGAAGAACAAAAAATTGGCGAATTGTACTGTTTGGATGCTTTGCATATATGTTTCTTATACTATATAGAAGCAATATATACAAAGATTTCAACCGTGTACCTGTTCCGTTCACTGTTCTACTTGTCGAAAGTTACAAATAATTTCCGTTAAGGGATTAACAATGGGGATCGTAGTTCACTTAAACTTGAAGAACAAAAAATTGGCGAATTGTACTGTTTGGATGCTTTGCGTACATGTTTCTTAGACTATATAGAAGCAATATATACAAAGATTTCAACCGTCTACCTGTTCCATTCATTGTTCTACTTGTCGAAAGTTACAAATAATTTCCTTTAAAGGATTAACAATGGGGCTCGTTGTTCACTTAAACTTGAAGAACAATAAATTGGCGAATTGTACTGTTTGGATGCTTTGCATATATGTTTCTTAGATTATATAGAAGCAATATATACAAATATTTCAACCGTCTAACTGTTCCATTCATTGTTCTACTTGTCGAAAATTACAAATAATTTCCGATAAAGGATTAACCATTGGGGCTCATTGTTCACTTAAACTTGAAGAACAAAAAATTGGCGAATGGTACTGTTTGGATGCTTTGCATAGATGTTTCTTAGACTATTTAGAAGCAATATATAGAAAGATTTCACCCGTCTACCTGTACTATTCATTGTTCTACTTGTAGAAAGTTACAAATAATTTCCATTTCATGATTATCAATGGGGCTCGCTGTTCACTTAAACTTGAAGATCAAAAAATTGGCGATTGTTACTGTTTAGATGCTTTGCATATATGTTTCTTAGATTATATAGAAGCAATATATACAATGATTTCAACAGTCTACCTGTTCCATTCATTGTTCTACTTGTCGAAATTTACAAATAATTTCCTTTAAAGGATTAACAATGGGGCTCGCAGTTCACTTAAACTTGAAGAACAAAAAATTGGCGAATTGTACTGTTTGGATGCTTTGCATATATGTTTCTTAGACTATATAGAAGCAATATATACAAAGATTTCAACCGTCTACCTGTTCCATTCATTGTTCTACTTGTCGAAAGTTGCAAATAATTTCCGTTAAGGGATTAACAATGGGGATCGTAGTTTACTTAAACTTGAAGAACAAAAAATTGGCGAATTGTACTGTTTGGATGCTTTGCATAGATGTTTCTTAGACTATTTAGAAGCAATATATAGAAAGATTTCACCCGTCTACCGGTACTATTCATTGTTCGACTTGTAGAAAGTTACAAATAGTTTCCATTTCATGATTATCAATGGGGCTCGCTGTTCACTTAAACTTGAAGATCAAAAAATTGGCGATTGTTACTGTTTAGATGCTTTGCATATATGTTTCTTAGATTATATAGAAGCAATATATACAAAGATTTCAACCGTCTACCAGTTCCATTTATTGTTCTACTTGTCGAAAATTACAAATAATTACCGATAAAGGATTAACCATTGGGGCTCATTGTTCACTTAAACTTGTAGAACAAAAAATTGGCGAATTGTACTGTTTGGATGCTTTGCATATATGTTTCATAGACTATATAGAAGCAATATATATAAAGATTTCAACCGTCTACCTGTTCCATTCATTGTTCTACTTGTCGAAAGTTACAAATAATTACCGATAAAGGATTAACCATTGGGGCTCATTGTTCACTTAAACTTGAAGAACAAAAAATTGGCGAATTGTACTGTTTGGATGCTTTGCATATATGTTTCTTAGACTATATAGAAGCAATATATACAATGACATCAACCGTCTACCTGTTCCATTCATTGTTCTACTTGTCGAAAGTTACAAATAATTTCCGTTAAGGGATTAACAATGGGGATCGTAGTTTACTTAAACTTGAAGAACAAAAAATTGGCGAATTGTACTGTTTGGATGCTTTGCATAGATGTTTCTTAGACTATTTAGAAGCAATATATAGTAAGATTTCACACGTCTACCTGTACTATTCATTGTTCTACTTGTAGAAAGTTACAAATAGTTTCCATTTCATGATTATCAATGGGGCTCGCTGTTCACTTAAACTTGAAGATCAAAAAATTTGCGATTGTTACTGTTTAGTTGCTTTGCATATATGTTTCTTAGATTATATCGAAGCAATATATACAAAGATTTCAACCGTCTACCAGTTCCATTCATTGTTCTACTTGTCGAAAGTTACAAATAATTACCGATAAAGGATTAACCATTGGGGCTCATTGTTCACTTAAACTTGAAGAACAAAAATTGGCGATTTGTACTGTTTGGATGCTTTGCATATATGTTTGTTAGACTATATTGAAGCAATATATACAAAGATTTCAACCGTCTACCTGTTCCATTCATTGTTCTACTTGTCGAAAGTTACAAATAATTTCCGATAAAGGATTAACAATGGGGCTCATTTTTCACTTAAACTTGAAGGACAAAAAATTGGCGAATGGTACTGTTTGGATGCTTTGCGTACATGTTTCTTAGACTATATGGAAGCAATATATACAAGGATTTCAACCGTCTACCTGTTCCATTCATTGTTCTACTTGTCGAAAGTTACAAATAATTACCGATAAAGGATTAACCATTGGGGCTCATTGTTCACTTAAACTTGAAGAACAAAAAATTGGCGAATTGTACTGTTTGGATGCTTTGCATTTATGTTTCTTAGACTATATAGAAGCAATATATACAAAGATTTCAACCGTCTACCTGTTCCATTCATTGTTCTACTTGTCGAAAGTTACAATTAATTTCCGTTAAAGGATTAACAATGGGGCTCGTAGTTCACTTAAACTTGAAGAACAAAAAATTGGCGAATTGTACTGTTTGGATGCTTTGCATAGATGTTTCTTAGACTATTTAGAAGCAATATATACAAAGATTTCAACCGTCTACCAGTTCCATTCATTGTTATACTTGTCGAAATTTACAAATAATTTCCGATAAAGGATTAACCATTGGGGCTCATTGTTCACTTAAACTTGAAGAACAAAAAATTGGCGAATTGTACTGTTTGGATGCTTTGCATAGATGTTTCTTAGACTATTTAGAAGCAATATATAGAAAGATTTCACCCGTCTACCTGTACTATTCATTGTTCTACTTGTAGAAAGTTACAAATAATTTCCATTTCATGATTATCAATGGGGCTCGCTGTTCACTTAAACTTGAAGATCAAAAAATTGGCGATTGTTACTGTTTAGATGCTTTGCATATATGTTTCTTAGATTATATAGAAGCAATATATACAATGATTTCAACAGTCTACCTGTTCCATTCATTGTTCTACTTGTCGAAATTTACAAATAATTTCCTTTAAAGGATTAACAATGGGGCTCGCAGTTCACTTAAACTTGAAGAACAAAAAATTGGCGAATTGTACTGTTTGGATGCTTTGCATATATGTTTCTTAGACTATATAGAAGCAATATATACAAAGATTTCAACCGTCTACCTGTTCCATTCATTGTTCTACTTGTCGAAAGTTGCAAATAATTTCCGTTAAGGGATTAACAATGGGGATCGTAGTTTACTTAAACTTGAAGAACAAAAAATTGGCGAATTGTACTGTTTGGATGCTTTGCATAGATGTTTCTTAGACTATTTAGAAGCAATATATAGAAAGATTTCACCCGTCTACCGGTACTATTCATTGTTCGACTTGTAGAAAGTTACAAATAGTTTCCATTTCATGATTATCAATGGGGCTCGCTGTTCACTTAAACTTGAAGATCAAAAAATTGGCGATTGTTACTGTTTAGATGCTTTGCATATATGTTTCTTAGATTATATAGAAGCAATATATACAAAGATTTCAACCGTCTACCAGTTCCATTCATTGTTCTACTTGTCGAAAATTACAAATAATTACCGATAAAGGATTAACCATTGGGGCTCATTGTTCACTTAAACTTGTAGAACAAAAAATTGGCGAATTGTACTGTTTGGATGCTTTGCATATATGTTTCATAGACTATATAGAAGCAATATATATAAAGATTTCAACCGTCTACCTGTTCCATTCATTGTTCTACTTGTCGAAAGTTACAAATAATTTCCGATAAAGGATTAACAATGGGGCTCATTGTTTACTTAAACTTGAAGGACAAAAAATTGGCGAATGGTACTGTTTGGATGCTTTGCGTACATGTTTCTTAGACTATATGGAAGCAATATATACAAGGATTTCAACCGTCTACCTGTTCCATTCATTGTTCTACTTGTCGAAAGTTACAAATAATTACCGATAAAGGATTAACCATTGGGGCTCATTGTTCACTTAAACTTGAAGAACAAAAAATTGGCGAATTGTACTGTTTGGATGCTTTGCATATATGTTTCTTAGACTATATAGAAGCAATATATACAATGATATCAACCGTCTACCTGTTCCATTCATTGTTCTACTTGTCGAAAGTTACAAATAATTTCCGTTAAGGGATTAACAATGGGGATCGTAGTTTACTTAAACTTGAAGAACAAAAAATTGGCGAATTGTACTGTTTGGATGCTTTGCATAGATGTTTCTTAGACTATTTAGAAGCAATATATAGTAAGATTTCACACGTCTACCTGTACTATTCATTGTTCTACTTGTAGAAATTTACAAATAGTTTCCATTTCATGATTATCAATGGGGCTCGCTGTTCACTTAAACTTGAAGATCAAAAAATTTGCGATTGTTACTGTTTAGTTGCTTTGCATATATGTTTCTTAGATTATATCGAAGCAATATATACAAAGATTTCAACCGTCTACCAGTTCCATTCATTGTTCTACTTGTCGAAAGTTACAAATAATTACCGATAAAGGATTAACCATTGGGGCTCATTGTTCACTTAAACTTGAAGAACAAAAATTGGCGATTTGTACTGTTTGGATGCTTTGCATATATGTTTGTTAGACTATATTGAAGCAATATATACAAAGATTTCAACCGTCTACCTGTTCCATTCATTGTTCTACTTGTCGAAAGTTACAAATAATTACCGATAAAGGATTAACCATTGGGGCTCATTGTTCACTTAAACTTGAAGAACAAAAAATTGGCGAATTGTACTGTTTGGATGCTTTGCATATATGTTTCATAGACTATATAGAAGCAATATATATAAAGATTTCAACCGTCTACCTGTTCCATTCATTGTTCTACTTGTCGAAAGTTACAAATAATTTCCGATAAAGGATTAACAATGGGGCTCATTGTTCACTTAAACTTGAAGGACAAAAAATTGGCGAATGGTACTGTTTGGATGCTTTGCGTACATGTTTCTTAGACTATATGGAAGCAATATATACAAGGATTTCAACCGTCTACCTGTTCCATTCATTGTTCTACTTGTCGAAAGTTACAAATAATTACCGATAAAGGATTAACCATTGGGGCTCATTGATCACTTAAACTTGAAGAACAAAAAATTGGCGAATTGTACTGTTTGGATGCTTTGCATATATGTTTCTTATACTATATAGAAGCAATATATACAATGACTTCAACCGTCTACCTGTTCCATTCATTGTTCTACTTGTCGAAAGTTACAAATAATTTCCGTTAAGGGATTAACAATGGGGATCGTAGTTTACTTAAACTTGAAGAACAAAAAATTGGCGAATTGTACTGTTTGGATGCTTTGCATAGATGTTTCTTAGACTATTTAGAAGCAATATATAGAAAGATTTCACACGTCTACCTGTACTATTCATTGTTCTACTTGTAGAAAGTTACAAATAGTTTCCATTTCATGATTATCAATGGGGCTCGCTGTTCACTTAAACTTGAAGATCAAAAAATTGGCGATTGTTACTGTTTAGTTGCTTTGCATATATGTTTCTTAGATTATATCGAAGCAATATATACAAAGATTTCAACCGTCTACCAGTTCCATTCATTGTTCTACTTGTCGAAAGTTACAAATAATTACCGATAAAGGATTAACCATTGTGGCTCATTGTTCACTTAAACTTGAAGAACAAAAAATTAGCGAATTGTACTGTTTGGATGCTTTGCATATATGTTTCGTAGACTATATAGAAGTAATATATACAATTTTTTCAACCGTCTACATGATCCATTCATTGTTCTACTTGTCGAAATTTACAAATAATTTCCTTTAAAGGATTAACAATGGGGCTCGTAGTTCACTTAAACTTGAAGAACAAAAAATTGGCGAATTGTACTGTTTGGATGCTTTGCATAGATGTTTCTTAGACTATTTAGAAGCAATATATGGAAAGATTTCACCCGTCTACCTGTACTATTCATTGTTCTACTTGTAGAAAGTTACAAATAATTTCCATTTCATGATTATCAATGGGGCTCGCTGTTCACTTAAACTTGAAGATCAAAAAATTGGCGATTGTTACTGTTTAGATGCTTTGCATATATGTTTCTTAGATTATATAGAAGCAATATATACAAATATTTCAACCGTCTAACTGTTCCATTCATTGTTCTACTTGTCGAAAGTTACAAATAATTTCCGATAAAGGATTAACAATGGGGCTCATTGCTCACTTAAACTTGAAGGACAAAAAATCGGCGAATGGTACTGTTTGGATGCTTTGCGTACATGTTTCTTAGACTATATGGAAGCAATATATACAAGGATTTCAACCGTCTACCTGTTCCATTCATTGTTCTACTTGTCGAAAGTTACAAATAATTACCGATAAAGGATTAACCATTGGGGCTCATTGTTCACTTAAACTTGAAGAACAAAAAATTGGCGAATTGTACTGTGTGGATGCTTTGCATATATGTTTCGTAGACTATATAGAAGCAATATATACAATTTTTTCAACCGTCTACATGATCCATTCATTGTTCTACTTGTCGAAATTTACAAATAATTTCCTTTAAAGGATTAACAATGGGGCTCGTAGTTCACTTAAACTTGAAGAACAAAAAATTGGCGAATTGTACTGTTTGGATGCTTTGCATATATGTTTCTTAGACTATATAGAAGCAATATATACAATGATTTCAACAGTCTACCTGTTCCATTCATTGTTCTACTTGTCGAAATTTACAAATAATTTCCTTTAAAGGATTAACAATGGGGCTCATTGTTCACTTAAACTTGAAGATCAAAAAATTGGCGATTGTTACTGTTTAGATGCTTTGCATATATGTTTCTTAGATTATATAGAAGCAATATATACAATGAATTCAACCGTCTACCTGTTCCATTCATTGTTCTACTTGTCGAAATTTACAAATAATTTCCTTTAAAGGATTAACAATGGGGCTCATTGTTCACTTAAACTTGAAGAACAAAAAATTGGCGAATGGTACTGTTTGGATGCTTTGCATAGATGTTTCTTAGACTATTTAGAAGCAATATATAGAAATATTTCACCCGTCTACCTGTACTATTCATTGTTCTACTTGTAGAAAGTTACAATTAATTTCCGTTAAATTATTAACAATGGGGCTCGTAGTTCACTTAAACTTGAAGTACAAAAAATTGGCGAATTGTACTGTTTGGATGCTTTGCATATATGTTTCGTAGACTATATAGAAGCAATACATACAATTTTTTCAACCGTCTACATGATCCATTCATTGTTCTACTTGTCGAAAATTACAAATAATTACCGATAAAGGATTAACCATTGGGGCTCATTGTTCACTTAAACTTGTAGAACAAAAAATTGGCGAATTGTACTGTTTGGATGCTTTGCATATATGTTTCTTAGACTATTTAGAAGCAATATATAGTAAGATTTCACACGTCTACCTGTACTATTCATTGTTCTACTTGTAGAAAGTTACAAATAGTTTCCATTTCATGATTATCAACGGGGCTCGCTGTTCACTTAAACTTGAAGATCAAAAAATTGGCGATTGTTACTGTTTAGTTGCTTTGCATATATGTTTCTTAGATTATATCGAAGCAATATATACAAAGATTTCAACCGTCTACCAGTTCCATTCATTGTTTTACTTGTCGAAAGTTACAAATAATTACCGATAAAGGATTAACCATTGGGGCTCATTGTTCACTTAAACTTGAAGAACAAAAATTGGCGATTTGTACTGTTTGGATGCTTTGCATATATGTTTGTTAGACTATATAGAAGCAATATATACAAAGATTTCAACCGTCTACCTGTTCCATTCATTGTTCTACTTGTCGAAAGTTACAAATAATTTCCGATAAAGGATTAACAATGGGGCTCATTTTTCACTTAAACTTGAAGGACAAAAAATTGGCGAATGGTACTGTTTGGATGCTTTGCGTACATGTTTCTTAGACTATATGGAAGCAATATATACAAGGATTTCAACCGTCTACCTGTTCCATTCATTGTTCTACTTGTCGAAAGTTACAAATAATTACCAATAAAGGAATAACCATTGGGGCTCATTGTTCACTTAAACTTGAAGAACAAAAAATTGGCGAATTGTACTGTTTGGATGCTTTGCATATATGTTTCTTAGACTATATAGAAGCAATATATACAAAGATTTCAACCGTCTACCTGTTCCATTCATTGTTCTACTTGTCGAAAGTTACAAATAATTTCCTTTAAAGGATTAACAATGGGGCTCGTTGTTCACTTAAACTTGAAGAACAATAAATTGGCGAATTGTACTGTTTGGATGCTTTGCATATATGTTTCGTAGACTATATAGAAGTAATATATAGAAAGATTTCACCCGTCTACCTGTACTATTCATTGTTCTACTTCTAGAAAGTTACAAATAATTTCCATTTCATGATTATCAATGGGGCTCGCTGTTCACTTAAACTTGAAGATCAAAAAATTGGCGATTGTTACTGTTTAGATGCTTTGCATATATGTTTCTTAGATTATATAGAAGCAATATATACAAATATTTCAACCGTCTACCAGTTCCATTCATTGTTCTACTTGTCGAAAGTTACAAGTAATTACCGATAAAGGATTAACCATTGGGGCTCATTGTTCACTTAAACTTGAAGAACAAAAAATTGGCGAATTGTACTGTTTGGATGCTTTGCATATATGTTTCATAGACTATATAGAAGCAATATATATAAAGCTTTCAACCGTCTACCTGTTCCATTCATTGTTCTACATGTCGAAAGTTACAAATAATTTCCGATAAAGGATTAACAATGGGGCTCATTGTTCACTTAAACTTGAAGGACAAAAAATTGGCGAATGGTACTGTTTGGATGCTTTGCGTACATGTTTCTTAGACTATATGGAAGCAATATATACAAGGATTTCAACCGTCTACCTGTTCCATTCATTGTTCTACTTGTCGAAAGTTACAAATAATTACCGATAAAGGATTAACCATTGGGGCTCATTGTTCACTTAAACTTGAAGAACAAAAAATTGGCGAATTGTACTGTTTGGATGCTTTGCATATATGTTTCTTATACTATATAGAAGCAATATATACAATGACTTCAACCGTCTACCTGTTCCATTAATTGTTCTACTTGTAGAAAGTTACAAATAGTTTCCATTTCATGATTATCAATGGGGCTCGCTGTTCACTTAAACTTGAAGATCAAAAAATTGGCGATTGTTACTGTTTAGTTGCTTTGCATATATGTTTCTTAGATTATATCGAAGCAATATATACAAAGATTTCAACCGTCTACCAGTTCCATTCATTGTTCTACTTGTCGAAAGTTACAAATAATTACCGATAAAGGATTAACCATTGTGGCTCATTGTTCACTTAAACTTGAAGAACAAAAAATTAGCGAATTGTACTGTTTGGATGCTTTGCATATATGTTTCTTATACTATATAGAAGCAATATATACAATGATTTCAACAGTCTACCTGTTCCATTCATTGTTCTACTTGTCGAAATTTACAACTAATTTCCTTTAAAGGATTAACAATGGGGCTCGCAGTTCACTCAAACTTGAAGAACAAAAAATTGGCGAATGGTACTGTTTGGATGCTTTGCATATATGTTTCTTAGACTATATAGAAGCAATATATACAAAGATTTCAACCGTCTACCTTTTCCATTCATTGTTCTACTTGTCGAAAGTTACAAATAATTTCCGATAACGGATTAACCATTGGGGCTCATTGTTCACTTAAACTTGAAGAACAAAAAATTGGCGAATCGTACTGTTTGGATGCTTTGCATATATGTTTCTTATACTATATAGAAGCAATATATACAAAGATTTCAACCGTCTACCTGTTCCATTCACTGTTCTACTTGTCGAAAGTTACAATTAATTTCCGTTAAGGGATTAACAATGGGGCTCGTAGTTCACTTAAACTTGAAGAACAAAAAATTGGCGAATGGTACTGTTTGGATGCTTTGCATATATGTTTCTTAGACTATATAGAAGCAATATATACATTGATTTCAACCGGCTACCGGTTCCATTCATTGTTCTACTTGTCGAAATTTACAAATAATTTCCGTTAAGGGATTAACAATGGGGATCGTAGTTTACTTAAACTTGAAGAACAAAAAATTGGCGAATTGTACTGTTTGGATGCTTTGCATAGATGTTTCTTAGACTATTTAGAAGCAATATATAGAAAGATTTCACACGTCTACCTGTACTATTCATTGTTCTACTTGTAGAAAGTTACAAATAGTTTCCATTTCATGATTATCAATGGGGCTCGCTGTTCACTTAAACTTGAAGATCAAAAAATTGGCGATTGTTACTGTTTAGTTGCTTTGCATATATGTTTCTTAGATTATATCGAAGCAATATATACAAAGATTTCAACCGTCTACCAGTTCCATTCATTGTTCTACTTGTCGAAAGTTACAAATAATTACCGATAAAGGATTAACCATTGTGGCTCATTGTTCACTTAAACTTGAAGAACAAAAAATTAGCGAATTGTACTGTTTGGATGCTTTGCATATATGTTTCGTAGACTATATAGAAGTAATATATACAATTTTTTCAACCGTCTACATGATCCATTCATTGTTCTACTTGTCGAAATTTACAAATAATTTCCTTTAAAGGATTAACAATGGGGCTCGTAGTTCACTTAAACTTGAAGAACAAAAAATTGGCGAATTGTACTGTTTGGATGCTTTGCATATATGTTTCTTAGATTATATAGAAGCAATATATACAATGAATTCAACCGTCTACCTGTTCCATTCATTGTTCTACTTGTCGAAATTTACAAATAATTTCCTTTAAAGGATTAACAATGGGGCTCATTGTTCACTTAAACTTGAAGAACAAAAAATTGGCGAATGGTACTGTTTGGATGCTTTGCATAGATGTTTCTTAGACTATTTAGAAGCAATATATAGAAATATTTCACCCGTCTACCTGTACTATTCATTGTTCTACTTGTAGAAAGTTACAATTAATTTCCGTTAAATTATTAACAATGGGGCTCGTAGTTCACTTAAACTTGAAGTACAAAAAATTGGCGAATTGTACTGTTTGGATGCTTTGCATATATGTTTCGTAGACTATATAGAAGCAATACATACAATTTTTTCAACCGTCTACATGATCCATTCATTGTTCTACTTGTCGAAATTTACAAATAATTTCCTTTAAAGGATTAACAATGGGGCTCGTAGTTCACTTAAACTTGAAGAACAAAAAATTGGCGAATTGTACTGTTTGGATGCTTTGCATAGATGTTTCTTAGACTATTTAGAAGCAATATATAGAAAGATTTCACCCGTCTACCTGTACTATTCATTGTTCTACTTCTAGAAAGTTACAAATAATTTCCATTTCATGATTATCAATGGGGCTCGCTGTTCACTTAAACTTGAAGATCAAAAAATTGGCGATTGTTACTGTTTAGATGCTTTGCATATATGTTTCTTAGATTATATAGAAGCAATATATACAAAGATTTCAACCGTCTACCAGTTCCATTCATTGTTCTACTTGTCGAAAGTTACAAATAATTACCGATAAAGGATTAACCATTGGGGCTCATTGTTCACTTAAACTTGAAGAACAAAAAATTGGCGAATTGTACTGTTTGGATGCTTTGCATAGATGTTTCTTAGACTATTTAGAAGCAATATATAGAAAGATTTCACCCGTCTACCTGTACTATTCATTGTTCTACTTGTAGAAAGTTACAAATAATTTCCATTTCATGATTATCAATGGGGCTCGCTGTTCACTTAAACTTGAAGAACAAAAAATTGGCGAATTGTACTGTTTGGATGCTTTGCGTACATGTTTCTTAGACTATATGGAAGCAATATATACAAAGATTTCAACCGTCTACGTGTTCCAATTATTGTTCTACTTGTAGAAAGTTACAATTAATATCCGTTAAGGGATTAACAATGGGGCTCGTAGTTCACTTAAACTTGAGGAACAAAAAATTGGCGAATGGTACTGTTTGGATGCTTTGCATATATGTTTCTTAGACTATATAGAAGCAATATATACATTGGTTTCAACCAGCTACCTGTTCCATTCATTGTTCTACTTGTGGAAATTTACAAATAATTTCCGATAAAGGATTAACCATTGGGGCTCATTGTTCACTTAAACTTGAAGAACAAAAAATTGGCGAATTGTACTGTTTGGATGCTTTGCATATATGTTTCTTAGACTATATAGAAGCAATATATACAAAGATTTCAACCGGCTACCAGTTCCATTCATTGTTCTACTTGTCGAAATTTACAAATAATTTCCTTTAAAGGATTAACAATGGGGCTCGTAGTTCACTTAAACTTGAAGAACAATAAATTGGCGAATTGTACTGTTTGGATGCTTTGCATATATGTTTCTTAGACTATATAGAAGCAACATATACAAAGATTTCAACCGTCTACCTGTTCCATTCATTGTTCTACTTGTCGAAAGTTACAAATAGTTTCCATTTCATGATTATCAACGGGGCTCGCTGTTCACTTAAACTTGAAGATCAAAAAATTGGCGATTGTTACTGTTTAGTTGCTTTGCATATATGTTTCTTAGATTATATAGAAGCAATATATACAAAGATTTCAACCGTCTACCAGTTCCATTCATTGTTCTACTTGTCGAAAGTTACAAATAATTACCGATAAAGGATTAACCATTGGGGCTCATTGTTCACTTAAACTTGAAGAACAAAAATTGGCGATTTGTACTGTTTGGATGCTTTGCATATATGTTTGTTAGACTATATAGAAGCAATATATACAAAGATTTCAACCGTCTACCTGTTCCATTCATTGTTCTACTTGTCGAAAGTTACAAATAATTTCCGATAAAGGATTAACAATGGGGCTCATTTTTCACTTAAACTTGAAGGACAAAAAATTGGCGAATGGTACTGTTTGGATGCTTTGCGTACATGTTTCTTAGACTATATGGAAGCAATATATACAAGGATTTCAACCGTCTACCTGTTCCATTCATTGTTCTACTTGTCGAAAGTTACAAATAATTACCAATAAAGGAATAACCATTGGGGCTCATTGTTCACTTAAACTTGAAGAACAAAAAATTGGCGAATTGTACTGTTTGGATGCTTTGCATATATGTTTCTTAGACTATATAGAAGCAATATATACAAAGATTTCAACCGTCTACCTGTTCCATTCATTGTTCTACTTGTCGAAAGTTACAAATAATTTCCTTTAAAGGATTAACAATGGGGCTCGTTGTTCACTTAAACTTGAAGAACAATAAATTGGCGAATTGTACTGTTTGGATGCTTTGCATATATGTTTCGTAGACTATATAGAAGTAATATATAGAAAGATTTCACCCGTCTACCTGTACTATTCATTGTTCTACTTCTAGAAAGTTACAAATAATTTCCATTTCATGATTATCAATGGGGCTCGCTGTTCACTTAAACTTGAAGATCAAAAAATTGGCGATTGTTACTGTTTAGATGCTTTGCATATATGTTTCTTAGATTATATAGAAGCAATATATACAAATATTTCAACCGTCTACCAGTTCCATTCATTGTTCTACTTGTCGAAAGTTACAAGTAATTACCGATAAAGGATTAACCATTGGGGCTCATTGTTCACTTAAACTTGAAGAACAAAAAATTGGCGAATTGTACTGTTTGGATGCTTTGCATATATGTTTCATAGACTATATAGAAGCAATATATATAAAGATTTCAACCGTCTACCTGTTCCATTCATTGTTCTACATGTCGAAAGTTACAAATAATTTCCGATAAAGGATTAACAATGGGGCTCATTGTTCACTTAAACTTGAAGGACAAAAAATTGGCGAATGGTACTGTTTGGATGCTTTGCGTACATGTTTCTTAGACTATATGGAAGCAATATATACAAGGATTTCAACCGTCTACCTGTTCCATTCATTGTTCTACTTGTCGAAAGTTACAAATAATTACCGATAAAGGATTAACCATTGGGGCTCATTGTTCACTTAAACTTGAAGAACAAAAAATTGGCGAATTGTACTGTTTGGATGCTTTGCATATATGTTTCTTATACTATATAGAAGCAATATATACAATGACTTCAACCGTCTACCTGTTCCATTAATTGTTCTACTTGTAGAAAGTTACAAATAGTTTCCATTTCATGATTATCAATGGGGCTCGCTGTTCACTTAAACTTGAAGATCAAAAAATTGGCGATTGTTACTGTTTAGTTGCTTTGCATATATGTTTCTTAGATTATATCGAAGCAATATATACAAAGATTTCAACCGTCTACCAGTTCCATTCATTGTTCTACTTGTCGAAAGTTACAAATAATTACCGATAAAGGATTAACCATTGTGGCTCATTGTTCACTTAAACTTGAAGAACAAAAAATTAGCGAATTGTACTGTTTGGATGCTTTGCATATATGTTTCTTATACTATATAGAAGCAATATATACAATGATTTCAACAGTCTACCTGTTCCATTCATTGTTCTACTTGTCGAAATTTACAACTAATTTCCTTTAAAGGATTAACAATGGGGCTCGCAGTTCACTCAAACTTGAAGAACAAAAAATTGGCGAATGGTACTGTTTGGATGCTTTGCATATATGTTTCTTAGACTATATAGAAGCAATATATACAAAGATTTCAACCGTCTACCTTTTCCATTCATTGTTCTACTTGTCGAAAGTTACAAATAATTTCCGATAACGGATTAACCATTGGGGCTCATTGTTCACTTAAACTTGAAGAACAAAAAATTGGCGAATTGTACTGTGTGGATGCTTTGCATATATGTTTCGTAGACTATATAGAAGCAATATATACAATTTTTTCAACCGTCTACATGATCCATTCATTGTTCTACTTGTCGAAATTTACAAATAATTTCCTTTAAAGGATTAACAATGGGGCTCGTAGTTCACTTAAACTTGAAGAACAAAAAATTGGCGAATTGTACTGTTTGGATGCTTTGCATATATGTTTCTTAGACTATATAGAAGCAATATATACAATGATTTCAACAGTCTACCTGTTCCATTCATTGTTCTACTTGTCGAAATTTACAAATAATTTCCTTTAAAGGATTAACAATGGGGCTCATTGTTCACGTAAACTTGAAGATCAAAAAATTGGCGATTGTTACTGTTTAGATGCTTTGCATATATGTTTCTTAGATTATATAGAAGCAATATATACAATGAATTCAACCGTCTACCTGTTCCATTCATTGTTCTACTTGTCGAAATTTACAAATAATTTCCTTTAAAGGATTAACAATGGGGCTCATTGTTCACTTAAACTTGAAGAACAAAAAATTGGCGAATGGTACTGTTTGGATGCTTTGCATAGATGTTTCTTAGACTATTTAGAAGCAATATATAGAAATATTTCACCCGTCTACCTGTACTATTCATTGTTCTACTTGTAGAAAGTTACAATTAATTTCCGTTAAATTATTAACAATGGGGCTCGTAGTTCACTTAAACTTGAAGTACAAAAAATTGGCGAATTGTACTGTTTGGATGCTTTGCATATATGTTTCGTAGACTATATAGAAGCAATACATACAATTTTTTCAACCATCTACATGATCCATTCATTGTTCTACTTGTCGAAATTTACAAATAATTTCCTTTAAAGGATTAACAATGGGGCTCGTAGTTCACTTAAACTTGAAGAACATAAATTGGCGAATTGTACTGTTTGGATGCTTTGCATAGATGTTTCTTAGACTATTTAGAAGCAATATATAGAAAGATTTCACCCGTCTACCTGTACTATTCATTGTTCTACTTGTAGAAAGTTACAAATAATTTCCATTTCATGATTATCAATGGGGCTCGCTGTTCACTTAAACTTGAAGAACAAAAAATTGGCGATTGTTACTGTTTAGATGCTTTGCTTATATGTTTCTTAGATTATATAGAAGCAATATATACATTGATTTCAACCAGCTACCTGTTCCATTCATTGTTCTACTTGTCGAAATTTACAAATAATTTCCTTTAAAGGATTAACAATGGGGCTCGTAGTTCACTTAAACTTGAAGAACAATAAATTGGCGAATTGTACTGTTTGGATGCTTTGCATATATGTTTCTTAGACTATATAGAAGCAACATATACAAAGATTTCAACCGTCTACCTGTTCCATTCATTGTTCTACTTGTCGAAAGTTACAAATAATTTCCGATAACGGATTAACCATTGGGGCTCATTGTTCACTTAAACTTGAAGAACAAAAAATTGGCGAATTGTACTGTTTGGATGCTTTGCATATATGTTTCTTATACTATATAGAAGCAATATATACAAAGATTTCAACCGTCTACCTGTTCCATTCATTGTTCTACTTGTCGAAAGTTACAATTAATTTCCGTTAAAGGATTAACAATGGGGCTCGCAGTTCACTTAAACTTGAAGAACAAAAAATTGGCGAATGGTACTGTTTGGATGCTTTACATATATGTTTCTTATACTATATAGAAGCAATATATACAAAGATTTCAACCGTCTACCTGTTCCATTCACTGTTCTACTTGTCGAAAGTTACAATTAATTTCCGTTAAGGGATTAACAATGGGGCTCGTAGTTCACTTAAACTTGAAGAACAAAGAATTGGCGAATGGTACTGTTTGGATGCTTTGCATATATGTTTCTTAGACTATATAGAAGCAATATATACATTGATTTCAACCGGCTACCTGTTCCATTCATTGTTCTACTTGTCGCAATTTACAAATAATTTCCGATAAAGGATTAACCATTGGGGCTCATTGTTCACTTAAACTTGAAGAACAAAAAATTGGCGAATTGTACTGTTTGGATGCTTTGCATATATGTTTCTTAGACTGTATAGAAGCAATATATACAAAGATTTCAACCGGCTACCAGTTCCATTCATTGTTCTACTTGTCGAAATTTACAAATAATTTCCGATAAAGGATTAACCATTGGGGCTCATTGTTCACTTAAACTTGAAGAACAAAAAATTGGCGAATTGTACTGTTTGGATGCTTTGCATATATGTTTCTTAGACTATATAAAAGCAATATATACAAAGATTTCAACCGTCTACCTGTTCCATTCATTGTTCTACTTGTCGAAATTTACAAATAATTTCCTTTAAAGGATTAACAATGGGGCTCGTTGTTCACTTAAACTTGAAGAACAATAAATTGGCGAATTGTACTGTTTGGATGCTTTGCATATATGTTTCTTAGACTATATAGAAGCAACATATACAAAGATTTCAACCGTCTACCTGTTCCATTCATTGTTCTACTTGTCGAAAGTTACAAATAATTTCCGATAACGGATTAACCATTGGGGCTCATTGTTCACTTAAACTTGAAGAACAAAAAATTGGCGAATTGTACTGTTTGGATGCTTTGCATATATGTTTCTTATACTATATAGAAGCAATATATACAAAGATTTCAACCGTCTACCTGTTCCATTCATTGTTCTACTTGTCGAAAGTTACAATTAATTTCCGTTAAAGGGTTAACAATGGGGCTCGCAGTTCACTTAAACTTGAAGAACAAAAAATTGGCGAATGGTACTGTTTGGATGCTTTACATATATGTTTCTTATACTATATAGAAGCAATATATACAAAGATTTCAACCGTCTACCTGTTCCATTCACTGTTCTACTTGTCGAAAGTTACAATTAATTTCCGTTAAGGGATTAACAATGGGGCTCGTAGTTCACTTAAACTTGAAGAACAAAGAATTGGCGAATGGTACTGTTTGGATGCTTTGCATATATGTTTCTTAGACTATATAGAAGCAATATATACATTGATTTCAACCGGCTACCTGTTCCATTCATTGTTCTACTTGTCGCAATTTACAAATAATTTCCGATAAAGGATTAACCATTGGGGCTCATTGTTCACTTAAACTTGAAGAACAAAAAATTGGCGAATTGTACTGTTTGGATGCTTTGCATATATGTTTCTTAGACTATATAGAAGCAATATATACAAAGATTTCAACCGGCTACCAGTTCCATTCATTGTTCTACTTGTCGAAATTTACAAATAATTTCCGATAAAGGATTAACCATTGGGGCTCATTGCTCACTTAAACTTGAAGAACAAAAAATTGGCGAATTGTACTGTTTGGATGCTTTGCATATATGTTTCTTAGACTATATAGAAGCAATATATACAAAGATTTCAACCGTCTACCTGTTCCATTCATTGTTCTACTTGTCGAAAGTTACAAATAATTTCCTTTAAAGGATTAACAATGGGGCTCGTTGTTCACTTAAACTTGAAGAACAATAAATTGGCGAATTGTACTGTTTGGATGCTTTGCATATATGTTTCTTAGACTATATAGAAGCAATATATACAAAGATTTCAACCGGCTACCAGTTCCATTCATTGTTCTACTTGTCGAAATTTACAAATAATTTCCGATAAAGGATTAACCATTGGGGCTCATTGCTCACTTAAACTTGAAGAACAAAAAATTGGCGAATTGTACTGTTTGGATGCTTTGCATATATGTTTCTTAGACTATATAGAAGCAATATATACAAAGATTTCAACCGGCTACCGGTTCCATTCATTGTTCTACTTGTCGAAATTTACAAATAATTTCCGATAAAGGATTAACCATTGGGGCTCATTGCTCACTTAAACTTGAAGAACAAAAAATTGGCGAATTGTACTGTTTGGATGCTTTGCATATATGTTTCTTAGACTATATAAAAGCAATATATACAAAGATTTCAACCGTCTACCTGTTCCATTCATTGTTCTACTTGTCGAAAGTTACAAATAATTTCCTTTAAAGGATTAACAATGGGGCTCGTTGTTCACTTAAACTTGAAGAACAATAAATTGGCGAATTGTACTGTTTGGATGCTTTGCATATATGTTTCTTAGACTATATAGAAGCAACATATACAAAGATTTCAACCGTCTACCTGTTCCATTCATTGTTCTACTTGTCGAAAGTTACAAATAATTTCCGTTAAGGCATTAACAATGGGGCTCGTATTTCACTTAAACTTGAAGAGCAAAAAATTGTCGAATTGTACTGTTTGGATGCTTTGCATATATGTTTCTTAGATTATATAGAAGCAATATATACAAATATTTCAACCGTCTAACTGTTCCATTCATTGTTCTACTTGACGAAAATTACAAATAATTTCCGATAAGGGATTAACCATTGGGGCTCATTGTTCACTTAAACTTGAAGTACAAAAAATTGGCGAATTGTACTGTTTGGATGCTTTGCATATATGTTTCGTAGACTATATAGAAGCAATATATACAATTTTTTCAACCGTCTACCTGTTCCATTCATTGTTCTACTTGTCGAAAGTTACAAATAATTTCCGTTAAGGCATTAACAATGGGGCTCGTAGTTCACTTAAACTTGAAGAGCAAAAAATTGTCGAATTGTACTGTTTGGATGCTTTGCATATATGTTTCTTAGATTATATAGAAGCAATATATACAAATATTTCAACCGTCTAACTGTTCCATTCATTGTTCTACTTGTCGAAAATTACAAATAATTTCCGATAAGGGATTAACCATTGGGGCTCATTGTTCACTTAAACTTGAAGAACAAAAAATTGGCGAATGGTACTGTTTGGATGCTTTGCGTACATGTTTCTTAGACTATATCGAAGCAATATATACAAAGATTTCAACCGTCTAAGTTTTCCATTCATTGTTCTACTTGTCGAAAGTTACAAATAATTTCCGATAACGGATTAACCATTGGGGCTCATTGTTCACTTAAACTTGAAGAACAAAAAATTGGCGAATGGTACTGTTTGGATGCTTTACATATATGTTTCTTATACTATATAGAAGCAATATATACAAAGATTTCAACCGTCTACCTGTTCCATTCACTGTTCTACTTGTCGAAAGTTACAATTAATTTCCGTTAAGGGATTAACAATGGGGCTCGTAGTTCACTTAAACTTGAAGAACAAAGAATTGGCGAATGGTACTGTTTGGATGCTTTGCATATATGTTTCTTAGACTATATAGAAGCAATATATGCATTGATTTCAACCGGCTACCTGTTCCATTCATTGTTCTACTTGTCGAAATTTACAAATAATTTCCGATAACGGATTAACCATTGGGGCTCATTGTTCACTTAAACTTGAAGAACAAAAAATTGGCGAATTGTACTGTTTGGATGCTTTGCATATATGTTTCTTATACTATATAGAAGCAATATATACAAAGATTTCAACCGTCTACCTGTTCCATTCATTGTTCTACTTGTCGAAAGTTACAATTAATTTCCTTTAAAGGATTAACAATGGGGCTCGCAGTTCACTTAAACTTGAAGAACAAAAAATTGGCGAATGGTACTGTTTGGATGCTTTACATATATGTTTCTTATACTATATAGAAGCAATATATACAAAGATTTCAACCGTCTACCTGTTCCATTCACTGTTCTACTTGTCGAAAGTTATAATTAATTTCCGTTAAGGGATTAACAATGGGGCTCGTAGTTCACTTAAACTTGAAGAACAAAGAATTGGCGAATGGTACTGTTTGGATGCTTTGCATATATGTTTCTTAGACTATATAGAAGCAATATATACATTGATTTCAACCGGCTACCTGTTCCATTCATTGTTCTACTTGTCGAAATTTACAAATAATTTCCGATAAAGGATTAACCATTGGGGCTCATTGTTCACTTAAACTTGAAGAACAAAAAATTGGCGAATTGTACTGTTTGGATGCTTTGCATATATGTTTCTTAGACTATATAGAAGCAATATATACAAAGATTTCAACCGGCTACCAGTTCCATTCATTGTTCTACTTGTCGAAATTTACAAATAATTTCCGATAAAGGATTAACCATTGGGGCTCATTGCTCACTTAAACTTGAAGAACAAAAAATTGGCGAATTGTACTGTTTGGATGCTTTGCATATATGTTTCTTACACTATATAGAAGCAATATATACAAAGATTTCAACCGTCTACCTGTTCCATTCATTGTTCTACTTGTCGAAAGTTACAAATAATTTCCTTTAAAGGATTAACAATGGGGCTCGTTGTTCACTTAAACTTGAAGAACAATAAATTGGCGAATTGTACTGTTTGGATGCTTTGCATATATGTTTCTTAGACTATATAGAAGCAATATATACAAAGATTTCAACCGTCTACCTGTTCCATTCATTGTTCTACTTGTCGAAAGTTACAATTAATTTCCGTTAAAGGATTAACAATGGGGCTCGTAGTTCACTTAAACTTGAAGTACAAAAAATTGGCGACTTGTACTGTTTGGATGCTTTGCATATATGTTTCGTAGACTATATAGAAGCAATATATACAATTTTTTCAACCGTCTACAAGATCCATTCATTGTTCTACTTGTCGAAATTTACAAATAATTTCCTTTAAAGGATTAACAATGGGGCTCGTAGTTCACTTAAACTTGAAGAACAAAAAATTGGCGAATTGTACTGTTTGGATGCTTTGCATAGATGTTTCTTAGACTATTTAGAAGCAATATATAGAAAGATTTCACCCGTCTACCTGTACTATTCATTGTTCTACTTGTCGAAATTTACAAATAATTTCCGATAAAGGATTAACCATTGGGGCTCATTGTTCACTTAAACTTGAAGAACAAAAAATTGGCGAATTGTACTGTTTGGATGCTTTGCATATTTGTTTCTTAGACTATATAGAAGCAACATATACAAAGATTTCAACCGTCTACCTGTTCCATTCATTGTTCTACTTGTCGAAAGTTACAATTAATTTCCGATAAAGGATTAACCATTGGGGCTCATTGCTCACTTAAACTTGAAGTACAAAAAATTGGCGAATTGTACTGTTTGGATGCTTTGCATATATGTTTCGTAGACTATATAGAAGCAATATATACAATTTTTTCAACCGTCTACAAGATCCATTCATTGTTCTACTTGTCGAAATTTACAAATAATTTCCGATAAAGGATTAACCATTGGGGCTCATTGTTCACATAAACTTGAAGAACAAAAAATTGGCGAATTGTACTGTTTGGATGCTTTGCATATATGTTTCTTAGACTATATAGAAGCAATATATACAAAGATTTCAACCGGCTACCAGTTCCATTCATTGTTCTACTTGTCGAAAGTTACAAATAATTTCCGTTAAGGGATTAACAATGGGGATCGTAGTTTACTTAAACTTGAAGAACAAAAAATTGGCGAATTGTACTGTTTGGATGCTTTGCATAGATGTTTCTTAGACTATTTAGAAGCAATATATAGAAAGATTTCACCCGTATACCTGTACTATTCATTGTTCTACTTGTAGAAAGTTACAAATAATTTCCATTTCATGATTATCAATGGGGCTCGCTGTTCACTTAAACTTGAAGATCAAAAAATTGGCGATTGTTACTGTTTAGATGCTTTGCATATATGTTTCTTAGATTATATAGAAGCAATATATACAAAGATTTCAACCGTCTACCAGTTCCATTCATTGTTCTACTTGTCGAAAGTTACAAATAATTACCGATAAAGGATTAACCATTGGGGCTCATTGTTCACTTAAACTTGAAGAACAAAAAATTGGCGAATTGTACTGTTTGGATGCTTTGCATATATGTTTCTTAGACTATATAGAAGCAATATATACAAAGATTTCAACCGTCTACCTGTTCAATTCATTGTTCTACTTGTCGAAAGTTACAAATATTTTCCGATAAAGGATTAACAATGGGGCTCGTTGTTCACTTAAACTTGAAGGACAAAAAATTGGCGAATGGTACTATTGGATGCTTTGCGTGCTTGTTTCTTAGACTATATGGAAGCAATATATACAAGGATTTCAACCGTCTACCTGTTCGATTCATTGTTCTACTTGTCGAAAGTTACAAATAATTTCCGATAAAGGATTAACAATGGGGCTCATTGTTCACTTAAACTTGAAGAACAAAAAATTGGCGAATTGTACTGTTTGGATGCTTTGCATATATGTTTCGTAGACTATATAGAAGCAATATATACAATTTTTTCAACCGTCTACAAGATCCATTCATTGTTCTACTTGTCGGAATTTACAAATAATTTCCTTTAAAGGATTAACAATGGGGCTCGTAGTTCACTTAAACTTGAAGAACAAAAAATTGGCGAATTGTACTTTTTGGATGCTTTGCATATATGTTTCTTAGACTGTATAGAAGCAATATATACAAAGATTTCAACCGTCTACCTGTTCAATTCATTGTTCTACTTGTCGAAAGTTACAAATATTTTCCGATAAAGGATTAACAATGGGGCTCATTGTTCACTTAAACTTGAAGGACAAAAAATTGGCGAATGGTACTGTTTGGATGCTTTGCGTACATGTTTCTTAGACTATATGGAAGCAATATATACAAAGATTTCAACCGTCTATGTGTTCCTATCATTGTTCTACTTGTCGAAATTTACAAATAATTTCCTTTAAAGGATTAACAATGGGGCTCGTTGTTCACTTAAACTTGAAGAACAAAAAAGTGGCGAATGGTACTGTTTGGATGCTTTGCATATATGTTTCTTAGATTATATAGAAGCAATATATACAAAGATTTCAACCGTCTACCTGTTCCATTCACTGTTCTACTTGTCGAAAGTTACAATTAATTTCCGTTAAGGGATTAACAATGGGGCTCGTAGTTCACTTAAACTTGAAGAACAAAAAATTGGCGAATGGTACTGTTTGGATGCTTTGCATATATGTTTCTTAGACTATATAGAAGCAATATATACATTGATTTCAACCGGCTACCTGTTCCATTCATTGTTCTACTTGTCGAAATTTACAAATAATTTCCGATAAAGGATTAACCATTGGGGCTCATTGTTCACTTAAACTTGAAGAACAAAAAATTGGCGAATTGTACTGTTCGGATGCTTTGCATATATGTTTCTTAGACTATATAGAAGCAATATATACAAAGATTTCAACCGGCTACCAGTTCCATTCATTGTTCTACTTGTCGAAATTTACAAATAATTTCCGATAAAGGATTAACCATTGTGGCTCATTGCTCACTTAAACTTGAAGAACAAAAAATTGGCGAATTGTACTGTTTGGATGCTTTGCATATATGTTTCTTAGACTATATAGAAGCAATATATACAAAGATTTCAACCGTCTACCTGTTCCATTCATTGTTCTACTTGTTGAAAATTACAAATAATTTCCGATAAAGGATTAACCTTTGGGGCTCATTGTTCACTTAAACTTGAAGAACAAAAAATTGGCGAATGGTACTGTTTGGATGCTTTGCATATATGTTTCTTAGACTATATAGAAGCAATATATACATTGATTTCAACCGTCTACCTGTTCCATTCATTGTTCTACTTGTCGAAAGTTACAAATAATTTCCGATAAAGGATTAACAATGGGGCTCATTGTTCACTTAAACTTGAAGGACAAAAAATTGGCGAATGGTACTGTTTGGATGCTTTGCATAAATGTTTCTTAGACTATATAGAAGCAATATATACAAAGATTTCAACCGGCTACCAGTTCCATTCATTGTTCTACTTGTCGAAATTTACAAATAATTTCCGATAAAGGATTAACCATTGGGGCTCATTGCTCACTTAAACTTGAAGAACAAAAAATTGGCGAATTGTACTGTTTGGATGCTTTGCATATATGTTTCTTAGACTATATAGAAGCAATATATACAAAGATTTCAACCGGCTACCAGTTCCATTCATTGTTCTACTTGTCGAAATTTACAAATAATTTCCGATAAAGGATTAACCATTGGGGCTCATTGCTCACTTAAACTTGAAGAACAAAAAATTGGCGAATTGTACTGTTTGGATGCTTTGCATATATGTTTCTTAGACTATATAAAAGCAATATATACAAAGATTTCAACCGTCTACCTGTTCCATTCATTGTTCTACTTGTCGAAAGTTACAAATAATTTCCTTTAAAGGATTAACAATGGGGCTCGTTGTTCACTTAAACTTGAAGAACAATAAATTGGCGAATTGTACTGTTTGGATGCTTTGCATATATGTTTCTTAGACTATATAGAAGCAACATATACAAAGATTTCAACCGTCTACCTGTTCCATTCATTGTTCTACTTGTCGAAAGTTACAAATAATTTCCGATAACGGATTAACCATTGGGGCTCATTGTTCACTTAAACTTGAAGAACAAAAAATTGGCGAATTGTACTGTTTGGATGCTTTGCATATATGTTTCTTATACTATATAGAAGCAATATATACAAAGATTTCAACCGTCTACCTGTTCCATTCATTGTTCTACTTGTCGAAAGTTACAATTAATTTCCGTTAAAGGATTAACAATGGGGCTCGCAGTTCACTTAAACTTGAAGAACAAAAAATTGGCGAATGGTACTGTTTGGATGCTTTACATATATGTTTCTTATACTATATAGAAGCAATATATACAAAGATTTCAACCGTCTACCTGTTCCATTCACTGTTCTACTTGTCGAAAGTTACAATTAATTTCCGTTAAGGGATTAACAATGGGGCTCGTAGTTCACTTAAACTTGAAGAACAAAGAATTGGCGAATGGTACTGTTTGGATGCTTTGCATATATGTTTCTTAGACTATATAGAAGCAATATATACATTGATTTCAACCGGCTACCTGTTCCATTCATTGTTCTACTTGTCGCAATTTACAAATAATTTCCGATAAAGGATTAACCATTGGGGCTCATTGTTCACTTAAACTTGAAGAACAAAAAATTGGCGAATTGTACTGTTTGGATGCTTTGCATATATGTTTCTTAGACTATATAGAAGCAATATATACAAAGATTTCAACCGGCTACCAGTTCCATTCATTGTTCTACTTGTCGAAATTTACAAATAATTTCCGATAAAGGATTAACCATTGGGGCTCATTGTTCACTTAAACTTGAAGAACAAAAAATTGGCGAATTGTACTGTTTGGATGCTTTGCATATATGTTTCTTAGACTATATAAAAGCAATATATACAAAGATTTCAACCGTCTACCTGTTCCATTCATTGTTCTACTTGTCGAAAGTTACAAATAATTTCCTTTAAAGGATTAACAATGGGGCTCGTTGTTCACTTAAACTTGAAGAACAATAAATTGGCGAATTGTACTGTTTGGATGCTTTGCATATATGTTTCTTAGACTATATAGAAGCAACATATACAAAGATTTCAACCGTCTACCTGTTCCATTCATTGTTCTACTTGTCGAAAGTTACAAATAATTTCCGATAACGGATTAACCATTGGGGCTCATTGTTCACTTAAACTTGAAGAACAAAAAATTGGCGAATTGTACTGTTTGGATGCTTTGCATATATGTTTCTTATACTATATAGAAGCAATATATACAAAGATTTCAACCGTCTACCTGTTCCATTCATTGTTCTACTTGTCGAAAGTTACAATTAATTTCCGTTAAAGGATTAACAATGGGGCTCGCAGTTCACTTAAACTTGAAGAACAAAAAATTGGCGAATGGTACTGTTTGGATGCTTTACATATATGTTTCTTATACTATATAGAAGCAATATATACAAAGAATTCAACCGTCTACCTGTTCCATTCACTGTTCTACTTGTCGAAAGTTACAATTAATTTCCGTTAAGGGATTAACAATGGGGCTCGTAGTTCACTTAAACTTGAAGAACAAAGAATTGGCGAATGGTACTGTTTGGATGCTTTGCATATATGTTTCTTAGACTATATAGAAGCAATATATACATTGATTTCAACCGGCTACCTGTTCCATTCATTGTTCTACTTGTCGCAATTTACAAATAATTTCCGATAAAGGATTAACCATTGGGGCTCATTGTTCACTTAAACTTGAAGAACAAAAAATTGGCGAATTGTACTGTTTGGATGCTTTGCATATATGTTTCTTAGACTATATAGAAGCAATATATACAAAGATTTCAACCGGCTACCAGTTCCATTCATTGTTCTACTTGTCGAAATTTACAAATAATTTAAGATAAAGGATTAACCATTGGGGCTCATTGCTCACTTAAACTTGAAGAACAAAAAATTGGCGAATTGTACTGTTTGGATGCTTTGCATATATGTTTCTTAGACTATATAGAAGCAATATATACAAAGATTTCAACCGTCCACCTGTTCCATTCATTGTTCTACTTGTCGAAAGTTACAAATAATTTCCTTTAAAGGATTAACAATGGGGCTCGTTGTTCACTTAAACTTGAAGAACAATAAATTGGCGAATTGTACTGTTTGGATGCTTTGCATATATGTTTCTTAGACTATATAGAAGCAATATATACAAAGATTTCAACCGGCTACCAGTTCCATTCATTGTTCTACTTGTCGAAATTTACAAATAATTTCCGATAAAGGATTAACCATTGGGGCTCATTGCTCACTTGAACTTGAAGAACAAAGAATTGGCGAATTGTACTGTTTGGATGCTTTGCATATATGTTTCTTAGACTATATAGAAGCAATATATACAAAGATTTCAACCGGCTACCGGTTCCATTCATTGTTCTACTTGTCGAAATTTACAAATAATTTCCGATAAAGGATTAACCATTGGGGCTCATTGCTCACTTAAACTTGAAGAACAAAAAATTGGCGAATTGTACTGTTTGGATGCTTTGCATATATGTTTCTTAGACTATATAAAAGCAATATATACAAAGATTTCAACCGTCTACCTGTTCCATTCATTGTTCTACTTGTCGAAAGTTACAAATAATTTCCTTTAAAGGATTAACAATGGGGCTCGTTGTTCACTTAAACTTGAAGAACAATAAATTGGCGAATTGTACTGTTTGGATGCTTTGCATATATGTTTCTTAGACTATATAGAAGCAACATATACAAAGATTTCAACCGTCTACCTGTTCCATTCATTGTTCTACTTGTCGAAAGTTACAAATAATTTCCGTTAAGGCATTAACAATGGGGCTCGTAGTTCACTTAAACTTGAAGAGCAAAAAATTGTCGAATTGTACTGTTTGGATGCTTTGCATATATGTTTCTTAGATTATATAGAAGCAATATATACAAATATTTCAACCGTCTAACTGTTCCATTCATTGTTCTACTTGTCGAAAATTACAAATAATTTCCGATAAGGGATTAACCATTGGGGCTCATTGTTCACTTAAACTTGAAGAACAAAAAATTGGCGAATGGTACTGTTTGGATGCTTTGCGTACATGTTTCTTAGACTATATAGAAGCAATATATACAAAGATTTCAACCGTCTAAGTTTTCCATTCATTGTTCTACTTGTCGAAAGTTACAAATAATTTCCGATAACGGATTAACCATTGGGGCTCATTGTTCACTTAAACTTGAAGAACAAAAAATTGGCGAATGGTACTGTTTGGATGCTTTACATATATGTTTCTTATACTATATAGAAGCAATATATACAAAGATTTCAACCGTCTACCTGTTCCATTCACTGTTCTACTTGTCGAAAGTTACAATTAATTTCCGTTAAGGGATTAACAATGGGGCTCGTAGTTCACTTAAACTTGAAGAACAAAGAATTGGCGAATGGTACTGTTTGGATGCTTTGCATATATGTTTCTTAGACTATATAGAAGCAATATATACATTGATTTCAACCGGCTCCCTGTTCCATTCATTGTTCTACTTGTCGAAATTTACAAATAATTTCCGATAAAGGATTAACCATTGGGGCTCATTGTTCACTTAAACTTGAAGAACAAAAAATTGGCGAATTGTACTGTTTGGATGCTTTGCATATATGTTTCTTAGACTATATAGAAGCAATATATACAAAGATTTCAACCGGCTACCAGTTCCATTCATTGTTCTACTTGTCGAAATTTACAAATAATTTCCGATAAAGGATTAACCATTGGGGCTCATTGCTCACTTAAACTTGAAGAACAAAAAATTGGCGAATTGTACTGTTTGGATGCTTTGCATATATGTTTCTTAGACTATATAGAAGCAATATATACAAAGATTTCAACCGGCTACCAGTTCCATTCATTGTTCTACTTGTCGAAATTTACAAATAATTTCCGATAAAGGATTAACCATTGGGGCTCATTGCTCACTTAAACTTGAAGAACAAAAAATTGGCGAATTGTACTGTTTGGATGCTTTGCATATATGTTTCTTAGACTATATAAAAGCAATATATACAAAGATTTCAACCGTCTACCTGTTCCATTCATTGTTCTACTTGTCGAAATTTACAAATAATCTCCTTTAAAGGATTAACAATGGTGCTCGTAGTTCACTTAAACTTGAAGAACAAAAAATTGGCGAATTGTACTGTTTGGTTGCTTTGCATATATGTTTCTTAGACTATTTAGAAGCAATATATAGAAAGAATTCACCCGTCTACCTGTACTATTCATTGTTCTACTTGTCGAAGTTTACAAATAATTTCCTTTAAAGGATTAACAATGGGGCTCGTAGTTCACTTAAACTTAAAGAACACAAAATTGGCGAATTGTACTGTTTGGATGCTTTGCATATATGTTTCTTAGATTATATAGAAGCAATATATACAATGATTTCAACCGTCTACCTGATCCATTCATTGTTCTACTTGTCGAAATTTACAAATAATTTCCTTTAAAGGATTAACAATGGGGCTGGTAGTTCACTTAAACTTGAAGATCAAAAAATTGGCGAATTGTACTGTTTGGATGCTTTGCATATATGTTTCTTATACTATATAGAAGCAATAGATACAAAGATTTCAACCGTCTACCTGTTCCATTCAATGTTCTACTTGTCGAAAGTTACAAATAATTTCCGTTAAAGTATTAACAATGGGGCTCGTAGTTCACTTAAACATGAAGATGAAATAATTGGCGAATGGTACTGTTTGGATGCTTTGCATTTATGTTTCTTAGACTATATAGAAGCAATATATACAAAGATTTCAACCGTCTACCTGTTCCATTCATTGTTCTACTTGTCGAAAGTTACAAATAATTTCCGATAACGGATTAACCATTGGGGCTCATTGTTCACTTAAACTTGAAGATAAAAAAATTGGCGAATTGTACTGTTTGGATACTTTGCATATATGTTTCTTAGACTATATAGAAGCAATATATACAAAGATTTCAACCGTCTACCTGTTCCATTCATTGTTCTACTTGTTGAAAATTACAAATAATTTCCGATAAAGGATTAACCTTTGGGGCTCATTGTTCACTTAAACTTGAAGAACAAAAAATTGGCGAATGGTACTGTTTGGATGCTTTGCATTTATGTTTCTTAGACTATATAGAAGCAATATATACAAAGATTTCAACCGTCTACCTGTTCCATTCATTGTTCTACTTGTCGAAAGTTACAAATAATTTCCGATAACGGATTAACCATTGGGGCTCATTGTTCACTTAAACTCGAAGATAAAAAAATTGGCGAATGGTACTGTTTGGATGCTTTGCATATATGTTTCTTAGACTATATAGAAGCAATATATACATTGATTTCAACCGGCTACCTGTTCCATTCATTGTTCTACTTGTCGAAATTTACAAATAATTTCCGATAAAGGATTAACCATTGGGGCTCATTGTTCACATAAACTTGAAGAACAAAAAATTGGCGAATTGTACTGTTTGGATGCTTTGCATATATGTTTCTT
The DNA here is from genome assembly GCA_963989415.1 of Cerceris ruficornis. Classification (NCBI taxonomy): domain Eukaryota; kingdom Metazoa; phylum Arthropoda; class Insecta; order Hymenoptera; family Crabronidae; genus Cerceris; species Cerceris ruficornis. The sequence continues at coordinate 1,033,016 of CAXDIW010000516.1, forward strand.
AGACTATATAGAAGCAATATATACAAAGATTTCAACCGGCTACCAGTTCCATTCATTGTTCTACTTGTCGAAAGTTACAAATAATTTCCGTTAAGGGATTAACAATGGGGATCGTAGTTTACTTAAACTTGAAGAACAAAAAATTGGCGATTGTTACTGTTTAGATGCTTTGCATATAGGTTTCTTAGACTATTTAGAAGCAATATATAGAAAGATTTAACCCGTCTACCTGTTCCATTCACTGTTCTACTTGTCGAAAGTTACAATTAATTTCCGTTAAGGGATTAACAATGGGGCTCGTAGTTCACTTAAACCTGAAGAACAAAAAATTGGCGAATGGTACTGTTTGGATGCTTTGCATATATGTTTCTTAGACTATATAGAAGCAATATATACATTGATTTCAACCGGCTACCTGTTCCATTCATTGTTCTACTTGTCGAAATTTACAAATAATTTCCGATAAAGGATTAACCATTGGGGCTCATTGTTCACTTAAACTTGAAGAACAAAAAATTGGCGAATTGTACTGTTTGGATGCTTTGCATATATGTTTCTTATACTATATAGAAGCAATATATACAAAGATTTCAACCGGCTACCAGTTCCATTCATTGTTCTACTTGTCGAAATTTACTAATAATTTCCGATAAAGGATTAACCATTGGGGCTCATTGCTCACTTAAACTTGAAGAACAAAAAATTGGCGAATTGTACTGTTTGGATGCTTTGCATATATGTTTCTTAGACTATATAGAAGCAATATATACAAAGATTTCAACCGTCTACCTGTTCCGTTCATTGTTCTACTTGTCGAAAGTTACAAATAATTTCCTTTAAAGGATTAACAATGGGGCTCGTTGTTCACTTAAACTTGAAGAACAATAAATTGGCGAATTGTACTGTTTGGATGCTTTGCATATATGTTTCTTAGACTATATAGAAGCAATATATACAAAGATTTCAACCGTCTACCTGTTCCATTCATTGTTCTACTTGTCGAAAGTTACAATTAATTTCCGTTAAAGGATTAACAATGGGGCTCGTAGTTCACTTAAACTTGAAGTACAAAAAATTGGCGAATTGTACTGTTTGGATGCTTTGCATATATGTTTCGTAGACTATATAGAAGCAATATATACAATTTTTTCAACCGTCTACAAGATCCATTCATTGTTCTACTTGTCGAAATTTGCAAATAATTTCCTTTAAAGGATTAACAATGGGGCTCGTAGTTCACTTAAACTTGAAGAACAAAAAATTGGCGAATTGTACTGTTTGGATGCTTTGCATAGATGTTTCTTAGACTATTTAGAAGCAATATATAGAAAGATTTCACCCGTCTACCTGTACTATTCATTGTTCTACTTGTCGAAATTTACAAATAATTTCCGATAAAGGATTAACCATTGGGGCTCATTGTTCACTTAAACTTGAAGAACAAAAAATTGGCGAATGGTACTGTTTGGATGCTTTGCATATATGTTTCTTAGACTATATAGAAGCAATATATACACTGATTTCAACCGGCTACCTGTTCCATTCATTGTTCTACTTGTCGAAATTTACAAATAATTTCCGATAAAGGATTAACCATTGGGGCTCATTGCTCACTTAAACTTGAAGAACAAAAAATTGGCGAATTGTACTGTTTGGATGCTTTGCATATATGTTTCTTAGACTATATAAAAGCAATATATACAAAGATTTCAACCGTCTACCTGTTCCATTCATTGTTCTACTTGTCGAAAGTTACAAATAATTTCCTTTAAAAGATTAACAATGGGGCTCGTTGTTCACTTAAACTTGAAGAACAATAAATTGGCGAACTGTACTGTTTGGATGCTTTGCATATATGTTTCTTAGACTATATAGAAGCAACATATACAAAGATTTCAACCGTCTACCTGTTCCATTCATTGTTCTACTTGTCGAAAGTTACAATTAATTTCCGTTAAAGGATTAACAATGGGGCTCGTAGTTCACTTAAACTTGAAGTACAAAAAATTGGCGAATTGTACTGTTTGGATGCTTTGCATATATGTTTCGTAGACTATATAGAAGCAATATATACAATTTTTTCAACCGTCTACATGATCCATTCATTGTTCTACTTGTCGAAATTTACAAATAATTTCCTTTAAAGGATTAACAATGGGGCTCGTAGTTCACTTAAACTTGAAGAACAAAAAATTGGCGAATTGTACTGTTTGGATGCTTTGCATAGATGTTTCTTAGACTATTTAGAAGCAATATATAGAAAGATTTCACCCGTCTACCTGTACTATTCATTGTTCTACTTGTCGAAATTTACAAATAATTTCCGATAAAGGATTAACCATTGGGGCTCATTGTTCACTTAAACTTGAAGAACAAAAAATTGGCGAATGGTACTGTTTGGATGCTTTGCATATATGTTTCTTAGACTATATAGAAGCAATATATACATTGATTTCAACCGGCTACCTGTTCCATTCATTGTTCTACTTGTCGAAATTTACAAATAATTTCCGATAAAGGATTAACCATTGGGGCTCATTGTTCACATAAACTTGAAGAACAAAAAATTGGCGAATTGTACTGTTTGGATGCTTTGCATATATGTTTCTTAGACTATATAGAAGCAATATATACAAAGATTTCAACCGGCTACCAGTTCCATTCATTGTTCTACTTGTCGAAATTTACAAATAATTTCCTTTAAAGGATTAAGAATGGGGCTCGTAGTTCACTTAAACTTGAAGAACAAAAAATTGGCGAATGGTACTGTTTGGATGCTTTGCTTATACGTTTCTTAGACTATATAGACGCAATATATACAAAGATTTCAACCGTCTACCTGTTCCATTCATTGTTCTACTTGTCGGAAGTTACAAATAATTTCCGATAAAGGATTAACCATTGGGGCTCGTTGTTCACTTAAACTTGAAGAACAAAAAATTGGCGAATGGTACTGTTTGGATCCTTTGCATATATGTTTCTTAGACTATATAGAAGCAATATATACATTGATTTCAACCGTCTACCTGTTCCATTCATTTTTCTACTTGTCGCAAGTTACAAATAATTTCCGTTAAAGTATTAACAATGGGGCTCGTAGTTCACTTAAACTCGAAGATCAAATAATTGGCGAATTGTACTGTTTGGATGATTTGCATATATGTTTCTTAGACTTTATAGAAGCAATATATACAAAGATTTCAACCGTCTACCTGCTCCATTCATTGTTCTACTTGTCGAAAGTTACAAATAATTTCCGTTAAGGCATTAACAATGGGGACCGTAGTTCACTTAAACTTGAAGAACAAAAAATTGGCGAATGCTACTGTTCGGATGCTTTGCATATATGTTTCTTAGACTATATAGACGCAATATATACAAAGATTTCAACAGTCTACCTGTTCCATTCATTGTTCTACTTGTCGAAATTTACAAATAATTTCCTTTAAAGGATTAACAATGGGGCTCATTGTTCACTTAAACTTGAAGAACAAAAAATTGGCGAATTGTACTGTTTGGATGCTTTGCATATATGTTTCTTAGACGATATAGAAGCAATATATACAATGATTTCAACAGTCTACCTGTTCCATTCATTGTTCTACTTGTCGAAATTTACAAATAATTTCCTTTAAAGGATTAACAATGGGGCTCGTAGTTCACTTAAACTTGAAGAACAAAAAATTGGCGAATGGTACTGTTTGGATGCTTTGCATATATGTTTCTTAGACTATATAGAAGCAATATATACAAAGATTTCAACCGTCTACCTGTTCCATTCATTGTTCTACTTGTCGAAAGTTACAAATAATTTCCGATAAAGGATTGACCATTGGGGCTCATTGTTCACTTAAACTTGAAGAACAAAAAATTGGCGAATTGTACTGTTTGGATGCTTTGCATATATGTTTCTAAGACTATTTAGAAGCAATATATAAAAAGATTTCAACCGTCTACCTGTTCCATTCACTGTTCTACTTGTCGAAAGTTACAAATAATTTCCGTTAAGGGATTAACAATGGGGATCGTAGTTTACTTAAATTTGAAGAACAAAAAATTGGCGAATGGTACTGTTTGGATGCTTTGCATATATGTTTCTTAGATTATATAGAAGCAATATATACAAAGATTTCAACCGTCTACCTGTTCCATTCATTGTTCTACTTGTCGAAAATTACAAATAATTTCCGATAAAGGATTAACCATTGGGGCTCATTGTTCACTTAAACTTGAAGAACAAAAAATTGGCGAATGGTACTGTTTGGATGCTTTGCATATATGTTTCTTAGATTAGATAGAAGCAATATATACAAAGATTTCAACCGTCTACCTGTTCCATTCATTGTTCTACTTGTCGAAATTTACAAATAATTTCCTTTAAAGGATTAACAATGGGGCTCGTTGTTCACTTAAACTTGAAGAACAAAAATTGGCGAATTGTACTGTTTGGATGCTTTGCATATATGTTTCTTAGACTATATGGAAGCAACATATACAAAGATTTCAACCGTCTACGTGTTCCAATCATTGTTCTACTTGTAGAAAGTTACAATTAATTTCCGTTAAAGGATTAACAATGGGGCTCGTAGTTCACTTAAACTTGAAGAACAATAAATTGGCGAATTGTACTGTTTGGATGCATTGCATATATGTTTCTTAGACTATATAGACGCAATATATACAAGGATTTCAACCGTCTACCTGTTCCATTCATTGTTCTACTTGTCGAAAGTTACAAATAATTACAGATAAAGGATTAACCATTGGGGCTCATTGTTCACTTAAACTTGAAGAACAAAAAATTGGCGAATGGTACTGTTTGGATGCTTTGCATATATGTTTCTTAGACTATATAGACGCAATATATACAAAGATTTCAACCGTCTACCTGTTCCATTCATTGTTCTACTTGTCGAAAGTTACAAATAATTTCCGATAAAGGATTAACCATTGGGGCTCGTTGTTCACTTAAACTTGAAGAAAGTAAAATTGGCGAATGGTACTGTTTGGATGCTTTGCATATATGTTTCTTAGACTATATAGAAGCAATATATACATTGATTTCAACCGGCTACCTGTTCCATTCATTGGTCTACTTGTCGCAAGTTACAAATAATTTCCGCTAAAGTATTAACAATGGGGCTCGTAGTTCAGTTAAACTTGAAGATCAAATAATTGGCGAATTGTACTGTTTGGACGCTTTGCATATATGTTTCTTAGACTAAATAGAAGCAATATATACAATGATTTCAACAGTCTACCTGTTCCATTCATTGTTCTACTTGTCGAAATTTACAAATAATTTCCGATAACGGATTAACCATTGGGGCACATTGTTCACTTAAACTTGAAGAACAAAAAATTGGCGAATTGTACTGTTTGGACGCTTTGCATATATGTTTCTTAGACTATATAGAAGCAATATATACAACGATTTCAACCGTCTACCTGTTCCATTCATTGTTCTACTTGTCGAAAGTTAGAAATAATTTCCGTTAAGGGATTAACAATGGGAATCGTAGTTTACTTAAACTTGAAGAACAAGAAATTGGCGAATTGTACTGTTTGGATGATTTGCATATATGTCTCTTAGACTATATAGAAGCAATATATACAATGATTTCAACAGTCTACCTGTTCAATTCATTGTTCTACTTGTCTAAATTTACAAATAATTTCCTTTAAAGGATTAACAATGGGGCTCGTAGTTCACTTAAACTTGAAGAACAAAAAATTGGCGAATGGTACTGTTTGGATGCTTTGCATATATGTTTCTTAGACTATTTAGATGCAATATATAGAAAGATTTCACCCGTCTACCTGTACTATTCATTGTTCTACTTGTAGAAAGTTACAAATAATTTCCATTTCATGATTATCAATGGGGCTCGTAGTTCACTTAAACTTGAAGAACAAAAAATTGGCGAATGTTACTGTTTGGATGCTTTGCATATATGTTTCTTAGACTATATAGAAGCAATATATACAAAGATTTCAACCGTCTACCTGTTCCATTCATTGTTCTACTTGTCGAAAGTTACAAATAATTTCCGATAACGGATTAACCATTGGGGCTCATTGTTCACTTAAACTTGAAGAACGAAAAAGTGGCTAATTGTACTGTTTGGATGCTTTGCATATATGTTTCTTAGACTATATAGAAGCAATATATACAAAGATTTCAACCGTCTACCTGTTCCATTCATTGTTCTACTTGTCGAAAGTTACAAATAATTTCTGATAACGGATTAACCATTGGGGCTCATTGTTCACTTAAACTTGAAGAACAAAAAATTGGCGAATTGTACTGTTTGGATGCTTTGCATATATGTTTCTTAGACTATTTAGAAGCAATATATAAAAAGATTTCAACCGTCTACCAGTTCCATTCACTGTTCTACTTGTCGAAAGTTACAAATAATTTCCGTTATGGGATTAACAATGGGGATCGTAGTTTACTTAAACTTGAAGAACAAATAATTGGCGAATTGTACTGTTTGGATGCTTTGCATATATGTTTCTTAGACTATTTAGAAGCAATATATAAAAAGATTTCAACCGTCTACCAGTTCCATTCATTGTTCTACTTGTCGAAAGTTACAAATAATTTCCGATAAAGGATTGACCATTGGGGCTCATTGTTCACTTAAACTTGAAGAACAAAAAATTGGCGAATTGTACTGTTTGGATGCTTTGCATATATGTTTCTTTTACTATATAGAAGCAATATATACAAAGATTTCAACCGTCTACCTGTTCCATTCACTGTTCTACTTGTCGAAAGTTACAAATAATTTCCGTTAAGGGATTAACAATGGGGATCGTAGTTTACTTAAACTTGAAGAACAAAAAATTGGCGAATGGTACTGTTTGGATGCTTTGCATATATGTTTCTCAGATTATATAGAAGCAATATATACAAAGATTTCAACCGTCTACCTGTTCCATTCATTGTTCTACTTGTCGAAAATTACAAATAATTTCCTTTAAAGGATTAACAATGGGGCTCGTTGTTCACTTAAACTTGAAGAACAATAAATTGGCGAATTGTACTGTTTGGATGCTTTGCATATATGTTTCTTAGACTATATAAACGCAATATATACAAGGATTTCAACCGTCTACCTGTTCCATTCATTGTTCTACTTGTCGAAAGTTACAAATAATTACGGATAAAGGATTAACCATTGGGGCTCATTATTCACTTAAACTTGGAGAACAAAAAATTGGCGAATTGTACTGTTTGGATGCTTTGCATATATGTTTCTTAGACTATATAGAAGCAATATATACAAAGATTTCAACCGTCTACCTGTTCCATTCATTGTTCTACTTGCCGAAAGTTACAAATAATTTCCGATAAAGGTTTAACAATGGGGCTCATTGTTCACTTAAACTTGAAGGACAAAAAATTGGCGAATGGTACTGTTTGGATGCTTTGCATATATGTGTCTTAGACTATATGGAAGCAACATATACAAAGATTTCAACCGTCTACGTGTTCCAATCATTGTTCTACTTGTAGAAAGTTACAATTAATTTCCGTTAAAGGATTAACAATGGGGCTCGTAGTTCACTTAAACTTGAAGAACAATAAATTGGCGAATTGTACTGTTTGGATGCATTGCATATATGTTTCTTAGACTATATAGACGCAATATATACAAGGATTTCAACCGTCTACCTGTTCCATTCATTGTTCTACTTGTCGAAAGTTACAAATAATTACAGATAAAGGATTAACCATTGGGGCTCATTGTTCACTTAAACTTGAAGAACAAAAAATTGGCGAATGGTACTGTTTGGATGCTTTGCATATATGTTTCTTAGACTATATAGACGCAATATATACAAAGATTTCAACCGTCTACCTGTTCCATTCATTGTTCTACTTGTCGAAAGTTACAAATAATTTCCGATAAAGGATTAACCATTGGGGCTCGTTGTTCACTTAAACTTGAAGAAAGTAAAATTGGCGAATGGTACTGTTTGGATGCTTTGCATATATGTTTCTTAGACTATATAGAAGCAATATATACATTGATTTCAACCGGCTACCTGTTCCATTCATTGGTCTACTTGTCGCAAGTTACAAATAATTTCCGTTAAAGTATTAACAATGGGGCTCGTAGTTCAGTTAAACTTGAAGATCAAATAATTGGCGAATTGTACTGTTTGGACGCTTTGCATATATGTTTCTTAGACTATATAGAAGCAATATATACAATGATTTCAACAGTCTACCTGTTCCATTCATTGTTCTACTTGTCGAAATTTACAAATAATTTCCGATAACGGATTAACCATTGGGGCACATTGTTCACTTAAACTTGAAGAACAAAAAATTGGCGAATTGTACTGTTTGGATGCTTTGCATATATGTTTCTTAGACTATATAGAAGCAATATATACAACGATTTCAACCGTCTACCTGTTCCATTCATTGTTCTACTTGTCGAAAGTTAGAAATAATTTCCGTTAAGGGATTAACAATGGGAATCGTAGTTTACTTAAACTTGAAGAACAAGAAATTGGCGAATTGTACTGTTTGGATGATTTGCATATATGTTTCTTAGACTATATAGAAGCAATATATACAATGATTTCAACAGTCTACCTGTTCAATTCATTGTTCTACTTGTCTAAATTTACAAATAATTTCCTTTAAAGGATTAACAATGGGGCTCGTAGTTCACTTAAACTTGAAGAACAAAAAATTGGCGAATGGTACTGTTTGGATGCTTTGCATATATGTTTCTTAGACTATTTAGATGCAATATATAGAAAGATTTCACCCGTCTACCTGTACTATTCATTGTTCTACTTGTAGAAAGTTACAAATAATTTCCATTTCATGATTATCAATGGGGCTCGTAGTTCACTTAAACTTGAAGAACAAAAAATTGGCGAATGTTACTGTTTGGATGCTTTGCATATATGTTTCTTAGACTATATAGAAGCAATATATACAAAGATTTCAACCGTCTACCTGTTCCATTCATTGTTCTACTTGTCGAAAGTTACAAATAATTTCCGATAACGGATTAACCATTGGGGCTCATTGTTCACTTAAACTTGAAGAACGAAAAAGTGGCTAATTGTACTGTTTGGATGCTTTGCATATATGTTTCTTAGACAATATAGAAGCAATATATACAAAGATTTCAACCGTCTACCTGTTCCATTCATTGTTCTACTTGTCGAAAGTTACAAATAATTTCTGATAACGGATTAACCATTGGGGCTCATTGTTCACTTAAACTTGAAGAACAAAAAATTGGCGAATTGTACTGTTTGGATGCTTTGCATATATGTTTCTTAGACTATTTAGAAGCAATATATAAAAAGATTTCAACCGTCTACCAGTTCCATTCACTGTTCTACTTGTCGAAAGTTACAAATAATTTCCGTTAAGGGATTAACAATGGGGATCGTAGTTTACTTAAACTTGAAGAACAAATAATTGGCGAATTGTACTGTTTGGATGCTTTGCATATATGTTTCTTAGACTATTTAGAAGCAATATATAAAAAGATTTCAACCGTCTACCAGTTCCATTCATTGTTCTACTTGTCGAAAGTTACAAATAATTACCGATAAAGGATTAACCATTGGGGCTCATTGTTCACTTAAACTTGAAGAACAAAAAATTGGCGAATTGTACTGTTTGGATGCTTTGCATATATGTTTCTTAGACTATATAGAAGCAATATATACAAAGATTTCAACCGTCTACCTGTTCAATTCATTGTTCTACTTGTCGAAAGTTACAAATATTTTCCGATAAAGGATTAACAATGGGGCTCGTTGTTCACTTAAACTTGAAGGACAAAAAATTGGCGAATGGTACTGTTTGGATGCTTTGCGTGCTTGTTTCTTAGACTATATGGAAACAATATATACAAGGATTTCAACCGTCTACCTGTTCGATTCATTGTTCTACTTGTCGAAAGTTACAAATAATTTCCGATAAAGGATTAACCATTGGGGCTCATTGCTCACTTAAACTTGAAGAACAAAAAATTGGCGAATTGTACTGTTTGGATGCTTTGCATATATGTTTCTTAGACTATATAAAAGCAATATATACAAAGATTTCAACCGTCTACCTGTTCCATTCATTGTTCTACTTGTCGAAAGTTACAAATAATTTCCTTTAAAAGATTAACAATGGGGCTCGTTGTTCACTTAAACTTGAAGAACAATAAATTGGCGAACTGTACTGTTTGGATGCTTTGCATATATGTTTCTTAGACTATATAGAAGCAACATATACAAAGATTTCAACCGTCTACCTGTTCCATTCATTGTTCTACTTGTCGAAAGTTACAATTAATTTCCGTTAAAGGATTAACAATGGGGCTCGTAGTTCACTTAAACTTGAAGTACAAAAAATTGGCGAATTGTACTGTTTGGATGCTTTGCATATATGTTTCGTAGACTATATCGAAGCAATATATACAATTTTTTCAACCGTCTACATGATCCATTCATTGTTCTACTTGTCGAAATTTACAAATAATTTCCTTTAAAGGATTAACAATGGGGCTCGTAGTTCACTTAAACTTGAAGAACAAAAAATTGGCGAATTGTACTGTTTGGATGCTTTGCATAGATGTTTCTTAGACTATTTAGAAGCAATATATAGAAAGATTTCACCCGTCTACCTGTACTATTCATTGTTCTACTTGTCGAAATTTACAAATAATTTCCGATAAAGGATTAACCATTGGGGCTCATTGTTCACTTAAACTTGAAGAACAAAAAATTGGCGAATGGTACTGTTTGGATGCTTTGCATATATGTTTCTTAGACTATATAGAAGCAATATATACATTGATTTCAACCGGCTACCTGTTCCATTCATTGTTCTACTTGTCGAAATTTACAAATAATTTCCGATAAAGGATTAACCATTGGGGCTCATTGTTCACATAAACTTGAAGAACAAAAAATTGGCGAATTGTACTGTTTGGATGCTTTGCATATATGTTTCTTAGACTATATAGAAGCAATATATACAAAGATTTCAACCGGCTACCAGTTCCATTCATTGTTCTACTTGTCGAAAGTTACAAATAATTTCCGTTAAGGGATTAACAATGGGGATCGTAGTTTACTTAAACTTGAAGAACAAAAAATTGGCGAATTGTACTGTTTGGATGCTTTGCATAGATATTTCTTAGACTATTTAGAAGCAATATATAGAAAGATTACACCCGTATACCTGTACTATTCATTGTTCTACTTGTAGAAAGTTACAAATAGTTTCCATTTCATGATTATCAATGGGGCTCGCTGTTCACTTAAACTTGAAGATCAAAAAATTGGCGATTGTTACTGTTTAGATGCTTTGCATATATGTTTCTTAGATTATATAGAAGCAATATATACAAAGATTTCAAACGTCTACCAGTTCCATTCATTGTTCTACTTGTCGAAAGTTACAAATAATTACCGATAAAGGATTAACCATTGGGGCTCATTGTTCACTTAAACTTGAAGGAAAAAAATTGGCGAATTGTACTGTTTGGATGCTTTGCATATATGTTTCTTAGACTATATAGAAGCAATATATACAAAGATTTCAACCGTCTACCTGTTCAATTCATTGTTCTACTTGTCGAAAGTTACAAATATTTTCCGATAAAGGATTAACAATGGGGCTCATTGTTCACTTAAACTTGAAGGACAAAAAATTGGCGAATGGTACTGTTTGGATGCTTTGCGTGCTTGTTTCTTAGACTATATGGAAGCAATATATACAAGGATTTCAACCGTCTACCTGTTCGATTCATTGATCTACTTGTCGAAAGTTACAAATAATTTCCGATAAAGGATTAACAATGGGGCTCATTGTTCACTTAAACTTGAAGAACAAAAAATTGGCGAATTGTACTGTTTGGATGCTTTGCATATATGTTTCGTAGACTATATAGAAGCAATATATACAATTTTTTCAACCGTCTACAAGATCCATTCATTGTTCTACTTGTCGAAATTTACAAATAATTTCCTTTAAAGGATTAACAATGGGGCTCGTAGTTCACTTAAACTGGAAGAACAAAAAATTGGCGAATTGTACTGTTTGGATGCTTTGCATATATGTTTCTTAGACTATATAGAAGCAATATATACAAAGATTTCAACCGTCTACCTGTTCAATTCATTGTTCTACTTGTCGAAAGTTACAAATATTTTCCGATAAAGGATTAACAATGGGGCTCATTGTTCACTTAAACTTGAAGGACAAAAAATTGGCGAATGGTACTGTTTGGATGCTTTGCGTGCTTGTTTCTTAGACTATATGGAAGCAATATATACAAGGATTTCAACCGTCTACCTGTTCGATTCATTGTTCTACTTGTCGAAAGTTACAAATAATTTTCGATAAAGGATTAACAATGGGGCTCATTGTTCACTTAAACTTGAAGGACAAAAAATTGGCGAATGGTACTGTTTGGATGCTTTGCATAAATGTTTCTTAGACTATATAGAAGCAATATATACAATGTTTTCAACCGTCTACCTGATCCATTCATTGTTCTACTTGTCGAAATTTACAAATAATCTCCTTTAAAGGATTAACAATGGTGCTCGTAGTTCACTTAAACTTGAAGAACAAAAAATTGGCGAATTGTACTGTTTGGTTGCTTTGCATATATGTTTCTTAGACTATGTAGAAGCAATATATAGAAAGAATTCACCCGTCTACCTGTACTATTCATTGTTCTACTTGTCGAAATTTACAAATAATTTCCTTTAAAGGATTAACAATGGGGCTCGTAGTTCACTTAAACTTAAAGAACACAAAATTGGCGAATTGTACTGTTTGGATGCTTTGCATATATGTTTCTTAGATTATATAGAAGCAATATATACAATGATTTCAACCGTCTACCTGATCCATTCATTGTTCTACTTGTCGAAATTTACAAATAATTTCCTTTAAAGGATTAACAATGGGGCTGGTAGTTCACTTAAACTTGAAGAACAAAAAATTGGCGAATTGTACTGTTTGGATGCTTTGCATATATGTTTCTTATACTATATAGAAGCAATAGATACAAAGATTTCAACCGTCTACCTGTTCCATTCAATGTTCTACTTGTCGAAAGTTACAAATAATTTCCGTTAAAGTATTAACAATGGGGCTCGTAGTTCACTTAAACATGAAGATGAAATAATTGGCGAATGGTACTGTTTGGATGCTTTGCATTTATGTTTCTTAGACTATATAGAAGCAATATATACAAAGATTTCAACCGTCTACCTGTTCCATTCATTGTTCTACTTGTCGAAAGTTACAAATAATTTCCGATAACGGATTAACCATTGGGGCTCATTGTTCACTTAAACTCGAAGATAAAAAAATTGGCGAATTGTACTGTTTGGATACTTTGCATATATGTTTCGTAGACTATATAGAAGCAATATATACAAAGATTTCAACCGTCTACCTGTTCCATTCATTGTTCTACTTGTCGAAAATTACAAATAATTTCCGATAAAGGATTAACCTTTGGGGCTCATTGTTCACTTAAACTTGAAGAACAAAAAATTGGCGAATGGTACTGTTTGGATGCTTTGCATATATGTTTCTTAGACTATATAGAAGCAATATATACATTGATTTCAACCGTCTACCTGTTCCATTCATTGTTCTACTTGTCGAAATTTACAAATAATTTCCTTTAAAGGATTAAGAATGGGGCTCGTAGTTCACTTAAACTTGAAGATCAAATAATTGGTGAATTGTACTGTTTGGATGATTTGCATATATGTTTCTTAGACTATTTAGAAGCAATATATAAAAAGATTTCAACCGTCTACCTGTTCCATTCATTGTTCTACTTGTCGAAAATTACAAATAATTTCCGATAAAGGATTAACCATTGGGGCTCATTGTTCACTTAAACTTGAAGAACAAAAAATTGGCGAATGGTACTGTTTGGATGCTTTGCATATATGTTTCTTAGATTAGATAGAAGCAATATATACAAAGATTTCAACCGTCTACCTGTTCCATTCATTGTTCTACTTGTCGAAATTTACAAATAATTTCCTTTAAAGGATTAACAATGGGGCTCGTTGTTCACTTAAACTTGAAGAACAATAAATTGGCGAATTGTACTGTTTGGATGCTTTGCATATATGTTTCTTAGACTATATAAACGCAATATATACAAGGATTTCAACCGTCTACCTGTTCCATTCATTGTTCTACTTGTCGAAAGTTACAAATAATTACGGATAAAGGATTAACCATTGGGGCTCATTATTCACTTAAACTTGGAGAACAAAAAATTGGCGAATTGTACTGTTTGGATGCTTTGCATATATGTTTCTTAGACTATATAGAAGCAATATATACAAAGATTTCAACCGTCTACCTGTTCCATTCATTGTTCTACTTGCCGAAAGTTACAAATAATTTCCGATAAAGGTTTAACAATGGGGCTCATTGTTCACTTAAACTTGAAGGACAAAAAATTGGCGAATGGTACTGTTTGGATGCTTTGCATATATGTTTCTTAGACTATATGGAAGCAACATATACAAAGATTTCAACCGTCTACGTGTTCCAATCATTGTTCTACTTGTAGAAAGTTACAATTAATTTCCGTTAAAGGATTAACAATGGGGCTCGTAGTTCACTTAAACTTGAAGAACAATAAATTGGCGAATTGTACTGTTTGGATGCATTGCATATATGTTTCTTAGACTATATAGACGCAATATATACAAGGATTTCAACCGTCTACCTGTTCCATTCATTGTTCTACTTGTCGAAAGTTACAAATAATTACAGATAAAGGATTAACCATTGGGGCTCATTGTTCACTTAAACTTGAAGAACAAAAAATTGGCGAATGGTACTGTTTGGATGCTTTGCATATATGTTTCTTAGACTATATAGACGCAATATATACAAAGATTTCAACCGTCTACCTGTTCCATTCATTGTTCTACTTGTCGAAAGTTACAAATAATTTCCGATAAAGGATTAACCATTGGGGCTCGTTGTTCACTTAAACTTGAAGAAAGTAAAATTGGCGAATGGTACTGTTTGGATGCTTTGCATATATGTTTCTTAGACTATATAGAAGCAATATATACATTGATTTCAACCGGCTACCTGTTCCATTCATTGGTCTACTTGTCGCAAGTTACAAATAATTTCCGTTAAAGTATTAACAATGGGGCTCGTAGTTCAGTTAAACTTGAAGATCAAATAATTGGCGAATTGTACTGTTTGGACGCTTTGCATATATGTTTCTTAGACTATATAGAAGCAATATATACAATGATTTCAACAGTCTACCTGTTCCATTCATTGTTCTACTTGTCGAAATTTACAAATAATTTCCGATAACGGATTAACCATTGGGGCACATTGTTCACTTAAACTTGAAGAACAAAAAATTGGCGAATTGTACTGTTTGGACGCTTTGCATATATGTTTCTTAGACTATATAGAAGCAATATATACAACGATTTCAACCGTCTACCTGTTCCATTCATTGTTCTACTTGTCGAAAGTTAGAAATAATTTCCGTTAAGGGATTAACAATGGGAATCGTAGTTTACTTAAACTTGAAGAACAAGAAATTGGCGAATTGTACTGTTTGGATGATTTGCATATATGTTTCTTAGACTATATAGAAGCAATATATACAATGATTTCAACAGTCTACCTGTTCAATTCATTGTTCTACTTGTCTAAATTTACAAATAATTTCCTTTAAAGGATTAACAATGGGGCTCGTAGTTCACTTAAACTTGAAGAACAAAAAATTGGCGAATGGTACTGTTTGGATGCTTTGCATATATGTTTCTTAGACTATTTAGATGCAATATATAGAAAGATTTCACCCGTCTACCTGTACTATTCATTGTTCTACTTGTAGAAAGTTACAAATAATTTCCATTTCATGATTATCAATGGGGCTCGTAGTTCACTTAAACTTGAAGAACAAAAAATTGGCGAATGTTACTGTTTGGATGCTTTGCATATATGTTTCTTAGACTATATAGAAGCAATATATACAAAGATTTCAACCGTCTACCTGTTCCATTCATTGTTCTACTTGTCGAAAGTTACAAATAATTTCCGATAACGGATTAACCATTGGGGCTCATTGTTCACTTAAACTTGAAGAACGAAAAAGTGGCTAATTGTACTGTTTGGATGCTTTGCATATATGTTTCTTAGACTATATAGAAGCAATATATACAAAGATTTCAACCGTCTACCTGTTCCATTCATTGTTCTACTTGTCGAAAGTTACAAATAATTTCTGATAACGGATTAACCATTGGGGCTCATTGTTCACTTAAACTTGAAGAACAAAAAATTGGCGAATTGTACTGTTTGGATGCTTTGCATATATGTTTCTTAGACTATTTAGAAGCAATATATAAAAAGATTTCAACCGTCTACCAGTTCCATTCACTGTTCTACTTGTCGAAAGTTACAAATAATTTCCGTTAAGGGATTAACAATGGGGATCGTAGTTTACTTAAACTTGAAGAACAAATAATTGGCGAATTGTACTGTTTGGATGCTTTGCATATATGTTTCTTAGACTATTTAGAAGCAATATATAAAAAGATTTCAACCGTCTACCTGTTCTATTCATTGTTCTACTTGTAGAAAGTTACAAATAATTTCCATTTCATGATTATCAATGGGGCTCGTAGTTCACTTAAACTTGAAGAACAAAAAATTGGCGAATGTTACTGTTTGGATGCTTTGCATATATGTTTCTTAGACTATATAGAAGCAATATATACAAAGATTTCAACCGTCTACCTGTTCCATTCAATGTTCTACTTGTCGAAATTTACAAATAATTTCCTTTAAAGGATTAACAATGGGGCTCGTAATTCACTTAAACTTGAAGAACAAAAAATTGGCGAATTGCACTGCTTGGATGCTTTGCATATGTGTTTCTTAGACTATTTAGAAGCAATATATAGAAAGATTTCACCCGTCTAACTGTACTATTCATTGTTCTACTTGTAGAAAGTTACAAATAATTTCCATTTCATGATTATCAATGGGGCTCGCTGTTCACTTAAACTTGAAGATCAAAAAATTGGCGATTCTTACTGTTTAGATGGTTTGCATATATGTTTCTTAGATTATATTGAAGCAATATATACAAAGATTTCAACCGTCTACCTGTTCCATTCATTGTTCTACTTGTCGAAAGTTACAAATAATTTCCGATAAAGGATTAACAATGGGGCTCATTGTTCACTTAAACTTGAAGATCAACAAATTGGCGAATGTTACTGTTTAGATGCTTTGCATATAGGTTTCTTAGACTATATAGAAGCAACATATACAAAGATTTCAACCGTCTACCTTTTCTATTCATTGTTCTTCTTGTCGAAAGTTAGAAATAATTTCCGTTTCATGATTATCAATGGGCCTCGTTTTTCACTTAAACTTGAAGAACAAAAAATTGGCGACTGGAACTGTTTGGATGCTTTGCATATATGTTTCTTAGACTATATAGAAGCAATATATACAAAGATTTCAACCGTCTAGCTGTTCCATTCATTGTTCTACTTGTCGAAAGTTACAAATAATTTCCGATAAAGGATTAACAATGGGGCTCATTGTTCACTTAAACTTGAAGATCAAAAAATTGGCGAATGTTACTGTTTAGATGCTTTGCATATAGGTTTCTTAGTCTATATAGAAGCAATATATAAAAAGATTTCAACCGTCTACCAGTTACATTCATTGTTCTATTTGTCGAAAGTTACAAATAATTTCCTTTAAAGGATTAACAATGGGGCTCATTGTTCACTTAAACTTGAAGAACATAAAATTGGCGAATGGTACTGTTTGGATGCTTTGCATATATGTTTCTTAGACTATATAGAAGCAATATATACATTGATTTCAACCGACTACCTGTTCCACTCATTGTACTACTTGTCGCAAGTTACAAATAATTTCCGTTAAAGTATTAACAATGGGGCTCGCAGTTCACTTAAACTTGAAGATGAAATAATTGGCGAATTGTACTGTTTGGATGTTTGCATATATGTTTCTTAGATTATATAGAAGCAATATATACAAAGATTTCAACCGTCTACCTGTTCCATTCATTGTTCTACTTGTCGAAAATTACCAATAATTTCCGACAAAGGATTAACCATTGGGGCTCATTGTACACTAAACTTGAAGAACAAAAAATTGTCGAATTGTACTATTTGGATGCTTTGCATATATGTTTCTTAGATTACATAGAAGCAATATATACAATGATTTCAACCGTCTACCTGTTCCATTCATTGTTCTACTTGTCGAAAGTTACAAATAATTTCCGATAACGGATTAACCATTGGGGCTCATTGTTCACTTAAACTTGAAGAACAAAAAATTGGCGAATGGTACTGTTTGGATGCTTTGCGTACATGTTTCTTAGACTATTTAGAAGCAATATATAGAAAGATTTCACCCGTCTAACTGTACTATTCATTGTTCTACTTGTAGAAAGTTACAAATAATTTCCATTTCATGATTATCAATGGGGCTCGCTGTTCACTTAAACTTGAAGATCAAAAAATTGGCGATTGTTACTGTTTAGATGGTTTGCACAATATGTTTCTTAGATTATATAGAAGCAATATATACAAAGATTTCAACGGTCTACCTGTTCCATTCATTGTTCTACTTGTCGAAAATTACAAATAATTTCCTTTAAAGGATTAACAATGGGGCTCGAAGTTCACTTAAACTTGAAGAACAAAAAATTGGCGAACGGTACTGTTTGGATGCTTTGCATATATGTTTCTTAGACTATATAGAAGCAATATATACAAAGATTTCAACCGTCTACCTGTTCCATTCAATGTTCTACTTGTCGAAATTTACAAATAATTTCCTTTAAAGGATTAACAATGGGGCTCGTAATTCACTTAAACTTGAAGAACAAAAAATTGGCGAATTGCACTGCTTGGATGCTTTGCATATGTGTTTCTTAGACTATTTAGAAGCAATATATAGAAAGATTTCACCCGTCTAACTGTACTATTCATTGTTCTACTTGTAGAAAGTTACAAATAATTTCCATTTCATGAATATCAATGGGGCTCGCTGTTCACTTAAACTTGAAGATCAAAAAATTGGCGTTTGTTACTGTTTAGATGGTTTGCATATATGTTTCTTAGATTATACAGAAGCAACATATACAAAGATTTCAACCGTCTACCTGTTCTATTCATTGTTCTTCTTGTCGAAAGTTAGAAATAATTTCCGCTTCATGATTATCAATGGGCCTCGTTGTTCACTTAAACTTGAAGAACAAAAAATTGGCGACTGGAACTGTTTGGATGCATTGCATATATGTTTCTTAGACTATATAGAAGCAATATATACAAAGATTTCAACCGTCTACCAGTTCCATTCATTGTTCTACTTGTCGAAAATTACAAATAATTTCCTTTAAAGGATTAACATTGGGGCTCATTGTTCACTTAAACTTGGAGAACAAAAAATTGGCGAATTGTACAGTTTGGATGCTTTGCATATGTGTTTCTTAGACTATTTAGAAGCAATATATAGAAAGATTTCACCCGTCTACCAGTACTATTCATTGTTCTACTTGTCGAAATTTACAAATAATTACCGTTAAGGGATTAACAATGAGGATCGTAGTTTACTTAAACTTGAAGAACAAAAAATTGGCGACTGGTACTGTTTGGATGCTTTGCGTACATGTTTCTTAGACTATATGGAAGCAATATATACAAAGATTTCAACCGTCTACGTGTTCCAATCATTGTTCTACTTGTCGAAAATTACAAATAATTTCCGATAAAGGATTAACCTTTGGGGCTCATTGTTCACTTAAACTTGAAGAACAAAAAATTGGCGAATGGTACTGTTTGGATGCTTTGCATATATGTTTCTTAGACTATATAGAAGCAATATATACATTGATTTCAACCGTCTACCTGTTCCATTCATTGTTCTACTTGTCGAAATTTACAAATAATTTCCTTTAAAGGATTAAGAATGGGGCTCGTAGTTCACGTAAACTTGAAGATCAAATAATTGGTGAATTGTACTGTTTGGATGATTTGCATATATGTTTCTTAGACTATTTAGAAGCAATATATAAAAAGATTTCAACCGTCTACCTGTTCCATTCATTGTTCTACTTGTCGAAAATTACAAATAATTTCCGATAAAGGATTAACCATTGGGGCTCATTGTTCACTTAAACTTGAAGAACAAAAAATTGGCGAATGGTACTGTTTGGATGCTTTGCATATATGTTTCTTAGATTAGATAGAAGCAATATATACAAAGATTTCAACCGTCTACCTGTTCCATTCATTGTTCTACTTGTCGAAATTTACAAATAATTTCCTTTAAAGGATTAACAATGGGGCTCGTTGTTCACTTAAACTTGAAGAACAATAAATTGGCGAATTGTACTGTTTGGATGCTTTGCATATATGTTTCTTAGACTATATAAACGCAATATATACAAGGATTTCAACCGTCTACCTGTTCCATTCATTGTTCTACTTGTCGAAAGTTACAAATAATTACGGATAAAGGATTAACCATTGGGGCTCATTATTCACTTAAACTTGGAGAACAAAAAATTGGCGAATTGTACTGTTTGGATGCTTTGCATATATGTTTCTTAGACTATATAGAAGCAATATATACAAAGATTTCAACCGTCTACCTGTTCCATTCATTGTTCTACTTGCCGAAAGTTACAAATAATTTCCGATAAAGGTTTAACAATGGGGCTCATTGTTCACTTAAACTTGAAGGACAAAAAATTGGCGAATGGTACTGTTTGGATGCTTTGCATATATGTTTCTTAGACTATATGGAAGCAACATATACAAAGATTTCAACCGTCTACGTGTTCCAATCATTGTTCTACTTGTAGAAAGTTACAATTAATTTCCGTTAAAGGATTAACAATGGGGCTCGTAGTTCACTTAAACTTGAAGAACAATAAATTGGCGAATTGTACTGTTTGGATGCATTGCATATATGTTTCTTAGACTATATAGACGCAATATATACAAGGATTTCAACCGTCTACCTGTTCCATTCATTGTTCTACTTGTCGAAAGTTACAAATAATTACAGATAAAGGATTAACCATTGGGGCTCATTGTTCACTTAAACTTGAAGAACAAAAAATTGGCGAATGGTACTGTTTGGATGCTTTGCATATATGTTTCTTAGACTATATAGACGCAATATATACAAAGATTTCAACCGTCTACCTGTTCCATTCATTGTTCTACTTGTCGAAAGTTACAAATAATTTCCGATAAAGGATTAACCATTGGGGCTCGTTGTTCACTTAAACTTGAAGAAAGTAAAATTGGCGAATGGTACTGTTTGGATGCTTTGCATATATGTTTCTTAGACTATATAGAAGCAATATATACATTGATTTCAACCGGCTACCTGTTCCATTCATTGGTCTACTTGTCGCAAGTTACAAATAATTTCCGTTAAAGTATTAACAATGGGGCTCGTAGTTCAGTTAAACTTGAAGATCAAATAATTGGCGAATTGTACTGTTTGGACGCTTTGCATATATGTTTCTTAGACTATATAGAAGCAATATATACAATGATTTCAACAGTCTACCTGTTCCATTCATTGTTCTACTTGTCGAAATTTACAAATAATTTCCGATAACGGATTAACCATTGGGGCACATTGTTCACTTAAACTTGAAGAACAAAAAATTGGCGAATTGTACTGTTTGGACGCTTTGCATATATGTTTCTTAGACTATATAGAAGCAATATATACAACGATTTCAACCGTCTACCTGTTCCATTCATTGTTCTACTTGTCGAAAGTTAGAAATAATTTCCGTTAAGGGATTAACAATGGGAATCGTAGTTTACTTAAACTTGAAGAACAAGAAATTGGCGAATTGTACTGTTTGGATGATTTGCATATATGTTTCTTAGACTATATAGAAGCAATATATACAATGATTTCAACAGTCTACCTGTTCAATTCATTGTTCTACTTGTCTAAATTTACAAATAATTTCCTTTAAAGGATTAACAATGGGGCTCGTAGTTCACTTAAACTTGAAGAACAAAAAATTGGCGAATGGTACTGTTTGGATGCTTTGCATATATGTTTCTTAGACTATTTAGATGCAATATATAGAAAGATTTCACCCGTCTACCTGTACTATTCATTGTTCTACTTGTAGAAAGTTACAAATAATTTCCATTTCATGATTATCAATGGGGCTCGTAGTTCACTTAAACTTGAAGAACAAAAAATTGGCGAATGTTACTGTTTGGATGCTTTGCATATATGTTTCTTAGACTATATAGAAGCAATATATACAAAGATTTCAACCGTCTACCTGTTCCATTCATTGTTCTACTTGTCGAAAGTTACAAATAATTTCCGATAACGGATTAACCATTGGGGCTCATTGTTCACTTAAACTTGAAGAACGAAAAAGTGGCTAATTGTACTGTTTGGATGCTTTGCATATATGTTTCTTAGACTATATAGAAGCAATATATACAAAGATTTCAACCGTCTACCTGTTCCATTCATTGTTCTACTTGTCGAAAGTTACAAATAATTTCTGATAACGGATTAACCATTGGGGCTCATTGTTCACTTAAACTTGAAGAACAAAAAATTGGCGAATTGTACTGTTTGGATGCTTTGCATATATGTTTCTTAGACTATTTAGAAGCAATATATAAAAAGATTTCAACCGTCTACCAGTTCCATTCACTGTTCTACTTGTCGAAAGTTACAAATAATTTCCGTTAAGGGATTAACAATGGGGATCGTAGTTTACTTAAACTTGAAGAACAAATAATTGGCGAATTGTACTGTTTGGATGCTTTGCATATATGTTTCTTAGACTATTTAGAAGCAATATATAAAAAGATTTCAACCGTCTACCTGTTCTATTCATTGTTCTACTTGTAGAAAGTTACAAATAATTTCCATTTCATGATTATCAATGGGGCTCGTAGTTCACTTAAACTTGAAGAACAAAAAATTGGCGAATGTTACTGTTTGGATGCTTTGCATATATGTTTCTTAGACTATATAGAAGCAATATATACAAAGATTTCAACCGTCTACCTGTTCCATTCAATGTTCTACTTGTCGAAATTTACAAATAATTTCCTTTAAAGGATTAACAATGGGGCTCGTAATTCACTTAAACTTGAAGAACAAAAAATTGGCGAATTGCACTGCTTGGATGCTTTGCATATGTGTTTCTTAGACTATTTAGAAGCAATATATAGAAAGATTTCACCCGTCTAACTGTACTATTCATTGTTCTACTTGTAGAAAGTTACAAATAATTTCCATTTCATGATTATCAATGGGGCTCGCTGTTCACTTAAACTTGAAGATCAAAAAATTGGCGATTCTTACTGTTTAGATGGTTTGCATATATGTTTCTTAGATTATATTGAAGCAATATATACAAAGATTTCAACCGTCTACCTGTTCCATTCATTGTTCTACTTGTCGAAAGTTACAAATAATTTCCGATAAAGGATTAACAATGGGGCTCATTGTTCACTTAAACTTGAAGATCAACAAATTGGCGAATGTTACTGTTTAGATGCTTTGCATATAGGTTTCTTAGACTATATAGAAGCAACATATACAAAGATTTCAACCGTCTACCTTTTCTATTCATTGTTCTTCTTGTCGAAAGTTAGAAATAATTTCCGTTTCATGATTATCAATGGGCCTCGTTTTTCACTTAAACTTGAAGAACAAAAAATTGGCGACTGGAACTGTTTGGATGCTTTGCATATATGTTTCTTAGACTATATAGAAGCAATATATACAAAGATTTCAACCGTCTAGCTGTTCCATTCATTGTTCTACTTGTCGAAAGTTACAAATAATTTCCGATAAAGGATTAACAATGGGGCTCATTGTTCACTTAAACTTGAAGATCAAAAAATTGGCGAATGTTACTGTTTAGATGCTTTGCATATAGGTTTCTTAGTCTATATAGAAGCAATATATAAAAAGATTTCAACCGTCTACCAGTTACATTCATTGTTCTATTTGTCGAAAGTTACAAATAATTTCCTTTAAAGGATTAACAATGGGGCTCATTGTTCACTTAAACTTGAAGAACATAAAATTGGCGAATGGTACTGTTTGGATGCTTTGCATATATGTTTCTTAGACTATATAGAAGCAATATATACATTGATTTCAACCGACTACCTGTTCCACTCATTGTACTACTTGTCGCAAGTTACAAATAATTTCCGTTAAAGTATTAACAATGGGGCTCGCAGTTCACTTAAACTTGAAGATGAAATAATTGGCGAATTGTACTGTTTGGATGTTTGCATATATGTTTCTTAGATTATATAGAAGCAATATATACAAAGATTTCAACCGTCTACCTGTTCCATTCATTGTTCTACTTGTCGAAAATTACCAATAATTTCCGACAAAGGATTAACCATTGGGGCTCATTGTACACTAAACTTGAAGAACAAAAAATTGTCGAATTGTACTATTTGGATGCTTTGCATATATGTTTCTTAGATTACATAGAAGCAATATATACAATGATTTCAACCGTCTACCTGTTCCATTCATTGTTCTACTTGTCGAAAGTTACAAATAATTTCCGATAACGGATTAACCATTGGGGCTCATTGTTCACTTAAACTTGAAGAACAAAAAATTGGCGAATGGTACTGTTTGGATGCTTTGCGTACATGTTTCTTAGACTATTTAGAAGCAATATATAGAAAGATTTCACCCGTCTAACTGTACTATTCATTGTTCTACTTGTAGAAAGTTACAAATAATTTCCATTTCATGATTATCAATGGGGCTCGCTGTTCACTTAAACTTGAAGATCAAAAAATTGGCGATTGTTACTGTTTAGATGGTTTGCACAATATGTTTCTTAGATTATATAGAAGCAATATATACAAAGATTTCAACGGTCTACCTGTTCCATTCATTGTTCTACTTGTCGAAAATTACAAATAATTTCCTTTAAAGGATTAACAATGGGGCTCGAAGTTCACTTAAACTTGAAGAACAAAAAATTGGCGAACGGTACTGTTTGGATGCTTTGCATATATGTTTCTTAGACTATATAGAAGCAATATATACAAAGATTTCAACCGTCTACCTGTTCCATTCAATGTTCTACTTGTCGAAATTTACAAATAATTTCCTTTAAAGGATTAACAATGGGGCTCGTAATTCACTTAAACTTGAAGAACAAAAAATTGGCGAATTGCACTGCTTGGATGCTTTGCATATGTGTTTCTTAGACTATTTAGAAGCAATATATAGAAAGATTTCACCCGTCTAACTGTACTATTCATTGTTCTACTTGTAGAAAGTTACAAATAATTTCCATTTCATGAATATCAATGGGGCTCGCTGTTCACTTAAACTTGAAGATCAAAAAATTGGCGTTTGTTACTGTTTAGATGGTTTGCATATATGTTTCTTAGATTATACAGAAGCAACATATACAAAGATTTCAACCGTCTACCTGTTCTATTCATTGTTCTTCTTGTCGAAAGTTAGAAATAATTTCCGCTTCATGATTATCAATGGGCCTCGTTGTTCACTTAAACTTGAAGAACAAAAAATTGGCGACTGGAACTGTTTGGATGCATTGCATATATGTTTCTTAGACTATATAGAAGCAATATATACAAAGATTTCAACCGTCTACCAGTTCCATTCATTGTTCTACTTGTCGAAAATTACAAATAATTTCCTTTAAAGGATTAACATTGGGGCTCATTGTTCACTTAAACTTGGAGAACAAAAAATTGGCGAATTGTACAGTTTGGATGCTTTGCATATGTGTTTCTTAGACTATTTAGAAGCAATATATAGAAAGATTTCACCCGTCTACCAGTACTATTCATTGTTCTACTTGTCGAAATTTACAAATAATTACCGTTAAGGGATTAACAATGAGGATCGTAGTTTACTTAAACTTGAAGAACAAAAAATTGGCGACTGGTACTGTTTGGATGCTTTGCGTACATGTTTCTTAGACTATATGGAAGCAATATATACAAAGATTTCAACCGTCTACGTGTTCCAATCATTGTTCTACTTGTCGAAATTTACAAATAATTTCCTTTAAAGGATTAACAATGGGGCTCGTTGTTCACTTAAACTTGAAGAACAATATATTGGCGAATTGTACTGTTTGGATGCTTTGCATATAAGTTTCTTAGATTATATAGAAGCAATATATACAAAGATTTCAACCGTCTACCTTTTCCATTCATTGTTCTGCTTGTCGAAAATTACAAATAATTTCCTTTAAAGGATTAACAATGGGGCTCGTAGTTCACTTAAAATTGAAGAACAAAAAATTGGCGAATGGTACTGTTTGGATGCTTTGCATATATGTTTCTTAGATTATATAGAAGCAATATATACAAAGATTTCACCCGTCTACCTGTACTATTCATTGTTCTACTTGTAGAAAGTTACAAATAATTTCCATTTCATGATTATCAATGGGGCTCGCTGTTCACTTAAACTTGAAGATCAAAAAATTGGCGATTGTTACTGTTTAGATGCTTTGCATACATGTTTCTTAGACTATATAGAAGCAATATATACAATGGTTTCAACAGCCTACCTGTTCCATTCATTGTAGTACTTGTCGAAATTTAGAAATAATTTCCTTTAAAGGATTAACAATGGGGCTCGTAGTTCACTTAAACTTGAAGAACAAAAAATTGGCGAATGGTACTGTATGGATGCTTTGCATATATGTTTCGTAGAATATATAGAAGCAATATATACAATGATTTCAACCGTCTACATGATCCATTCATTGTTCTACTTGCCGAAAATTACAAATAATTTCCTTTAAAGGATTAACATTGGGGCTCATTGTTCACTTAAACTTGAAGAACAAAAAATTGGCGAATTGTACAGTTTGGATGCTTTGCATATGTGTTTCTTAGACTATTTAGAAGCGATATATAGAAAGATTTCACCCGTCTACCAGTACTATTCTTGTTCTACTTGTTGAAAGTTACAAATAATTTCAATTTCATGATTATCAATGGGGCTCGCTGTTCACTTAAACTTGAAGATCAAAAAATTGGCGAATTGTACTGTTTGGATGCTTTGCATATATGTTTCTTAGACTATTTAGAAGCAACATATAGAAAGATTTCACCCGTCTACCTGTACTATTCTTGTTCTACTTGTTGAAAGTTACAAATAATTTCAATTTCATGATTATCAATGGGGCTCGCTGTTCACTTAAACTTGAAGATCAAATAATTGGCGAATTGTACTGTTTGGATTCTTTGCATATATGTTTCTTAGACTATACAGAAGCAATATATACAATGATTTCAACAGTCTACCTGTTCCATTCATTGTTCTACTTGTTGAAATTTACAAATAATTTCCTTTAAAGGATTAACAATGGGGCTCGTAGTTCACTTAAACTTGAAGAACAATAAATTGGCGAATTGTACTGTTTGGATGCTTTGCATGTATGTTTCTTAGACTATATAGAAGCAATATATACAAAGATTTCAACCGTCTACCTGTTCCATTCATTGTTCTACTTGTCGAAAGTTACAAATAATTTCCGATAAAGGTTTAACCATTGGGGCTCATTGTTCACTTAAACTTGAAGAACAAAAAATTGGCGAATTGTACTTTTTGGATGCTTTGCATATATGTTTCTTAGACTATATAGAAGCAATATATACAAAGATTTCAACCGTCTACCTGTTCCATTCAGTGTTCTACTTGTCGAAAGTTACAAATAATTTCCGATAAAGGATTAACAATGGGTCTCATAGTTCACATAAACTTGAAGAACAAAAAATTGGCGAATGGTACTGTTTGGATGCTTTGCATATATGTTTCTTAGACTATATGGAAGCCATATATACAATGATTTCAACCGTCTACGTGTTGCAATCATTGTTCTACTTATCGAAATTTACAAATAATTTCCTTTAAAGGATTTACAATGGGGCTCGTAGTTCACTTAAACTTGAAGAACAAAAAATTGGCGAATGGTACTGTTTGAATGCTTTGAATATATGTTTCTTAGACTATATAGACGCAATATATACAAAGATTTCAACCGTCTGCCTGTTCCAATCATTGTTCTACTTGTCGAAATTTACAAATAATTTCCTTTAAAGGATTAACAATGGGGCTCGTAGTTCACTTGAACTTGAAGAACAAAAAATTGGCGAATGGTACTGTTTGGATGCTTTGCATGTATGTTTCTTAGACTATATAGAAGCAATATATACAAAGATTTCAACCGTCTACCTGTTCCATTCATTGTTCTACTTGTCGAAATTTACGAATAATTTCCTTTAAAGGATTAACAGTGGGGCTCGTTGTTCACTTAAACTTGAAGAACAAAAAATTGATGAATGGTACTGTTTGGATGCTTTGCATATATGTTTCTTAGACTATATAGAAGCAATATATACATTGATTTCAATCGTCTACCTGTTCCATTCATTGTTCTACTTGTCGCAAGTTACAAATAATTTCCGTTAAAGTATTAACAATGGGGCTCGTAGTTCACTTAAACTTGAAGATCAAATAATTGGCGAATTGTACTGTTTGGATGCTTTGCATGTATGTTTCTTAGACTATATAGAAGCAATATATACAATGATTTCAACCGTCTACCTGTTCCATTCATTGTTCTACTTGTCGAAAGATACAAATAATTTCCGATAAAGGATTAACCATTGGGGCTCATTGTTCACTTATACTTGAAGAACAAAAAATTGGCGAATTGTACTGTTTGGATTCTTTGCATATATGTTTCTTAGACTATATAGAAGCAATATATACAAAGATCTCAACCGTCTGCCTGTTCCATTCATTGTTCTACTTGTCGAAATATACAAATAATTTCCGATAAAGGATTAACCATTAGGGCTCATTGTTCACTTATACTTGAAGAACAAAAAATTGGCGAATTGTACTGTTTGGATTCTTTGCATGTATGTTTTTTAGACTATATAGAAGCAATATATACATTGATTTCCACCGTCTACCTGTTCCATTCATTGTTCTACTTGTCGAAATTTACAAATAATTTCCTTTAAAGGATTAACAATGGGGCTCGTAGTTCACTTAAACATGAAGAACAAAAAATTGGCGAATTGTATTGTTTGGATTCTTTGCATATATGTTTCTTAGACTATTTAGAAGCGATATATAGAAAGATTTCACCCGTCTACCAGTACTATTCTTGTTCTACTTGTTGAAAGTTACAAATAATTTCCATTTCATGATTATCAATGGGGCTCGCTGTTCACTTAAACTTGAAGATCAAAAAATTGGCGATTGTTACTGTTTAGATGCTTTGCATAC
Organism: Cerceris ruficornis; assembly: GCA_963989415.1. Lineage (NCBI taxonomy): Eukaryota > Metazoa > Arthropoda > Insecta > Hymenoptera > Crabronidae > Cerceris > Cerceris ruficornis. The sequence continues at coordinate 1,062,438 of CAXDIW010000516.1, forward strand.
ATGTTTCTTAGACTATATAGAAGCAATATATACAATGGTTTCAACAGCCTACCTGTTCCATTCATTGTAGTACTTGTCGAAATTTAGAAATAATTTCCTTTAAAGGATTAACAATGGGGCTCGTAGTTCACTTAAACTTGAAGAACAAAAAATTGGCGAATGGTACTGTATGGATGCTTTGCATATATGTTTCGTAGAATATATAGAAGCAATATATACAATGATTTCAACCGTCTACATGATCCATTCATTGTTCTACTTGCCGAAAATTACAAATAATTTCCTTTAAAGGATTAACATTGGGGCTCATTGTTCACTTAAACTTGAAGAACAAAAAATTGGCGAATTGTACAGTTTGGATGCTTTGCATATGTGTTTCTTAGACTATTTAGAAGCGATATATAGAAAGATTTCACCCGTCTACCAGTACTATTCTTGTTCTACTTGTTGAAAGTTACAAATAATTTCAATTTCATGATTATCAATGGGGCTCGCTGTTCACTTAAACTTGAAGATCAAAAAATTGGCGAATTGTACTGTTTGGATGCTTTGCATATATGTTTCTTAGACTATTTAGAAGCAACATATAGAAAGATTTCACCCGTCTACCTGTACTATTCTTGTTCTACTTGTTGAAAGTTACAAATAATTTCAATTTCATGATTATCAATGGGGCTCGCTGTTCACTTAAACTTGAAGATCAAATAATTGGCGAATTGTACTGTTTGGATTCTTTGCATATATGTTTCTTAGACTATACAGAAGCAATATATACAATGATTTCAACAGTCTACCTGTTCCATTCATTGTTCTACTTGTTGAAATTTACAAATAATTTCCTTTAAAGGATTAACAATGGGGCTCGTAGTTCACTTAAACTTGAAGAACAATAAATTGGCGAATTGTACTGTTTGGATGCTTTGCATGTATGTTTCTTAGACTATATAGAAGCAATATATACAAAGATTTCAACCGTCTACCTGTTCCATTCATTGTTCTACTTGTCGAAAGTTACAAATAATTTCCGATAAAGGTTTAACCATTGGGGCTCATTGTTCACTTAAACTTGAAGAACAAAAAATTGGCGAATTGTACTTTTTGGATGCTTTGCATATATGTTTCTTAGACTATATAGAAGCAATATATACAAAGATTTCAACCGTCTACCTGTTCCATTCAGTGTTCTACTTGTCGAAAGTTACAAATAATTTCCGATAAAGGATTAACAATGGGTCTCATAGTTCACATAAACTTGAAGAACAAAAAATTGGCGAATGGTACTGTTTGGATGCTTTGCATATATGTTTCTTAGACTATATGGAAGCCATATATACAATGATTTCAACCGTCTACGTGTTGCAATCATTGTTCTACTTATCGAAATTTACAAATAATTTCCTTTAAAGGATTTACAATGGGGCTCGTAGTTCACTTAAACTTGAAGAACAAAAAATTGGCGAATGGTACTGTTTGAATGCTTTGAATATATGTTTCATAGACTATATAGACGCAATATATACAAAGATTTCAACCGTCTGCCTGTTCCAATCATTGTTCTACTTGTCGAAATTTACAAATAATTTCCTTTAAAGGATTAACAATGGGGCTCGTAGTTCACTTGAACTTGAAGAACAAAAAATTGGCGAATGGTACTGTTTGGATGCTTTGCATGTATGTTTCTTAGACTATATAGAAGCAATATATACAAAGATTTCAACCGTCTACCTGTTCCATTCATTGTTCTACTTGTCGAAATTTACGAATAATTTCCTTTAAAGGATTAACAGTGGGGCTCGTTGTTCACTTAAACTTGAAGAACAAAAAATTGATGAATGGTACTGTTTGGATGCTTTGCATATATGTTTCTTAGACTATATAGAAGCAATATATACATTGATTTCAATCGTCTACCTGTTCCATTCAATGTTCTACTTGTCGCAAGTTACAAATAATTTCCGTTAAAGTATTAACAATGGGGCTCGTAGTTCACTTAAACTTGAAGATCAAATAATTGGCGAATTGTACTGTTTGGATGCTTTGCATGTATGTTTCTTAGACTATATAGAAGCAATATATACAATGATTTCAACCGTCTACCTGTTCCATTCATTGTTCTACTTGTCGAAATTTACGAATAATTTCCTTTAAAGGATTAACAATGGGGCTCGTAGTTCACTTAAACTTGAAGATCAAATAATTGGCGAATTGTACTGTTTGGATGCTTTGCATGTATGTTTCTTAGACTATATAGAAGCAATATATACAATGATTTCAACCGTCTACCTGTTCCTTTCATTGTTCTACTTGTCGAAAGATACAAATAATTTCCGATAAAGGATTAACCATTGGGGCTCATTGTTCACTTATACTTGAAGAACAAAAAATTGGCGAATTGTACTGTTTGGATTCTTTGCATATATGTTTCTTAGACTATATAGAAGCAATATATACAAAGATCTCAACCGTCTGCCTGTTCCATTCATTGTTCTACTTGTCGAAATATACAAATAATTTCCGATAAAGGATTAACCATTAGGGCTCATTGTTCACTTATACTTGAAGAACAAAAAATTGGCGAATTGTACTGTTTGGATTCTTTGCATGTATGTTTTTTAGACTATATAGAAGCAATATATACATTGATTTCCACCGTCTACCTGTTCCATTCATTGTTCTACTTGTCGAAATTTACAAATAATTTCCTTTAAAGGATTAACAATGGGGCTCGTAGTTCACTTAAACATGAAGAACAAAAAATTGGCGAATTGTATTGTTTGGATTCTTTGCATATATGTTTCTTAGACTATATAGAAGCAATATATATACAAAGATTTCAACCGTCTACCTGTTCCATTCATTGTTTTACTTGTCGAATGTTACAAATAATTTCCGTTAAATAATTAACAATGGAGTTCGTAGTTCATTTAAACTTGAAGAACATAAAATTGGCGAATTGTACTGTTTGGATGCTTTGCATATGTGTTTCTTAGACTATATAGAAGCAATATATACTATGATTTCAACCGTCTACCTGTTCCATTCATTGTTCTACTTGTCGAAATTTACAAATAATTTCCTTTAAAGGATTAACAATGGGGCTCGTAGTTCACTTAAACTTGAAGAACAAAAAATTGGCGAATTGTACTGTTTAGATGCTTTGCATATATGTTGCTTATACTATATAGAAGCAATATATACATTGATTTCAACCGTCTACCTGTTCCAGTCATTGATCTACTTGTCGAAAGTTACAAATAATTTCCGTTAAAGTATTAACAATGGGGCTCGTAGTTCACTTAATCTTGAAGAACAAAAAATTGGCGAATTGTACTGTTTCAATGCTTTGCATATATGTTTCTTAGACTATATAGAAGCATTATATACAAAGATTTCAACCGTCTACGTGTTCCAATCATTGTTCTACTTGTCGAAATTTACAAATGATTTCCGTTAAAGGATTAACAATGGGGCTCGTAGTTCACTTAAACTTGAAGAACATAAAATTGGCAAATGTTAGTGTTTGGATGCTTTGCATATAGATTTCCTAGACTATATAGAAGCAACATATACAAAGAATTCAACCGTCTACCTGTTCCATTCATTGTTCTACTTGTCGAAAATTACAAATAATTTCCGATAAAGGATTAACAATGGGGTTCATTGTTCACTTAAACTTGAAGAACAAAAAATTGGCGAATGGTACTGTTTGGATGCTTTGCGTACATGTTTCTTAGACTCTATAGAAGCAATATATACAAAGATCTCAACCGTCTACTTGTTCCATTCATTGTTCTACATGTCGAAAGTTACAAATAATTTCCTTTAAAGGATTAACAGTGGGGCTCGTAGTTCACTTAAACTTGAAGAAAAAAAATTGGCGAATTGTACTGTTTTGATGCTTTGCGTATATGTTTCTTAGACTATATTGAAACAATATATACAAAGATTTCAACTGGCTACCTGTTCCATTCATTGTTCTACTTGTCGAAAATTACAAATAATTTCCGATAAAGGACTAACAATGGGGCTCATTGTTCACTTAAACTTGAAGAACAAAAAATTGGCGAATGGTACTGTTTGGATGCTTTGCGTACATGTTTCTTAGACTATATGGAAGCAATATATACAAAAATTTCAACCGTCTAAGTGTTCCAATCTTTGTTCTACTTGTCGAAATTTACAAATAATTTCCTTTAAAGGATTAACAATGCGGCTCGTAGTTCACTTAAACTTGAAGAACAAAAAATTGGCAAATTGAACTGTTTGGATGCTTTGCGTATATGTTTCTTAGACTATATAGAAGCAATATATACAAAGATCTCAACCGTCTGCCTGTTCCATTCATTGTTCTACTTGTCGAAATATACAAATAATTTCCGATAAAGGATTAACCATTAGGGCTCATTGTTCACTTATACTTGAAGAACAAAAAATTGGCGAATTGTACTGTTTGGATTCTTTGCATGTATGTTTTTTAGACTATATAGAAGCAATATATACATTGATTTCCACCGTCTACCTGTTCCATTCATTGTTCTACTTGTCGAAATTTACAAATAATTTCCTTTAAAGGATTAACAATGGGGCTCGTAGTTCACTTAAACATGAAGAACAAAAAATTGGCGAATTGTATTGTTTGGATTCTTTGCATATATGTTTCTTAGACTATTTAGAAGCGATATATAGAAAGATTTCACCCGTCTACCAGTACTATTCTTGTTCTACTTGTTGAAAGTTACAAATAATTTCCATTTCATGATTATCAATGGGGCTCGCTGTTCACTTAAACTTGAAGATCAAAAAATTGGCGATTGTTACTGTTTAGATGCTTTGCATACATGTTTCTTAGACTATATAGAAGCAATATATACAATGGTTTCAACAGCCTACCTGTTCCATTCATTGTAGTACTTGTCGAAATTTAGAAATAATTTCCTTTAAAGGATTAACAATGGGGCTCGTAGTTCACTTAAACTTGAAGAACAAAAAATTGGCGAATGGTACTGTATGGATGCTTTGCATATATGTTTCGTAGAATATATAGAAGCAATATATACAATGATTTCAACCGTCTACATGATCCATTCATTGTTCTACTTGCCGAAAATTACAAATAATTTCCTTTAAAGGATTAACATTGGGGCTCATTGTTCACTTAAACTTGAAGAACAAAAAATTGGCGAATTGTACAGTTTGGATGCTTTGCATATGTGTTTCTTAGACTATTTAGAAGCGATATATAGAAAGATTTCACCCGTCTACCAGTACTATTCTTGTTCTACTTGTTGAAAGTTACAAATAATTTCAATTTCATGATTATCAATGGGGCTCGCTGTTCACTTAAACTTGAAGATCAAAAAATTGGCGAATTGTACTGTTTGGATGCTTTGCATATATGTTTCTTAGACTATTTAGAAGCAACATATAGAAAGATTTCACCCGTCTACCTGTACTATTCTTGTTCTACTTGTTGAAAGTTACAAATAATTTCAATTTCATGATTATCAATGGGGCTCGCTGTTCACTTAAACTTGAAGATCAAATAATTGGCGAATTGTACTGTTTGGATTCTTTGCATATATGTTTCTTAGACTATACAGAAGCAATATATACAATGATTTCAACAGTCTACCTGTTCCATTCATTGTTCTACTTGTTGAAATTTACAAATAATTTCCTTTAAAGGATTAACAATGGGGCTCGTAGTTCACTTAAACTTGAAGAACAATAAATTGGCGAATTGTACTGTTTGGATGCTTTGCATGTATGTTTCTTAGACTATATAGAAGCAATATATACAAAGATTTCAACCGTCTACCTGTTCCATTCATTGTTCTACTTGTCGAAAGTTACAAATAATTTCCGATAAAGGTTTAACCATTGGGGCTCATTGTTCACTTAAACTTGAAGAACAAAAAATTGGCGAATTGTACTTTTTGGATGCTTTGCATATATGTTTCTTAGACTATATAGAAGCAATATATACAAAGATTTCAACCGTCTACCTGTTCCATTCAGTGTTCTACTTGTCGAAAGTTACAAATAATTTCCGATAAAGGATTAACAATGGGTCTCATAGTTCACATAAACTTGAAGAACAAAAAATTGGCGAATGGTACTGTTTGGATGCTTTGCATATATGTTTCTTAGACTATATGGAAGCCATATATACAATGATTTCAACCGTCTACGTGTTGCAATCATTGTTCTACTTATCGAAATTTACAAATAATTTCCTTTAAAGGATTTACAATGGGGCTCGTAGTTCACTTAAACTTGAAGAACAAAAAATTGGCGAATGGTACTGTTTGAATGCTTTGAATATATGTTTCATAGACTATATAGACGCAATATATACAAAGATTTCAACCGTCTGCCTGTTCCAATCATTGTTCTACTTGTCGAAATTTACAAATAATTTCCTTTAAAGGATTAACAATGGGGCTCGTAGTTCACTTGAACTTGAAGAACAAAAAATTGGCGAATGGTACTGTTTGGATGCTTTGCATGTATGTTTCTTAGACTATATAGAAGCAATATATACAAAGATTTCAACCGTCTACCTGTTCCATTCATTGTTCTACTTGTCGAAATTTACGAATAATTTCCTTTAAAGGATTAACAGTGGGGCTCGTTGTTCACTTAAACTTGAAGAACAAAAAATTGATGAATGGTACTGTTTGGATGCTTTGCATATATGTTTCTTAGACTATATAGAAGCAATATATACATTGATTTCAATCGTCTACCTGTTCCATTCATTGTTCTACTTGTCGCAAGTTACAAATAATTTCCGTTAAAGTATTAACAATGGGGCTCGTAGTTCACTTAAACTTGAAGATCAAATAATTGGCGAATTGTACTGTTTGGATGCTTTGCATGTATGTTTCTTAGACTATATAGAAGCAATATATACAATGATTTCAACCGTCTACCTGTTCCATTCATTGTTCTACTTGTCGAAATTTACGAATAATTTCCTTTAAAGGATTAACAATGGGGCTCGTAGTTCACTTAAACTTGAAGATCAAATAATTGGCGAATTGTACTGTTTGGATGCTTTGCATGTATGTTTCTTAGACTATATAGAAGCAATATATACAAAGATCTCAACCGTCTGCCTGTTCCATTCATTGTTCTACTTGTCGAAATATACAAATAATTTCCGATAAAGGATTAACCATTAGGGCTCATTGTTCACTTATACTTGAAGAACAAAAAATTGGCGAATTGTACTGTTTGGATTCTTTGCATGTATGTTTTTTAGACTATATAGAAGCAATATATACATTGATTTCCACCGTCTACCTGTTCCATTCATTGTTCTACTTGTCGAAATTTACAAATAATTTCCTTTAAAGGATTAACAATGGGGCTCGTAGTTCACTTAAACATGAAGAACAAAAAATTGGCGAATTGTATTGTTTGGATTCTTTGCATATATGTTTCTTAGACTATATAGAAGCAATATATATACAAAGATTTCAACCGTCTACCTGTTCCATTCATTGTTTTACTTGTCGAATGTTACAAATAATTTCCGTTAAATAATTAACAATGGAGTTCGTAGTTCATTTAAACTTGAAGAACATAAAATTGGCGAATTGTACTGTTTGGATGCTTTGCATATGTGTTTCTTAGACTATATAGAAGCAATATATACTATGATTTCAACCGTCTACCTGTTCCATTCATTGTTCTACTTGTCGAAATTTACAAATAATTTCCTTTAAAGGATTAACAATGGGGCTCGTAGTTCACTTAAACTTGAAGAACAAAAAATTGGCGAATTGTACTGTTTAGATGCTTTGCATATATGTTGCTTATACTATATAGAAGCAATATATACATTGATTTCAACCGTCTACCTGTTCCAGTCATTGATCTACTTGTCGAAAGTTACAAATAATTTCCGTTAAAGTATTAACAATGGGGCTCGTAGTTCACTTAATCTTGAAGAACAAAAAATTGGCGAATTGTACTGTTTCAATGCTTTGCATATATGTTTCTTAGACTATATAGAAGCATTATATACAAAGATTTCAACCGTCTACGTGTTCCAATCATTGTTCTACTTGTCGAAATTTACAAATGATTTCCGTTAAAGGATTAACAATGGGGCTCGTAGTTCACTTAAACTTGAAGAACATAAAATTGGCAAATGTTAGTGTTTGGATGCTTTGCATATAGATTTCCTAGACTATATAGAAGCAACATATACAAAGAATTCAACCGTCTACCTGTTCCATTCATTGTTCTACTTGTCGAAAATTACAAATAATTTCCGATAAAGGATTAACAATGGGGTTCATTGTTCACTTAAACTTGAAGAACAAAAAATTGGCGAATGGTACTGTTTGGATGCTTTGCGTACATGTTTCTTAGACTATATAGAAGCAATATATACAAAGATCTCAACCGTCTACTTGTTCCATTCATTGTTCTACATGTCGAAAGTTACAAATAATTTCCTTTAAAGGATTAACAGTGGGGCTCGTAGTTCACTTAAACTTGAAGAAAAAAAATTGGCGAATTGTACTGTTTTGATGCTTTGCGTATATGTTTCTTAGACTATATTGAAACAATATATACAAAGATTTCAACTGTCTACCTGTTCCATTCATTGTTCTACTTGTCGAAAATTACAAATAATTTCCGATAAAGGACTAACAATGGGGCTCATTGTTCACTTAAACTTGAAGAACAAAAAATTGGCGAATGGTACTGTTTGGATGCTTTGCGTACATGTTTCTTAGACTATATGGAAGCAATATATACAAAAATTTCAACCGTCTAAGTGTTCCAATCTTTGTTCTACTTGTCGAAATTTACAAATAATTTCCTTTAAAGGATTAACAATGCGGCTCGTAGTTCACTTAAACTTGAAGAACAAAAAATTGGCAAATTGAACTGTTTGGATGCTTTGCGTATATGTTTCTTAGACTATATAGAAGCAATATATAGAAAGATTTCACCCGTCTACCTGTTCCATTCATTGTTCTACTTGTCGAAAATTACAAATAATTTCCGATAAAGGATTAACAATGGGGCTCATTGTTCACTTAAACTTGAAGAACAAAAAATTGGCGAATGGTACTGTTTGGATGCTTTGCATATATGTTTCTTAGACTATATAGAAGCAATATATACATTGATTTCAACCGACTACCTGTTCCACTCATTGTACTACTTGTCGCAAGTTACAAATAATTTCCGTTAAAGTATTAACAATGGGGCTCGCAGTTCACTTAAACTTGAAGATGAAATAATTGGCGAATTGTACTGTTTGGATGTTTGCATATATGTTTCTTAGATTATATAGAAGCAATATATACAAAGATTTCAACCGTCTACCTGTTCCATTCATTGTTCTACTTGTCGAAAATTACCAATAATTTCCGACAAAGGATTAACCATTGGGGCTCATTGTACACTAAACTTGAAGAACAAAAAATTGTCGAATTGTACTATTTGGATGCTTTGCATATATGTTTCTTAGATTACATAGAAGCAATATATACAATGATTTCAACCGTCTACCTGTTCCATTCATTGTTCTACTTGTCGAAAGTTACAAATAATTTCCGATAACGGATTAACCATTGGGGCTCATTGTTCACTTAAACTTGAAGAACAAAAAATTGGCGAATGGTACTGTTTGGATGCTTTGCGTACATGTTTCTTAGACTATTTAGAAGCAATATATAGAAAGATTTCACCCGTCTAACTGTACTATTCATTGTTCTACTTGTAGAAAGTTACAAATAATTTCCATTTCATGATTATCAATGGGGCTCGCTGTTCACTTAAACTTGAAGATCAAAAAATTGGCGATTGTTACTGTTTAGATGGTTTGCATATATGTTTCTTAGATTATATAGAAGCAATATATACAAAGATTTCAACGGTCTACCTGTTCCATTCATTGTTCTACTTGTCGAAAATTACAAATAATTTCCTTTAAAGGATTAACAATGGGGCTCGAAGTTCACTTAAACTTGAAGAACAAAAAATTGGCGAACGGTACTGTTTGGATGCTTTGCATATATGTTTCTTAGACTATATAGAAGCAATATATACAAAGATTTCAACCGTCTACCTGTTCCATTCAATGTTCTACTTGTCGAAATTTACAAATAATTTCCTTTAAAGGATTAACAATGGGGCTCGTAATTCACTTAAACTTGAAGAACAAAAAATTGGCGAATTGCACTGCTTGGATGCTTTGCATATGTGTTTCTTAGACTATTTAGAAGCAATATATAGAAATATTTCACCCGTCTAACTGTACTATTCATTGTTCTACTTGTAGAAAGTTACAAATAATTTCCATTTCATGAATATCAATGGGGCTCGCTGTTCACTTAAACTTGAAGATCAAAAAATTGGCGTTTGTTACTGATTAGATGGTTTGCATATATGTTTCTTAGATTATACAGAAGCAACATATACAAAGATTTCAACCGTCTACCTGTTCTATTCATTGTTCTTCTTGTCGAAAGTTAGAAATAATTTCCGCTTCATGATTATCAATGGGCCTCGTTGTTCACTTAAACTTGAAGAACAAAAAATTGGCGACTGGAACTGTTTGGATGCATTGCATATATGTTTCTTAGACTATATAGAAGCAATATATACAAAGATTTCAACCGTCTACCAGTTCCATTCATTGTTCTACTTGTCGAAAATTACAAATAATTTCCTTTAAAGGATTAACATTGGGGCTCATTGTTCACTTAAACTTGGAGAACAAAAAATTGGCGAATTGTACAGTTTGGATGCTTTGCATATGTGTTTCTTAGACTATTTAGAAGCAATATATAGAAAGATTTCACCCGTCTACCAGTACTATTCATTGTTCTACTTGTCGAAATTTACAAATAATTACCGTTAAGGGATTAACAATGAGGATCGTAGTTTACTTAAACTTGAAGAACAAAAAATTGGCGACTGGTACTGTTTGGATGCTTTGCGTACATGTTTCTTAGACTATATGGAAGCAATATATACAAAGATTTCAACCGTCTACGTGTTCCAATCATTGTTCTACTTGTCGAAATTTACAAATAATTTCCTTTAAAGGATTAACAATGGGGCTCGTTGTTCACTTAAACTTGAAGAACAATATATTGGCGAATTGTACTGTTTGGATGCTTTGCATATAAGTTTCTTAGATTATATAGAAGCAATATATACAAAGATTTCAACCGTCTACCTTTTCCATTCATTGTTCTGCTTGTCGAAAATTACAAATAATTTCCTTTAAAGGATTAACAATGGGGCTCGTAGTTCACTTAAAATTGAAGAACAAAAAATTGGCGAATGGTACTGTTTGGATGCTTTGCATATATGTTTCTTAGATTATATAGAAGCAATATATACAAAGATTTCACCCGTCTACCTGTACTATTCATTGTTCTACTTGTAGAAAGTTACAAATAATTTCCATTTCATGATTATCAATGGGGCTCGCTGTTCACTTAAACTTGAAGATCAAAAAATTGGCGATTGTTACTGTTTAGATGCTTTGCATACATGTTTCTTAGACTATATAGAAGCAATATATACAATGGTTTCAACAGCCTACCTGTTCCATTCATTGTAGTACTTGTCGAAATTTAGAAATAATTTCCTTTAAAGGATTAACAATGGGGCTCGTAGTTCACTTAAACTTGAAGAACAAAAAATTGGCGAATGGTACTGTATGGATGCTTTGCATATATGTTACGTAGAATATATAGAAGCAATATATACAATGATTTCAACCGTCTACATGATCCATTCATTGTTCTACTTGCCGAAAATTACAAATAATTTCCTTTAAAGGATTAACATTGGGGCTCATTGTTCACTTAAACTTGAAGAACAAAAAATTGGCGAATTGTACAGTTTGGATGCTTTGCATATGTGTTTCTTAGACTATTTAGAAGCGATATATAGAAAGATTTCACCCGTCTACCAGTACTATTCTTGTTCTACTTGTTGAAAGTTACAAATAATTTCAATTTCATGATTATCAATGGGGCTCGCTGTTCACTTAAACTTGAAGATCAAAAAATTGGCGAATTGTACTGTTTGGATGCTTTGCATATATGTTTCTTAGACTATTTAGAAGCAACATATAGAAAGATTTCACCCGTCTACCTGTACTATTCTTGTTCTACTTGTTGAAAGTTACAAATAATTTCAATTTCATGATTATCAATGGGGCTCGCTGTTCACTTAAACTTGAAGATCAAATAATTGGCGAATTGTACTGTTTGGATTCTTTGCATATATGTTTCTTAGACTATACAGAAGCAATATATACAATGATTTCAACAGTCTACCTGTTCCATTCATTGTTCTACTTGTTGAAATTTACAAATAATTTCCTTTAAAGGATTAACAATGGGGCTCGTAGTTCACTTAAACTTGAAGAACAATAAATTGGCGAATTGTACTGTTTGGATGCTTTGCATGTATGTTTCTTAGACTATATAGAAGCAATATATACAAAGATTTCAACCGTCTACCTGTTCCATTCATTGTTCTACTTGTCGAAAGTTACAAATAATTTCCGATAAAGGTTTAACCATTGGGGCTCATTGTTCACTTAAACTTGAAGAACAAAAAATTGGCGAATTGTACTTTTTGGATGCTTTGCATATATGTTTCTTAGACTATATAGAAGCAATATATACAAAGATTTCAACCGTCTACCTGTTCCATTCAGTGTTCTACTTGTCGAAAGTTACAAATAATTTCCGATAAAGGATTAACAATGGGTCTCATAGTTCACATAAACTTGAAGAACAAAAAATTGGCGAATGGTACTGTTTGGATGCTTTGCATATATGTTTCTTAGACTATATGGAAGCCATATATACAATGATTTCAACCGTCTACGTGTTGCAATCATTGTTCTACTTATCGAAATTTACAAATAATTTCCTTTAAAGGATTTACAATGGGGCTCGTAGTTCACTTAAACTTGAAGAACAAAAAATTGGCGAATGGTACTGTTTGAATGCTTTGAATATATGTTTCTTAGACTATATAGACGCAATATATACAAAGATTTCAACCGTCTGCCTGTTCCAATCATTGTTCTACTTGTCGAAATTTACAAATAATTTCCTTTAAAGGATTAACAATGGGGCTCGTAGTTCACTTGAACTTGAAGAACAAAAAATTGGCGAATGGTACTGTTTGGATGCTTTGCATGTATGTTTCTTAGACTATATAGAAGCAATATATACAAAGATTTCAACCGTCTACCTGTTCCATTCATTGTTCTACTTGTCGAAATTTACGAATAATTTCCTTTAAAGGATTAACAGTGGGGCTCGTTGTTCACTTAAACTTGAAGAACAAAAAATTGATGAATGGTACTGTTTGGATGCTTTGCATATATGTTTCTTAGACTATATAGAAGCAATATATACATTGATTTCAATCGTCTACATGTTCCATTCATTGTTCTACTTGTCGCAAGTTACAAATAATTTCCGTTAAAGTATTAACAATGGGGCTCGTAGTTCACTTAAACTTGAAGATCAAATAATTGGCGAATTGTACTGTTTGGATGCTTTGCATGTATGTTTCTTAGACTATATAGAAGCAATATATACAATGATTTCAACCGTCTACCTGTTCCATTCATTGTTCTACTTGTCGAAAGATACAAATAATTTCCGATAAAGGATTAACCATTGGGGCTCATTGTTCACTTATACTTGAAGAACAAAAAATTGGCGAATTGTACTGTTTGGATTCTTTGCATATATGTTTCTTAGACTATATAGAAGCAATATATACAAAGATCTCAACCGTCTGCCTGTTCCATTCATTGTTCTACTTGTCGAAATATACAAATAATTTCCGATAAAGGATTAACCATTAGGGCTCATTGTTCACTTATACTTGAAGAACAAAAAATTGGCGAATTGTACTGTTTGGATTCTTTGCATGTATGTTTTTTAGACTATATAGAAGCAATATATACATTGATTTCCACCGTCTACCTGTTCCATTCATTGTTCTACTTGTCGAAATTTACAAATAATTTCCTTTAAAGGATTAACAATGGGGCTCGTAGTTCACTTAAACATGAAGAACAAAAAATTGGCGAATTGTATTGTTTGGATTCTTTGCATATATGTTTCTTAGACTATTTAGAAGCGATATATAGAAAGATTTCACCCGTCTACCAGTACTATTCTTGTTCTACTTGTTGAAAGTTACAAATAATTTCCATTTCATGATTATCAATGGGGCTCGCTGTTCACTTAAACTTGAAGATCAAAAAATTGGCGATTGTTACTGTTTAGATGCTTTGCATACATGTTTCTTAGACTATATAGAAGCAATATATACAATGGTTTCAACAGCCTACCTGTTCCATTCATTGTAGTACTTGTCGAAATTTAGAAATAATTTCCTTTAAAGGATTAACAATGGGGCTCGTAGTTCACTTAAACTTGAAGAACAAAAAATTGGCGAATGGTACTGTATGGATGCTTTGCATATATGTTTCGTAGAATATATAGAAGCAATATATACAATGATTTCAACCGTCTACATGATCCATTCATTGTTCTACTTGCCGAAAATTACAAATAATTTCCTTTAAAGGATTAACATTGGGGCTCATTGTTCACTTAAACTTGAAGAACAAAAAATTGGCGAATTGTACAGTTTGGATGCTTTGCATATGTGTTTCTTAGACTATTTAGAAGCGATATATAGAAAGATTTCACCCGTCTACCAGTACTATTCTTGTTCTACTTGTTGAAAGTTACAAATAATTTCAATTTCATGATTATCAATGGGGCTCGCTGTTCACTTAAACTTGAAGATCAAAAAATTGGCGAATTGTACTGTTTGGATGCTTTGCATATATGTTTCTTAGACTATTTAGAAGCAACATATAGAAAGATTTCACCCGTCTACCTGTACTATTCTTGTTCTACTTGTTGAAAGTTACAAATAATTTCAATTTCATGATTATCAATGGGGCTCGCTGTTCACTTAAACTTGAAGATCAAATAATTGGCGAATTGTACTGTTTGGATGCTTTGCATATATGTTTCTTAGATTATATAGAAGCAATCTATACAAAGATTTCAACCGTCTACCTGTTCCATTCATTGTTCTACTTGACGAAAATTACAAATAATTTCCGATAAAGGATTAACCATTGGGGCTCATTGTTCACTAAACTTGAAGAACAAAGATTGGCGAATTGTACTGTTTGGATGCTTTGCATATATGTTTCTTAGACTATATAGAAGCAATATATACATTGATTTCAACCGTCTACGTGTTCCAATCATTGTTCTACTTGTCGAAATTTACAAATAATTTCCTTTAAAGGATTAACAATGGGGCTCGTAGTTCACTTGAACTTGGAGAACAAAAAATTGGCGAATGGTACTGTTTGGATGCTTTGCATATATGTTTCTTAGACTATATAAACGCAATATATACAAAGATTTCAACCGTCTACCTGTTCCATTCATTGTTCTACTTGTCGAAAGTTACAAATAATTTCCGATAAAGGATTAACCATTGAGGCTCGTTGTTCACTTAAACTTGAAGAACAAAAAATTGGCGAATGGTACTGTTTGGATGCTTTGCATATATGTTTCTTAGACTATATAGAAGCAATATATACATTGATTTCAACCGGCTACCTGTTCCATTCATTGTTCTACTTGTCGAAATTTACAAATAATTTCCTTTAAAGGATTAACAATGGGGCTCGTAGTTCACTTAAACTTGAAGAACAAAAAATTGGCGAATTGTGCTGTTTGGATTCTTTGCATATATGTTTCTTAGACTATATAGAAGCAATATATACAAAGATTTCAACCGTCTACGTGTTCCAATCATTGTTCTACTTGTCGAAATTTACAAATAATTTCCTTTAAAGGATTAACAATGGGGCTCGTAGTTCACTTAAACTTGAAGAACAATAAATTGGCGAATTGTACTGTTTGGATGCTTTGCATGTATGTTTCTTAGACTATATAGAAGCAATATATACAAAGATTTCAACCGTCTACCTGTTCCATTCATTGTTCTACTTGTCGAAATTTACGAATAATTTCCTTTAAAGGATTAACAGTGGGGCTCGTTGTTCACTTAAACTTGAAGAACAAAAAATTGATGAATGGTACTGTTTGGATGCTTTGCATATATGTTTCTTAGACTATATAGAAGCAATATATACATTGATTTCAATCGTCTACCTGTTCCATTCATTGTTCTACTTGTCGCATGTTACAAATAATTTCCGTTAAAGGATTAACAGTGGGGCTCGTAGTTCACTTAAACTTGAAGATCAAATAATTGGCGAATTGTACTGTTTGGATGCTTTGCATGTATGTTTCTTAGACTATATAGAAGCAATATATACAATGATTTCAACCGTCTACCTGTTCCATTCATTGTTCTACTTGTCGAAAGATACAAATAATTTCCGATAAAGGATTAACCATTGGGGCTCATTGTTCACTTATACTTGAAGAACAAAAAATTGGCGAATTGTACTGTTTGGATTCTTTGCATATATGTTTCTTAGACTATATAGAAGCAATATATACAAAGATCTCAACCGTCTGCCTGTTCCATTCATTGTTCTACTTGTCGAAATATACAAATAATTTCCGATAAAGGATTAACCATTAGGGCTCATTGTTCACTTATACTTGAAGAACAAAAAATTGGCGAATTGTACTGTTTGGATTCTTTGCATGTATGTTTTTTAGACTATATAGAAGCAATATATACATTGATTTCCACCGTCTACCTGTTCCTTTCATTGTTCTACTTGTCGAAATTTACAAATAATTTCCTTTAAAGGATTAACAATGGGGCTCGTAGTTCACTTAAACATGAAGAACAAAAAATTGGCGAATTGTATTATTTGGATTCTTTGCATATATGTTTCTTAGACTATATAGAAGCAATATATATACAAAGATTTCAACCGTCTACCTGTTCCATTCATTGTTTTACTTGTCGAATGTTACAAATAATTTCCGTTAAATAATTAACAATGGAGTTCGTAGTTCATTTAAACTTGAAAAACATAAAATTGGCGAATTGTACTGTTTGGATGCTTTGCATATGTGTTTCTTAGACTATATAGAAGCAATATATACTATGATTTCAACCGTCTACCTGTTCCATTCATTGTTCTACTTGTCGAAATTTACAAATAATTTCCTTTAAAGGATTAACAATGGGGCTCGTATTTCACTTAAACTTGAAGAACAAAAAATTGGCGAATTGTACTGTTTAGATGCTTTGCATATATGTTGCTTAGACTATATAGAAGCAATATATTCATTGATTTCAACCGTCTACCTGTTCCAGTCATTGATCTACTTGTCGAAAGTTACAAATAATTTCCGTTAAAGTATTAACAATGGGGCTCGTAGTTCACTTAATCTTGAAGAACAAAAAATTGGCGAATTGTACTGTTTCAATGCTTTGCATATATGTTTCTTAGACTATATAGAAGCATTATATACAAAGATTTCAACCGTCTACGTGTTCCAATCATTGTTCTACTTGTCGAAATTTACAAATAATTTCCGTTAAAGGATTAACAATGGGGCTCGTAGTTCACTTAAACTTGAAGAACATAAAATTGGCAAATGTTAGTGTTTGGATGCTTTGCATATAGATTTCCTAGACTATATAGAAGCAACATATACAAAGAATTCAACCGTCTACCTGTTCCATTCATTGTTCTACTTGTCGAAAATTACAAATAATTTCCGTTAAAGGATTAACAATGGGGCTCATTGTTCACTTAAACTTAAAGTACAAAAAATTGGCGAATGGTACTGTTTGGATGCTTTGCGTACATGTTTCTTAGACTATATAGAAGCAATATATACAAAGATCTCAACCGTCTACCTGTTCCATTCATTGTTCTACATGTCGAAAGTTACAAATAATTTCCTTTAAAGGATTAACAGTGGGGCTCGTAGTTCACTTAAACTTGAAGAAAAAAAATTGGCGAATTGTACTGTTTTGATGCTTTGCGTATATGTTTCTTAGACTATATTGAAACAATATATACAAAGATTTCAACCGTCTACCTGTTCCACTCATTGTTCTACTTGTCGAAAGTTACAAATAATTTCCGATAAAGGATTAACAATGGGGCTCATTGTTCACTTAAACTTGAAGAACAAAAAATTGGCGAATGGTACTGTTTAGATGCTTTGCATATAGGTTTCTTATGCTATATAGAAGCAGCATATATAATGATTTCAATCGTCTACCTGTTCCATTCATTGTTCTACTTGTCGAAATTTACAAATAATTTCCTTTAGAGGATTAACAATTGGGCTCGTAGTTCACTTAAACTTGAAGAACAAAAAATTGGCGAATTGTACTATTTGGATGCTTTGCATATATGTTTCTTAGACTGTATAGATGCAATATATACAATGATGTCAACCGTCTACCTGTTCTATTCATTGTTATACTTGTCGAAATTTACAAATAATTTCCTTTAAAGGATTAACAATGGGGCTCGTAGTTCACTTAAACTTGAAGAACAAAAAATTGGCGAATTGTACTGTTTAGATGCTTTGCATATATGTTGCTTAGACTATATAGAAGCAATATATACATTGATTTCAACCGTCTACCTGTTCCAGTCATTGATCTACTTGTCGAAAGTTACAAATAATTTCCTTTAAAGGATTAACAATGCGGCTCGTAGTTCACTTAAACTTGAAGAACAAAAAATTGGCGAATTGTACTGTTTGGATGCTTTGCGTATATGTTTCTTAGACTATATTGAAACAATATATACAAAGATTTCAACTGTCTACCTGTTCCATTCATTGTTCTACTTGTCGAAAATTACAAATAATTTCCGATAAAGGACTAACAATGGGGCTCATTGTTCACTTAAACTTGAAGAACAAAAAATTGGCGAATGGTACTGTTTGGATGCTTTGCGTACATGTTTCTTAGACTATATGGAAGCAATATATACAAAAATTTCAACCGTCTAAGTGTTCCAATCTTTGTTCTACTTGTCGAAATTTACAAATAATTTCCTTTAAAGGATTAACAATGCGGCTCGTAGTTCACTTAAACTTGAAGAACAAAAAATTGGCGAATGGTACTGTTTGGATGCTTTGCATATATGTTTCTTAGTCTATATAGAAGCAATATATACATTGATTTCAACCGTCTACCTGTTCCACTCATTGTTCTACTTGTCGCAAGTTACAAATAATTTGCGTTAAAGTATTAACAATGGGTCTCGTAGTTCACTTAAACTTGAAGATGAAATAATTGGCGAATTGTACTGTTTGGATGCTTTGCATATATGTTTCTTAGATTATATAGAAGCAATATATACAAAGATTTCAACCGTCTACCTGTTCCATTCATTGTTCTACTTGACGAAAATTACAAATAATTTCCGATAAAGGATTAACCATTGGGGCTCATTGTTCACTAAACTTGAAGAACAAAGATTGTCGAATTGTACTGTTTGGATGCTTTGCATATATGTTTCTTAGACTATATAGAAGCAATATATACATTGATTTCAACCGTCTACGTGTTCCAATCATTGTTCTACTTGTCGAAATTTACAAATAATTTCCTTTAAAGGATTAACAATGGGGCTCGTAGTTCACTTGAACTTGAAGAACAAAAAATTGGCGAATGGTACTGTTTGGATGCTTTGCATATATGTTTCTTAGACTATATAGTAGCATTATATACAAAGATTTCAACCGTCTACGTGTTCCAATCATTGTTCTACTTGTCGAAATTTACAAATAATTTCCGTTAAAGGATTAACAATGGGGCTCGTAGTTCACTTAAACTTGAAGAACATAAAATTGGCAAATGTTAGTGTTTGGATGCTTTGCATATAGATTTCCTAGACTATATAGAAGCAACATATACAAAGAATTCAACCGTCTACCTGTTCCATTCATTGTTCTACTTGTCGAAAATTACAAATAATTTCCGATAAAGGATTAACAATGGGGCTCATTGTTCACTTAAACTTAAAGAACAAAAAATTGGCGAATGGTACTGTTTGGATGCTTTGCGTACATGTTTCTTAGACTATATAGAAGCAATATATACAAAGATCTCAACCGTCTACCTGTTCCATTCATTGTTCTACATGTCGAAAGTTACAAATAATTTCCTTTAAAGGATTAACAGTGGGGCTCGTAGTTCACTTAAACTTGAAGAAAAAAAATTGGCGAATTGTACTGTTTTGATGCTTTGCGTATATGTTTCTTAGACTATATTGAAACAATATATACAAAGATTTCAACTGTCTACCTGTTCCATTCATTGTTCTACTTGTCGAAAATTACAAATAATTTCCGATAAAGGACTAACAATGGGGCTCATTGTTCACTTAAACTTGAAGAACAAAAAATTGGCGAATGGTACTGTTTGGATGCTTTGCGTACATGTTTCTTAGACTATATGGAAGCAATATATACAAAAATTTCAACCGGCTAAGTGTTCCAATCATTGTTCTACTTGTCGAAATTTACAAATAATTTCCTTTAAAGGATTAACAATGCGGCTCGTAGTTCACTTAAACTTGAAGGACAAAAAATTGGCAAATTGTACTGTTTGGATGCTTTGCGTATATGTTTCTTAGACTATATAGAAGCAATATATAGAAAGATTTCACCCGTCTAACTGTTCCATTCATTGTTCTACTTGTCGAAAATTACAAATAATTTCCGATAAAGGATTAACAATGGGGCTCATTGTTCACTTAAACTTGAAGAACAAAAAATTGGCGAATGGTACTGTTTGGATGCTTTGCGTACATGTTTCTTAGACTATATGGAAGCAATATATACAATGATTTCAATCGTCTACCTGTTCCATTCATTGATCTACTTGTCGAATGTTACAAATAATTTCCGTTAAAGTATTAACAATGCGGCTCGTAGTTCACTTATACTTGAAGAACAAAAAATTGGCGAATTGTACTGTTTCGATTCTTTGCATATATGTTTCTTAGACTATATAGAAGCAATATATACAAAGATTTCAACCGTCTACCTGTCCGATTCATTGTTCTACTTGTCGAAATTTACAAATAATTTCCTTTCAAGGATTAACAATGCGGCTCGTTGTTCACTTAAACTTGAAGAACAAAAAATTGGCGAATGGTAATGTTTGGATGCTTTGCGTACACGTTCCTTAGACTATATAGAAGCAGCATATACAATGATTTCTACCGTCTACCTGTTCCATTCATTGTTCTACTTGTCGAAATATACAAATAATTTCCTTTAAAGGATTAACAATGGGGCTCGTAGTTCACTTAAACTTGAAGAACAAAAAATTGGCGAATTGTACTGTTTAGATGCTTTGCATATATGTTGCTTAGACTATATAGAAGCAATATATACATTGATTTCAACCGTCTACCTGTTCCAGTCATTGATCTACTTGTCGAAAGTTACAAATAATTTCCGTTAAAGTATTAACAATTGTGCTCGTAGTTCACTTAATCTTGAAGAACAAAAAATTGGCGATTTGTACTGTTTCAATGCTTTGCATATATGATTCTTAGACTATATAGAAGCATTATATACAAAGATTTCAACCGTCTGCGTGTTCCAATCATTGTTCTACTTGTAGAAAGTTACAAATAATTTCCATTTCATGATTATCAATGGGTCTCGTTGTTCACTTCAACTTGAAGAACAATAAATTGGCGAATTGTACTCTTTGGATGCTTTGCATATATGCTTCTTAGACTATATAGAAGCAATATATACAAAGATTTCAACCGTCTACCTGTTCCACTCATTGTTCTACTTGTCGAAAGTTACAAATAATTTCCGATAAAGGATTAACAATGGGGCTCATTGTTCACTTAAACTTGAAGAACAAAAAATTGGCGAATGGTACTGTTTAGATGCTTTGCATATAGGTTTCTTATGCTATATAGAAGCAGCATATATAATGATTTCAATCGTCTACCTGTTCCATTCATTGTTCTACTTGTCGAAATTTACAAATAATTTCCTTTAGAGGATTAACAATTGGGCTCGTAGTTCACTTAAACTTGAAGAACAAAAAATTGGCGAATTGTACTATTTGGATGCTTTGCATATATGTTTCTTAGACTGTATAGAAGCAATATATACAATGATGTCAACCGTCTACCTGTTCTATTCATTGTTATACTTGTCGAAATTTACAAATAATTTCCTTTAAAGGATTAACAATGGGGCTCGTAGTTCACTTAAACTTGAAGAACAAAAAATTGGCGAATTGTACTATTTGGATGCTTTGCATATATGTTTCATAGACTATATAGAAGCAATATATACTATGATTTCAATCGTCTACCTGTTCCATTCATTGTTCTACTTGTCGAAAGTTACAAATAATTTCCTTTAAAGGATTAACAATGCGGCTCGTAGTTCACTTAAACTTGAAGAACAAAAAATTGGCGAATTGTACTGTTTGGATGCTTTGCGTATATGTTTCTGAGACTATATAGAAGCAATATATAGAAAGATTTCACCCGTCTACATTTACTATTCATTGTTCTACTTGTAGAAAGTTACAAATAATTTCCATTTCATGATTATCAATGGGGCTCGTTGTTCACTTCAACTTGAAGAACAATAAATTGGCGAATTGTACTCTTTGGATGCTTTGCATATATGTTTCTTAGACTATATAGAAGCAATATATACAAAGATTTCAACCGTCTACCTGTTCCACTCATTGTTCTACTTGTCGAAAGTTACAAATAATTTCCGATAAAGGATTAACAATGGGGCTCATTGTTCACTTAAACTTGAAGAACAAAAAATTGGCGAATGGTACTGTTTAGATGCTTTGCATATAGGTTTCTTATGCTATATAGAAGCAGCATATATAATGACTTCAACCGTCTACCTATTCCATTCATTGTTCTACTTGTCGAAATTTACAAATAATTTCCTTTAGAGGATTAACAATTGGGCTCGTAGTTCACTTAAACTTGAAGAACAAAAAATTGGCGAATTGTACTATTTGGATGCTTTGCATATATGTTTCATAGACTATACAGAAGCAATATATACAATGATTTCAACCGTCTACCTGTTCCACTCATTGTTATACTTGTCGAAATTTACAAATAATTTCCTTTAAAGGATTAACAATGGGGCTCGTAGTTCACTTAAACTTGAAGAACAATAAATTGGCGAATTGTACTGTTTGGATGCTTTGCATATATGTTTCTTAGACTATATAGAAGCAATATATACAAAGATCTCAACCGTCTACCTGTTCCATTCATTGTTTCTACTTGTCGAAAGTTACAAATAATTTCCGATAAAGGATTAACCATTGGGGCTCATTGTTCACTTAAATTTGAAGAAAAATAAATTGGCGAATTGTACTGTTTGGATGCTTTGCATATATGTTTCTTAGACTATATAGAAGCAATATATACAATGATTGCAACCGTCTACCTTTTCCATTCATTGTTCTACTTGTAGAAAGTTACAAATAATTTCCATTTCATGATTATCAATGGGGCTCGTTGTTCACTAATACTTGAAGATACAAAAATTGGCGAATGTTACTGTTTAGATGCTTTGCATATAGGTTTCTTAGACTATATAGAAGCAGCATAAACAATGATTTCAACCGTCTACCAGTTCCATTCATTGTTCTACTTGTCGAAATATACAAATAATTTCCTTTAGAGGATTAACAATTGGGCTCGTAGTTCACTTAAACTTGAAGAACAAAAAATTGGCGAATGGTAATGTTTGGATGCTTTGCGTACACGTTCCTTAGACTATATAGAAGCAGCATATACAATGATTTCTACCGTCTACCTGTTCCATTCATTGTTCTACTTGTCGAAATATACAAATAATTTCCTTTAAAGGATTAACAATGGGGCTCGTAGCTCACTTAAACTTGAAGAACAAAAAATTGGCGAATTGTACTGTTTAGATGCTTTGCATATATGTTGCTTAGACTATATAGAAGCAATATATACATTGATTTCAACCGTCTACCTGTTCCAGTCATTGATCTACTTGTCGAAAGTTACAAATAATTTCCGTTAAAGTATTAACAATTGTGCTCGTAGTTCACTTAATCTTGAAGAACAAAAAATTGGCGATTTGTACTGTTTCAATGCTTTGCATATATGATTCTTAGACTATATAGAAGCATTATATACAAAGATTTCAACCGTCTGCGTGTTCCAATCATTGTTCTACTTGTAGAAAGTTACAAATAATTTCCATTTCATGATTATCAATGGGTCTCGTTGTTCACTTCAACTTGAAGAACAATAAATTGGCGAATTGTACTCTTTGGATGCTTTGCATATATGCTTCTTAGACTATATAGAAGCAATATATACAAAGATTTCAACCGTCTACCTGTTCCACTCATTGTTCTACTTGTCGAAAGTTACAAATAATTTCCGATAAAGGATTAACAATGGGGCTCATTGTTCACTTAAACTTGAAGAACAAAAAATTGGCGAATGGTACTGTTTAGATGCTTTGCATATAGGTTTCTTATGCTATATAGAAGCAGCATATATAATGATTTCAATCGTCTACCTGTTCCATTCATTGTTCTACTTGTCGAAATTTACAAATAATTTCCTTTAGAGGATTAACAATTGGGCTCGTAGTTCACTTAAACTTGAAGAACAAAAAATTGGCGAATTGTACTATTTGGATGCTTTGCATATATGTTTCTTAGACTGTATAGAAGCAATATATACAATGATGTCAACCGTCTACCTGTTCTATTCATTGTTATACTTGTCGAAATTTACAAATAATTTCCTTTAAAGGATTAACAATGGGGCTCGTAGTTCACTTAAACTTGAAGAACAAAAAATTGGCGAATTGTACTGTTTAGATGCTTTGCATATATGTTGCTTAGACTATATAGAAGCAATATATACATAGATTTCAACCGTCTACCTGTTCCAGTCATTGATCTACTTGTCGAAAGTTACA
Source organism: Cerceris ruficornis (assembly GCA_963989415.1). Lineage (NCBI taxonomy): Eukaryota > Metazoa > Arthropoda > Insecta > Hymenoptera > Crabronidae > Cerceris > Cerceris ruficornis. Next base: position 1,087,454 of record CAXDIW010000516.1, read on the forward strand.
AATAATTTCCTTTAAAGGATTAACAATGCGGCTCGTAGTTCACTTAAACTTGAAGAACAAAAAATTGGCGAATTGTACTGTTTGGATGCTTTGCGTATATGTTTCTTAGACTATATTGAAACAATATATACAAAGATTTCAACTGTCTACCTGTTCCATTCATTGTTCTACTTGTCGAAAATTACAAATAATTTCCGATAAAGGACTAACAATGGGGCTCATTGTTCACTTAAACTTGAAGAACAAAAAATTGGCGAATGGTACTGTTTGGATGCTTTGCGTATATGTTTCTTAGACTATATAGAAGCAATATATAGAAAGATTTCACCCGTCTACCTGTTCCATTCATTGTTCTACTTGTCGAAAATTACAAATAATTTCCGATAAAGGATTAACAATGGGGCTCATTGTTCACTTAAACTTGAAGAACAAAAAATTGGCGAATGGTACTGTTTGGATGCTTTGCGTACACGTTCCTTAGACTATATAGAAGCAGCATATACAATGATTTCTACCGTCTACCTGTTCCATTCATTGTTCTACTTGTCGAAATATACAAATAATTTCCTTTAATGGATTAACAATGGGGCTCGTAGTTCACTTAAACTTGAAGAACAAAAAATTGGCGAATTGTACTGTTTAGATGCTTTGCATATATGTTGCTTAGACTATATAGAAGCAATATATACATTGATTTCAACCGTCTACCTGTTCCAGTCATTGATCTACTTGTCGAAAGTTACAAATAATTTCCGTTAAAGTATTAACAATTGTGCTCGTAGTTCACTTAATCTTGAAGAACAAAAAATTGGCGATTTGTACTGTTTCAATGCTTTGCATATATGATTCTTAGACTATATAGAAGCATTATATACAAAGATTTCAACCGTCTGCGTGTTCCAATCATTGTTCTACTTGTAGAAAGTTACAAATAATTTCCATTTCATGATTATCAATGGGCCTCGTTGTTCACTTCAACTTGAAGAACAATAAATTGGCGAATTGTACTCTTTGGATGCTTTGCATATATGCTTCTTAGACTATATAGAAGCAATATATACAAAGATTTCAACCGTCTACCTGTTCCACTCATTGTTCTACTTGTCGAAAGTTACAAATAATTTCCGATAAAGGATTAACAATGGGGCTCATTGTTCACTTAAACTTGAAGAACAAAAAATTGGCGAATGGTACTGTTTAGATGCTTTGCATATAGGTTTCTTATGCTATATAGAAGCAGCATATATAATGACTTCAACCGTCTACCTATTCCATTCATTGTTCTACTTGTCGAAATTTACAAATAATTTCCTTTAGAGGATTAACAATTGGGCTCGTAGTTCACTTAAACTTGAAGAACAAAAAATTGGCGAATTGTACTATTTGGATGCTTTGCATATATGTTTCATAGACTATACAGAAGCAATATATACAATGATTTCAACCGTCTACCTGTTCCACTCATTGTTATACTTGTCGAAATTTACAAATAATTTCCTTTAAAGGATTAACAATGGGGCTCGTAGTTCACTTAAACTTGAAGAACAATAAATTGGCGAATTGTACTGTTTGGATGCTTTGCATATATGTTTCTTAGACTATATAGAAGCAATATATACAAAGATCTCAACCGTCTACCTGTTCCATTTATTGTTTCTACTTGTCGAAAGTTACAAATAATTTCCGATAAAGGATTAACCATTGGGGCTCATTGTTCACTTAAATTTGAAGAACAATAAATTGGCGAAGTGTACTGTTTGGATGCTTTGCATATATGTTTCTTAGACTATATAGAAGCAATATATACAATGATTGCAACCGTCTACCTGTTCCATTCATTGTTCTACTTGTAGAAAGTTACAAATAATTTCCATTTCATGATTATCAATGGGGCTCGTTGTTCACTAATACTTGAAGATACAAAAATTGGCGAATGTTACTGTTTAGATGCTTTGCATATAGGTTTCTTAGACTATATAGAAGCAGCATATACAATGATTTCAACCGTCTACCAGTTCCATTCATTGTTCTACTTGTCGAAATATACAAATAATTTCCTTTAGAGGATTAACAATTGGGCTCGTAGTTCACTTAAACTTGAAGAACAAAAAATTGGCGAATTGTACTATTTGGATGCTTTGCATATATGTTTCTTAGACTATATAGAAGCAATATATACAATGATTTCAACCGTCTACCTGTTCCATTCATTGTTATACTTGTCGAAATTTACAAATAATTTCCTTTAAAGGATTAACAATGCGGCTCGTAGTTCACTTAAACTTGAAGAACAAAAAATTGGCGAATTGTACTGTTTCGATTCTTTGCATATATGTTTCTTAGACTATATAGATGCAATATATACAAAGATTTCAACCGTCTACCTGTCCGATTCATTGTTCTACTTGTCGAAAATTACAAATAATTTCCGATAAAGAATTAACCATTGGTGCTCATTGTTCACTTAAACTTGAAGAACAAAAAATTGGCGAATTGTACTGTTTCGATTCTTTGCATATATGTTTCTTAGACTATATAGAAGCAATATATACAAAGATTTCAACCTTCTACCTGTCCGATTCATTGTTCTACTTGTCGAAAGTTACAAATAATTTCCGATAAAGAATTAACCATTGGTGCTCATTGTTCACTTAAACTTGAAGAACAAAAAATTGGCGAATGGTAATGTTTGGATGCTTTGCGTACACGTTCCTTAGACTATATAGAAGCAGCATATACATTGATTTCTACCGTCTACCTGTTCCATTCATTGTTCTACTTGTCGAAATATACAAATAATTTCCTTTAAAGGATTAACAATGGGGCTCGTAGTTCACTTAAACTTGAAGAACAAAAAATTGGCAAATTGTACTGCTTGGATGGTTTGCGTACATGTTTCTTAGACTATATAGAAGGAATATATACAATGATTTAACCGTCTACCTGTTCCATTCATTGTTCTACTTGTCGAATGTTACAAATAATTTCCGTTAAATGATTAACAATGGGGCTCGTAGTTCATTTAAACTTGAAGAACATAAAATTGGCGAATTGTACTGTTTGGATGCTTTGCATATGTGTTTCTTAGACTATATAGAAGCAATATATACTATGATTTCAACCGTCTACCTGTTCCATTCTTTGTTCTACTTGTCGAAATTTACAAATAATTTCCTTTATAGGATTAACAATGGGGCTCGTAGTTCACTTAAACTTGAAGAACAAAAAATTGGAGATTTGTACTGTTTGGATGCTTTGCATATATGTTTCTTAGACTATATAGAAGAAATATATACATTGATTTCAACCGTCTACCTGTTCCATTCATTGATCTACTTGTCGAATGTTACAAATAATTTCCGTTAAAGTATTAACAATGGGGCTCGTAGTTCACTTAAACTTGAAGAACAAAAAATTGGCGAATTGTACTGTTTGGATGCTTTGCGTATATGTTTCTTAGACTATATAGAAGCAATATATAGAAAGATTTCACCCGTCTACATTTACTATTCATTGTTCTACTTGTAGAAAGTTACAAATAATTTCCATTTCATGATTATCAATGGGGCTCGTTGTTCACTTCAACTTGAAGAACAATAAATTGGCGAATTGTACTCTTTGGATGCTTTGCATATATGTTTCTTAGACTATATAGAAGCAATATATACAAAGATTTCAACCGTCTACCTGTTCCACTCATTGTTCTACTTGTCGAAAGTTACAAATAATTTCCGATAAAGGATTAACAATGGGGCTCATTGTTCGCTTAAACTTGAAGAACAAAAAATTGGCGAATGGTACTGTTTAGATGCTTTGCATATAGGTTTCTTATGCTATATAGAAGCAGCATATACAATGATTTCAACCGTCTACCTATTCCATTCATTGTTCTACTTGTCGAAATTTACAAATAATTTCCTTTAGAGGATTAACAATTGGGCTCGTAGTTCACTTAAACTTGAAGAACAAAAAATTGGCGAATTGTACTATTTGGATGCTTTGCATATATGTTTCTTAGACTATATAGAAGCAATATATACAAAGATCTCAACCGTCTACCTGTTCCATTCATTGATTCTACTTGTCGAAAGTTACAAATAATTTCCGATAAAAGATTAACGATTGGGGCTCATTGTTCACTTAAATTTGAAGAACAAAAAATTGGCGAATTGTACTGTTTCGATTCTTTGCATATATGTTTCTTAGACTATATAGAAGCAATATATACAAAGATTTCAACCGTCTACGTGTTCCAATCATTGTTCTACTTGTCGAAATTTACAAATAATTTCCGTTAAAGGATTAACAATGGGGCTCGTAGTTCACTTAAACTTGAAGAACAAAAAATTGGCGAATTGCACTGTTTGGATGCTTTGCATATATGTTTCTTAGACTATATAGAAGCATTATATACAATGGTTTCAACCGTCTACCTTTTCCATTCACTGTTCCACTTGTCGAAAGTTACAAATAATTTCCTTTAAAGGATTAACAATGCGGCTCGTAGTTCACTTAAACTTGAAGAACAAAAAATTGGCGAATTGTACTGTTTGGATGCTTTGCGTATATGTTTCTTAGACTATATAGAAGCAATATATAGAAAGATTTCACCCGTCTACATTTACTATTCATTGTTCTACTTGTAGAAAGTTACAAATAATTTCCATTTCATGATTATCAATGGGGCTCGTTGTTCACTTCAACCTGAAGAACAATAAATTGGCGAATTGTACTCTTTAGATGCTTTGCATATAGGTTTCTTATGCTATATAGAAGCAGCATATACAATGATTTCAACCGTCTACCTATTCCACTCATTGTTCTACTTGTTGAAAGTTACAAATAATTTCCGATAAAGGATTAACAATGGGGCTCATTGTTCACTTAAACTTGAAGAACAAAAAATTGGCGAATGGTACTGTTTAGATGCTTTGCATATAGGTTTCTTATGCTATATAGAAGCAGCATATACAATGATTTCAACCGTCTACCTATTCCATTCATTGTTCTACTTGTCGAAATTTACAAATAATTTCCTTTAGAGGATTAACAATTGGGCTCGTAGTTCACTTAAACTTGAAGAACAAAAAATTGGCGAATTGTACTATTTGGATGCTTTGCATATATGTTTCTTAGACTATATAGAAGCAATATATACAAAGATCTCAACCGTCTACCTGTTCCATTCATTGATTCTACTTGTCGAAAGTTACAAATAATTTCCGATAAAGGATTAACGATTGGGGCTCATTGTTCACTTAAATTTGAAGAACAAAAAATTGGCGAATTGTACTGTTTCGATTCTTTGCATATATGTTTCTTAGACTATATAGAAGCAATATATACAAAGATTTCAACCGTCTACGTGTTCCAATCATTGTTCTACTTGTCGAAATTTACAAATAATTTCCGTTAAAGGATTAACAATGGGGCTCGTAGTTCACTTAAACTTGAAGAACAAAAAATTGGCGAATTGCACTGTTTGGATGCTTTGCATATATGTTTCTTAGACTATATAGAAGCATTATATACAATGATTTCAACCGTCTACCTTTTCCATTCACTGTTCCACTTGTCGAAAGTTACAAATAATTTCCTTTAAAGGATTAACAATGCGGCTCGTAGTTCACTTAAACTTGAAGAACAAAAAATTGGCGAATTGTACTATTTCGATTCTTTGCATATATGTTTCTTAGACTATATAGAAGCAATATATACAAAGATTTCAACCGTCTACCTGTTCGATTCATTGTTCTACTTGTCGAAAATTACAAATAATTTCCGATAAAGGATTAACCATTGGTGCTCATTGTTCACTTAAACTTGAAGAACAAAAAATTGGCGAATGGTAATGTTTGGATGCTTTGCGTACACGTTTCTTAGACTATATGGAAGCATTATATACAAAGATTTCAACCGTCTACGTGATCCAATCATTGTTCTACTTGTCGAAATTTACAAATAATTTCCGTTAAAGGATTAACAATGGGGCTCGTAGTTCACTTAAACTTGAAGAACAAAAAATTGGCGAATTGCACTGTTTGGATGCTTTGCATATATGTTTCTTAGACTATATAGAAGCATTATATACAATGATTTCAACCGTCTACCTTTTCCATTCACTGTTCTACTTGTCGAAAGTTACAAATAATTTCCTTTAAAGGATTAACAATGCGGCTCGTAGTTCACTTAAACTTGAAGAACAAAAAATTGGCGAATTGTACTGTTTAGATGCTTTGCGTATATGTTTCTTAGACTATATAGAAGCAATATATAGAAAGATTTCACCCGTCTACATTTACTATTCATTGTTCTACTTGTAGAAAGTTACAAATAATTTCCATTTCATGATTATCAATGGGGCTCGTTGTTCACTTCAACTTGAAGAACAATAAATTGGCGAATTGTACTCTTTGGATGCTTTGCATATATGTTTCTTAGACTATATAGAAGCAATATATACAAAGATTTCAACCGTCTACCTGTTCCACTCATTGTTCTACTTGTCGAAAGTTACAAATAATTTCCGATAAAGGATTAACAATGGGGCTCATTGTTCACTTAAACTTGAAGAACAAAAAATTGGCGAATGGTACTGTTTAGATGCTTTGCATATAGGTTTCTTATGCTATATAGAAGCAGCATATACAATGATTTCAACCGTCTACCTATTCCATTCATTGTTCTACTTGTCGAAATTTACAAATAATTTCCTTTAGAGGATTAACAATTGGGCTCGTAGTTCACTTAAACTTGAAGAACAAAAAATTGGCGAATTGTACTATTTGGATGCTTTGCATATATGTTTCTTAGACTATATAGAAGCAATATATACAATGATTTCAACCGTCTACCTGTTCCATTCATTGTTATACTTGTCGAAATTTACAAATAATTTCCTTTAAAGGATTAACAATGGGGCTCGTAGTTCACTTAAACTTGAAGAACAATAAATTGGCGAATTGTACTGTTTGGATGCTTTGCATATATGTTTCTTAGACTATATAGAAGCAATATATACAATGATTTCAACCGTCTACCTGTTCCATTCATTGTTATACTTGTAGAAATTTACAATTAATTTCCTTTAAAGGATTAACAATGGGGCTCGTAGTTCACTTAAACTTGAAGAACAATAAATTGGCGAATTGTACTGTTTGGATGCTTTGCATATATGTTTCTTAGACTATATAGAAGCAATATATACAAAGATCTCAACCGTCTACCTGTTCCATTCATTGTTTCTACTTGTCGAAAGTTACAAATAATTTCCGATAATGGATTAACCATTGGGGCTCATTGTTCACATAAATTTGAAGAACAAAAAATTGGCAAATTGTACTGTTTAGATGCTTTGCATATAGGTTTCTTATGCTATATAGAAGCAGCATATACAATGATTTCAACCGTCTACCTATTCCATTCATTGTTCTACTTGTCGAAATTTACAAATAATTTCCTTTAGAGGATTAACAATTGGGCTCGTAGTTCACTTAAACTTGAAGAACAAAAAATTGGCGAATTGTACTATTTGGATGCTTTGCATATATGTTTCTTAGACTATATAGAAGCAATATATACAATGATTTCAACCGTCTACCTGTTCCATTCATTGTTATACTTGTCGAAATTTACAAATAATTTCCTTTAAAGGATTAACAGTGGGGCTCGTAGTTCACTTAAACTTGAAGAACAATAAATTGGCGAATTGTACTGTTTGGATGCTTTGCATATATGTTTCTTAGACTATATAGAAGCAATATATACAAAGATCTCAACCGTCTACCTGTTCCATTCATTGTTTCTACTTGTCGAAAGTTACAAATAATTTCCGATAAAGGATTAACCATTGGTGCTCATTGTTCACTTAAACTTGAAGAACAAAAAATTGGCGAATGGTAATGTTTGGATGCTTTGCGTACACGTTTCTTAGACTATATGGAAGCATTATATACAAAGATTTCAACCGTCTACGTGATCCAATCATTGTTCTACTTGTCGAAATTTACAAATAATTTCCGTTAAAGGATTAACAATGGGGCTCGTAGTTCACTTAAACTTGAAGAACAAAAAATTGGCGAATTGCACTGTTTGGATGCTTTGCATATATGTTTCTTAGACTATATAGAAGCATTATATACAATGATTTCAACCGTCTACCTTTTCCATTCACTGTTCTACTTGTCGAAAGTTACAAATAATTTCCTTTAAAGGATTAACAATGCGGCTCGTAGTTCACTTAAACTTGAAGAACAAAAAATTGGCGAATTGTACTGTTTAGATGCTTTGCGTATATGTTTCTTAGACTATATAGAAGCAATATATAGAAAGATTTCACCCGTCTACATTTACTATTCATTGTTCTACTTGTAGAAAGTTACAAATAATTTCCATTTCATGATTATCAATGGGGCTCGTTGTTCACTTCAACTTGAAGAACAATAAATTGGCGAATTGTACTCTTTGGATGCTTTGCATATATGTTTCTTAGACTATATAGAAGCAGCATATACAATGATTTCAACCGTCTACCAGTTCCATTCATTGTTCTACTTGTCGAAATATACAAATAATTTCCTTTAGAGGATTAACAATTGGGCTCGTAGTTCACTTAAACTTGAAGAACAAAAAATTGGCGAATTGTACTATTTGGATGCTTTGCATATATGTTTCTTAGACTATATAGAAGCAATATATACAATGATTTCAACCGTCTACCTGTTCCATTCATTGTTATACTTGTCGAAATTTACAAATAATTTCCTTTAAAGGATTAACAATGCGGCTCGTAGTTCACTTAAACTTGAAGAACAAAAAATTGGCGAATTGTACTGTTTCGATTCTTTGCATACATGTTTCTTAGACTATATAGAAGCAATATATACAAAGATTTCAACCGTCTACCTGTCCGATTCATTGTTCTACTTGTCGAAAATTACAAATAATTTCCGATAAAGGATTAACCATTGGTGCTCATTGTTCACTTAAACTTGAAGAACAAAAAATTGGCGAATGGTAATGTTTGGATGCTTTGCGTACACGTTCCTTAGACTATATAGAAGCAGCATATACATTGATTTCTACCGTCTACCTGTTCCATTCATTGTTCTACTTGTCGAAATATACAAATAATTTCCTTTAAAGGATTAACAATGGGGCTCGTAGTTCACTTAAACTTGAAGAACAAAAAATTGGCAAATTGTACTGCTTGGATGGTTTGCGTACATGTTTCTTAGACTATATAGAAGGAATATATACAATGATTTAACCGTCTACCTGTTCCATTCATTGTTCTACTTGTCGAATGTTACAAATAATTTCCGTTAAATGATTAACAATGGGGCTCGTAGTTCATTTAAACTTGAAGAACAAAAAATTGGCGAATGGTAATGTTTGGATGCTTTGCGTACACGTTCCTTAGACTATATAGAAGCAGCATATACATTGATTTCTACCGTCTACCTGTTCCATTCATTGTTCTACTTGTCGAAATATACAAATAATTTCCTTTAAAGGATTAACAATGGGGCTCGTAGTCCACTTAAACTTGAAGAACAAAAAATTGGCGAATTGTACTGTTTCGATTCTTTGCATATATGTTTCTTAGACTATATAGAAGCAATATATACAAAGATTTCAACCGTCTACCTGTTCGATTCATTGTTCTACTTGTCGAAAATTACAAATAATTTCCGATAAATGATAAACCATTGGTGCTCATTGTTCACTTAAACTTGAAGAACAAAAAATTGGCGAATGGTAATGTTTGGATGCTTTGCGTACACGTTTCTTAGACTATATGGAAGCATTATATACAAAGATTTCAACCGTCTACGTGATCCAATCATTGTTCTACTTGTCGAAATTTACAAATAATTTCCGTTAAAGGAATAACAATGGGGCTCGTAGTTCACTTAAACTTGAAGAACAAAAAATTGGCGAATTGCACTGTTTGGATGCTTTGCATATATGTTTCTTAGACTATATAGAAGCATTATATACAATGATTTCAACCGTCTACCTTTTCCATTCACTGTTCTACTTGTCGAAAATTACAAATAATTTCCTTTAAAGGATTAACAATGCGGCTCGTAGTTCACTTAAACTTGAAGAACAAAAAATTGGCGAATTGTACTGTTTGGATGCTTTGCGTATATGTTTCTTAGACTATATAGAAGCAATATATACAAAGATCTCAACCGTCTACCTGTTCCATTCATTGTTTCTACTTGTCGAAAGTTACAAATAATTTCCGATAAAGGATTAACCATTGGGGCTCGTTGTTCACTTCAACTTGAAGAACAATAAATTGGCGAATTGTACTCTTTGGATGCTTTGCATATATGTTTCTTAGACTATATAGAAGCAATATATACAAAGATTTCAACCGTCTACCTGTTCCACTCATTGTTCTACTTGTCGAAAGTTACAAATAATTTCCGATAAAGGATTAACAATGGGGCTCATAGTTCACTTAAACTTGAAGAACAAAAAATTGGCGAATGGTACTGTTTAGATGCTTTGCATATATGTTTCTTAGACTATATAGAAGCAATATATACAATGATTGCAACCGTCTACCTATTCCATTCATTGTTCTACTTGTCGAAATTTACAAATAATTTCCTTTAGAGGATTAACAATTGGGCTCGTAGTTCACTTAAACTTGAAGAACAAAAAATTGGCGAATTGTACTATTTGGATGCTTTGCATATATGTTTCATAGACTATATAGAAGCAATATATACAATGATTTCAACCGTCTACCTGTTCCATTCATTGTTATACTTGTCGAAATTTACAAATAATTTCCTTTAAAGGATTAACAATGCGGCTCGTAGTTCACTTAAACTTTAAGAACAAAAAATTGGCGAATTGTACTGTTTCGATTCTTTGCATACATGTTTCTTAGACTATATAGAAGCAATATATACAAAGATTTCAACCGTCTACCTGTCCGATTCATTGTTCTACTTGTCGAAAATTACAAATAATTTCCGATAAAGGATTAACCATTGGGGCTCATTGTTCACTTAAATTTGAAGAACAATAAATTGGCGAATTGTACTGTTTGGATGCTTTGCATATATGTTTCTTAGACTATATAGAAGCAATATATACAATGATTGCAACCGTCTACCTGTTCCATTCATTGTTCTACTTGTAGAAAGTTACAAATAATTTCCATTTCATGATTATCAATGGGGCTCGTTGTTCACTAATACTTGAAGATACAAAAATTGGCGAATGTTACTGTTTAGATGCTTTGCATATAGGTTTCTTAGACTATATAGAAGCAGCATATACAATGATTTCAACCGTCTACCTGTTCCATTCATTGTTCTACTTGTGGAAATATACAAATAATTTCCTTTAGAGGATTAACAATTGGGCTCGTAGTTCACTTAAACTTGAAGAACAAAAAATTGGCGAAATGTACTATTTGGATGCTTTGCATATATGTTTCTTAGACTATATAGAAGCAATATATACAATGATTTCAACCGTCTACCTGTTCCATTCATTGTTATACTTGTCGAAATTTACAAATAATTTCCTTTAAAGGATTAACAATGCGGCTCGTAGTTCACTTAAACTTGAAGAACAAAAAATTGGCGAATTGTACTGTTTCGATTCTTTGCATATATGTTTCTTAGACTATATAGAAGCAATATATACAAAGATTTCAACCGTCTACCTGTCCGATTCATTGTTCTACTTGTCGAAAATTACAAATAATTTCCGATAAAGAATTAACCATTGGTGCTCATTGTTCACTTAAACTTGAAGAACAAAAAATTGGCGAATGGTAATGTTTGGATGCTTTGCGTACACGTTTCTTAGACTATATAGAAGCAATATATACAAAGATCTCAACCGTCTACCTGTTCCATTCTTTGTTCTACTTGTCGAAATTTACAAATAATTTCCTTTAGAGGATTAACAATTGGGCTCGTAGTTCACTTAAACTTGAAGAACAAAAAATTGGCGAATTGTACTATTTGGATGCTTTGCATATATGTTTCATAGACTATATAGAAGCAATATATACAATGATTTCAACCGTCTACCTGTTCCATTCATTGTTATACTTGTCGAAATTTACAAATAATTTCCTTTAAAGGATTAACAATGCGGCTCGTAGTTCACTTAAACTTTAAGAACAAAAAATTGGCGAATTGTACTGTTTCGATTCTTTGCATACATGTTTCTTAGACTATATAGAAGCAATATATACAAAGATTTCAACCGTCTACCTGTCCGATTCATTGTTCTACTTGTCGAAAATTACAAATAATTTCCGATAAAGGATTAACCATTGGGGCTCATTGTTCACTTAAATTTGAAGAACAATAAATTGGCGAATTGTACTGTTTGGATGCTTTGCATATATGTTTCTTAGACTATATAGAAGCAATATATACAATGATTGCAACCGTCTACCTGTTCCATTCATTGTTCTACTTGTAGAAAGTTACAAATAATTTCCATTTCATGATTATCAATGGGGCTCGTTGTTCACTAATACTTGAAGATACAAAAATTGGCGAATGTTACTGTTTAGATGCTTTGCATATAGGTTTCTTAGACTATATAGAAGCAGCATATACAATGATTTCAACCGTCTACCTGTTCCATTCATTGTTCTACTTGTGGAAATATACAAATAATTTCCTTTAGAGGATTAACAATTGGGCTCGTAGTTCACTTAAACTTGAAGAACAAAAAATTGGCGAAATGTACTATTTGGATGCTTTGCATATATGTTTCTTAGACTATATAGAAGCAATATATACAATGATTTCAACCGTCTACCTGTTCCATTCATTGTTATACTTGTCGAAATTTACAAATAATTTCCTTTAAAGGATTAACAATGCGGCTCGTAGTTCACTTAAACTTGAAGAACAAAAAATTGGCGAATTGTACTGTTTCGATTCTTTGCATATATGTTTCTTAGACTATATAGAAGCAATATATACAAAGATTTCAACCGTCTACCTGTCCGATTCATTGTTCTACTTGTCGAAAATTACAAATAATTTCCGATAAAGAATTAACCATTGGTGCTCATTGTTCACTTAAACTTGAAGAACAAAAAATTGGCGAATGGTAATGTTTGGATGCTTTGCGTACACGTTTCTTAGACTATATAGAAGCAATATATACAAAGATCTCAACCGTCTACCTGTTCCATTCTTTGTTCTACTTGTCGAAATTTACAAATAATTTCCTTTATAGGATTAACAATGGGGCTCGTAGTTCACTTAAACTTGAAGAACAAAAAATTGGCGATTTGTACTGTTTGGATGCTTTGCATATATGTTTCTTAGACTATATAGAAGCAATATATACAATGATTGCAACCGTCTACCTGTTCCATTCATTGTTCTACTTGTAGAAAGTTACAAATAATTTCCATTTCATGATTATCAATGGGGCTCGTTGTTCACTAATACTTGAAGATACAAAAATTGGCGAATGTTACTGTTTAGATGCTTTGCATATAGGTTTCTTAGACTATATAGAAGCAGCATATACAATGATTTCAACCGTCTACCTGTTCCATTCATTGTTCTACTTGTCGAAATATACAAATAATTTCCGATAAAGGATTAACCATTGGGGCTCATTGTTCACTTAAATTTGAAGAACAATAAATTGGCGAATTGTACTGTTTGGATGCTTTGCATATATGTTTCTTAGACTATATAGAAGCAATATATACAATGATTGCAACCGTCTACCTGTTCCATTCATTGTTCTACTTGTAGAAAGTTACAAATAATTTCCATTTCATGATTATCAATGGGGCTCGTTGTTCACTAATACTTGAAGATACAAAAATTGGCGAATGTTACTGTTTAGATGCTTTGCATATAGGTTTCTTAGACTATATAGAAGCAGCATATACAATGATTTCAACCGTCTACCTGTTCCATTCATTGTTCTACTTGTGGAAATATACAAATAATTTCCTTTAGAGGATTAACAATTGGGCTCGTAGTTCACTTAAACTTGAAGAACAAAAAATTGGCGAATTGTACTATTTGGATGCTTTGCATATATGTTTCTTAGACTATATAGAAGCAATATATACAATGATTTCAACCGTCTACCTGTTCCATTCATTGTTATACTTGTCGAAATTTACAAATAATTTCCTTTAAAGGATTAACAATGCGGCTCGTAGTTCACTTAAACTTGAAGAACAAAAAATTGGCGAATTGTACTGTTTCGATTCTTTGCATATATGTTTCTTAGACTATATAGAAGCAATATATACAAAGATTTCAACCGTCTACCTGTCCGATTCATTGTTCTACTTGTCGAAAATTACAAATAATTTCCGATAAAGAATTAACCATTGGTGCTCATTGTTCACTTAAACTTGAAGAACAAAAAATTGGCGAATGGTAATGTTTGGATGCTTTGCGTACACGTTTCTTAGACTATATAGAAGCAATATATACAAAGATCTCAACCGTCTACCTGTTCCATTCATTGTTTCTACTTGTCGAAAGTTACAAATAATTTCCGATAAAGGATTAACCATTGGGGCTCATTGTTCACTTAAATTTGAAGAACAATAAATTGGCGAATTGTACTGTTTGGATGCTTTGCATATATGTTTCTTAGACTATATAGAAGCAATATATACAATGATTGCAACCGTCTACCTGTTCCATTCATTGTTCTACTTGTAGAAAGTTACAAATAATTTCCATTTCATGATTATCAATGGGGCTCGTTGTTCACTAATACTTGAAGATACAAAAATTGGCGAATGTTACTGCTTAGATGCTTTGCATATAGGTTTCTTAGACTATATAGAAGCAGCATATACAATGATTTCAACCGTCTACCTGTTCCATTCATTGTTCTACTTGTCGAAATATACAAATAATTTCCTTTAGAGGATTAACAATTGGGCTCGTAGTTCACTTAAACTTGAAGAACAAAAAATTGGCGAAATGTACTATTTGGATGCTTTGCATATATGTTTCTTAGACTATATAGAAGCAATATATACAATGATTTCAACCGTCTACCTGTTCCATTCATTGTTATACTTGTCGAAATTTACAAATAATTTCCTTTAAAGGATTAACAATGCGGCTCGTAGTTCACTTAAACTTGAAGAACAAAAAATTGGCGAATTGTACTGTTTCGATTCTTTGCATATATGTTTCTTAGACTATATAGAAGCAATATATACAAAGATTTCAACCGTCTACCTGTCCGATTCATTGTTCTACTTGTCGAAAATTACAAATAATTTCCGATAAAGGATTAACCATTGGTGCTCATTGTTCACTTAAACTTGAAGAACAAAAAATTGGCGAATGGTAATGTTTGGATGCTTTGCGTACACGTTCCTTAGACTATATAGAAGCAGCATATACATTGATTTCTACCGTCTACCTGTTCCATTCATTGTTCTACTTGTCGAAATATACAAATAATTTCCTTTAAAGGATTAACAATGGGGCTCGTAGTTCACTTAAACTTGAAGAACAAAAAATTGGCAAATTGTACTGCTTGGATGGTTTGCGTACATGTTTCTTAGACTATATAGAAGGAATATATACAATGATTTAACCGTCTACCTGTTCCATTCATTGCTCTACTTGTCGAATGTTACAAATAATTTCCGTTAAATGATTAACAATGGGGCTCGTAGTTCATTTAAACTTGAAGAACATAAAATTGGCGAATTGTACTGTTTGGATGCTTTGCATATGTGTTTCTTAGACTATATAGAAGCAATATATACTATGATTTCAACCGTCTACCTGTTCCATTCTTTGTTCTCCTTGTCGAAATTTACAAATAATTTCCTTTATAGGATTAACAATGGGGCTCGTAGTTCACTTAAACTTGAAGAACAAAAAATTGGCGATTTGTACTGTTTCGATGCTTTGCATATATGTTTCTTAGACTATATAGAAGAAATATATACATTGATTTCAACCGTCTACCTGTTCCATTCATTGATCTACTTGTCGAATGTTACAAATAATTTCCGTTAAAGTATTAACAATGGGGCTCGTAGTTCACTTAAACTAGAAGAACAAAAAATTGGCGAATTGTACTGTTTCGATTCTTCGCATATATGTTTCTTAGACTATATAGAAGCAATATATACAAAGATTTCAACCGTCTACCTGTCCGATTCATTGTTCTACTTGTCGAAAATTACAAATAATTTCCGATAAAGGATTAACCATTGGTGCTCATTGTTCACTTAAACTTGAAGAACAAAAAATTGGCGAATGGTAATGTTTGGATGCTTTGCGTATGTGTTTCTTAGACTATATAGAAGCAATATATACTATGATTTCAACCGTCTACCTGTTCCATTCTTTGTTCTCCTTGTCGAAATTTACAAATAATTTCCTTTATAGGATTAACAATGGGGCTCGTAGTTCACTTAAACTTGAAGAACAAAAAATTGGCGATTTGTACTGTTTGGATGCTTTGCATATATGTTTCTTAGACTATATAGAAGAAATATATACATTGATTTCAACCGTCTACCTGTTCCATTCATTGATCTACTTGTCGAATGTTACAAATAATTTCCGTTAAAGTATTAACAATGGGGCTCGTAGTTCACTTAAACTTGAAGAACAAAAAATTGGCGATTTGTACTGTTTGGATGCTTTGCATATATGTTTCTTAGACTATATAGAAGCAATATATACAATGATTGCAACCGTCTACCTGTTCCATTCATTGTTCTACTTGTAGAAAGTTACAAATAATTTCCATTTCATGATTATCAATGGGGCTCGTTGTTCACTAATACTTGAAGATACAAAAATTGGCGAATGTTACTGTTTAGATGCTTTGCATATAGGTTTCTTAGACTATATAGAAGCAGCATATACAATGATTTCAACCGTATACCAGTTCCATTCATTGTTCTACTTGTCGAAATATACAAATAATTTCCTTTAGAGGATTAACAATTGGGCTCGTAGTTCACTTAAACTTGAAGAACAAAAAATTGGCGAATTGTACTATTTGGATGCTTTGCATATATGTTTCTTAGACTATATAGAAGCAATATATACAATGATTTCAACCGTCTACCTGTTCCATTCATTGTTATACTTGTCGAAATTTACAAATAATTTCCATTAAAGGATTAACAATGCGGCTCGTAGTTCACTTAAACTTGAAGAACAAAAAATTGGCGAATTGTACTGTTTCGATTCTTCGCATATATGTTTCTTAGACTATATAGAAGCAATATATACAAAGATTTCAACCGTCTACCTGTCCGATTCATTGTTCTACTTGTCGAAAATTACAAATAATTTCCGATAAAGGATTAACCATTGGTGCTCATTGTTCACTTAAACTTGAAGAACAAAAAATTGGCGAATGGTAATGTTTGGATGCTTTGCGTACACGTTCCTAGACTATATGGAAGCATTATATACAAAGATTTCAACCGTCTACGTGATCCAATCATTGTTCTACTTGTCGAAATTTACAAATAATTTCCGTTAAAGGATTAACAATGGGGCTCGTAGTTCACTTAAACTTGAAGAACAAAAAATTGGCGAATTGCACTGTTTGGATGCTTTGCATATATGTTTCTTAGACTATATAGAAGCATTATATACAATGATTTCAACCGTCTACCTTTTCCATTCACTGTTCTACTTGTCGAAAGTTACAAATAATTTCCTTTAAAGGATTAACAATGCGGCTCGTAGTTCACTTAAACTTGAAGAACAAAAAATTGGCGAATTGTACTGTTTGGATGCTTTGCGTATATGTTTCTTAGACTATATAGAAGCAATATATACAAAGATCTCAACCTTCTACCTGTTCCATTCATTGTTTGTACTTGTCGAAAGTTACAAATAATTTCCGATAAAGGATTAACCATTGGGGCTCGTTGTTCACTTCAGCTTGAAGAACAATAAATTGGCGAATTGTACTCTTTGGATGCTTTGCATATATGTTTCTTAGACTATATAGAAGCAATATATACAAAGATTTCAACCGTCTACCTGTTCCACTCATTGTTCTACTTGTCGAAAGTTACAAATAATTTCCGATAAAGGATTAACAATGGGGCTCATTGTTCACTTAAACTTGAAGAACAAAAAATTGGCGAATGGTACTGTTTAGATGCTTTGCATATAGGTTTCTTATGCTATATAGAAGCAGCATATACAATGATTTCAACCGTCTACCTATTCCATTCATTGTTCTACTTGTCGAAATTTACAAATAATTTCCTTTAGAGGATTAACAATTGGGCTCGTAGTTCACTTAAACTTGAAGAACAAAAAATTGGCGAATTGCACTGTTTGGATGCTTTGCATATATGTTTCTTAGACTATATAGAAGCATTATATACAATGATTTCAACCGTCTACCTTTTCCATTCACTGTTCTACTTGTCGAAAGTTACAAATAATTTCCTTTAAAGGATTAACAATGCGGCTCATAGTTCACTTAAACTTGAAGAACAAAAAATTGGCGAATTGTACTGTTTGGATGCTTTGCGTATATGTTTCTTAGACTATATAGAAGCAATATATAGAAAGATTTCACCCGTCTACATTTACTATTCATTGTTCTACTTGTAGAAAGTTACAAATAATTTCCATTTCATGATTATCAATGGGGCTCGTTGTTCACTTCAACTTGAAGAACAATAAATTGGCGAATTGTACTCTTTGGATGCTTTGCATATATGTTTCTTAGACTATATAGAAGCAATATATACAAAGATTTCAACCGTCTACCTGTTCCACTCATTGTTCTACTTGTCGAAAGTTACAAATAATTTCCGATAAAGGATTAACAATGGGGCTCATTGTTCACTCAAACTTGAAGAACAAAAAATTGGCGAATGGTACTGTTTAGATGCTTTGCATATAGGTTTCTTATGCTATATAGAAGCAGAATATACAATGATTTCAACCGTCTACCTATTCCACTCATTGTTCTACTTGTCGAAATTTACAAATAATTTCCTTTAGAGGATTAACAATTGGGCTCGTAGTTCACTTAAACTTGAAGAACAAAAAATTGGCGAATTGTACTGTTTGGATGCATTGCATATATGTTTCTTAGACTATATAGAAGCAATATATATAATGATTTCAACCGTCTACCTGTCAAATTCATTGTTCTACTTGTCGAAAGTTACAAATAATTTCCGTTAAAGGATTAACAATGGGGCTCGTAGTTCACTTAAACTTGAAGAACAAAAAATTGGCGAATGGTACTGTTTGGATGCTTTGCATATATGTTTCTTAGACTATATAGAAGCAATATATACAATGATTTCAACCGTCTACTTGTTCCATTCACTGTTCTACTTGTCGAAAGTTACAAATAATTTCCGTTAAAGGATTAACAATGGGGCTCGTAGTTCCCTTAAATTTGAAGAACAAAAAATTGGCGTATGGTACTGTTCGGATGCTTTGCATATATGTTTATTAGACTATATAGAAGCAATATATAGAATGATTTCAACCGTCTACCTGTTCCATTCATTGTTCTACTTGTAGAAAGTTACAATTAATTTCCGTTAAAGGATTAACAATGGGGCTCGTAGTTCACTTAAACTTGAAGAACAAAAAATTCGCGAATTGTACTGTTTGGATGCTTTGCATATATGTTTCATAGACTATATAGAAGCAATATATACAAAGATTTCAACAGTCTACCTATTCTATTCATTGTTCTACTTGTAGAAAGTTACAAATAATTTCCCTTTCATGATTATCAATGGGGCTCGTAGTTCACTTAAGCATGAAAAAAAAAATTCACGAATGGTACTGTTTGGATGCTTTGCATATATGTTTCTTAGACTATACAGAAGTAATATATACAAAGATCTCAACCGTCTACCTGTTCCATTCATTGTTCTACTTGTCGAAATTTACAAATAATTTCCTTTAAAGGATTAACAATGGGGCTCGTAGTTCACTTAAACTTGAAGAACAAAAAATTCGCGAATTGTACTGTTTGGATGCTTTGCATATATGTTTCTTAGACTATATAGAAGCAATATATACAATGATTTCAACCGTCTACCTGTTCCATTCATTGTTCTACTTGTCGAAATTTACAAATAATTTCCTTTAAAGGATTAACAATTGGGCTCGTAGTTCACTTAAACTTGAAGAACAAAAAATTCGCGGATTGTACTGTTTGGATGCTTTGCATATATGTTTCTTAGACTATATAGAAGCAATATATACAATGATTTCAACCGTCTACCTGTTCCATTCATTGTTCTACTTGTCGAAATTTACAAATAATTTCCTTTAAAAGATTAACAATTGGGCTCGTAGTTCACTTAAACTTGAAGAACAAAAAATTGGCGAATTGTACAGTTTGGATGCTTTGAATATATGTTTCTTAGGTTATTTAGAAGCAATATATAGAAAGATTTCACCCGTCTACCTGTACTATTCATTGTTCTACTTGTAGAAAGTTACAAATAATTTCCATTTCATGATTATCAATGGGGCTCGCTGTTCACTTAAACTTGAAGATCAAAAAATTGGCGATTATTACTGTTTAGATGCTTTGCATATAGGTTTCTTAGACTATATAGAAGCAACATATACAAAGATTTCAACCGTCTACCTGTTCTATTCATTGTTCTACTTGTAGAAAGTTACAAATAATTTCCGTTTCATGATTATCAATGGGGCTCCTTGTTCACTTAAACTTGAAGAACAAAAAATTGGCGAATGGTACTGTTTGGATGCTTTGCATATATGTTTCTTAGATTATATAGAAGCAATATATTCAAAGATTTCAACCGTCTACCTGTTCCATTCATTGTTCTACTTGTCGACAATTACAAATAATTTCCTTTAAAGGATTAACAATGGGGCTCGTTGTTCACTTAAACTTGAAGAACAAAAAATTGGCGAATGGTACTGTTTTGATGCTTTGCATATATATTTCTTAGACTATACAGAAGCAATATATACAATGATTTCAACAGTCTACCTGTTCCATTCATTGTTCTACTTGTCGAAATTTACAAATAATTTCCTTTAAAGGATTAACAATGGGTCTCGTTGTTTACTTAAACTTGAAGAACAAAAAATTGGCGAAAGGTACTGTTTGGATGCTTTGCATATATGATTCTTAGATTGTATGGAAGCAATATATACAAAGATTTCAACCGTCTACCTGTTCCATTCATTGCTCTACTTGTCGAAAATTACAAGTAATTTCCGATAAAGGATTAACCATTGGGGCTCATTGTTCACTTAAACTTGAAGACCAAAAAATTGGCGAATGGTACTGTTTGGATGCTTTGCATATATGTTTCTTAGACTATATAGAAGCAATATATACATTGATTTCAACCGTCTACCTGTTCCATTCATTGTTCTACTTGTCGAAATTTACAAATAATTTCCTTTAAAGGATTAACAATGGGGCTGGTAGTTCACTTAAACTTGAAGAACAAAAAATTGGCGAATTGTACTGTTTGGATGCTTTGCGTATATGTTTCTTAGACTATTTAGAAGCAATATATAGAAAGATTTCACCCGTCTACCTGTACTATTCATTGTTCTACTTATAGAAAGTTACAAATAATTTCCATTTCATGATTATCAATGGGGCTCGCTGTTCACTTAAACTTGAAGATCAAAAAATTGGCGATTGTTACTGTTTAGATGCTTTGCATATAGGTTTCTTAGACTATATAGAAGCAACATATACAATGATTTCAATCGTCTACCTGTTCTATTCATTGTTCTACTTGTAGAAAGTTACAAATAATTTCCGTTTCATGATTATCAATGGGGCACGTTGTTCACTTAAACTTGAAGAACAAAAAATTGGTGAAAGGTACTGTTTGGATGCTTTGCATATATGTTTCTTAGATTATATAGAAGCAATATATACAAAGATTTCAACCGTCTACCTGTTCCATTCATTGTTCTACTTGTCGAAAATTACATATAATTTCCGATAAAGGATTAACCATTGGGGCTCATTGTTAACTTAAACTTGAAGAACAAAAAATTGGCGAATGGTACTGTTTGGATGCTTTGCGTACATGTTTGTTAGACTATATGGAAGCAATATATACAAAGATTTCAACCGTCTACCTGTTCCATTCATTGTTCTACTTGTCGAAAGTTACAAATAATTTCCGATAAAGGATTAACCATTGGGGCTCGTTGTTCACTTAAACTTGAAGAACAAAAAATTGGCGAATGGTACAGCTTGGATGCTTTGCATATATGTTTCTTAGACTATATAGAAGCAATATATACATTGATTTCAACCGTCTACCTGTTCCATTCATTGTTCTACTTGTCGCAAGTAACAAATAATTTCCGTTAAAGTATAAACAATGGGACTCGTAGTTCACTTAAACTTGATGAAAAAAAATTGGCGAATTGTACTGTTTGGATGCTTTGCATATATGTTTCTTAGACTATATAGAAGCAATATATACAAAGATTTCAACCGTGTACCTGTTCCATTCATTGTTCTACTTGTCGAAATTACAAGTAATTTCCGATAAAGGATTAACCATTGGGGCTCATTGTTTACTTAAACTTGAAGAGCAAAAAATTGGCGAATTGTACTGTTTGGACGCTATGCATATATGTTTCTCAGACTATATAGAAGCAATTTATACAATGATTTCAACCGTCTACCTGTTCCATTCATTGTTCTACTTGTCGAAATTTACAAATAATTTCCTTTAAAGGATTAACAATGGGTCTCGTTGTTTACTTAAACTTGAAGAACAAAAAATTGGCGAAAGGAACTGTTTGGATGCTTTGCATATATGATTCTTAGATTATATAGAAGCAATATATACAAAGATTTCAACCGTCTACCTGTTCCATTCATTGTTCTACTTGTCGAAAATTACAAATAATTTCCGATAAAGGATTAACCATTGGGGCTCATTGTTCACTTAAACTTGAAGACCAAAAAATTGGCGACTGGTACTGTTTGGATGCTTTGCATATATGTTTCTTAGACTATATAGAAGCAATATATACATTGATTTCAACCGGCTACCTGTTCCATTCATTGTTCTACTTGTCGCAAGTTACAAATAATTTCCGTTAAAGTATTTACAATGGGGCTCGTAGTTCACTTAAACTTGAAGATCAAATAATTGGCGAATTGTACTGTTTGGATTCTTTGCATATATGTTTCTTAGACTATACAGAAGCAATATATACAATGATTTCAACCGTCTACGTATTCCATTCATTGTTCTACTCGCCGAAATTTACAAATAATTTCATTTAAAGGATTAACAGTGGGGCTCGTAGTTCACTTAAACTTGAAGAACAAAAAATTGGCGAATGGTACTGTTTGGATGCTTTGAATATATGTTTCTTAGATTATATAGAAGCAATATATACAAAGATTTCAACCGTGTACCTGTTCCATTCATTGTTTTACTTGTCGAAAATTACAAGTAATTTCCGATAAAGGATTAACCATTGGGGCTCATTGTTTACTTAAACTTGAAGAGCAAAAAATTGGCGAATGGTACTGTTTGGATGCTTTGCATATATGTTTCTTAGACTATATAGAAGCAATATATACATTGATTTCAACCGGCTACCTGTTCCATTCATTCTTCTACTTGTCGCAAGTTACAAATAATTTCCGTTAAAGTATTAACAATGGGGCTCGTAGTTCACTTAAACTTGAAGATCAAATAATTGGCGAATTGTACTGTTTGGATTCTTTGCATATATGTTTCTTAGACTATACAGAAGCAATATATACAATGATTTCAACAGTCTACCTGTTCCATTCATTGTTCTACTTGTCGAAATTTACAAATAATTTCCTTTACAGGATTAACAATGGGTCTCGTTGTTTACTTAAACTTGAAGAACAAAAAATTGGCGAAAGGTACTGTTTGGATGCTTTGCATATATGATTCTTAGATTATATAGAAGCAATATATAGAAAGATTTCATCCGTCTACCTGTACTATTCATTGTTCTACTTGTAGAAAGTTACAAATAATTTCCATTTCATGATTATCAATGGGGATCGTAGTTCACTTAAACTTGAAGAACAAAAAATTGGCGAATTGTACTGTTTGGATGTTTTGCATATATGTTTCTTATACTATATAGAAGCAATATATACAAAGATTTCAACCGTCTACCTGTTCTATTCATTGTTCTTCTTGTAGAAAGTTACAAATAATTTCCATTTCATGATTATCAATGGGGCTCGTAGTTCACTTAAACTTGAAGAACAAAAAATTGGCGAATTGTACTGTTTGGATGCTTTGCATATATGTGTCTTAGACTATATAGAAGCAATATATACATTGATTTCAACCGGCTACCTGTTCCATTCATTGTTCTACTTGTCGCAAGTTACAAATAATTTCCGTTAAAGTATTAACAATGGGGCTCGTAGTTCACTTAAACTTGAAGATCAAATAATTGGCGAATTGTACTGTTTGGATTCTTTGCATATATGTTTCTTAGACTATACAGAAGCAATATATACAATGATTTCAACAGTCTACCTGTTCCATTCATTGTTCTACTTGTCGAAATTTACAAATAATTTCCGATAACGGATTAACAATGGGGCTCGTAGTTCACTTAAACTTGAAGAACAAAAAATTGGCGAATTGTACTGTTTGGATGCTTTGCATATATGTTTCTTAGACTATATAGAAGCAATATATACATTGATTTCAACCGGCTACCTGTTCCATTCATTGTTCTACTTGTCGCAAGATACAAATAATTTCCGTTAAAGTATTAACAATGGGGCTCGTAGTTCACTTAAACTTGAAGACCAAAAAATTGGCGAATGGTACTGTTTGGATGCTTTGCATATATGTTTCTTAGACTATATAGAAGCAATATATACATTGATTTCAACCGGCTACCTGTTCCATTCATTGTTCTACTTGTCGCAAGTTACAAATAATTTCCGTTAAAGTATTAACAATGGGGCTCGTAGTTCACTTAAACTTGAAGATCAAATAATTGGCGAATTGTACTGTTTGGATTCTTTGCATATATGTTTCTTAGACTATACAGAAGCAATATATACAATGATTTCAACAGTCTACCTGTTCCATTCATTGTTCTACTTGTCGAAATTTACAAATAATTTCCTTTAAAGGATTAACAATGGGGCTCGTAGTTCACTTAAACTTGAAGATCAAAAAATTGGCGAATGGTACTGTTTGGATGCTTTGCATATATGTATCTTAGATTATATAGTAGCAATATATACGAAGATTTCAACCGTCTACCTGTTCCATTCATTGTTCTACTTGTCGCAAGTAACAAATAATTTCCTTTAAAAGATTAACAATGGGGCTCGTTGTTCACTTAAACTTGAAGAACAATAAATTGGCGAATTGTATTGTTTGGATGCTTTGCATATATGTTTCTTAGACTATATAGACGCAATATATACAAAGATTTCAACCGTCTACCTGTTCCATTCATTGTTCTACTTGTCGAAATTTACAAATAATTTCCTTTAAAGGATTAACAATGGGGCTCGTTGTTCACTTAAACTTGAAGAACAATAAATTGGCGAATTGTACTGTTTGGATGCTTTGCATATATGTTTCTTAGACTATATAGACGCAATATATACAAGGATTTCAACCGTCTACCTGTTCCATTCATTGTTCTACTTGTCGAAATTTACAAATAATTTCCTTTAAAGGATTAACAATGGGGCTCGTAATTCACTTAAACTTGAAGAACAAAAAATTGGCGAATGGTACTGTTTGGATGCTTTGAATATATGTTTCTTAGATTATATAGAAGCAATATATACAAAGATTTCAACCGTCTACCTGTTCCATTCATTGTTCTACTTGTCGAAAATTACAAGTAATTTCCGATAAAGGATTAACCATTGGGGCTCATTGTTTACTTAAACTTGAAGAGCAATAAATTGGCGAATTGTACTGTTTGGATGCTTTGCATATTTGTTTCTTAGACTATTTAGAAGCAATATATAGAAAGATTTCACCCGTCTACCTGTACTATTCATTGTTCTACTTGTAGAAAGTTACAAATAATTTCCATTTCATGATTATCAATTGGGCTCGCTGTTCACTTAAACTTGAAGATCCAAAAATTGGCGATTGTTACTGTTTAGATGCTTTGCATATATGTTTCTTAGATTATATAGAAGCAATATATACAAAGATTTCAACCGTCTACCTGTTCCATTCATTGTTCTACTTGTCGAAAATTACAAATAATTTCCGATAAAGGATTAACCATTGGGGCTCATTGTTAACTTAAACTTGAAGAACAAAAAATTGGCGAATGGTACTGTTTGGATGCTTTGCGTACATGTTTCTTAGACTATATGGAAGCTATATATACAAAGATTTCAACCGTCTACGTGTTCCAATCGTTGTTCTACTTGTCGAAATTTACAAATAATTTCCTTTAAAGGATTAACAATGGGGCTCGTTGTTCCCTTAAACTTGAAGAACAAAAAATTGGCGAATGGTACTGTTTGGATGCTTTGCGTACATGTTTCTTAGACTATATGGAAGCTATATATACAAAGATTTCAACCGTCTACGTGTTCCAATCGTTGTTCTACTTGTCGAAAGTTACAAATAATTTCCGATAAAGGATTAACAATGGGGCTCATTGTTCACTTAAACTTGAAGAACAAAAAATTGGCGAATGCTACTGTTTGGATGCTTTGCATATATGTTTCTTAGACTATATGGAAGCAATATATACAAAGATTTCAACCGTCTACCTGTTCTATTCATTGTTCTACTTGTCGAAAGTTACAAATAATTTCCGATAAAGGATTAACCATTGGGGCTCATTGTTAACTTAAACTCGAAGAACAAAAAATTGGCGAATGGTACTGTTTGGATGCTTTGCGTACATGTTTGTTAGACTATATGGAAGCAATATATACAAAGATTTCAACCGTCTACCTGTTCCATTCATTGTTCTACTTGTCGAAAGTTACAAATAATTTCCGATAAAGGATTAACAATTGGGGCTCGTTGTTCACTTAAACTTGAAGAACAAAAAATTGGCGAATGGTACTGCTTGGATGCTTTGCATATATGTTTCTTAGACTATATAGAAGCAATATATACATTGATTTCAACCGGCTACCTGTTCCATTCATTGTTCTACTTGTCGCAAGTTACAAATAATTTCCGTTAAAGTATTAACAATGGGGCTCGTAGTTCACTTAAACTTGAAGATCAAATAATTGGCGAATTGTACTGTTTGGATTCTTTGCATATATGTTTCTTAGACTATACAGAAGCAATATATACAATGATTTCAACAGTCTACCTGTTCCATTCATTGTTCTACTTGTCGAAATTTACAAATAATTTCCTTTAAAGGATTAACAATGGGTCTCGTTGTTTACTTAAACTTGAAGAACAAAAAATTGGCGAAAGGTACTGTTTGGATGCTTTGCATATATGATTCTTAGATTATATGGAAGCAATATATACAAAGATTTCAACCGTCTACCTGTTCCATTCATTGCTCTACTTGTCGAAAATTACAAGTAATTTCCGATAAAGGATAAACCATTGGGGCTCATTGTTCACTTAAACTTGAAGACCAAAAAATTGGCGAATGGTACTGTTTGGATGCTTTGCATATATGTTTCTTAGACTATATAGAAGCAATATATACATTGATTTCAACCGGCTACCTGTTCCATTCATTGTTCTACTTGTCGCAAGTTACAAATAATTTCCGTTAAAGTATTAACAATGGGGCTCGTAGTTCACTTAAACTTGAAGATCAAATAATTGGCGAATTGTACTGTTTGGATTCTTTGCATATATGTTTCTTAGACTATACAGAAGCAATATATACAATGATTTCAACAGTCTACCTGTTCCATTCATTGTTCTACTTGTCGAAATTTACAAATAATTTCCTTTAAAGGATTAACAATGGGGCTCGTAGTTCACTTAAACTTGAAGATCAAAAAATTGGCGAATGGTACTGTTTGGATGCTTTGCATATATGTATCTTAGATTATATAGTAGCAATATATACGAAGATTTCAACCGTCTACCTGTTCCATTCATTGTTCTACTTGTCGCAAGTAACAAATAATTTCCTTTAAAAGATTAACAATGGGGCTCGTTGTTCACTTAAACTTGAAGAACAATAAATTGGCGAATTGTATTGTTTGGATGCTTTGCATATATGTTTCTTAGACTATATAGACGCAATATATACAAAGATTTCAACCGTCTACCTGTTCCATTCATTGTTCTACTTGTCGAAATTTACAAATAATTTCCTTTAAAGGATTAACAATGGGGCTCGTTGTTCACTTAAACTTGAAGAACAATAAATTGGCGAATTGTACTGTTTGGATGCTTTGCATATATGTTTCTTAGACTATATAGACGCAATATATACAAGGATTTCAACCGTCTACCTGTTCTATTCATTGTTCTACTTGTCGAAAGTTACAAATAATTTCTTTTAAAGGATTAACAATGGGGCTCGTAGTTCACTTAAACTTGAAGAACAAAAAATTGGCGAACGGTACTGTTTGGATGCTTTGCGTACATGTTACTTAGACTATATGGAAGCAATATATACAAAGATTTCAACCGTCTACGTGTTCCAATCATTGTTCTACTTGTCGAAATTTACAAATAATTTTCTTTAAAGGATTAACAATGGGGCTCGTAGTTCACTTAAACTTGAAGAACAAAAAATTGGCGAACGGTACTGTTTGGATGCTTTGCGTACATGTTTCTTAGACTATATGGAAGCAATATATACAAAGATTTCAACCGTCTACGTGTTCCAATCATTGTTCTACTTGTAGAAAGTTACAATTAATTTCCGTTAAAGGATTAACAATGGGGCTCGTTGTTCACTTAAACTTGAAGAACAATAAATTGGCGAATTGTACTGTTTGGATGCTTTGCACATATGTTTCTTAGACTATATAAAAGCAATATATACAATGATTCCAACCGTCTACCTGTTCCATTCATTGTTCTACTTGTCGAAATTTACAAATAATTTCCATTAAAGGATTAACAATTGGGCTCGTAGTTCACTTAAACTTGAAGAACAAAAAATTGGCGAATTGTACTGTTTGGATGCTTTGCAAATATGTTTCTTAAACTATATAGAAGCAATATATACAATGATTTCAACCGTCTAACTGTTCTATTCATTGTTCTACTTGTAGAAAGTTACAAATAATTTCCCTTTCATGATTATGAATGGGGCTCGTTGTTCACTTAAACTTGAAGAACAATAAATTGGCGAATGGTACTGTTTGGATGCTTTGCATATATGTTTCTTAGACTATATAGAAGCAACATATACAAAGATTTCAACCGTCTACCTGTTCTGTTCATTGTTCTACTTGTAGAAAGTTACAAATAATTTCCGTTTCATGATTATCAGTGGGGCTCGTTGTTCACTTAAACTTGAAGAACAAAAATTTGGCGAATGGTACTGTTTGGATGCTTTGCATATATGTTTCTTAGATTATATAGAAGCAATATATACAAAGATTTCAAACGTCTACCTGTACTATTCATTGTTCTACTTGTAGAAAGTTACAATTAATTTCCGTTAAAGGATTAACAATGGGGCTCGTTGTTCACTTAAACTTGAAGAACAATAAATTGGCGAATTGTACTGTTTGGATGCTTTGCATATATGTTTCTTAGACTATATAGAATCAATATATACAAAGATTTCAACAGTCTACCTGTTCCATTCATTGTTCTACTTGTCGAAAGTTACAAATAATTTCCGATAAAGGATTAACAATGGGGCTCATTGTTCACTTAAACTTGAAGAACAAAAAATTGGCGAATGCTACTGTTTGGATGCTTTGCATATATGTTTCTTAGACTATATGGAAGCAATATATACAAAGATTTCAACCGTCTACCTGTTCTATTCATTGTTCTACTTGTCGAAATTTACAAATAATTTCCGATAACGGATTAACAATGGGGCTCGTAGTTCACTTAAACATGAAGATGAAATAATTGGCGAATTGTACTGTTTGGATGCTTTGCATATATGTTTCTTAGATTATAAAGAAGCAATATATACAAAGATTTCAACCGTCTACCTGTTCCATTCATTGTTCTACTTGTCGAAATTATCAAATAATTTCCTTTTATGGATTAACAATGGGGCTCGTTGTTCACTTAAACTTGAAGAACAAAAAATTGGCGAATGGTACTGTTTGGATGCTTTGCATATATGTTTCTTAGACTATTTAGATGCAATATATAGAAAGATTTCATCCGTCTACCTGTACTATTCATTGTTCTACTTGTAGAAAGTTACAAATAATTTCCATTTCATGATTATCAATGGGGATCGTAGTTCACTTAAACTTGAAGAACAAAAAATTGGCGAATTGTACTGTTTGGATGTTTTGCATATATGTTTCTTATACTATATAGAAGCAATATATACAAAGATTTCAACCGTCTACCTGTTCTATTCATTGTTCTTCTTGTAGAAAGTTACAAATAATTTCCATTTCATGATTATCAATGGGGCTCGTTGTTCACTTAAACTTGCAGAACAAAAAATTGGCGAATTGTACTGCTTGGATGCTTTGCATATATGTTTCTTAGACTATATGGAAGCAATATATACAATGATTTCAACCGTCTACCTGTTCCATTCATTGTTCTACTTGTAGAAAGTTACAAATAATTACCGATAAAGGATTAACCATTGGGGCTCATTGTTCACTTAAACTTGAAAAACAAAAAATAGGCGAATTGTACTGTTTGGATGCTTTGCATATATCTTTCTTAGACTATATGGAAGCAATATATACAAAGATTTCACCCGTCTACGTGTTCCAATCATTGTTCTACTTGTAGAAAGTTACAATTAATTTCCGTTAAAGGATTAACAATGGGGCTCGCTGTTCACTTAAACTTGAAGATCAAAAAATTGACGATTGTTACTGTTTAGATGCTTTGCATATAGGTTTCTTAGACTATATAGAAGCAACATATACAAAGATTTCAACCGTCTACGTGTTCCAATCATTGTTCTACTTGTCGAAATTTACAAATAATTTTCTTTAAAGGATTAACAATGGGGCTCGTTGTTCACTTAAACTTGAAGAACAATAAATTGGCGAATTGTACTGTTTGGATGCTTTGCATATATGTTTCTTAGACTATATAGAAGCAATATATACAAAGATTTCGACCGTCTACCTGTTCCATTCATTGTTCTACTTGTCGAAAGTTACAAATAATTTCCGATAAAGGATTAACAATGGGGCTCATTGTTCACTTAAACTTGAAGAACAAAAAATTGGCGAATGCTACTGTTTGGATGCTTTGCATATATGTTTCTTAGACTATATGGAAGCAATATATACAAAGATTTCAACCGTCTACCTGTTCTATTCATTGTTCTACTTGTCGAAAGTTACAAATAATTTCCGATAACGGATTAACCATTAGGGCTCATTGTTCACTTAAACT
The DNA here is from genome assembly GCA_963989415.1 of Cerceris ruficornis. Taxonomy (NCBI): domain Eukaryota; kingdom Metazoa; phylum Arthropoda; class Insecta; order Hymenoptera; family Crabronidae; genus Cerceris; species Cerceris ruficornis. The sequence continues at coordinate 1,118,973 of CAXDIW010000516.1, forward strand.
TGAAGATAAAAAAATTGGCGAATGTTACTGTTTAGATGCTTTGCATATAAGTTTCTTAGACTATATAGAAGCAACATATACAAAGATTTCAACCGTCTACCTGTTCGATTCATTGTTCTACTTGTAGAAAGTTACAAATAATTTCCGTTTCATGATTATCAATGGGGCTCGTAGTTCACTTAAACTTGAAGAACAAAAAATTGGCGAACGGTACTGTTTGGATGCTTTGCGTACATGTTTCTTAGACTATATGGAAGCAACATATTCAAAGATTTCAACCGTCTACCTGTTCCATTCATTGTTCTACTTGTCGAAAGTTACAAATAATTTCCGATAAAGGATTAACAATGGGGCTCATTGTTCACTTAAACTTGAAGGACAAAAAATTGGCGAATTGTACTATTTGGATGCTGGGCATATATGTTTCTTAGACTATATGGAAGCAATATATACAAAGATTTCAGACCGTCTACGTGTTCCAATCATTGTTCTACTTGTAGAAAGTTACAATTAATTTCCGTTAAAGGATTAACAATGGGGCTCGCTGTTCACTTAACCTTGAAGATCAAAAAATTGACGATTGTTACTGTTTAGATGCTTTGCATATAGGTTTCTTAGACTATATAGAAGCAACATATACAAAGATTTCAACCGTCTACCTGTTCTGTTCATTGTTCTACTTGTAGAAAGTTACAAATAATTTCCGTTTCATGATTATCAATGGGGCTCGTTGTTCACTTAAACTTGAAGAACAAAAATTTGGCGAATGGTACTGTTTGGATGCTTTGCATATATGTTTCTTAGATTATATAGAAGCAATATATACAAAGATTTCAAACGTCTACCTGTACTATTCATTGTTCTACTTGTAGAAAGTTACACATAATTTCCATTTCATGATTATCAATGGGGCTCGCTGTTCTCTTAAACTTGAAGATCAAAAAATTGGCGATTGTTACTGTTTAGATGCTTTGCATATAGGTTTCTTAGACTATATAGAAGCAATATATACAAAGAATTCAACCGTCTACCTGTTCCATTCATTGTTCTACTTGTCGAAAGTTACAAATAATTTCCGATAAAGGATTAACCATTGGGGCTCATTGTTCACTTAAACTTGAAGAACAAAAAATTGGCGAATGGTACTGTTTGGATGCTTTGCGTATATGTTTCTTAGACTATATGGAAGCAATATATACAAAGATTTCAACCGTCTACGTGTTCGAATCATTGTTCAACTTGTAGAAAGTTACAATTAATTTCCGTTAAAGGATTAACAATGGGGCTCGTAGTTCACTTAAACTTGAAGAACAAAAAATTGGCGAATTGTACTGTTTGGATGCTTTGCATATATGTTTCTTAGGCTATATAGAGGCAATATATACAATGATTTCAACCGTCTACCTGATCCATTCATTGTTCTACTTGTCGAAATTTACAAATAATTTCCTTTATAGGATTAACAATGGGGCTCGTAGTTCACTTAAACTTAAAGAACAAAAAATTGGCGAATTGTACTGTTTGGATGCTTTGCATATGTGTTTCTTAGACTATTTAGAAGCAATATAATAGAAAGATTTCACCCGTCTACCTGTACTATTCATTGTTCTTCTTGTAGAAAGTTACAAATAATTTCCATTTCATGATTATCAGTGGGGCTCGCTGTTCACTTAAACTTGAAGATCAAAAAATTGGCGATTGTTACTGTTTAGATGCTTTGCATATAGGTTTCTTAGATTATATAGAAGCAATATATACAAAGATTTCAACCGTCTACCAGTTCCATTCATTGTTCTACTTGTCGAAATTTACAAATAATTTCCTTTAAAGGATTAACAATGGGGCTCGTTGTTCACTTAAACTTGAAGAACAATAAATTGGCGAATTGTACTGTTTGGATGCTTTGCATATATGTTTCTTAGACTATACAGAAGCAATATATACAATGATTTCAACAGTCTACCTGTTCCATTCATTGTTCTACTTGTCGAAATTTACAAATAATTTCCTTTAAAGGATTAACAATGGGTCTCGTTGTTTACTTAAACTTGAAGAACAAAAAATTGGCGAAAGGTACTGTTTGGATGCTTTGCATATATGATTCTTAGATTATATGGAAGCAATATATACAAAGATTTCAACCGTCTACCTGTTCCATTCATTGCTCTACTTGTCGAAAATTACAAGTAATTTCCGATAAAGGATTAACCATTGGGGCTCATTGTTCACTTAAACTTGAAGACCAAAAAATTGGCAAATGGTACTGTTTGGATGCTTTGCATATATGTTTCTTAGACTATATAGAAGCAATATATACATTGATTTCAACCGGCTACCTGTTCCATTCATTGTTCTACTTGTCGCAAGTTACAAATAATTTCCGTTAAAGTATTAACAATGGGGCTCGTAGTTCACTTAAACTTGAAGATCAAATAATTGGCGAATTGTACTGTTTGGATTCTTTGCATATATGTTTCTTAGACTATACAGAAGCAATATATACAATGATTTCAACAGTCTACCTGTTCCATTCATTGTTCTACTTGTCGAAATTTACAAATAATTTCCTTTAAAGGATTAACAATGGGGCTCGTAGTTCACTTAAACTTGAAGATCAAAAAATTGGCGAATGGTACTGTTTGGATGCTTTGCATATATGTATCTTAGATTATATAGTAGCAATATATACGAAGATTTCAACCGTCTACCTGTTCCATTCATTGTTCTACTTGTCGCAAGTAACAAATAATTTCCTTTAAAAGATTAACAATGGGGCTCGTTGTTCACTTAAACTTGAAGAACAATAAATTGGCGAATTGTATTGTTTGGATGCTTTGGATATATGTTTCTTAGACTATATAGACGCAATATATACAAAGATTTCAACCGTCTACCTGTTCCATTCATTGTTCTACTTGTCGAAATTTACAAATAAGTTCCTTTAAAGGATTAACAATGGGGCTCGTTGTTCACTTAAACTTGAAGAACAATAAATTGGCGAATTGTACTGTTTGGATGCTTTGCATATATGTTTCTTAGACTATATAGACGCAATATATACAAGGATTTCAACCGTCTACCTGTTCCATTCATTGTTCTACTTGTCGAAATTTACAAATAATTTCCTTTAAAGGATTAACAATGGGGCTCGTAATTCACTTAAACTTGAAGAACAAAAAATTGGCGAATGGTACTGTTTGGATGCTTTGCATATATGTTTCTTAGATTATATAGAAGCAATATATACAAAGATTTCAACCGTCTACCTGTTCTATTCATTGTTCTACTTGTCGAAAGTTACAAATAATTTCTTTTAAAGGATTAACAATGGGGCTCGTAGTTCACTTAAACTTGAAGAACAAAAAATTGGCGAACGGTACTGTTTGGATGCTTTGCGTACATGTTTCTTAGACTATATGGAAGCAATATATACAAAGATTTCAACCGTCTACGTGTTCCAATCATTGTTCTACTTGTCGAAATTTACAAATAATTTTCTTTAAAGGATTAACAATGGGGCTCGTAGTTCACTTAAACTTGAAGAACAAAAAATTGGCGAACGGTACTGTTTGGATGCTTTGCGTACATGTTTCTTAGACTATATGGAAGCAATATATACAAAGATTTCAACCGTCTACGTGTTCCAATCATTGTTCTACTTGTCGAAATTTACAAATAATTTTCTTTAAAGGATTAACAATGGGGCTCGTAGTTCACTTAAACTTGAAGAACAAAAAATTGGCGAACGGTACTGTTTGGATGCTTTGCGTACATGTTTCTTAGACTATATGGAAGCAATATATATAAAGATTTCAACCGTCTACGTGTTCCAATCATTGTTCTACTTGTAGAAAGTTACAATTAATTTCCGTTAAAGGATTAACAATGGGGCTCGTTGTTCACTTAAACTTGAAGAACAATAAATTGGCGAATTGTACTGTTTGGATGCTTTGCACATATGTTTCTTAGACTATATAGAAGCAATATATACAATGATTCCAACCGTCTACCTGTTCCATTCATTGTTCTACTTGTCGAAATTTACAAATAATTTCCGTTAAAGGATTAACAATTGGGCTCGTAGTTCACTTAAACTTGAAGAACAAAAAATTGGCGAATTGTACTGTTTGGATGCTTTGCAAATATGTTTCTTAAACTATATAGAAGCAATATATACAATGATTTCAACCGTCTAACTGTTCTATTCATTGTTCTACTTGTAGAAAGTTACAAATAATTTCCCTTTCATGATTATGAATGGGGCTCGTTGTTCACTTAAACTTGAAGAACAATAAATTGGCGAATGGTACTGTTTGGATGCTTTGCATATATGTTTCTTAGACTATATAGAAGCAACATATACAAAGATTTCAACCGTCTACCTGTTCTGTTCATTGTTCTACTTGTAGAAAGTTACAAATAATTTCCGTTTCATGATTATCAGTGGGGCTCGTTGTTCACTTAAACTTGAAGAACAAAAATTTGGCGAATGGTACTGTTTGGATGCTTTGCATATATGTTTCTTAGATTATATAGAAGCAATATATACAAAGATTTCAAACGTCTACCTGTACTATTCACTGTTCTACTTGTAGAAAGTTACAATTAATTTCCGTTAAAGGATTAACAATGGGGCTCGTTGTTCACTTAAACTTGAAGAACAAAAAATTGGCGAATGGTACTGTTTGGATGCTTTGCATATATGTTTCTTAGACTATTTAGATGCAATATATAGAAAGATTTCATCCGTCTACCTGTACTATTCATTGTTCTACTTGTAGAAAGTTACAAATAATTTCCATTTCATGATTATCAATGGGGATCGTAGTTCACTTAAACTTGAAGAACAAAAAATTGGCGAATTGTACTGTTTGGATGTTTTGCATATATGTTTCTTAGACTATATAGAAGCAATATATACAAAGATTTCGACCGTCTACCTGTTCCATTCATTGTTCTACTTGTCGAAAGTTACAAATAATTTCCGATAAAGGATTAACAATGGGGCTCATTGTTCACTTAAACTTGAAGAACAAAAAATTGGCGAATGCTACTGTTTGGATGCTTTGCATATATGTTTCTTAGACTATATGGAAGCAATATATACAAAGATTTCAACCGTCTACCTGTTCTATTCATTGTTCTACTTGTCGAAAGTTACAAATAATTTCCGATAACGGATTAACCATTAGGGCTCATTGTTCACTTAAACTTGAAGATAAAAAAATTGGCGAATGTTACTGTTTAGATGCTTTGCATATAAGTTTCTTAGACTATATAGAAGCAACATATACAAAGATTTCAACCGTCTACCTGTTCGATTCATTGTTCTACTTGTAGAAAGTTACAAATAATTTCCGTTTCATGATTATCAATGGGGCTCGTAGTTCACTTAAACTTGAAGAACAAAAAATTGGCGAACGGTACTGTTTGGATGCTTTGCGTACATGTTTCTTAGACTATATGGAAGCAACATATTCAAAGATTTCAACCGTCTACCTGTTCCATTCATTGTTCTACTTGTCGAAAGTTACAAATAATTTCCGATAAAGGATTAACAATGGGGCTCATTGTTCACTTAAACTTGAAGGACAAAAAATTGGCGAATTGTACTATTTGGATGCTGGGCATATATGTTTCTTAGACTATATGGAAGCAATATATACAAAGATTTCAGACCGTCTACGTGTTCCAATCATTGTTCTACTTGTAGAAAGTTACAATTAATTTCCGTTAAAGGATTAACAATGGGGCTCGCTGTTCACTTAACCTTGAAGATCAAAAAATTGACGATTCTTACTGTTTAGATGCTTTGCATATAGGTTTCTTAGACTATATAGAAGCAACATATACAAAGATTTCAACCGTCTACCTGTTCTGTTCATTGTTCTACTTGTAGAAAGTTACAAATAATTTCCGTTTCATGATTATCAATGGGGCTCGTTGTTCACTTAAACTTGAAGAACAAAAATTTGGCGAATGGTACTGTTTGGATGCTTTGCATATATGTTTCTTAGATTATATAGAAGCAATATATACAAAGATTTCAAACGTCTACCTGTACTATTCATTGTTCTACTTGTAGAAAGTTACACATAATTTCCATTTCATGATTATCAATGGGGCTCGCTGTTCTCTTAAACTTGAAGATCAAAAAATTGGCGATTGTTACTGTTTAGATGCTTTGCATATAGGTTTCTTAGACTATATAGAAGCAATATATACAAAGAATTCAACCGTCTACCTGTTCCATTCATTGTTCTACTTGTCGAAAGTTACAAATAATTTCCGATAAAGGATTAACCATTGGGGCTCATTGTTCACTTAAACTTGAAGAACAAAAAATTGGCGAATGGTACTGTTTGGATGCTTTGCGTATATGTTTCTTAGACTATATGGAAGCAATATATACAAAGATTTCAACCGTCTACGTGTTCGAATCATTGTTCAACTTGTAGAAATTTACAATTAATTTCCGTTAAAGGATTAACAATGGGGCTCGTAGTTCACTTAAACTTGAAGAACAAAAATTTGGCGAATGGTACTGTTTGGATGCTTTGCATATATGTTTCTTAGATTATATAGAAGCAATATATACAATGATTTCAAACGTCTACCTGTACTATTCACTGTTCTACTTGTAGAAAGTTACAATTAATTTCCGTTAAAGGATTAACAATGGGGCTCGTTGTTCACTTAAACTTGAAGAACAATAAATTGGCGAATTGTACTGTTTGGATGCTTTGCATATATGTTTCTTAGACTATATAGAATCAATATATACAAAGATTTCAACAGTCTACCTGTTCCATTCATTGTTCTACTTGTCGAAAGTTACAAATAATTTCCGATAAAGGATTAACAATGGGGCTCATTGTTCACTTAAACTTGAAGAACAAAAAATTGGCGAATGCTACTGTTTGGATGCTTTGCATATATGTTTCTTAGACTATATGGAAGCAATATATACAAAGATTTCAACCGTCTACCTGTTCTATTCATTGTTCTACTTGTCGAAATTTACAAATAATTTCCGATAACGGATTAACAATGGGGCTCGTAGTTCACTTAAACATGAAGATGAAATAATTGGCGAATTGTACTGTTTGGATGCTTTGCATATATGTTTCTTAGATTATAAAGAAGCAATATATACAAAGATTTCAACCGTCTACCTGTTCCATTCATTGTTCTACTTGTCGAAATTATCAAATAATTTCCTTTTATGGATTAACAATGGGGCTCGTTGTTCACTTAAACTTGAAGAACAAAAAATTGGCGAATGGTACTGTTTGGATGCTTTGCATATATGTTTCTTAGACTATTTAGATGCAATATATAGAAAGATTTCATCCGTCTACCTGTACTATTCATTGTTCTACTTGTAGAAAGTTACAAATAATTTCCATTTCATGATTATCAATGGGGATCGTAGTTCACTTAAACTTGAAGATCAAAAAATTGGCGATTGTTACTGTTTAGATGCTTTGCATATAGGTTTCTTAGATTATATAGAAGCAATATATACAAAGATTTCAACCGTCTACCAGTTCCATTCATTGTTCTACTTGTCGAAATTTACAAATAATTTCCTTTAAAGGATTAACAATGGGGCTCGTTGTTCACTTAAACTTGAAGAACAATAAATTGGCGAATTGTACTGTTTGGATGCTTTGCATATATGTTTCTTAGACTATATAGACGCAATATATACAAGGATTTCAACCGTCTACCTGTTCCATTCATTGTTCTACTTGTCGAAAGTTACAAATAATTACCGATAAAGGATTAACCATTGGGACTCATTGTTCACTTAAACTTGAAGAACAAAAAATTGGCGAATTGTACTGTTTGGATGCTTTGCATATATGTTTCTTAGACTATATAGAAGCAATATATACAAAGATTTCAACCGTCTACCTGTTCCATTCATTGTTCTACTTGTCGAAAGTTACAAATAATTTCCGATAAAGGATTAACAATGGGTCTCATTGTTCACTTAAACTTGAAGAACAAAAAATTGGCGAATTGTACTGTTTGGATGCTTTGCATATATGTTTCTTAGACTATATGGAAGCAATATATACAAAGATTTCAACCGTCTACGTGTTCCATTCATTGTTCTACTTGTAGAAAGTTACAATTAATTTCCGTTTTAGGATTAACAATGGGGCTCGTAGTTCACTTAAACTTGAAGAACAAAAAATTGGCGAATTGTACTGTTTGGATGCTTTGCATATATGTTTCTTAGACTATTTAGAAGCAATATATAGAAATATTTCACCCGTCTACCTGTACTATTCATTGTTCTACTTGTAGAAAGTTACAAATAATTTCCATTTCATGATTATCAATGGGGCTCGCTGTTTACTTAAACTTGAAGATCAAAAAATTGGCGATTGTTACTGTTTAGATGCTTTGCATACATGTTTCTTAGACTATATGGAAGCAATATATAGAAAGATTTCACCCGTCTACCTGTACTATTCATTGTTCTACTTGTAGAAAGTTACAAATAATTTCCATTTCATGATTATCAATGGGGTTCGCTGTTCACTTAAACTTGAAGAACAAAAAATTGGCGAATGTACTGTTTGGATGCTTTGCATATATGTTTCTTAGATTATATAGAAGCAATATATACAAAGATTTCAACCGTCTACCTGTTCCATTCATTGTTCTGCTTGTCGAAAATTACAAATAATTTCCTTTAAAGGATTAACAATGGGGCTCGTTGTTCACTTAAACTTGAAGAACAATAAATTGGCGAATTTTACTGTTTGGATGCTTTGCATATATGTTTCTTAGACTATTTAGAAGCAATATATACAAAGATTTCAACCGTTTACCTGTTCCATTCATTGTTCTACTTGCCGAAAGTTACAAATAATTTCCGATAAAGGATTAACAATGGGGCTCATTGTTCACTTAAACTTGAAGGACAAAAAATTGGCGAATGGTACTGTTTGGATGCTTTGCGTACATGTTTCTTAGACTATATGGAAGCAATATATACAAGGATTTCAACCGTCTACCTGTTCCATTCATTGTTCTACTTGCCGAAAGTTACAAATAATTTCCGATAAAGGATTAACCATTGGGGCTCATTGTTCACTTAAACTTGAAGAACAAAAAATTGGCGAATTGTACTGTTTGGATGCTTTGCGTACATGTTTCTTAGACTATATGGAAGCAATATATACAAAGATTTCAACCGTCTACGTGTTCCAATCATTGTTCTACTTGTCGAAAGTTACAAATAATTTCCGTTAAGGGATTAACAATGGGGATCGTAGTTTACTTAAACTTGAAGAACAAAAAATTGGCGAATTGTACTGTTTGGATGCTTTGCATAGATGTTTCTTAGACTATTTGGAAGCAATATATAGAAAGATTTCACCCGTCTACCTGTACTATTCATTGTTCTACTTGTAGAAAGTTACAAATAATTGCCATTTCATGATTATCAATGGGGCTCGCTGTTCACTTAAACTTGAAGGACAAAAAATTGGCGAATGGTACTGTTTGGATGCTTTGCGTACATGTTTCTTAGACTATATGGAAGCAATATATACAAGGATTTCAACCGTCTACCTGTTCCATTCATTGTTCTACTTGTCGAAAGTTACAAATAATTACCGATTACGGATTAACCATTGGGGCTCATTGTTCACTTAATCTTGAAGGCCAACAAATTGGAGAACGGTACTGTTTGGATGCTTTGCGTACATGTTTCTTAGACTATATGGAAGCAATATATACAAAGATTTCAACCGTCTACGTGTTCCAATCATTGTTCTACTCGTTGAAATTTACAAATAATTTCCTTTAAAGGATTAACAATGGGGCTCGTTGTTCACTTAAACTTGAAGAACAATAAATTGGCGAATTGTACTGTTTGGATGCTTTGCATATGTGTTTCTTAGACTATATAGAAGCAATATATACAAAGATTTCAACCGTCTACCTGTTCCATTCATTGTTCTACTTGCCGAAAGTTACAAATAATTTCCGATAAAGGATTAACCATTGGGGCTCATTGTTCACTTAAACTTGAAGAACAAAAAATTGGCGAACGGTACTGTTTGGATGCTTTGCGTACATGTTTCTTAGACTATATGGAAGCAATATATACAAAGATTTCAACCGTCTACGGGTTCCAATCATTGTTCTACTTGTCGAAAGTTACAAATAATTTCCGTTAAGGGATTAACAATGGGGATCGTAGTTTACTTAAACTTGAAGAACAAAAAATTGGCGAATTGTACTGTTTGGATGCTTTGCATAGATGTTTCTTAGACCATTTAGAAGCAGCATATACAAAGATTTCAACCGTCTACCTGTTCCATTCATTGTTCTACTTGTCGAAATTTACAAATAATTTCCTTCAAAGGATTAACAATGGGGCTCGTAGTTCACTTAAACTTGAAGAACAAAAAATTGGCGAATGGTACTGTTTGGATGCTATGCATATATGTTTCTTATACTATATAGAAGCAATATATACAAAGATTTCAACCGTCTACCTGTTCCATTCACTGTTCTACTTGTCGAAAGTTACAAATAATTTCCGTTAAGGGATTAACAATGGGGATCGTTGTTTACTTAAACTTGAAGAACAATAAATTGGCGAATTGTACTGTTTGGATGCTTTGCATATATGTTTCTTAGACTATATAGAAGCAATATATACAAAGATTTCAACCGTCTACCTGTTCCATTCATTGTTCTACTTGCCGAATGTTACAAATAATTTCCGATAAAGGATTAACCATTGGGGCTCATTGCTCACTTAATCTTGAAGAACAAAAAATTGGCGAATTGTACTGTTTGGATGCTTTGCATATATGTTTCTTATACTATATAGAAGCAATATATACAAAGATTTCAACCGTCTACCTGTTCCATTCATTGTTCTACTTGTCGAAAGTTACAAATAATTTCCGATAAAGGATTAACCATTGGGGCTCATTGTTCACTTAAACTTGAAGAACAAAAAATTGGCGAATTGTACTGTTTGGATGCTTTGCATATATGTTTCTTAGACTATATAGAAGCAATATATACAAAGATTTCAACCGTCTACCTGTTCCATTCATTGTTCTACTTGTCGAAAGTTACAAATAATTTCCGATAAAGGATTAACAATGGGTCTCATTGTTCACTTAAACTTGAAGAACAAAAAATTGGCGAATTGTACTGTTTGGATGCTTTGCATATATGTTTCTTAGACTATATGGAAGCAATATATACAAAGATTTCAACCGTCTACGTGTTCCATTCATTGTTCTACTTGTAGAAAGTTACAATTAATTTCCGTTTTAGGATTAACAATGGGGCTCGTAGTTCACTTAAACTTGAAGAACAAAAAATTGGCGAATTGTACTGTTTGGATGCTTTGCATATATGTTTCTTAGACTATTTAGAAGCAATATATAGAAATATTTCACCCGTCTACCTGTACTATTCATTGTTCTACTTGTAGAAAGTTACAAAAAATTTTCATTTCATGATTATCAATGGGGCTCGCTGTTTACTTAAACTTGAAGATCAAAAAATTGGCGATTGTTACTGTTTAGATGCTTTGCATACATGTTTCTTAGACTATATGGAAGCAATATATAGAAAGATTTCACCCGTCTACCTGTACTATTCATTGTTCTACTTGTAGAAAGTTACAAATAATTTCCATTTCATGATTATCAATGGGGTTCGCTGTTCACTTAAACTTGAAGAACAAAAAATTGGCGAATGTACTGTTTGGATGCTTTGCATATATGTTTCTTAGATTATATAGAAGCAATATATACAAAGATTTCAACCGTCTACCTGTTCCATTCATTGTTCTGCTTGTCGAAAATTACAAATAATTTCCTTTAAAGGATTAACAATGGGGCTCGTTGTTCACTTAAACTTGAAGAACAATAAATTGGCGAATTTTACTGTTTGGATGCTTTGCATATATGTTTCTTAGACTATTTAGAAGCAATATATACAAAGATTTCACCCGTCTACCTGTACTATTCATTGTTCTACTTGTAGAAATTTACAAATAATTTCCTTTAAAGGATTAACAATGGGGCTCGTAGTTCACTTAAACTTGAAGAACAAAAAATTGGCGAATGGTACTGTTTGGATGCTATGCATATATGTTTCTTATACTATATAGAAGCAATATATACAAAGATTTCACCCGTCTACCTGTACTATTCATTGTTCTACTTGTAGAAAGTTACAAATAATTTCCATTTCATGATTATCAATGGGGTTCGCTGTTCACTTAAACTTGAAGAACAAAAAATTGGCGATTGTTACTGTTTAGATGCTTTGCATATAGGTTTCGTAGACTATATAGAAGCAACATATACAAAGATTTCAACCGTCTACCTGATCCATTCATTGTTCTACTTGTCGAAATTTACAAATAATTTCCTTTAAAGGATTAACAATGGGGCACGTAGTTCACTTAAACTTGAAGAACAAAAAAAAGGCGTATGGTAATGTTTGGATGCTTTGCATATATGTTTCTTAGATTATATAGAAGCAATATATACAAAGATTTCAACCATCTACCTGTTCCATTCATTGTTCTACTTGTCGAAAGTTACAAATAATTTCCGATAAATGATTAACCATTGGGGCTCATTGTTCACTTAAACTTGAAGAACAATAAATTGGCGAATTTTACTGTTTGGATGCTATGCATATATGTTTCTTATGCTATATAGAAGCAATATATACAAAGATTTCACCCGTCTACCTGTACTATTCATTGTTCTACTTGTAGAAAGTTACAAATAATTTCCATTTCATGATTATCAATGGGGTTCGCTGTTCACTTAAACTTGAAAAACAAAAAATTGGCGATTGTTACTGTTTAGATGCTTTGCATATAGGTTTCGTAGACTATATAGAAGCAACATATACAAAGATTTCAACCGTCTACCTGTTCCATTCATTGTTCTACTTGTCGAAATTTAGAAATAATTTCCTTTAAAGGATTAACAATGGGGCTCGTAGTTCACTTAAACTTGAAGAACAAAAAGTTGGCGAATGGTACTGTTTGGATGCTATGCATATAGGTTTCTTATACTATATAGAAGCAATATATACAAAGATTTCAACCGTCTACCTGTTCCATTCACTGTTCTACTTGTCGAAAGTTACAAATAATTTCCGTTAAGGGATTAACAATGGGGATCGTAGTTTACTTAAACTTGAAGAACAAAAAATTGGCGAATTGTACTGTTTGGATGCTTTGCATATATGTTTCTTATACTATATAGAAGCAACATATACAAATATTTCAACCGTCTACCTGTTCCATTCATTGCTCTACTTGTCGAAAATTACAAATAATTTCCGATAATGGATTAACCATTGGGGCTCATTGATCACTTAAACTTGAAGACCAAAAAATTGGCGAATGGTACTGTTTGGATGCTTTGCGTACATGTTTCTTAGACTATATGGAAGCAATATATACAAAGATTTCAACCGTTTACCTGTTCCATTCATTGTTCTACTTGCCGAAAGTTACAAATAATTTCCGATAAAGGATTAACAATGGGGCTCATTGTTCACTTAAACTTGAAGGACAAAAAATTGGCGAATGGTACTGTTTGGATGCTTTGCGTACATGTTTCTTAGACTATATGGAAGCAATATATACAAGGATTTCAACCGTCTACCTGTTCCATTCATTGTTCTACTTGCCGAAAGTTACAAATAATTTCCGATAAAGGATTAACCATTGGGGCTCATTGTTCACTTAAACTTGAAGAACAAAAAATTGGCGAATTGTACTGTTTGGATGCTTTGCGTACATGTTTCTTAGACTATATGGAAGCAATATATACAAAGATTTCAACCGTCTACGTGTTCCAATCATTGTTCTACTTGTCGAAAGTTACAAATAATTTCCGTTAAGGGATTAACAATGGGGATCGTAGTTTACTTAAACTTGAAGAACAAAAAATTGGCGAATTGTACTGTTTGGATGCTTTGCATAGATGTTTCTTAGACTATTTGGAAGCAATATATAGAAAGATTTCACCCGTCTACCTGTACTATTCATTGTTCTACTTGTAGAAAGTTACAAATAATTGCCATTTCATGATTATCAATGGGGCTCGCTGTTCACTTAAACTTGAAGGACAAAAAATTGGCGAATGGTACTGTTTGGATGCTTTGCGTACATGTTTCTTAGACTATATGGAAGCAATATATACAAGGATTTCAACCGTCTACCTGTTCCATTCATTGTTCTACTTGTCGAAAGTTACAAATAATTACCGATTACGGATTAACCATTGGGGCTCATTGTTCACTTAATCTTGAAGGCCAACAAATTGGAGAACGGTACTGTTTGGATGCTTTGCGTACATGTTTCTTAGACTATATGGAAGCAATATATACAAAGATTTCAACCGTCTACGTGTTCCAATCATTGATCTACTCGTTGAAATTTACAAATAATTTCCTTTAAAGGATTAACAATGGGGCTCGTTGTTCACTTAAACTTGAAGAACAATAAATTGGCGAATTGTACTGTTTGGATGCTTTGCATATGTGTTTCTTAGACTATATAGAAGCAATATATACAAAGATTTCAACCGTCTACCTGTTCCATTCATTGTTCTACTTGCCGAAAGTTACAAATAATTTCCGATAAAGGATTAACCATTGGGGCTCATTGCTCACTTAAACTTGAAGAACAAAAAATTGGCGAATTGTACTGTTTGGATGCTTTGCATATATGTTTCTTATACTATATAGAAGCAATATATACAAAGATTTCAACCGTCTACCTGTTCCATTCATTGTTCTACTTGTCGAAAGTTACAAATAATTTCCGATAAAGGATTAACCATTGGGGCTCATTGTTCACTTAAACTTGAAGAACAAAAAATTGGCGAATTGTACTGTTTGGATGCTTTGCGTACATGTTTCTTAGACTATATGGAAGCAATATATACAAAGATTTCAACCGTCTACGTGTTCCAATCATTGTTCTACTTGTCGAAAGTTACAAATAATTTCCGTTAAGGGATTAACAATGGGGATCGTAGTTTACTTAAACTTGAAGAACAAAAAATTGGCGAATTGTACTGTTTGGATGCTTTGCATATATGTTTCTTAGACTATATGGAAGCAATATATACAAAGATTTCAACCGTCTACGTGTTCCATTCATTGTTCTACTTGTAGAAAGTTACAATTAATTTCCGTTAAAGGATTAACAATGGGGCTCGTAGTTCACTTAAACTTGAAGAACAAAAAATTGGCGAATTGTACTGTTTGGATGCTTTGCATATATGTTTCTTAGACTATATGGAAGCAATATATACAAAGATTTCAACCGTCTACGTGTTCCATTCATTGTTCTACTTGTAGAAAGTTACAAATAATTTCCTTTAAAGGATTAACAATGGGGCTCGTAGTTCACTTAAACTTGAAGAACAAAAAATTGGCGAATTGTACTGTTTGGATGCTTTGCATATATGTTTCTTAGACTATTTAGAAGCAATATATAGAAAGATTTCACCCGTCTACCTGTACTATTCATTGTTCTACTTGTAGAAAGTTACAAATAATTTCCGTTTCATGATTATCAATGGGGCTCGTTCTTCACTTAAACTTGAAGAACAACAAATTGGCGAATGGTACTGTTTGGATGCTTTGCATATATGTTTCTTAGATTATACAGAAGCAATATATACAAAGATTTCAAACGTCAACCTGTTCCATTCATTGTTCTACTTGTCGAAAGTTACAAATAATTTCCGATAAAGTATTAACCATTGGGGCTCATTGTTCACTTAAACTTGAAGAACACAAAATTGGCGAATGGTACTGTTTGGATGCTTTGCGTACATGTTTCTTAGACTATATGGAAGCAATATATACAAAGATATCAACTGTCTACGTGTTCCAATCATTGTTCTACTTGTCGAAATTTACAAATAATCTCCTTTAAAGGATTAACAATGGGTCTCGTAGTTCACTTAAACTTGAAGAACAAAAAATTGGCGAATTGTACTGTTTGGATGCTTTGCATATATGTTTCTTAGACTATTTAGAAGCAATATATAGAAATATTTCCCCCGTCTACCTGTACTATTCAATGTTCTACTTGTAGAAAGTTACAAATAATTTCCATTTCATGATTATCAATGGGGCTCGCTGTTCACTTAAACTTGAAGATCAAAAAATTGGCGATTGTTACTGTTTAGATGCTTTGCATATATGTTTCTTAGACTATTTAGAAGCAATATATAGAAAGATTTCACCCGTCTACCTGTACTATTCATTGTTCTACTTGTAGAAAGTTACAAATAATTTCCATTTCATGATTATCAATGGGGTTCGCTGTTCACTTAAACTTGAAGAACAAAAAATTGGCGAATGTACTGTTTGGATGCTTTGCATATATGTTTCTTAGATTATATAGAAGCAATATATACAAAGATTTCAACCGTCTACCTGTTCCATTCATTGTTCTGCTTGTCGAAAATTACAAATAATTTCCTTTAAAGGATTAACAATGGGGCTCGTTGTTCACTTAAACTTGAAGAACAATAAATTGGCGAATTTTACTGTTTGGATGCTTTGCATATATGTTTCTTAGACTATTTAGAAGCAATATATACAAAGATTTCACCCGTCTACCTGTACTATTCATTGTTCTACTTGTAGAAATTTACAAATAATTTCCTTTAAAGGATTAACAATGGGGCTCGTAGTTCACTTAAACTTGAAGAACAAAAAATTGGCGAATGGTACTGTTTGGATGCTATGCATATATGTTTCTTATACTATATAGAAGCAATATATACAAAGATTTCACCCGTCTACCTGTACTATTCATTGTTCTACTTGTAGAAAGTTACAAATAATTTCCATTTCATGATTATCAATGGGGTTCGCTGTTCACTTAAACTTGAAGAACAAAAAATTGGCGATTGTTACTGTTTAGATGCTTTGCATATAGGTTTCGTAGACTATATAGAAGCAACATATACAAAGATTTCAACCGTCTACCTGATCCATTCATTGTTCTACTTGTCGAAATTTACAAATAATTTCCTTTAAAGGATTAACAATGGGGCACGTAGTTCACTTAAACTTGAAGAACAAAAAATTGGCGTATGGTACTGTTTGGATGCTTTGCATATATGTTTCTTAGATTATATAGAAGCAATATATACAAAGATTTCAACCGTCTACCTGTTCCATTCATTGTTCTACTTGTCGAAAGTTACAAATAATTTCCGATAAAGGATTAACCATTGGGGCTCATTGTTCACTTAAACTTGAAGAACAATAAATTGGCGAATTTTACTGTTTGGATGCTTTGCATATATGTTTCTTAGACTATTTAGAAGCAATATATAGAAAGATTTCACCCGTCTACCTGTACTATTCATTGTTCTACTTGTAGAAATTTACAAATAATTTCCTTTAAAGGATTAACAATGGGGCTCGTAGTTCACTTAAACTTGAAGAACAAAAAATTGGCGAATGGTACTGTTTGGATGCTATGCATATATGTTTCTTATACTATATAGAAGCAATATATACAAAGATTTCACCCGTCTACCTGTTCCATTCACTGTTCTACTTGTCGAAAGTTACAAATAATTTCCGTTAAGGGATTAACAATGGGGATCGTAGTTTACTTAAACTTGAAGAACAAAAAATTGGCGAATTGTACTGTTTGGATGCTTTGCATATATGTTTCTTATACTATATAGAAGCAACATATACAAATATTTCAACCGTCTACCTGTTCCATTCATTGTTCTACTTGTCGAAAATTACAAATAATTTCCGATAATGGATTAACCATTGGGGCTCATTGATCACTTAAACTTGAAGACCAAAAAATTGGCGAATGGTACTGTTTGGATGCTTTGCGTACATGTTTCTTAGACTATATGGAAGCAATATATACAAAGATTTCAACCGTCTACCTGTTCCATTCATTGTTCTACTTGCCGAAAGTTACAAATAATTTCCGATAAAGGATTAACAATGGGGCTCATTGTTCACTTAAACTTGAAGGACAAAAAATTGGCGAATGGTACTGTTTGGATGCTTTGCGTACATGTTTCTTAGACTATATGGAAGCAATATATACAAGGATTTCAACCGTCTACCTGTTCCATTCATTGTTCTACTTGCCGAAAGTTACAAATAATTTCCGATAAAGGATTAACCATTGGGGCTCATTGTTCACTTAAACTTGAAGAACAAAAAATTGGCGAATTGTACTGTTTGGATGCTTTGCGTACATGTTTCTTAGACTATATGGAAGCAATATATACAAAGATTTCAACCGTCTACATGTTCCAATCATTGTTCTACTTGTCGAAAGTTACAAATAATTTCCGTTAAGGGATTAACAATGGGGATCGTAGTTTACTTAAACTTGAAGAACAAAAAATTGGCGAATTGTACTGTTTGGATGCTTTGCATAGATGTTTCTTAGACTATTTGAAAGCAATATATAGAAAGATTTCACCCGTCTACCTGTACTATTCATTGTTCTACTTGTAGAAAGTTACAAATAATTGCCATTTCATGATTATCAATGGGGCTCGCTGTTCACTTAAACTTGAAGGACAAAAAATTGGCGAATGGTACTGTTTGGATGCTTTGCGTACATGTTTCTTAGACTATATGGAAGCAATATATACAAGGATTTCAACCGTCTACCTGTTCCATTCATTGTTCTACTTGTCGAAAGTTACAAATAATTACCGATTACGGATTAACCATTGGGGCTCATTGTTCACTTAATCTTGAAGGCCAACAAATTGGAGAACGGTACTGTTTGGATGCTTTGCGTACATGTTTCTTAGACTATATGGAAGCAATATATACAAAGATTTCAACCGTCTACGTGTTCCAATCATTGTTCTACTCGTTGAAATTTACAAATAATTTCCTTTAAAGGATTAACAATGGGGCTCGTAGTTCACTTAAACTTGAAGAACAAAAAATTGGCGAATGGTACTGTTTGGATGCTATGCATATATGTTTCTTATACTATATAGAAGCAATATATACAAAGATTTCAACCGTCTACCTGTTCCATTCACTGTTCTACTTGTCGAAAGTTACAAATAATTTCCGTTAAGGGATTAACAATGGGGATCGTTGTTTACTTAAACTTGAAGAACAATAAATTGGCGAATTGTACTGTTTGGATGCTTTGCATATATGTTTCTTATACTATATAGAAGCAACATATACAAATATTTCAACCGTCTACCTGTTCCATTCATTGTTCTACTTGTCGAAAATTACAAATAATTACCGATAAAGGATTAACCATTGGGGCTCATTGTTCACCTAAACTTGTAGAACAAAAAATTGGCGAATGGTACTGTTTGGATGCTTTGCGTACATGTTTCTTAGACTATATGGAAGCAATATATACAAAGATTTCAACCGTCTACGTGTTCCAATCATTGTTCTACTTGTCGAAAGTTACAAATAATTTCCGTTAAGGGATTAACAATGGGGATCGTAGTTTACTTAAACTTGAAGAACAAAAAATTGGCGAATTGTACTGTTTGGATGCTTTGCATATATGTTTCTTATACTATATAGAAGCAATATATACAAATATTTCAACCGTCTACCTGTTCCATTCATTGTTCTACTTGTCGAAGTTTACAAATAATTTCCTTTAAAGCATTAACAATGGGGCTCGTAGTTCACTTAAACTTGAAGAACAAAAAATTGGCGTATGGTACTGTTTGGATGCTTTGCATATATGTTTCTTAGACTATTTAGAAGCAATATATACAAAGATTTCACCCGTCTACCTGTACTATTCATTGTTCTACTTGTAGAAATTTACAAATAATTTCCTTTAAAGGATTAACAATGGGGCTCGTAGTTCACTTAAACTTGAAGAACAAAAAATTGGCGAATGGTACTGTTTGGATGCTATGCATATATGTTTCTTATACTATATAGAAGCAATATATACAAAGATTTCACCCGTCTACCTGTACTATTCATTGTTCTACTTGTAGAAAGTTACAAATAATTTCCATTTCATGATTATCAATGGGGTTCGCTGTTCACTTAAACTTGAAGAACAAAAAATTGGCGATTGTTACTGTTTAGATGCTTTGCATATAGGTTTCGTAGACTATATAGAAGCAACATATA
Source organism: Cerceris ruficornis (assembly GCA_963989415.1). Lineage (NCBI taxonomy): Eukaryota > Metazoa > Arthropoda > Insecta > Hymenoptera > Crabronidae > Cerceris > Cerceris ruficornis. Next base: position 1,139,163 of record CAXDIW010000516.1, read on the forward strand.
CAAAGATTTCAACCGTCTACCTGATCCATTCATTGTTCTACTTGTCGAAATTTACAAATAATTTCCTTTAAAGGATTAACAATGGGGCACGTAGTTCACTTAAACTTGAAGAACAAAAAATTGGCGTATGGTACTGTTTGGATGCTTTGCATATATGTTTCTTAGATTATATAGAAGCAATATATACAAAGATTTCAACCGTCTACCTGTTCCATTCATTGTTCTACTTGTCGAAAGTTACAAATAATTTCCGATAAAGGATTAACCATTGGGGCTCATTGTTCACTTAAACTTGAAGAACAATAAATTGGCGAATTTTACTGTTTGGATGCTTTGCATATATGTTTCTTAGACTATTTAGAAGCAATATATAGAAAGATTTCACCCGTCTACCTGTACTATTCATTGTTCTACTTGTAGAAATTTACAAATAATTTCCTTTAAAGGATTAACAATGGGGCTCGTAGTTCACTTAAACTTGAAGAACAAAAAATTGGCGAATGGTACTGTTTGGATGCTATGCATATATGTTTCTTATACTATATAGAAGCAATATATACAAAGATTTCACCCGTCTACCTGTACTATTCATTGTTCTACTTGTAGAAAGTTACAAATAATTTCCATTTCATGATTATCAATGGGGTTCGCTGTTCACTTAAACTTGAAAAACAAAAAATTGGCGATTGTTACTGTTTAGATGCTTTGCATATAGGTTTCGTAGACTATATAGAAGCAACATATACAAAGATTTCAACCGTCTACCTGTTCCATTCATTGTTCTACTTGTCGAAATTTACAAATAATTTCCTTTAAAGGATTAACAATGGGGCTCGTAGTTCACTTAAACTTGAAGAACAAAAAGTTGGCGAATGGTACTGTTTGGATGCTATGCATATAGGTTTCTTATACTATATAGAAGCAATATATACAAAGATTTCAACCGTCTACCTGTTCCATTCACTGTTCTACTTGTCGAAAGTTACAAATAATTTCCGTTAAGGGATTAACAATGGGGATCGTAGTTTACTTAAACTTGAAGAACAAAAAATTGGCGAATTGTACTGTTTGGATGCTTTGCATATATGTTTCTTATACTATATAGAAGCAACATATACAAATATTTCAACCGTCTACCTGTTCCATTCATTGTTCTACTTGTCGAAAATTACAAATAATTTCCGATAATGGATTAACCATTGGGGCTCATTGATCACTTAAACTTGAAGACCAAAAAATTGGCGAATGGTACTGTTTGGATGCTTTGCGTACATGTTTCTTAGACTATATGGAAGCAATATATACAAAGATTTCAACCGTCTACCTGTTCCATTCATTGTTCTACTTGCCGAAAGTTACAAATAATTTCCGATAAAGGATTAACAATGGGGCTCATTGTTCACTTAAACTTGAAGGACAAAAAATTGGCGAATGGTACTGTTTGGATGCTTTGCATATATGTTTCTTAGACTATTTAGAAGCAATATATAGAAAGATTTCACCCGTCTACCTGTACTATTCATTGTTCTACTTGTAGAAATTTACAAATAATTTCCTTTAAAGGATTAACAATGGGGCTCGTAGTTCACTTAAACTTGAAGAACAAAAAATTGGCGAATGGTACTGTTTGGATGCTATGCATATATGTTTCTTATACTATATAGAAGCAATATATACAAAGATTTCACCCGTCTACCTGTACTATTCATTGTTCTACTTGTAGAAAGTTACAAATAATTTCCATTTCATGATTATCAATGGGGCTCGTTCTTCACTTAAACTTGAAGAACAACAAATTGGCGAATGGTACTGTTTGGATGCTTTGCATATATGTTTCTTAGATTATACAGAAGCAATATATACAAAGATTTCAAACGTCAACCTGTTCCATTCATTGTTCTACTTGTCGAAAGTTACAAATAATTTCCGATAAAGTATTAACCATTGGGGCTCATTGTTCACTTAAACTTGAAGAACACAAAATTGGCGAATGGTACTGTTTGGATGCTTTGCGTACATGTTTCTTAGACTATATGGAAGCAATATATACAAAGATATCAACTGTCTACGTGTTCCGATCATTGTTCTACTTGTCGAAATTTACAAATAATCTCCTTTAAAGGATTAACAATGGGTCTCGTAGTTCACTTAAACTTGAACAACAAAAAATTGGCGAATTGTACTGTTTGGATGCTTTGCATATATGTTTCTTAGACTATTTAGAAGCAATATATAGAAATATTTCACCCGTCTACCTGTACTATTCAATGTTCTACTTGTAGAAAGTTACAAATAATTTCCATTTCATGATTATCAATGGGGCTCGCTGTTCACTTAAACTTGAAGATCAAAAAATTGGCGATTGTTACTGTTTAGATGCTTTGCATATATGTTTCTTAGACTATTTAGAAGCAATATATAGAAAGATTTCACCCGTCTACCTGTACTATTCATTGTTCTACTTGTAGAAAGTTACAAATAATTTCCATTTCATGATTATCAATGGGGTTCGCTGTTCACTTAAACTTGAAGAACAAAAAATTGGCGAATGTACTGTTTGGATGCTTTGCATATATGTTTCTTAGATTATATAGAAGCAATATATACAAAGATTTCAACCGTCTACCTGTTCCATTCATTGTTCTGCTTGTCGAAAATTACAAATAATTTCCTTTTAAGGATTAACAATGGGGCTCGTTGTTCACTTAAACTTGAAGAACAATAAATTGGCGAATTTTACTGTTTGGATGCTTTGCATATATGTTTCTTAGACTATTTAGAAGCAATATATACAAAGATTTCACCCGTCTACCTGTACTATTCATTGTTCTACTTGTAGAAATTTACAAATAATTTCCTTTAAAGGATTAACAATGGGGCTCGTAGTTCACTTAAACTTGAAGAACAAAAAATTGGCGAATGGTACTGTTTGGATGCTATGCATATATGTTTCTTATACTATATAGAAGCAATATATACAAAGATTTCACCCGTCTACCTGTACTATTCATTGTTCTACTTGTAGAAAGTTACAAATAATTTCCATTTCATGATTATCAATGGGGTTCGCTGTTCACTTAAACTTGAAGAACAAAAAATTGGCGATTGTTACTGTTTAGATGCTTTGCATATAGGTTTCGTAGACTATATAGAAGCAACATATACAAAGATTTCAACCGTCTACCTGATCCATTCATTGTTCTACTTGTCGAAATTTACAAATAATTTCCTTTAAAGGATTAACAATGGGGCACGTAGTTCACTTAAACTTGAAGAACAAAAAATTGGCGTATGGTACTGTTTGGATGCTTTGCATATATGTTTCTTAGATTATATAGAAGCAATATATACAAAGATTTCAACCGTCTACCTGTTCCATTCATTGTTCTACTTGTCGAAAGTTACAAATAATTTCCGATAAAGGATTAACCATTGGGGCTCATTGTTCACTTAAACTTGAAGAACAATAAATTGGCGAATTTTACTGTTTGGATGCTTTGCATATATGTTTCTTAGACTATTTAGAAGCAATATATAGAAAGATTTCACCCGTCTACCTGTACTATTCATTGTTCTACTTGTAGAAATTTACAAATAATTTCCTTTAAAGGATTAACAATGGGGCTCGTAGTTCACTTAAACTTGAAGAACAAAAAATTGGCGAATGGTACTGTTTGGATGCTATGCATATATGTTTCTTAGACTATATGGAAGCAATATATACAAAGATTTCAACCGTCTACGTGTTCCATTCATTGTTCTACTTGTAGAAAGTTACAATTAATTTCCGTTAAAGGATTAACAATGGGGCTCGTAGTTCACTTAAACTTGAAGAACAAAAAATTGGCGAATTGTACTGTTTGGATGCTTTGCATATATGTTTCGTATATTATATAGAAGCAATATATACAATGATTTCAACCGTCTACCTGATCCATTCATTGTTCTACTTGTCGAAATTTACAAATAATTTCCTTTAAAGGATTAACAATGGGGCTCGTAGTTCACTTAAACTTGAAGAACAAAAAATTGGCGAATTGTACTGTTTGGATGCTTTGCATATATGTTTCTTAGACTATTTAGAAGCAATATATAGAAAGATTTCACCCGTCTACCTGTACTATTCATTGTTCTACTTGTAGAAAGTTACAAATAATTTCCGTTTCATGATTATCAATGGGGCTCGTTCTTCACTTAAACTTGAAGAACAACAAATTGGCGAATGGTACTGTTTGGATGCTTTGCATATATGTTTCTTAGATTATACAGAAGCAATATATACAAAGATTTCAAACGTCAACCTGTTCCATTCATTGTTCTACTTGTCGAAAGTTACAAATAATTTCCGATAAAGTATTAACCATTGGGGCTCATTGTTCACTTAAACTTGAAGAACACAAAATTGGCGAATGGTACTGTTTGGATGCTTTGCGTACATGTTTCTTAGACTATATGGAAGCAATATATACAAAGATATCAACTGTCTACGTGTTCCAATCATTGTTCTACTTGTCGAAATTTACAAATAATCTCCTTTAAAGGATTAACAATGGGTCTCGTAGTTCACTTAAACTTGAAGAACAAAAAATTGGCGAATTGTACTGTTTGGATGCTTTGCATATATGTTTCTTAGACTATTTAGAAGCAATATATAGAAATATTTCACCCGTCTACCTGTACTATTCAATGTTCTACTTGTAGAAAGTTACAAATAATTTCCATTTCATGATTATCAATGGGGCTCGCTGTTCACTTAAACTTGAAGATCAAAAAATTGGCGATTGTTACTGTTTAGATGCTTTGCATATATGTTTCTTAGACTATTTAGAAGCAATATATAGAAAGATTTCACCCGTCTACCTGTACTATTCATTGTTCTACTTGTAGAAAGTTACAAATAATTACCATTTCATGATTATCAATGGGGTTCGCTGTTCACTTAAACTTGAAGAACAAAAAATTGGCGAATGTACTGTTTGGATGCTTTGCATATATGTTTCTTAGATTATATAGAAGCAATATATACAAAGATTTCAACCGTCTACCTGTTCCATTCATTGTTCTGCTTGTCGAAAATTACAAATAATTTCCTTTAAAGGATTAACAATGGGGCTCGTTGTTCACTTAAACTTGAAGAACAATAAATTGGCGAATTTTACTGTTTGGATGCTTTGCATATATGTTTCTTAGACTATTTAGAAGCAATATATACAAAGATTTCACCCGTCTACCTGTACTATTCATTGTTCTACTTGTAGAAATTTACAAATAATTTCCTTTAAAGGATTAACAATGGGGCTCGTAGTTCACTTAAACTTGAAGAACAAAAAATTGGCGAATGGTACTGTTTGGATGCTATGCATATATGTTTCTTATACTATATAGAAGCAATATATACAAAGATTTCACCCGTCTACCTGTACTATTCATTGTTCTACTTGTAGAAAGTTACAAATAATTTCCATTTCATGATTATCAATGGGGTTCGCTGTTCAGTTAAACTTGAAGAACAAAAAATTGGCGATTGTTACTGTTTAGATGCTTTGCATATAGGTTTCGTAGACTATATAGAAGCAACATATACAAAGATTTCAACCGTCTACCTGATCCATTCATTGTTCTACTTGTCGAAATTTACAAATAATTTCCTTTAAAGGATTAACAATGGGGCACGTAGTTCACTTAAACTTGAAGAACAAAAAATTGGCGTATGGTACTGTTTGGATGCTTTGCATATATGTTTCTTAGATTATATAGAAGCAATATATACAAAGATTTCAACCGTCTACCTGTTCCATTCATTGTTCTACTTGTCGAAAGTTACAAATAATTTCCGATAAAGGATTAACCATTGGGGCTCATTGTTCACTTAAACTTGAAGAACAATAAATTGGCGAATTTTACTGTTTGGATGCTTTGCATATATGTTTCTTAGACTATTTAGAAGCAATATATAGAAAGATTTCACCCGTCTACCTGTACTATTCATTGTTCTACTTGTAGAAATTTACAAATAATTTCCTTTAAAGGATTAACAATGGGGCTCGTAGTTCACTTAAACTTGAAGAACAAAAAATTGGCGAATGGTACTGTTTGGATGCTATGCATATATGTTTCTTATACTATATAGAAGCAATATATACAAAGATTTCACCCGTCTACCTGTACTATTCATTGTTCTACTTGTAGAAAGTTACAAATAATTTCCATTTCATGATTATCAATGGGGTTCGCTGTTCACTTAAACTTGAAAAACAAAAAATTGGCGATTGTTACTGTTTAGATGCTTTGCATATAGGTTTCGTAGACTATATAGAAGCAACATATACAAAGATTTCAACCGTCTACCTGTTCCATTCATTGTTCTACTTGTCGAAATTTACAAATAATTTCCTTTAAAGGATTAACAATGGGGCTCGTAGTTCACTTAAACTTGAAGAACAAAAAGTTGGCGAATGGTACTGTTTGGATGCTATGCATATAGGTTTCTTATACTATATAGAAGCAATATATACAAAGATTTCAACCGTCTACCTGTTCCATTCACTGTTCTACTTGTCGAAAGTTACAAATAATTTCCGTTAAGGGATTAACAATGGGGATCGTAGTTTACTTAAACTTGAAGAACAAAAAATTGGCGAATTGTACTGTTTGGATGCTTTGCATATATGTTTCTTATACTATATAGAAGCAACATATACAAATATTTCAACCGTCTACCTGTTCCATTCATTGTTCTACTTGTCGAAAATTACAAATAATTTCCGATAATGGATTAACCATTGGGGCTCATTGATCACTTAAACTTGAAGACCAAAAAATTGGCGAATGGTACTGTTTGGATGCTTTGCGTACATGTTTCTTAGACTATATGGAAGCAATATATACAAAGATTTCAACCGTCTACCTGTTCCATTCATTGTTCTACTTGCCGAAAGTTACAAATAATTTCCGATAAAGGATTAACAATGGGGCTCATTGTTCACTTAAACTTGAAGGACAAAAAATTGGCGAATGGTACTGTTTGGATGCTTTGCGTACATGTTTCTTAGACTATATGGAAGCAATATATACAAGGATTTCAACCGTCTACCTGTTCCATTCATTGTTCTACTTGCCGAAAGTTACAAATAATTTCCGATAAAGGATTAACCATTGGGGCTCATTGTTCACTTAAACTTGAAGAACAAAAAATTGGCGAATTGTACTGTTTGGATGCTTTGCGTACATGTTTCTTAGACTATATGGAAGCAATATATACAAAGATTTCAACCGTCTACGTGTTCCAATCATTGTTCTACTTGTCGAAAGTTACAAATAATTTCCGTTAAGGGATTAACAATGGGGATCGTAGTTTACTTAAACTTGAAGAACAAAAAATTGGCGAATTGTACTGTTTGGATGCTTTGCATAGATGTTTCTTAGACTATTTGGAAGCAATATATAGAAAGATTTCACCCGTCTACCTGTACTATTCATTGTTCTACTTGTAGAAAGTTACAAATAATTGCCATTTCATGATTATCAATGGGGCTCGCTGTTCACTTAAACTTGAAGGACAAAAAATTGGCGAATGGTACTGTTTGGATGCTTTGCGTACATGTTTCTTAGACTATATGGAAGCAATATATACAAGGATTTCAACCGTCTACCTGTTCCATTCATTGTTCTACTTGTCGAAAGTTACAAATAATTACCGATTACGGATTAACCATTGGGGCTCATTGTTCACTTAATCTTGAAGGCCAACAAATTGGAGAACGGTACTGTTTGGATGCTTTGCGTACATGTTTCTTAGACTATATGGAAGCAATATATACAAAGATTTCAACCGTCTACGTGTTCCAATCATTGTTCTACTCGTTGAAATTTACAAATAATTTCCTTTAAAGGATTTACAATGGGGCTCGTTGTTCACTTAAACTTGAAGAACAATAAATTGGCGAATTGTACTGTTTGGATGCTTTGCATATGTGTTTCTTAGACTATATAGAAGCAATATATACAAAGATTTCAACCGTCTACCTGTTCCATTCATTGTTCTACTTGCCGAAAGTTACAAATAATTTCCGATAAAGGATTAACCATTGGGGCTCATTGTTCACTTAAACTTGAAGAACAAAAAATTGGCGAACGGTACTGTTTGGATGCTTTGCGTACATGTTTCTTAGACTATATGGAAGCAATATATACAAAGATTTCAACCGTCTACGGGTTCCAATCATTGTTCTACTTGTCGAAAGTTACAAATAATTTCCGTTAAGGGATTAACAGTGGGGATCGTAGTTTACTTAAACTTGAAGAACAAAAAATTGGCGAATTGTACTGTTTGGATGCTTTGCATAGATGTTTCTTAGACCATTTAGAAGCAGCATATACAAAGATTTCAACCGTCTACCTGTTCCATTCATTGTTCTACTTGTCGAAATTTACAAATAATTTCCTTTAAAGGATTAACAATGGGGCTCGTAGTTCACTTAAACTTGAAGAACAAAAAATTGGCGAATGGTACTGTTTGGATGCTATGCATATATGTTTCTTATACTATATAGAAGCAATATATACAAAGATTTCAACCGTCTACCTGTTCCATTCACTGTTCTACTTGTCGAAAGTTACAAATAATTTCCGTTAAGGGATTAACAATGGGGATCGTTGTTTACTTAAACTTGAAGAACAATAAATTGGCGAATTGTACTGTTTGGATGCTTTGCATATATGTTTCTTATACTATATAGAAGCAACATATACAAATATTTCAACCGTCTACCTGTTCCATTCATTGTTCTACTTGTCGAAAATTTCAAATAATTACCGATAAAGGATTAACCATTGGGGCTCATTGTTCACCTAAACTTGAAGAACAAAAAATTGGCGAATGGTACTGTTTGGATGCTTTGCGTACATGTTTCTTAGACTATATGGAAGCAATATATACAAAGATTTCAACCGTCTACGTGTTCCAATCATTGTTCTACTTGTCGAAAGTTACAAATAATTTCCGTTAAGGGATTAACAATGGGGATCGTAGTTTACTTAAACTTGAAGAACAAAAAATTGGCGAATTGTACTGTTTGGATGCTTTGCATATATGTTTCTTATACTATATAGAAGCAATATATACAAATATTTCAACCGTCTACCTGTTCCATTCATTGTTCTACTTGTCGAAGTTTACAAATAATTTCCTTTAAAGCATTAACAATGGGGCTCGTAGTTCACTTAAACTTGAAGAACAATAAATTGGCGAATGGTACTGTTTGGATGCTTTGCATATATGTTTCTTAGACTATATGGAAGCAATATATACAAAGATTTCAACCGTCTACGTGTTCCAATCAGTGTTCTACTTGTAGAAAGTTAGAATTAATTTCCGTTAAAGGATTAACAATGGGGCTCGTAGTTCACTTAAACTTGAAGAACAAAAAATTGGCGAATTGGACTGTTTGGATGCTTTGCATATATGTTTCGTAGATTATATAGAAGCAATATATACAATGATTTCAACCGTCTACCTGATCCATTCATTTTTCTACTTGTCGAAATTTACAAATAATTTCCTTTAAAGGATTAACAATGGGGCTCGTAGTTCACTTAAACTTGAAGAACAAAAAATTGGCGAATTGTACTGTTTGGATGCTTTGCATATATGTTTCTTAGACTATATAGAAGCAATATATACAAAGATTTCAACCGTCTACCTGTTCCATTCATTGTTCTACTTGCCGAATGTTACAAATAATTTCCGATAAAGGATTAACCATTGGGGCTCATTGCTCACTTAAACTTGAAGAACAAAAAATTGGCGAATTTTACTGTTTGGATGCTTTGCATATATGTTTCTTATACTATATAGAAGCAATATATACAAAGATTTCAACCGTCTACCTGTTCCATTCATTGTTCTACTTGTCGAAAGTTACAAATAATTTCCGATAAAGGATTAACCATTGGGGCTCATTGTTCACTTAAACTAGAAGAACAAAAAATTGGCGAATTGTACTGTTTGGATGCTTTGCGTACATGTTTCTTAGACTATATGGAAGCAATATATACAAAGATTTCAACCGTCTACGTGTTCCAATCATTGTTCTACTTGTCGAAAGTTACAAATAATTTCCGTTAAGGGATTAACAATGGGGATCGTAGTTTACTTAAACTTGAAGAACAAAAAATTGGCGAATTGTACTGTTTGGATGCTTTGCATATATGTTTCTTAGACTATATAGAAGCAATATATACAAAGATTTCAACCGTCTACCTGTTCCATTCATTGTTCTACTTGCCGAAAGTTACAAATAATTTCCGATAAAGGATTAACAATGGGGCTCATTGTTCACTTAAACTTGAAGGACAAAAAATTGGCGAATGGTACTGTTTGGATGCTTTGCGTACATGTTTCTTAGACTATATGGAAGCAATATATACAAGGATTTCAACCGTCTACCTGTTCCATTCATTGTTCTACTTGCCGAAAGTTACAAATAATTTCCGATAAAGGATTAACCATTGGGGCTCATTGTTCACTTAAACTTGAAGAACAAAAAATTGGCGAATTGTACTGTTTGGATGCTTTGCGTACATGTTTCTTAGACTATATGGAAGCAATATATACAAAGATTTCAACCGTCTACGTGTTCCAATCATTGTTCTACTTGTCGAAAGTTACAAATAATTTCCGTTAAGGGATTAACAATGGGGATCGTAGTTTACTTAAACTTGAAGAACAAAAAATTGGCGAATTGTACTGTTTGGATGATTTGCATAGATGTTTCTTAGACTATTTAGAAGCAATATATAGAAAGATTTCACCCGTCTACCTGTACTATTCATTGTTCTACTTGTAGAAAGTTACAAATAATTGCCATTTCATGATTATCAATGGGGCTCGCTGTTCACTTAAACTTGAAGGACAAAAAATTGGCGAATGGTACTGTTTGGATGCTTTGCGTACATGTTTCTTAGACTATATGGAAGCAATATATACAAGGATTTCAACCGTCTACCTGTTCCATTCATTGTTCTACTTGTCGAAAGTTACAAATAATTACCGATTACGGATTAACCATTGGGGCTCATTGTTCACTTAATCTTGAAGGCCAACAAATTGGAGAACGGTACTGTTTGGATGCTTTGCATAGATGTTTCTTAGACCATTTAGAAGCAGCATATACAAAGATTTCAACCGTCTACCTGTTCCATTCATTGTTCTACTTGTCGAAATTTACAAATAATTTCCTTTAAAGGATTAACAATGGGGCTCGTAGTTCACTTAAACTTGAAGAACAAAAAATTGGCGAATGGTACTGTTTGGATGCTATGCATATATGTTTCTTATACTATATAGAAGCAATATATACAAAGATTTCAACCGTCTACCTGTTCCATTCACTGTTCTACTTGTCGAAAGTTACAAATAATTTCCGTTAAGGGATTAACAATGGGGATCGTTGTTTACTTAAACGTGAAGAACAATAAATTGGCGAATTGTACTGTTTGGATGCTTTGCATATATGTTTCTTATACTATATAGAAGCAACATATACAAATATTTCAACCGTCTACCTGTTCCATTCATTGTTCTACTTGTCGAAAATTTCAAATAATTACCGATAAAGGATTAACCATTGGGGCTCATTGTTCACCTAAACTTGAAGAACAAAAAATTGGCGAATGGTACTGTTTGGATGCTTTGCGTACATGTTTCTTAGACTATATGGAAGCAATATATACAAAGATTTCAACCGTCTACGTGTTCCAATCATTGTTCTACTTGTCGAAAGTTACAAATAATTTCCGTTAAGGGATTAACAATGGGGATCGTAGTTTACTTAAACTTGAAGAACAAAAAATTGGCGAATTGTACTGTTTGGATGCTTTGCATATATGTTTCTTATACTATATAGAAGCAATATATACAAATATTTCAACCGTCTACCTGTTCCATTCATTGTTCTACTTGTCGAAGTTTACAAATAATTTCCTTTAAAGCATTAACAATGGGGCTCGTAGTTCACTTAAACTTGAAGAACAATAAATTGGCGAATGGTACTTTTTGGATGCTTTGCATATATGTTTCTTAGACTATATGGAAGCAATATATACAAAGATTTCAACCGTCTACGTGTTCCAATCAGTGTTCTACTTGTAGAAAGTTAGAATTAATTTCCGTTAAAGGATTAACAATGGGGCTCGTAGTTCACTTAAACTTGAAGAACAAAAAATTGGCGAATTGGACTGTTTGGATGCTTTGCATATATGTTTCGTAGATTATATAGAAGCAATATATACAATGATTTCAACCGTCTACCTGATCCATTCATTTTTCTACTTGTCGAAATTTACAAATAATTTCCTTTAAAGGATTAACAATGGGGCTCGTAGTTCACTTAAACTTGAAGAACAAAAAATTGGCGAATTGTACTGTTTGGATGCTTTGCATATATGTTTCTTAGACTATATAGAAGCAATATATACAAAGATTTCAACCGTCTACCTGTTCCATTCATTGTTCTACTTGCCGAATGTTACAAATAATTTCCGATAAAGGATTAACCATTGGGGCTCATTGCTCACTTAAACTTGAAGAACAAAAAATTGGCGAATTTTACTGTTTGGATGCTTTGCATATATGTTTCTTATACAATATAGAAGCAATAGATACAAAGATTTCAACCGTCTACCTGTTCCATTCAATGTTCTACTTGTCGAAAGTTACAAATAATTTCCGATAAAGGATTAACAATGGGGCTCATTGTTCACTTAAACTTGAAGAACAAAACATTGGCGAATGGTACTGTTTGGATGCTTTGCATATATGTTTCTTAGACTATATGGAAGCAATATATACAAAGATTTCAACCGTCTGCGTGTTCCAATCATTGTTCTACTTGTAGAAAGTTACAATTAATTTCCTTTAAAGGATTAACAATGGGGCTCGTAGTTCACTTAAACTTGAAGAACAAAAAATTGGCGAATTGTACTGTTTGGATGCTTTGCATATATGTTTCGTAGGTTATATAGAAGCAATATATACAATGATTTCAACCGTCCAACTGATCCATTCATTGTTCTACTTGTCGAAATTTACAAATAATTTCCTTTAAAGGATTAACAATGGGGCTCGTTGTTCACATAAACTTGAAGAACAAAAAACTGGCGAATGGTACTGTTTGGATGCTTTGCATATATGTTTCTTAGATTATATAGAAGCAATATATACAAAGATTTCAACCGTCTACCTGTTCCATTCATTGTTCTACTTGTCGAAAATTACAAATAATTTCCGATAAAGGATTAACCATTGGGGCTCATTGTTCACTAAACTTGAAGAACAAAAAATTGTCGAATTGTACTGTTTGGATGCTTTGCATATATGTTTCTTAGACTATATAGAAGCAATATATACAATAATTTCAACCGTCTACCTGTTCCATTCATTGTTCTACTTGTCGAAAGTTACAAATAATTTCCGTCAAGGGATTAACAATGGGGATCGTAGTTTACTTAAACTTGAAGAACAAAAAATTGGCGAATTGTACTGTTTGGATGCTTTGCATATATGTTTCTTAGACTTTTTAGAAGCAATATATACAATGATTTCAACAGTCTACCCGTTCCATTCATTGTTCTACTTGTCGAAATTTACAAATAATTTCCTTTAAAGGATTAACAATGGGGCTCGTAGTTCACTTAAACTTGAAGAACAAAAAATTGGCGAATGGTACTGTTTGGATGCTTTGCATATATGTTTCTTAGACTATATAGAAGCAATATATACAAAGATTTCAACCATCTACCTGTTCCATTCATTGTTCTACTTGTCGAAAGTTACAAATAATTTCCGATAACGGATTAACCATTGGGGCTCATTGTTCACTTAAACTTGAAGAACAAAAAATTGGCGAATTGTACTGTTTGGATCCTTTGCATATATGTTTCTTATACTATAAAGAAGCAATATATACAAAGATTTCAACCGTCTACCTGTTCCAATCACTGTTCTACTTGTCGAAAGTTACAAATAATTTCCGTTAAGGGATTAACAATGGGGATCGTAGTTCACTTGAACTTGAAGAACAAAAAATTGGCGAATTGTACTGTTTGGATGCTTTGCGTACATGTTTCTTAGACTATATGGAAGCAATATATACAAAGATTTCAAACGTCTACGTGTTCCAATCATTGTTCTACTTGTCGCAAGTTACAAATAATTTCCGTTAAAGTATTAACAATGGGGTTCGTAGTTCACTTAAACTTGAAGATCAAAAAATTGGCGAATGGTACTGTTTGGATGCTTTGCATATATGTTTCTTAGACTATATAGAAGCAATATATACAATGATTTCAACCGTCTAACTATTCCATTCATTGTTCTACTTGCCGAAATTTACAAATAATTTCCGTTAAAGGATTAACAATGGGGCTCGTCGTTCACTTAAACTTGAAGAACAAAAAATTGGCGAACGGTACTGTTTGGATGCTTTGCGTACCTGTTTCTTAGACTATATGGAAGCAATATATACAAAGATTTCAACCGTCTACCTATTCCATTCATTGTTCTACTTGTCGAAAGTTACAATTAATTTCCGTTAAAGGATTAACAATGGGGCTCGTCGTTCACTTAAACTTGAAGAACAAAAAATTGGCGAATGGTACTGTTTGGATGCTTTGCATATATGTTACTTAGACTATATAGAAGCAATATATACAATGATTTCAACCGTCTACCTGTTCCATTCATTGTTCTACTTGTCGAAAGTTACAAATAATTTCCGTTAAGGGATTAACAATGGGGATCGTAGTTTACTTAAACTTGAAGAACAAAAAATTGGCGAATTGTACTGTTTGGATGCTTTGCATATATGTTTCTTAGACTATTTAGAAGCAATATATACAATGATTTCAACAGTCTACCTGTTCCATTCATTGTTCTACTTGTCGAAAGTTACAAATAATTTCCTTTAAAGGATTAACAATGGAGCTCGCAGTTCACTTAAACTTGTAGAACAAAAAATTGGCGAATGGTACTGTTTGGATGCTTTGCATATATGTTTCTTATACAATATAGAAGCAATAGATACAAAGATTTCAACCGTCTACCTGTTCCATTCATTGTTCTACTTGTCGAAAATTACAAATAATTACCGATAAAGGATTAACCATTGGGTCTCATTGTTCACTTAAACTTGAAGAACAAAAAATTGGCGAATTGCACTGTTTGGATGCTTTGCATATATGTTTCTTAGACTATATAGAAGCAATATATACAAAGATTTCAACCGTCTACCTGTTCCATTCATCGTTCTACTGGTCGAAAATTACAAATAATTACCGATAAAGGATTAACCATTGGGGCTCATTGTTCACTTAAACTTGAAGAACAAAAAATTGGCGAATGGTACTGTTTGGATGCTTTGCATATATGTTTCTTAGACTATATAGAAGCAATATATACAAAGGTTTCAACCGTCTACCTTTTCCATTCATTGTTCTACTTGTCAAAAGTTACAAATAATTTCCGATAACGGATTAACCATTGGGGCTCATTGTTCACTTAAACTTGAAGAACAAAAAATTGGCGAATTGTACTGTTTGGATGCTTTGCATATATGTTTCGTAGACTATATAGAAGCAATATATACAAATATTTCAACCGTCTAACTGTTCCATTCATTGTTCTACTTGTCGAAAATTACAAATAATTTCCGATAACGGATTAACCATTGAGGCACATTGTTCACTTAAACTTGAAGAACAAAAAATTGGCGAATGGTACTGTTTGGATGCTTTGCATATATGTTTCTTAGACTATATAGAAGCAATATATACAAAGATTTCAACCGTCTACCTTTTCCATTCATTGTTCTACTTGTCGAAAGTTACAAATAATTTCCGATAACGGATTAACCATTTGGGCTCATTGTTCACTTAAACTTGAAGAACAAAAAATTGGCGAATTGCACTGTTTGGATGCTTTGCATATATGTTTCTTAGACTATATAGAAGCAATATATACAAAGATTTCAACCGTCTACCTGTTCCATTCATCGTTCTACTGGTCGAAAATTACAAATAATTACCGATAAAGGATTAACCATTGGGGCTCATTGTTCACTTAAACTTGAAGAACAAAAAATTGGCGAATGGTACTGTTTGGATGCTTTGCATATATGTTTCTTAGACTATATAGAAGCAATATATACAAAGGTTTCAACCGTCTACCTTTTCCATTCATTGTTCTACTTGTCAAAAGTTACAAATAATTTCCGATAACGGATTAACCATTGGGGCTCATTGTTCACTTAAACTTGAAGAACAAAAAATTGGCGAATTGTACTGTTTGGATGCTTTGCATATATGTTTCGTAGACTATATAGAAGCAATATATACAAATATTTCAACCGTCTAACTGTTCCATTCATTGTTCTACTTGTCGAAAATTACAAATAATTTCCGATAACGGATTAACCATTGAGGCACATTGTTCACTTAAACTTGAAGAACAAAAAATTGGCGAATGGTACTGTTTGGATGCTTTGCATATATGTTTCTTAGACTATATGGAAGCAATATATACAAAGATTTCAACCGTCTACGTGTTCCAATCAGTGTTCTACTTGTAGAAAGTTAGAATTAATTTCCGTTAAAGGATTAACAATGGGGCTCGTAGTTCACTTAAACTTGAAGAACAAAAAATTGGCGAATTGGACTGTTTGGATGCTTTGCATATATGTTTCGTAGATTATATAGAAGCAATATATACAATGATTTCAACCGTCTACCTGATCCATTCATTTTTCTACTTGTCGAAATTTACAAATAATTTCCTTTAAAGGATTAACAATGGGGCTCGTAGTTCACTTAAACTTGAAGAACAAAAAATTGGCGAATTGTACTGTTTGGATGCTTTGCATATATGTTTCTTAGACTATATAGAAGCAATATATACAAAGATTTCAACCGTCTACCTGTTCCATTCATTGTTCTACTTGCCGAATGTTACAAATAATTTCCGATAAAGGATTAACCATTGGGGCTCATTGCTCACTTAAACTTGAAGAACAAAAAATTGGCGAATTTTACTGTTTGGATGCTTTGCATATATGTTTCTTATACAATATAGAAGCAATAGATACAAAGATTTCAACCGTCTACCTGTTCCATTCAATGTTCTACTTGTCGAAAGTTACAAATAATTTCCGATAAAGGATTAACAATGGGGCTCATTGTTCACTTAAACTTGAAGAACAAAACATTGGCGAATGGTACTGTTTGGATGCTTTGCATATATGTTTCTTAGACTATATGGAAGCAATATATACAAAGATTTCAACCGTCTGCGTGTTCCAATCATTGTTCTACTTGTAGAAAGTTACAATTAATTTCCTTTAAAGGATTAACAATGGGGCTCGTAGTTCACTTAAACTTGAAGAACAAAAAATTGGCGAATTGTACTGTTTGGATGCTTTGCATATATGTTTCGTAGGTTATATAGAAGCAATATATACAATGATTTCAACCGTCCAACTGATCCATTCATTGTTCTACTTGTCGAAATTTACAAATAATTTCCTTTAAAGGATTAACAATGGGGCTCGTTGTTCACATAAACTTGAAGAACAAAAAACTGGCGAATGGTACTGTTTGGATGCTTTGCATATATGTTTCTTAGATTATATAGAAGCAATATATACAAAGATTTCAACCGTCTACCTGTTCCATTCATTGTTCTACTTGTCGAAAATTACAAATAATTTCCGATAAAGGATTAACCATTGGGGCTCATTGTTCACTAAACTTGAAGAACAAAAAATTGTCGAATTGTACTGTTTGGATGCTTTGCATATATGTTTCTTAGACTATATAGAAGCAATATATACAATAATTTCAACCGTCTACCTGTTCCATTCATTGTTCTACTTGTCGAAAGTTACAAATAATTTCCGTCAAGGGATTAACAATGGGGATCGTAGTTTACTTAAACTTGAAGAACAAAAAATTGGCGAATTGTACTGTTTGGATGCTTTGCATATATGTTTCTTAGACTTTTTAGAAGCAATATATACAATGATTTCAACAGTCTACCCGTTCCATTCATTGTTCTACTTGTCGAAATTTACAAATAATTTCCTTTAAAGGATTAACAATGGGGCTCGTAGTTCACTTAAACTTGAAGAACAAAAAATTGGCGAATGGTACTGTTTGGATGCTTTGCATATATGTTTCTTAGACTATATAGAAGCAATATATACAAAGATTTCAACCATCTACCTGTTCCATTCATTGTTCTACTTGTCGAAAGTTACAAATAATTTCCGATAACGGATTAACCATTGGGGCTCATTGTTCACTTAAACTTGAAGAACAAAAAATTGGCGAATTGTACTGTTTGGATCCTTTGCATATATGTTTCTTATACTATAAAGAAGCAATATATACAAAGATTTCAACCGTCTACCTGTTCCAATCACTGTTCTACTTGTCGAAAGTTACAAATAATTTCCGTTAAGGGATTAACAATGGGGATCGTAGTTCACTTGAACTTGAAGAACAAAAAATTGGCGAATTGTACTGTTTGGATGCTTTGCGTACATGTTTCTTAGACTATATGGATGCAATATATACAAAGATTTCAAACGTCTACGTGTTCCAATCATTGTTCTACTTGTCGCAAGTTACAAATAATTTCCGTTAAAGTATTAACAATGGGGTTCGTAGTTCACTTAAACTTGAAGATCAAAAAATTGGCGAATGGTACTGTTTGGATGCTTTGCATATATGTTTCTTAGACTATATAGAAGCAATATATACAATGATTTCAACCGTCTAACTATTCCATTCATTGTTCTACTTGCCGAAATTTACAAATAATTTCCGTTAAAGGATTAACAATGGGGCTCGTCGTTCACTTAAACTTGAAGAACAAAAAATTGGCGAACGGTACTGTTTGGATGCTTTGCGTACCTGTTTCTTAGACTATATGGAAGCAATATATACAAAGATTTCAACCGTCTACCTATTCCATTCATTGTTCTACTTGTCGAAAGTTACAATTAATTTCCGTTAAAGGATTAACAATGGGGCTCGTCGTTCACTTAAACTTGAAGAACAAAAAATTGGCGAATGGTACTGTTTGGATGCTTTGCATATATGTTACTTAGACTATATAGAAGCAATATATACAATGATTTCAACCGTCTACCTGTTCCATTCATTGTTCTACTTGTCGAAAGTTACAAATAATTTCCGTTAAGGGATTAACAATGGGGATCGTAGTTTACTTAAACTTGAAGAACAAAAAATTGGCGAATTGTACTGTTTGGATGCTTTGCATATATGTTTCTTAGACTATTTAGAAGCAATATATACAATGATTTCAACAGTCTACCTGTTCCATTCATTGTTCTACTTGTCGAAAGTTACAAATAATTTCCTTTAAAGGATTAACAATGGAGCTCGCAGTTCACTTAAACTTGTAGAACAAAAAATTGGCGAATGGTACTGTTTGGATGCTTTGCATATATGTTTCTTATACAATATAGAAGCAATAGATACAAAGATTTCAACCGTCTACCTGTTCCATTCATTGTTCTACTTGTCGAAAATTACAAATAATTACCGATAAAGGATTAACCATTGGGTCTCATTGTTCACTTAAACTTGAAGAACAAAAAATTGGCGAATTGCACTGTTTGGATGCTTTGCATATATGTTTCTTAGACTATATAGAAGCAATATATACAAAGATTTCAACCGTCTACCTGTTCCATTCATCGTTCTACTGGTCGAAAATTACAAATAATTACCGATAAAGGATTAACCATTGGGGCTCATTGTTCACTTAAACTTGAAGAACAAAAAATTGGCGAATGGTACTGTTTGGATGCTTTGCATATATGTTTCTTAGACTATATAGAAGCAATATATACAAAGGTTTCAACCGTCTACCTTTTCCATTCATTGTTCTACTTGTCAAAAGTTACAAATAATTTCCGATAACGGATTAACCATTGGGGCTCATTGTTCACTTAAACTTGAAGAACAAAAAATTGGCGAATTGTACTGTTTGGATGCTTTGCATATATGTTTCGTAGACTATATAGAAGCAATATATACAAATATTTCAACCGTCTAACTGTTCCATTCATTGTTCTACTTGTCGAAAATTACAAATAATTTCCGATAACGGATTAACCATTGAGGCACATTGTTCACTTAAACTTGAAGAACAAAAAATTGGCGAATGGTACTGTTTGGATGCTTTGCATATATGTTTCTTAGACTATATAGAAGCAATATATACAAAGATTTCAACCGTCTACCTTTTCCATTCATTGTTCTACTTGTCGAAAGTTACAAATAATTTCCGATAACGGATTAACCATTTGGGCTCATTGTTCACTTAAACTTGAAGAACAAAAAATTGGCGAATTGTACTGCTTGGATGCTTTGCACATATGTTTCTTAGACTACATAGAAGCAATATATACAAAGATTTCAACCGTCTACCTGTTCCATTCACTGTTCTACTTGTCGAAAGTTACAAATAATTTCCGTTAAGGGATTAACAATGGGGATCGTAGTTCACTTGAACTTGAAGAACAAAAAATTGGCGAATTGTACTGTTTGGATGCTTTGCGTACATGTTTCTTAGACTATATGGAAGCAATATATACAAAGATTTCAAACGTCTACGTGTTCCAATCATTGTTCTACTTGTCGCAAGTTACAAATAATTTCCGTTAAAGTATTAACAATGGGGTTCGTAGTTCACTTAAACTTGAAGATCAAAAAATTGGCGAATGGTACTGTTTGGATGCTTTGCATATATGTTTCTTAGACTATATAGAAGCAATATATACAATGATTTCAACCGTCTAACTATTCCATTCATTGTTCTACTTGCCGAAATTTACAAATAATTTCCGTTAAAGGATTAACAATGGGGCTCGTCGTTCACTTAAACTTGAAGAACAAAAAATTGGCGAACGGTACTGTTTGGATGCTTTGCGTACCTGTTTCTTAGACTATATGGAAGCAATATATACAAAGATTTCAACCGTCTACCTATTCCATTCATTGTTCTACTTGTCGAAAGTTACAATTAATTTCCGTTAAAGGATTAACAATGGGGCTCGTCGTTCACTTAAACTTGAAGAACAAAAAATTGGCGAATGGTACTGTTTGGATGCTTTGCATATATGTTACTTAGACTATATAGAAGCAATATATACAATGATTTCAACCGTCTACCTGTTCCATTCATTGTTCTACTTGTCGAAAGTTACAAATAATTTCCGTTAAGGGATTAACAATGGGGATCGTAGTTTACTTAAACTTGAAGAACAAAAAATTGGCGAATTGTACTGTTTGGATGCTTTGCATATATGTTTCTTAGACTATTTAGAAGCAATATATACAATGATTTCAACAGTCTACCTGTTCCATTCATTGTTCTACTTGTCGAAAGTTACAAATAATTTCCTTTAAAGGATTAACAATGGAGCTCGCAGTTCACTTAAACTTGTAGAACAAAAAATTGGCGAATGGTACTGTTTGGATGCTTTGCATATATGTTTCTTATACAATATAGAAGCAATAGATACAAAGATTTCAACCGTCTACCTGTTCCATTCATTGTTCTACTTGTCGAAAATTACAAATAATTACCGATAAAGGATTAACCATTGGGTCTCATTGTTCACTTAAACTTGAA
This sequence comes from Cerceris ruficornis, assembly GCA_963989415.1. Lineage (NCBI taxonomy): Eukaryota > Metazoa > Arthropoda > Insecta > Hymenoptera > Crabronidae > Cerceris > Cerceris ruficornis. Next base: position 1,160,881 of record CAXDIW010000516.1, read on the forward strand.
GAACAAAAAATTGGCGAATTGCACTGTTTGGATGCTTTGCATATATGTTTCTTAGACTATATAGAAGCAATATATACAAAGATTTCAACCGTCTACCTGTTCCATTCATCGTTCTACTGGTCGAAAATTACAAATAATTACCGATAAAGGATTAACCATTGGGGCTCATTGTTCACTTAAACTTGAAGAACAAAAAATTGGCGAATGGTACTGTTTGGATGCTTTGCATATATGTTTCTTAGACTATATAGAAGCAATATATACAAAGGTTTCAACCGTCTACCTTTTCCATTCATTGTTCTACTTGTCAAAAGTTACAAATAATTTCCGATAACGGATTAACCATTGGGGCTCATTGTTCACTTAAACTTGAAGAACAAAAAATTGGCGAATTGTACTGTTTGGATGCTTTGCATATATGTTTCGTAGACTATATAGAAGCAATATATACAAATATTTCAACCGTCTAACTGTTCCATTCATTGTTCTACTTGTCGAAAATTACAAATAATTTCCGATAACGGATTAACCATTGAGGCACATTGTTCACTTAAACTTGAAGAACAAAAAATTGGCGAATGGTACTGTTTGGATGCTTTGCATATATGTTTCTTAGACTATATAGAAGCAATATATACAAAGATTTCAACCGTCTACCTTTTCCATTCATTGTTCTACTTGTCGAAAGTTACAAATAATTTCCGATAACGGATTAACCATTTGGGCTCATTGTTCACTTAAACTTGAAGAACAAAAAATTGGCGAATTGTACTGCTTGGATGCTTTGCACATATGTTTCTTAGACTACATAGAAGCAATATATACAAAGATTTCAACCGTCTACCTGTTCCATTCACTGTTCTACTTGTCGAAAGTTACAAATAATTTCCGTTAAGGGATTAACAATGGGGATCGTAGTTCACTTAAACTTGAAGAACAAAAAATTGGCGAATTGTACTGTTTGGATGCTTTGCGTACATGTTTCTTAGACTATATGGAAGCAATATATGCAAAGATTTCAACCGTCTACGTGTTCCAATCATTGTTCTACTTGTCGAAATTTACAGATAATTTCCTTTAAAGGATTAACAATGGGGCTCGTTGTTCACTTAAACTTGAAGAACAAAAAAGTGGCGAATGGTACTGTTTGGATGCTTTGCATATATGTTTCTTAGACTATAAGGAAGCAATATATACATTGATTTCAACCGTCTACCTGTACCATTCATTGTTCTACTTGTCGAAAGTTACAAATAATTTCCGATAAAGGATTAACCATTGGGGCTCATTGTTCACTTAAACTTGAAGAACAAAAAATTAGCGAATGGTACTGTTTGGATGCTTTGCATATATGTTTCTTATACTATATAGAAGCAATATATACAAAGATTTCAACCGTCTACCTGTTCCATTCACTGTTCTACTTGTCGAAAGGTACAAATAATTTCCGTTAAGGGATTAACAATGGGGATCGTAGTTTACTTAAACTTGAAGAACAAAAAATTGGCGAATTGTACTGTTTGGATGCTTTGCATAAATGTTTCTTAGACTATATAGAAGCAATATATACAATGATTTCAACAGTCTACCTGTTCCATTCATTGTTCTACTTGTCGAAAGTTACAAATAATTTCCTTTAAAGGATTAACAATGGAGCTCGCAGTTCACTTAAACTTGAAGAACAAAAAATTGGCGAATGGTACTGTTTGGATGCTTTGCATATATGTTTCTTATACAATATAGAAGCAATAGATACAAAGATTTCAACCGTCTACCTGTTCCATTCAATGTTCTACTTGTCGAAAGTTACAAATAATTTCCGATAAAGGATTAACAATGGGGCTCATTGTTCACTTAAACTTGAAGAACAAAAAATTGGCGAATTGTACTGTTTGGATGCTTTGCACATATGTTTCTTAGACTACATAGAAGCAATATATACAAAGATTTCAACCGTCTACCTGTTCCATTCACTGTTCTACTTGTCGAAAGTTACAAATAATTTCCGTTAAGGGATTAACAATGGGGATCGTAGTTCACTTAAACTTGAAGAACAAAAAATTGGCGAATTGTACTGTTTGGATGCTTTGCGTACATGTTTCTTAGACTATATGGAAGCAATATATACAAAGATTTCAACCGTCTACGTGTTCCAATCATTGTTCTACTTGTCGAAATTACCAGATAATTTCCTTTAAAGGATTAACAATGGGGCTCGTTGTTCACTTAAACTTGAAGAACAAAAAAGTGGCGAATGGTACTGTTTGGATGCTTTGCATATATGTTTCTTAGACTATAAGGAAGCAATATATACATTGATTTCAACCGTCTACCTGTTCCATTCATTGTTCTACTTGTCGAAAGTTACAAATAATTTCCGATAAAGGATTAACCATTGGGGCTCATTGTTCACTTAAACTTGAAGAACAAAAAATTGGCGAATGGTACTGTTTGGATGCTTTGCATATATGTTTCTTAGACTATTTAGAAGCAATATATACAATGATTTCAACAGTCTACCCGTTCCATTCATTGTTCTACTTGTCGAAATTTACAAATAATTTCCTTTAAAGGATTAACAATGGGGCTCGTAGTTCACTTAAACTTGAAGAACAAAAAATTGGCGAATTGTACTGTTTGGATGCTTTGCATATATGTTTCGTAGGTTATATAGAAGCAATATATACAATGATTTCAACCGTCTAACTGATCCATTCATTGTTCTACTTGTCGAAATTTACAAATAATTTCCTTTAAAGGATTAACAATGGGGCTCGTTGTTCACATAAACTTGAAGAACAAAAAATTGGCGAATGGTACTGTTTGGATGCTTTGCATATATGTTTCTTAGACTATATGGAAGCAATATATACAAAGATTTCAACCGTCTGCGTGTTCCAATCATTGTTCTACTTGTCGCAAGTTACAAATAATTTCCGTTAAAGTATTAACAATGGGGCTCGTAGTTCACTTAAACTTGAAGATCAAAAAATTGGCGAATGGTACTGTTTGGATGCTTTGCATATATGTTTCATAGACTATATAGAAGCAATATATACAATGATTTCAACCGTCTAACTATTCCATTCATTGTTCTACTTGCCGAAATTTACAAATAATTTCCGTTAAAGGATTAACAATGGGGCTCGTCGTTCACTTAAACTTGAAGAACAAAAAATTGGCGAATGGTACTGTTTGGATGCTTTGCGTACCTGTTTCTTAGACTATATGGAAGCAATATATACAAAGATTTCAACCGTCTACCTATTCCATTCATTGTTCTACTTGTCGAAAGTTACAATTAATTTCCGTTAAAGGATTAACAATGGGGCTCGTCGTTCACTAAACTTGAAGAACAAAAAATTGTCGAATTGTACTGTTTGGATGCTTTGCATATATGTTTCTTAGACTATATAGAAGCAATATATACAATAATTTCAACCGTCTACCTGTTCCATTCATTGTTCTACTTGTCGAAAGTTACAAATAATTTCCGTCAAGGGATTGACAATGGGGATCGTAGTTTACTTAAACTTGAAGAACAAAAAATTGGCGAATTGTACTGTTTGGATGCTTTGCATATATGTTTCTTAGACTATTTAGAAGCAATATATACAATGATTTCAACAGTCTACCCATTCCATTCATTGTTCTACTTGTCGAAATTTACAAATAATTTCCTTTAAAGGATTAACAATGGGGCTCGTAGTTCACTTAAACTTGAAGAACAAAAAATTGGCGAATGGTACTGTTTGGATGCTTTGCATATATGTTTCTTAGACTATATAGAAGCAATATATACAAAGATTTCAACCATCTACCTGTTCCATTCATTGTTCTACTTGTCGAAAGTTACAAATAATTTCCGATAACGGATTAACCATTGGGGCTCATTGTTCACTTAAACTTGAAGAACAAAAAATTGGCGAATTGTACTGTTTGGATGCTTTGCATATATGTTTCTTATACTATAAAGAAGCAATATATACAAAGATTTCAACCGTCTACCTGTTCCATTCACTGTTCTACTTGTCGAAAGTTACAAATAATTTCCGTTAAGGGATTAACAATGGGGATCGTAGTTCACTTAAACTTGAAGAACAAAAAATTGGCGAATTGTACTGTTTGGATGCTTTGCGTACATGTTTCTTAGACTATATGGAAGCAATATATACAAAGATTTCAACCGTCTACGTGTTCCAATCATTGTTCTACTTGTCGCAAGTTACAAATAATTTCCGTTAAAGTATTAACAATGGGGTTCGTAGTTCACTTAAACTTGAAGATCAAAAAATTGGCGAATGGTACTGTTTGGATGCTTTGCATATATGTTTCTTAGACTATATAGAAGCAATATATACAATGATTTCAACCGTCTAACTATTCCATTCATTGTTCTACTTGCCGAAATTTACAAATAATTTCCGTTAAAGGATTAACAATGGGGCTCGTTGTTCACTTAAACTTGAAGAACAAAATAGTGGCGAATGGTACTGTTTGGATGCTTTGCATATATGTTTCTTATACTATATAGAAGCAATATATACAAAGATTTCAACCGTCTACCTGTTCCATTCACTGTTCTACTTGTCGAAAGTTACAAATAATTTCCGTTAAGGGATTAACAATGGGGATCGTAGTTTACTTAAACTTGAAGAACAAAAAATTGGCGAATTGTACTGTTTGGATGCTTTGCACATATGTTTCTTAGACTACATAGAAGCAATATATACAAAGATTTCAACCGTCTACCTGTTCCATTCACTGTTCTACTTGTCGAAAGTTACAAATAATTTCCGTTAAGGGATTAACAATGGGGATCGTAGTTCACTTAAACTTGAAGAACAAAAAATTGGCGAATTGTACTGTTTGGATGCTTTGCGTACATGTTTCTTAGACTATATGGAAGCAATATATACAAAGATTTCAACCGTCTACGTGTTCCAATCATTGTTCTACTTGTCGAAATTACCAGATAATTTCCTTTAAAGGATTAACAATGGGGCTCGTTGTTCACTTAAACTTGAAGAACAAAAAAGTGGCGAATGGTACTGTTTGGATGCTTTGCATATATGTTTCTTAGACTATAAGGAAGCAATATATACATTGATTTCAACCGTCTACCTGTTCCATTCATTGTTCTACTTGTCGAAAGTTACAAATAATTTCCGATAAAGGATTAACCATTGGGGCTCATTGTTCACTTAAACTTGAAGAACAAAAAATTGGCGAATGGTACTGTTTGGATGCTTTGCATATATGTTTCTTAGACTATTTAGAAGCAATATATACAATGATTTCAACAGTCTACCCGTTCCATTCATTGTTCTACTTGTCGAAATTTACAAATAATTTCCTTTAAAGGATTAACAATGGGGCTCGTAGTTCACTTAAACTTGAAGAACAAAAAATTGGCGAATTGTACTGTTTGGATGCTTTGCATATATGTTTCGTAGGTTATATAGAAGCAATATATACAATGATTTCAACCGTCTAACTGATCCATTCATTGTTCTACTTGTCGAAATTTACAAATAATTTCCTTTAAAGGATTAACAATGGGGCTCGTTGTTCACATAAACTTGAAGAACAAAAAATTGGCGAATGGTACTGTTTGGATGCTTTGCATATATGTTTCTTACATTATATAGAAGCAATATATACAAAGATTTCAACCGTCTACGTGTTCCAATCATTGTTCTACTTGTCGCAAGTTACAAATAATTTCCGTTAAAGTATTAACAATGGGGCTCGTAGTTCACTTAAACTTGAAGATCAAAAAATTGGCGAATGGTACTGTTTGGATGCTTTGCATATATGTTTCATAGACTATATAGAAGCAATATATACAATGATTTCAACCGTCTAACTATTCCATTCATTGTTCTACTTGCCGAAATTTACAAATAATTTCCGTTAAAGGATTAACAATGGGGCTCGTCGTTCACTTAAACTTGAAGAACAAAAAATTGGCGAACGGTACTGTTTGGATGCTTTGCGTACCTGTTTCTTAGACTATATGGAAGCAATATATACAAAGATTTCAACCGTCTACCTGTTCCATTCATCGTTCTACTTGTCGAAAATTACAAATAATTACCGATAAAGGATTAACCATTGGGGCTCATTGTTCACTTAAACTTGAAGAACAAAAAATTGGCGAATTTTACTGTTTGGATGCTTTGCATATATGTTTCTTAGACTATATAGAAGCAATATATACAAAGATTTCAACCGTGTACCTGTTCCATTCATTGTTCTACTTGTCGAAAGTTACAAATAATTTCCTTTAAAGGATTAACAATGGGCTCATTGTTCACTTAAACTTGAAGAACAAAAAATTTGCGAATTGTACTGATTGGATGCTTTGCATATATGTTTCTTAGACTATATAGAAGCAATATATACAAAGATTTCAACCGTCTACCTGTTCCATTCATTGTTCTACTTGTCGAAAGTTACAAATAATTTCCGATAAAGGATTAACAATGGGGCTCGTTGTTCACTTAAACTTGAAGAACAAAAAATTGGCGAATAGTACTGGTTGGATGCTTTGCATATATGTTTCTTAGACTATATAGAAGCAAAATATACAATGATTTCAACCGTCTACCTGTTCCATTCATTGTTCTACTTGTCGAATGTTACAAATAATTTCCGTTAAGGGATTAACAATGGGGATCGTAGTTTACTTAAACTTGAAGAACAAAAAATTGGCGAACTGTACTGTTTGGATGCTTTGCATATATGTTTCTTAGACTATATAGAAGCAATATATACAATGATTTCAACCGTCTACCTATTCCATTCATTGTTCTACTTGCCGAAATTTACAAATAATTTCCTTTAAAGGATTAACAATGGGGCTCGTAGTTCACTTAAACTTGAAGAGCAAAAAATTGTCGAATTGTACTGTTTGGATGCTTTGCATATATGTTTCTTAGACTATATAGAAGCAATATATACAATGATTTCAACCGTCTACCTGTTCCATTCATTGTTCTACTAGTCGAAAGTTACAAATAATTTCCGTTAAGGGATTAACAATGGGGATCGTAGTTTACTTAAACTTGAAGAACAAAAAATTGGTGAACTGTACTGTTTGGATGCTTTGCATATATGTTTCTTAGACTATATAGAAGCAATATATACAATGATTTCAACCGTCTACCTATTCCATTCATTGTTCTACTTGTCGAAAGTTACAAATAATTTCCGTTAAGGGATTAACAATGGGGCTCTTTGTTCACTTAAACTTGAAGTACAAAAAATGGGCGAATTGTACTGTTTGGATGCTTTGCATATATGTTTCGTAGACTATATAGAAGTAATATATACAAATATTTCAACCGTCTAACTGTTCCATTCATTGTTCTACTTGTCGAAAATTACAAATAATTTCCGATAAAGGATTAACCATTGGGGCTCATTGTTCACTTAAACTTGAAGAACAAAAAATTGGCGAATGGTACTGTTTGGATGCTTTGCATATATGTTTCTTAGACTATATAGAAGCAATATATACAAAGATTTCAACCGTCTACCTTTTCCATTCATTGTTCTACTTGTCAAAAGTTACAAATAATTTCCGATAACGGATTAACCATTGGGGCTCATTGTTCACTTAAACTTGAAGAACAAAAAATTGGCGAATTGTACTGTTTGGATGCTTTGCATATATGTTTCGTAGACTATATAGAAGCAATATATACAAATATTTCAACCGTCTAACTGTTCCATTCATTGTTCTACTTGTCGAAAATTACAAATAATTTCCGATAAAGGATTAACCATTGAGGCACATTGTTCACTTAAACTTGAAGAACAAAAAATTGGCGAATGGTACTGTTTGGATGCTTTGCATATATGTTTCTTAGAATATATAGAAGCAATATATACAAAGATTTCAACCGTCTACCTTTTCCATTCATTGTTCTACTTGTCGAAAGTTACAAATAATTTCCGATAACGGATTAACCATTTGGGCTCATTGTTCACTTAAACTTGAAGAACAAAAAATTGGCGAATTGTACTGCTTGGATGCTTTGCACATATGTTTCTTAGACTACATAGAAGCAATATATACAAAGATTGCAACCGTCTACCTGTTCCATTCACTGTTCTACTTGTCGAAAGTTACAAATAATTTCCGTTAAGGGATTAACAATGGGGATCGTAGTTCACTTAAACTTGAAGAACAAAAAATTGGCGAATTGTACTGTTTGGATGCTTTGCGTACATGTTTCTTAGACTATATGGAAGCAATATATGCAAAGATTTCAACCGTCTACGTGTTCCAATCATTGTTCTACTTGTCGAAATTTACAGATAATTTCCTTTAAAGGATTAACAATGGGGCTCGTTGTTCACTTAAACTTGAAGAACAAAAAAGTGGCGAATGGTACTGTTTGGATGCTTTGCATATATGTTTCTTAGACTATAAGGAAGCAATATATACATTGATTTCAACCGTCTACCTGTACCATTCATTGTTCTACTTGTCGAAAGTTACAAATAATTTCCGATAAAGGATTAACCATTGGGGCTCATTGTTCACTTAAACTTGAAGAACAAAAAATTAGCGAATGGTACTGTTTGGATGCTTTGCATATATGTTTCTTATACTATATAGAAGCAATATATACAAAGATTTCAACCGTCTACCTGTTCCATTCACTGTTCTACTTGTCGAAAGGTACAAATAATTTCCGTTAAGGGATTAACAATGGGGATCGTAGTTTACTTAAACTTGAAGAACAAAAAATTGGCGAATTGTACTGTCTGGATGCTTTGCATAAATGTTTCTTAGACTATATAGAAGCAATATATACAATGATTTCAACAGTCTACCTGTTCCATTCATTGTTCTACTTGTCGAAAGTTACAAATAATTTCCTTTAAAGGATTAACAATGGAGCTCACAGTTCACTTAAACTTGAAGAACAAAAAATTTGCGAATGGTACTGTTTGGATGCTTTGCATATATGTTTCTTATACAATATAGAAGCAATAGATACAAAGATTTCAACCGTCTACCTGTTCCATTCAATGTTCTACTTGTCGAAAGTTACAAATAATTTCCAATAAAGGATTAACAATGGGGCTCATTGTTCACTTAAACTTGAAGAACAAAACATTGGCGAATGGTACTGTTTGGATGCTTTGCATATATGTTTCTTAGACTATATGGAAGCAATATATACAAAGATTTCAACCGTCTGCGTGTTCCAATCATTGTTCTACTTGTAGAAAGTTACAATTAATTTCCGTTAAAGGATTAACAATGGGGCTCGTAGTTCACTTAAACTTGAAGAACAAAAAATTGGCGAATTGTACTGTTTGGATGCTTTGCATATATGTTTCTTAGACTATATAGAAGCAATATATACAAAGATTTCAACCGTCTACCTTTTCCATTCATTGTTCTACTTGTCAAAAGTTACAAATAATTTCCGATAACGGATTAACCATTGGGGCTCATTGTTCACTTAAACTTGAAGAACAAAAAATTGGCGAATTGTACTGTTTGGATGCTTTGCATATATGTTTCGTAGACTATATAGAAGCAATATATACAAATATTTCAACCGTCTAACTGTTCCATTCATTGTTCTACTTGTCGAAAATTACAAATAATTTCCGATAAAGGATTAACCATTGGGGCACATTGTTCACTTAAACTTGAAGAACAAAAAATTGGCGAATGGTACTGTTTGGATGCTTTGCATATATGTTTCTTAGACTATATAGAAGCAATATATAGAAAGATTTCAACCGTCTACCTTTTCCATTCATTGTTCTACTTGTCGAAAGTTACAAATAATTTCCGATAACGGATTAACCATTTGGGCTCATTGTTCACTTAAACTTGAAGAACAAAAAATTGGCGAATTGTACTGTTTGGATGCTTTGCACATATGTTTCTTAGACTACATAGAAGCAATATATACAAAGATTTCAACCGTCTACCTGTTCCATTCACTGTTCTACTTGTCGAAAGTTACAAATAATTTCCGTTAAGGGATTAACAATGGGGATCGTAGTTCACTTAAACTTGAAGAACAAAAAATTGGCGAATTGTACTGTTTGGATGCTTTGCGTACATGTTTCTTAGACTATATGGAAGCAATATATACAAAGATTTCAACCGTCTACGTGTTCCAATCATTGTTCTACTTGTCGAAATTTACAGATAATTTCCTTTAAAGGATTAACAATGGGGCTCGTTGTTCACTTAAACTTGAAGAACAAAAAAGTGGCGAATGGTACTGTTTGGGTGCTTTGCATATATGTTTCTTAGACTATAAGGAAGCAATATATACAAAGATTTCAACCGTCTACGTGTTCCAATCATTGTTCTACTTGTCGAAATTTACAGATAATTTCCTTTAAATGATTAACAATGGGGCTCGTTGTTCACTTAAACTTGAAGAACAAAAAAGTGGCGAATGGTACTGTTTGGATGCTTTGCATATATGTTCCTTAGACTATAAGGAAGCAATATATACATTGATTTCAACCGTCTACCTGTTCCATTCATTGTTCTACTTGTCGAAAGTTACAAATAATTTCCGATAAAGGATTAACCATTGGGGCTCATTGTTCACTTAAACTTGAAGAACAAAAAATTGGCGAATGGTACTGTTTGGATGCTTTGCGTACATGTTTCTTAGACTATATGGAAGCAATATATGCAAAGATTTCAACCGTCTACGTGTTCCAATCATTGTTCTACTTGTCGAAATTTACAGATAATTTCCTTTAAAGGATTAACAATGGGGCTCGTTGTTCACTTAAACTTGAAGAACAAAAAAGTGGCGAATGGTACTGTTTGGATGCTTTGCATATATGTTTCTTAGACTATAAGGAAGCAATATATACATTGATTTCAACCGTCTACCTGTACCATTCATTGTTCTACTTGTCGAAAGTTACAAATAATTTCCGATAAAGGATTAACCATTGGGGCTCATTGTTCACTTAAACTTGAAGAACAAAAAATTAGCGAATGGTACTGTTTGGATGCTTTGCATATATGTTTCTTATACTATATAGAAGCAATATATACAAAGATTTCAACCGTCTACCTGTTCCATTCACTGTTCTACTTGTCGAAAGGTACAAATAATTTCCGTTAAGGGATTAACAATGGGGATCGTAGTTTACTTAAACTTGAAGAACAAAAAATTGGCGAATTGTACTGTCTGGATGCTTTGCATAAATGTTTCTTAGACTATATAGAAGCAATATATACAATGATTTCAACAGTCTACCTGTTCCATTCATTGTTCTACTTGTCGAAAGTAACAAATAATTTCCTTTAAAGGATTAACAATGGAGCTCGCAGTTCACTTAAACTTGAAGAACAAAAAATTGGCGAATGGTACTGTTTGGATGCTTTGCATATATGTTTCTTATACAATATAGAAGCAATAGATACAAAGATTTCAACCGTCTACCTGTTCCATTCAATGTTCTACTTGTCGAAAGTTACAAATAATTTCCAATAAAGGATTAACAATGGGGCTCATTGTTCACTTAAACTTGAAGAACAAAACATTGGCGAATGGTACTGTTTGGATGCTTTGCATATATGTTTCTTAGACTATATGGAAGCAATATATACAAAGATTTCAACCGTCTGCGTGTTCCAATCATTGTTCTACTTGTAGAAAGTTACAATTAATTTCCGTTAAAGGATTAACAATGGGGCTCGTAGTTCACTTAAACTTGAAGAACAAAAAATTGGCGAATTGTACTGTTTGGATGCTTTGCATATATGTTTCTTAGACTATATAGAAGCAATATATACAAAGATTTCAACCGTCTACCTTTTCCATTCATTGTTCTACTTGTCAAAAGTTACAAATAATTTCCGATAACGGATTAACCATTGGGGCTCATTGTTCACTTAAACTTGAAGAACAAAAAATTGGCGAATTGTACTGTTTGGATGCTTTGCATATATGTTTCGTAGACTATATAGAAGCAATATATACAAATATTTCAACCGTCTAACTGTTCCATTCATTGTTCTACTTGTCGAAAATTACAAATAATTTCCGATAAAGGATTAACCATTGGGGCACATTGTTCACTTAAACTTGAAGAACAAAAAATTGGCGAATGGTACTGTTTGGATGCTTTGCATATATGTTTCTTAGACTATATAGAAGCAATATATAGAAAGATTTCAACCGTCTACCTTTTCCATTCATTGTTCTACTTGTCGAAAGTTACAAATAATTTCCGATAACGGATTAACCATTTGGGCTCATTGTTCACTTAAACTTGAAGAACAAAAAATTGGCGAATTGTACTGTTTGGATGCTTTGCACATATGTTTCTTAGACTACATAGAAGCAATATATACAAAGATTTCAACCGTCTACCTGTTCCATTCACTGTTCTACTTGTCGAAAGTTACAAATAATTTCCGTTAAGGGATTAACAATGGGGATCGTAGTTCACTTAAACTTGAAGAACAAAAAATTGGCGAATTGTACTGTTTGGATGCTTTGCGTACATGTTTCTTAGACTATATGGAAGCAATATATACAAAGATTTCAACCGTCTACGTGTTCCAATCATTGTTCTACTTGTCGAAATTTACAGATAATTTCCTTTAAAGGATTAACAATGGGGCTCGTTGTTCACTTAAACTTGAAGAACAAAAAAGTGGCGAATGGTACTGTTTGGATGCTTTGCATATATGTTTCTTAGACTATAAGGAAGCAATATATACAAAGATTTCAACCGTCTACGTGTTCCAATCATTGTTCTACTTGTAGAAAGTTACAATTAATTTCCGTTAAAGGATTAACAATGGGGCTCGTAGTTCACTTAAACTTGAAGAATAAAAATTGGCGAATTGTACTGTTTGGATGCTTTGCATATATGTTTCTTAGACTATATAGAAGCAATATATACAAAGATTTCAACCGTCTACCTTTTCCATTCATTGTTCTACTTGTCAAAAGTTACAAATAATTTCCGATAACGGATTAACCATTGGGGCTCATTGTTCACTTAAACTTGAAGAACAAAAAATTGGCGAATTGTACTGTTTGGATGCTTTGCATATATGTTTCGTAGACTATATAGAAGCAATATATACAAATATTTCAACCGTCTAACTGTTCCATTCATTGTTCTACTTGTCGAAAATTACAAATAATTTCCGATAAAGGATTAACCATTGGGGCACATTGTTCACTTAAACTTGAAGAACAAAAAATTGGCGAATGGTACTGTTTGGATGCTTTGCATATATGTTTCTTAGACTATATAGAAGCAATATATACAAAGATTTCAACCGTCTACCTTTTCCATTCATTGTTCTACTTGTCGAAAGTTACAAATAATTTCCGATAACGGATTAACCATTTGGGCTCATTGTTCACTTAAACTTGAAGAACAAAAAATTGGCGAATTGTACTGTTTGGATGCTTTGCACATATGTTTCTTAGACTATAAGGAAGCAATATATACATTGATTTCAACCGTCTACCTGTACCATTCATTGTTCTACTTGTCGAAAGTTACAAATAATTTCCGATAAAGGATTAACCATTGGGGCTCATTGTTCACTTAAACTTGAAGAACAAAAAATTAGCGAATGGTACTGTTTGGATGCTTTGCATATATGTTTCTTATACTATATAGAAGCAATATATACAAAGATTTCAACCGTCTACCTGTTCCATTCACTGTTCTACTTGTCGAAAGGTACAAATAATTTCCGTTAAGGGATTAACAATGGGGATCGTAGTTTACTTAAACTTGAAGAACAAAAAATTGGCGAATTGTACTGTCTGGATGCTTTGCATAAATGTTTCTTAGACTATATAGAAGCAATATATACAATGATTTCAACAGTCTACCTGTTCCATTCATTGTTCTACTTGTCGAAAGTAACAAATAATTTCCTTTAAAGGATTAACAATGGAGCTCGCAGTTCACTTAAACTTGAAGAACAAAAAATTGGCGAATGGTACTGTTTGGATGCTTTGCATATATGTTTCTTATACAATATAGAAGCAATAGATACAAAGATTTCAACCGTCTACCTGTTCCATTCAATGTTCTACTTGTCGAAAGTTACAAATAATTTCCAATAAAGGATTAACAATGGGGCTCATTGTTCACTTAAACTTGAAGAACAAAACATTGGCGAATGGTACTGTTTGGATGCTTTGCATATATGTTTCTTAGACTATATGGAAGCAATATATACAAAGATTTCAACCGTCTGCGTGTTCCAATCATTGTTCTACTTGTAGAAAGTTACAATTAATTTCCGTTAAAGGATTAACAATGGGGCTCGTAGTTCACTTAAACTTGAAGAACAAAAAATTGGCGAATTGTACTGTTTGGATGCTTTGCATATATGTTTCTTAGACTATATAGAAGCAATATATACAAAGATTTCAACCGTCTACCTTTTCCATTCATTGTTCTACTTGTCAAAAGTTACAAATAATTTCCGATAACGGATTAACCATTGGGGCTCATTGTTCACTTAAACTTGAAGAACAAAAAATTGGCGAATTGTACTGTTTGGATGCTTTGCATATATGTTTCGTAGACTATATAGAAGCAATATATACAAATATTTCAACCGTCTAACTGTTCCATTCATTGTTCTACTTGTCGAAAATTACAAATAATTTCCGATAAAGGATTAACCATTGGGGCACATTGTTCACTTAAACTTGAAGAACAAAAAATTGGCGAATGGTACTGTTTGGATGCTTTGCATATATGTTTCTTAGACTATATAGAAGCAATATATAGAAAGATTTCAACCGTCTACCTTTTCCATTCATTGTTCTACTTGTCGAAAGTTACAAATAATTTCCGATAACGGATTAACCATTTGGGCTCATTGTTCACTTAAACTTGAAGAACAAAAAATTGGCGAATTGTACTGTTTGGATGCTTTGCACATATGTTTCTTAGACTACATAGAAGCAATATATACAAAGATTTCAACCGTCTACCTGTTCCATTCACTGTTCTACTTGTCGAAAGTTACAAATAATTTCCGTTAAGGGATTAACAATGGGGATCGTAGTTCACTTAAACTTGAAGAACAAAAAATTGGCGAATTGTACTGTTTGGATGCTTTGCGTACATGTTTCTTAGACTATATGGAAGCAATATATACAAAGATTTCAACCGTCTACGTGTTCCAATCATTGTTCTACTTGTCGAAATTTACAGATAATTTCCTTTAAAGGATTAACAATGGGGCTCGTTGTTCACTTAAACTTGAAGAACAAAAAAGTGGCGAATGGTACTGTTTGGATGCTTTGCATATATGTTTCTTAGACTATAAGGAAGCAATATATACAAAGATTTCAACCGTCTACGTGTTCCAATCATTGTTCTACTTGTAGAAAGTTACAATTAATTTCCGTTAAAGGATTAACAATGGGGCTCGTAGTTCACTTAAACTTGAAGAATAAAAATTGGCGAATTGTACTGTTTGGATGCTTTGCATATATGTTTCTTAGACTATATAGAAGCAATATATACAAAGATTTCAACCGTCTACCTTTTCCATTCATTGTTCTACTTGTCAAAAGTTACAAATAATTTCCGATAACGGATTAACCATTGGGGCTCATTGTTCACTTAAACTTGAAGAACAAAAAATTGGCGAATTGTACTGTTTGGATGCTTTGCATATATGTTTCGTAGACTATATAGAAGCAATATATACAAATATTTCAACCGTCTAACTGTTCCATTCATTGTTCTACTTGTCGAAAATTACAAATAATTTCCGATAAAGGATTAACCATTGGGGCACATTGTTCACTTAAACTTGAAGAACAAAAAATTGGCGAATGGTACTGTTTGGATGCTTTGCATATATGTTTCTTAGACTATATAGAAGCAATATATACAAAGATTTCAACCGTCTACCTTTTCCATTCATTGTTCTACTTGTCGAAAGTTACAAATAATTTCCGATAACGGATTAACCATTTGGGCTCATTGTTCACTTAAACTTGAAGAACAAAAAATTGGCGAATTGTACTGTTTGGATGCTTTGCACATATGTTTCTTAGACTACATAGAAGCAATATATACAAAGATTTCAACCGTCTACCTGTTCCATTCACTGTTCTACTTGTCGAAAGTTACAAATAATTTCCGTTAAGGGATTAACAATGGGGATCGTAGTTCACTTAAACTTGAAGAACAAAAAATTGGCGAATTGTACTGTTTGGATGCTTTGCGTACATGTTTCTTAGACTATATGGAAGCAATATATACAAAGATTTCAACCGTCTACGTGTTCCAATCATTGTTCTACTTGTCGAAATTTACAGATAATTTCCTTTAAAGGATTAACAATGGGGCTCGTTGTTCACTTAAACTTGAAGAACAAAATAGTGGCGAATGGTACTGTTTGGATGCTTTGCATATATGTTTCTTATACTATATAGAAGCAATATATACAAAGATTTCAACCGTCTACCTGTTCCATTCACTGTTCTACTTGTCGAAAGTTACAAATAATTTCCGTTAAGGGATTAACAATGGGGATCGTAGTTTACTTAAACTTGAAGAACAAAAAATTGGCGAATTGTACTGTTTGGATGCTTTGCATAAATGTTTCTTAGACTATATAGAAGCAATATATACAATGATTTCAACATTCTACCTGTTCCATTCATTGTTCTACTTGTCGAAAGTTACAAATAATTTCCTTTAAAGGATTAACAATGGAGCTCGCAGTTCACTTAAACTTGAAGAACAAAAAATTGGCGAATGGTACTGTTTGGATGCTTTGCATATATGTTTCTTATACTATATAGAAGCAATAGATACAAAGATTTCAACCGTCTACCTGTTCCATTCAATGTTCTACTTGTCGAAAGTTACAAATAATTTCCGATAAAGGATTAACAATGGGGCTCATTGTTCACTTAAACTTGAAGAACAAAAAATTGGCGAATGGTACTGTTTGGATGCTTTGCATATATGTTTCTTAGACTATATGGAAGCAATATATACAAAGATTTCAACCGTCTGCGTGTTCCAATCATTGTTCTACTTGTAGAAAGTTACAATTAATTTCCGTTAAAGGATTAACAATGGGGCTCGTAGTTCACTTAAACTTGAAGAACAAAAAATTGGCGAATTGTACTGTTTGGATGCTTTGCATATATGTTTCGTAGGTTATATAGAAGCAATATATACAATGATTTCAACCGTCTACCTGATCCATTCATTGTTCTACTTGTCGAAATTTACAAATAATTTCCTTTAAAGGATTAACAATGGGGCTCGTTGTTCACATAAACTTGAAGAACAAAAAATTGGCGAATGGTACTGTTTGGATGCTTTGCATATATGTTTCTTAGATTATATAGAAGCAATATATACAAAGATTTCAACCGTCTACCTGTTCCATTCATTGTTCTACTTGTCGAAAATTACAAATAATTTCCGATAAAGGATTAACCATTGGGGCTCATTGTTCACTAAACTTGAAGAACAAAAAATTGTCGAATTGTACTGTTTGGATGCTTTGCATATATGTTTCTTAGACTATATAGAAGCAATATATACAATAATTTCAACCGTCTACCTGTTCCATTCATTGTTCTACTTGTCGAAAGTTACAAATAATTTCCGTCAAGGGATTAACAATGGGGATCGTAGTTTACTTAAACTTGAAGAACAAAAAATTGGCGAATTGTACTGTTTGGATGCTTTGCATATATGTTTCTTAGACTATATAGAAGCAATATATACAAAGATTTCAACCATCTACCTGTTCCATTCACTGTTCTACTTGTCGAAAGTTACAAATAATTTCCGTTAAGGGATTAACAATGGGGATCGTAGTTTACTTAAACTTGAAGAACAAAAAATTGGCGAATTGTACTGTTTGGATGCTTTGCATAAATGTTTCTTAGACTATATAGAAGCAATATATACAATGATTTCAACATTCTACCTGTTCCATTCATTGTTCTACTTGTCGAAAGTTACAAATAATTTCCTTTAAAGGATTAACAATGGAGCTCGCAGTTCACTTAAACTTGAAGAACAAAAAATTGGCGAATGGTACTGTTTGGATGCTTTGCATATATGTTTCTTATACTATATAGAAGCAATAGATACAAAGATTTCAACCGTCTACCTGTTCCATTCAATGTTCTACTTGTCGAAAGTTACAAATAATTTCCGATAAAGGATTAACAATGGGGCTCATTGTTCACTTAAACTTGAAGAACAAAAAATTGGCGAATGGTACTGTTTGGATGCTTTGCATATATGTTTCTTAGACTATATGGAAGCAATATATACAAAGATTTCAACCGTCTGCGTGTTCCAATCATTGTTCTACTTGTAGAAAGTTACAATTAATTTCCGTTAAAGGATTAACAATGGGGCTCGTAGTTCACTTAAACTTGAAGAACAAAAAATTGGCGAATTGTACTGTTTGGATGCTTTGCATATATGTTTCGTAGGTTATATAGAAGCAATATATACAATGATTTCAACCGTCTACCTGATCCATTCATTGTTCTACTTGTCGAAATTTACAAATAATTTCCTTTAAAGGATTAACAATGGGGCTCGTTGTTCACATAAACTTGAAGAACAAAAAATTGGCGAATGGTACTGTTTGGATGCTTTGCATATATGTTTCTTAGATTATATAGAAGCAATATATACAAAGATTTCAACCGTCTACCTGTTCCATTCATTGTTCTACTTGTCGAAAATTACAAATAATTTCCGATAAAGGATTAACCATTGGGGCTCATTGTTCACTAAACTTGAAGAACAAAAAATTGTCGAATTGTACTGTTTGGATGCTTTGCATATATGTTTCTTAGACTATATAGAAGCAATATATACAATAATTTCAACCGTCTACCTGTTCCATTCATTGTTCTACTTGTCGAAAGTTACAAATAATTTCCGTCAAGGGATTAACAATGGGGATCGTAGTTTACTTAAACTTGAAGAACAAAAAATTGGCGAATTGTACTGTTTGGATGCTTTGCATATATGTTTCTTAGACTATTTAGAAGCAATATATACAATGATTTCAACAGTCTACCCGTTCCATTCATTGTTCTACTTGTCGAAATTTACAAATAATTTTCTTTAAAGGATTAACAATGGGGCTCGTAGTTCACTTAAACTTGAAGAACAAAAAATTGGCGAATGGTACTGTTTGGATGCTTTGCATATATGTTTCTTAGACTATATAGAAGCAATATATACAAAGATTTCAACCATCTACCTGTTCCATTCATTGTTCTACTTGTCGAAAGTTACAAATAATTTCCGATAAAGGATTAACAATGGGGCTCATTGTTCACTTAAACTTGAAGAACAAAAAATTGGCGAATTGTACTGTTTGGATGCTTTGCATATATGTTTCTTATACTATAAAGAAGCAATATATACAAAGATTTCAACCGTCTACCTGTTCCATTCACTGTTCTACTTGTCGAAAGTTACAAATAATTTCCGTTAAGGGATTAACAATGGGGATCGTAGTTCACTTAAACTTGAAGAACAAAAAATTGGCGAATTGTACTGTTTGGATACTTTGCGTACATGTTTCTTAGACTATATGGAAGCAATATATACAAAGATTTCAACCGTCTACGTGTTCCAATCATTGTTCTACTTGTCGCAAGTTACAAATAATTTCCGTTAAAGTATTAACAATGGGGCTCGTAGTTCACTTAAACTTGAAGATCAAAAAATTGGCGAATGGTACTGTTTGGATGCTTTGCATATATGTTTCTTAGACTATATAGAAGCAATATATACAATGATTTCAACCGTCTAACTATTCCATTCATTGTTCTACTTGCCGAAATTTACAAATAATTTCCGTTAAAGGATTAACAATGGGGCTCGTCGTTCACTTAAACTTGAAGAACAAAAAATTGGCGAATGGTACTGTTTGGATGCTTTGCGTACCTGTTTCTTAGACTATATGGAAGCAATATATACAAAGATTTCAACCGTCTACCTATTCCATTCATTGTTCTACTTGTCGAAAGTTACAATTAATTTCCGTTAAAGGATTAACAATGGGGCTCGTCGTTCACTTAAAATTGAAGAACAAAAAATTGGCGAATGGTACTGTTTGGATGCTTTGCATATATGTTACTTAGACTATATAGAAGCAATATATACAATGATTTCAACCGTCTACCTGTTCCATTCATTGTTCTACTTGTCGAAAGTTACAAATAATTTCCTTTAAAGGATTAACAATGGGGCTCGTTGTTCACTTAAACTTGAAGAACAATAAAAAGGCGAATTGTACTGTTTGGATGCTTTGCATATATGTTTCTTAGAATATATAGAAGCAATATATACAAAGATTTCAACCGTCTACCTGTTCCATTCATTGTTCTACTTGTCGAAAGTTACAATTAATTTCCGTTAAAGGATTAACAATGGGGCTCGTCGTTCACTTAAACCTGAAGAACAAAAAATTGGCGAATGGTACTGTTTGGATGCTTTGCATATATGTTTCCTAGACTATATAGAAGCAATATATACATTGATTTCAACCGGCTACCAGTTCCATTCATTGTTCTACTTCTCGCAAGTTACAAATAATTTCCGTTAAAGTATTAACAATGGGGCTCGTAGTTCACTTAAACTTGAAGAACAAAAAATTAGCGAATGGTACTGTTTGGATGCTTTGCATATATGTTTCTTAGATTATATAGAAGCAATATATACAAAGATTTCAACCGTCTAAATGTTCCATTCATTGTTCTACTTGTCGAAAATTGCAAATAATTTCCGATAAAGGATTAACCATTGGGGCTCATTGTTCACTAAACTTGAAGAACAAAAAATTGTCGAATTGTACTGTTTGGATGCTTTGCATATATGTTTCTTAGACTACATAGATGCAATATATACAAAGATTTCAACGGTCTACCTGTTCCATTCATTGTTCTAGTTGTCGAAAGTTACAAATAATTTCCTTTAAAGGATTAACAATGGGGCTCGTTGTCCACTTAAACTTGAAGAACAATAAATTGGCGAATTGTACTGTTTGGATGCTTTGCATATATGTTTCTTAGACCATATAGAAGCAATATATACAAAGATTTCAACCGTCTACCTGTTCCATTCATTGTTCTACTTGTCGAAGGTTACAATTAATTTCCGTTAAAGGATTAACAATGGGGCTCGTCGTTCACTTAAACTTGAAGAACAAAAAATTGGCGAATGGTACTGTTTGGATGCTTTGCGTACATGTTTCTTAGACTATATGGAAGCAATATATACAAAGATTTCAACCGTCTACCTATTCCATTCATTGTTCTACTTGTCGAAAGTTACAATTAATTTCCGTTAAAGGATTAACAATGGGGCTCGTCGTTCACTTAAACTTGAAGAACAAAAAATTGGCGAATGGTACTGTTTGGATGCTTTGCATATATGTTTCTTAGACTATATAGAAGCAATATATACAATGATTTCAACCGTCTACCTGTTCCATTCATTGTTCTACTTGCCGAAATTTACAAATAATTTCCGTTAAAGGATTAACAATGGGGCTCGTCGTTCACTTAAACTTGAAGAACAAAAAATTGGCGAACGGTACTGTTTGGATGCTTTGCGTACCTGTTTCTTAGACTATATGGAAGCAATATATACAAAGATTTCAACCGTCTACCTATTCCATTCATTGTTCTACTTGTCGAAAGTTACAATTAATTTCCGTTAAAGGATTAACAATGGGGCTCGTCGTTCACTTAAACTTGAAGAACAAAAAATTGGCGAATGGTACTGTTTGGATGCTTTGCATATATGTTACTTAGACTATATAGAAGCAATATATACAATGATTTCAACCGTCTACCTGTTCCATTCATTGTTCTACTTGTCGAAAGTTACAAATAATTTCCGTTAAGGGATTAACAATGGGGATCGTAGTTTACTTAAACTTGAAGAACAAAAAATTGGCGAATTGTACTGTTTGGATGCTTTGCATATATGTTTCTTAGACTATTTAGAAGCAATATATACAATGATTTCAACAGTCTACCTGTTCCATTCATTGTTCTACTTGTCGAAAGTTACAAATAATTTCCTTTAAAGGATTAACAATGGAGCTCGCAGTTCACTTAAACTTGAAGAACAAAAAATTGGTGAATGGTACTGTTTGGATGCTTTGCATATATGTTTCTTATACAATATAGAAGCAATAGATACAAAGATTTCAACCGTCTACCTGTTCCATTCAATGTTCTACTTGTCGAAAGTTACAAATAATTTCCGATAAAGGATTAACAATGGGGCTCATTGTTCACTTAAACTTGAAGAACAAAAAATTGGCGAATGGTACTGTTTGGATGCTTTGCATATATGTTTCTTAGACTATATGGAAGCAATATATACAAAGATTTCAACCGTCTGCGTGTTCCAATCATTGTTCTACTTGTAGAAAGTTACAATTAATTTCCGTTAAAGGATTAACAATGGGGCTCGTAGTTCACTTAAACTTGAAGAATAAAAATTGGCGAATTGTACTGTTTGGATGCTTTGCATATATGTTTCTTAGACTATATAGAAGCAATATATACAAAGATTTCAACCGTCTACCTTTTCCATTCATTGTTCTACTTGTCAAAAGTTACAAATAATTTCCGATAACGGATTAACCATTGGGGCTCATTGTTCACTTAAACTTGAAGAACAAAAAATTGGCGAATTGTACTGTTTGGATGCTTTGCATATATGTTTCGTAGACTATATAGAAGCAATATATACAAATATTTCAACCGTCTAACTGTTCCATTCATTGTTCTACTTGTCGAAAATTACAAATAATTTCCGATAAAGGATTAACCATTGGGGCACATTGTTCACTTAAACTTGAAGAACAAAAAATTGGCGAATGGTACTGTTTGGATGCTTTGCATATATGTTTCTTAGACTATATAGAAGCAATATATAGAAAGATTTCAACCGTCTACCTTTTCCATTCATTGTTCTACTTGTCGAAAGTTACAAATAATTTCCGATAACGGATTAACCATTTGGGCTCATTGTTCACTTAAACTTGAAGAACAAAAAATTGGCGAATTGTACTGTTTGGATGCTTTGCACATATGTTTCTTAGACTACATAGAAGCAATATATACAAAGATTTCAACCGTCTACCTGTTCCATTCACTGTTCTACTTGTCGAAAGGTACAAATAATTTCCGTTAAGGGATTAACAATGGGGATCGTAGTTTACTTAAACTTGAAGAACAAAAAATTGGCGAATTGTACTGTTTGGATGCTTTGCATAAATGTTTCTTAGACTATATAGAAGCAATATATACAATGATTTCAACAGTCTACCTGTTCCATTCATTGTTCTACTTGTCGAAAGTTACAAATAATTTCCTTTAAAGGATTAACAATGGAGCTCGCAGTTCACTTAAACTTGAAGAACAAAAAATTGGCGAATGGTACTGTTTGGATGCTTTGCATATATGTTTCTTATACAATATAGAAGCAATAGATACAAAGATTTCAACCGTCTACCTGTTCCATTCAATGTTCTACTTGTCGAAAGTTACAAATAATTTCCGATAAAGGATTAACAATGGGGCTCATTGTTCACTTAAACTTGAAGAACAAAACATTGGCGAATGGTACTGTTTGGATGCTTTGCATATATGTTTCTTAGACTATATGGAAGCAATATATACAAAGATTTCAACCGTCTGCGTGTTCCAATCATTGTTCTACTTGTAGAAAGTTACAATTAATTTCCGTTAAAGGATTAACAATGGGGCTCGTAGTTCACTTAAACTTGAAGAACAAAAAATTGGCGAATTGTACTGTTTGGATGCTTTGCATATATGTTTCGTAGGTTATATAGAAGCAATATATACAATGATTTCAACCGTCTAACTGATCCATTCATTGTTCTACTTGTCGAAATTTACAAATAATTTCCTTTAAAGGATTAACAATGGGGCTCGTTGTTCACATAAACTTGAAGAATAAAAAATTGGCGAATGGTACTGTTTGGATGCTTTGCATATATGTTTCTTAGATTATATAGAAGCAATATATTCAAAGATTTCAACCGTCTACCTGTTCCATTCATTGTTCTACTTGTCGAAAATTACAAATAATTTCCGATAAAGGATTAACCATTGGGGCTCATTGTTCACTAAACTTGAAGAACAAAAAATTGTCGAATTGTACTGTTTGGATGCTTTGCATATATGTTTCTTAGACTATATAGAAGCAATATATACAATAATTTCAACCGTCTAACTGTTCCATTCATTGTTCTACTTGTCGAAAGTTACAAATAATTTCCGTCAAGGGATTAACAATGGGGATCGTAGTTTACTTAAACTTGAAGAACAAAAAATTGGCGAATTGTACTGTTTGGATGCTTTGCATATATGTTTCTTAGACTATTTAGAAGCAATATATACAATGATTTCAACAGTCTACCCGTTCCATTCATTGTTCTACTTGTCGAAATTTACAAATAATTTCCTTTAAAGGATTAACAATGGGGCTCGTAGTTCACTTAAACTTGAAGTACAAAAAATTGGCAAATGGTACTGTTTGGATGCTTTGCATATATGTTTCTTAGACTATATAGAAGCAATATATACAAAGATTTCAACCATCTACCTGTTCCATTCATTGTTCTACTTGTCGAAAGTTACAAATAATTTCCGATAACGGATTAACCATTGGGGCTCATTGTTCACTTAAACTTGAAGAACAAAAAATTGGCGAATTGTACTGTTTGGATGCTTTGCATATATGTTTCTTATACTATAAAGAAGCAATATATACAAAGATTTCAACCGTCTACCTGTTCCATTCACTGTTCTACTTGTCGAAAGTTACAAATAATTTCCGTTAAGGGATTAACAATGGGGATCGTAGTTCACTTAAACTTGAAGAACAAAAAATTGGCGAATTGTACTGTTTGGATGCTTTGCGTACATGTTTCTTAGACTATATGGAAGCAATATATACAAAGATTTCAACCGTCTACGTGTTCCAATCATTGTTCTACTTGTCGCAAGTTACAAATAATTTCCGTTAAAGTATTAACAATGGGGTTCGTAGTTCACTTAAACTTGAAGATCAAAAAATTGGCGAATGGTACTGTTTGGATGCTTTGCATATATGTTTCTTAGACTATATAGAAGCAATATATACAATGATTTCAACCGTCTAACTATTCCATTCATTGTTCTACTTGCCGAAATTTACAAATAATTTCCGTTAAAGGATTAACAATGGGGCTCGTCGTTCACTTAAACTTGAAGAACAAAAAATTGGCGAACGGTACTGTTTGGATGCTTTGCGTACCTGTTTCTTAGACTATATGGAAGCAATATATACAAAGATTTCAACCGTCTACCTATTCCATTCATTGTTCTACTTGTCGAAAGTTACAATTAATTTCCGTTAAAGGATTAACAATGGGGCTCGTCGTTCACTTAAACTTGAAGAACAAAAAATTGGCGAATGGTACTGTTTGGATGCTTTGCATATATGTTACTTAGACTATATAGAAGCAATATATACAATGATTTCAACCGTCTACCTGTTCCATTCATTGTTCTACTTGTCGAAAGTTACAAATAATTTCCGTTAAGGGATTAACAATGGGGATCGTAGTTTACTTAAACTTGAAGAACAAAAAATTGGCGAATTGTACTGTTTGGATGCTTTGCATATATGTTTCTTAGACTATTTAGAAGCAATATATACAATGATTTCAACAGTCTACCTGTTCCATTCATTGTTCTACTTGTCGAAAGTTACAAATAATTTCCTTTAAAGGATTAACAATGGAGCTCGCAGTTCACTTAAACTTGAAGAACAAAAAATTGGCGAATGGTACTGTTTGGATGCTTTGCATATATGTTTCTTATACAATATAGAAGCAATAGATACAAAGATTTCAACCGTCTACCTGTTCCATTCAATGTTCTACTTGTCGAAAGTTACAAATAATTTCCGATAAAGGATTAACAATGGGGCTCATTGTTCACTTAAACTTGAAGAACAAAAAATTGGCGAATGGTACTGTTTGGATGCTTTGCATATATGTTTCTTAGACTATATGGAAGCAATATATACAAAGATTTCAACCGTCTGCGTGTTCCAATCATTGTTCTACTTGTAGAAAGTTACAATTAATTTCCGTTAAAG
This sequence comes from Cerceris ruficornis, assembly GCA_963989415.1. NCBI lineage: Eukaryota > Metazoa > Arthropoda > Insecta > Hymenoptera > Crabronidae > Cerceris > Cerceris ruficornis. Next base: position 1,187,101 of record CAXDIW010000516.1, read on the forward strand.
GATTAACAATGGGGCTCGTAGTTCACTTAAACTTGAAGAATAAAAATTGGCGAATTGTACTGTTTGGATGCTTTGCATATATGTTTCTTAGACTATATAGAAGCAATATATACAAAGATTTCAACCGTCTACCTTTTCCATTCATTGTTCTACTTGTCAAAAGTTACAAATAATTTCCGATAACGGATTAACCATTGGGGCTCATTGTTCACTTAAACTTGAAGAACAAAAAATTGGCGAATTGTACTGTTTGGATGCTTTGCATATATGTTTCGTAGACTATATAGAAGCAATATATACAAATATTTCAACCGTCTAACTGTTCCATTCATTGTTCTACTTGTCGAAAATTACAAATAATTTCCGATAAAGGATTAACCATTGGGGCACATTGTTCACTTAAACTTGAAGAACAAAAAATTGGCGAATGGTACTGTTTGGATGCTTTGCATATATGTTTCTTAGACTATATAGAAGCAATATATACAAAGATTTCAACCGTCTACCTTTTCCATTCATTGTTCTACTTGTCGAAAGTTACAAATAATTTCCGATAACGGATTAACCATTTGGGCTCATTGTTCACTTAAACTTGAAGAACAAAAAATTGGCGAATTGTACTGTTTGGATGCTTTGCACATATGTTTCTTAGACTACATAGAAGCAATATATACAAAGATTTCAACCGTCTACCAGTTCCATTCACTGTTCTACTTGTCGAAAGTTACAAATAATTTCCGTTAAGGGATTAACAATGGGGATCGTAGTTCACTTAAACTTGAAGAACAAAAAATTGGCGTATTGTACTGTTTGGATGCTTTGCGTACATGTTTCTTAGACTATATGGAAGCAATATATACAAAGATTTCAACCGTCTACGTGTTCCAATCATTGTTCTACTTGTCGAAATTTACAGATAATTTCCTTTAAAGGATTAACAATGGGGCTCGTTGTTCACTTAAACTTGAAGAACAAAAAAGTGGCGAATGGTACTGTTTGGATGCTTTGCATATATGTTTCTTATACTATATAGAAGCAATATATACAAAGATTTCAACCGTCTACCTGTTCCATTCACTGTTCTACTTGTCGAAAGTTACAAATAATTTCCGTTAAGGGATTAACAATGGGGATCGTAGTTTACTTAAACTTGAAGAACAAAAAATTGGCGAATTGTACTGTTTGGATGCTTTGCATAAATGTTTCTTAGACTATATAGAAGCAATATATACAATGATTTCAACAGTCTACCTGTTCCATTCATTGTTCTACTTGTCGAAAGTTACAAATAATTTCCTTTAAAGGATTAACAATGGAGCTCGCAGTTCACTTAAACTTGAAGAACAAAAAATTGGCGAATGGTACTGTTTGGATGCTTTGCATATATGTTTCTTATACTATATAGAAGCAATAGATACAAAGATTTCAACCGTCTACCTGTTCCATTCAATGTTCTACTTGTCGAAAGTTACAAATAATTTCCGATAAAGGATTAACAATGGGGCTCATTGTTCACTTAAACTTGAAGAACAAAAAATTGGCGAATGGTACTGTTTGGATGCTTTGCATATATGTTTCTTAGACTATATGGAAGCAATATATACAAAGATTTCAACCGTCTGCGTGTTCCAATCATTGTTCTACTTGTAGAAAGTTACAATTAATTTCCGTTAAAGGATTAACAATGGGGCTCGTAGTTCACTTAAACTTGAAGAACAAAAAATTGGCGAATTGTACTGTTTGGATGCTTTGCATATATGTTTCGTAGGTTATATAGAAGCAATATATACAATGATTTCAACCGTCTACCTGATCCATTCATTGTTCTACTTGTCGAAATTTACAAATAATTTCCTTTAAAGGATTAACAATGGGGCTCGTTGTTCACATAAACTTGAAGAACAAAAAATTGGCGAATGGTACTGTTTGGATGCTTTGCATATATGTTTCTTAGATTATATAGAAGCAATATATACAAAGATTTCAACCGTCTACCTGTTCCATTCATTGTTCTACTTGTCGAAAATTACAAATAATTTCCGATAAAGGATTAACCATTGGGGCTCATTGTTCACTAAACTTGAAGAACAAAAAATTGTCGAATTGTACTGTTTGGATGCTTTGCATATATGTTTCTTAGACTATATAGAAGCAATATATACAATAATTTCAACCGTCTACCTGTTCCATTCATTGTTCTACTTGTCGAAAGTTACAAATAATTTCCGTCAAGGGATTAACAATGGGGATCGTAGTTTACTTAAACTTGAAGAACAAAAAATTGGCGAATTGTACTGTTTGGATGCTTTGCATATATGTTTCTTAGACTATTTAGAAGCAATATATACAATGATTTCAACAGTCTACCTGTTCCATTCATTGTTCTACTTGTCGAAAGTTACAAATAATTTCCTTTAAAGGATTAACAATGGAGCTCGCAGTTCACTTAAACTTGAAGAACAAAAAATTGGCGAATGGTACTGTTTGGATGCTTTGCATATATGTTTCTTATACAATATAGAAGCAATAGAGACAAAGATTTCAACCGTCTACCTGTTCCATTCAATGTTCTACTTGTCGAAAGTTACAAATAATTTCCGATAAAGGATTAACAATGGGGCTCATTGTTCACTTAAACTTGAAGAACAAAAAATTGGCGAATTGTACTGTTTGGATGCTTTGCATATATGTTTCTTATACTATAAAGAAGCAATATATACAAAGATTTCAACCGTCTACCTGTTCCATTCACTGTTCTACTTGTCGAAAGTTACAAATAATTTCCGTTAAGGGATTAACAATGGGGATCGTAGTTCACTTAAACTTGAAGAACAAAAAATTGGCGAATTGTACTGTTTGGATACTTTGCGTACATGTTTCTTAGACTATATGGAAGCAATATATACAAAGATTTCAACCGTCTACGTGTTCCAATCATTGTTCTACTTGTCGCAAGTTACAAATAATTTCCGTTAAAGTATTAACAATGGGGCTCGTCGTTCACTTAAACTTGATGATCAAAAAATTGGCGAATGGTACTGTTTGGATGCTTTGCATATATGTTTCTTAGACTATATAGAAGCAATATATACAATGATTTCAACCGTCTAACAATTCCATTCATTGTTCTACTTGCCGAAATTTACAAATAATTTCCGTTAAAGGATTAACAATGGGGCTCGTCGTTCACTTAAACTTGAAGAACAAAAAATTGGCGAATGGTACTGTTTGGATGCTTTGCGTACCTGTTTCTTAGACTATATGGAAGCAATATATACAAAGATTTCAACCGTCTACCTATTCCATTCATTGTTCTACTTGTCGAAAGTTACAATTAATTTCCGTTAAAGGATTAACAATGGGGCTCGTCGTTCACTTAAAATTGAAGAACAAAAAATTGGCGAATGGTACTGTTTGGATGCTTTGCATATATGTTACTTAGACTATATAGAAGCAATATATACAATGATTTCAACCGTCTACCTGTTCCATTCATTGTTCTACTTGTCGAAAGTTACAAATAATTTCCTTTAAAGGATTAACAATGGGGCTCGTTGTTCACTTAAACTTGAAGAACAATAAAAAGGCGAATTGTACTGTTTGGATGCTTTGCATATATGTTTCTTAGAATATATAGAAGCAATATATACAAAGATTTCAACCGTCTACCTGTTCCATTCATTGTTCTACTTGTCGAAAGTTACAATTAATTTCCGTTAAAGGATTAACAATGGGGCTCGTCGTTCACTTAAACCTGAAGAACAAAAAATTGGCGAATGGTACTGTTTGGATGCTTTGCATATATGTTTCCTAGACTATATAGAAGCAATATATACATTGATTTCAACCGGCTACCAGTTCCATTCATTGTTCTACTTCTCGCAAGTTACAAATAATTTCCGTTAAAGTATTAACAATGGGGCTCGTAGTTCACTTAAACTTGAAGAACAAAAAATTAGCGAATGGTACTGTTTGGATGCTTTGCATATATGTTTCTTAGATTATATAGAAGCAATATATACAAAGATTTCAACCGTCTAAATGTTCCATTCATTGTTCTACTTGTCGAAAATTGCAAATAATTTCCGATAAAGGATTAACCATTGGGGCTCATTGTTCACTAAACTTAAAGAACAAAAAATTGTCGAATTGTACTGTTTGGATGCTTTGCATATATGTTTCTTAGACTACATAGATGCAATATATACAAAGATTTCAACGGTCTACCTGTTCCATTCATTGTTCTAGTTGTCGAAAGTTACAAATAATTTCCTTTAAAGGATTAACAATGGGGCTCGTTGTCCACTTAAACTTGAAGAACAATAAATTGGCGAATTTTACTGTTTGGATGCTTTGCATATATGTTTCTTAGACCATATAGAAGCAATATATACAAAGATTTCAACCGTCTACCTGTTCCATTCATTGTTCTACTTGTCGAAGGTTACAATTAATTTCCGTTAAAGGATTAACAATGGGGCTCGTCGTTCACTTAAACTTGAAGAACAAAAAATTGGCGAATGGTACTGTTTGGATGCTTTGCGTACATGTTTCTTAGACTATATGGAAGCAATATATACAAAGATTTCAACCGTCTACCTATTCCATTCATTGTTCTACTTGTCGAAAGTTACAATTAATTTCCGTTAAAGGATTAACAATGGGGCTCGTCGTTCACTTAAACTTGAAGAACAAAAAATTGGCGAATGGTACTGTTTGGATGCTTTGCATATATGTTTCTTAGACTATATAGAAGCAATATATACAATGATTTCAACCGTCTACCTGTTCCATTCATTGTTCTACTTGCCGAAATTTACAAATAATTTCCGTTAAAGGATTAACAATGGGGCTCGTCGTTCACTTAAACTTGAAGAACAAAAAATTGGCGAACGGTACTGTTTGGATGCTTTGCGTACCTGTTTCTTAGACTATATGGAAGCAATATATACAAAGATTTCAACCGTCTACCTATTCCATTCATTGTTCTACTTGTCGAAAGTTACAATTAATTTCCGTTAAAGGATTAACAATGGGGCTCGTCGTTCACTTAAACTTGAAGAACAAAAAATTGGCGAATGGTACTGTTTGGATGCTTTGCATATATGTTACTTAGACTATATAGAAGCAATATATACAATGATTTCAACCGTCTACCTGTTCCATTCATTGTTCTACTTGTCGAAAGTTACAAATAATTTCCGTTAAGGGATTAACAATGGGGATCGTAGTTTACTTAAACTTGAAGAACAAAAAATTGGCGAATTGTACTGTTTGGATGCTTTGCATATATGTTTCTTAGACTATTTAGAAGCAATATATACAATGATTTCAACAGTCTACCTGTTCCATTCATTGTTCTACTTGTCGAAAGTTACAAATAATTTCCTTTAAAGGATTAACAATGGAGCTCGCAGTTCACTTAAACTTGAAGAACAAAAAATTGGCGAATGGTACTGTTTGGATGCTTTGCATATATGTTTCTTATACAATATAGAAGCAATAGATACAAAGATTTCAACCGTCTACCTGTTCCATTCAATGTTCTACTTGTCGAAAGTTACAAATAATTTCCGATAAAGGATTAACAATGGGGCTCATTGTTCACTTAAACTTGAAGAACAAAAAATTGGCGAATGGTACTGTTTGGATGCTTTGCATATATGTTTCTTAGACTATATGGAAGCAATATATACAAAGATTTCAACCGTCTGCGTGTTCCAATCATTGTTCTACTTGTAGAAAGTTACAATTAATTTCCGTTAAAGGATTAACAATGGGGCTCGTAGTTCACTTAAACTTGAAGAATAAAAATTGGCGAATTGTACTGTTTGGATGCTTTGCATATATGTTTCTTAGACTATATAGAAGCAATATATACAAAGATTTCAACCGTCTACCTTTTCCATTCATTGTTCTACTTGTCAAAAGTTACAAATAATTTCCGATAACGGATTAACCATTGGGGCTCATTGTTCACTTAAACTTGAAGAACAAAAAATTGGCGAATTGTACTGTTTGGATGCTTTGCATATATGTTTCGTAGACTATATAGAAGCAATATATACAAATATTTCAACCGTCTAACTGTTCCATTCATTGTTCTACTTGTCGAAAATTACAAATAATTTCCGATAAAGGATTAACCATTGGGGCACATTGTTCACTTAAACTTGAAGAACAAAAAATTGGCGAATGGTACTGTTTGGATGCTTTGCATATATGTTTCTTAGACTATATAGAAGCAATATATACAAAGATTTCAACCGTCTACCTTTTCCATTCATTGTTCAACTTGTCGAAAGTTACAAATAATTTCCGATAACGGATTAACCATTTGGGCTCATTGTTCACTTAAACTTGAAGAACAAAAAATTGGCGAATTGTACTGTTTGGATGCTTTGCACATATGTTTCTTAGACTACATAGAAGCAATATATACAAAGATTTCAACCGTCTACCAGTTCCATTCACTGTTCTACTTGTCGAAAGTTACAAATAATTTCCGTTAAGGGATTAACAATGGGGATCGTAGTTCACTTAAACTTGAAGAACAAAAAATTGGCGAATTGTACTGTTTGGATGCTTTGCGTACATGTTTCTTAGACTATATGGAAGCAATATATACAAAGATTTCAACCGTCTACGTGTTCCAATCATTGTTCTACTTGTCGAAATTTACAGATAATTTCCTTTAAAGGATTAACAATGGGGCTCGTTGTTCACTTAAACTTGAAGAACAAAAAAGTGGCGAATGGTACTGTTTGGATGCTTTGCATATATGTTTCTTATACTATATAGAAGCAATATATACAAAGATTTCAACCGTCTACCTGTTCCATTCACTGTTCTACTTGTCGAAAGTTACAAATAATTTCCGTTAAGGGATTAACAATGGGGATCGTAGTTTACTTAAACTTGAAGAACAAAAAATTGGCGAATTGTACTGTTTGGATGCTTTGCATAAATGTTTCTTAGACTATATAGAAGCAATATATACAATGATTTCAACAGTCTACCTGTTCCATTCATTGTTCTACTTGTCGAAAGTTACAAATAATTTCCTTTAAAGGATTAACAATGGAGCTCGCAGTTCACTTAAACTTGAAGAACAAAAAATTGGCGAATGGTACTGTTTGGATGCTTTGCATATATGTTTCTTATGCTATATAGAAGCAATAGATACAAAGATTTCAACCGTCTACCTGTTCCATTCAATGTTCTACTTGTCGAAAGTTACAAATAATTTCCGATAAAGGATTAACAATGGGGCTCATTGTTCACTTAAACTTGAAGAACAAAAAATTGGCGAATGGTACTGTTTGGATGCTTTGCATATATGTTTCTTAGACTATATGGAAGCAATATATACAAAGATTTCAACCGTCTGCGTGTTCCAATCATTGTTCTACTTGTAGAAAGTTACAATTAATTTCCGTTAAAGGATTAACAATGGGGCTCGTAGTTCACTTAAACTTGAAGAACAAAAAATTGGCGAATTGTACTGTTTGGATGCTTTGCATATATGTTTCGTAGGTTATATAGAAGCAATATATACAATGATTTCAACCGTCTACCTGATCCATTCATTGTTCTACTTGTCGAAATTTACAAATAATTTCCTTTAAAGGATTAACAATGGGGCTCGTTGTTCACATAAACTTGAAGAACAAAAAATTGGCGAATGGTACTGTTTGGATGCTTTGCATATATGTTTCTTAGATTATATAGAAGCAATATATACAAAGATTTCAACCGTCTACCTGTTCCATTCATTGTTCTACTTGTCGAAAATTACAAATAATTTCCGATAAAGGATTAACCATTGGGGCTCATTGTTCACTAAACTTGAAGAACAAAAAATTGTCGAATTGTACTGTTTGGATGCTTTGCATATATGTTTCTTAGACTATATAGAAGCAATATATACAATAATTTCAACCGTCTACCTGTTCCATTCATTGTTCTACTTGTCGAAAGTTACAAATAATTTCCGTCAAGGGATTAACAATGGGGATCGTAGTTTACTTAAACTTGAAGAACAAAAAATTGGCGAATTGTACTGTTTGGATGCTTTGCATATATGTTTCTTAGACTATTTAGAAGCAATATATACAATGATTTCAACAGTCTACCTGTTCCATTCATTGTTCTACTTGTCGAAAGTTACAAATAATTTCCTTTAAAGGATTAACAATGGAGCTCGCAGTTCACTTAAACTTGAAGAACAAAAAATTGGCGAATGGTACTGTTTGGATGCTTTGCATATATGTTTCTTATACAATATAGAAGCAATAGATACAAAGATTTCAACCGTCTACCTGTTCCATTCAATGTTCTACTTGTCGAAAGTTACAAATAATTTCCGATAAAGGATTAACAATGGGGCTCATTGTTCACTTAAACTTGAAGAACAAAAAATTGGCGAATTGTACTGTTTGGATGCTTTGCATATATGTTTCTTATACTATAAAGAAGCAATATATACAAAGATTTCAACCGTCTACCTGTTCCATTCACTGTTCTACTTGTCGAAAGTTACAAATAATTTCCGTTAAGGGATTAACAATGGGGATCGTAGTTCACTTAAACTTGAAGAACAAAAAATTGGCGAATTGTACTGTTTGGATACTTTGCGTACATGTTTCTTAGACTATATGGAAGCAATATATACAAAGATTTCAACCGTCTACGTGTTCCAATCATTGTTCTACTTGTCGCAAGTTACAAATAATTTCCGTTAAAGTATTAACAATGGGGCTCGTAGTTCACTTAAACTTGAAGATCAAAAAATTGGCGAATGGTACTGTTTGGATGCTTTGCATATATGTTTCTTAGACTATATAGAAGCAATATATACAATGATTTCAACCGTCTAACTATTCCATTCATTGTTCTACTTGCCGAAATTTACAAATAATTTCCGTTAAAGGATTAACAATGGGGCTCGTCGTTCACTTAAACTTGAAGAACAAAAAATTGGCGAATGGTACTGTTTGGATGCTTTGCGTACCTGTTTCTTAGACTATATGGAAGCAATATATACAAAGATTTCAACCGTCTACCTATTCCATTCATTGTTCTACTTGTCGAAAGTTACAATTAATTTCCGTTAAAGGATTAACAATGGGGCTCGTCGTTCACTTAAAATTGAAGAACAAAAAATTGGCGAATGGTACTGTTTGGATGCTTTGCATATATGTTACTTAGACTATATAGAAGCAATATATACAATGATTTCAACCGTCTACCTGTTCCATTCATTGTTCTACTTGTCGAAAGTTACAAATAATTTCCTTTAAAGGATTAACAATGGGGCTCGTTGTTCACTTAAACTTGAAGAACAATAAAAAGGCGAATTGTACTGTTTGGATGCTTTGCATATATGTTTCTTAGAATATATAGAAGCAATATATACAAAGATTTCAACCGTCTACCTGTTCCATTCATTGTTCTACTTGTCGAAAGTTACAATTAATTTCCGTTAAAGGATTAACAATGGGGCTCGTCGTTCACTTAAACCTGAAGAACAAAAAATTGGCGAATGGTACTGTTTGGATGCTTTGCATATATGTTTCCTAGACTATATAGAAGCAATATATACATTGATTTCAACCGGCTACCAGTTCCATTCATTGTTCTACTTCTCGCAAGTTACAAATAATTTCCGTTAAAGTATTAACAATGGGGCTCGTAGTTCACTTAAACTTGAAGAACAAAAAATTAGCGAATGGTACTGTTTGGATGCTTTGCATATATGTTTCTTAGATTATATAGAAGCAATATATACAAAGATTTCAACCGTCTAAATGTTCCATTCATTGTTCTACTTGTCGAAAATTGCAAATAATTTCCGATAAAGGATTAACCATTGGGGCTCATTGTTCACTAAACTTGAAGAACAAAAAATTGTCGAATTGTACTGTTTGGATGCTTTGCATATATGTTTCTTAGACTACATAGATGCAATATATACAAAGATTTCAACGGTCTACCTGTTCCATTCATTGTTCTAGTTGTCGAAAGTTACAAATAATTTCCTTTAAAGGATTAACAATGGGGCTCGTTGTCCACTTAAACTTGAAGAACAATAAATTGGCGAATTGTACTGTTTGGATGCTTTGCATATATGTTTCTTAGACCATATAGAAGCAATATATACAAAGATTTCAACCGTCTACCTGTTCCATTCATTGTTCTACTTGTCGAAGGTTACAATTAATTTCCGTTAAAGGATTAACAATGGGGCTCGTCGTTCACTTCAACTTGAAGAACAAAAAATTGGCGAATGGTACTGTTTGGATGCTTTGCGTACATGTTTCTTAGACTATATGGAAGCAATATATACAAAGATTTCAACCGTCTACCTATTCCATTCATTGTTCTACTTGTCGAAAGTTACAATTAATTTCCGTTAAAGGATTAACAATGGGGCTCGTCGTTCACTTAAACTTGAAGAACAAAAAATTGGCGAATGGTACTGTTTGGATGCTTTGCATATATGTTTCTTAGACTATATAGAAGCAATATATACAATGATTTCAACCGTCTACCTGTTCCATTCATTGTTCTACTTGTCGAAAGTTACAAATAATTTCCGTTAAGGGATTAACAATGGGGATCGTAGTTTACTTAAACTTGAAGAACAAAAAATTGGCGAATTGTACTGTTTGGATGCTTTGCATATATGTTTCTTAGACTATTTAGAAGCAATATATACAATGATTTCAACCGTCTACCTATTCCATTCATTGTTCTACATGCCGAAATTTACAAATAATTTCCTTTAAAGGATTAACAATGGGGCTCGTAGTTCACTTAAACATGAAGAACAAAAAATTGGCGAATGGTACTGTTTGGATGCTTTGCATATATGTTTCTTAGACTATGTAGAAGCAATATATACAAAGATTTCAACCGTCTACCTGTTCCATTCATTGTTCTACTTGTCGAAAGTTACAAATAATTTCCTTTAAAGGATTAACAATGGGGCGCGTTGTTCACTTAAACTTGAAGAACAATAAATTGGCGAATTGTGCTGTTTGGATGCTTTGCATATATGTTTCTTAGACTATATAGAAGCAATATATACAAAGATTTCAACCGTCTACCTGTTCCATTCATTGTTCTACTTGTCGAAAGTTACAAATAATTTCCGATAACGGATTAACCATTGGGGCTCATTGTTCACTTAAACTTGAAGAACAAAAGATTGGCGAATGGTACTGTTTGGATGCTTTGCATATATGTTTCTTATACTATATAGAAGTAATAGATACAAAGATTTCAACCGTCTACCTGTTCCATTCAATGTTCTACTTGTCGAAAGTTACAAATAATTTCCGATAAAGGATTAACCATTTGGGCTCATTGTTCACTTAAACTTGAAGAACAAAAAATTGGCGAATTGTACTGTTTGGATGCTTTGCACATATGTTTCTTAGACTACATAGAAGCAATATATACAAAGAATTCAACCGTCTACGTGTTCCAATCATTGTTCTACTTGTCGAAATTTACAGATAATTTCCTTTAAAGGATTAACAATGGGGCTCGTTGTTCACTTAAACTTGAAGAACAAAAAAGTGGCGAATGGTACTGTTTGGATGCTTTGCATATATGTTTCTTAGACTATAAAGAAGCAATATATACATTGATTTCAACCGTCTACCTGTTCCATTTATTGTTCTACTTGTCGCAAGTTACAAATAATTTCCGTTAAAGTATTAACAATGGGGCTCGTAGTTCACTTAAACTTGAAGATCAAATAATTGGCGAATTGTACTGTTTGGATGATTTGCATATGTGTTTCTTAGACTATATAGAAGCAATATATACAAAGATTTCAACCGTCTACCTGTTCCATTCATTGTTCTACTTGTCGAAAGTTACAAATAATTTCCGTTAAGGGATTAACAATGGGGATCGTAGTTTACTTAAACTTGAAGAATAAGAAATTGGCGAATTGTACTGTTTGGATGATTTGCATTTATGTTTCTTAGACTATATAGAAGCAATATATACAATGATTTCAACCGTCTAACTATTCCATTCATTATTCTACTTGCCGAAATTTACAAATAATTTCCTTTAAAGGATTAACAATGGGGCTCGTAGTTCACTTAAACTTGAAGAACAAAAAATTGGCGAATGGTACTGTTTGGATGCTTTGCATATATGTTTCTTAGACTATATAGATGCAATATATACAAAGATTTCAACCGTCTACCTGTTCCATTCATTGTTCTACTTGTCGAAAGTTACAAATAATTTCCTTTAAAGGATTAACAATGGGGCTCGTTGTTCACTTAAACTTGAAGAACAATAAATTGGCGAATTGTACTGTTTGGATGCTTTGCATATATGTTTCTTATACTATATAGAAGTAATAGATACAAAGATTTCAACCGTCTACCTGTTCCATTCAATGTTCTACTTGTCGAAAGTTACAAATAATTTCCGATAAAGGATTAACCATTTGGGCTCATTGTTCACTTAAACTTGAAGAACAAAAAATTGGCGAATTGTACTGTTTGGATGCTTTGCACATATGTTTCTTAGACTACATAGAAGCAATATATACAAAGAATTCAACCGTCTACGTGTTCCAATCATTGTTCTACTTGTCGAAATTTACAGATAATTTCCTTTAAAGGATTAACAATGGGGCTCGTTGTTCACTTAAACTTGAAGAACAAAAAAGTGGCGAATGGTACTGTTTGGATGCTTTGCATATATGTTTCTTAGACTATAAAGAAGCAATATATACATTGATTTCAACCGTCTACCTGTTCCATTTATTGTTCTACTTGTCGCAAGTTACAAATAATTTCCGTTAAAGTATTAACAATGGGGCTCGTAGTTCACTTAAACTTGAAGATCAAATAATTGGCGAATTGTACTGTTTGGATGATTTGCATATGTGTTTCTTAGACTATATAGAAGCAATATATACAAAGATTTCAACCGTCTACCTGTTCCATTCATTGTTCTACTTGTCGAAAGTTACAAATAATTTCCGTTAAGGGATTAACAATGGGGATCGTAGTTTACTTAAACTTGAAGAATAAGAAATTGGCGAATTGTACTGTTTGGATGATTTGCATTTATGTTTCTTAGACTATATAGAAGCAATATATACAATGATTTCAACCGTCTAACTATTCCATTCATTATTCTACTTGCCGAAATTTACAAATAATTTCCTTTAAAGGATTAACAATGGGGCTCGTAGTTCACTTAAACTTGAAGAACAAAAAATTGGCGAATGGTACTGTTTGGATGCTTTGCATATATGTTTCTTAGACTATATAGATGCAATATATACAAAGATTTCAACCGTCTACCTGTTCCATTCATTGTTCTACTTGTCGAAAGTTACAAATAATTTCCTTTAAAGGATTAACAATGGGGCTCGTTGTTCACTTAAACTTGAAGAACAATAAATTGGCGAATTGTACTGTTTGGATGCTTTGCATATATGTTTCTTAGAATATATAGAAGCAATATATACAAAGATTTCAACCGTCTACCTGTTCCATTCATTGTTCTACTTGTCGAAAGTTACAATTAATTTCCGTTAAAGGATTAACAATGGGGCTCGTCGTTCACTTAAACTTGAAGAACAAAAAATTGGCGAATGGTACTGTTTGGATGCTTTGCATATATGTTTCTTAGACTATATAGAAGCAATATATACATTGATTTCAACCGGCTACCAGTTCCATTCATTGTTCTACTTCTCGCAAGTTACAAATAATTTCCGTTAAAGTATTAACAATGGGGCTCGTAGTTCACTTAAACTTGAAGAACAAAAAATTGGCGAATGGTACTGTTTGGATGCTTTGCATATATGTTTCTTAGATTATATAGAAGCAATATATACAAAGATTTCAACCGTCTACCTGTTCCATTCATTGTTCTACTTGTCGAAAATTGCAAATAATTTCCGATAAAGGATTAACCATTGGGGCTCATTGTTCACTAAACTTGAAGAACAAAAAATTGTCGAATTGTACTGTTTGGATGCTTTGCATATATGTTTCTTAGACTATATTGATGCAATATATACAAAGATTTCAACCGTCTACCTGTTCCATTCAATGTTCTACTTGTCGAAAGTTACAAATAATTTCCGATAAAGGATTAACCATTTGGGCTCATTGTTCACTTAAACTTGAAGAACAAAAAATTGGCTAATTGTACTGTTTGGATGCTTTGCACATATGTTTCTTAGACTACATAGAAGCAATATATACAAAGATTTCAACCGTCTACCTGTTCCATTCACTGTTCTACTTGTCGAAAGTTACAAATAATTTCCTTTAAAGGATTAACAATGGGGCTCGTTGTTCACTTAAACTTGAAGAACAAAAAAGTGGCGAATGGTACTGTTTGGATGCTTTGCATATATGTTTCGTAGGTTATATAGAAGCAATATATACAATGATTTCAACCGTCTACCTGATCCATTCATTGTTCTACTTGTCGAAAGTTACAAATAATTTCCGATAAAGGATTAACCATTGGGGCTCATTGTTCACTTAAACTTGAAGAACAAAAAATTGGCGAATGGTACTGTTTGGATGCTTTGCATATATGTTTCTTAGATTATATAGAAGCAATATATAGAAAGATTTCAACCGTCTACCTGTTCCATTCATTGTTCTACTTGTCGAAAATTACAAATAATTTCCGATAAAGGATTAACAGTGGGGCTCTTTGTTCACTTAAACTGGAAGAACAAAAAATTGGCGAATGGTACTGTTTGGATGCTTTGCATATATGTTTCTTAGACTATATAGAAGCAATATATACATTGATTTCAACCGTCTACCTGTTCCATTCATTGTTCTACTTGTCGCAAGTTATAAATAATTTCCGTTAAAGTATTAACAATGGGGCTCGTAGTTCACTTAAACTTGAAGATCAAATAATTGGCGAATTGTACTGTTTGGATGATATGCAGATATGTTTCTTAGACTATATAGAAGCAATATATACAAATGATTTCAACAGTCTACCTGTTCCATTCATTTTTCTACTTGTCGAATGTTACAAATAATTTCCGATAAAGGATTAACCATTGGGGCTCATTGTTCACTTAAACTTGAAGAACAAAAAATTGGCGAATTGTACTGTTTGGATGCTTTGCATATATGTTTCTTAGACTACATAGAAGCAATATATACAAAGATTTCAACCGTCTACGTGTTCCAATCATTGTTCTACTTTTCGAAATTTACAAATAATTTCCTTTAAAGGATTAACAATGCGGCTCGTTGTTCACTTAAACTTGAAGAACAAAAAATTAGCGAATGGTACTGTTGGGATGCTTTGCATATATGTTTCTTAGACTATATAGAAGCAATATATACATTGATTTCAACCGTCTACCTGTTCCATTCATTGTTCTTCTTGTCGCAAGTTACAAATAATTTCCGTTAAAGTATTAACAATGGGGCTCGTAGTTCACTTAAACTTGAAGATCAAATAATTGGCGGATTGTACTGTTTGGATGATCTGCAGATATGTTTCTTAGACTATATAGAAGCAATATATACAATGATTTCAACCGTCTACCTGTTCCATTCATTGTTCTACTTGTCGAAAGTTACAAATAATTTCCGTTAAGGGATTAACAATGGGGATCGTAGTTTACTTAAACTTGAAGAACAAAAAATTGGCGAATTGTACTGTTTGGATGCTTTGCATATATGTTTCTTAGACTATATAGAAGCAATATATACAATGATTTCAACATTCTACCTGTTCCATTCATTGTTCTACTTGTCGAAATTTACAAATAATGTCCTTTGAAGGATTAACAATGGGGCTCCTAGTTCACTTAAACTTGAAGAACAAAAAATTGGCGAATGGTACTGTTTGGATGCTTTGCGTACATGTTTCTTAGACTATATGGAAGCAATATATACAAAGATTTCAACCGTCTGCGTGTTCCAATCATTGTTCTACTTGTAGAAAGTTACAATTAATTTCCGTTAAAGGATTAACAATGGGGCTCGTAGTTCACTTAAACTTGAAGAACAAAAAATTGGCGAATTGTACTGTTTGGATGCTTTGCATATATGTTTCGTAGGTTATATAGAAGCAATATATACAATGATTTCAACCGTCTACCTGATCCATTCATTGTTCTACTTGTCGAAATTTACAAATAATTTCCTTTAAAGGATTAACAATGGGGCTCGTTGTTCACATAAACTTGAAGAACAAAAAATTGGCGAATGGTACTGTTTGGATGCTTTGCATATATGTTTC
This sequence comes from Cerceris ruficornis, assembly GCA_963989415.1. NCBI lineage: Eukaryota > Metazoa > Arthropoda > Insecta > Hymenoptera > Crabronidae > Cerceris > Cerceris ruficornis. The sequence goes on from CAXDIW010000516.1 coordinate 1,203,382, forward strand.
TTAGATTATATAGAAGCAATATATAGAAAGATTTCAACCGTCTACCTGTTCCATTCATTGTTCTACTTGTCGAAAATTACAAATAATTTCCGATAAAGGATTAACAGTGGGGCTCTTTGTTCACTTAAACTGGAAGAACAAAAAATTGGCGAATGGTACTGTTTGGATGCTTTGCATATATGTTTCTTAGACTATATAGAAGCAATATATACATTGATTTCAACCGTCTACCTGTTCCATTCATTGTTCTACTTGTCGCAAGTTATAAATAATTTCCGTTAAAGTATTAACAATGGGGCTCGTAGTTCACTTAAACTTGAAGATCAAATAATTGGCGAATTGTACTGTTTGGATGATATGCAGATATGTTTCTTAGACTATATAGAAGCAATATATACAAATGATTTCAACAGTCTACCTGTTCCATTCATTTTTCTACTTGTCGAATGTTACAAATAATTTCCGATAAAGGATTAACCATTGGGGCTCATTGTTCACTTAAACTTGAAGAACAAAAAATTGGCGAATTGTACTGTTTGGATGCTTTGCATATATGTTTCTTAGACTACATAGAAGCAATATATACAAAGATTTCAACCGTCTACGTGTTCCAATCATTGTTCTACTTTTCGAAATTTACAAATAATTTCCTTTAAAGGATTAACAATGCGGCTCGTTGTTCACTTAAACTTGAAGAACAAAAAATTAGCGAATGGTACTGTTTGGATGCTTTGCATATATGTTTCTTAGACTATATAGAAGCAATATATACATTGATTTCAACCGTCTACCTGTTCCATTCATTGTTCTTCTTGTCGCAAGTTACAAATAATTTCCGTTAAAGTATTAACAATGGGGCTCGTAGTTCACTTAAACTTGAAGATCAAATAATTGGCGAATTGTACTGTTTGGATGCTTTGCATATATGTTTCTTAGAATATATAGAAGCAATATATACAAAGATTTCAACCGTCTACCTGTTCCATTCATTGTTCTACTTGTCGAAAGTTACAATTAATTTCCGTTAAAGGATTAACAATGGGGCTCGTCGTTCACTTAAACTTGAAGAACAAAAAATTGGCGAATGGTACTGTTTGGATGCTTTGCATATATGTTTCTTAGACTATATAGAAGCAATATATACATTGATTTCAACCGGCTACCAGTTCCATTCATTGTTCTACTTCTCGCAAGTTACAAATAATTTCCGTTAAAGTATTAACAATGGGGCTCGTAGTTCACTTAAACTTGAAGAACAAAAAATTGGCGAATGGTACTGTTTGGATGCTTTGCATATATGTTTCTTAGATTATATAGAAGCAATATATACAAAGATTTCAACCGTCTACCTGTTCCATTCATTGTTCTACTTGTCGAAAATTGCAAATAATTTCCGATAAAGGATTAACCATTGGGGCTCATTGTTCACTAAACTTGAAGAACAAAAAATTGTCGAATTGTACTGTTTGGATGCTTTGCATATATGTTTCTTAGACTATATTGATGCAATATATACAAAGATTTCAACCGTCTACCTGTTCCATTCAATGTTCTACTTGTCGAAAGTTACAAATAATTTCCGATAAAGGATTAACCATTTGGGCTCATTGTTCACTTAAACTTGAAGAACAAAAAATTGGCTAATTGTACTGTTTGGATGCTTTGCACATATGTTTCTTAGACTACATAGAAGCAATATATACAAAGATTTCAACCGTCTACCTGTTCCATTCACTGTTCTACTTGTCGAAAGTTACAAATAATTTCCTTTAAAGGATTAACAATGGGGCTCGTTGTTCACTTAAACTTGAAGAACAAAAAAGTGGCGAATGGTACTGTTTGGATGCTTTGCATATATGTTTCGTAGGTTATATAGAAGCAATATATACAATGATTTCAACCGTCTACCTGATCCATTCATTGTTCTACTTGTCGAAATTTACAAATAATTTCCTTTAAAGGATTAACAATGGGGCTCGTTGTTCACATAAACTTGAAGAACAAAAAATTGGCGAATGGTACTGTTTGGATGCTTTGCATATATGTTTCTTAGATTATATAGAAGCAATATATAGAAAGATTTCAACCGTCTACCTGTTCCATTCATTGTTCTACTTGTCGAAAATTACAAATAATTTCCGATAAAGGATTAACAGTGGGGCTCTTTGTTCACTTAAACTGGAAGAACAAAAAATTGGCGAATGGTACTGTTTGGATGCTTTGCATATATGTTTCTTAGACTATATAGAAGCAATATATACATTGATTTCAACCGTCTACCTGTTCCATTCATTGTTCTACTTGTCGCAAGTTATAAATAATTTCCGTTAAAGTATTAACAATGGGGCTCGTAGTTCACTTAAACTTGAAGATCAAATAATTGGCGAATTGTACTGTTTGGATGATATGCAGATATGTTTCTTAGACTATATAGAAGCAATATATACAAATGATTTCAACAGTCTACCTGTTCCATTCATTTTTCTACTTGTCGAATGTTACAAATAATTTCCGATAAAGGATTAACCATTGGGGCTCATTGTTCACTTAAACTTGAAGAACAAAAAATTGGCGAATTGTACTGTTTGGATGCTTTGCATATATGTTTCTTAGACTACATAGAAGCAATATATACAAAGATTTCAACCGTCTACGTGTTCCAATCATTGTTCTACTTTTCGAAATTTACAAATAATTTCCTTTAAAGGATTAACAATGCGGCTCGTTGTTCACTTAAACTTGAAGAACAAAAAATTAGCGAATGGTACTGTTGGGATGCTTTGCATATATGTTTCTTAGACTATATAGAAGCAATATATACATTGATTTCAACCGTCTACCTGTTCCATTCATTGTTCTTCTTGTCGCAAGTTACAAATAATTTCCGTTAAAGTATTAACAATGGGGCTCGTAGTTCACTTAAACTTGAAGATCAAATAATTGGCGGATTGTACTGTTTGGATGATCTGCAGATATGTTTCTTAGACTATATAGAAGCAATATATACAATGATTTCAACCGTCTACCTGTTCCATTCATTGTTCTACTTGTCGAAAGTTACAAATAATTTCCGTTAAGGGATTAACAATGGGGATCGTAGTTTACTTAAACTTGAAGAACAAAAAATTGGCGAATTGTACTGTTTGGATGCTTTGCATATATGTTTCTTAGACTATATAGAAGCAATATATACAATGATTTCAACATTCTACCTGTTCCATTCATTGTTCTACTTGTCGAAATTTACAAATAATGTCCTTTGAAGGATTAACAATGGGGCTCCTAGTTCACTTAAACTTGAAGAACAAAAAATTGGCGAATGGTACTGTTTGGATGCTTTGCGTACATGTTTCTTAGACTATATGGAAGCAATATATACAAAGATTTCAACCGTCTGCGTGTTCCAATCATTGTTCTACTTGTAGAAAGTTACAATTAATTTCCGTTAAAGGATTAACAATGGGGCTCGTAGTTCACTTAAACTTGAAGAACAAAAAATTGGCGAATTGTACTGTTTGGATGCTTTGCATATATGTTTCGTAGGTTATATAGAAGCAATATATACAATGATTTCAACCGTCTACCTGATCCATTCATTGTTCTACTTGTCGAAATTTACAAATAATTTCCTTTAAAGGATTAACAATGGGGCTCGTTGTTCACATAAACTTGAAGAACAAAAAATTGGCGAATGGTACTGTTTGGATGCTTTGCATATATGTTTCTTAGATTATATAGAAGCAATATATAGAAAGATTTCAACCGTCTACCTGTTCCATTCATTGTTCTACTTGTCGAAAATTACAAATAATTTCCGATAAAGGATTAACAGTGGGGCTCTTTGTTCACTTAAACTGGAAGAACAAAAAATTGGCGAATGGTACTGTTTGGATGCTTTGCATATATGTTTCTTAGACTATATAGAAGCAATATATACATTGATTTCAACCGTCTACCTGTTCCATTCATTGTTCTACTTGTCGCAAGTTATAAATAATTTCCGTTAAAGTATTAACAATGGGGCTCGTAGTTCACTTAAACTTGAAGATCAAATAATTGGCGAATTGTACTGTTTGGATGATATGCAGATATGTTTCTTAGACTATATAGAAGCAATATATACAAATGATTTCAACAGTCTACCTGTTCCATTCATTTTTCTACTTGTCGAATGTTACAAATAATTTCCGATAAAGGATTAACCATTGGGGCTCATTGTTCACTTAAACTTGAAGAACAAAAAATTGGCGAATTGTACTGTTTGGATGCTTTGCATATATGTTTCTTAGATTACATAGAAGCAATATATACAAAGATTTCAACCGTCTACGTGTTCCAATCATTGTTCTACTTTTCGAAATTTACAAATAATTTCCTTTAAAGGATTAACAATGCGGCTCGTTGTTCACTTAAACTTGAAGAACAAAAAATTAGCGAATGGTACTGTTTGGATGCTTTGCATATATGTTTCTTAGACTATATAGAAGCAATATATACATTGATTTCAACCGTCTACCTGTTCCATTCATTGTTCTTCTTGTCGCAAGTTACAAATAATTTCCGTTAAAGTATTAACAATGGGGCTCGTAGTTCACTTAAACTTGAAGATCAAATAATTGGCGGATTGTACTGTTTGGATGATCTGCAGATATGTTTCTTAGACTATATAGAAGCAATATATACAATGATTTCAACCGTCTACCTGTTCCATTCATTGTTCTACTTGTCGAAAGTTACAAATAATTTCCGTTAAGGGATTAACAATGGGGATCGTAGTTTACTTAAACTTGAAGAACAAAAAATTGGCGAATTGTACTGTTTGGATGATTTGCATATATGTTTCTTAGACTATATAGAAGCAATATATACAATGATTTCAACATTCTACCTGTTCCATTCATTGTTCTACTTGTCGAAATTTACAAATAATGTCCTTTGAAGGATTAACAATGGGGCTCCTAGTTCACTTAAACTTGAAGAACAAAAAATTGGCGAATGGTACTGTTTGGATGCTTTGCGTACATGTTTCTTAGACTATATGGAAGCAATATATACAAAGATTTCAACCGTCTACGTGTTCCAATCATTGTTCTTCTTGTCGAAATTTACAAATAATGTCCTTTGAAGGATTAACAATGTGGCTCGTAGTTCACTTAAACTTGAAGAACAAAAAATTGGCGAATGGTACTGTTTGGATGCTTTGCGTACATCTTTCTTACACTATATGGAAGCAATATATACAAAGATTTCAACCGTCTACGTGTTCCAATCATTGTTCTACTTGTCGAAATTTACAAATAATTTCCTTTAAAGGATTAACAATGCGGCTCGTAGTTCACTTAAACTTGAAGAAAAAAAATTGGCGAATTGTTCTGTTTGGATGCTTTGCGTACATGTTTCTTAGACTATATAGAAGCAATATATAGAAAGATTTCAACCGTCTACGTGTTCCAATCATTGTTCTACTTGTCGAAATTTACAAATAATTTCCTTTAAAGGATTAACAATGGGGCTCGTTGTTCACTTAAACTTGAAGAACAAAAAATTAGCGAATGGTACAGTTTGGATGCTTTGCGTACATGTTTCTTAGACTATATGGAAGCAATATATACAAAGATTTCAACCGTCTACGTGTTCCAATCATTGTTCTACTTGTCGAAATTTACAAATAATTTCCTTTAAAGGATTAACAATGGGGCTCGTTGTTCACTTAAACTTGAAGAACAATAAATTGGCGAATTGTACTGTTTGGATGCTATGCATATATGTTTCTTAGACTATATAGAAGCAATATATATAATGATTTCAACCATCTACCTGTTCCATTCATTGTTCTACATGTCGAAAGTTACAAATAATTTCAGTTTCATGATTATCAATGGGGCTCGTTGTTCACTTAAACTTGAAGAACAAAAAATTGGCGAATGGTACTGTTTGGATGCTTTGCATATATGTTTCTTAGTCTATATAGAAGCAATATATACAAAGATTTCAATTGTCTACGTGTTCCATTCATTGTTCTACTTGCCGAAATTTACAAATAATTTCCTTTAAAGGATTAACAATGGGGCTCGTTGTTCACTTAAACTTGAAGAACAATAAATTGGCGAATTGTACTGTGTGGATGCTATGCATATATGTTTCTTACACTATATAGAAGCAATATATATAATGATTTCAACCGTCTACCTGTTCCATTCATTGTTCTACATGTCGAAAGTTACAAATAATTTCAGTTTCATGATTATCAATGGGGCTCGTTGTTCACTTAAACTTGAAGAACAAAAAATTGGCGAATGGTACTGTTTGGATGCTTTGCATATATGTTTCTTAGTCTATATAGAAGCAATATATACAAAGATTTCAACCGTCTACGTGTTCCAATTATTGTTCTACTTGTAGAAAGTTACAAATAGTTTCCGATAAAGGATTAACAATGTGGCTCATTGTTCACTTAACCTTGAAGAACAAAAAATTGGCGAATGGTACTGTTTGGATGCTTTGCATATATGTTTCTTAGGTTATATAGAAGCAATATATCCAAAGATTTCAACCGTTTACATGTTCCATTCATTGTTCTACTTGTCGAAAATTACAAATAATTTCCGGTAAAGGATTAACCATTGGGGCTCATTGTTCACTTGAACTTGAAGAACAAAAAATTGGCGAATTGTACTGTTTGGATGCTTTGCATATATGTTTCTTAGACTATATGGAAGCAATATATACTAAGATTTCAACCGTCCACGTGTTCCAATCATTGTTCTACTTGTCGAAATTTAGAAATAATTTCCGATAAAGGATTAACAATCGGGCTCATTGTTCACTTAACCTTGAAGAACAAGAAATTGGCGTATGGTACTGTTTGGATGCTTTGCATATATGTTTCTTAGACTATACGGAAGCAATATATACAAAGATTTCAACCGTCTACGTGTTCCAATCATTGTTCTACTTGTCGAAATTTACAAATAATTTCCTTTAAAGGATTAACAATGGGGCTCGTTGTTCACTTAAACTTGAAGAACAATAAATTGGCGAATGGTACTGTTTGGATGCTTTGCATATATGTTTCTTAGACTATATGGAAGCAATATATAATAATATTTCAACCGTCTACGTGTTCCAATCATTGTTCTGCTTGTCGAAATTTACAAATAATTTCCTTTAAAGGATTAACAATGGGGCTCGTTGTTCACTTAAACTTGTAGAACAATAAATTGGCGAATTGTACTGTGTGGATGCTATGCATATATGTTTCTTAGACTATATAGAAGCAATATATATAATGATTTCAACCGTCTACCTGTTCCAATTATTGTTCTACTTGTAGAAAGTTACAAATAGTTTCCGATAAAGGATTAACAATGTGGCTCATTGTTCACTTAACCTTGAAGAACAAAAAATTGGCGAATGGTACTGTTTGGATGCTTTGCATATATCTTTCTTAGTCTATATTGAAGCAATACATACAAAGATTTCAACCGTCTACGTGTTCCAATTATTGTTCTACTTGTAGAAAGTTACAAATAGTTTCCGATAAAGGATTAACAATGTGGCTCATTGTTCACTTAACCTTGAAGAACAAAAAATTGGCGAATGGTACTGTTTGGATGCTTTGCGTACATGTTTCTTAGACTATATGGAAGCAATATATACAAAGATTTCAACCGTCTACGTGTTCCAATCATTGTTCTACTTGTAGAAAGTTACAATTAATTTCCGTTAAAGGATTAACAATGGGGCTCGTAGTTCACTTAAACTTGAAGAACAAAAAATTGGCGAATGGTACTGTTTGGATGCTTTGCGTACATGTTTCTGAGACTATATGGAAGCAATATATACAAAGATTTCAACCGTCTACGTGTTCCAATCATTGTTCTACTTGTCGAAATTTACAAATAATTTCCTTTAAAGGATTAACAATGGGGCTCGTTGTTCACTTAAACTTGAAGAACAAAAAAGTGGCGAATGGTACTGTTTGGATGCTTTGCATATATGTTTCTTATATTATATAGAAGCAATAAATACAAATATTTCAACCGTCTACGTGTTCCAATCATTGTTCTACTTGTCGAAATTTACAAATAATTTCCTTTAAAGGATTAACAATGGGTCTCATTGTTCACTTAAACTTGAAGAACAAAAAATTGGCGCATGGTACTGTTTGGTTGCTTTGCATATATGTTTCTTAGACTATATGGAAGCATTATATACAAAGATTTCAACCGTCTACGTGTTCCAATCATTGTTCTACTTGTAGAAAGTTACAATTAATTTCCGTTAAAGGATTAACAATGGGGCTCGTAGTTCACTTAAACTTGAAGAACAAAAAATTGGCGAATGGTACTGTTTGGATGCTTTGCGTACATGTTTCTGAGACTATATGGAAGCAATATATACAAAGATTTCAACCGTCTACGTGTTCCAATCATTGTTCTACTTGTCGAAATTTACAAATAATTTCCTTTAAAGGATTAACAATGGGGCTCGTTGTTCACTTAAACTTGAAGAACAAAAAAGTGGCGAATGGTACTGTTTGGATGCTTTGCATATATGTTTCTTATATTATATAGAAGCAATATATACAAATATTTCAACCGTCTACCTGTTCCATTCATTGTTCGACTTGTCGAAACTTACAAATAATTTCCGATAAGGGATTAACCATTGGGGCTCATTGTTCACTTAAACTTGAAGACCAAAAAATTGGCGAATGGTACTGTTTGGATGCTTTGCGTACATGTTTCTTAGACTATATAGAAGCAATATATACAAAGATTTCAACCGTCTACCTGTTCTTTTCATTGATCTACTTGTCGAAAGTTACAAATAATTTCCGATAAAGGACTAACAATGGGTCTCGTAGTTCACTTAAACTTGAAGAACAAAAAATTGGCGAATGGTACTGTTTGGATGCTTTGAATATATGTTTCTTATATTATATAGAAGCAATATATGCAAATATTTCAACCGTCTACCTGTTCCATTCATTGTTCGACTTGTCGAAAATTACAAATAATTTCCGATAAAGGATTAACCATTGGGGCTCATTGTTCACTTAAACTTGAAGACCAAAAAATTGGCGAATGGTACTGTTTGGATGCTTTGCGTACATGTTTCTTAGACTATATGGAAGCAATATATACAAAGATTTCAACCGTCTACGTGTTCCAATCATTGTTCTACTTGTCGAAATTTACACATAATTTCCTTTAAAGGATTAACAATGGGGCTCGTTGTTAACTTAAACTTGAAGAACAATAAATTGGCGAATTGTACTGTTTGGATGCTTTGCATATATGTTTCTTAGACTATATAGAAGCAATATATACAAAGATTTCAACCGTCTACCTGTTCCATTCATTGTTCTACTTGTCGAAAGATACAAATAATTACCGATAAACGATTAACCATTGGGGCTCATTGTTCACTTAAACTTGAAGAACAAAAAATTGGCGAATTGTATTGTTTGGATGCTTTGCATATATGTTTCTTAGACTATATAGAAGCAATATATACAAAGATTTCAACCCTCTACCTGTTCCATTCATTGTTCTACTTGTCGAAAGTTACAAATAATTTCCGATAAAGGATTAACAATGGGTCTCATTGTTCACTTAAACTTGAAGAACAAAAAATTGGCGACTGGTACTGTTTGGATGTTTTGCATATATGTTTCTTAGACTATATTGAAGCAATATATACAAGGATTTCAACCGTCTACCTGTTCCATTCATTGTTCTACTTGTCGAAAGTTACAAATAATTTCCGATAAAGGATTAACAATGGGGCTCATTGTTCACTTAACCTTGAAGAACAAAAAATTGGCGAATGGTACTGTTTGGATGCTTTGCATATATGTTTCTTAGACTATATAGAAGCAATATATATAATGATTTCAACCGCGTACCTGTTCCATTTCTTGTTCTACTTGTCGAAAGTTACAAATAATTTCCTTTAAAGGATTAACAATGGGGCTCGTTGTTCACTTAAACTTGAAGAACAATGAATTGGCGACTGGTACTGTTTGGATGCTTTGCATATATGTTTCTTAGACTATATTGAAGCAATATATACAAGGATTTCAACCGTCTACCTGTTCCATTCATTGTTCTACTTCTCGAAAGTTACAAATAATTTCCGATAAAGGATTAACAATGGGGCTCATTGTTCACTTAAACTTGAAGAACAAAAAATTGGCGAATGGTACTGTTTGGATGCTTTGCATATATGATTCTTAGACTATATAGAAGCAATATATACAATGATTTCAACCGTCTACCTGTTCCATTCATTGTTCAACTTGTCGAAATTTACAAATAATTTCCGTTAAAGTATTAACAATGGGGCTCGTAGTTCACTTAAACTTGAAGATCAAATAATTGGCGAATTGTACTGTTTGGATGATATGCAGATATGTTTCTTAGACTATATAGAAGCAATTTATAGAAGGATTTCCTCCGTCTACCTGTTCCATTCATTGTTCTACTAGTAGAAAATTACAATTAATTTCCGTTAAAGTATTAACAATGGGGCTCGTAGTTCACATAAACTTGAAGAACAAAAAATTGGCGAATGGTACTGTTTGGATGCTTTGCATATATGTTTCTTAGACTATGTAGAAGCAATATATATAATGATTTCAACCGTCAACCTGTTCCATTCATTGCTCTACATGTCGAAAGTTAGAAATAATTTCCGTTTCATGATTATCAATGGGGCTCGTTGTTCACTTAAACTTGAAGAACAATAAATTGGCAAATTGTACTGTTTGGATGCTTTGCGTACATGTTTCTTAGACTATATAGAAGCAATATATACAAAGATTTCAACCGTATACCTGTTCCATTCATTGTTCTACTTGTCGAAAGTTACAAATAATTTCCGATAAAGGATTAAGAATGGGGCTCATTGTTCACTTAACCTTGAAGAACAAAACATTGGCGAATGGTACTGTTTGGATGCTTTGCATATATGTTTCTTAGACTATATGGAAGCAATATATACAAATATTTCAACCGTCTACGTGAGCCAATCATTGTTCTACCTGTCGAAATTTACAAATAATTTCCTTTAAAGGATTAACAATGGGGCTCGTTGTTCACTTATACTTGAAGAACAATAAATTGGCAAATTGTACTGTTTGGATGCTATGCATATATGTTTCTTAGACTATATAGAAGCATTATATACAAAGATTTCAACCGTCTACGTGTTCCAATCATTGTTTTACTTGTAGAAAGTTACAATTAATTTCCGTTAAAGGATTAACAATGGGGCTCATTGTTCACTTAAACTTGAAGAACAAAAAATTGGCGAATGGTACTGTTTGGATGCTTTGCGTACATGTTTCTTAGACTATATGGAAGCAATATATACAAAGATTTCAACCGTCTACGTGTTCCAATCATTGTTCTACTTGTCGAAATTTACAAATAATTTCCTTTAAAGGATTGACAATGGGGCTCGTTGTTCACTTAAACTTGAAGAACAAAAAATTAGCGAATGGTACAGTTTGGATGCTTTGCGTACATGTTTCTTAGACTATATGGAAGCAATATATTCAAAGATTTCAACCGTCTACGTGTTCCAATCATTGTTCTACTTGTCGAAATTTACAAATAATTTCCTTTAAAGGATTAACAATGCGGCTCGTAGTTCACTTAAACTTGAAGAAAAAAAATTGGCGAATTGTTCTGTTTGGATGCTTTGCGTACATGTTTCTTAGACTATATAGAAGCAATATATAGAAAGATTTCAACCGTCTACGTGTTCCAATCATTGTTCTACTTGTCGAAATTTACAAATAATTTCCTTTAAAGGATTAACAATGGGGCTCGTTGTTCACTTAAACTTGAAGAACAAAAAATTAGCGAATGGTACAGTTTGGATGCTTTGCGTACATGTTTCTTAGACTATATGGAAGCAATATATACAAAGATTTCAACCGTCTACGTGTTCCAATCATTGTTCTACTTGTCGAAATTTACAAATAATTTCCTTTAAAGGATTAACAATGGGGCTCGTTGTTCACTTAAACTTGAAGAACAATAAATTGGCGAATTGTACTGTTTGGATGCTATGCATATATGTTTCTTAGACTATATAGAAGCAATATATATAATGATTTCAACCATCTACCTGTTCCATTCATTGTTCTACATGTCGAAAGTTACAAATAATTTCAGTTTCATGATTATCAATGGGGCTCGTTGTTCACTTAAACTTGAAGAACAAAAAATTGGCGAATGGTACTGTTTGGATGCTTTGCATATATGTTTCTTAGTCTATATAGAAGCAATATATACAAAGATTTCAATTGTCTACGTGTTCCATTCATTGTTCTACTTGCCGAAATTTACAAATAATTTCCTTTAAAGGATTAACAATGGGGCTCGTTGTTCACTTAAACTTGAAGAACAATAAATTGGCGAATTGTACTGTGTGGATGCTATGCATATATGTTTCTTACACTATATAGAAGCAATATATATAATGATTTCAACCGTCTACCTGTTCCATTCATTGTTCTACATGTCGAAAGTTACAAATAATTTCAGTTTCATGATTATCAATGGGGCTCGTTGTTCACTTAAACTTGAAGAACAAAAAATTGGCGAATGGTACTGTTTGGATGCTTTGCATATATGTTTCTTAGTCTATATAGAAGCAATATATACAAAGATTTCAACCGTCTACGTGTTCCAATTATTGTTCTACTTGTAGAAAGTTACAAATAGTTTCCGATAAAGGATTAACAATGTGGCTCATTGTTCACTTAACCTTGAAGAACAAAAAATTGGCGAATGGTACTGTTTGGATGCTTTGCATATATGTTTCTTAGGTTATATAGAAGCAATATATCCAAAGATTTCAACCGTTTACATGTTCCATTCATTGTTCTACTTGTCGAAAATTACAAATAATTTCCGGTAAAGGATTAACCATTGGGGCTCATTGTTCACTTGAACTTGAAGAACAAAAAATTGGCGAATTGTACTGTTTGGATGCTTTGCATATATGTTTCTTAGACTATATGGAAGCAATATATACTAAGATTTCAACCGTCCACGTGTTCCAATCATTGTTCTACTTGTCGAAATTTAGAAATAATTTCCGATAAAGGATTAACAATCGGGCTCATTGTTCACTTAACCTTGAAGTACAAGAAATTGGCGTATGGTACTGTTTGGATGCTTTGCATATATGTTTCTTAGACTATACGGAAGCAATATATACAAAGATTTCAACCGTCTACGTGTTCCAATCATTGTTCTACTTGTCGAAATTTACAAATAATTTCCTTTAAAGGATTAACAATGGGGCTCGTTGTTCACTTAAACTTGAAGAACAATAAATTGGCGAATGGTACTGTTTGGATGCTTTGCATATATGTTTCTTAGACTATATGGAAGCAATATATAATAATATTTCAACCGTCTACGTGTTCCAATCATTGTTCAGCTTGTCGAAATTTACAAATAATTTCCTTTAAAGGATTAACAATGGGGCTCGTTGTTCACTTAAACTTGTAGAACAATAAATTGGCGAATTGTACTGTGTGGATGCTATGCATATATGTTTCTTAGACTATATAGAAGCAATATATATAATGATTTCAACCGTCTACCTGTTCCAATTATTGTTCTACTTGTAGAAAGTTACAAATAGTTTCCGATAAAGGATTAACAATGTGGCTCATTGTTCACTTAACCTTGAAGAACAAAAAATTGGCGAATGGTACTGTTTGGATGCTTTGCATATATCTTTCTTAGTCTATATTGAAGCAATACATACAAAGATTTCAACCGTCTACGTGTTCCAATTATTGTTCTACTTGTAGAAAGTTACAAATAGTTTCCGATAAAGGATTAACAATGTGGCTCATTGTTCACTTAACCTTGAAGAACAAAAAATTGGCGAATGGTACTGTTTGGATGCTTTGCGTACATGTTTCTTAGACTATATGGAAGCAATATATACAAAGATTTCAACCGTCTACGTGTTCCATTCATTGTTCTACTTGCCGAAATTTACAAATAATTTCCTTTAAGGCCAGCAATCCCTTTAGAATTTTAAAAAAATCGTTTTTTTTTTTATTACATATTTCGAAAGTATAATACCCAAAGAATATACTGACCAAAGGAAAACCCGAAATATTGAATATTAGCGGAGTTATCGCATATAGTATAGAACGGAACGACAGCATGGGGGTCAGGTAGCGAGAACTTTAAACGCGATTATCTCGAAACTACATATTCAAAAACTGCTCGTGTTGTAGCTCAATAAGTTATCGACCGATTTCGATGAAATTTTGGGAGGTTACTCTTAGTAATATTATCGGAAGGATATACCTAAAGTTTGAAAGGTAGCGTGTAAATAAATAACTTTTTTGGGGTCAAATATGTCGAAAAAATGGTCGAAAATTCGAACTTAAGAGTAAAACGGCTCCCAAATTTTCAATTTTGCACTTTTTCATAATTTTTTAGGTATATCCTTCCCCTTAATATGTCAGTAAACGAATGACACTTGTTAAATCTTTTTCAAATCAGCAGCAAAAGAGTGACAACTGCAGCAGTTTTCGACGTCTCGGAAAACAGGCGCCCGAAGACCCTTAATAAAGCCGCAATTTTGTTGGTTATCCCAAGAAAAAAAATTTTTTTTTCAACTTGGATGTTATAACAAACTTATGTCAAAGTTTGAAACTGATTCGATTATTTTATCCCCTCTAAAAAAATTCCCGAAAAATACCTGTTTTTCACGCTCCTAAAGGGATTTCTGGCCTTAAAGGATTAACAATGGTGCTCGTAGTTCAATTAAACTTGAAAAACCAAAAATTGGCGAATTGTACTGTTTGGATGCTTTGCATATATGTTTCTTAGACAATATAGAAGCAATATATACAAAGATTTCAACCGTCTACCTGTTCCATTCATTGTTCCACTTGTCGAAAGTTACAAATAATTTCCGATAAAGGATTAACCATTGGGGCTCATTGTTCACTTAAACTTGAAGAACAAAAAATTGGCGAATTGTACTGTTTGGATGCTTTGAATATATGTTTCTTAGACTATATGGAAGCAATATATACAAAGATTTCAACCGTCCACGTGTTCCAATCATTGTTCTACTTGTCGAAATTTACAAATAATTTCCGATAAAGGATTAACAATCGGGCTCATTGTTCACTTAACCTTGAAGAACAAAAAATTGGCGAATGGTACTGTTTGGATGCTTTGCATATATGTTTCTTAGACTATACGGAAGCAATATATACAAATATTTCAACCGTCTACCTGTTCCATTCATTGTTCTACATGTCGAAAGTTACAAATAATTTCCGTTTCATGATTATCAATGGGGCTCGTTGTTCACTTAAACTTGAAGAACAAAAAATTGGCGAATGGTACTGTTTGGATGCTTTGCATATATGTTTCTTAGACTATACAGAAGCAATATATACATTGATTTCAACCGTCTACCTGTTCCATTCATTGTTCTACTTGTCGAAAATTACAAATAATTTCCGTTAAGGGATTATCAATGGGGATCGTAGTTTACTTAAACTTGAAGAACAATAAATTGGCGAATGGTACTGTTTGGATGCTTTGCATATATGTTTCTTAGACTATATGGAAGCAATATATACAAAGACTTCAACAGTCTGCGTGTTCCAATCATTGTTCTACTTGTAGAAAGTTACAATTAATTTCCGTTAAAGGATTAACAATGGGGCTCGTAGTTCACTTAAACTTGAAGAACAAAAAATTGGCGAATGGTACTGTTTGGATGCTTTGCGTACATGTTTCTTAGACAATATAGAAGCAATATATACAAAGATTTCAACCGTCTACCTGTTCCATTCATTGTTCCACTTGTCGAAAGTTACAAATAATTTCCGATAAAGGATTAACCATTGGGGCTCATTGTTCACTTAAACTTGAAGAACAAAAAATTGGCGAATTGTACTGTTTGGATGCTTTGAATATATGTTTCTTAGACTATATGGAAGCAATATATACAAAGATTTCAACCGTCCACGTGTTCCAATCATTGTTCTACTTGTCGAAATTTACAAATAATTTCCGATAAAGGATTAACAATCGGGCTCATTGTTCACTTAACCTTGAAGAACAAAAAATTGGCGAATGGTACTGTTTGGATGCTTTGCATATATGTTTCTTAGACTATACGGAAGCAATATATACAAATATTTCAACCGTCTACCTGTTCCATTCATTGTTCTACATGTCGAAAGTTACAAATAATTTCCGTTTCATGATTATCAATGGGGCTCGTTGTTCACTTAAACTTGAAGAACAAAAAATTGGCGAATGGTACTGTTTGGATGCTTTGCATATATGTTTCTTAGACTATACAGAAGCAATATATACATTGATTTCAACCGTCTACCTGTTCCATTCATTGTTCTACTTGTCGAAAATTACAAATAATTTCCGTTAAGGGATTATCAATGGGGATCGTAGTTTACTTAAACTTGAAGAACAATAAATTGGCGAATGGTACTGTTTGGATGCTTTGCATATATGTTTCTTAGACTATATGGAAGCAATATATACAAAGACTTCAACAGTCTGCGTGTTCCAATCATTGTTCTACTTGTAGAAAGTTACAATTAATTTCCGTTAAAGGATTAACAATGGGGCTCGTAGTTCACTTAAACTTGAAGAACAAAAAATTGGCGAATGGTACTGTTTGGATGCTTTGCGTACATGTTTCTTAGACTATATGGAAGCAATATATACAAAGATTTCAACCGTCTACGTGTTCCATTCATTGTTCTACTTGCCGAAATTTACAAATAATTTCCTTTAAAGGATTAACAATGGGGCTCGTAGTTCACTTAAACTTGAAGAACAAAAAATTGGCGAATGGTACTGTTTGGATGCTTTGCATTTATGTTTCTTAGACTATATAGAAGCAATGTATACATTGATTTCAACCGTCTACCTGTTCCATTCATTGTTCTACTTGTCGAAAGTTACAAATAATTTCCGTTAAGGGATTAACAATGGGGATCGTAGTTTACTTAAACTTGAAGAACAAAAAATTGGCGAATGGTACTGTTTGGATGCTTTGCATATATGTTTCTTAGACTATATGGAAGCAATATATACAAAGATTTCAACCGTCCACGTGTTCCAATCATTGTTCTACTTGTAGAAAGTTACAAATAGTTTCCGATAAAGGATTAACAATGTGGCTCATTGTTCACTTAAACTTGAAAAACCAAAAATTGGCGAATGGTACTGTTTGGATGCTTTGCATATATGTTTCTTAGACTTTATAGAAGCAATATATACAAAGATTTCAACCGTCTACCTGTTCCATTCATTGTTCCACTTATCGAAAGTTACAAATAATTTCCGATAAAGGATTAACCATTGGGGCTCATTGTTCACTTAAACTTGAAGAACAAAAAATTGGCGAATTGTACTGTTTGGATGCTTTGCGTACATGTTTCTTAGACTATATAGAAGCAATATATAGAAAGATTTCAACCGTCTACGTGTTCCAATCATTGTTCTACTTGTCGAAATTTACAAATAATTTCCTTTAAAGGATTAACAATGGGGCTCGTTGTTCACTTAAACTTGAAGAACAAAAAATTAGCGAATGGTACAGTTTGGATGCTTTGCGTACATGTTTCTTAGACTATATGGAAGCAATATATACAAAGATTTCAACCGTCTACGTGTTCCAATCATTGTTCTACTTGTCGAAATTTACAAATAATTTCCTTTAAAGGATTAACAATGGGTCTCGTTGTTCACTTAAACTTGAAGAACAATAAATTGGCGAATTGTACTGTTTGGATGCTATGCATATATGTTTCTTAGACTATATAGAAGCAATATATATAATGATTTCAACCATCTACATGTTCTATTCATTGTTCTACTTGTAGAAAGTTACAAATAATTTCCTTTTCATGATTATCAATGGGGCTCGTTGTTCACTTAAACTTGAAGAACAAAAAATTGTGGAATCGTACTGTTTGGATGCTTTGCATATATGTTTCTTAGACTATATAGAAGCAATATATACAAAGATTTCAACAGTCTAACTGTTCTATTCATTGTTCTATTTGAAGAAAGTTACAAATAATTTCCCTTTCATGATTATCAATGGGGCTCATTGTTCACTTAAACTTGAAGAACAAAAAATTGGCGAATTGTACTGTTTGGATGCTTTGCATATATGTTTCTTAGACTATATGGAAGCAATATATACTAAGATTTCAACCGTCCACGTGTTCCAATCATTGTTCTGCTTGTCGAAATTTACAAATAATTTCCTTTAAAGGATTAACAATGGGGCTCGTTGTTCACTTAAACTTGTAGAACAATAAATTGGCGAATTGTACTGTGTGGATGCTATGCATATATGTTTCTTAGACTATATAGAAGCAATATATATAATGATTTCAACCGTCTACCTGTTCCAATTATTGTTCTACTTGTAGAAAGTTACAAATAGTTTCCGATAAAGGATTAACAATGTGGCTCATTGTTCACTTAACCTTGAAGAACAAAAAATTGGCGAATGGTACTGTTTGGATGCTTTGCATATATCTTTCTTAGTCTATATTGAAGCAATACATACAAAGATTTCAACCGTCTACGTGTTCCAATTATTGTTCTACTTGTAGAAAGTTACAAATAGTTTCCGATAAAGGATTAACAATGTGGCTCATTGTTCACTTAACCTTGAAGAACAAAAAATTGGCGAATGGTACTGTTTGGATGCTTTGCGTACATGTTTCTTAGACTATATGGAAGCAATATATACAAAGATTTCAACCGTCTACGTGTTCCATTCATTGTTCTACTTGCCGAAATTTACAAATAATTTCCTTTAAGGCCAGCAATCCCTTTAGAATTTTAAAAAAATCGTTTTTTTTTTTATTACATATTTCGAAAGTATAATACCCAAAGAATATACTGACCAAAGGAAAACCCGAAATATTGAATATTAGCGGAGTTATCGCATATAGTATAGAACGGAACGACAGCATGGGGGTCAGGTAGCGAGAACTTTAAACGCGATTATCTCGAAACTACATATTCAAAAACTGCTCGTGTTGTAGCTCAATAAGTTATCGACCGATTTCGATGAAATTTTGGGAGGTTACTCTTAGTAATATTATCGGAAGGATATACCTAAAGTTTGAAAGGTAGCGTGTAAATAAATAACTTTTTTGGGGTCAAATATGTCGAAAAAATGGTCGAAAATTCGAACTTAAGAGTAAAACGGCTCCCAAATTTTCAATTTTGCACTTTTTCATAATTTTTTAGGTATATCCTTCCCCTTAATATGTCAGTAAACGAATGACACTTGTTAAATCTTTTTCAAATCAGCAGCAAAAGAGTGACAACTGCAGCAGTTTTCGACGTCTCGGAAAACAGGCGCCCGAAGACCCTTAATAAAGCCGCAATTTTGTTGGTTATCCCAAGAAAAAAAATTTTTTTTTCAACTTGGATGTTATAACAAACTTATGTCAAAGTTTGAAACTGATTCGATTATTTTATCCCCTCTAAAAAAATTCCCGAAAAATACCTGTTTTTCACGCTCCTAAAGGGATTTCTGGCCTTAAAGGATTAACAATGGTGCTCGTAGTTCAATTAAACTTGAAAAACCAAAAATTGGCGAATTGTACTGTTTGGATGCTTTGCATATATGTTTCTTAGACAATATAGAAGCAATATATACAAAGATTTCAACCGTCTACCTGTTCCATTCATTGTTCCACTTGTCGAAAGTTACAAATAATTTCCGATAAAGGATTAACCATTGGGGCTCATTGTTCACTTAAACTTGAAGAACAAAAAATTGGCGAATTGTACTGTTTGGATGCTTTGCATATATGTTTCTTAGACTATATAGAAGCAATATATACAAAGATTTCAACCGTCTACCTGTTCCATTCATTGTTCCACTTGTCGAAAGTTACAAATAATTTCCGATAAAGGATTAACCATTGGGGCTCATTGTTCACTTAAACTTGAAGAACAAAAAACTGGCGAATTGTACTGTTTGGATGCTTTGAATATATGTTTCTTAGACTATATGAAAGCAATATATACAAAGATTTCAACCGTCCACGTGTTCCAATCATTGTTCTACTTGTCGAAATTTACAAATAATTTCCGATAAAGGATTAACAATCGGGCTCATTGTTCACTTAACCTTGAAGAACAAAAAATTGGCGAATGGTACTGTTTGGATGCTTTGCATATATGTTTCTTAGACTATACGGAAGCAATATATACAAATATTTCAACCGTCTACCTGTTCCATTCATTGTTCTACATGTCGAAAGTTACAAATAATTTCCGTTTCATGATTATCAATGGGGCTCGTTGTTCACTTAAACTTGAAGAACAAAAAATTGGCGAATGGTACTGTTTGGATGCTTTGCATATATGTTTCTTAGACTATATAGAAGCATTATATACAAAGATTTCAACCGTCTACCTGTTCCATTCATTGTTCTACTTGTCGAAAGTTACAAATAATTTCCGTTTCATGATTATCAATGGGCCTCGTTGTTCACTTAAACTTGAAGAACAATAAATTGGCGAATTGTACTGTTTGGATGCTATGCATATATGTTTCTTAAACTATATAGAAGCAATATATATAATGATTTCAACCGTCTACCTGTTCCATTCATTGTTCTACATGTCGAAAGTTACAAATAATTTCAGTTTCATGATTATCAATGGGGCTCGTTGTTCACTTAAACTTGAAGAACAAAAAATTGGCGAATGGTACTGTTTGGATGCTTTGCATATATGTTTCTTAGTCTATATAGAAGCAATATATACAAAGATTTCAATTGTCTACGTGTTCCATTCATTGTTCTACTTGCCGAAATTTACAAATAATTTCCTTTAAAGGATTAACAATGGGGCTCGTTGTTCACTTAAACTTGAAGAACAATAAATTGGCGAATTGTACTGTGTGGATGCTATGCATATATGTTTCTTAGACTATATAGAAGCAATATATATAATGATTTCAACCGTCTACCTGTTCCATTCATTGTTCTACATGTCGAAAGTTACAAATAATTTCAGTTTCATGATTATCAATGGGGCTCGTTGTTCACTTAAACTTGAAGAACAAAAAATTGGCGAATGGTACTGTTTGGATGCTTTGCATATATGTTTCTTAGTCTATATAGAAGCAATATATACAAAGATTTCAACCGTCTACGTGTTCCAATTATTGTTCTACTTGTAGAAAGTTACAAATAGTTTCCGATAAAGGATTAACAATGGGGCTCGTAGTTCACTTAAACTTGAAGAACAAAAAATTGGCGAATGGTACTGTTTGGATGCTTTGCGTACATGTTTCTTAGACTATATGGAAGCAATATATACAAAGATTTCAACCGTCTACGTGTTCCATTCATTGTTCTACTTTCCGAAATTTACAAATAATTTCCTTTAAAGGATTAACAATGGGGCTCGTAGTTCACTTAAACTTGAAGAACAAAAAATTGGCGAATTGTACTGTTTGGATGCTTTGCATATATGTTTCTTAGACTATATGGAAGCAATATATACTAAGATTTCAACCGTCCACGTGTTCCAATCATTGTTCTACTTGTCGAAATTTACAAATAATTTCCGATAAAGGATTAACAATCGGGCTCATTGTTCACTTAACCTTGAAGAACAAGAAATTGGCGTATGGTACTGTTTGGATGCTTTGCATATATGTTTCTTAGACTATACGGAAGCAATATATACAAAGATTTCAACCGTCTACGTGTTCCAATCATTGTTCTACTTGTCGAAATTTACAAATAATTTCCTTTAAAGGATTAACAATGGGGCTCGTTGTTCACTTAAACTTGAAGAACAATAAATTGGCGAATTGTACTGTTTGGATGCTTTGCATATATGTTTCTTAGACTATATAGAAGCAATATATACAATGATTTCAACCGTCTACCTGTTCCATTCATTGTTCTACTTGTCGAAAATTACAAATAATTTCCTTTAAAGGATTAACAATGGGGCTCGTTGTTCACTTAAACTTGAAGAACAATAAATTGGCGAATTGTACTGTGTGGATGCTATGCATATATGTTTCTTAGACCATATAGAAGCAATATATATAATGATTTCAACCGTCTACGTGTTCCATTCATTGTTCTACTTGCCGAAATTTGCAAATAATTTCCTTTAAAGGATTAACAATGGTGCTCGTAGTTCAATTAAACTTGAAAAACCAAAAATTGGCGAATTGTACTGTTTGGATGCTTTGCATATATGTTTCTTAGACTATATAGAAGCAATATATACAAAGATTTCAACCGTCTACCTGTTCCATTCATTGTTCTACATGTCGAAAGTTACAAATAATTTCCTTTAAAGGATTAACAATGGTGCTCGTAGTTCAATTAAACTTGAAAAACCAAAAATTGGCGAATTGTACTGTTTGGATGCTTTGCATATATGTTTCTTAGACTATATAGAAGCAATATATACAAAGATTTCAACCGTCTACCTGTTCCATTCATTGTTCCACTTGTCGAAAGTTACAAATAATTTCCGATAAAGGATTAACCATTGGGGCTCATTGTTCACTTAAACTTGAAGAAAAAAAACTGGCGAATTGTACTGTTTGGATGCTTTGAATATATGTTTCTTAGACTATATGGAAGCAATATATACAAAGATTTCAACCGTCCACGTGTTCCAATCATTGTTCTACTTGTCGAAATTTACAAATAATTTCCGATAAAGGATTAACAATCGGGCTCATTGTTCACTTAACCTTGAAGAACAAAAAATTGGCGAATGGTACTGTTTGGATGCTTTGCATATATGTTTCTTAGACTATACGGAAGCAATATATACAAATATTTCAACCGTCTACCTGTTCCATTCATTGTTCTACTTGTCGAAAGTTACAAATAATTTCCGTTTCATGATTATCAATGGGCCTCGTTGTTCACTTAAACTTGAAGAACAATAAATTGGCGAATTGTACTGTTTGGATGCTATGCATATGTGTTTCTTAAACTATATAGAAGCAATATATATAATGATTTCAACCGTCTACCTGTTCCATTCATTGTTCTACATGTCGAAAGTTACAAATAATTTCAGTTTCATGATTATCAATGGGGCTCGTTGTTCACTTAAACTTGAAGAACAAAAAATTGGCGAATGGTACTGTTTGGATGCTTTGCATATATGTTTCTTAGTCTATATAGAAGCAATATATACAAAGATTTCAATTGTCTACGTGTTCCATTCATTGTTCTACTTGCCGAAATTTACAAATAATTTCCTTTAAAGGATTAACAATGGGGCTCGTTGTTCACTTAAACTTGAAGAACAATAAATTGGCGAATTGTACTGTGTGGATGCTATGCATATATGTTTCTTAGACTATATAGAAGCAATATATATAATGATTTCAACCGTCTACCTGTTCCATTCATTGTTCTACATGTCGAAAGTTACAAATAATTTCAGTTTCATGATTATCAATGGGGCTCGTTGTTCACTTAAACTTGAAGAACAAAAAATTGGCGAATGGTACTGTTTGGATGCTTTGCATATATGTTTCTTAGTCTATATAGAAGCAATATATACAAAGATTTCAACCGTCTACGTGTTCCAATTATTGTTCTACTTGTAGAAAGTTACAAATAGTTTCCGATAAAGGATTAACAATGTGGCTCATTGTTCACTTAACCTTGAAGAACAAAAAATTGGCGAATGGTACTGTTTGGATGCTTTGCATATATGTTTCTTAGGTTATATAGAAGCAATATATCCAAAGATTTCAACCGTTTACATGTTCCATTCATTGTTCTACTTGTCGAAAATTACAAATAATTTCCGGTAAAGGATTAACCATTGGGGCTCATTGTTCACTTAAACTTGAAGAACAAAAAATTGGCGAATTGTACTGTTTGGATGCTTTGCATATATGTTTCTTAGACTATATGGAAGCAATATATACTAAGATTTCAACCGTCTACGTGTTCCAATCATTGTTCTACTTGTCGAAATTTACAAATAATTTCCTTTAAAGGATTAACAATGGGGCTCGTTGTTCACTTAAACTTGAAGAACAATAAATTGGCGAATGGTACTGTTTGGATGCTTTGCATTTATGTTTCTTAGACTATATGGAAGCAATATATAATAATATTTCAACCGTCTACGTGTTCCAATCATTGTTCTGCTTGTCGAAATTTACAAATAATTTCCTTTAAAGGATTAACAATGGGGCTCGTTGTTCACTTAAACTTGTAGAACAATAAATTGGCGAATTGTACTGTGTGGATGCTATGCATATATGTTTCTTAGACTATATAGAAGCAATATATATAATGATTTCAACCGTCTACCTGTTCCAATTATTGTTCTACTTGTAGAAAGTTACAAATAGTTTCCGATAAAGGATTAACAATGTGGCTCATTGTTCACTTAACCTTGAAGAACAAAAAATTGGCGAATGGTACTGTTTGGATGCTTTGCATATATGTTTCTTAGTCTATATTGAAGCAATATATACAAAGATTTCAACCGTCTACGTGTTCCAATTATTGTTCTACTTGTAGAAAGTTACAAATAGTTTCCGATAAAGGATTAACAATGTGGCTCATTGTTCACTTAACCTTGAAGAACAAAAAATTGGCGAATGGTACTGTTTGGATGCTTTGCGTACATGTTTCTTAGACTATATGGAAGCAATATATACAAAGATTTCAACCGTCTACGTGTTCCAATTATTGTTCTACTTGTAGAAAGTTACAAATAGTTTGCGATAAAGGATTAACAATGTGGCTCATTGTTCACTTAACCTTGAAGAACAAAAAATTGGCGAATGGTACTGTTTGGATGCTTTGCGTACATGTTTCTTAGACTATATGGAAGCAATATATACAAAGATTTCAACAGTCTACGTGTTCCATTCATTGTTCTACTTGCCGAAATTTACAAATAATTTCCTTTAAAGGATTAACAATGGTGCTCGTAGTTCAATTAAACTTGAAAAACCAAAAATTGGCGAATTGGACTGTTTGGATGCTTTGCATATATGTTTCTTAGACAATATAGAAGCAATATATACAAAGATTTCAACCGTCTACCTGTTCCATTCATTGTTCCACTTGTCGAAAGTTACAAATAATTTCCGATAAAGGATTAACCATTGGGGCTCATTGTTCACTTAAACATGAAGAACAAAAAATTGGCGAGTTGTACTGTTTGGATGTTTTGAATATATGTTTCTTAGACTATATGGAAGCAATATATACAAAGATTTCAACCGTCCACGTGTTCCAATCATTGTTCTACTTGTCGAAATTTACAAATAATTTCCGATAAAGGATTAACAATCGGGCTCATTGTTCACTTAACCTTGAAGAACAAAAAATTGGCGAATGGTACTGTTTGGATGCTTTGCATATATGTTTCTTAGACTATACGGAAGCATTATATACAAATATTTCAACCGTCTACCTGTTCCATTCATTGTTCTACATGTCGAAATTTACAAATAATTTCCGTTTCATGATTATCAATGGGGCTCGTGGTTCACTTAAACTTGAAGAACAAAAAATTGGCGAATGGTACTGTTTGGATGCCTTGCATATATGTTTCTTAGACTATATAGAAGCAATATATACATTGATTTCAACCGTCTACCTGTTCCATTCATTGTTCTACTTGTCGAAAGTTACAAATAATTTCCGTTAAGGGATTATCAATGGGGATCGTAGTTTACTTAAACTTGAAGAACAATAAATTGGCGAATGGTACTGTTTGGATGCTTTGCATATATGTTTCTTAGACTATATGGAAGCAATATATACAAAGATTTCAACAGTCTGCGTGTTCCAATCATTGTTCTACTTGTAGAAAGTTACAATTAATTTCCGTTAAAGGATTAACAATGGGGCTCGTAGTTCACTTAAACTTGAAGAACAAAAAATTGGCGAATGGTACTGTTTGGATGCTTTGCGTACATGTTTCTTAGACTATATGGAAGCAATATATACAAAGATTTCAACCGTCTACGTGTTCCATTCATTGTTCTACTTGCCGAAATTTACAAATAATTTCCTTTAAAGGATTAACAATGGGGCTCGTAGTTCACTTAAACTTGAAGAACAAAAAATTGGCGAATGGTACTGTTTGGATGCTTTGCATATATGTTTCTTAGACTATATAGAAGCAATATATACATTGATTTCAACCGTCTACCTGTTCCATTCATTGTTCTACTTGTCGAAAGTTACAAATAATTTCCGTTAAGGGATTAACAATGGGGATCGTAGTTTACTTAAACTTGAAGAACAAAAAATTGGCGAATGGTACTGTTTGGATGCTTTGCATATATGTTTCTTAGACTATATGGAAGCAATATATACAAAGATTTCAACCGTCCACGTGTTCCAATCATTGTTCTACTTGTAGAAAGTTACAAATAGTTTCCGATAAAGGATTAACAATGTGGCTCATTGTTCACTTAACCTTGAAGAACAAAAAATTGGCGAATGGTACTGTTTGGATGCTTTGCGTACATGTTTCTTAGACTATATGGAAGCAATATATGCAAAGATTTCAACCGTCTACGTGTTCCATTCATTGTTCTACTTGTCGAAAGTTACAAATAATTTCCGATAAAGGATTAACCATTGGGGCTCATTGTTCACTTAAACTTGAAGAACAAAAAATTGGCGAATTGTACTGTTTGGATGCTTTGCATATATGTTTCTTAGACTATATGGAAGCAATATATACAAAGATTTCAACCGTCCACGTGTTCCAATCATTGTTCTACTTGTCGAAATTTACAAATAATTTCGGATAAAGTATTAACAATCGGGCTCATTGTTCACTTAACCTTGAAGAACAAAAAAGTGGCGAATGGTACTGTTTGGATGCTTTGCATATATGTTTCTTAGACTATACGGAAGCAATATATACAAAGATTTCAACCGTCTACGTGTTCCAATAGTTGTTCTACTTTTCGAAATTTACAAATAATTTCCTTTAAAGGATTAACAATGGGGCTCGTTGTTCACTTAAACTTGAAGAACAATAAATTGGCGAAATTGTACTGTTTGGATGCTTTGCATATTTGTTTCTTACACTAGATGGATGCAATATATACAAAGATTTCAACCGTCTACGTGTTCCAATCATTGTTCTACTTGTCGAAATTTACAAATAATTTCCTTTAAAGGATTAACAATGGGGCTCGTTGTTCACTTAAACTTGAAGAACAATAAATTCGCGAATGGTACTGTTTGGATGCTTTGCATATATGTTTCTTAGACTATATAGAAGCAATATATACAAAGATTTCAACCGTCTACCTGTTCCATTCATTGTTTTACTTGTCGAAAGTTACAAATAATTTCCGTTTCATGATTATCAATGGGCCTCGTTGTTCACTTAAACTTGAAGAACAAAAAATTGGCGAATGGTACTGTTTGGATGCTTTGCATATATGTTTCTTAGTCTATATAGAAGCAATATATACAAAGATTTCAATTGTCTACGTGTTCCATTCATTGTTCTACTTGCCGAAATTTACAAATAATTTCCTTTAAAGGATTAACAATGGGGCTCGTAGATCACTTAAACTTGAAGAACAAAAAATTGGCGAATGGTACTGTTTGGATGCTTTGCATATATGTTTCGTAGACTATATAGAAGCAATATATACCTTGATTTCAACCGTCTACCTGTTCCATTCATTGTTCTACTTGTCGCAAGTTACAAATAATTTCCGTTAAGGGATTAACAATGGGGATCGTAGTTTACTTAAACTTGAAGAACAATAAATTGGCGAATGGTACTGTTTGGATGCTTTGCATATATGTTTCTTAGACTATATGGAAGCAATATATACAAAGATTTCAACAGTCTGCGTGTTCCAATCATTGTTCTACTTGTAGAAAGTTACAATTAATTTCCGTTAAAGGATTAACAATGGGGCTCGTAGTTCACTTAAACTTGAAGAACAAAAAATTGGCGAATGGTACTGTTTGGATGCTTTGCGTACATGTTTCTTAGACTATATGGAAGCAATATATACAAAGATTTCAACCGTCTACGTGTTCCATTCATTGTTCTACTTGCCGAAATTTACAAATAATTTCCTTTAAAGGATTAACAATGGGGCTCGTAGTTCACTTAAACTTGAAGAACAAAAAATTGGCGAATGGTACTGTTTGGATGCTTTGCATATATGTTTCTTAGTCTATATAGAAGCAATATATACAAAGATTTCAATTGTCTACGTGTTCCATTCATTGTTCTACTTGCCGAAATTTACAAATAATTTCCTTTAAAGGATTAACAATGGGGCTCGTAGATCACTTAAACTTGAAGAACAAAAAATTGGCGAATGGTACTGTTTGGATGCTTTGCATATATGTTTCGTAGACTATATAGAAGCAATATATACCTTGATTTCAACCGTCTACCTGTTCCATTCATTGTTCTACTTGTCGCAAGTTACAAATAATTTCCGTTAAGGGATTAACAATGGGGATCGTAGTTTACTTAAACTTGAAGAACAAAAAATTGGCGAATGGTACTGTTTGGATGCTTTGCATATATGTTTCTTAGACTATATGGAAGCAATATATAATAATATTTCAACCGTCTACGTGTTCCAATCATTGTTCTGTTTGTCGAAATTTACAAATAATTTCCTTTAAAGGATTAACAATGGGGCTCGTTGTTCACTTAAACTTGAAGAACAATAAATTGGCGAATTGTACTGTGTGGATGCTATGCATATATGTTTCTTAGACTATATAGAAGCAATATATATAATGATTTCAACCGTCTACCTGTTCCATTCATTGTTCTACATGTCGAAAGTTACAAATAATTTCAGTTTCATGATTATCAATGGGGCTCGTTGTTCACTTAAACTTGAAGAACAAAAAATTGGCGAATGGTACTGTTTGGATGCTTTGCATATATGTTTCTTAGTCTATATAGAAGCAATATATACAAAGATTTCAACCGTCTACGTGTTCCAATTATTGTTCTACTTGTAGAAAGTTACAAATAGTTTCCGATAAAGGATTAACAATGTGGCTCATTGTTCACTTAACCTTGAAGAACAAAAAATTGGCGAATGGTACTGTTTGGATGCTTTGCATATATGTTTCTTAGGTTATATAGAAGCAATATATCCAAAGATTTCAACCGTTTACATGTTCCATTCATTGTTCTACTTGTCGAAAATTACAAATAATTTCCGATAAAGGATTAACCATTGGGGCTCATTGTTCACTTAAACTTGAAGAACAAAAAATTGGCGAATTGTACTGTTTGGATGCTTTGCATATATGTTTCTTAGACTATATGGAAGCAATATATACTAAGATTTCAACCGTCCACGTGTTCCAATCATTGTTCTACTTGTCGAAATTTACAAATAATTTCCGATAAAGGATTAACAATCGGGCTCATTGTTCACTTAACCTTGAAGAACAATAAATTCGCGAATGGTACTGTTTGGATGCTTTGCATATATGTTTCTTAGACTATATAGAAGCAATATATACAAAGATTTCAACCGTCTACGTGTTCCAATTATTGTTCTACTTGTAGAAAGTTACAAATAGTTTCCGATAAAGGATTAACAATGTGGCTCATTGTTCACTTAACCTTGAAGAACAAAAAATTGGCGAATGGTACTGTTTGGATGCTTTGCATATATGTTTCTTAGACTATATAGAAGCAATATATAGAAAGATTTCAACCGTCTACATGTTCTATTCATTGTTCTACTTGTAGAAAGTTACAAATAATTTCCTTTTCATGATTATCAATGGGGCTCGTTGTTCACTTAAACTTGAAGAACAAAAAATTGTGGTATCGTACTGTTTGGATGCTTTGCATATATGTTTCTTAGACTATATAGAAGCAATATATACAAAGATTTCAACAGTCTAACTGTTCTATTCATTGTTCTATTTGAAGAAAGTTACAAATAATTTCCCTTTCATGATTATCAATGGGGCTCATTGTTCACTTAAACTTGAAGAACAAAAAATTGGCTAATTGTACTGTTTGGATGCTTTGCATATATGTTTCTTAGACTATATGGAAGCAATATATACTAAGATTTCAACCGTCCACGTGTTCCAATCATTGTTCTACTTGTCGAAATTTACAAATAATTTCCGATAAAGGATTAACAATCGGGCTCATTGTTCACTTAACCTTGAAGAACAAGAAATTGGCGTATGGTACTGTTTGGATGCTTTGCATATATGTTTCTTAGACTATACGGAAGCAATATATACAAAGATTTCAACCGTCTACGGGTTCCAATCATTGTTCTACTTGTCGAAATTTACAAATAATTTCCTTTAAAGGATTAACAATGGGGCTCGTTGTTCACTTAAACTTGAAGAACAATAAATTGGCGAATGGTACTGTTTGGATGCTTTGCATATATGTTTCTTAGACTATATGGAAGCAATATATAATAATATTTCAACCGTCTACGTGTTCCAATCATTGTTCTGCTTGTCGAAATTTACAAATAATTTCCTTTAAAGGATTAACAATGGGGCTCGTTGTTCACTTAAACTTGAAGAACAATAAATTGGCGAATTGTACTGTGTGGATGCTATGCATATATGTTTCTTAGACCATATAGAAGCAATATATATAATGATTTCAACCGTCTACGTGTTCCATTCATTGTTCTACTTGCCGAAATTTGCAAATAATTTCCTTTAAAGGATTAACAATGGTGCTCGTAGTTCAATTAAACTTGAAAAACCAAAAATTGGCGAATTGTACTGTTTGGATGCTTTGCATATATGTTTCTTAGACTATATAGAAGCAATATATACAAAGATTTCAACCGTCTACCTGTTCCATTCATTGTTCTACATGCCGAAAGTTACAAATAATTTCCTTTAAAGGATTAACAATGGTGCTCGTAGTTCAATTAAACTTGAAAAACCAAAAATTGGCGAATTGTACTTTTTGGATGCTTTGCATATATGTTTCTTAGACTATATAGAAGCAATATATACAAAGATTTCAACCGTCTACCTGTTCCAATCATTGTTCTACTTGTCGAAATTTACAAATAATTTCCGATAAAGGATTAACAATCGGGCTCATTGTTCACTTAACCTTGAAGAACAAAAAATTGGCGAATGGTACTGTTTGGATGCTTTGCATATATGTTTCTTAGACTATACGGAAGCAATATATACAAATATTTCAACCGTCTACCTGTTCCATTCATTGTTCTACATGTCGAAAGTTACAAATAATTTCCGTTTCATGATTATCAATGGGGCTCGTTGTTCACTTAAACTTGAAGAACAAAAAATTGGCGAATGGTACTGTTTGGATGCTTTGCATATATGTTTCTTAGACTATATAGAAGCAATATATATAAAGATTTCAACCGTCTACCTGTTCCATTCATTGTTCTACTTGTCGAAAGTTACAAATAATTTCCGTTAAAGTATTAACAATGGGGCTCGTGGTTCACTTAAACATGAAGATGAAATAATTGGCGAATTGTACTGTTTGGATGCTTTGCATATATGTTTCTTAGATTATATAGAAGCAATATATACAAAGATTTCAACCGTCTACCTGTTCCATTCATTGTTCTACTTGTCGAAAGTTACAAATAATTTCCGTTAAGGGATTAACAATGGGGATCGTAGTTTACTTAAACTTGAAGAACAGAAAATTGGCGAATTGTACTGTTTGGATGCTTTGCATATATGTTTCTTAGACTATATAGAAGCAATATATACAATGATTTCAACCGTCTACTATTCCATTCATTCTTCTACTTGCCGAAATTTACAAATAATTTCCTTTAAAGGATTAACAATGGGCTCGTAGTTCACTTAAACTTGAAGTGCAAAAAATTGTCGAATTGTACTGTTTGGATGCTTTGCATATATGTTTCTTAGACTATATAGAAGCAATATATACAATGATTTCAACCGTCTACCTGTTCCATTCATTGTTCTACTTGTCGAAATTTACAAATAATTTCCGATAAAGGATTAACCATTGGGGCTCATTGTTCACTTAAACTTGAAGAACAAAAAATTGGCGAATTGTACTGTTTGGATGCTTTGCATATATGTTTCTTAGACTATATAGAAGCAATATATACAATGATTTCAACCGTCTACCTGTTCCATTCATTGTTCTACTTGTCGAAAGTTACAAATAATTTCCGTTAATGGATTAACAATGGGGATCGTAGTTTACTTATACTTGAAGAACAAAAAATTGGCGAATTGTACTGTTTGGATGCTTTGCATATATGTTTCTTAGACTATATAGAAGCAATATATACAATGATTTCAACCGTCTACCTATTCCATTCATTGTTCTACTTGCCGAAATTTACAAATAATTTCCTTTAAAGGATTAACAATGGGCTCGTAGTTCACTTAAACTTGAAGTGCAAAAAATTGTCGAATTGTACTGGTTGGATGCTTTGCATATATGTTTCTTAGACTATATGGAAGCAATATATACAAAGATTTCAACCGTCTACGTGTTCCATTCATTGTTCTACTTGTCGAAATTTACAAATAATTTCCGATAAAGGATTAACCATTGGGGCTCATTGTTCACTTAAACTTGAAGAACAAAAAATTGGCGAATTGTACTGTTTGGATGCTTTGCATATATGTTTCGTAGACTATATAGAAGCAATATATACAAATATTTCAACCGTCTACCTGTTCCATTCATTGTTCGACTTGTCGAAAATTACAAATAATTTCCGATAAAGGATTAACCATTGGGGCTCATTGTTCACTTAAACTTGAAGACCATAAAATTGGCGAATGGTACTGTTTGGATGCTTTGCATATATGTTTCTTGGACTATATAGAAGCAATATATACAATGATTTCAACCGTCTACCTATTCCATTCACTGTTCTACTTGTCGAAAGTTACAAATAATTTCCGTTAAGGGATTAACAATGGGGCTCGTAGTTCACTTAAACTTGAAGAACAAAAAATTGGCGAATTGTACTGTTTGGATGCTTTGCGTACATGTTTCTTAGATTATATGGAAGCAATATATACAAAGATTTCAACCGTCTACCTGTTCCATTCACTGTTCTACTTGTCGAAAGTTACAAATAATTTCCGTTAAGGGATTAACAATGGGGCTCGTAGTTCACTTAAACTTGAAGAACAAAAAATTGGCGAATTGTACTGTTTGGATGCTTTGCGTACATGTTTCTTAGATTATATGGAAGCAATATATACAAAGATTCCAACCGTCTACCTGTTCCAATCATTGTTCTACTTGTAGAAAGTTACAATTAATTTCCGTTAAGGGATTAACAATGGGGCTCGTAGTTCACTTAAACTTGAAGAACAAAAAATTGGCGAATGGTACTGTTTGGATGCTTTGCATATATGTTTCTTAGACTATATAGAAGCAATATATACATTGATTTCAACCGGCTACCTGTTCCATTCATTGTTCTACTTGTCGAAAATTACAAATAATTTCCGATAAAGGATTAACCATTGGGGCTCATTGTTCACTTAAACTTGAGGAACAAAAAATTGGCGAATTGTACTGTTTGGATGCTTTGCATATATGTTTCTTAGACTATATAGAAGCAATATAGACAATGATTTCAACCGTCTACCTGTTCCATTCATTGCTCTACTTGTCGGAAGTTACAAATAATTTCCGTTAAAGTATTAACAATGGGGCTCGTAGTTTACTTAAACTTGAAGAACAAAAAATTGGCGAATTGTACTGTTTGGATGCTTTGCATATATGTTTCTTAGACTATATAGAAGCAATATATACAAAGATTTCAACCGTCTACCTGCTCCATTCATTGTTCTACTTGTCGAAAGTTACAAATAATTTCCTTTAAAGGATTAACAATGGGGCTCGTTGTTCACTTAAACTTGAAGAACAATAAATTGGCGAATTGTACTGTTTGGATGCTTTGCATATATGTTTCTTAGACTATATAGAAGCAATATATACATTGATTTCAACCGGCTACCTGTTCCATTCATTGTTCTACTTGTCGAAAATTACAAATAATTTCCGATAAAGGATTAACCATTGGGGCTCATTGTTCACTTAAACTTGAGGAACAAAAAATTGGCGAATTGTACTGTTTGGATGCTTTGCATATATGTTTCTTAGACTATATAGAAGCAATATAGACAATGATTTCAACCGTCTACCTGTTCCATTCATTGTTCTACTTGTCGAAAGTTACAATTAATTTCCATTAAAGGATTAACAATGGGGCTCGTAGTTCACTTAAACTTGAAGAACAGAAAATTGGCGAATTGTACTGTTTGGATGCTTTGCATAAATGTTTCTTAGACTATATAGAAGCAATATATACAATGATTTCAACCGTCTACTATTCCATTCATTCTTCTACTTGCCGAAATTTACAAATAATTTCCTTTAAAGGATTAACAATGGGGCTCGTAGTTCACTTAAACTTGAAGAGCAAAAAATTGGCGAATTGTACTGTTTGGACGCTTTGCATATATGTTTCTTGGACTATATAGAAGCAATATATACAATGATTTCAACAGTCTAACTGTTCCATTCATTGTTCTACTTGTAGAAAGTTACAAATAATTTCCATTTCATGATTATCAATGGGGCTCGCTGTTCACATAAACTTGAAGATCAAAAAATTGGCGATTGTTACTGTTTAGATGCTTTGCATATAGGTTTCTTAGACTATATAGAAGCAACATATACAAAGATTTCAACCGTCTACCTGTTCTATTCATTGTTCTACTTGTCGAAAATTACAAATAATTTCCGATAAAGGATTAACAATAGGGCTCATTGTTCACTTAAACTTGAAGAACAAAAAATTGGCGAGTTGTACTGTTTGGATGCTTTGCATATATGTTTCTTAGACTATATAGAAGCAATATATACATTGATTTCAACCGTCTACCTGTTCCATTCATTGTTCTACTTGTCGGAAGTTACAAATAATTTCCGTTAAGGGATTAACAATGGGGATCGTAGTTTACTTAAACTTGAAGAACAGAAAATTGGCGAATTGTACTGTTTGGATGCTTTGCATATATGTTTCTTAGACTATATAGAAGCAATATATACAATGATTTCAACCGTCTAATATTCCATTCATTGATCTACTTGCCGAAATTTACAAATAATGTCCTTTAAAGGATTAACAATGGGGCTCGTAGTTCACTTAAACTAGAAGAGCAAAAAATTGGCGAATTGTACTGTTTGGACGCTTTGCATATATGTTTCTTGGACTATATAGAAGCAATATATACAATGATTTCAACAGTCTACCTGTTCCATTCGTTGTTCTACTTGCCGAAATTTACAAATAATTTCCGATAAAGGATTAACAATGGGGCTCATTGTTCACTTAAACTTGAAGAACAAAAAATTGGCGAATGGTACAGTTTGGATGCTTTGCATATATGTTTCTTAGACTATATGGAAGCAATATATACAAAGATTTCAACCGTCTACGTGTTCCAATCATTGTTCTACTTGTAGAAAGTTACAATTAATTTCCATTAAAGTATTAACAATGGGGCTCGTAGTTCACTTGAACTTGAAGAACAAAAAATTGGCGAATTGTACTGTTTGGATGCTTTGCATATATGTTTCTTAGACTATATGGAAGCAATATATACAAAGATTTCAACCGTCTACGTGTTCCAATCATTGTTCTACTTGTAGAAAGTTACAAATAATTTCCATTTCATGATTATCAATGGGGCTCGCAGTTCACTTAAACTTGAATATCAAAAAATTGGCGATTGTTACTGTTTAGATGCTTTGCATATATGTTTCTTAGATTATATAGAAGCAATATATACGAAGATTTCAACCGTCTACCTGTTCCATTCATTGTTCTACTTGTCGAAAGTTACAAATAATTTCCGATAAAGGATTAACAATAGGGCTCATTGTTCACTTAAACATGAAGAACAAAAAATTGGCGAGTTGTACTGTTTGGATGCTTTGCATATATGTTTCTTAGACTATATAGAAGCAATATATACAATGATTTCAACCGTCTACCTGTTCCATTCATTGTTCTACTTGTCGGAAGTTACAAATAATTTCCGTTAAAGTATTAACAATGGGGCTCGTAGTTCACTTAAACATGAAGATGAAATAATTGGCGAATTGTACTGTTTGGATGCTTTGCATATATGTTTCTTAGATTATATAGAAGCAATATATACAAAGATTTCAACCGTCTACCTGTTGCATTCATTGTTCTACTTGTCGAAAGTTACAAATAATTTCCGTTAAGGGATTAACAATGGGGATCGTAGTTTACTTAAACTTGAAGAACAGAAAATTGGCGAATTGTACTGTTTGGACGCTTTGCATATATGTTTCTTGGACTATATAGAAGCAATATATACAATGATTTCAACAGTCTAACTGTTCCATTCATTGTTCTACTTGTAGAAAGTTACAAATAATTTCCATTTCATGATTATCAATGGGGCTCGCTGTTCACATAAACTTGAAGATCAAAAAATTGGCGATTGTTACTGTTTAGATGCTTTGCATATAGGTTTCTTAGACTATATAGAAGCAACATATACAAAGATTTCAACCGTCTACCTGTTCTATTCATTGTTCTACTTGTCGAAAATTACAAATAATTTCCGATAAAGGATTAACAATAGGGCTCATTGTTCACTTAAACTTGAAGAACAAAAAATTGGCGAGTTGTACTGTTTGGATGCTTTGCATATATGTTTCTTAGACTATATAGAAGCAATATATACATTGATTTCAACCGTCTACCTGTTCCATTCATTGTTCTACTTGTCGGAAGTTACAAATAATTTCCGTTAAGGGATTAACAATGGGGATCGTAGTTTACTTAAACTTGAAGAACAGAAAATTGGCGAATTGTACTGTTTGGATGCTTTGCATATATGTTTCTTAGACTATATAGAAGCAATATATACAATGATTTCAACCGTCTAATATTCCATTCATTGTTCTACTTGCCGAAATTTACAAATAATTTCCTTTAAAGGATTAAAAATGGGGCTCGTAGTTCACTTAAACTAGAAGAGCAAATAATTGGCGAATTTTACTGTTTGGACGCTGTGCATATATGTTTCTTAGACTATATAGAAGCAATATATACAATGATTTCAACAGTCTACCTGTTCCATTCATTGTTATACTTGTCGAAATTTACAAATAATTTCCTTTAAAGGATTAACAATGGGGCTCGTAGTTCACTTAAACTTGAAGAACAAAAAATTGGCGAATGGTACTGTTTGGATGCTTTGCATATATGTTTCTTAGATTATATAGACGCAATATATACAAGGATTTCAACCGTCTACCTGTTCCATTCATTGTTCTACTTGTCGAAAGTTACAAATAATTACCGATAAAGGATTAACCATTGGGGCTCATTGTTCACTTAAACTTGAAGAACAAAAAATTGGCGAATTCTACTGTTTGGATGCTTTGCATATATGTTTCTTAGACTATATAGAAGCAATATATACAAAGATTTCAACCGGCTACCTGTTCCATTCATTGTTCTACTTGTCGCAAGTTACAAATAATTTCCGTTAAAGTACTAACAATGGGGCTCGTAGTTCACTTAAACTTGAAGAACAAAAAATTGGCGAATGGGACTGTTTGGATGCTTTGCATATATGTTTCTTAGACTATATAGAAGCAATATATACAAAGATTTCAACCGGCTACCTGTTCCATTCATTGTTCTACTTGTCGCAAGTTACAAATAATTTCCTTTAACAGATTAACAATGGGGCTCGTTGTTCACTTAAACTTGAAGAACAAAAAATTGATGAATGGTACTGTTTGGATGCTTTGCATATATGTTTCTTAGACTATATAGAAACAAGATATACAAAGATTTCAAACGTCTACCTGTTCCATTCATTGTTCTACTTGTCGAAAGTTACAAATAATTTCCTTTAAAGGATTAACAATGGGGCTCATTGTTCACTTAAACTTGAAGAACAAAAAATTGGCGAATTGTACTGTTTGGATGCTTTGCATATATGTTTCTTAGACTATATAGAAGCAATATATACAATGATTTCAACAGTCTACCTGTTCCATTCATTGTTCTACTTGTCGAAATTTACAAATAATTTCCTTTAAAGGATTAACAATGGGGCTCGTAGTTCACTTAAACTTGAAGAACAAAAAATTGGCGAATGGTACTGTTTGGATGCTTTGCATATATGTTTCTTAGACTATATAGAAGCAATATATACAAAGATTCAACCGTGTACCTGTTCCGTTCATTGTTCTACTTGTCGAAAGTTACAAATAATTTCCGATAAAGGATTAACCATTGGTGCTCATTGTTCACTTAAACTTGAAGAACAAAAAATTGGCGAATGGTACTGTTTGGATGCTTTGCATATATGTTTCTTAGACTATATAGAAGCAATATATACAAAGATTCAACCGTGTACCTGTTCCGTTCATTGTTCTACTTGTCGAAAGTTACAAATAATTTCCGATAACGGATTAACCATTGGGGCTCATTGTTCACTTAAACTTGAAGAACAAAAAATTGGCGAATTTTACTGTTTGGATGCTTTGCATACATGTTTCTTATACTATATAGAAGCAATATATACAAAGATTTCAACCGTCTACCTGTTCCATTCACTGTTCTACTTGTCGAAAGTTACAAATAATTTCCGTTAAGGGATTAACAATGGAGGTCGTAGTTTACTTAAACTTGTAGAACAAAAAATTGGCGAATTGTACTGTTTGGATGCTTTGCATATATGTTTCTTATACTATATAGAAGCAATATATACAAAGATTTCAACCGTCTACCTGTTCCATTCACTGTTCTACTTGTCGAAAGTTACAAATAATTTCCGTTAAGGGATTAACAATGGGGCTCGTAGTTCACTTAAACTTGAAGAACAAAAAATTGGCGAATGGTACTGTTTGGATGCTTTGCATATATGTTTCTTATACTATATAGAAGCAATATATACAAAGATTTCAACCGTCTACCTGTTCCATTCACTGTTCTACTTGTCGAAATTTACAAATAATTTCCGTTAAGGGATTAACAATGGGGCTCGTAGTTCACTTAAACTTGAAGAACAAAAAATTGGCGAATGGTACTGTTTGGATGCTTTGCATATATGTTTCTTATACTATATAGAAGCAATATATACAAAGATTTCAACCGTCTACCTGTTCCATTCACTGTTCTACTTGTCGAAAGTTACAAATAATTTCCGTTAAGGGATTAACAATGGGGCTCGTAGTTCACTTAAACTTGAAGAACAAAAAATTGGCGAATTGTACTGTTTGGATGCATTGCATATATGTTTCTTAGACTATATAGAAGCAATATATACAAAGATTTCAACCGGCTACCTGTTCCATTCATTGTTCTATTTGTCGAAAATTGCAAATAATTTCCGATAAAGGATTAACCATTGGGGCTCATTGTTCACTTAAACTTGAAGAACAAAAAATTGGCGAATTGTACTGTTTGGATGCATTGCATATATGTTTCTTAGACTATATAGAAGCAATATATACAAAGATTTCAACCGGCTACCTGTTCCATTCATTGTTCTACTTGTCGCAAGTTACAAATAATTTCCGATAAAGTACTAACAATGGGGCTCGTAGTTCACTTAAACTTGAAGAACAAAAAATTGGCGAATGGGACTGTTTGGATGCTTTGCATATATGTTTCTTAGACTATATAGAAGCAATATATACAAAGATTTCAACCGGCTACCTGTTCCATTCATTGTTCTATTTGTCGAAAATTACAAATAATTTCCGATAAAGGATTAACCATTGGGGCTCATTGTTCACTTAAACTTGAAGAACAAAAAATTGGCGAATTGTACTGTTTGGATGCATTGCATATATGTTTCTTAGACTATATAGAAGCAATATATACAAAGATTTCAACCGGCTACCTGTTCCATTCATTGTTCTACTTGTCGCAAGTTACAAATAATTTCCGATAAAGTACTAACAATGGGGCTCGTAGTTCACTTAAAGTTGAAGAACAAAAAATTGGCGAATGGGACTGTTTGGATGCTTTGCATATATGTTTCTTAGACTATATAGAAGCAATATATACAAAGATTCAACCGTGTACCTGTTCCATTCATTGTTCTACTTGTCGAAAGTTACAAATAATTTCCGATAACGGATTAACCATTGGGGCTCATTGTTCACTTAAACTTGAAGATCAAAAAATTGGCGATTGTTACTGTTTAGATGCTTTGCATATAGGTTTCGTAGACTATATAGAAGCAACATATACAAAGATTTCAACCGTCTACCTGTACTATTCATTGTTCTACTTGTAGAAAGTTACAAATAATTTCCGTTAAAGTATTAACAATGGGGCTCGTAGTTCACTTAAACTTGAAGATCAAATAATTGGCGAATTTTACTGTTTGGACGCTGTGCATATATGTTTCTTAGACTATATAGAAGCAATATATACAATGATTTCAACAGTCTACCTGTTCCATTCATTGTTCTACTTGTCGAAATTTACAAATAATTTCCTTTAAAGGATTAACAATGGGGCTCGTAGTACACTTAAACTTGAAGAACAAAAAATTGGCGAATGGTACTGTTTGGATGCTTTGCATATATGTTTCTTAGATTATATAGACGCAATATATACAAGGATTTCAACCGTCTACCTGTTCCATTCATTGTTCTACTTGTCGAAAGTTACAAATGATTACCGATAAAGGATTAACCATTGGGGCTCATTGTTCACTTAAACTTGAAGAACAAAAAATTGGCGAATTGTACTGTTTGGATGCTTTGATTATATGTTTCTTAGACTATATAGAAGCAATATATACAAAGATTTCAACCGGCTACCTGTTCCATTCATTGTTCTACTTGTCGCAAGTTACAAATAATTTCCGTTAAAGTACTAACAATGGGGCTCGTAGTTCACTTAAACTTGAAGAACAAAAAATTGGCGAACGGGACTGTTTGGATGCTTTGCATATATGTTTCTTAGACTATATAGAAGCAATATATACAAAGATTCAACCGTGTACCTGTTCCATTCATTGTTCTACTTGTCGCAAGTTACAAATAATTTCCGATAACGGATTAACCATTGGGGCTCATTGTTCACTTAAACTTGAAGATCAAAAAATTGGCGATTGTTACTGTTTAGATGCTTTGCATATAGGTTTCGTAGACTATATACAAGCAACATATACAAAGATTTCAACCGTCTACCTGTACTATTCATTGTTCTACTTGTAGAAAGTTACAAATAATTTCCGTTAAAGTATTAACAATGGGGCTCGTAGTTCACTTAAACTTGAAGATCAAATAATTGGCGAATTTTACTGTTTGGACGCTGTGCATATATGTTTCTTAGACTATATAGAAGCAATATATACAATGATTTCAACAGTCTACCTGTTCCATTCATTGTTCTACTTGTCGAAATTTACAAATAATTTCCTTTAAAGGATTAACAATGGGGCTCGTAGTTCACTTAAACTTGAAGAACAAAAAATTGGCGAATGGTACTGTTTGGATGCTTTGCATATATGTTTCTTAGATTATATAGACGCAATATATACAAGGATTTCAACCGTCTACCTGTTCCATTCATTGTTCTACTTGTCGAAAGTTACAAATAATTACCGATAAAGGATTAACCATTGGGGCTCATTGTTCACTTAAACTTAAAGAACAAAAAATTGGCGAATTCTACTGTTTGGATGCTTTGCATATATGTTTCTTAGACTATATAGAAGCAATATATACAAAGATTTCAACCGGCTACCTGTTCCATTCATTGTTCTACTTGTCGCAAGTTACAAATAATTTCCGTTAAAGTACTAACAATGGGGCTCGTAGTTCACTTAAACTTGAAGAACAAAAAATTGGCGAATGGGACTGTTTGGATGCTTTGCATATATGTTTCTTAGACTATATAGAAGCAATATATACAAAGATTTCAACCGGCTACCTGTTCCATTCATTGTTCTACTTGTCGCAAGTTACAAATAATTTCCTTTAACAGATTAACAATGGGGCTCGTTGTTCACTTAAACTTGAAGAACAAAAAATTGATGAATGGTACTGTTTGGATGCTTTGCATATATGTTTCTTAGACTATATAGAAACAATATATACAAAGATTTCAAACGTCTACCTGTTCCATTCATTGTTCTACTTGTCGAAAGTTACAAATAATTTCCTTTAAAGGATTAACAATGGGGCTCATTGTTCACTTAAACTTGAAGAACAAAAAATTGGCGAATTGTACTGTTTGGATGCTTTGCATATATGTTTCTTAGACTATATAGAAGCAATATATACAATGATTTCAACAGTCTACCTGTTCCATTCATTGTTCTACTTGTCGAAATTTACAAATAATTTCCTTTAAAGGATTAACAATGGGGCTCGTAGTTCACTTAAACTTGAAGAACAAAAAATTGGCGAATGGTACTGTTTGGATGCTTTACATATATGTTTCTTAGACTATATAGAAGCAATATATACAAAGATTCAACCGTGTACCTGTTCCGTTCATTGTTCTACTTGTCGAAAGTTACAAATAATTTCCGATAACGGATTAACCATTGGGGCTCATTGTTCACTTAAACTTGAAGAACAAAAAATTGGCGAATGGTACTGTTTGGATGCTTTGCATATATGTTTCTTAGATTATATAGAAGCAATATATACAAA
Source organism: Cerceris ruficornis (assembly GCA_963989415.1). Lineage (NCBI taxonomy): Eukaryota > Metazoa > Arthropoda > Insecta > Hymenoptera > Crabronidae > Cerceris > Cerceris ruficornis. The sequence continues at coordinate 1,246,197 of CAXDIW010000516.1, forward strand.
GATTTCAACTGTCTACCTGTTCCATTCATTGTTCTACTTGTCGAAAATTACAAATAATTTCCGATAAAGGATTAACCATTGGGGCTCATTGTTCACTTAAACTTGAAGAACAAAAAATTGGCGAATGGTACTGTTTGGATGCTTTGCATATATGTTTCTTAGATTATATAGAAGCAATATATACAAAGATTTCAACCGTCTACCTGTTCCATTCATTGTTCTACTTGTCGAAAATTACAAATAATTTCCGATAAAGAATTAACCATTGGGGCTCATTGTTCACTTAAACTTGAAGAACAAAAAATTGGCGAATGGTACTGTTTGGATGCTTTTCATATATGTTTCTTAGATTATATAGAAGCAATATATACAAAGATTTCAACCGTCTACCTGTTCCATTCATTGTTCAACTTGTCGAAAATTACAAATAATTTCCGATAAAGAATTAACCATTGGGGCTCATTGTTCACTTAAACTTGAAGAACAAAAAATTGGCGATTGGTACTGTTTGGATGCTTTGCGTACATGTTTCTTAGACTATATGTAAGCAATATATACAAAGATTTCAACCGTCTACGTGTTCCAATCATTGTTCTACTTGTCGAAATTTACAAATAATTTCCTTTAAAGGATTAACAATGGGGCTCGTTGTTAACTTAAACTTGAAGAACAAAAAAATTGCGAATGGTACCGTTTGGATGCTTTGCATATATGTTTCTTAGACTATATAGACGCAATATATACATTGATTTCAACCGGCTACCTGTTCCATTCATTGTTCTACTTGTCGCAAATTACAAATAATTTCCGTTAAAGTATTAACAATGGGGCTCGTAGTTCACTTAAACTTGAAGATCAAATAATTGGCGAATTGTACTGTTTGGACGATTTGCATATATGTTTCTTAGACTATATGGAAGCAATATATACAATGATTTCAACAGTCTACCTGTTCCATTCATTGTTCTACTTGTCGAAATTTACAAATAATTTCCTTTAAAGGATTAACAATGGGGCTCGTAGTTCACATAAACTTGAAGAACAAAAAATTGGCGAATGGTACTGATTGGATGCTTTGCATATATGTTTCTTAGATTATATAGACGCAATATGTACAAGGATTTCAACCCTCTACCTGTTCCATTCATTGTTCTACTTGTCGAAAGTTACAAATAATTACCGATAAAAGATTAACAATTGGGGCTCATTGTTCACTTAAACTTGAAGAACAAAAAATTGGCGAATTGTACTGTTTGGATGCTTTGCATATATGTTTCTTAGACTATATAGAAGCAATATATACAAAGATTTCAACCGATTACCTGTTCCATTCATTGTTCTACTTGTCGCAAGTTACAAATAATTTCCGATAACGGATTAACCATTGGGGCTCATTGTTCACTTAAACTTGAAGATCAAAAAATTGGCGATTGTTACTGTTTAGATGCTTTGCATATAGGTTTCGTAGACTATATAGAAGCAACATATACAAAGATTTCAACCGTCTACCTGTACTATTCATTGTTCTACTTGTAGAAAGTTACAAATAATTTCCGTTAAAGTATTAACAATGGGGCTCGTAGTTCACTTAAACTTGAAGATCAAATAATTGGCGAATTTTACTGTTTGGACGCTGTGCATATATGTTTCTTAGACTATATAGAAGCAATATATACAATGATTTCAACAGTCTACCTGTTCCATTCATTGTTCTACTTGTCGAAATTTACAAATAATTTCCTTTAAAGGATTAACAATGGGGCTCGTAGTACACTTAAACTTGAAGAACAAAAAATTGGCGAATGGTACTGTTTGGATGCTTTGCATATATGTTTCTTAGATTATATAGACGCAATATATACAAGGATTTCAACCGTCTACCTGTTCCATTCATTGTTCTACTTGTCGAAAGTTACAAATGATTACCGATAAAGGATTAACCATTGGGGCTCATTGTTCACTTAAACTTGAAGAACAAAAAATTGGCGAATTGTACTGTTTGGATGCTTTGCTTATATGTTTCTTAGACTATATAGAAGCAATATATACAAAGATTTCAACCGGCTACCTGTTCCATTCATTGTTCTACTTGTCGCAAGTTACAAATAATTTCCGTTAAAGTACTAACAATGGGGCTCGTAGTTCACTTAAACTTGAAGAACAAAAAATTGGCGAACGGGACTGTTTGGATGCTTTGCATATATGTTTCTTAGACTATATAGAAGCAATATATACAAAGATTCAACCGTGTACCTGTTCCATTCATTGTTCTACTTGTCGCAAGTTACAAATAATTTCCGATAACGGATTAACCATTGGGGCTCATTGTTCACTTAAACTTGAAGATCAAAAAATTGGCGATTGTTACTGTTTAGATGCTTTGCATATAGGTTTCGTAGACTATATACAAGCAACATATACAAAGATTTCAACCGTCTACCTGTACTATTCATTGTTCTACTTGTAGAAAGTTACAAATAATTTCCGTTAAAGTATTAACAATGGGGCTCGTAGTTCACTTAAACTTGAAGATCAAATAATTGGCGAATTTTACTGTTTGGACGCTGTGCATATATGTTTCTTAGACTATATAGAAGCAATATATACAATGATTTCAACAGTCTACCTGTTCCATTCATTGTTCTACTTGTCGAAATTTACAAATAATTTCCTTTAAAGGATTAACAATGGGGCTCGTAGTTCACTTAAACTTGAAGAACAAAAAATTGGCGAATGGTACTGTTTGGATGCTTTGCATATATGTTTCTTAGATTATATAGACGCAATATATACAAGGATTTCAACCGTCTACCTGTTCCATTCATTGTCCTACTTGTCGAAAGTTACAAATAATTACCGATAAAGGATTAACCATTGGGGCTCATTGTTCACTTAAACTTGAAGAACAAAAAATTGGCGAATTCTACTGTTTGGATGCTTTGCATATATGTTTCTTAGACTATATAGAAGCAATATATACAAAGATTTCAACCGGTTACCTGTTCCATTCATTGTTCTACTTGTCGCAAGTTAGAAATAATTTCCGTTAAAGTACTAACAATGGGGCTCGTAGTTCACTTAAACTTGAAGAACAAAAAATTGGCGAATGGGACTGTTTGGATGCTTTGCATATATGTTTCTTAGACTATATAGAAGCAATATATACAAAGATTTCAACCGGCTACCTGTTCCATTCATTGTTCTACTTGTCGCAAGTTACAAATAATTTCCTTTAACAGATTAACAATGGGGCTCGTTGTTCACTTAAACTTGAAGAACAAAAAATTGATGAATGGTACTGTTTGGATGCTTTGCATATATGTTTCTTAGACTATATAGAAACAATATATACAAAGATTTCAAACGTCTACCTGTTCCATTCATTGTTCTACTTGTCGAAAGTTACAAATAATTTCCTTTAAAGGATTAACAATGGGGCTCATTGTTCACTTAAACTTGAAGAACAAAAAATTGGCGAATTGTACTGTTTGGATGCTTTGCATATATGTTTCTTAGACTATATAGAAGCAATATATACAATGATTTCAACAGTCTACCTGTTCCATTCATTGTTCTACTTGTCGAAATTTACAAATAATTTCCTTTAAAGGATTAACAATGGGGCTCGTAGTTCACTTAAACTTGAAGAACAAAAAATTGGCGAATGGTACTGTTTGGATGCTTTGCATATATGTTTCTTAGACTATATAGAAGCAATATATACAAAGATTCAACCGTGTACCTGTTCCGTTCATTGTTCTACTTGTCGAAAGTTACAAATAATTTCCGATAAAGGATTAACCATTGGTGCTCATTGTTCACTTAAACTTGAAGAACAAAAAATTGGCGAATGGTACTGTTTGGATGCTTTGCATATATGTTTCTTAGACTATATAGAAGCAATATATACAAAGATTCAACCGTGTACCTGTTCCGTTCATTGTTCTACTTGTCGAAAGTTACAAATAATTTCCGATAACGGATTAACCATTGGGGCTCATTGTTCACTTAAACTTGAAGAACAAAAAATTGGCGAATTTTACTGTTTGGATGCTTTGCATACATGTTTCTTATACTATATAGAAGCAATATATACAAAGATTTCAACCGTCTACCTGTTCCATTCACTGTTCTACTTGTCGAAAGTTACAAATAATTTCCGTTAAGGGATTAACAATGGAGGTCGTAGTTTACTTAAACTTGTAGAACAAAAAATTGGCGAATTGTACTGTTTGGATGCTTTGCATATATGTTTCTTATACTATATAGAAGCAATATATACAAAGATTTCAACCGTCTACCTGTTCCATTCACTGTTCTACTTGTCGAAAGTTACAAATAATTTCCGTTAAGGGATTAACAATGGGGCTCGTAGTTCACTTAAACTTGAAGAACAAAAAATTGGCGAATGGTACTGTTTGGATGCTTTGCATATATGTTTCTTATACTATATAGAAGCAATATATACAAAGATTTCAACCGTCTACCTGTTCCATTCACTGTTCTACTTGTCGAAATTTACAAATAATTTCCGTTAAGGGATTAACAATGGGGCTCGTAGTTCACTTAAACTTGAAGAACAAAAAATTGGCGAATGGTACTGTTTGGATGCTTTGCATATATGTTTCTTATACTATATAGAAGCAATATATACAAAGATTTCAACCGTCTACCTGTTCCATTCACTGTTCTACTTGTCGAAAGTTACAAATAATTTCCGTTAAGGGATTAACAATGGGGCTCGTAGTTCACTTAAACTTGAAGAACAAAAAATTGGCGAATTGTACTGTTTGGATGCATTGCATATATGTTTCTTAGACTATATAGAAGCAATATATACAAAGATTTCAACCGGCTACCTGTTCCATTCATTGTTCTATTTGTCGAAAATTACAAATAATTTCCGATAAAGGATTAACCATTGGGGCTCATTGTTCACTTAAACTTGAAGAACAAAAAATTGGCGAATTGTACTGTTTGGATGCATTGCATATATGTTTCTTAGACTATATAGAAGCAATATATACAAAGATTTCAACCGGCTACCTGTTCCATTCATTGTTCTACTTGTCGCAAGTTACAAATAATTTCCGATAAAGTACTGACAATGGGGCTCGTAGTTCACTTAAACTTGAAGAACAAAAAATTGGCGAATGGGACTGTTTGGATGCTTTGCATATATGTTTCTTAGACTATATAGAAGCAATATATACAAAGATTTCAACCGGCTACCTGTTCCATCCATTGTTCTATTTGTCGAAAATTACAAATAATTTCCGATAAAGGATTAACCATTGGGGCTCATTGTTCACTTAAACTTGAAGAACAAAAAATTGGCGAATTGTACTGTTTGGATGCATTGCATATATGTTTCTTAGACTATATAGAAGCAATATATACAAAGATTTCAACCGGCTACCTGTTCCATTCATTGTTCTACTTGTCGCAAGTTACAAATAATTTCCGATAAAGTACTAACAATGGGGCTCGTAGTTCACTTAAAGTTGAAGAACAAAAAATTGGCGAATGGGACTGTTTGGATGCTTTGCATATATGTTTCTTAGACTATATAGAAGCAATATATACAAAGATTCAACCGTGTACCTGTTCCATTCATTGTTCTACTTGTCGAAAGTTAGAAATAATTTCCGATAACGGATTAACCATTGGGGCTCATTGTTCACTTAAACTTGAAGATCAAAAAATTGGCGATTGTTACTGTTTAGATGCTTTGCATATAGGTTTCGTAGACTATATTGAAGCAACATATACAAAGATTTCAACCGTCTACCTGTACTATTCATTGTTCTACTTGTAGAAAGTTACAAATAATTTCCGTTAAAGTATTAACAATGGGGCTCGTAGTTCACTTAAACTTGAAGATCAAATAATTGGCGAATTTTACTGTTTGGACGCTGTGCATATATGTTTCTTAGACTATATAGAAGCAATATATACAATGATTTCAACAGTCTACCTGTTCCATTCATTGTTCTACTTGTCGAAATTTACAAATAATTTCCTTTAAAGGATTAACAATGGGGCTCGTAGTACACTTAAACTTGAAGAACAAAAAATTGGCGAATGGTACTGTTTGGATGCTTTGCATATATGTTTCTTAGATTATATAGACGCAATATATACAAGGATTTCAACCGTCTACCTGTTCCATTCATTGTTCTACTTGTCGAAAGTTACAAATGATTACCGATAAAGGATTAACCATTGGGGCTCATTGTTCACTTAAACTTGAAGAACAAAAAATTGGCGAATTGTACTGTTTGGATGCTTTGATTATATGTTTCTTAGACTATATAGAAGCAATATATACAAAGATTTCAACCGGCTACCTGTTCCATTCATTGTTCTACTTGTCGCAAGTTACAAATAATTTCCGTTAAAGTACTAACAATGGGGCTCGTAGTTCACTTAAACTTGAAGAACAAAAAATTGGCGAACGGGACTGTTTGGATGCTTTGCATATATGTTTCTTAGACTATATAGAAGCAATATATACAAAGATTCAACCGTGTACCTGTTCCATTCATTGTTCTACTTGTCGCAAGTTACAAATAATTTCCGATAACGGATTAACCATTGGGGCTCATTGTTCACTTAAACTTGAAGATCAAAAAATTGGCGATTGTTACTGTTTAGATGCTTTGCATATAGGTTTCGTAGACTATATAGAAGCAACATATACAAAGATTTCAACCGTCTACCTGTACTATTCATTGTTCTACTTGTAGAAAGTTACAAATAATTTCCGTTAAAGTATTAACAATGGGGCTCGTAGTTCACTTAAACTTGAAGATCAAATAATTGGCGAATTTTACTGTTTGGACGCTGTGCATATATGTTTCTTAGACTATATAGAAGCAATATATACAATGATTTCAACAGTCTACCTGTTCCATTCATTGTTCTACTTGTCGAAATTTACAAATAATTTCCTTTAAAGGATTAACAATGGGGCTCGTAGATCACTTAAACTTGAAGAATAAAAAATTGGCGAATGGTACTGTTTGGATGCTTTGCATATATGTTTCTTAGATTATATAGACGCAATATATACAAGGATTTCAACCGTCTACCTGTTCCATTCATTGTTCTACTTGTCGAAAGTTACAAATAATTACCGATAAAGGATTAACCATTGGGGCTCATTGTTCACTTAAACTTGAAGAACAAAAAATTGGCGAATTCTACTGTTTGGATGCTTTGCATATATGTTTCTTAGACTATATAGAAGCAATATATACAAAGATTTCAACCGGCTACCTGTTCCATTCATTGTTCTACTTGTCGCAAGTTACAAATAATTTCCGTTAAAGTACTAACAATGGGGCTCGTAGTTCACTTAAACTTGAAGAACAAAAAATTGGCGAATGGGACTGTTTGGATGCTTTGCATATATGTTTCTTAGACTATATAGAAGCAATATATACAAAGATTTCAACCGGCTACCTGTTCCATTCATTGTTCTACTTGTCGCAAGTTACAAATAATTTCCTTTAACAGATTAACAATGGGGCTCGTTGTTCACTTAAACTTGAAGAACAAAAAATTGATGAATGGTACTGTTTGGATGCTTTGCATATATGTTTCTTAGACTATATAGAAACAATATATACAAAGATTTCAAACGTCTACCTGTTCCATTCATTGTTCTACTTGTCGAAAGTTACAAATAATTTCCTTTAAAGGATTAACAATGGGGCTCATTGTTCACTTAAACTTGAAGAACAAAAAATTGGCGAATTGTACTGTTTGGATGCTTTGCATATATGTTTCTTAGACTATATAGAAGCAATATATACAATGATTTCAACAGTCTACCTGTTCCATTCATTGTTCTACTTGTCGAAATTTACAAATAATTTCCTTTAAAGGATTAACAATGGGGCTCGTAGTTCACTTAAACTTGAAGAACAAAAAATTGGCGAATGGTACTGTTTGGATGCTTTGCATATATGTTTCTTAGACTATATAGAAGCAATATATACAAAGATTCAACCGTGTACCTGTTCCGTTCATTGTTCTACTTGTCGAAAGTTACAAATAATTTCCGATAAAGGATTAACCATTGGTGCTCATTGTTCACTTAAACTTGAAGAACAAAAAATTGGCGAATGGTACTGTTTGGATGCTTTGCATATATGTTTCTTAGACTATATAGAAGCAATATATACAAAGATTCAACCGTGTACCTGTTCCGTTCATTGTTCTACTTGTCGAAAGTTACAAATAATTTCCGATAACGGATTAACCATTGGGGCTCATTGTTCACTTAAACTTGAAGAACAAAAAATTGGCGAATTTTACTGTTTGGATGCTTTGCATACATGTTTCTTATACTATATAGAAGCAATATATACAAAGATTTCAACCGTCTACCTGTTCCATTCACTGTTCTACTTGTCGAAAGTTACAAATAATTTCCGTTAAGGGATTAACAATGGAGGTCGTAGTTTACTTAAACTTGTAGAACAAAAAATTGGCGAATTGTACTGTTTGGATGCTTTGCATATATGTTTCTTATACTATATAGAAGCAATATATACAAAGATTTCAACCGTCTACCTGTTCCATTCACTGTTCTACTTGTCGAAAGTTACAAATAATTTCCGTTAAGGGATTAACAATGGGGCTCGTAGTTCACTTAAACTTGAAGAACAAAAAATTGGCGAATGGTACTGTTTGGATGCTTTGCATATATGTTTCTTATACTATATAGAAGCAATATATACAAAGATTTCAACCGTCTACCTGTTCCATTCACTGTTCTACTTGTCGAAATTTACAAATAATTTCCGTTAAGGGATTAACAATGGGGCTCGTAGTTCACTTAAACTTGAAGAACAAAAAATTGGCGAATGGTACTGTTTGGATGCTTTGCATATATGTTTCTTATACTATATAGAAGCAATATATACAAAGATTTCAACCGTCTACCTGTTCCATTCACTGTTCTACTTGTCGAAAGTTACAAATAATTTCCGTTAAGGGATTAACAATGGGGCTCGTAGTTCACTTAAACTTGAAGAACAAAAAATTGGCGAATTGTACTGTTTGGATGCATTGCATATATGTTTCTTAGACTATATAGAAGCAATATATACAAATATTTCAACCGGCTACCTGTTCCATTCATTGTTCTATTTGTCGAAAATTACAAATAATTTCCGATAAAGGATTAACCATTGGGGCTCGTTGTTCACTTAAACTTGAAGAACAAAAAATTGGCGAATTGTACTGTTTGGATGCATTGCATATATGTTTCTTAGACTATATAGAAGCAATATATACAAAGATTTCAACCGGCTACCTGTTCCATTCATTGTTCTACTTGTCGCAAGTTACAAATAATTTCCGTTAAAGTACTATCAATGGGGCTCGTAGTTCACTTAAACTTGAAGATCAAATAATTGGCGAATTGTACTCTTTGGACGCTTTGCATATATGTTTCTTAGACTATATAGAAGCAATATATACAAGGATTTCAACCGTCTACCTGTTCCATTCATTGTTCTACTTGTCGAAAGTTACAAATAATTACCGATAAAAGATTAACCATTGGGGCTCATTGTTCACTTAAACTTGAAGAACAAAAAATTGGCGAATTGTACTGTTTGGATGCTTTGCATATATGTTTCTTAGATTATATTGACGCAATATATACAAGGATTTCAACCGTTTACCTGTTCCATTCATTGTTCTACTTGTCGAAAGTTACAAATAATTACCGATAAAGGATTAACCATTGGGGCTCATTGTTGTCTTAAACATGAAGAACAAAAAATTGGCGAATTGTACTCTTTGGATGCTTTGCATATATGTTTCTTAGACTATGTAGAAGCAATATATACAAAGATTTCAACCGGCTACCTGTTCCATTCATTGTTCTACTTGTCGCAAGTTACAAATAATTTCCGTTAAAGTACTAATAATGGGGCTCGTAGTTCACTTAAACTTGAAGATCAAATAATTGGCGAATTGTACTGTTTGGACGCTTTGCATATATGTTTCTTAGACTATATAGAAGCAATATATACAAAGATTTCAACCGTCTACCTGTTCCATTCATTGTTCTACTTGTCGAAAATTACAAATAATTTCCGATAAAGGATTAACCATTGGGGCTCATTGTTCACTTAAACTTGAAGAACAAAAAATTGGCGAATGGTACTGTTTGGATGCTTTGCATATATGTTTCTTAGACTATATAGACGCAATATATACAAAGATTTCAACCGTCTACCTGTTCCATTCATTGTTCTACTTGTAGAAAGTTACAATTAATTTCCTTTAAAGGATTAACAATGGGGCTCGTTGTTCACTTAAAGTTGAAGAACAAAAAATTGGCGAATTGTACTGTTTGGATGCTTTGCATATATGTTTCTTAGACTATTTAGAAGCAATATATAGAAAGATTTCACCCGTCTACCTGTACTATTCATTGTTCTACTTGTAGAAAGTTACAAATAATTTCCATTTCATGATTATCAATGGGGCTTGCTGTTCACTTAACCTTGAAGAACAAAAAATTGGCGAATGGTACTGTTTGGATGCTTTGCATATATGTTTCGTAGACTATATAGAAGCAATACATACAAAGATTTCAACCGTCTACCTGTTCCATTCATTGTTCTACTTGTCGAAAATTACAAGTAATTTCCGATAAAGGATTAACCATTGGGGCTCATTGTTCACTTAAACTTGAAGAACAAAAAATTGGCGAATGGTACTGTTTGGATGCTTTGCGTATATGTTTCTTAGACTATATAGAAGCAATATATATAAAGATTTCAACCGTCTACGTGTTCCAATCATTGTCCTACTTGTAGAAAGTTACAATTAATTTCCGTTAAAGGATTAACAATGGGGCTCGTAGTTCACTTAAACTTGAGGAACAAGAAATTTGCGAATTGTACTGTTTGGATGCATTGCATTAATGTTTCTTAGATTATATGGAAGCAATATATACAAAGATTTCAACCGTCTACCTGTTCCATTCTTTGTTCCCCTTGTCGAAATTTACAAATAACTTCCTTTAAAGGATTAACAATGGGGCTCGTTGTTCACTTAAACTTGAAGAACAAAAAATTGGCGAATTGTACTGTTTGGATGCTTTGCATATATGTTTCTTAGACTATTTAGAAGCAATATATAGAAAGATTTCACCCGTCTACCTGTACTATTCATTGTTCTACTTGTAGAAAGTTACAAATAATTTCCATTTCATGATTATCAATGGGGCTTGCTGTTCAATTAAACTTGAAGAACAAAAAATTGGCGAATGGTACTGTTTGGATGCTTTGCATATATGTTTCGTAGACTATATAGAACCAATATATACAAAGATTTCAACCGTCTACCTGTTCCATTCATTGTTCTACTTGTCGAAAATTACAAGTAATTTCCGATAAAGGATTAACCATTGGGGCTCATTGTTCACTTAAACTTGAAGAACAAAAAATTGGCGAATTGTACTGTTTGGATGCTTTGCATATATGTTTCTTAGACTATTTAGAAGCAATATATAGAAAGATTTCACCCGTCTACCTGTACTATTCATTGTTCTACCTGTAGAAAGTTACAAATAATTTCCGTTTCATGATTATCAATGGGGCTCACTGTTCACTTAAACTTGAAGATCAAAAAATTGGCGAATTGTACTGATTGTATGCTTTGCATATATGTTTCTTAGACTATTTAGAAGCAATATATAGAAAGATTTCACCCGTCTACCTGTACTATTCATTGTTCTACTTGTAGAATGTTACAAATAATTTCCATTTCATGATTATCAATGGGGCTCGCTGTTCGCTTAAACCTGAAGATCAAAAAATTGGCGATTGGTACTGTTTGGATGCTTTGCATATATGTTTCTTAGATTATATAGAATCAATATATACAAATATTTCAACCGTCTACCTGTTCCATTCATTGTTCTACTTGTCGAAATTTACAAATAATTTCCTTTAAAGGATTAACAATGGGGCTCGAGTTCACTTAAACTTGAAGAACAAAAAATTGGCGAATGGTACTGTTTGGATGCTTTGCGTACATGTTTCTTAGACTATATGGAAGCAATATATACAAAGATTTCAACCGTCTACCTGTTCCATTCATTGTTCTACTTGTCGCAAGTTACAAATAAATTCCGTTAAAGTATTAACAATTGGGCTCGTAGTTCACTTAAACTTGAAGATCAAATAATTGGCGAATTGTACTGTTTGGATGATTTGCATATATGTTTCTTAGACTTTATAGAAGCAATATATACAATGATTTCAACCGTCTACCTGTTCCATTCATTGTTCTACTTGTCGAAAGTTACAAATAATTTCCGTTAAGGCATTAACAATGGGGCTCGTAGTTCACTTAAACTTGAAGAGCAAAAAATTGTCGAACTGTACTGTTTGGATGCTTTGCATATATGTTTCTTAGATTATATAGAAGCAATATATACAAATATTTCAACCGTCTAAGTTTTCCATTCATTGTTCTACTTGTCGAAAATTACAAATAATTTCCGATAAAGGATTAACCATTGGGGCTCATTGTTCACTTAAACTTGAAGAACAAAAAATTGGCGAATGGTACTGTTTGGATGCTTTGCGTACATGTTTCTTATACTATATAGAAGCAATATATACAAAGATTTCAACCGGCTACCAGTTCCATTCATTGTTCTACTTGTCGAAATTTACAAATAATTTCCGATAAAGGATTAACCATTGTGGCTCATTGCTCACTTAAACTTGAAGAACAAAAAATTGGCGAATTGTACTGTTTGGATGCTTTGCATATATGTTTCTTAGACTATATAGAAGCAATATATACAAAGATTTCAACCGTCTACCTGTTCCATTCATTGTTCTACTTGTCGAAAGTTACAAATAATTTCCTTTAAAGGATTAACAATGGGGCTCGCAGTTCACTTAAACTTGAAGAACAAAAAATTGGCGAATGGTACTGTTTGGATGCTTTACATATATGTTTCTTATACTATATAGAAGCAATATATACAAAGATTTCAACCGTCTACCTGTTCCATTCACTGTTCTACTTGTCGAAAGTTACAATTAATTTCCGTTAAGGGATTAACAATGGGGCTCGTAGTTCACTTAAACTTGAAGAACAAAGAATTGGCGAATGGTACTGTTTGGATGCTTTGCATATATGTTTCTTAGACTATATAGAAGCAATATATACATTGATTTCAACCGGCTACCTGTTCCATTCATTGTTCTACTTGTCGCAATTTACAAATAATTTCCGATAAAGGATTAACCATTGGGGCTCATTGTTCACTTAAACTTGAAGAACAAAAAATTGGCGAATTGTACTGTTTGGATGCTTTGCATATATGTTTCTTAGACTATATAGAAGCAATATATACAATGATTTCAACAGTCTACCTGTTCCATTCATTGTTCTACTTGTCGAAATTTACAAATAATTTCCTTTAAAGGATTAACAATGGGGCTCGTAGTTCACTTAAACTTGAAGAACAAAAAATTGGCGAATGGTACTGTTTGGATGCTTTGCATATATGTTTCTTAGATTATATAGACGCAATATATACAAGGATTTCAACCGTCTACCTGTTCCATTCATTGTTCTACTTGTCGAAAGTTACAAATAATTACCGATAAAGGATTAACCATTGGGGCTCATTGTTCACTTAAACTTGAAGAACAAAAAATTGGCGAATTGTACTGTTTGGATGCTTTGCATATATGTTTCTTAGACTATATAGAAGCAATATATACAAAGATTTCAACCGGCTACCTGTTCCATTCATTGTTCTACTTGTCGCAAGTTACAAATAATTTCCGTTAAAGTACTAACAATGGGGCTCGTAGTTCACTTAAACTTGAAGAACAAAAAATTGGCGAATGGGACTGTTTGGATGCTTTGCATATATGTTTCTTAGACTATATAGAAGCAATATATACAAAGATTTCAACCGGCTACCTGTTCCATTCATTGTTCTACTTGTCGCAAGTTACAAATAATTTCCTTTAACAGATTAACAATGGGGCTCGTTGTTCACTTAAACTTGAAGAACAAAAAATTGATGAATGGTACTGTTTGGATGCTTTGCATATATGTTTCTTAGACTATATAGAAACAATATATACAAAGATTTCAAACGTCTACCTGTTCCATTCATTGTTCTACTTGTCGAAAGTTACAAATAATTTCCTTTAAAGGATTAACAATGGGGCTCATTGTTCACTTAAACTTGAAGAACAAAAAATTGGCGAATTGTACTGTTTGGATGCTTTGCATATATGTTTCTTAGACTATATAGAAGCAATATATACAATGATTTCAACAGTCTACCTGTTCCATTCATTGTTCTACTTGTCGAAATTTACAAATAATTTCCTTTAAAGGATTAACAATGGGGCTCGTAGTTCACTTAAACTTGAAGAACAAAAAATTGGCGAATGGTACTGTTTGGATGCTTTGCATATATGTTTCTTAGACTATATAGAAGCAATATATACAAAGATTCAACAGTCTACCTGTTCCATTCATTGTTCTACTTGTCGAAAGTTACAAATAATTACCGATAAAAGATTAACCATTGGGGCTCATTGTTCACTTAAACTTGAAGAACAAAAAATTGGCGAATTGTACTGTTTGGATGCTTTGCATATATGTTTCTTAGATTATATTGACGCAATATATACAAGGATTTCAACCGTTTACCTGTTCCATTCATTGTTCTACTTGTCGAAAGTTACAAATAATTACCGATAAAGGATTAACCATTGGGGCTCATTGTTCACTTAAACATGAAGAACAAAAAATTGGCGAATTGTACTCTTTGGATGCTTTGCATATATGTTTCTTAGACTATGTAGAAGCAATATATACAAAGATTTCAACCGGCTACCTGTTCCATTCATTGTTCTACTTGTCGCAAGTTACAAATAATTTCCGTTAAAGTACTAATAATGGGGCTCGTAGTTCACTTAAACTTGAAGATCAAATAATTGGCGAATTGTACTGTTTGGACGCTTTGCATATATGTTTCTTAGACTATATAGAAGCAATATATACAAAGATTTCAACCGTCTACCTGTTCCATTCATTGTTCTACTTGTCGAAAATTACAAATAATTTCCGATAAAGGATTAACCATTGGGGCTCATTGTTCACTTAAACTTGAAGAACAAAAAATTGGCGAATGGTACTGTTTGGATGCTTTGCATATATGTTTCTTAGACTATATAGACGCAATATATACAAAGATTTCAACCGTCTACCTGTTCCATTCATTGTTCTACTTGTAGAAAGTTACAATTAATTTCCTTTAAAGGATTAACAATGGGGCTCGTGTTCACTTAAACTTGAAGAACAAAAAATTGGCGAATGGTACTGTTTGGATGCTTTGCATATATGTTTCTTAGATTATATAGAAGCAATATATACAAAGATTTCAACCGTCTACCTGTTCCATACATTGTTCACCTTGTCGAAATTTACAAATAACTTCCTTTAAAGGATTAACAATGGGGCTCGTTGTTCACTTAAAGTTGAAGAACAAAAAATTGGCGAATTGTACTGTTTGGATGCTTTGCATATATGTTTCTTAGACTATTTAGAAGCAATATATAGAAAGATTTCACCCGTCTACCTGTACTATTCATTGTTCTACTTGTAGAAAGTTACAAATAATTTCCATTTCATGATTATCAATGGGGCTTGCTGTTCACTTAACATTGAAGAACAAAAAATTGGCGAATGGTACTGTTTGGATGCTTTGCATATATGTTTCGTAGACTATTTAGAAGCAATATATAGAAAGATTTCAGCCGTCTACCTGTACTATTCATTGTTCTACTTGTAGAATGATACAAATAATTTCCATTTCATGATTATCAATGGGGCTCGCTGTTCGCTTAAACCTGAAGATCAAAAAATTGGCGATTGGTACTGTTTGGATGCTTTGCATATATGTTTCTTAGATTATATAGAATCAATATATACAAATATTTCAACCGTCTACCTGTTCCATTCATTGTTCTACTTGTCGAAATTTACAAATAATTTCCTTTAAAGGATTAACAATGGGGCTCGAGTTCACTTAAACTTGAAGAACAAAAAATTGGCGAATGGTACTGTTTGGATGCTTTGCGTACATGTTTCTTAGACTATATGGAAGCAATATATACAAAGATTTCAACCGTCTACCTGTTCCATTCATTGTTCTACTTGTCGCAAGTTACAAATAAATTCCGTTAAAGTATTAACAATTGGGCTCGTAGTTCACTTAAACTTGAAGATCAAATAATTGGCGAATTGTACTGTTTGGATGATTTGCATATATGTTTCTTAGACTATTTAGAAGCAATATATAGAAAGATTTCACCCGTCTACCTGTACTATTCATTGTTCTACTTGTAGAAAGTTACAAATAATTTCCATTTCATGATTATCAATGGGGCTTGCTGTTCACTTAACCTTGAAGAACAAAAAATTGGCGAATGGTACTGTTTGGATGCTTTGCATATATGTTTCGTAGACTATTTAGAAGCAATATATAGAAAGATTTCAGCCGTCTACCTGTACTATTCATTGTTCTACTTGTCGAAAGTTACAAATAATTTCCATTTCATGATTATCAATGGGGCTCGCTGTTCGCTTAAACCTGAAGATCAAAAAATTGGCGATTGGTACTGTTTGGATGCTTTGCATATATGTTTCTTAGATTATATAGAATCAATATATACAAATATTTCAACCGTCTACCTGTTCCATTCATTGTTCTACTTGTCGAAATTTACAAATAATTTCCTTTAAAGGATTAACAATGGGGCTCGAGTTCACTTAAACTTGAAGAACAAAAAATTGGCGAATGGTACTGTTTGGATGCTTTGCGTACATGTTTCTTAGACTATATGGAAGCAATATATACAAAGATTTCAACCGTCTACCTGTTCCATTCATTGTTCTACTTGTCGCAAGTTACAAATAAATTCCGTTAAAGTATTAACAATTGGGCTCGTAGTTCACTTAAACTTGAAGATCAAATAATTGGCGAATTGTACTGTTTGGATGATTTGCATATATGTTTCTTAGACTTTATAGAAGCAATATATACAATGATTTCAACCGTCTACCTGTTCCATTCATTGTTCTACTTGTCGAAAGTTACAAATAATTTCCGTTAAGGCATTAACAATGGGGCTCGTAGTTCACTTAAACTTGAAGAGCAAAAAATTGTCAAACTGTACTGTTTGGATGCTTTGCATATATGTTTCTTAGATTATATAGAAGCAATATATACAAATATTTCAACCGTCTAAGTTTTCCATTCATTGTTCTACTTGTCGAAAATTACAAATAATTTCCGATAAAGGATTAACCATTGGGGCTCATTGTTCACTTAAACTTGAAGAACAAAAAATTGGCGAATGGTACTGTTTGGATGCTTTGCGTACATGTTTCTTATACTATATAGAAGCAATATATACAAAGATTTCAACCGTCTACCTGTTCCATTCACTGTTCTACTTGTCGAAAGTTACAATTAATTTCCGTTAAGGGATTAACAATGGGGCTCGTAGTTCACTTAAACTTGAAGAACAAAAAATTGGCGAATGGTACTGTTTGGATGCTTTGCATATATGTTTCTTAGACTATATTGAAGCAATATATACATTGATTTCAACCGGCTACCTGTTCCATTCATTGTTCTACTTGTCGAAATTTACAAATAATTTCCGATAAAGGATTAACCATTGGGGCTCATTGTTCACTTAAACTTGAAGAACAAAAAATTGGCGAATTGTACTGTTTGGATGCTTTGCATATATGTTTCTTAGACTATATAGAAGCAATATATACAAAGATTTCAACCGGCTACCAGTTCCATTCATTGTTCTACTTGTCGAAATTTACAAATAATTTCCGATAAAGGATTAACCATTGTGGCTCATTGCTCACTTAAACTTGAAGAACAAAAAATTGGCGAATTGTACTTTTTGGATGCTTTGCATATATGTTTCTTAGACTATATAGAAGCAATATATACAAAGATTTCAACCGGCTACCAGTTCCATTCATTGTTCTACTTGTCGAAATTTACAAATAATTTCCGATAAAGGATTAACCATTGGGGCTCATTGCTCACTTAAACTTGAAGAACAAAAAATTGGCGAATGGGACTGTTTGGATGCTTTGCATATATGTTTCTTAGACTATATAGAAGCAATATATACAAAGATTTCAACCGGCTACCTGTTCCATTCATTGTTCTACTTGTCGCAAGTTACAAATAATTTCCTTTAACAGATTAACAATGGGGCTCGTTGTTCACTTAAACTTGAAGAACAAAAAATTGATGAATGGTACTGTTTGGATGCTTTGCATATATGTTTCTTAGACTATATAGAAACAATATATACAAAGATTTCAAACGTCTACCTGTTCCATTCATTGTTCTACTTGTCGAAAGTCACAAATAATTTCCTTTAAAGGATTAACAATGGGGCTCATTGTTCACTTAAACTTGAAGAACAAAAAATTGGCGAATTGTACTGTTTGGATGCTTTGCATATATGTTTCTTAGACTATATAGAAGCAATATATACAATGATTTCAACAGTCTACCTGTTCCATTCATTGTTCTACTTGTCGAAATTTACAAATAATTTCCTTTAAAGGATTAACAATGGAGCTCGTAGTTCACTTAAACTTGAAGAACAAAAAATTGGCGAATGGTACTGTTTGGATGCTTTGCATATATGTTTCTTAGACTATATAGAAGCAATATATACAAAGATTCAACCGTGTACCTGTTCCGTTCATTGTTCTACTTGTCGAAAGTTACAAATAATTTCCGATAAAGGATTAACCATTGGTGCTCATTGTTCACTTAAACTTGAAGAACAAAAAATTGGCGAATGGTACTGTTTGGATGCTTTGCATATATGTTTCTTAGACTATATAGAAGCAATATATACAAAGATTCAACCGTGTACCTGTTCCATTCATTGTTCTACTTGTCGAAATTTACAAATAATTTCCTTTAAAGGATTAACAATGGAGCTCGTAGTTCACTTAAACTTGAAGAACAAAAAATTGGCGAATGGTACTGTTTGGATGCTTTGCATATATGTTTCTTAGACTATATAGAAGCAATATATACAAAGATTTCAACCGTCTACCTGTTCCATTCACTGTTCTACTTGTCGAAAGTTACAATTAATTTCCGTTAAGGGATTAACAATGGGGCTCGTAGTTCACTTAAACTTGAAGAACAAAAAATTGGCGAATGGTACTGTTTGGATGCTTTGCATATATGTTTCTTAGACTATATTGAAGCAATATATACATTGATTTCAACCGGCTACCTGTTCCATTCATTGTTCTACTTGTCGAAATTTACAAATAATTTCCGATAAAGGATTAACCATTGGGGCTCATTGTTCACTTAAACTTGAAGAACAAAAAATTGGCGAATTGTACTGTTTGGATGCTTTGCATATATGTTTCTTAGACTATATAGAAGCAATATATACAAAGATTTCAACCGGCTACCAGTTCCATTCATTGTTCTACTTGTCGAAATTTACAAATAATTTCCGATAAAGGATTAACCATTGTGGCTCATTGCTCACTTAAACTTGAAGAACAAAAAATTGGCGAATTGTACTGTTTGGATGCTTTGCATATATGTTTCTTAGACTATATAGAAGCAATATATACAAAGATTTCAACCGTCTACCTGTTCCATTCATTGTTCTACTTGTCGAAAGTTACAAATAATTTCCTTTAAAGGATTAACAATGGGGCTCGCAGTTCACTTAAACTTGAAGAACAAAAAATTGGCGAATGGTACTGTTTGGATGCTTTACATATATGTTTCTTATACTATATAGAAGCAATATATACAAAGATTTCAACCGTCTACCTGTTCCATTCACTGTTCTACTTGTCGAAAGTTACAATTAATTTCCGTTAAGGGATTAACAATGGGGCTCGTAGTTCACTTAAACTTGAAGAACAAAGAATTGGCGAATGGTACTGTTTGGATGCTTTGCATATATGTTTCTTAGACTATATAGAAGCAATATATACATTGATTTCAACCGGCTACCTGTTCCATTCATTGTTCTACTTGTCGCAATTTACAAATAATTTCCGATAAAGGATTAACCATTGGGGCTCATTGTTCACTTAAACTTGAAGAACAAAAAATTGGCGAATTGTACTGTTTGGATGCTTTGCATATATGTTTCTTAGACTATATAGAAGCAATATATACAAAGATTTCAACCGGCTACCAGTTCCATTCATTGTTCTACTTGTCGAAATTTACAAATAATTTCCGATAAAGGATTAACCATTGGGGCTCATTGCTCACTTAAACTTGAAGAACAAAAAATTGGCGAATTGTACTGTTTGGATGCTTTGCATATATGTTTCTTAGACTATATAGAAGCAATATATACAAAGATTTCAACCGTCTACCTGTTCCATTCATTGTTCTACTTGTCGAAATTTACAAATAATTTCCTTTAAAGGATTAACAATGGGGCTCGTAGTTCACTTAAACTTGAAGAACAAAAAATTGGCGAATGGTACTGTTTGGATGCTTTGCATATATGTTTCTTAGATTATATAGACGCAATATATACAAGGATTTCAACCGTCTACCTGTTCCATTCATTGTTCTACTTGTCGAAAGTTACAAATAATTACCGATAAAGGGATTAACAATGGAGGTCGTAGTTTACTTAAACTTGAAGAACAAAAAATTGGCGAATTGTACTGTTTGGATGCTTTGCATATATGTTTCTTATACTATATAGAAGCAATATATACAAAGATTTCAACCGTCTACCTGTTCCATTCATTGTTCTACTTGTCGAAAGTTACAATTAATTTCCGTTAAAGGATTAACAATGAGGCTCGCAGTTCACTTAAACTTGAAGAACAAAAAATTGGCGAATGGGACTGTTTGGATGCTTTGCATATATGTTTCTTAGACTATATAGAAGCAATATATACAAAGATTTCAACCGGCTACCTGTTCCATTCATTGTTCTACTTGTCGCAAGTTACAAATAATTTCCTTTAACAGATTAACAATGGGACTCGTTGTTCACTTAAACTTGAAGAACAAAAAATTGATGAATGGTACTGTTTGGATGCTTTGCATATATGTTTCTTAGACTATATAGAAACAATATATACAAAGATTTCAAACGTCTACCTGTTCCATTCATTGTTCTACTTGTCGAAAGTTACAAATAATTTCCTTTAAAGGATTAACAATGGGGCTCATTGTTCACTTAAACTTGAAGAACAAAAAATTGGCGAATTGTACTGTTTGGATGCTTTGCATATATGTTTCTTAGACTATATAGAAGCAATATATACAATGATTTCAACAGTCTACCTGTTCCATTCATTGTTCTACTTGTCGAAATTTACAAATAATTTCCTTTAAAGGATTAACAATGGAGCTCGTAGTTCACTTAAACTTGAAGAACAAAAAATTGGCGAATGGTACTGTTTGGATGCTTTGCATATATGTTTCTTAGACTATATAGAAGCAATATATACAAAGATTCAACCGTGTACCTGTTCCGTTCATTGTTCTACTTGTCGAAAGTTACAAATAATTTCCGATAAAGGATTAACCATTGGTGCTCATTGTTCACTTAAACTTGAAGAACAAAAAATTGGCGAATGGTACTGTTTGGATGCTTTGCATATATGTTTCTTAGACTATATAGAAGCAATATATACAAAGATTCAACCGTGTACCTGTTCCGTTCATTGTTCTACTTGTCGAAAGTTACAAATAATTTCCGATAACGGATTAACCATTGGGGCTCATTGTTCACTTAAACTTGAAGAACAAAAAATTGGCGAATTTTTCTGTTTGGATGCTTTGCATACATGTTTCTTATACTATATAGAAGCAATATATACAAAGATTTCAACCGTCTACCTGTTCCATTCACTGTTCTACTTGTCGAAAGTTACAAATAATTTCCGTTAAGGGATTAACAATGGAGGTCGTAGTTTACTTAAACTTGAAGAACAAAAAATTGGCGAATTGTACTGTTTGGATGCTTTGCATATATGTTTCTTATACTATATAGAAGCAATATATACAAAGATTTCAACCGTCTACCTGTTCCATTCACTGTTCTACTTGTCGAAAGTTACAAATAATTTCCGTTAAGGGATTAACAATGGGGCTCGTAGTTCACTTAAACTTGAAGAACAAAAAATTGGCGAATGGTACTGTTTGGATGCATTGCATATATGTTTCTTAGACTATATAGAAGCAATATATACAAAGATTTCAACCGGCTACCTGTTCCATTCATTGTTCTACTTGTCGCAAGTTACAAATAATTTCCGTTAAAGTACTAACAATGGGGCTCGTAGTTCACTTAAACTTGAAGATCAAATAATTGGCGAATTGTACTCTTTGGACGCTTTGCATATATGTTTCTTAGACTATATAGAAGCAATATATACAAGGATTTCAACCGTCTACCTGTTCCATTCATTGTTCTACTTGTCGAAAGTTACAAATAATTACCGATAAAAGATTAACCATTGGGGCTCATTGTTCACTTAAACTTGAAGAACAAAAAATTGGCGAATTGTACTGTTTGGATGCATTGCATATATGTTTCTTAGACTATATAGAAGCAATATATACAAAGATTTCAACCGGCTACCTGTTCCATTCATTGTTCTACTTGTCGCAAGTTACAAATAATTTCCGTTAAAGTACTAACAATGGGGCTCGTAGTTCACTTAAACTTGAAGATCAAATAATTGGCGAATTGTACTCTTTGGACGCTTTGCATATATGTTTCTTAGACTATATAGAAGCAATATATACAAGGATTTCAACCGTCTACCTGTTCCATTCATTATTCTACTTGTCGAAAGTTACAAATAATTACCGATAAAAGATTAACCATTGGGGCTCATTGTTCACTTAAACTTGAAGAACAAAAAATTGGCGAATTGTACTGTTTGGATGCTTTGCATATATGTTTCTTAGATTATATTGACGCAATATATACAAGGATTTCAACCGTTTACCTGTTCCATTCATTGTTCTACTTGTCGAAAGTTACAAATAATTACCGATAAAGGATTAACCATTGGGGCTCATTGTTCACTTAAACTTGAAGAACAAAAAATTGGCGAATTGTACTCTTTGGATGCTTTGCATATATGTTTCTTAGACTATGTAGAAGCAATATATACAAAGATTTCAACCGGCTACCTGTTCCATTCATTGTTCTACTTGTCGCAAGTTACAAATAATTTCCGTTAAAGTACTAATAATGGGGCTCGTAGTTCACTTAAACTTGAAGATCAAATAATTGGCGAATTGTACTGTTTGGACGCTTTGCATATATGTTTCTTAGACTATATAGAAGCAATATATACAAAGATTTCAACCGTCTACCTGTTCCATTCATTGTTCTACTTGTCGAAAATTACAAATAATTTCCGATAAAGGATTAACCATTGGGGCTCATTGTTCACTTAAACTTGAAGAACAAAAAATTGGCGAATGGTACTGTTTGGATGCTTTGCATATATGTTTCTTAGACTATATAGACGCAATATATACAAAGATTTCAACCGTCTACCTGTTCCATTCATTGTTCTACTTGTAGAAAGTTACAATTAATTTCCTTTAAAGGATTAACAATGGGGCTCGTGTTCACTTAAACTTGAAGAACAAAAAATTGGCGAATGGTACTGTTTGGATGCTTTGCATATATGTTTCTTAGATTATATAGAAGCAATATATACAAAGATTTCAACCGTCTACCTGTTCCATTCATTGTTCACCTTGTCGAAATTTACAAATAACTTCCTTTAAAGGATTAACAATGGGGCTCGTTGTTCACTTAAAGTTGAAGAACAAAAAATTGGCGAATTGTACTGTTTGGATGCTTTGCATATATGTTTCTTAGACTATTTAGAAGCAATATATAGAAAGATTTCACCCGTCTACCTGTACTATTCATTGTTCTACTTGTAGAAAGTTACAAATAATTTCCATTTCATGATTATCAATGGGGCTTGCTGTTCACTTAACCTTGAAGAACAAAAAATTGGCAAATTGTACTGTTTGGATGCTTTGCATATATGTTTCTTATACTATATAGAAGCAATATATACAAAGATTTCAACCGTCTACCTGTTCCATTCACTGTTCTACTTGTCGAAATTTACAAATAATTTCCGTTAAGGGATTAACAATGGGGCTCGTAGTTCACTTAAACTTGAAGAACAAAAAATTGGCGAATGGTACTGTTTGGATGCTTTGCATATATGTTTCTTATACTATATGGAAGCAATATATACAAAGATTTCAACCGTCTACCTGTTCCATTCACTGTTCTACTTGTCGAAAGTTACAAATAATTTCCGTTAAGGGATTAACAATGGGGCTCGTAGTTCACTTAAACTTGAAGAACAAAAAATTGGCGAATTGTACTGTTTGGATGCATTGCATATATGTTTCTTAGACTATATAGAAGCAATATATACAAAGATTTCAACCGGCTACCTGTTCCATTCATTGTTCTACTTGTCGCAAGTTACAAATAATTTCCGTTAAAGTACTAACAATGGGGCTCGTAGTTCTCTTAAACTTGAAGATCCAATAAGTGGCGAATTGTACTCTTTGGACGCTTTGCATATATGTTTCTTAGACTATATAGAAGCAATATATACAAGGATTTCAACCGTCTACCTGTTGCATTCATTGTTCTACTTGTCGAAAGTTACAAATAATTACCGATAAAAGATTAACCATTGGGGCTCATTGTTCACTTAAACTTGAAGAACAAAAAATTGGCGAATTGTACTGTTTGGATGCATTGCATATATGTTTCTTAGACTATATAGAAGCAATATATACAAAGATTTCAACCGGCTACCTGTTCCATTCATTGTTCTACTTGTCGCAAGTTACAAATAATTTCCGTTAAAGTACTAACAATGGGGCTCGTAGTTCATTTAAACTTGAAGATCAAATAATTGGCGAATTGTACTCTTTGGACGCTTTGCATATATGTTTCTTAGACTATATAGAAGCAATATATACAAGGATTTCAACCGTCTACCTGTTCCATTCATTGTTCTACTTGTCGAAAGTTACAAATAATTACCGATAAAAGATTAACCATTGGGGCTCATTGTTCACTTAAACTTGAAGAACAAAAAATTTGCGAATTGTACTGTTTGGATGCTTTGCATATATGTTTCTTAGATTATATTTACGCAATATATACAAGGATTTCAACCGTTTACCTGTTCCATTCATTGTTCTACTTGTCGAAAGTTACAAATAATTACCGATAAAGGATTAACCATTGGGGCTCATTGTTCACTTAAACTTGAAGAACAAAAAATTGGCGAATTGTACTCTTTGGATGCTTTGCATATATGTTTCTTAGACTATGTAGAAGCAATATATACAAAGATTTCAACCGGCTACCTGTTCCATTCATTGTTCTACTTGTCGCAAGTTACAAATAATTTCCGTTAAAGTACTAATAATGGGGCTCGTAGTTCACTTAAACTTGAAGATCAAATAATTGGCGAATTGTACTGTTTGGACGCTTTGCATATATGTTTCTTAGACTATATAGAAGCAATATATACAAAGATTTCAACCGTCTACCTGTTCCATTCATTGTTCTACTTGTCGAAAATTACAAATAATTTCCGATAAAGGATTAACCATTGGGGCTCATTGTTCACTTAAACTTGAAGAACAAAAAATTGGCGAATGGTACTGTTTGGATGCTTTGCATATATGTTTCTTAGACTATATAGACGCAATATATACAAAGATTTCAACCGTCTACCTGTTCCATTCATTGTTCTACTTGTAGAAAGTTACAATTAATTTCCTTTAAAGGATTAACAATGGGGCTCGTGTTCACTTAAACTTGAAGAACAAAAAATTGGCGAATGGTACTGTTTGGATGCTTTGCATATATGTTTCTTAGATTATATAGAAGCAATATATACAAAGATTTCAACCGTCTACCTGTTCCATTCATTGTTCACCTTGTCGAAATTTACAAATAACTTCCTTTAAATGATTAACAATGGGGCTCGTTGTTCACTTAAAGTTGAAGAACAAAAAATTGGCGAATTGTACTGTTTGGATGCTTTGCATATATGTTTCTTAGACTATTTAGAAGCAATATATAGAAAGAGTTCACCCGTCTACCTGTACTATTCATTGTTCTACTTGTAGAAAGTTACAAATAATTTCCATTTCATGATTATCAATGGGGCTTGCTGTTCACTTAACCTTGAAGAACAAAAAATTGGCGAATGGTACTGTTTGGATGCTTTGCATATATGTTTCGTAGACTATATAGAAGCAATATATACAAAGATTTCAACCGTCTACCTGTTCCATTCATTGTTCTACTTGTCGAAAATTACAAGTAATTTCCGATAAAGGATTAACCATTGGGGCTCATTGTTCACTTAAACTTGAAGAACAAAAAATTGGCGAATGGTACTGTTTGGATGCTTTGCGTATATGTTTCTTAGACTATATAGAAGCAATATATAGAAAGATTTCACCCGTCTACCTGTACTATTCATTGTTCTACTTGTAGAAAGTTACAAATAATTTCCATTTCATGATTATCAATGGGGCTTGCTGTTCAATTAAACTTGAAGAACAAAAAATTGGCGAATGGTACTGTTTGGATGCTTTGCATATATGTTTCGTAGACTATATAGAACCAATATATACAAAGATTTCAACCGTCTACCTGTTCCATTCATTGTTCTACTTGTCGAAAATTACAAGTAATTTCCGATAAAGGATTAACCATTGGGGCTCATTGTTCACTTAAACTTGAAGAACAAAAAATTGGCGAATTGTACTGTTTGGATGCTTTGCATATATGTTTCTTAGACTATTTAGAAGCAATATATAGGAAGATTTCACCCGTCTACCTGTACTATTCATTGTTCTACTTGTAGAATGTTACAAATAATTTCCATTTCATGATTATCAATGGGGCTCGCTGTTCGCTTAAACTTGAAGATCAAATAATTGGCGAATTGTACTGTTTGGATGATTTGCATGTATGTTTCTTAGATTATATAGAAGCAATATATACAAATATTTCAACCGTCTAAGTTTTCCATTCATTGTTCTACTTGTCGAAAATTACAAATAATTTCCGATAAAGGATTAACCATTGTGGCTCATTGTTCACTTAAACTTGAAGAACAAAAAATTGGCGAATGGTACTGTTTGGATGCTTTGCGTACATGTTTCTTATACTATATAGAAGCAATATATACAAAGATTTCAACCGTCTACCTGTTCCATTCACTGTTCTACTTGTCGAAAGTTACAATTAATTTCCGTTAAGGGATTAACAATGGGGCTCGTAGTTCACTTAAACTTGAAGAACAAAAAATTGGCGAATGGTACTGTTTGGATGCTTTGCATATATGTTTCTTAGACTATATTGAAGCAATATATACATTGATTTCAACCGGCTACCTGTTCCATTCATTGTTCTACTTGTCGAAATTTACAAATAATTTCCGATAAAGGATTAACCATTGGGGCTCATTGTTCACTTAAACTTGAAGAACAAAAAATTGGCGAATTGTACTGTTTGGATGCTTTGCATATATGTTTCTTAGACTATATAGAAGCAATATATACAAAGATTTCAACCGGCTACCAGTTCCATTCATTGTTCTACTTGTCGAAATTTACAAATAATTTCCGATAAAGGATTAACCATTGTGGCTCATTGCTCACTTAAACTTGAAGAACAAAAAATTGGCGAATTGTACTGTTTGGATGCTTTGCATATATGTTTCTTAGACTATATAGAAGCAATATATACAAAGATTTCAACCGTCTACCTGTTCCATTCATTGTTCTACTTGTCGAAAGTTACAAATAATTTCCTTTAAAGGAATAACAATGGGGCTCGTTGTTCACTTAAACTTGAAGAACAAAAAATTGGCGAATTGTACTGTTTGGATGATTTGCATATATGTTTCTTAGACTTTATAGAAGCAATATATACAAAGATTTCAACCGTCTACCTGTTCCATTCATTGTTCTACTTGTCGCAAGTTACAAATAATTTCCTTTAAAGGATTAACAATGGGGCTCGTTGTTCACTTAAACTTGAAGAACAAAAAATTGGCGAATGGTACTGTTTAGATGCTTTGCATATAGGTTTCTTAGACTATATAGATGCAACATATACAAAGATTTCAACCGTCTACCTGTTCCATTAATTGTTCTACTTGTCGAAAACTACAAATAATTTCCTTTAAAGGATTAACAATGGGGCTCGTTGTTCACTTAAACTTGAAGAACAATAAATTGGCGAATTGTACTGTTTGGATGATTTGCATATATGTTTCTTATACTATATAGAAGCAATATATACAAAGATTTCAACCGTCTACCTGTTCCATTCACTGTTCTACTTGTCGAAAGTTACAATTAATTTCCGTTAAGGGATTAACAATGGGGCTCGTAGTTCACTTAAACTTGAAGAACAAAAAATTGGCGAATGGTACTGTTTGGATGCTTTGCGTACATGTTTCTTAGACTATATAGAAGCAATATATACAAAGATTTCAACCGTCTAAGTTTTCCATTCATTGTTATACTTGTCGAAAGTTACAAATAATTTCCGATAACGGATTAACCATTGGGGCTCATTGTTCACTTAAACTTGAAGAACAAAAAATTGGCGAATTGTACTGTTTGGATGCTTTGCATATATGTTTCTTATACTATATAGAAGCAATATATACAAAGATTTCAACCGTCTACCTGTTCCATTCATTGTTCTACTTGTCGAAAGTTACAATTAATTTCCGTTAAAGGATTAACAATGGGGCTCGCAGTTCACTTAAACTTGAAGAACAAAAAATTGGCGAATGGTACTGTTTGGATGCTTTGCATATATGTTTCTTATACTATATAGAAGCAATATATACAAAGATTTCAACCGTCTACCTGTTCCATTCACTGTTCTACTTGTCGAAAGTTACAATTAATTTCCGTTAAGGGATTAACAATGGGGCTCGTAGTTCACTTAAACTTGAAGAACAAAAAATTGGCGAATGGTACTGTTTGGATGCTTTGCATATATGTTTCTTAGACTATATTGAAGCAATATATACATTGATTTCAACCGGCTACCTGTTCCATTCATTGTTCTACTTGTCGAAATTTACAAATAATTTCCGATAAAGGATTAACCATTGGGGCTCATTGTTCACTTAAACTTGAAGAACAAAAAATTGGCGAATTGCACTGTTTGGATGCTTTGCATATATGTTTCTTAGACTATATAGAAGCAATATATACAAAGATTTCAACCGGCTACCAGTTCCATTCATTGTTCTACTTGTCGAAATTTACAAATAATTTCCGATAAAGGATTAACCATTGTGGCTCATTGCTCACTTAAACTTGAAGAACAAAAAATTGGCGAATTGTACTGTTTGGATGCTTTGCATATATGTTTCTTAGACTATATAGAAGCAATATATACAAAGATTTCAACCGTCTACCTGTTCCATTCATTGTTCTACTTGTCGAAAGTTACAAATAATTTCCTTTAAAGGATTAACAATGGGGCTCGTTGTTCACTTAAACTTGAAGAACAATAAATTGGCGAATGGTACTGTTTGGATGCTTTGCATATATGTTTCTTAGACTATATTGAAGCAATATATACATTGATTTCAACCGGCTACCTGTTCCATTCATTGTTCTACTTGTCGAAATTTACAAATAATTTCCGATAAAGGATTAACCATTGGGGCTCATTGTTCACTTAAACTTGAAGAACAAAAAATTGGCGAATTGCACTGTTTGGATGCTTTGCATATATGTTTCTTAGACTATATAGAAGCAATATATACAAAGATTTCAACCGGCTACCAGTTCCATTCATTGTTCTACTTGTCGAAATTTACAAATAATTTCCGATAAAGGATTAACCATTGTGGCTCATTGCTCACTTAAACTTGAAGAACAAAAAATTGGCGAATTGTACTGTTTGGATGCTTTGCATATATGTTTCTTAGACTATATAGAAGCAATATATACAAAGATTTCAACCGTCTACCTGTTCCATTCATTGTTCTACTTGTCGAAAGTTACAAATAATTTCCGTTAAAGTATTAACAATGGGGCTCGTAGTTCACTTAAACATGAAGATGAAATAATTGGCGAATGGTACTGTTTGGATGCTTTGCATTTATGTTTCTTAGACTATATAGAAGCAATATATACAAAGATTTCAACCGTCTACCTGTTCCATTCATTGTTCTACTTGTCGAAAGTTACAAATAATTTCCGATAACGGATTAACCATTGGGGCTCATTGTTCACTTAAACTTGAAGATAAAAAAATTGGCGAATTGTACTGTTTGGATGTTTTGCATATATGTTTCTTAGACTTTATAGAAGCAATATATACAAAGATTTCAACCGTCTACCTGTTCCATTCATTGTTCTACTTGTCGAAAGTTACAAATAATTTCCGTTAAGGCATTAACAATGGGGCTCGTAGTTCACTTAAACTTGAAGAGCAAAAAATTGTCGAATTGTACTGTTTGGATGCTTTGCATATATGTTTCTTAGATTATATAGAAGCAATATATACAAATATTTCAACCGTCTAACTGTTCCATTCATTGTTCTACTTGTCGAAAATTACAAATAATTTCCGATAAAGGATTAACCATTGGGGCTCATTGTTCACTTAAACTTGAAGAACAAAAAATTGGCGAATGGTACTGTTTGGATGCTTTGCGTACATGTTTCTTACAAGGGAACATCCCGAGGTGCCACACGCCGATTTTGATGAAATTTTAGTATGATGTAGTACTCGTTAGAATATTCGACACGTATTTTTTTATATCGGCAATCGTCCACGTTAAAGGGGTGAAAACCGCCCCCAAAGTTGGGGGCCAAAAGTGTATTTCGTTGAATATCTTGGAAACTATGAGAGATAGAGCATTTGCGTACATTGCCGAAATTAGCGCCTTTGCATTACGAATTTAACGGCATAATTTCTTTTGCAAAATCTCCATTTGTTTAAACAATATGTTGAAAAATAACATATTTTCGGCGGTTTTACCACTTTAATGTTATTCAATTTTCTTGAATATTTTTTTGTAAAATCTACATTTCCTATACAAAATTACGGATAAATAGGAATTTCGATTTTTTCATCAACAAAAAAGTTATTACATATGAGATTTTATCGTTCGACGCGCGAAATAGAGTCCCTACACGAGTCGTTCCTTGTTCATAACTCCCCGGTAATTTGTAAATAAATTGATTTTACCGATAACCATTCGTTGCTAACAAAAAGAAAAGAATTTTCCGTTACTTTAATGCGATACAATTTTCGGCTACAGCACTGCGCGCGGTTTATGAAGGGACATTCCCAGTTCGGCACGGTGTGAACAAATAAATGAAACAACAAGAATGGAGTGTAAAATGCTTATAGAAAAAGTAGTGACCGCTCACCAACAATGAGAAGTAGCCGAGGTGTATGTCTACCGCACTTCACGAATCTACAGCTTCGGCCTGCTTACGGTTAGAAATGTCAAAGATTATAACTCTTTGTCTATGCGTTACGAAAATCACAGGCTTTCGCCTGATGACAAATTTCAGGGATCTTTCCCATTTTTACAACATACTTCGGAAATTTCCTCTTCGCGAGGAAAAAGAGGGTGGGGTTTAACTATTATACTAATAACCAATGACAGACATGGTAAAGTCGATACGTCATCGTCTTTAAGGTATATATAATAGTGAGTGTTTAATATTTGTCGAATTCTATTCGCATCAACATTCGTATGCTGACGAAAGAGTTTTTGCTATTGCGAAGATTTTGGAAAGCGCTAATAGCTTCTTGCGGTAATAATTTACAGTAAGTATCTTTGTTAAAAACCAAAATTGCAATTTTTCTGCTATTCTTTATTATTTTACATTGTTCATTGCAAAATTAAAGTAGTTTTTCTATAAGCATTTTACACTCCATTCTTGTTGTTTCATTTATTTGTTCACACCGTGCCGACCTGTGAATGTCCCTCCATAAACCGCGCGCAGTGCTGTAGCCGAAAATTATATCGC
Source organism: Cerceris ruficornis (assembly GCA_963989415.1). Lineage (NCBI taxonomy): Eukaryota > Metazoa > Arthropoda > Insecta > Hymenoptera > Crabronidae > Cerceris > Cerceris ruficornis. The sequence goes on from CAXDIW010000516.1 coordinate 1,278,409, forward strand.
ATTAAAGTAACGGAAAATTCTTTTCTTTTCGTTAGCAACGAATGGTTATCGGTAAAATCAATTTATTTACAAATTACCGGGGAGTTATGAACAAGGAACGACTCGTGTAGGGACTCTATTTCGCGCGTCGAACGATAAAATCTCATATGTAGTAACTTTTTTGTTGATGAAAAAATCGAAATTCCTATTTATTCGTAATTTTGTATAGGAAATGTAGTTTTTACAAAAAAATATTCAAGAAAATTGAATAACATTAAAGTGGTAAAACTGCCGAAAATATGTTATTTTTCAACATATTGTTTAAACAAATGGAGATTTTGCAAAAGAAATTATGCCGTTAAATTCGTAATGCAAAGGCGCTAATTTCGTCAATTTACGCAAATGCTCTATCTCTCATAGTTTCCAAGATATTCAACGAAATACACTTTTGGCCCCCAACTTTGGGGGCGGTTTTCACCCCTTTAACGTGTACGATTGCCGATACAAAAAAACACGTGTCGAATATTCTAACGAGTACTACATCATACTAAAATTTCATCAAAATCGGCGTGTGGCACCTCGGGATGTTCCCTTGTTAGACTATATAGAAGCAATATATACAAAGATTTCAACCGTCTAAGTTTTCCATTCATTGTTCTACTTGTCGAAAGTTACAAATAATTTCCGATAACGGATTAACCATTGGGGCTCATTGTTCACTTAAACTTGAAGAACAAAAAATTGGCGAATTGTACTGTTTGGATGCTTTGCATATATGTTTCTTATACTATATAGAAGCAATATATACAAAGTTTTCAACCGTCTACCTGTTCCATTCATTGTTCTACTTGTCGAAAGTTACAATTAATTTCCGTTAAAGGATTAACAATGGGGCTCGCAGTTCACTTAAACTTGAAGAACAAAAAATGGGCGAATGGTACTGTTTGGATGCTTTACATATATGTTTCTTATACTATATAGAAGCAATATATACAAAGATTTCAACCGTCTACCTGTTCCATTCACTGTTCTACTTGTCGAAAGTTACAATTAATTTCCGTTAAGGGATTAACAATGGGGCTCGTAGTTCACTTAAACTTGAAGAACAAAGAATTGGCGAATGGTACTGTTTGGATGCTTTGCATATATGTTTCTTAGACTATATAGAAGCAATATATACATTGATTTCAACCGGCTACCTGTTCCATTCATTGTTCTACTTGTCGCAATTTACAAATAATTTCCGATAAAGGATTAACCATTGGGGCTCATTGTTCACTTAAACTTGAAGAACAAAAAATTGGCGAATTGTACTGTTTGGATGCTTTGCATATATGTTTCTTAGACTATATAGAAGCAATATATACAAAGATTTCAACCGGCTACCAGTTCCATTCATTGTTCTACTTGTCGAAATTTACAAATAATTTCCGATAAAGGATTAACCATTGGGGCTCATTGCTCACTTAAACTTGAAGAACAAAAAATTGGCGAATTGTACTGTTTGGATGCTTTGCATATATGTTTCTTAGACTATATAGAAGCAATATATACAAAGATTTCAACCGTCTACCTGTTCCATTCATTGTTCTACTTGTCGAAAGTTACAAATAATTTCCTTTAAAGGATTAACAATGGGGCTCGTTGTTCACTTAAACTTGAAGAACAATAAATTGGCGAATTGTACTGTTTGGATGCTTTGCATATATGTTTCTTAGACTATATAGAAGCAATATATACAAAGATTTCAACCGGCTACCAGTTCCATTCATTGTTCTACTTGTCGAAATTTACAAATAATTTCCGATAAAGGATTAACCATTGGGGCTCATTGCTCACTTAAACTTGAAGAACAAAAAATTGGCGAATTGTACTGTTTGGATGCTTTGCATATATGTTTCTTAGACTATATAGAAGCAATATATACAAAGATTTCAACCGGCTACCGGTTCCATTCATTGTTCTACTTGTCGAAATTTACAAATAATTTCCGATAAAGGATTAACCATTGGGGCTCATTGCTCACTTAAACTTGAAGAACAAAAAATTGGCGAATTGTACTGTTTGGATGCTTTGCATATATGTTTCTTAGACTATATAAAAGCAATATATACAAAGATTTCAACCGTCTACCTGTTCCATTCATTGTTCTACTTGTCGAAAGTTACAAATAATTTCCTTTAAAGGATTAACAATGGGGCTCGTTGTTCACTTAAACTTGAAGAACAATAAATTGGCGAATTGTACTGTTTGGATGCTTTGCATATATGTTTCTTAGACTATATAGAAGCAACATATACAAAGATTTCAACCGTCTACCTGTTCCATTCATTGTTCTACATGTCGAAAATTACAAATAATTTCCGATAAGGGATTAACCATTGGGGCTCATTGTTCACTTAAACTTGAAGAACAAAAAATTGGCGAATGGAACTGTTTGGATGCTTTGCGTACATGTTTCTTAGACTATATAGAAGCAATATATACAAAGATTTCAACCGTCTAAGTTTTCCATTCATTGTTCTACTTGTCGAAAGTTACAAATAATTTCCGATAACGGATTAACCATTGGGGCTCATTGTTCACTTAAACTTGAAGAACAAAAAATTGGCGAATGGTACTGTTTGGATGCTTTACATATATGTTTCTTATACTATATAGAAGCAATATATACAAAGATTTCAACCGTCTACCTGTTCCATTCACTGTTCTACTTGTCGAAAGTTACAATTAATTTCCGTTAAGGGATTAACAATGGGGCTCGTAGTTCACTTAAACTTGAAGAACAAAGAATTGGCGAATGGTACTGTTTGGATGCTTTGCATATATGTTTCTTAGACTATATAGAAGCAATATATACATTGATTTCAACCGGCTACCTGTTCCATTCATTGTTCTACTTGTCGAAATTTACAAATAATTTCCGATAAAGGATTAACCATTGGGGCTCATTGTTCACTTAAACTTGAAGAACAAAAAATTGGCGAATTGTACTGTTTGGATGCTTTGCATATATGTTTCTTAGACTATATAGAAGCAATATATACAAAGATTTAAACCGGCTACCAGTTCCATTCATTGTTCTACTTGTCGAAATTTACAAATAATTTCCGATAAAGGATTAACCATTGGGGCTCATTGCTCACTTAAACTTGAAGAACAAAAAATTGGCGAATTGTACTGTTTGGATGCTTTGCATATATGTTTCTTAGACTATATAGAAGCAATATATACAAAGATTTCAACCGGCTACCAGTTCCATTCATTGTTCTACTTGTCGAAATTTACAAATAATTTCCGATAAAGGATTAACCATTGGGGCTCATTGCTCACTTAAACTTGAAGAACAAAAAATTGGCGAATTGTACTGTTTGGATGCTTTGCATATATGTTTCTTAGACTATATAAAAGCAATATATACAAAGATTTCAACCGTCTACCTGTTCCATTCATTGTTCTACTTGTCGAAAGTTACAAATAATTTCCTTTAAAGGATTAACAATGGGGCTCGTTGTTCACTTAAACTTGAAGAACAATAAATTGGCGAATTGTACTGTTTGGATGCTTTGCATATATGTTTCTTAGACTATATAGAAGCAACATATACAAAGATTTCAACCGTCTACCTGTTCCATTCATTGTTCTACTTGTCGAAAGTTACAAATAATTTCCGTTAAGGCATTAACAATGGGGCTCGTAGTTCACTTAAACTTGAAGAGCAAAAAATTGTCGAATTGTACTGTTTGGATGCTTTGCATATATGTTTCTTAGATTATATAGAAGCAATATATACAAATATTTCAACCGTCTAACTGTTCCATTCATTGTTCTACTTGTCGAAAGTTACAAATAATTTCCGATAAGGGATTAACCATTGGGGCTCATTGTTCACTTAAAGTTGAAGAACAAAAAATTGGCGAATGGTACTGTTTGGATGCTTTGCGTACATGTTTCTTAGACTATATAGAAGCAATATATACAAAGATTTCAACCGTCTAAGTTTTCCATTCATTGTTCTACTTGTCGAAAGTTACAAATAATTTCCGATAACGGATTAACCATTGGGGCTCATTGTTCACTTAAACTTGAAGAACAAAAAATTGGCGAATTGTACTGTTTGGATGCTTTGCATATATGTTTCTTATACTATATAGAAGCAATATATACAAAGATTTCAACCGTCTACCTGTTCCATTCATTGTTCTACTTGTCGAAAGTTACAATTAATTTCCGTTAAAGGATTAACAATGGGGCTCGCAGTTCACTTAAACTTGAAGTACAAAAAATTGGCGAATTGTACTGTTTGGATGCTTTGCATATATGTTTCGTAGACTATATAGAAGCAATATATACAATTTTTTCAACCGTCTACAAGATCCATTCATTGTTCTACTTGTCGAAATTTACAAATAATTTCCTTTAAAGGATTAACAATGGGGCTCGTAGTTCACTTAAACTTGAAGAACAAAAAATTGGCGAATTGTACTGTTTGGATGCTTTGCATAGATGTTTCTTAGACTATTTAGAAGCAATATATACAAAGATTTCAACCGGCTACCAGTTCCATTCATTGTTCTACTTGTCGAAAGTTACAAATAATTTCCGTTATAGGGATTAACAATGGGGATCGTAGTTTACTTAAACTTGAAGAACAAAAAATTGGCGAATTGTACTGTTTGGATGCTTTGCATAGATGTTTCTTAGACTATTTAGAAGCAATATATAGAAAGATTTCACCCGTATACCTGTACTATTCACTGTTCTACTTGTAGAAAGTTACAAATAATTTCCATTTCATGATTATCAATGGGGCTCGCTGTTCACTTAAACTTGAAGATCAACAAATTGGCGATTGTTACTGTTTAGATGCTTTGCATATATGTTTCTTAGATTATATAGAAGCAATATATACAAAGATTTCAACCGTCTACCAGTTCCATTCATTGTTCTACTTGTCGAAATTTACAAATAATTTCCGATAAAGGATTAATCATTGGGGCTCATTGTTCACTTAAACTTGAAGAACAAAAAATTGGCGAATTGTACTGTTTGGATGCTTTGCATATATGTTTCTTAGACTATATAGAAGTAATATATACAAAGATTTCAACCGGCTACCAGTTCCATTCATTGTTCTACTTGTCGAAATTTACAAATAATTTCCGATAAAGGATTAACCATTGGGGCTCATTGCTCACTTAAACTTGAAGAACAAAAAATTGGCGAATTGTACTGTTTGGATGCTTTGCATATATGTTTCTTAGACTATATAGAAGCAATATATACAAAGATTTCAACCGTCTACCTGTTCCATTCATTGTTCTACTTGTCGAAAGTTACAAATAATTTCCTTTAAAGGATTAACAATGGGGCTCGTTGTTCACTTAAACTTGAAGAACAATAAATTGGCGAATTGTACTGTTTGGATGCTTTGCATATATGTTTCTTAGACTATATAGAAGCAATATATACAAAGATTTCAACCGTCTACCTGTTCCATTCATTGTTCTACTTGTCGAAAGTTACAAATAATTTCCGATAACGGATTAACCATTGGGGCTCATTGTTCACTTAAACTTGAAGAACAAAAAATTGGCGAATTGTACTGTTTGGATGCTTTGCATATATGTTTCTTAGACTATATAGAAGCAATATATACAAAGATTTCAACCGGCTACCAGTTCCATTCATTGTTCTACTTGTCGAAAGTTACAAATAATTTCCGTTAAGGGATTAACAATGGGGATCGTAGTTTACTTAAACTTGAAGAACAAAAAATTGGCGAATTGTACTGTTTGGATGCTTTGCATAGATGTTTCTTAGACTATTTAGAAGCAATGTATAGAAAGATTTCACCCGTATACCTGTACTATTCATTGTTCTACTTGTAGAAAGTTACAAATAATTTCCATTTCATGATTATCAATGGGGCTCGCTGTTCACTTAAACTTGAAGATCAAAAAATTGGCGATTGTTACTGTTTAGATGCTTTGCATATATGTTTCTTAGATTATATAGAAGCAATATATACAAAGATTTCAACCGTCTACCAGTTCCATTCATTGTTCTACTTGTCGAAAGTTACAATTAATTACCGATAAAGGATTAACCATTGGGGCTCATTGCTCACTTAAACTTGAAGAACAAAAAATTGGCGAATTGTACTGTTTGGATGCTTTGCATATATGTTTCTTAGACTATATAGAAGCAATATATACAAAGATTTCAACCGTCTACCAGTTCAATTCATTGTTCTACTTGTCGAAAGTTACAAATATTTTCCGATAAAGGATTAACAATGGGGCTCATTGTTCACTTAAACTTGAAGGACAAAAAATTGGCGAATGGTACTGTTTGGATGCTTTGCGTGCTTGTTTCTTAGACTATATGGAAGCAATATATACAAGGATTTCAACCGTCTACCTGTTCGATTCATTGTTCTACTTGTCGAAAGTTACAAATAATTTCCGATAAAGGATTAACAATGGGGCTCATTGTTCACTTAAACTTGAAGAACAAAAAATTGGCGAATTGTACTGTTTGGATGCTTTGCATATATGTTTCGTAGACTATATAGAAGCAATATATACAATTTTTTCAACCGTCTACAAGATCCATTCATTGTTCTACTTGTCGAAATTTACAAATAATTTCCTTTAAAGGATTAACAATGGTGCTCGTAGTTCACTTAAACTTGAAGAACAAAAAATTGGCGAATTGTACTGTTTGGTTGCTTTGCATATATGTTTCTTAGACTATTTAGAAGCAATATATAGAAAGAATTCACCCGTCTACCTGTACTATTCATTGTTCTACTTGTCGAAATTTACAAATAATTTCCTTTAAAGGATTAACAATGGGGCTCGTAGTTCACTTAAACTTAAAGAACACAAAATTGGCGAATTGTACTGTTTGGATGCTTTGCATATATGTTTCTTAGATTATATAGAAGCAATATATACAATGATTTCAACCGTCTACCTGATCCATTCATTGTTCTACTTGTCGAAATTTACAAATAATTTCCTTTAAAGGATTAACAATGGGGCTGGTAGTTCACTTAAACTTGAAGATCAAAAAATTGGCGAATTGTACTGTTTGGATGCTTTGCATATATGTTTCTTATACTATATAGAAGCAATAGATACAAAGATTTCAACCGTCTACCTGTTCCATTCAATGTTCTACTTGTCGAAAGTTACAAATAATTTCCGTTAAAGTATTAACAATGGGGCTCGTAGTTCACTTAAACATGAAGATGAAATAATTGGCGAATGGTACTGTTTGGATGCTTTGCATTTATGTTTCTTAGACTATATAGAAGCAATATATACAAAGATTTCAACCGTCTACCTGTTCCATTCATTGTTCTACTTGTCGAAAGTTACAAATAATTTCCGATAACGGATTAACCATTGGGGCTCATTGTTCACTTAAACTTGAAGATAAAAAAATTGGCGAATTGTACTGTTTGGATACTTTGCATATATGTTTCTTAGACTATATAGAAGCAATATATACAAAGATTTCAACCGTCTACCTGTTCCATTCATTGTTCTACTTGTTGAAAATTACAAATAATTTCCGATAAAGGATTAACCTTTGGGGCTCATTGTTCACTTAAACTTGAAGAACAAAAAATTGGCGAATGGTACTGTTTGGATGCTTTGCATATATGTTTCTTAGACTATATAGCAGCAATATATACATTGATTTCAACCGTCTACATGTTCCATTCATTGTTCTACTTGTCGAAATTTACAAATAATTTCCTTTAAAGGATTAAGAATGGGGCTCGTAGTTCACTTAAACTTGAAGAACAAAAAATTGGCGAATGGTACTGTTTGGATGCTTTGCTTATACGTTTCTTAGACTATATAGACGCAATATATACAAAGATTTCAACCGTCTACCTGTTCCATTCATTGTTCTACTTGTCGGAAGTTACAAATAATTTCCGATAAAGGATTAACCATTGGGGCTCGTATTTCACTTAAACTTGAAGAACAAAAAATTGGCGAATGGTACTGTTTGGATCCTTTGCATATATGTTTCTTAGACTATATAGAAGCAATATATACATTGATTTCAACCGTCTACCTGATCCATTCATTGTTCTACATGTCGAAATTTACAAATAATTTCCTTTAAAGGATTAACAATGGGGCTGGTAGTTCACTTAAACTTGAAGAACAAAAAAATGGCGAATTGTACTATTTGGATGCTTTGCATATGTTTCTTAGACTATTTAGAAGCAATATATAGAAAGATTTAACCCGTCTACCTGTACTATTCATTGTTCTACTTGAAGAAAGTTACAAATAATTTCCATTTCATGATTATCAATGGGGCTCGCTGTTCACTTAAACTTGAAGATCAAAAAATTGGCGATTGTTACTGTTTAGATGCTTTGCATATAGGTTTCTTAGACTATTTAGAAGCAATATATAGAAAGATTTAACCCGTCTACCTGTACTATTCATTGTTCTACTTGTAGAAAGTTACAAATAATTTCCATTTCATGATTATCAATGGGGCTCGCTGTTCACTTAAACTTGAAGAACAAAAAATTGGCGATTGTTACTGTTTAGATGCTTTGCATATAGGTTTCTTAGACTATTTAGAAGCAATATATAGAAAGATTTAACCCGTCTACCTGTACTATTCATTGTTCTACTTGTCGAAAGTTACAATTAATTTCCGTTAAAGGATTAACAATGGGGCTCGCAGTTCACTTAAACTTGAAGTACAAAAAATTGGCGAATGGTACTGTTTGGCTGCTTTACATATATGTTTCTTATACTATATAGAAGCAATATATACAAAGATTTCAACCGTCTACCTGTTCCGTTCATTGTTCTACTTGTCGAAAGTTACAATTAATTTCCGTTAAAGGATTAACAATGGGGCTCGTAGTTCACTTAAACTTGAAGTACAAAAAATTGGCGAATTGTACTGTTTGGATGCTTTGCATATATGTTTCGTAGACTATATAGAAGCAATATATACAATTTTTTCAACCGTCTACAAGATCCATTCATTGTTCTACTTGTCGAAATTTACAAATAATTTCCTTTAAAGGATTAACAATGGGGCTCGTAGTTCACTTAAACTTGAAGAACAAAAAATTGGCGAATTGTACTGTTTGGATGCTTTGCATAGATGTTTCTTAGACTATTTAGAAGCAATATATAGAAAGATTTCACCCGTCTACCTGTACTATTCATTGTTCTACTTGTCGAAATTTACAAATAATTTCCGATAAAGGATTAACCATTGGGGCTCATTGTTCACTTAAACTTGAAGAACAAAAAATTGGCGAATGGTACTGTTTGGATGCTTTGCATATATGTTTCTTAGACTATATAGAAGCAATATATACATTGATTTCAACCGGCTACCTGTTCCATTCATTGTTCTACTTGTCGAAATTTACAAATAATTTCCGATAAAGGATTAACCATTGGGGCTCATTGTTCACTTAAACTTGAAGAACAAAAAATTGGCGAATTGTACTGTTTGGATGCTTTGCATATATGTTTCTTAGACTATATAGAAGCAATATATACAAAGATTTCAACCGGCTACCAGTTTCATTCATTGTTCTACTTGTCGAAAGTTACAAATAATTTCCGTTAAGGGATTAACAATGGGGATCGTAGTTTACTTAAACTTGAAGAACAAAAAATTGGCGATTTTTACTGTTTAGATGCTTTGCATATAGGTTTCTTAGACTATTTAGAAGCAATATATAGAAAGATTTAACCCGTCTACCTGTACTATTCATTGTTCTACTTGTCGAAAGTTACAATTAATTTCCGTTAAAGGATTAACAATGGGGCTCGCAGTTCACTTAAACTTGAAGAACAAAAAATTGGCGAATGGTACTGTTTGGATGCTTTACATATATGTTTCTTATACTATATAGAAGCAATATATACAAAGATTTCAACCGTCTACCTGTTCCATTCACTGTTCTACTTGCCGAAAGTTACAATTAATTTCCGTTAAGGGATTAACAATGGGGCTCGTAGTTCACTTAAACTTGAAGTACAAAAAATTGGCGAATTGTACTGTTTGGATACTTTGCATATATGTTTCTTAGACTATATAGAAGCAATATATACAAAGATTTCAACCGTCTACCTGTTCCATTCATTGTTCTACTTGTTGAAAATTACAAATAATTTCCGATAAAGGATTAACCTTTGGGGCTCATTGTTCACTTAAACTTGAAGAACAAAAAATTGGCGAATGGTACTGTTTGGATGCTTTGCATATATGTTTCTTAGACTATATAGCAGCCATATATACATTGATTTCAACCGTCTACATGTTCCATTCATTGTTCTACTTGTCGAAATTTACAAATAATTTCCTTTAAAGGATTAAGAATGGGGCTCGTAGTTCACTTAAACTTGAAGAACAAAAAATTGGCGAATGGTACTGTTTGGATGCTTTGCTTATACGTTTCTTAGACTATATAGACGCAATATATACAAAGATTTCAACCGTCTACCTGTTCCATTCATTGTTCTACTTGTCGGAAGTTACAAATAATTTCCGATAAAGGATTAACCATTGGGGCTCGTATTTCACTTAAACTTGAAGAACAAAAAATTGGCGAATGGTACTGTTTGGATCCTTTGCATATATGTTTCTTAGACTATATAGAAGCAATATATACATTGATTTCAACCGTCTACCTGATCCATTCATTGTTCTACATGTCGAAATTTACAAATAATTTCCTTTAAAGGATTAACAATGGGGCTGGTAGTTCACTTAAACTTGAAGAACAAAAAAATGGCGAATTGTACTATTTGGATGCTTTGCATATGTTTCTTAGACTATTTAGAAGCAATATATAGAAAGATTTAACCCGTCTACCTGTACTATTCATTGTTCTACTTGAAGAAAGTTACAAATAATTTCCATTTCATGATTATCAATGGGGCTCGCTGTTCACTTAAACTTGAAGATCAAAAAATTGGCGATTGTTACTGTTTAGATGCTTTGCATATAGGTTTCTTAGACTATTTAGAAGCAATATATAGAAAGATTTAACCCGTCTACCTGTACTATTCATTGTTCTACTTGTATAAAGTTACAAATAATTTCCATTTCATGATTATCAATGGGGCTCGCTGTTCACTTAAACTTGAAGAACAAAAAATTGGCGATTGTTACTGTTTAGATGCTTTGCATATAGGTTTCTTAGACTATTTAGAAGCAATATATAGAAAGATTTAACCCGTCTACCTGTACTATTCATTGTTCTACTTGTCGAAAGTTACAATTAATTTCCGTTAAAGGATTAACAATGGGGCTCGCAGTTCACTTAAACTTGAAGTACAAAAAATTGGCGAATGGTACTGTTTGGCTGCTTTACATATATGTTTCTTATACTATATAGAAGCAATATATACAAAGATTTCAACCGTCTACCTGTTCCGTTCATTGTTCTACTTGTCGAAAGTTACAATTAATTTCCGTTAAAGGATTAACAATGGGGCTCGTAGTTCACTTAAACTTGAAGTACAAAAAATTGGCGAATTGTACTGTTTGGATGCTTTGCATATATGTTTCGTAGACTATATAGAAGCAATATATACAATTTTTTCAACCGTCTACAAGATCCATTCATTGTTCTACTTGTCGAAATTTACAAATAATTTCCTTTAAAGGATTAACAATGGGGCTCGTAGTTCACTTAAACTTGAAGAACAAAAAATTGGCGAATTGTACTGTTTGGATGCTTTGCATAGATGTTTCTTAGACTATTTAGAAGCAATATATAGAAAGATTTCACCCGTCTACCTGTACTATTCATTGTTCTACTTGTCGAAATTTACAAATAATTTCCGATAAAGGATTAACCATTGGGGCTCATTGTTCACTTAAACTTGAAGAACAAAAAATTGGCGAATGGTACTGTTTGGATGCTTTGCATATATGTTTCTTAGACTATATAGAAGCAATATATACATTGATTTCAACCGGCTACCTGTTCCATTCATTGTTCTACTTGTCGAAATTTACAAATAATTTCCGATAAAGGATTAACCATTGGGGCTCATTGTTCACTTAAACTTGAAGAACAAAAAATTGGCGAATTGTACTGTTTGGATGCTTTGCATATATGTTTCTTAGACTATATAGAAGCAATATATACAAAGATTTCAACCGGCTACCAGTTTCATTCATTGTTCTACTTGTCGAAAGTTACAAATAATTTCCGTTAAAGGATTAACCTTTGGGGCTCATTGTTCACTTAAACTTGAAGAACAAAAAATTGGCGAATGGTACTGTTTGGATGCTTTGCATATATGTTTCTTAGACTATATAGCAGCAATATATACATTGATTTCAACCGTCTACATGTTCCATTCATTGTTCTACTTGTCGAAATTTACAAATAATTTCCTTTAAAGGATTAAGAATGGGGCTCGTAGTTCACTTAAACTTGAAGAACAAAAAATTGGCGAATGGTACTGTTTGGATGCTTTGCTTATACGTTTCTTAGACTATATAGACGCAATATATACAAAGATTTCAACCGTCTACCTGTTCCATTCATTGTTCTACTTGTCGGAAGTTACAAATAATTTCCGATAAAGGATTAACCATTGGGGCTCGTATTTCACTTAAACTTGAAGAACAAAAAATTGGCGAATGGTACTGTTTGGATCCTTTGCATATATGTTTCTTAGACTATATAGAAGCAATATATACATTGATTTCAACCGTCTACCTGATCCATTCATTGTTCTACATGTCGAAATTTACAAATAATTTCCTTTAAAGGATTAACAATGGGGCTGGTAGTTCACTTAAACTTGAAGAACAAAAAAATGGCGAATTGTACTATTTGGATGCTTTGCATATGTTTCTTAGACTATTTAGAAGCAATATATAGAAAGATTTAACCCGTCTACCTGTACTATTCATTGTTCTACTTGAAGAAAGTTACAAATAATTTCCATTTCATGATTATCAATGGGGCTCGCTGTTCACTTAAACTTGAAGATCAAAAAATTGGCGATTGTTACTGTTTAGATGCTTTGCATATAGGTTTCTTAGACTATTTAGAAGCAATATATAGAAAGATTTAACCCGTCTACCTGTACTATTCATTGTTCTACTTGTAGAAAGTTACAAATAATTTCCATTTCATGATTATCAATGGGGCTCGCTGTTCACTTAAACTTGAAGAACAAAAAATTGGCGATTGTTACTGTTTAGATGCTTTGCATATAGGTTTCTTAGACTATTTAGAAGCAATATATAGAAAGATTTAACCCGTCTACCTGTACTATTCATTGTTCTACTTGTCGAAAGTTACAATTAATTTCCGTTAAAGGATTAACAATGGGGCTCGCAGTTCACTTAAACTTGAAGTACAAAAAATTGGCGAATGGTACTGTTTGGCTGCTTTACATATATGTTTCTTATACTATATAGAAGCAATATATACAAAGATTTCAACCGTCTACCTGTTCCGTTCATTGTTCTACTTGTCGAAAGTTACAATTAATTTCCGTTAAAGGATTAACAATGGGGCTCGTAGTTCACTTAAACTTGAAGTACAAAAAATTGGCGAATTGTACTGTTTGGATGCTTTGCATATATGTTTCGTAGACTATATAGAAGCAATATATACAATTTTTTCAACCGTCTACAAGATCCATTCATTGTTCTACTTGTCGAAATTTACAAATAATTTCCTTTAAAGGATTAACAATGGGGCTCGTAGTTCACTTAAACTTGAAGAACAAAAAATTGGCGAATTGTACTGTTTGGATGCTTTGCATAGATGTTTCTTAGACTATTTAGAAGCAATATATAGAAAGATTTCACCCGTCTACCTGTACTATTCATTGTTCTACTTGTCGAAATTTACAAATAATTTCCGATAAAGGATTAACCATTGGGGCTCATTGTTCACTTAAACTTGAAGAACAAAAAATTGGCGAATGGTACTGTTTGGATGCTTTGCATATATGTTTCTTAGACTATATAGAAGCAATATATACATTGATTTCAACCGGCTACCTGTTCCATTCATTGTTCTACTTGTCGAAATTTACAAATAATTTCCGATAAAGGATTAACCATTGGGGCTCATTGTTCACATAAACTTGAAGAACAAAAAATTGGCGAATTGTACTGTTTGGATGCTTTGCATATATGTTTCTTAGACTATATAGAAGCAATATATACAAAGATTTCAACCGGCTACCAGTTCCATTCATTGTTCTACTTGTCGAAAGTTACAAATAATTTCCGTTAAGGGATTAACAATGGGGATCGTAGTTTACTTAAACTTGAAGAACAAAAAATTGGCGATTGTTACTGTTTAGATGCTTTGCATATAGGTTTCTTAGACTATTTAGAAGCAATATATAGAAAGATTTAACCCGTCTACCTGTACTATTCATTGTTCTACTTGTCGAAAGTTACAATTAATTTCCGTTAAAGGATTAACAATGGGGCTCGCAGTTCACTTAAACTTGAAGAAAAAAAAATTGGCGAATGGTACTGTTTGGATGCTTTACATATATGTTTCTTATACTATATAGAAGCAATATATACAAAGATTTCAACCGTCTACCTGTTCCATTCACTGTTCTACTTGTCGAAAGTTACAATTAATTTCCGTTAAGGGATTAACAATGGGGCTCGTAGTTCACTTAAACTTGAAGAACAAAAAATTGGCGAATGGTACTGTTTGGATGCTTTGCATATATGTTTCTTAGACTATATAGAAGCAATATATACATTGATTTCAACCGGCTACCTGTTCCATTCATTGTTCTACTTGTCGAAATTTACAAATAATTTCCGATAAAGGATTAACCATTGGGGCTCATTGTTCACTTAAACTTGAAGAACAAAAAATTGGCGAATTGTACTGTTTGGATGCTTTGCATATATGTTTCTTAGACTATATAGAAGCAATATATACAAAGATTTCAACCGGCTACCAGTTCCATTCATTGTTCTACTTGTCGAAATTTACAAATAATTTCCGATAAAGGATTAACCATTGGGGCTCATTGCTCACTTAAACTTGAAGAACAAAAAATTGGCGAATTGTACTGTATGGATGCTTTGCATATATGTTTCTTAGACTATATAGAAGTAATATATACAAAGATTTCAACCGTCTACCTGTTCCGTTCATTGTTCTACTTGTCGAAAGTTACAAATAATTTCCTTTAAAGGATTAACAATGGGGCTCGTTGTTCACTTAAACTTGAAGAACAAAAAATTGGCGAATTGTACTGTTTGGATGCTTTGCATATATGTTTCTTAGACTATATAGAAGCAATATATACAAAGATTTCAACCGTCTACAAGATCCATTCATTGTTCTACTTGTCGAAATTTACAAATAATTTCCTTTAAAGGATTAACAATGGGGCTCGTAGTTCACTTAAACTTGAAGAACAATAAATTGGCGAATTGTACTGTTTGGATGCTTTGCATATATGTTTCTTAGACTATATAGAAGCAACATATACAAAGATTTCAACCCTCTACCTGTTCCATTCATTGTTCTACTTGTCGAAAGTTACAATTAATTTCCGTTAAAGGATTAACAATGGGGCTCGTAGTTCACTTAAACTTGAAGTACAAAAAATTGGCGAATTGTACTGTTTGGATGCTTTGCATATATGTTTCGTAGACTATATAGAAGCAATATATACAATTTTTTCAACCGTCTACATGATCCATTCATTGTTCTACTTGTCGAAATTTACAAATAATTTCCTTTAAAGGATTAACAATGGGGCTCATTGTTCACTTAAACTTGAAGAACAAAAAATTGGCGAATGGTACTGTTTGGATGCTTTGCATATATGTTTCTTAGACTATATAGAAGCAATATATACATTGATTTCAACCGGCTACCTGTTCCATTCATTGTTCTACTTGTCGAAATTTACAAATAATTTCCGATAAAGGATTAACCATTGGGGCTCATTGTTCACATAAACTTGAAGAACAAAAAATTGGCGAATTGTACTGTTTGGATGCTTTGCATATATGTTTCTTAGACTATATAGAAGCAATATATACAAAGATTTCAACCGGCTACCAGTTCCATTCATTGTTCTACTTGTCGAAAGTTACAAATAATTTCCGTTAAGGGATTAACAATGGGGATCGTAGTTTACTTAAACTTGAAGAACAAAAAATTGGCGATTGTTACTGTTTAGATGCTTTGCATATAGGTTTCTTAGACTATTTAGAAGCAATATATAGAAAGATTTAACCCGTCTACCTGTACTATTCATTGTTCTACTTGTCGAAAGTTACAATTAATTTCCGTTAAAGGATTAACAATAGGGCTCGCAGTTCACTTAAACTTGAAGAACAAAAAATTGGCGAATGGTACTGTTTGGATGCTTTACATATATGTTTCTTATACTATATAGAAGCAATATATACAAAGATTTCAACCGTCTACCTGTTCCATTCACTGTTCTACTTGTCGAAAGTTACAATTAATTTCCGTTAAGGGATTAACAATGGGGCTCGTAGTTCACTTAAACTTGAAGAACAAAAAATTGGCGAATGGTACTGTTTGGATGCTTTGCATTTATGTTTCTTAGACTATATAGAAGCAATATATACATTGATTTCAACCGGCTACCTGTTCCATTCATTGTTCTACTTGTCGAAATTTACAAATAATTTCCGATAAAGGATTAACCATTGGGGCTCATTGTTCACTTAAACTTGAAGAACAAAAAATTGGCGAATTGTACTGTTTGGATGCTTTGCATATATGTTTCTTAGACTATATAGAAGCAATATATACAAAGATTTCAACCGGCTACCAGTTCCATTCATTGTTCTACTTGTCGAAATTTACAAATAATTTCCGATAAAGGATTAACCATTGGGGCTCATTGCTCACTTAAACTTGAAGAACAAAAAATTGGCGAATTGTACTGTTTGGATGCTTTGCATATATGTTTCTTAGACTATATAGAAGCAATATATACAAAGATTTCAACCGTCTACCTGTTCCGTTCATTGTTCTACTTGTCGAAAGTTACAAATAATTTCCTTTAAAGGATTAACAATGGGGCTCGTTGTTCACTTAAACTTGAAGAACAATAAATTGGCGAATTGTACTGTTTGGATGCTTTGCATATATGTTTCTTAGACTATATAGAAGCAATATATACAAAGATTTCAACCGTCTACCTGTTCCATTCATTGTTCTACTTGTCGAAAGTTACAATTAATTTCCGTTAAAGGATTAACAATGGGGCTCGTAGTTCACTTAAACTTGAAGTACAAAAAATTGGCGAATTGTACTGTTTGGATGCTTTGCATATATGTTTCGTAGACTATATAGAAGCAATATATACAATTTTTTCAACCGTCTACAAGATCCATTCATTGTTCTACTTGTCGAAATTTACAAATAATTTCCTTTAAAGGATTAACAATGGGGCTCGTAGTTCACTTAAACTTGAAGAACAAAAAATTGGCGAATTGTACTGTTTGGATGCTTTGCATAGATGTTTCTTAGACTATTTAGAAGCAATATATAGAAAGATTTCACCCGTCTACCTGTACTATTCATTGTTCTACTTGTCGAAATTTACAAATAATTTCCGATAAAGGATTAACCATTGGGGCTCATTGTTCACTTAAACTTGAAGAACAAAAAATTGGCGAATGGTACTGTTTGGATGCTTTGCATATATGTTTCTTAGACTATATAGAAGCAATATATACATTGATTTCAACCGGCTACCTGTTCCATTCATTGTTCTACTTGTCGAAATTTACAAATAATTTCCGATAAAGGATTAACCATTGGGGCTCATTGTTCACTTAAACTTGAAGAACAAAAAATTGGCGAATTGTACTGTTTGGATGCTTTGCATATATGTTTCTTAGACTATATAGAAGCAATATATACAAAGATTTCAACCGGCTACCAGTTCCATTCATTGTTCTACTTGTCGAAATTTACAAATAATTTCCGATAAAGGATTAACCATTGGGGCTCATTGCTCACTTAAACTTGAAGAACAAAAAATTGGCGAATTGTACTGTTTGGATGCTTTGCATATATGTTTCTTAGACTATATAAAAGCAATATATACAAAGATTTCAACCGTCTACCTGTTCCATTCATTGTTCTACTTGTCGAAAGTTACAAATAATTTCCTTTAAAAGATTAACAATGGGGCTCGTTGTTCACTTAAACTTGAAGAACAATAAATTGGCGAACTGTACTGTTTGGATGCTTTGCATATATGTTTCTTAGACTATATAGAAGCAACATATACAAAGATTTCAACCGTCTACCTGTTCCATTCATTGTTCTACTTGTCGAAAGTTACAATTAATTTCCGTTAAAGGATTAACAATGGGGCTCGTAGTTCACTTAAACTTGAAGTACAAAAAATTGGCGAATTGTACTGTTTGGATGCTTTGCATATATGTTTCGTAGACTATATAGAAGCAATATATACAATTTTTTCAACCGTCTACATGATCCATTCATTGTTCTACTTGTCGAAATTTACAAATAATTTCCTTTAAAAGATTAACAATGGGGCTCGTTGTTCACTTAAACTTGAAGAACAATAAATTGGCGAACTGTACTGTTTGGATGCTTTGCATATATGTTTCTTAGACTATATAGAAGCAACATATACAAAGATTTCAACCGTCTACCTGTTCCATTCATTGTTCTACTTGTCGAAAGTTACAATTAATTTCCGTTAAAGGATTAACAATGGGGCTCGTAGTTCACTTAAACTTGAAGTACAAAAAATTGGCGAATTGTACTGTTTGGATGCTTTGCATATATGTTTCTTAGACTATATAGAAGCAATATATACAAAGATTTCAACCGGCTACCAGTTCCATTCATTGTTCTACTTGTCGAAATTTACAAATAATTTCCGATAAAGGATTAACCATTGGGGCTCATTGCTCACTTAAACTTGAAGAACAAAAAATTGGCGAATTGTACTGTTTGGATGCTTTGCATATATGTTTCTTAGACTATATAAAAGCAATATATACAAAGATTTCAACCGGCTACCTGTTCCATTCATTGTTCTACTTGTCGAAATTTACAAATAATTTCCGATAAAGGATTAACCATTGGGGCTCATTGTTCACTTAAACTTGAAGAACAAAAAATTGGCGAATTGTACTGTTTGGATGCTTTGCATATATGTTTCTTAGACTATATAGAAGCAATATATACAAAGATTTCAACCGGCTACCAGTTCCATTCATTGTTCTACTTGTCGAAAGTTACAAATAATTTCCGTTAAGGGATTAACAATGGGGATCGTAGTTTACTTAAACTTGAAGAACAAAAAATTGGCGAATTGTACTGTTTGGATGCTTTGCATATATGTTTCTTAGACTATAAAGAAGCAATATATACAAAGATTTCAACCGTCTACCTGTTCAATTCATTGTTCTACTTGTCGAAAGTTACAAATATTTTCCGATAAAGGATTAACAATGGGGCTCATTGTTCACTTAAACTTGAAGAACAAAAAATTGGCGAATTGTACTGTTTGGATGCTTTGCATATATGTTTCGTAGACTATATAGAAGCAATATATACAATTTTTTCAACGGTCTACAAGATCCATTCATTGTTCTACTTGTCGAAATTTACAAATAATTTCCTTTAAAGGATTAACAATGGGGCTCGTAGTTCACTTAAACTTGAAGAACAAAAAATTGGCGAATTGTACTGTTTGGATGCTTTGCATATATGTTTCTTAGACTATATAGAAGCAACATATACAATGATTTCAACAGTTTACCTGTTCCATTCATTGTTCTACTTGTCGAAATTTACAAATAATTTCCTTTAAAGGATTAACAATGGGGCTCGAAGTTCACTTAAACTTGAAGAACAAAAAATTGGCGAATGGTACTGTTTGGATGCTTTGCATATATGTTTCTTAGACTATATAGAAGCAATATATACAAAGATTTCAACCGTCTACCTGTTCCATTCAATGTTCTACTTGTCGAAATTTACAAATAATTTCCTTTAAAGGATTAACAATGGGGCTCGTAATTCACTTAAACTTGAAGAACAAAAAATTGGCGAATTGCACTGCTTGGATGCTTTGCATATGTGTTTCTTAGACTATTTAGAAGCAATATATAGAAAGATTTCACCCGTCTAACTGTACTATTCATTGTTCTACTTGTAGAAAGTTACAAATAATTTCCATTTCATGATTATCAATGGGGCTCGCTGTTCACTTAAACTTGAAGGTCAAAAAATTGGCGATTGTTACTGTTTAGATGGTTTGCATATATGTTTCTTAGATTATATAGAAGCAATATATACAAAGATTTCAACCGTCTACCTGTTCCATTCATTGTTCTACTTGTCGAAAGTTACAAATAATTTCCGATAAAGGATTAACAATGGGGCTCATTGTTCACTTAAACTTGAAGATCAACAAATTGGCGAATGTTACTGTTTAGATGCTTTGCATATAGGTTTCTTAGACTATATAGAAGCAACATATACAAAGATTTCAACCGTCTACCTTTTCTATTCATTGTTCTTCTTGTCGAAAGTTAGAAATAATTTCCGTTTCATGATTATCAATGGGCCTCGTTTTTCACTTAAACTTGAAGAACAAAAAATTGGCGACTGGAACTGTTTGGATGCTTTGCATATATGTTTCTTAGACTATATAGAAGCAATATATACAAAGATTTCAACCGTCTAGCTGTTCCATTCATTGTTCTACTTGTCGAAAGTTACAAATAATTTCCGATAAAGGATTAACAATGGGGCTCATTGTTCACTTAAACTTGAAGATCAAAAAATTGGCGAATGGTACTGTTTGGATGCTTTGCATATATGTTTCTTAGATTAGATAGAAGCAATATATACAAAGATTTCAACCGTCTACCTGTTCCATTCATTGTTCTACTTGTCGAAATTTACAAATAATTTCCTTTAAAGGATTAACAATGGGGCTCGTTGTTCACTTAAACTTGAAGAACAATAAATTGGCGAATTGTACTGTTTGGATGCTTTGCATATATGTTTCTTAGACTATATAAACGCAATATATACAAGGATTTCAACCGTCTACCTGTTCCATTCATTGTTCTACTTGTCGAAAGTTACAAATAATTACGGATAAAGGATTAACCATTGGGGCTCATTATTCACTTAAACTTGGAGAACAAAAAATTGGCGAATGGTACTGTTTGGATGCTTTGCATATATGTTTCTTAGACTATATAGACGCAATATATACAAAGATTTCAACCGTCTACCTGTTCCATTCATTGTTCTACTTGTCGAAAGTTACAAATAATTTCCGATAAAGGATTAACCATTGGGGCTCGTTGTTCACTTAAACTTGAAGAAAGTAAAATTGGCGAATGGTACTGTTTGGATGCTTTGCATATATGTTTCTTAGACTATATAGAAGCAATATATACATTGATTTCAACCGGCTACCTGTTCCATTCATTGGTCTACTTGTCGCAAGTTACAAATAATTTCCGTTAAAGTATTAACAATGGGGCTCGTAGTTCAGTTAAACTTGAAGATCAAATAATTGGCGAATTGTACTGTTTGGACGCTTTGCATATATGTTTCTTAGACTATATAGAAGCAATATATACAATGATTTCAACAGTCTACCTGTTCCATTCATTGTTCTACTTGTCGAAATTTACAAATAATTTCCGATAACGGATTAACCATTGGGGCACATTGTTCACTTAAACTTGAAGAACAAAAAATTGGCGAATTGTACTGTTTGGACGCTTTGCATATATGTTTCTTAGACTATATAGAAGCAATATATACAACGATTTCAACCGTCTACCTGTTCCATTCATTGTTCTACTTGTCGAAAGTTAGAAATAATTTCCGTTTCATGATTATCAATAGGCCTCGTTGTTCACTTAAACTTGAAGAACAAAAAATTGGCGACTGGAACTGTTTGGATGCATTGCATATATGTTTCTTAGACTATATAGAAGCAATATATACAAAGATTTCAACCGTCTGCCTGTTCCATTCATTGTTCTACTTGTCGAAAATTACAAATAATTTCCTTTAAAGGATTAACATTGGGGCTCATTGTTCACTTAAACTTGAAGAACAAAAAATTGGCGAATTGTACAGTTTGGATGCTTTGCATATGTGTTTCTTAGACTATTTAGAAGCAATATATAGAAAGATTTCACCCGTCTACCAGTACTATTCATTGTTCTACTTGTCGAAATTTACAAATAATTACCGTTAAGGGATTAACAATGGGGATCGTAGTTTACTTAAACTTGAAGAACAAAAAATTGGCGAATTGTACTGTTTGGATGCTTTGCATATATATTTCTTAGACTATATAGAAGCAACATATACAATGATTTCAACAGTTTACCTGTTCCATTCATTGTTCTACTTGTCGAAATTTACAAATAATTTCCTTTAAAGGATTAACAATGGGGCTCGAAGTTCACTTAAACTTGAAGAACAAAAAATTGGCGAATGGTACTGTTTGGATGCTTTGCATATATGTTTCTTAGACTATATAGAAGCAATATATACAAAGATTTCAACCGTCTACCTGTTCCATTCAATGTTCTACTTGTCGAAAATTACCAATAATTTCCGACAAAGGATTAACCATTGGGGCTCATTGTACACTAAACTTGAAGAACAAAAAATTGTCGAATTGTACTATTTGGATGCTTTGCATATATGTTTCTTAGATTACATAGAAGCAATATATACAATGATTTCAACCGTCTACCTGTTCCATTCATTGTTCTACTTGTCGAAAGTTACAAATAATTTCCGATAACGGATTAACCATTGGGGCTCATTGTTCACTTAAACTTGAAGAACAAAAAATTGGCGAATGGTACTGTTTGGATGCTTTGCGTACATGTTTCTTAGACTATTTAGAAGCAATATATAGAAAGATTTCACCCGTCTAACTGTACTATTCATTGTTCTACTTGTAGAAAGTTACAAATAATTTCCATTTCATGATTATCAATGGGGCTCGCTGTTCACTTAAACTTGAAGATCAAAAAATTGGCGATTGTTACTGTTTAGATGGTTTGCATATATGTTTCTTAGATTATATAGAAGCAATATATACAAAGATTTCAACGGTCTACCTGTTCCATTCATTGTTCTACTTGTCGAAAATTACAAATAATTTCCTTTAAAGGATTAACAATGGGGCTCGAAGTTCACTTAAACTTGAAGAACAAAAAATTGGCGAACGGTACTGTTTGGATGCTTTGCATATATGTTTCTTAGACTATATAGAAGCAATATATACAAAGATTTCAACCGTCTACCTGTTCCATTCACTGTTCTACTTGTCGAAATTTACAAATAATTTCCTTTAAAGGATTAACATTGGGGCTCATTGTTCACTTAAACTTGAAGAACAAAAAATTGGCGAATTGTACAGTTTGGATGCTTTGCATATGTGTTTCTTAGACTATTTAGAAGCAATATATAGAAAGATTTCACCCGTCTACCAGTACTATTCATTGTTCTACTTGTCGAAATTTACAAATAATTTCCTTTAAAGGATTAACATTGGGGCTCATTGTTCACTTAAACTTGAAGAACAAAAAATTGGCGAATTGTACAGTTTGGATGCTTTGCGTACACGTTTCTTAGACTATATGGAAGCATTATATACAAAGATTTCAACCGTCTACGTGATCCAATCATTGTTCTACTTGTCGAAATTTACAAATAATTTCCGTTAAAGGATTAACAATGGGGCTCGTAGTTCACTTAAACTTGAAGAACAAAAAATTGGCGAATTGCACTGTTTGGATGCATTGCATATATGTTTCTTAGACTATATAGAAGCAATATATACAAAGATTTCAACCGTCTACCTGTTCCATTCAATGTTCTACTTGTCGAAAGTTACAAATAATTTCCGATAACGGATTAACCATTGGGGCTCATTGTTCACTAAAACTTGAAGAACAAAAAATTGGCGACTGGAACTGTTTGGATGCATTGCATATATGTTTCTTAGACTATATAAAAGCAATATATACAAATATTTCAACCGTCTACCTGTTCCATTCATTGTTCTACTTGTCGAAATTTACAAATAATTTCCTTTAAAGGATTAACATTGGGGCTCATTGTTCACTTAAACTTGAAGAACAAAAAATTGGCGAATTGTACAGTTTGGATGCTTTGCATATGTGTTTCTTAGACTATTTAGAAGCAATATATAGAAAGATTTCACCCGTCTACCAGTACTATTCATTGTTCTACTTGTCGAAATTTACAAATAATTACCGTTAAGGGATTAACAATGGGGATCGTAGTTTACTTAAACTTGAAGAACAAAAAATTGGCGAATTGTACTGTTTGGATGCTTTGCATATATATTTCTTAGACTATATAGAAGCAATATATACAATGATTTCAACAGTCTACCTGTTCCATTCATTGTTCTACTTGTCGAAATTTACAAATAATTTCCTTTAAAGGATTAACAATGGGGCTCGCTGTTCACTTAAACTTGAAGATCAAAAAATTGGCGATTGTTACTGTTTAGATGGTTTGCATATATGTTTCTTAGATTATATAGAAGCAATATATACAAAGATTTCAACCGTCTACCTGTTCCATTCATTGTTCTACTTGTCGAAAGTTACAAATAATTTCCGATAAAGGATTAACCATTGGGACTCATTGTTCACTTAAACTTGAAGAACAAAAAATTGGCGACTGGTACTGTTTGGATGCTTTGCATATATGTTTCTTAGACTATATAGAAGCAATATATAAAAAGATTTCAACCGTCTACCAGTTCCATTCATTGTTCTACTTGTCGAAATTTACAAATAATTTCCGATAAAGGATTAACCATTGGGACTCATTGTTCACTTAAACTTGAAGAACAAAAAATTGGCAACTGGTACTGTTTGGATGCTTTACGTACATGTTTCTTAGACTATTTAGAAGCAATATATAGAAAGATTTCACCCGTCTAACTGTACTATTCATTGTTCTACTTGTAGAAAGTTACAAATAATTTCCATTTCATAATTATCAATGGGGCTCGCTGTTCACTTAAACTTGAAGATCAAAAAATTGGCGATTGTTACTGTTTAGATGGTTTGCATATATGTTTCTTAGATTATATGGAAGCAATATATACAAAGATTTCAACCGTCTACGTGTTCCAATCGTTGTTCTACTTGTCGAAATTTACAAATAATTTCCTTTAAAGGATTAACAATGGGGCTCGTTGTTCACTTAAACTTGAAGATCAACAAATTGGCGAATGTTACTGTTTAGATGCTTTGCATATATGTTTCTTAGACTATATAGAAGCAATATATACAAAGATTTCAACCGTCTACCTGTTCCATTCAGCGTTCTACTTGTCGAAAGTTACAAATAATTTCCGATAAAGGATTAACAATGGGTCTCATAGTTCACATAAACTTGAAGAACAAAAAATTGGCGAATGGTACTGTTTGGATGCTTTGCATATATGTTTCTTAGACTATATAGAAGCAATATATACAAAGATCTCAACCGTCTACCTGTTCCATTTATTGTTTCTACTTGTCGAAAGTTACAAATAATTTCCGATAAAGGATTAACCATTGGGGCTCATGGTTCACTTAAATTTGAAGAACAATAAATTGGCGAATTGTACTGTTTGGATGATTTGCATATATGTTTCTTAGACTATATAGAAGCAATATATACAATGATTGCAACCGTCTACCTGTTCCATTCATTGTTCTACTTGTAGAAAGTTACAAATAATTTCCATTTCATGATTATCAATGGGGCTCGTTGTTCACTAATACTTGAAGATACAAAAATTGGCGAATGTTACTGTTTAGATGCTTTGCATATAGGTTTCTTAGACTATATAGAAGCAGCATATACAATGATTTCAACCGTCTACCAGTTCCATTCATTGTTCTACTTGTCGAAATATACAAATAATTTCCTTTAGAGGATTAACAATTGGGCTCGTAGTTCACTTAAACTTGAAGAACAAAAAATTGGCGAATTGTACTATTTGGATGCTTTGCATATATGTTTCTTAGACTATATAGAAGCAATATATACAATGATTTCAACCGTCTACCTGTTCCATTCATTGTTATACTTGTCGAAATTTACAAATAATTTCCTTTAAAGGATTAACAATGCGGCTCGTAGTTCACTTAAACTTGAAGAACAAAAAATTGGCGAATTGTACTGTTTCGATTCTTTGCATATATGTTTCTTAGTCTATATAGAAGCTATATATACAAAGATTTCAACCGTCTACGTGTTCCAATCGTTGTTCTACTTGTCGAAATTTACAAATAATTTCCTTTAAAGGATTAACAATGGGGCTCGTTGTTCCCTTAAACTTGAAGAACAAAAAATTGGCGAATGGTACTGTTTGGATGCTTTGAATATATGTTTCTTATATTATATAGAAGCAATATATACAAATATTTCAACCGTCTACCTGTTCCATTCATTGTTCTACTTGTCGAAAATTACAAATAATTTCCGATAAAGAATTAACCATTGGTGCTCATTGTTCACTTAAACTTGAAGAACAAAAAATTGGCGAATGGTAATGTTTGGATGCTTTGCGTACACGTTCCTTAGACTATATAGAAGCAGCATATACATTGATTTCTACCGTCTACCTGTTCCATTCATTGTTCTACTTGTCGAAATATACAAATAATTTCCTTTAAAGGATTAACAATGGGGCTCGTAGTTCACTTAAACTTGAAGAACAAAAAATTGGCAAATTGTACTGCTTGGATGGTTTGCGTACATGTTTCTTAGACTATATAGAAGGAATATATACAATGATTTAACCGTCTACCTGTTCCATTCATTGTTCTACTTGTCGAATGTTACAAATAATTTCCGTTAAATGATTAACAATGGGGCTCGTAGTTCATTTAAACTTGAAGAACATAAAATTGGCGAATTGTACTGTTTGGATGCTTTGCATATGTGTTTCTTAGACTATATAGAAGCAATATATACTATGATTTCAACCGTCTACCTGTTCCATTCTTTGTTCTACTTGTCGAAATATACAAATAATTTCCTTTATAGGATTAACAATGGGGCTCGTAGTTCACTTAAACTTGAAGAACAAAAAATTGGCGATTTGTACTGTTTGGATGCTTTGCATATATGTTTCTTAGACTATATAGAAGAAATATATACATTGATTTCAACCGTCTACCTGTTCCATTCATTGATCTACTTGTCGAATGTTACAAATAATTTCCGTTAAAGTATTAACAATGGGACTCGTAGTACACTTAAACTTGAAGAACAAAAAATTGGCGAATTGTACTGTTTCGATTCTTTGCATATATGTTTCTTAGACTATATAGAAGCAATATATACAAAGATTTCAACCGTCTACCTGTTCGATTCATTGTTCTACTTGTCGAAAATTACAAATAATTTCCGATAAAGGATTAACCATTGGTGCTCATTGTTCACTTAAACTTGAAGAACAAAAAATTGGCGAATGGTAATGTTTGGATGCTTTGCGTACACGTTTCTTAGACTATATGGAAGCATTATATACAAAGATTTCAACCGTCTACGTGATCCAATCATTGTTCTACTTGTCGAAATTTACAAATAATTTCCGTTAAAGGATTAACAATGGGGCTCGTAGTTCACTTAAACTTGAAGAACAAAAAATTGGCGAATTGCACTGTTTGGATGCTTTGCATATATGTTTCTTAGACTATATAGAAGCATTATATACAATGATTTCAACCGTCTACCTTTTCCATTCACTGTTCTACTTGTCGAAAGTTACAAATAATTTCCTTTAAAGGATTAACAATGCGGCTCGTAGTTCACTTAAACTTGAAGAACAAAAAATTGGCGAATTGTACTGTTTGGATGCTTTGCGTATATGTTTCTTAGACTATATAGAAGCAATATATAGAAAGATTTCACCCGTCTACATTTACTATTCATTGTTCTACTTGTAGAAAGTTACAAATAATTTCCATTTCATGATTATCAATGGGGCTCGTTGTTCACTTCAACTTGAAGAACAATAAACTGGCGAATTGTACTCTTTGGATGCTTTGCATATATGTTTCTTAGACTATATAGAAGCAATATTTACAAAGATTTCAACCGTCTACCTGTTCGATTCATTGTTCTACTTGTCGAAAATTACAAATAATTTCCGATAAAGGATTAACCATTGGTGCTCATTGTTCACTTAAACTTGAAGTACAAAAAATTGGTGAATGGTAATGTTTGGATGCTTTGCGTACACGTTTCTTAGACTATATAGAAGCAATATATACAAAGATCTCAACCGTCTACCTGTTCCATTCATTGTTTCTACTTGTCGAAAGTTACAAATAATTTCCGATAAAGGATTAACCATTGGGGCTCATTGTTCACTTAAATTTGAAGAACAATAAATTGGCGAATTGTACTGTTTGGATGCTTTGCATATATGTTTCTTAGACTATATAGAAGCAATATATACAATGATTGCAACCGTCTACCTGTTCCATTCATTGTTCTACTTGTAGAAAGTTACAAATAATTTCCATTTCATGATTGTCAATGGGGCTCGTTGTTCACTAATACTTGAAGATACAAAAATTGGCGAATGTTACTGTTTAGATGCTTTGTATATAGCTTTCTTAGACTATATAGAAGCAGCATATACAATGATTTCAACCGTATACCAGTTCCATTCATTGTTCTACTTGTCGAAATATACAAATAATTTCCTTTAGAGGATTAACAATTAGGCTCGTAGTTCACTTAAACTTGAAGAACAAAAAATTGGCGAATGGTAATGTTTGGATGCTTTGCGTACACGTTTCTTAGACTATATGGAAGCATTATATACAAAGATTTCAACCGTCTACGTGATCCAATCATTGTTCTACTTGTCGAAATTTACAAATAATTTCCGTTAAAGGATTAACAATGGGGCTCGTAGTTCACTTAAACTTGAAGAACAAAAAATTGGCAAATTGTACTGCTTGGATGGTTTGCGTACATGTTTCTTAGACTATATAGAAGGAATATATACAATGATTTAACCGTCTACCTGTTCCATTCATTGTTCTACTTGTCGAATGTTACAAATAATTTCCGTTAAATGATTAACAATGGGGCTCGTAGTTCATTTAAACTTGAAGAACATAAAATTGGCGAATTGTACTGTTTGGATGCTTTGCATATGTGTTTCTTAGACTATATAGAAGCAATATATACTATGATTTCAACCGTCTACCTGTTCCATTCTTTGTTCTACTTGTCGAAATTTACAAATAATTTCCTTTAGAGGATTAACAATGGGGCTCGTAGTTCACTTAAACTTGAAGAACAATAAATTGGCGAATTGTACTGTTTAGATGCTTTGCATATAGGTTTCTTAGACTATATAGAAGCAACATATACAAAGATTTCAACCGTCTACCTGTTCTATTCATTGTTCTTCTTGTCGAAAGTTACAAATAATTTCCGTTTCATGATTATCAATGGGCCTCGTTGTTCACTTAAAATTGAAGAACAAAAAATTGGCGACTGGTACTGTTTGGATGCTTTGCATATATGTTTCTTAGACTATATAGAAGCAATATATAAATAGATTTCAACCGTCTACCAGTTCCATTCATTGATCTACTTGTCGAATGTTACAAATAATTTCCGTTAAAGTATTAACAATGGGGCTCGTAGTTCACTTAAACTTGAAGAACAAAAAATTGGCGAATTGTACTGTTTCGATTCTTTGCATATATGTTTCTTAGACTATATAGAAGCAATATATACAAAGATTTCAACCGTCTACCTGTTCGATTCATTGTTCTACTTGTCGAAAATTACAAATAATTTCCGATAAAGGATTAACCATTGGTGCTCATTGTTCACTTAAACTTGAAGAACAAAAAATTGGCGAATGGTAATGTTTGGATGCTTTGCGTACACGTTTCTTAGACTATATGGAAGCATTATATACAAAGATTTCAACCGTCTACGTGATCCAATCATTGTTCTACTTGTCGAAATTTACAAATAATTTCCGTTAAAGGATTAACAATGGGGCTCGTAGTTCACTTAAACTTGAAGAACAAAAAATTGGCGAATTGCACTGTTTGGATGCTTTGCATATATGTTTCTTAGACTATATAGAAGCATTATATACAATGATTTCAACCGTCTACCTTTTCCATTCACTGTTCTACAAGTCGAAAGTTACAAATAATTTCCTTTAAAGGATTAACAATGCGGCTCGTAGTTCACTTAAACTTGAAGAACAAAAAATTGGCGAATTGTACTGTTTGGATGCTTTGCGTATATGTTTCTTAGACTATATAGAAGCAATATATAGAAAGATTTCACCCGTCTACATTTACTATTCATTGTTCTACTTGTAGAAAGTTACAAATAATTTCCATTTCATGATTATCAATGGGGCTCGTTGTTCACTTCAACTTGAAGAACAATAAATTGGCGAATTGTACTCTTTGGATGCTTTGCATATATGTTTCTTAGACTATATAGAAGCAATATATACAAAGATTTCAACCGTCTACCTGTTCCACTCATTGTTCTACTTGTCGAAAGTTACAAATAATTTCCGATAAAGGATTTATCAATGGGGCTCATTGTTCACTTAAACTTGAAGAACAAAAAATTGGCGAATTGTACTGTTTGGATGCTTTGCATATATGTTTCTTAGACTATATAGAAGCAATATATACAAAGAATTCAACCGTCTACCTGTTCCATTCATTGTTCTACTTGTCGAAAGTTACAAATAATTTCCTTTAAAGGATTAACAATGCGGCTCGTAGTTCACTTAAACTTGAAGAACAAAAAATTGGCGAATTGTACTGTTTGGATGCTTTGCGTATATGTTTCTTAGACTATATAGAAGCAATATATAGAAAGATTTCACCCGTCTACATTTACTATTCATTGTTCTACTTGTAGAAAGTTACAAATAATTTCCATTTCATGATTATCAATGGGGCTCGTTGTTCACTTAAACTTGAAGAACAAAAAATTGGCGAATTGTACTGTTTGGATGCTTTGCATATATGTTTCTTAGACTATATAGAAGCATTATATAGAAAGATTTCAACCGCCTACCTGTTCCATTCATTGTTCTACTTGTCGAAATTTACAAATAATTTCCTTTAAAGCATTAACAATAGGGCTCGTTGTTCACTTAAACTTGAAGAACAATAAATTGGCGAATTGTACTGTTTGGATGCTTTGCATATATGTTTCTTAGACTATATAGAAGCAATATATACAAAGATTTCAACCGTCTACCTGTTCCATTCACTGTTCTACTTGTCGAAAGTTACAAATAATTTCCGTTAAGGGATTAACAATGGGGCTCGTAGTTCACTTAAACTTGAAGAACAAAAAATTGGCGAATGGTACTGTTTGGATGCTTTGCATATATGTTTCTTATACTATATAGAAGCAATATATACAAAGATTTCAACCGTCTACCTGTTCCATTCACTGTTCTACTTGTCGAAATTTACAAATAATTTCCGTTAAGGGATTAACAATGGGGCTCGTAGTTCACTTAAACTTGAAGAACAAAAAATTGGCGAATGGTACTGTTTGGATGCTTTGCATATATGTTTCTTATACTATATAGAAGCAATATATACAAAGATTTCAACCGTCTACCTGTTCCATTCACTGTTCTACTTGTCGAAAGTTACAAATAATTTCCGTTAAGGGATTAACAATGGGGCTCGTAGTTCACTTAAACTTGAAGAACAAAAAATTGGCGAATTGTACTGTTTGGATGCATTGCATATATGTTTCTTAGACTATATAGAAGCAATATATACAAAGATTTCAACCGGCTACCTGTTCCATTCATTGTTCTATTTGTCGAAAATTACAAATAATTTCCGATAAAGGATTAACCATTGGGGCTCATTGTTCACTTAAACTTGAAGAACAAAAAATTGGCGAATTGTACTGTTTGGATGCATTGCATATATGTTTCTTAGACTATATAGAAGCAATATATACAAAGATTTCAACCGGCTACCTGTTCCATTCATTGTTCTACTTGTCGCAAGTTACAAATAATTTCCGATAAAGTACTAACAATGGGGCTCGTAGTTCACTTAAACTTGAAGAACAAAAAATTGGCGAATGGGACTGTTTGGATGCTTTGCATATATGTTTCTTAGACTATATAGAAGCAATATATACAAAGATTTCAACCGGCTACCTGTTCCATTCATTGTTCTATTTGTCGAAAATTACAAATAATTTCCGATAAAGGATTAACCATTGGGGCTCATTGTTCACTTAAACTTGAAGAACAAAAAATTGGCGAATTGTACTGTTTGGATGCATTGCATATATGTTTCTTAGACTATATAGAAGCAATATATACAAAGATTTCAACCGGCTACCTGTTCCATTCATTGTTCTACTTGTCGCAAGTTACAAATAATTTCCGATAAAGTACTAACAATGGGGCTCGTAGTTCACTTAAACTTGAAGAACAAAAAATTGGCGAATGGGACTGTTTGGATGCTTTGCATATATGTTTCTTAGACTATATAGAAGCAATATATACAAAGATTTCAACCGGCTACCTGTTCCATTCATTGTTCTATTTGTCGAAAGTTACAAATAATTTCCGTTAAGGGATTAACAATGGGGCTCGTAGTTCACTTAAACTTGAAGAACAAAAAATTGGCGAATTGTACTGTTTGGATGCATTGCATATATGTTTCTTAGACTATATAGAAGCAATATATA
This sequence comes from Cerceris ruficornis, assembly GCA_963989415.1. NCBI lineage: Eukaryota > Metazoa > Arthropoda > Insecta > Hymenoptera > Crabronidae > Cerceris > Cerceris ruficornis. Next base: position 1,311,236 of record CAXDIW010000516.1, read on the forward strand.
CAAAGATTTCAACCGGCTACCTGTTCCATTCATTGTTCTATTTGTCGAAAATTACAAATAATTTCCGATAAAGGATTAACCATTGGGGCTCATTGTTCACTTAAACTTGAAGAACAAAAAATTGGCGAATTGTACTGTTTGGATGCATTGCATATATGTTTCTTAGACTATATAGAAGCAATATATACAAAGATTTCAACCGGCTACCTGTTCCATTCATTGTTCTACTTGTCGCAAGTTACAAATAATTTCCGATAAAGTACTAACAATGGGGCTCGTAGTTCACTTAAACTTGAAGAACAAAAAATTGGCGAATGGGACTGTTTGGATGCTTTGCATATATGTTTCTTAGACTATATAGAAGCAATATATACAAAGATTTCAACCGGCTACCTGTTCCATTCATTGTTCTATTTGTCGAAAATTACAAATAATTTCCGATAAAGGATTAACCATTGGGGCTCATTGTTCACTTAAACTTGAAGAACAAAAAATTGGCGAATTGTACTGTTTGGATGCATTGCATATATGTTTCTTAGACTATATAGAAGCAATATATACAAAGATCTCAACCGTCTACCTGTTCCATTCATTGTTCTACTTGTCGAAAGTTACAAATAATTTCCTATAAAGGATAAACCATTGGGGCTCATTGTTCACTTAAACTTGAAGAACAAAAAATTGGCGAAAGGTACTGTTTGGATGCTTTGCGTACATGTTTCTTAGACTATATGGAAGCAATATATACAAAGATTTCAACCGTCTACGTGTTCCAATCATTGTTCTACTTGTCGAAATTTACAAATAATTTCCTTTAACGGATTAACAATGGGGCTCGTTGTTCTCTTAAACTTGAAGAACAATAAATTGGCGAATTGTACTGTTTGGATGCTTTGCATATATGTTTCTTAGACTATATGGAAGCAATATATACAAAGATTTCAACAGACTACCAGTTCTATTCATTGTTCTACTTGTAGAAACTTATAAATAATTTCCCTTTCATGATTATCAATGGGGCTCGTAGTTCACTTAAACTAGAAGTACAAAAAATTGGCGAATTGTACTGTTTGGATGCTTTGCATATATGTTTCTTAGACTATATAGAAGCATTATATACAATGATTTCAACCGTCTACCTTTTCCATTCACTGTTCTACTTGTCGAACGTTACAAATAATTTCCGGTAAAGGATTAACAATGGGGCTGGTAGTTCACTCAAAAATTGAAGAACAAAAAATTGGCGAATGGTACTGTTTGGATGCTTTGCATTTATATTTCTTAGACTATATAGAAGCAATATATACAATGATTTCAACCGTCTACCTGTTCCATTCATTGTTCTACTATTAGAAAGTTATAAATAATTTCCGTTTCATGATTATCAATGGGGCTCGTAGTTCGGGCATCGCATTTTGTCTTTCGCGTGAAACATTTTCCCATCATTTTTACAGGTTTAAACGACGGAATGAACGACGGAATGAACGACGGCATGAACGACAAAATGAACGGGAAAATGTGTCAGGCAAAATTTCTTGCTCTACTTTACTTTCGTTACCCATCTCGCACTGGGAGAAATAAATTCCCGACCGTGATGCGACGAGCATCCAATGCTTAAGGACTAACGCGAAATTTATTCCTTATTAAATTAACCTTACGAATAATCTTAATCTCAACATACCACGAACGTCTTAAAGTCTAATCCATTACAATTACAATTTGACCGCCCGCCCGCAATATCAATCTGACCTTCGATATGGGAGCAGTTTTTGTACACAGTGAAAATCATCCTATCTCGGGGGAAATACAAACACAATCTGAGCCTGTCCAATTAATAGCAAAGATTTCTTTGCAAAATATTGCCTGATTCCTTATCTGCATAGCAGAAAGCAAACCTCTTGGCCAGAAAATGAAAAATGCATTCTGCTTGAAACAGAATGAAGAGAAACATCGTATTGCTTCATGAATGTAGAAAGTCGGACAACAATTATCTCATGAATCAGACTTCGAAAACAATACAGACGATACTTTGATCCAAAAATCAAACGTATCGAAACCATTAACAACGAAACCATTAAGAAATGGTCATCACACGATCGTAACAAATTTTCAGAAGAAATATCTGCAAACCTAACACACAATTTGCAACACAAGATGTCACCGAGAAATATCCATCGAACTCCCTTCGATGTGATTCGATTCATGCAACTCCTGCAATAAAAACTCATTTGTTAGTAAAATGTCATTACACTGTGGATTCCCCCAGCGTCTCTGGACGCCTGTCTCTCTTAATTTCCATGGGCATGGTCCAATTCATTTCCTCTAAATATCCATTATTAGTATTCCGTCTTCTGCAACAAACTCTCATTAATTTTGCCCAAAACGCGCAACATAAAACGAAATATCACCGACCCTTGAATATTGTAACAGACGAGTATCGAAATTTACGAAAATCAAATGAAGCATAATTTATTAAAAATTGTAGGAAATGCAAATGTTGTAAATTTTACGATAAAGAATGATCAGAAATTTAAAAAAGCAAATATAAAATTTGAAGTTACATATCGAGTCGACAAACGCGAATTGAATAGAATGGACAATTTAGCAAATTGTGCAATGTCACAATCATTTGCTATCAAATAAATTACTTGAATGAAAAAAGCTAATTTCGACGCAGTTGCATTCGAAATTATTTGAAACCTTTCCATCATCCGAGCATAAAAATAAATGCATCACTCTTTAATTCGCGACGCGAAAAGTGTTAAATAAAGACAGACTTCCCCCTTTGCTACAATATAACTCTACCATTTAGTGAAATAAATAAGCAAATATCTAAAAGCGACGCGTTTACTTCTTATCTGTATTTGCTATCCGTCTATCACACTGCAATTTCGATATATATGTTTCGGGCGCAAGTTTGTTATTTTCATTCTATTAAAAAAGTATGCAAAACCCGTGGTCCGTAATTTTTGTAAGAAATTTGCGAGAATTCATCGAAACCTCTACGTCGACGCGGTATTCTCACAAAAATGTCATCGCGATGCAAGTAAAATCCAGACAATATTAAATTAATAACTTTAACCATGACAGCCAGCAGCGTGTTTCCTATTTCACGAATTTTATTAAATTAACTGACACTCATTTTCTATCTGTGTCATCAAATGTGCATATAACTTTTTGCACTTTTATTTGCGGAGTGGTTTCAATGACCACGATGAAATTCATTGACTGATTGGTCTCAATAGACAATACATAATATAACTTGACAAAAATTCTACATAAATCCTCAAAATTTCTTGTATTAAAAGATACATTTGCAGCAGTATTTCTATTTGCAAGCACTTGATTAACAATACAAAAATCATGACATGAAGCAGCCAAAAGGCGCTGAAAATCCCGAAATCATCGAGCAGCCAAGAGGCGCTTTCAATAAAAATCGCGAGAAACCGGTGCCATTTCAGGCTCTTACTGTTCGCAACGCTAGCTCAAAACCCGCCTATTGCCATTTCATGGCTCTCATTCTTCGCAACGCTACTTTAAAACCCGCCTATTGCCATTCCATGGCTATCATACGTAATATTTTTTTTTTCTTTTCACCCCGCTAAAAATATATTTACATTGTCACTCACTGCTAAAACTATGTTTCGAGAAGCAGCAATATGCTGCCACATTACATATACATGCCCATTTGTATTTTGCCTGCCGTTTATCAGGGTAATTGCTATTATATGGTGTCGTCAAAATAAACGAATTTTAAAAAAAAAAATACGTAATATTATTTAATAAACAATCGCGTACTGCCATTTCGAGGCTTTCATTGTTCGCAACGCTACTTCAAAACCCGCCTACTGCCATTCCGGGGGCTCTCAGAATTCGCAACACTACCTATCCGGAAAAAAAGAAGCTATCGTTGGGAGCAGGCCTCCTGAGGCACTCCATGGGGAGTTGCATTTCTGCAACTCCAATTGCTGAGTCTCTGACTCAGCAGATGCGCATCTCTCAGCTGCTTTTGTATTTCGCAACGCTAGTTTCGCGATTGTTCAAAAGAAAACCGTGTATAATTCATATTTCGCAACACAAATTTAGAATTTATTAAGAGCAAACTCCCGGACACCCATTTCAGCTGCTAAATCGTGATGCTATACTCTACAAATTATTAAGAAAATACTAATTCGAAATATTCTATAAGATACTAAAACAAACTCCCGTGCTCCTTGAACAAGGGCTATGTCGCAACTCTACTTTAACAATTAATTATTCAAAGACAAACCGGGCACTTTTCGTGCTTTATATCGCAACGCTACTTTAAAGAATTACTGTTCAAAGAAAAACCGGTCACTTTTCGTGCTTCAATTCGCAACGCTACTTCTAAACATCTAATTAAAGCAAGCTCCCGTTCGCCATCTCGGGCGATATCTCTCGCAACTCTATCTCTAATTTAATATAATATTCTAAAAATTAAAAAACCGAGTATATTCATATCGCAACACTAACAACTACCAATTAATTCGAACAAACCCGTGGGTACCATCCGTGGTGACCTTAATTTCGCATCACTAACGAGCAAGGTATACGTAACTCTAATTTCGCAATGAAAAACCGCATGCAGCCAAGATGCGCTCGTTGGACGGGAATGTTACATCCGTCAGAGGACAAATACAGAAAGCGAGCACAGTGAATTAACAAATACTAATAATGACTTTCCATTCTAGAACCCAAAACGGATTCGAGGATGAAAAGCCATTCGCTGCAGCCCTCTTCGTGACAGTTTGTCGGGCCTCTTCGGCACTTGTTAGCCACTTCTTCTGCCGCTAGAGAATGCTCGAATACTTTGCACCAACAAAAGTCTTACTATTATCAAATTCAACAGTGAAAACCACACCACGAGCGTGCAGAGCGTATTCGCTGCTCGTGTAGCACAGTTTTCATAAAAAAAGGCAAAGTATTCGAACATCGCACCGGGAGTTTCACCACGTGCGCAAAAAATTTACAAACTAGAAACTACGGTCAAAAAGAGGGGGACACTCGGTTTGACCGTAGTTTGATCCCAGGTCCAGGCATATCACTTTTACCCGACCTACACAGAGAATGTGATATCCTGAATTCCTGGCCCTTCCTGCCTATATTTAACTCACATTCAAGAACGGTATGCTACCTACGTATCTAAAACCTATATTTAAAAATGCAAATCGCGACACAAATCACACAAACACACATCACTCCACGGTTCTCAATCAGGAACCAATGTGCATGGGCCTGAACTAGAGAGGACTCCCCGGGGTTCCTCCGACACCCGAGTTCGCAAACAACATTCATACTCTAAAATGTACGTACCAATTTCCTGAAATCGACTGACAAGGGTGGCGACCATTGCGTTACTTCATTATAATACTCTATCGCGATTTGACAGGTTTATTGTTCGCGACTAAAGTGAACAACAGCCGCGGAACGGAACGTTGGTTCGCTCCCGAATGGAAGCGGCGCGCGAGGACAGGGACTGAGGCGACTGGTCCGATGCACGTTCGGAAGCACGTGGAGGAAAGAAAACTCCCTTACACCAAAACTCGCTTTATTCCGTCTCAAATCAACAAACACAAACACTTGGGTTTTAACGAGGGACAATATCGCGAATCTACGAATAAAAATACGGGTCGCGAAGGCGGACCGCGTGAACAATAATTGCGAAAGCAACTGAACAAAAAGAGATGACTCTCAACGCGCGATGCGTAGTTTATCGCGGCACAGTAGAAAGAAGAGTGAAGCGCGGAACAGGTGCGTTCGCTTGTTCGCGTTACAATTCAGAAAAGAGGGCGCTGAAGTTAGCATAATCGCGAATAGGAGCAGCGAAAGGGCCACGTGGGCCGTGCGTCACAAGGATATAATTGGCTCCCGGGCATCACGCGATGTGACGAGTTCGACATACGAAGACATGGAGATGACCAGTCTTCCTGGACTTCAACGGAAGTACCAGGACCGACTCGTGTGAGCCGAGAGCCCCTCCCTGTGGCGCACAACCCACTGCCAACCCCGAACATGCCGCCCACCTCGAAACAACGGTTTCGATGAACGACTAGAGATGCGAAGGAATCTAGGACATAAATTGAACAGTCCAACCGCCCACCGTGGCGGTGCCAGGACGAGATGGGAAACAAAAAAAATAAGTAGAAGTCGCGCGTCTTCTCAGAGGCGCGATGCGGTACTCGCATGTACAAGCATCGAAGCGGCCGCCCACCACAAGGGTGCCAGGGCGAAGCGCGAACAAAAGGGAGACTGTTGTAAGTAGCAGTTACGCAAAATTAATACAATGATATGGCATGAATAACAAGAAACAAACACAAGCTAGCGCATGACAATAAGTACCTTATATCTAGACTTAACTTAACGATGGCCGGAACGGCTCGAAATATCATTAATGCTGGGGGGTTCTTATCAACTAACGCCGTTATCCATTAGGATAAGTAAAGAAAATACATCGAAAGGTCTTAAATCTAGGAACACAAGCACGTCGCAGAAAAACATTCCCAGTGCCGGAAGGGGGGAGGAACGAGAGTAAAACAATGCACACACGCGAGTAACGCAGTCATGGAGGCGTCGGAGAATCTTTAGATGCACTCCAGTTAGGTAACAAACACAGTTAGCCGATCGGCCGCTTATACTCCGCACGAGCAGTTTTGATAGTAACGACGCGCGTAACACTGTCGGGACCCGGGTGAACCTGAACGACGCGGCCGAGCTCCCACTTCGCTGGCGGAAGACTGGAGTTCCAGAGGAGAACCATGCGACCGACCTGGACGGGGGGTTGATCGGTACGCCACTTAGTCCGTTGCTGTAACGTATTGACGTAGTCGGATTGCCAAATGCGCCAAAACCGCTCATTCATTTGGCGGACGAGCTGCCAACGCGAGAGACGATTCTCGGTCAGGTCAAGGATGGACGGTTCCGGGGGCACGACGATCGCGGCGCCGATCGTGAAATGACCGGGAGTAAGGCACTCGAGGTCATCGAGTGTGTCGGATAAGGGACACTGCGGCCTAGAATTCAGACAGGCTTCGATTCGGCATAAGAGGGTGGACAATTCCTCGAAGGTTAGCGTCCGGTCTCCAACAACACGAGAGAGATGAGTTTTCACACTCCGGACTCCAGCCTCCCACAGACCACCGAAGTGAGGAGCCGAGGGAGGAATGAAGTGCCAAGAGATGCGATCAGACACCGTCGAATTGAGGAACTCCGGATCACGAAGGGCCGCGCGGTACGCTTTGGTCATTTCACGATCGGCACCGACGAAGGTCGTCCCGTTATCCGAGTATATAGCTTCGGGGATGCCGCGACGAGAACAGAACCGAGAAAATGCACCAATGAATGCCTCGGAGGAATAATCGCTTAATAACTCGAGGTGAATGGCTTTCGAGGTCAGACAAACGAACAACGCGATATATGCCTTGCGAGACCTTGCTCCGCGACCAGGTGAGGAACGAATCCACACGGGACCAGCGTAATCAACTCCTGAGTGTAGAAAACTCCGGAAGGTGGGAGTCACCCGGACACGAGGGAGGTCACCCATGAGCTGACGAGGAACCGCCGCACGTTCACGAGTACATGGGACACAATGATGAATGATGCGACGGACGATTCCACGCGCGAGGAGAAGCCAGTACTCCCGCCGCAGGATGCTGAGCGTCAGCTGCGGTCCCGAATGCAGCGCTCGTTGATGGACATGGAGAAGGAGGAGGTCAACGAGCGGATGGGCAGACAGGAGGATTGGGTGGCGGGACTCGAAGGACATTGGAGCATGTCTTAAGCGGCCTCCAACCCGAATAAGGTTATCGGATGATACGAAAGGACGGAGGGAAAGAAGAGGATGCTTAGGAGGGAGTTCCTTTCTAGACGAGAGAAGGTGAAATTCCGCTGGAAAAACTTCACGTTGGATACAGCGCAACCAGAAACAACGAGAACAATTATACTCCTCGGCCGTGACGTTAACACTACCGATAGGGGTTTGGACCATGTCTTTTCGACGGCGACATTGACTAATAAAACGAATAACAAGGGCGGTGATACGGAGTAGTCTGTCCCATGAGGAGTAGCGAACAGATAACTCCCACATGGGTCGGACAGGTGAACACTGGAGAGCGGCGGTGACCCTCTCCTCGAGATGAGAGTCAAAGTTGACGTTGGGAGGAGGGGTAGGCCAGGAGACCCGTTCCCCGCGCAACCACGGAGGGCCTCGCCACCAAAGAGAGTGATTGAGGATATCGGTGGGTAGAATTCCGCGAGACGCGACGTCGGCGGGGTTGTCGGACGTCGGAACGTACCGCCACACTGCGGATGGAACGAGTTCATGTATTCGGGCAACACGATGGGCCACGAATATTTTCCATCGCGATGGGTGCTGCGAAATCCAGTGCAGCACGACAGTAGAGTCGGACCAACAGGTGACGGGTACATTACCGAAACCCATGGACGCGACGGTGAATGAGATGAGACGAGCTAACAGCACGGCGGCATTCAACTCGAGGCGGGGTATACTCATCGGTGTCAAGGGGGCGACTTTAGACTTGCCCGCGAGCAAAGAAACAGTGATATGGTTTGATTCAGACAACACCCGGAGGTAAACAGCCGCAGCATAAGCGGAGGAGGACGCGTCGGCAAAACCATGAAGCTCAATGGATGAGACGCTCGCGGAGAGTTGCGTCCATCGAGGTATCTTGACCAGATTTAATTGGCTCAAGTTAGAGGAAAAGGCCGCCCAATCACGAAGAATGGGCGGTGGGACAGGATCGTCCCAGCCGACCTTGCTCCTCCATAGATCTTGCATAACAAGTTTGGCTTTAATGACAACGGGGGTGACCCATCCGAGGGGGTCATATTGTCGCGATATGATTGACAGAACGGCACGCTTAGTAATTGGTTCGCGGTCAAACGGCGACACAGAAAACGAAAATTCATCCCGACTGGGAGACCAGACAATGCCGAGGACCTTCAGACTTTCGTCCGCGGATAGGACCTTGTCGCATGCCAGCCCGTGATCCGACTCATCTACATCAGCGAGCAAGTGCGACGAGTTGCTTGCCCACTTCCGGAGGGTGAAGCCGCCTTTGTTCAAGAGAGAAATAGATTGTTGACGGGCGAGGCGGAGGGAATCGACGTCGTCAGCTCCGAAAAGGACATCGTCGACGTATGTGTTTAGCCGAAGAGTCTCTCGAGCAAGAGGGAAGTCATCATCGTCGTCCTCAGCGAGTTGCTGCAGAACGCGAAGCGCGAGAAAGGGCGCACAGGCCATACCATATGTTACGGTTAACAGTTGAAACTCCTTCAAGGTGGAGGAGGGTTCAGAGAGCCACAAGATTCGCTGGTAGTCGACGTCTCGCGGATCAACGAGGATCTGCCGGTACATCTTAGCGATGTCCGCGGAGTACACGTACCTCCACCGACGCCATCGCAGGATGACCGCAGTCAGGTCCTGCTGAAGTTTTGGACCGGTTAACAAGTGATCGTTTAAAGACGTTCCGTCAGAGGTTCGACATGAGGCGTTGAAAACGACACGCAATCTGCTGGTAGCGCTGTCCGTTCGAAAGACTGGGTGGTGAGGAATGTACACAGTGGTGGAAACAGCAGAGGGAGGTAAACAAGAAACGGCGCGCATGTGGCCGAGTCGTTCATACTCACCCATGAAACTACGGTATTCGCGTTCGAGGTAGGTGTCGCGGGAAAGCCGGCGGGAGATACTACGCGCGAGTTTTTCTGCGGTTTCCCGAGAACGCCCGATCTTAATGGGGGGCCCGACCTTGAACGGAAGTCGCACAATGTAGCGACCCGACGAATCACGAGAATGAGTTTCGCGGAAGTGCGCTTCGCACTGAGCGTCACCGGGTTCCACGACATGAGAACGGGGCAGCTCCTCAAGCTCCCAGAATCTCCTTACTTCCTCGTCGAGAGAGGGGGTGGTGAAGCAGTGGTACGCCAGGACGCACCGCGGAGTGTCTCGCATGAAGTCCCATTCCTGGTCGTCGGGGACAGGACAGATTGGAGGCTCACGAGGGCCAGTAATGACCCATCCGAAAATCGTCTCCTGCGCGACAGGCTCGCCCCTATTGCCTTTACGAACACCGGTCAACAAAACATCGTTATAGAGATCGGCGCCAATGATTAAATCGATCCGATGGGAGGAAGCCGGATCATCGTCCGCCCACGTCAGGTCGGCTAAGTGACTAAGACACGCCGCGGGTGGTAATTGTTTAGGCGAATACGCAGTTAGGGCGTCGAGTTCAAGTGCCACAGTGGAAAAGACGGGGCCAGTGCGAGCTCGGTGCGCAACGGCCAGATGGACGGCGTGACGTGCCGTCCCGGAGGGTGTACAAGCAATCCCGTGTAAAGGGGTCGGTAAACGAATTCGGTCTGCTCTTAGAATTTGAGCCAAATGCTCACTCACGAAGGTGAGTTCAGATCCGGGGTCAAGAAGGGCACGAAACACAGCAGCACGTCCTCCGAGAACTCCGGCCAAAAGATAGGCAGTGCCAAGAACCATCGCACGGCGCTTTCGAACACCAACTGAAACTTGCAATGCCGTTGCGTCATTTGCCGCGGTGGGGGCGGGCTGATCGGGTGACTGAAGCGCGGGACGGTTGACGTTTACGACCCGCGACGAACCAGGCAAAGAGGTGTGGTGCCGCTGACGACACTCCTGACACGTGAATTTGCTTGTACACTCGGAAAGAGAATGACGGGTGCTCATACAATTGTGACAGCGCTTGAACCGGACAGCTATTTCGCGACGCTCGGACGCGGATACACGAAGATAGCGCGGGCATGCTTGCAAGAAGTGGGCAGATTTACATAGCGGGCAGCTACCCTTCGTGGACGACGGGGTGGTGGCAACGTGAACACGAGAAACGGGCAATTTGGAAGGGGGTTGGTGCGTCGCAGGGGAACACTCCTGCAGCGCACAGACTCGCGATGATACGAATGCTTCTAAGTCCTTATAGCTAGGCAAATCGTTACCGTCGCTCGCGCGGTGCGCCCAGGCCTTTCGCGTGACAGGGTCGGTTTTCTGAGCCACGACATGAGTGAACACGTCGTCCAGAAGGGTCGCGTCATCTCTGCACATCCTTTTTAGAGCCGCAATTATACTACTCGCTCGGTCAATTAAGAGCTGTAAGTCGTTCGCGTTTTCTCGCGAAACGGATGGGATCGCGAAAAAATCGGTGACTAATTTAGTTAACAAGCGTCGCTTTTTCTCAAACTGCGCCGTTAACGCGTTCCACGCTACCTGAAAGTTATCTGCGGTGATAGCTAGGTGTTTAATGCAATCGTGCGCGGAGTGGCTTACGCTTGATGTTAGGTAGTGCATCTTGGTGAAGTCCGAGATGTCCTTATTATCCCGCACCAACGTACAGAACTTGTCGCGGAACGACTCCCACTCTTCTATCCTCCCGTCGAACGGTGTCAGTCGGATCGGTGGAAGGGGAACCATAGGGGGAGCAGGACTGCTCCGGCACGACGATGAGTTCATGGCAGGTGGGGATGTTGGAGAAGGGGGCTCCAAACCTTCCAATGCCTCGTTCATGACGTCGAGGGCGCTGCTGTATGCTTCCTCGACCACAGAGAAATGGTCGGCCTCGAAATATTCAACCTGGGCTTGCTGGTCGGCAGGGCACAGCAGAACGTAGGAAACGTGGCCATCTTGGAACTTTTCCCACGTGGTGGTCAGATTCGAGATTCGGGATCGAATCTTGGCGGGCGTGAGAGTGGCTTCGCCGGCCTTTTTAAAGTTCACCAGGGCCTTCTCAATTACCCCTCGCAGCATTTGCTGTTTCACACGAATGTCCTCCATGCTTCGCACAGTTACACCAGTCTGACAGAAGTTCGTAACACCTCGCGCACTATCCGGCTCGAAGGACCAAATTTATGTTCGCGACTAAAGTGAACAACAGCCGCGGAACGGAACGTTGGTTCGCTCCCGAATGGAAGCGGCGCGCGAGGACAGGGACTGAGGCGACTGGTCCGATGCACGTTCGGAAGCACGTGGAGGAAAGAAAACTCCCTTACACCAAAACTCGCTTTATTCCGTCTCAAATCAACAAACACAAACACTTGGGTTTTAACGAGGGACAATATCGCGAATCTACGAATAAAAATACGGGTCGCGAAGGCGGACCGCGTGAACAATAATTGCGAAAGCAACTGAACAAAAAGAGATGACTCTCAACGCGCGATGCGTAGTTTATCGCGGCACAGTAGAAAGAAGAGTGAAGCGCGGAACAGGTGCGTTCGCTTGTTCGCGTTACAATTCAGAAAAGAGGGCGTTGAAGTTAGCATAATCGCGAATAGGAGCAGCGAAAAGGCCACGTGGGCCGTGCGTCACAAGGATATAATTGGCTCCCGGGCATCACGCGATGTGACGAGTTCGACATACGAAGACATGGAGATGACCAGTCTTCCTGGACTTTAACGGAAGTACCAGGACCGACTCGTGTGAGCCGAGAGCCCCTCCCTGTGGCGCACAACCCACTGCCAACCCCGAACATTTATAGAATTATAAATATTTGACATTGTATCGTTTGATATTTGAGGCAATGTATATGGCATATGTTGCACAGATAGAGAGAATTTCATCATTGGCATGCCATATACATCGATGAGTTGTAGTAAGAGTGAAAAGGAGAATAAGGCAAAATATATTGTTGAAGGTTGTATAAATTATTTTATGATACGAGAAAATTTCAAGCGATGCAAGATCCACAGCCTAACACACATCACACACATGTGGAAATTACGTCGTGCACGATTCGCCACCGCAATGTCAGTCGCTGATTTTTAAAAAAAAGGCCGTGCCCACCGCCTTTACCCATTCGAAGTGCACCTGGGCACTCGAATGAGTTCGGGCTTAAAGTGAACACGGCAGAACTTTGTACTCACTGCGTATTTTTGCTGAAAATCCTAGCTAAGAGGATGATTAGAAGAATTCTAACGGTCTGATTTATGAAAAATTGCAGCAAGTGACTCGAATTTGATATTTAATCAAGCAAATGACTCGACTTTTATATTTATTTAAGCACGTGACTCGACTTTCATATTTGTTCAAGCAAAGAGAATTTTAATTGAAAAAGTGAACTCTATAGAAGCAAAATACTCTACTTTATATATTTGTAAATATGCAAAATTTACTTTGAATTGTAAATGAATATTAAAAACCGGGAGATCTCGTCATCAGGGGAAGAATTTTAACAGGGAAATGTATTAACTGTCACTCTGACTTCGAGATCTACCCGTCGCGAATTGCCTTCTTGTAGATAATACAATAATTGTTATTGAAACGACGCGAAACAAATTTACAAACTTCCGAAATTTCGTCAATCAAAAGCACAAATCGAGCGATCTATTTTAAAACATAAATCGTCTCGAAGAAAGCAATTAGCCGCGATCTTATAACAAAATTTGTTATAAGAATATTTTTCCAGTGAATATAAAGAACGCACAATACTCGTCAACTGTTCATTTGTGTTGATAAATTCGCAACGCTAACTGTAAATTTCATGATTACATTCATGTAAATAATGCAAAAATCGCGCTACAAGAAGGCCCTGTCCTAAGCTACGATATACATGACAGTACACAAGGAAAATATATAACAGTTTCTACTCACGAGTAATTTTTAAATTACTCGTGTTCACTATGCTCGCTTTATAGAACAATACAACCAATCTCCAGTGCCGCTTCGGACCTTTCGTCCTACGGCATGGTTTGGAGACCGGAGGGACAGTTAAAGTTTTTGACTCACCAGTGTCGAGACACCAGAATACCATTGGTTACCTTAGAATCTCTGCCGCTGCTGTCTCTGCCAGTGTTGTCTCCGCCGCTGTTATCAAGGTTGTCCTCAGGTCATCTCAAGGAATGTCCAAGGTCTAAACAAAACAAAGCATTTCGCATTGCAGGAGGCACCGTTCGTAGAACGTTAAACTGCGTTCCGTTCCGATTTTACAAAGAAAGCTAATTGAATTTTGAAAACAGCGGATGAAAAAAAGTCGTAATTATATATCAAGAAACGTTAAGAGTAGATCGTAAGAATGATTAGTGTATGAATGATTTTCAGAATTGAGAATTCAAGGAGAAGTTATATATCGAACTATGTATCGAAACTTTCCGACAAGTACGTAGAAATAAAACATCTCTGTGTTTACGTTACTCACCTTCAAGGCGGAAGGTGCATCGCAGTTTCATAGGGTACAGCGATGCCTCACGAATTCGAGCAAAGTCTGTAACAAAAATAAGATGCACATCTTAAATACCTATTCCCTGAAAATTTCATGTCGGGGAATTTTTAATTTTTATTTATTTTTTTGGTAGAACATACAATGTAAGGGTATGGAAATTTGATATAAAACTTGTAAGGACGTTTTGGAGAAAATTTTCAAGTAGCAACTGAAACTTGGGGAAAAATTGCGGGGTACATGCGAATTAAAATTTCAGCTCACCTATAAAAGATTTGCCCTTCGCCTGGGAGTGATTGTCGCCGTTCAACCATCCCGTCATTTGACTGTTCTGTAACAAAAAAATTAACATTTTCATTAGTATAAGCCATCTTTGTATTTCTCGACTGTGAATTTTTATTTCTCGATCATGTGATACTTACTTTTTAAATTCGTGAAGCCTTGCCCGATGGAAATCCTTTCCACAGCTGCTCCTGTTGCACTGACTCTACTTCCGGCGCGGTATAATTGAAAAAAAGACAATTTGCGACAGAGAATTATTTTCGGCGAACAATTTGACTCTACTTTCGCGTGAAGTTATAAATTTAAGTGTATAATATGAAATACGAAGCAAACACTGACTCTACTTTCGCGTAAAATTACTAGAAATTTAACACTTATTAAAGTATATATAAAATGCGAAACAAACACTCCAGCGATGCCTCACGAATTCGGACAAAGTCTGTAACAAAAATAAAACGCAAAATATAAAATATTTGCTCTCTGAAAACTTGAAAATTCAGCTAATTTTTTATTTAGCATAAAAATGTTGCAAGTATTCTATGAGAACTGCAAAAGCTAATTAATACTTTATTTACGTTAATTAAATTGATGGAGAGAACAAAGTTAAGTTTGCAAGGGAATTGGCAAATATCAAAGTTATGACGTGTGTACGGAATAAAATTTCAACTTACCTTCACAGACTTTGCCCATCGCCAAGGAATGATTGTCGCTGCTCAACCATCCCGTCATTTGACTGTTCTGTAACAAACAAATTAACATTTTGGTTAGTTTATATACATATCTTTTAGTTAAAAAATTTCATTTCTCGAGCATCTTATACTTACTTTTAAAATTCGTGAAGCCTTGCCCGATGGAAGTCCTTTCCACAGCTGCTGCTCGATGCACTGTCTCTACTTCCGGTACGATCAATTTAAATAATATAAGGAAGCTACCGCGACCGAGAATCATTTCCGGCGAACAATTTTGACTCTACTTTCGCGGAGAAAAGAATTCTTAATATTTTTAATAATTATTCAAAAGATATTAATAATTATAATAGCGGGTTGCAAACACTGACTCTATGTCGCGTGAATTTGTTATAAATTGAAAAAATATTGAGTAATAAATATATACAGATATAAATATTAATATAATACGAAACAAGCACTGACTCTAGACCGCAATGCGCTCGGCCCCAAATTTTGCTGAAAATAAAAGGGTGGGGTGGGGAACACAAGAAAATCAAACAACCATGTTTTTCTTTTTCATATCAAATCAAGTGCTTGCTTCAAGAAATACTGCTTAAAAATTATGTCTTACTCATTGATTCGTCATGTTCTTTGTGTAATACAATACACTATTAATTAAATGTATAAACAATAAATACTGCGAGCTGCCACTGTTAAAGTTATAAGATTAGTCATGCTTATTCCCTATTACATATGAACACTAACCCCCTTCGATAAATTCACGAAAATCTTTATAGAAATTACGGACGAATCTAACGCAGGACCTTAACACCCTACATCGGCAAATACGATTTTTATTTACTTCTATACTTATGCCCTGAATCCTATGTAAATCCATTGCAGCGTCTCAAAACGGAAGGATAAGTCGTAACATGTAAATACCAAGTAAAAACGAATCGCGATTTATTTGTAGCATAGAATTGTAGCCGTCGAAATTTAACACCGCGAATTGGTAAACACTGTCAGAATAAGGAGCAGCTTTCTTGGAAGTCGACTATCGTATTGTAAATATTGACTGAATACTCGTATATTGTAAGAGGTTTCAAATAATCCCGAAAGATTTCAATCGTTGCATGTTTCCGTAGAACCGTATTAATTCGTAGAAATGTAAATTCTATTCGTCGGATGTTCGACTCGATATCAATTAATATGAATATTGTATAAATTCAAACAAAATATCGCGAAGACCCGAAGTAAATGAAAATGTTACTTGCGTATGGCGTCGTAATATCTTACGTTTTGTTGCTCCACCGTGCACGTGTCCGATCGTGCCAGCCCGGAAGGTCGTTCAAAGGATACTCCGAGTCCTGCAAGCACACACGAGTAAACTATTAAATTACTGCGAAAAAGTACAATAATTCCGTATAATCACGTTTCAGAGCAACAATAATCGCGGTCTTCGTCAATAAAATCGAAATACGAAGCTATAGAAGAAGTACTAATGTTGTAGACGAGAAAAGCACCGCGTAAATGTCGCGAGAGATCAGTGACGTCACCAATTGCGTCGTAATTATTTCGCGATTGTTACTAAATTCGTAATTATTATTGTCCAAATTGATTGATATGGTACAGCAGAAGACTATTACGTAGTAGATAAACAAGTGAACTATTTTTTAGCGGTCGGTAAACGAGGGCGATGTAAAAGAAAAGGTACTCACAGCGGATACGTGTTAACGGTTCCAAGTCCGGAGAGAGAAAGAGGTAGGTGACCGCTCAGGTAGGAGTGGGGATAGCTCGCGGCGGCTTGGTTGCCGCTCGGTGGGGGAAAAGCGAGCCAATCAGAATACGGCTGCATGTCACGCGCTACAAGGCCTATCCTCTAGCGCGCCAAAACCAAGGATTTTGAGAAATTTCAAATAAAGAATTATAATATCTCGATATAAGAGATTTGAGCATGAATTATTAAAATAGTTATTAAGTAGAAAGATCTCCACCGGTAATATGTAGAAGATATATCGTTTAGAGCAGAGAAACGAATCTTTTTACTTATTTAAATAACAAGAAGTTATTCTTTACGTGATAATATAGTATTAATGTTCAATGACGATATAAATCAATATTAGAATTTAAAACAATTTGGGTACCAAAACCGTGAGAGCCGATCACATAACTTCAAAAATAACAAAAGGTCTGCCTTCTTTCACTTTGTCTTTAAGTTTGTGGCTTTCTCATGAAGACCATATTTATAATGTTTCCAATTTACATTCGCAGAATAAGAGCATTATGGAGTCAGTTTATTATGCTATATGTACGAGTGAATGAACAACCGAAACAATAGAGACAGCATGATCGCACGAGCAACAGTGATAAAGAGAAAACATCTGACCACCGTTGACTCATCTCCAATGCGAGGCTTAACTTCTACTTAATCGCGTAATCTTAAAGCTACCTTAAACGCAAATTCTTCATCGGCCCAGTCAGAGGGTCTGGCTTACACCGACACAGTGCCCCCCCATCGGACGGTATGAAGCACATATGTCAAGACACTCGTCGGTCTTCTGGACAGGGGCTGCAATTGGGATAGGAAGTAAGTAACGAGGACGGCTACACGAGAAAAACGTTTGCCTTCTTTCGCATATTTTCGAGAGCATGGAATTGAGTTACGATGACACTCTTGCATTCAATTTTACGCTTAGGTGACATTTTTAAATCTAACTTAAATCTTACTGGAACTATCTTAACGCTAAACGATGTCTTCTTTCGAGGTGATGACTGGAACTTTTAATCAACGAAGAGTTAAAGAATTGTTGTCACCAAAGAAAGAAAACGAATAGTCAGAGATAAAAGCGAACAAATCTGCCCAACGTTGACTCTTCTTCGATGCGAAGCTTAATTTCTACTTAATCGCGTAACCTTAAAGCTAACTTAAACGCAAATTCTTAGATGTAACTAATTGTAAGACTAGGAATCCGAACATTCGGTAGCCAAGGCTGCCGAATATTCGGATTTCGTGGCTATTCGCTCGATATCACTTGATATTTAGTACTACTATTTAACAAAATATCGTACTAAAATCACGTTTAATAAAAGTTAAAATCATAGCAAGTGATATCGACCCAGGTCCCACCGCGAGGAGGTTGCCACGAAACGGGACCCAAAAATGCATGCCCAACCAACCTCCATTTCATTCTGCTCTTCCTCTGAGACACTTTCCCTCGACATTGACGAATTCAATGTCGAAAGAAAGTGTAGCAGAGGAATCGCCGACACTACTTTACTTATTCCGTTTCGCGAAAAGAGATAGACACCCGCCGAATGGTGTCGATCTCCCTTTACAATATTTACTTATTCGACATTCCTAATTCTTATCTTACTTTCCGCACGCAATCACTCTTACAAAACCATAATATCGCATCCATGCTCAAGAAATATCCGAGAAGAAGGCAAACGACTTTGAAAAGCAAAATGAAAACGCGATCGCGAAAGGGGGAAGAAAGTTAGTCTTCTGCGGCTGGAGTCCAGTTGCACCCCTTCCTGAGACGGACTGGGTTGGTACGATCTGTAGCTGAACCGGATTATCTGCCAGGCGGGTCATGATCCAACTTGAACCACGACGGGGTTGCGTCTTTGAGCCCTCGGGTCGTACTTCGACCGATGACAAATGCGATCATCCGGTCGGTGGTGGTGCACTGGCCAGTCGCGTACCGTAACTGGACGCGATGAGTGCCAGAGGTTACGTCTTACAACGACGAGGCTGCGTAACGTGGCGGCTCATCGGCCCAGTCAGAGGGTCCGGCTTACACCGACACAGTGCCCCCCATCGGTCGGTATGAAGCACATATGTCATAAGTCGATCGTACGACCTTCGGCTCAAAGACCAACCCTGAAGACGTCCCTGGCCCGTAGAACCACGCTTCTCGCCTCCGCGCCGCCGCAGAAACACTCGTCGGTCTTCTGGACAGGGGCTGCAATTGGGATAGGAAGTAAGTAACGAGGACGGCTACACGAGAAAAACGTTTGCCTTCTTTCGCATATTTTCGAGAGCATGGAATTGAGTTACGATGACACTCTTGCATTCATTTTTACGCTTAGGTGACATTTTTAAATCTAACTTAAATCTTACTGGAACTATCTTAACGCTAAACGATGTCTTCTTTCGAGGTGATGACTGGAACTTTTAATCAACGAAGAGTTAAAGAATTGTTGTCACCAAAGAAAGAAAACGAATAGTCAGAGATAAAAGCGAACAAATCTGCCCAACGTTGACTCTTCTTCGATGCGAAGCTTAATTTCTACTTAATCGCGAAATCTTAAAGCTAACTTAAACGCAAATTCTTAGATATAACTAAAACTAGGAATCCGAACATTCGGTAGCCAGGGCTACCGAATATTCGGATTTCGTGGCTATTCGCTCGATACCACTTGCTATTTAGTATTATTATTGAACAAAGGATCGTGCTAAAAGCACATTTAATAAAATTTAAAATCATAGCAAGTGATATCGACCCAGGTCCCACCGCGAGGAGGTTGCCACGAAACGGGACCCAAAAATGCATGCCCAACCAACCTCCATTTCATTTTGCTCTTCCCCTGAGACACTTTCCCTCGACATTGACGAATTCAATGTCGAGAGAAAGTGTAGCAGAGGAATCGCCGACTCTACTTTTCTCATCCCGTTTCGCGAAAAGAGATAGACACCCGCCGAATGGTGTCTATCTCCCTTTACAATATTTGCTTATTCTAAACTAAACTAAACTCTTAAATCTAGCCTTACTTACTATTTGCAGTAAGTACAGGAAGAGAATAAACTATAGGGAAGCAGATCGCTGCAGCCTTTAACTTCGTTCGAGAAGAGAGGCAGATTATTATATCGTATTAATTTCTCAGCATTAGAAATTGTTATAATGAACGAATTATTTTTGAATGTATTAGAGGTTAATTTTTCTTGCAACTAAGATCCTGCCTGTAGCATTGCTAAATTTCATTAAAATCTAGTAAGACATCTATCCGAGGACTAAGTTCTCTTAAACTTAAAAGCTTTCCTATTCAGTAACTTACTATTCTTAAAATTAAAAGTCTGCCTGTTCGGTTAATAACTTGTCTTAGAACAAGATATTAATAATTTGTCTTAAAGCTAAAAACCTGCCTATTCGTTAACTAACTCGTCTTAAAATTAAAATCCTGCCTATTCTGATAGGAACATACATTAAAATTAAGAGTTGACCACCTCCATAAAGACGATATCTTGCCTTAATATTTAAAACCTGCCTATTCAGTGACTAACTCATTTTAAAGCTAATAGCCTGCCTATTCAGCGACTAACTCATCTTAAAGCTAATACCCTGCCTATTCAGTGATTAACTCGTCTTAAAACTAAACGCCTGCCTATTCTGAAACTAACTCGCCTTAAAATTAAGAGCTGGCCGGCTCGATACATGCACTATTTTGTCTTAAAATTTAAAACCTGTCTATTCAACAACTAACTAGTCTTAAAACTAAACGCCTGCCTATTCTGAAACTAATTCGCCTTAAAATTAGGAGCTGGCTGGCTCGATAAATGAATGTCTTGTCTTAAAATTTAAAACCTGCCTATTCAGTAACTAACTCGTCGTAAAATTCGAAGCCTGCCTTTTCGATAGCTAAGTTTTATAAAAATTAAAGTCCCATATATTCGATAATTAAGAGCTCTTAGAAGTAACGTCGTTACCATGTTTCCTTAATAACGAATAACCTGCCTATTAAGGAATTAAGTTCAATTCCAAAATGTTTGATAGTTAAAACCTCATGCAAAATATATAGGATTTAAGTTTCTTGAAAAATAAGAAATAGCCTTCTCCGAAAACTTAGTTTATCCGGTTACAAAAATATACTTAAACCAAACATCTGCTTGTGCGATGTGTAGATTCCATTGAAACTGAAGAAATTGCCTCCCGATAACAAAGACCTTCTAAATTCCTGAGAATCGGATTTAACTGACACCTGAAATCTTTTGAGAATCAGAGACTTAACTATACGAAAACTAATTTTACCAGTTTCGATGATAATCTCAAATCGTTGGTTATCATCGTCATCACCATCATCGTCATCGTTATCGTGGAAGATCGGAATATTATACATTAAAAGAGAACGACCCACTTTCGCTACAGTATACACAGAATATCATATACGCGAGAAAACTCGAAAGAAAATTCGCCATCGATCTAAAGTCCTCGATTGCACTATCATAAAGTAAGAATGCGAGCTTATGGAACTCCATGTAATTGCAAATGTACGATAAAAATAAACCATGATTTGTGCAAAGCATTTGGGAAAATGTATCGGCGGAACTTTATCCTCGATGAAAAATTGAATTGAGAAAACAGGTAATTCGAACGGCCAACAGTCACAGTATCAATATTATTGTAGAATAAGATGAAATATTTTGACAATATATTAATTCAATTAATAGTTCGTAATGTTCCATTTGACAAACGCTTGCGAAAACAGCTTCACTTTATTATTAATCATAGTTATTTTAATCGTAAAAAGAACGCGAGCACCTGTTTCCGAAGCGCTACGGAAATTCGCGGCTAACGGAATCGCGAGTATCTTTCCGAGGTGCTGTCAATTTTCGCAACACTAATTTCGCGTACGAGCAATAATCGCGAGCGCCTACGCGAGGCGCTGTGAATTTTCGCAACACTAATTTTGCGACGAGCAAAATCGCGAGCATCTTAGCGAGACGCTGTGAATTTTCGCAACGCTAAGTTCGCGAAGAGTGATCGAACAAAATCGCGGGCAACCTCTACCGAGGTGCACTTTTAATTTCGCAACTCTAATAATCGCGAATATTTTATACAATTGACGGGATAGTATCCCGCACTGGCGTCATGACGTAGACGCAGTACTGTACTGCGATATTAATCGCAATTCTGCGATATTAACCGCAATTTTGCGATATTAATCGCAGTGTTGCGATTTTTCGCAGAGCTGAAATCGCGAATATAATATCGAACAAACCGTGTACTTAGTTTCGCAACACTACTTTAAAAAAGAAAGAGAATTGTAAATCGCGTATACATTTTCGCAACACTACTTTGAAAAATAAAGAAAAGGGCAAAATCGCGTATAAATTTTCGCTACACTACCCTGAAAAATAAAGAAAAGAGCAAAATCGCGTGTAAATTTTCGCAACACTACCCTGAAAAATAAAGAAAACAGCAATATCGCGTATAAATTTTCGCCACACTACTTTGAAAAAGTAAAGAAAAGGACAAAATCGCGTTTAAATGTTCGCTACACTACCTTGAAAAATAAAGAAAAGAGCAAAATCGCGTATAAATTTTCGCAACACTACTTTATAAAATAATGAAAGAAGCAAAGATGCGTATTGTTATTTTCGCGACACTAATTTCGCGGACGAAGCCGAATTCGCAGCTTTTTGCTGCGATGCGGCGAAGCAACTAACTACCACACAACTATTACTACTACTACTACAAGCGAACATAGTGACAAAGTAGTAACGTAAAACATAAACTTACTGTGTATTTCTGAAAGAAAAAGGAAAGAATTAGGGTTACAACCTGAAAATCCTAACGAGAATGATTAATTAATATAATAAAAGCGGCGTAAGAAATTTCAATAAATAACATGTCTTTAAATGAGAATTGAAATCTATTAAAGTGACTCTACGTAGAGCATTGACACTCTATATGCAAATGAATTTAAAAGTGAATTGTAATTGACTAAAAGTGACTCTACTGAGATCATTGAAATTTGTCGGTCAATACCATCGTCAAAGTAATTCGTCGAAAAATTCAATATACATTCGTTATTATTACTTTGACATTGGAATTGACCATCCGCGAAATTCTTACATACTAAACATCCTAGAAAAATCGTTACTACTCGCGACTATGGTACTAATTACCATAATCGCGGTCACTATGTTCGCAAACTACTAGCACACATAAAATACAACCAGTCGTTCGGTGCCGTTTCGGACCATTCGTCCTGCGGCATGATCGAACGACCGGAGGAACTTTGAATTTTGTCACTCACCAACCGAGGAAAGTGATAGTTGAAAAGTGTTTACCTCCACTTTGAGATCGTAGTCCATGGTCCGGCTGCATCCATGGTCCGGCTGCATCCATGGTCCGGCTGCATCCATGGTTGGGCTGCGTCCATGGCCTGGCTGCATCCATGGCCTGGAGATTGTCCTTTCTTTAACACAAGAGAAGACAACATTATAGAATCTCTAAGGAGAATTATTTGAATATACGGTGGGTAAAATTAAACTCTAATTTAATTCTCTTAACCGTTTGAGTCTCAGGATATATTGGACAAATTTTGAGAGAAATAAAACAATTTTCTTTATAGAGATAGAATATAACGGATCTTTTTGATACTGAGACTCAAACGGTGAAAGTGAACTTTAAGTTCCAATTGAAATAGGGGTCGATTAATGAAAATGTTAGTGAAATAATGAAACTTACATCCTCCATCGTCCACCGACTGCACGATGGAGGTCCTCTCCGCAGGAGCAGGTGCTGACCCGCGAGTTTCGCGATTTCGGTGATCGGTATTCGCGACCGGTACGTTGAAACGATTTACGGTACGAACGAACACTGGCTCTACTTGCGCGAATACTCGTTTCGAGTATGTTTTAAATATATGCGATACAAAACCCGGCACTGACTCTAAGACCGATAAATCGGTCGCAAATTTTAATATGCAAGCGTTTGTCAATGAAACATTACATTTATATAATCGAGATACTTTAATTATAAGGTATTGAAATTAAAATTATATCGTATACTGTGATTATATCGTATGTCGTTCGAATTACTATTGAATGACAAAATAATAAAAAATTTCAACGATACAGTTCCCCAAACGAGTTACACAGATCAAAGTCCCATTTCTAATTGAAGATTTCATAATTCTGTGAACTTCTAAGCGCGAATGTTATTCTATACTCGCACTACAGACTTTACGATAGTGCAATCGAGTTCTAGAAAGACGGCAGCTTCTACTATATCATTTGAAAAATATCAAGAATCTCGAAACACAGGGAAATTGTAGCGAAAGTGAGTCATTTCTCATTTAACGTGAGTTCCAACTGATTGAGAATGGCCCAATATCCCAAAACCTTTTGCCGGAGATACTGTAAACAGAAATAACAATCGGACTTGAAAAAATGAATCTATTTTTGTGAAAATTAATTAAGAACTGACATTGCGGAGGAAATGGAGGTGGAAATATTAAGCTACGATAATTGCGAGTTTCGAGGAAAGAGAAAATGAATTGATAACATAATACAACATCTACGGGAACCAACTATCGAAAATAAATGTGCAATATTTTAATGGTTATTTCACAACACGTTGTGTTCAATCGCTTAAATTAATTAGAAACACTGGCGCGAAACCGTAACTTTAAGTTATTGACATTTACACGAAGTAATCACTTTATGTCACTGACACTATAACAACACGTTGTATTTAATCGCTTAAATTATTCAAAATGACTTCCACGAAACTATCACTTTGTGTCACTAACACTTCCACAAAACGTTATATTTAATTGTCGAAATAATTTAAAAATACTTGCACAAAATTGTCACTTGATGTCACTGACACATCCACAAAACCTTGTATTTAATTGTCGAAATAATTTAAAAACACTTGCACAAAACTGCCACTTGATGTCACGGACACATCCACAAAACGTTGTATTCAATTGTTAAAATGATGTAAAAACACTACAAGTAACGATCACTTGATGTCACTGATACTTCCACAAAACGTTGTATTTAATTGTCGAAATTATTTAAAAACACTTGCACAAAACTATCACTTGATGTAACTGACCCATCCACAAAACCTTGTATTTAATTGTCGAAATAATTTAAAAACACTTGCACAAAACTGTCACTTGATGTCACTGACACATCCACAAAACCTTGTATTTAATTGTTGAAATAATTTAAAAACACTTGCACAAAACTGTCACTTGATGTCACTGACACATCCACAAAACCTTGTATTTAATTGTTGAAATAATTTAAAAACACTTGCACAAAACTGCCACTTGATGTCACTGACACATCCATAAAACGTTGTATTTAATTGGCGATATAATTTAAAAACAGTTGCACAAAACTGTCACTTGATGTCACGGACACATCCACAAAACGTTGTATTCAATTGTTAAAATGATGTAAAAACACTACAAGTAACGATCACTTGATGTCACTAACACTTCCACAAAACGTTATATTTAATTGTCGAAATAATTTAAAAATACTTGCACAAAATTGTCACTTGATGTCACTGACACATCCACAAAACCTTGTATTTAATTGTCGAAATAATTTAAAAACACTTGCACAAAACTGCCACTTGATGTCACGGACACATCCACAAAACGTTGTATTCAATTGTTAAAATGATGTAAAAACACTACAAGTAACGATCACTTGATGTCACTGATACTTCCACAAAACGTTGTATTTAATTGTCGAAATTATTTAAAAACACTTGCACAAAACTGTCACTTGATGTAACTGACCCATCCACAAAACCTTGTATTTAATTGTCGAAATAATTTAAAAACACTTGCACAAAACTGTCACTTGATGTCACTGACACATCCACAAAACCTTGTATTTAATTGTTGAAATAATTTAAAAACACTTGCACAAAACTGTCACTTGATGTCACTGACACATCCACAAAACCTTGTATTTAATTGTTGAAATAATTTAAAAACACTTGCACAAAACTGCCACTTGATGTCACTGACACATCCATAAAACGTTGTATTTAATTGGCGATATAATTTAAAAACAGTTGCACAAAACTGTCACTTGATGTCACGGACACATCCACAAAACGTTGTATTCAATTGTTAAAATGATGTAAAAACACTACAAGTAACGATCACTTGATGTCACTAACACTTCCACAAAACGTTATATTTAATTGTCGAAATAATTTAAAAATACTTGCACAAAATTGTCACTTGATGTCACTGACACATCCACAAAACCTTGTATTTAATTGTCGAAATAATTTAAAAACACTTGCACAAAACTGCCACTTGATGTCACGGACACATCCACAAAACGTTGTATTCAATTGTTAAAATAATGTAAAAACACTACAAGTAACGATCACTTGATGTCACTGATACTTCCACAAAACGTTGTATTTAATTGTCGAAATTATTTAAAAACACTTGCACAAAACTGTCACTTGATGTCACTGACACATCCACAAAACCTTGTATTTAATTGCCGAAATAATTTAAAAACACTTGCACAAAACTGCCACTTGATGTCACGGACACATCCACAAAACGTTGTATTCAATTGTTAAAATGATGTAAAAACACTACAAGTAACGATCACTTGATGTCACTGATACTTCCACAAAACGTTGTATTTAATTGTCGAAATTATTTAAAAACACTTGCACAAAACTGTCACTTGATGTAACTGACCCATCTACAAAACCTTGTATTTAATTGTCGAAATAATTTAAAAACACTTGCACAAAACTGTCACTTGATGTCACTGACACATCCACAAAACCTTGTATTTAATTGTTGAAATAATTTAAAAACACTTGCACAAAACTGCCACTTGATGTCACTGACACATCCATAAAACGTTGTATTTAATTGGCGAAATAATTTAAAAACACTTGCACAAAACTGTCACTTGATGTCACGGACACATCCACAAAACGTTGTATTCAATTGTTAAAATGATGCAAAAACACTACAAGTAACGATCACTTGATGTCACTGATACTTCCACAAAACGTTGTATTTAATTGTCGAAATTATTTAAAAACACTTGCACAAAACTGTCACTTGATGTTACTGACACATCCACAAAACCTTGTATTTAATTGTCGAAATAATTTAAAAACACTTGCACAAAACTGTCACTTGATATCACTGACACATCCACAAAACCTTGTATTTAATTGTCGAAATAATTTAAAAACACTTGCACAAAACTGTCACTTGATGTCACTGACACATCCACAAAACCTTGTATTTAATTGTTGAAATAATTTAAAAACACTAGCACAAAACTGTCACTTGATGTCACTGACACATCCACAAAACCATGTATTTAATTGTTGAAATAATTTAAAAACACTTGCACAAAACTGCCACTTGATGTCACTGACACATCCATAAAACGTTGTATTTAATTGGCGAAATAATTTAAAAACACTTGCACAAAACTGTCACTTGATGTCACGGACACATCCACAAAACGTTGTATTCAATTGTTAAAATGATGTAAAAACACTACAAGTAACGATCACTTGATGTCACTGATACTTCCACAAAACGTTGTATTTAATTGTCGAAATTATTTAAAAACACTTGCACAAAACTGTCACTTGATGTTACTGACACATCCACAAAACCTTGTATTTAATTGTCGAAATAATTTAAAAACGCTTGCACAAAACTGTCACTTGATATCACTGACACATCCACAAAACCTTGTATTTAATTGTCGAAATAATTTAAAAACACTTGCACAAAACTGCCACTTGATGTCACGGACACATCCACAAAACGTTGTATTCAATTGTTAAAATAATGTAAAAACACTACAAGTAACGATCACTTGATGTCACTGATACTTCCACAAAACGTTGTATTTAATTGTCGAAATTATTTGAAAACACTTGCACAAAACTGTCACTTGATGTCACTGACACATCCACAAAACCTTGTATTTAATTGCCGAAATAATTTAAAAACACTTGCACAAAACTGCCACTTGATGTCACGGACACATCCACAAAACGTTGTATTCAATTGTTAAAATGATGTAAAAACACTACAAGTAACGATCACTTGATGTCACTGATACTTCCACAAAACGTTGTATTTAATTGTCGAAATTATTTAAAAACACTTGCACAAAACTGTCACTTGATGTAACTGACCCATCTACAAAACCTTGTATTTAATTGTCGAAATAATTTAAAAACACTTGCACAAAACTGTCACTTGATGTCACTGACACATCCACAAAACCTTGTATTTAATTGTTGAAATAATTTAAAAACACTTGCACAAAACTGCCACTTGATGTCACTGACACATCCATAAAACGTTGTATTTAATTGGCGAAATAATTTAAAAACACTTGCACAAAACTGTCACTTGATGTCACGGACACATCCACAAAACGTTGTATTCAATTGTTAAAATGATGCAAAAACACTACAAGTAACGATCACTTGATGTCACTGATACTTCCACAAAACGTTGTATTTAATTGTCGAAATTATTTAAAAACACTTGCACAAAACTGTCACTTGATGTTACTGACACATCCACAAAACCTTGTATTTAATTGTCGAAATAATTTAAAAACACTTGCACAAAACTGTCACTTGATATCACTGACACATCCACAAAACCTTGTATTTAATTGTCGAAATAATTTAAAAACACTTGCACAAAACTGTCACTTGATGTCACTGACACATCCACAAAACCTTGTATTTAATTGTTGAAATAATTTAAAAACACTAGCACAAAACTGTCACTTGATGTCACTGACACATCCACAAAACCATGTATTTAATTGTTGAAATAATTTAAAAACACTTGCACAAAACTGCCACTTGATGTCACTGACACATCCATAAAACGTTGTATTTAATTGGCGAAATAATTTAAAAACACTTGCACAAAACTGTCACTTGATGTCACGGACACATCCACAAAACGTTGTATTCAATTGTTAAAATGATGTAAAAACACTACAAGTAACGATCACTTGATGTCACTGATACTTCCACAAAACGTTGTATTTAATTGTCGAAATTATTTAAAAACACTTGCACAAAACTGTCACTTGATGTTACTGACACATCCACAAAACCTTGTATTTAATTGTCGAAATAATTTAAAAACACTTGCACAAAACTGTCACTTGATATCACTGACACATCCACAAAACCTTGTATTTATTTGTCGAAATAATTTAAAAACACTTGCACAAAACTGTCACTTGATGTCACTGACACATCCACAAAACCTTGTATTTAACTGTTGAAATAATTTAAAAACACTTGCACAAAACTGTCACTTGATGTCACTGACACATCCACAAAACCTTGTATTTAATTGTCGAAATAATTTAAAAACACTTGCAGGTAACTGGCACCTGAGGTCACTGATACTTCCACAAAACGTTGTATTTAATTGTTAAAATGATGTAAAAACACTACAAGTAACTATCACTTGATGCCACTAATACTTCCACAAAACATTATATTTAATTGTTAAAATTATTTAATATCACTTTTAATTTATTGTTTAAGTAGTTTAATATTATAGCACACATGCACTAATAGTCGTAATCCAAGATCAAGAGTGACTAGGTACCCATATGCAAGTGCACAAATATACATAGGGACCAACCTGTCAAATCACGCGACCCGTTCGATGTCTGAAGCTGTACTGTGCTCTCCCGCCTCAGCGAGGTGGCTCGCTCAACATGCGTAGTGCACCTTACGTATTGAGATCCCCTTTCTCCATGGATAATTTTGCAAACTTCGGTTATTACAATAATTTTCGTCAATAATCGTTTATTACAGATGTAATTATTATTTAATAACTTGTCTCTGCTTATTTTTAATAAATCTTATGGTGAATAAAAATTATAGGAGTGAAGTACGTGAGTTTATAATTGACGATGTACTTTTCAATGCTTACGAATATTTGATTCTTTGTGTAATACTTTTATCTTATTGATAAATAATATATTTGCAGCTATCTTCGATGAATTTCAAGCAACCTCCAATATTATTTGGGGAATATAATGTAAGAAATATATAAGGAAAGGATTTTCGAAGGTAGACACCTCGTTCGCCGACTGCGCGTGCTAAGCTAGTTTACCAACCGCACCAACTCGATACTCTGATTGGACGAACGATGCAAAAGGAAGAAAAAACGAAAATTATTGTTGTTATAATTTAGTTAGAGACAACGGAACTGTTCCACGCTGAACGTATTCAGTTTTTGGCAGATATTATCTCTCAAAACGGAGGGTTCAAATACATTTCATACCATCAAAATAGAAGGTTCCTGCTTGACTGCAATCCGATAGCGATAACGTTATCAAGAACTTCTATTTTATAGACGGTCGAACAAGTTGAAATATTTTACCATCCCTTATTTTGTTATCATCCCGCTGCTTTAACGAACACGGTTAACATCCTAGTCCAAATAAAATATGTTTTGCAATATTTCATCCCAACAAAGTAAGCATTACTGTATGCCAGTATAATGCAATTATATCTTTTATAATCTATAGTATCTTCTATGATATAGTAATTAAACCAATACAACCAATTCCTATTACTATCATGATTTTCTCCGGTACAATACATTTCCAATTGTTTTCTCAAGCCTTTCGTCGAGCCATTCAGGCAGACTTTCAAGTTGAATTCCTTTGCAATCATTTGACAAAACGCACTCCATTACATACGTCCTTTATTCCCTGACATTTGCAAATCGATACACAATGCTTCCGAAGCACATTTACGAATGTTGCACAACAGATCGCCGGAGGCTTTTTTGTAAAGGTCAAGTGCTTGGATCCACACGTTTACCATGGAATTTGCAATACAAAATTCTCCATTCGCATGTATATTTTACTAGTATGCAAATACTTGACAACCTCGACCGACGAAAGAATAATAATTTTGCACAACCTCTACGCGATATATTAGGAAACATCAACAAAAGAGCTTTCACCGTCTAACCAGCTGCATAATAAATTTTCGAGGCTGCATAACAAATATTCAAATTTTACGATAACACGATAACAATAATTCGAAATTATTCTCTATATTTTTTACGACTATCCCATTTATCAGGGCTTCGAATAAGCGCGAAAATAATATTATATATTCAGTATTTAATATTTTGATGACGCTCCCGTCAATTTTCTCACATTCGCTGTATGGTCCGAGGGAAAATCGATGGAACTTCGTTAACTATGATTTCTCCCCAACGTGGTCACCGTAAAGCAATTATCAGTCGAAGAGAGAATGTCTTCTGAGCATTTACTCCCTTTCATTGGCGAAAATGGCATTGGAGGTCGAATTACCCCGGTTTTTGCATCGTCGCTTTGTCAGCCAACGATATTTCGCACCGTTCAACCGAGAGCATCGTCGAGCCTCCACTTCTATCCACGAATCTAACGCGATAGATCAAAGTTTTTCGATTTCAATGCGCGCAAACAGCGAATTCTCTGTACGATGACTTTCATCGGCTTTCCTCTCACCATTTAGCAGGAAATGTTTGGAAAAGCGAGGTAAAAATCGAGTAGGAAGCGGAAATATCGTACTCTTTGTTCCGCGCAACGTTTCTGTCCTCCCCAGTTTTCTCTCTGTGCTCCTCCTCTACACGCATTTCCTAGCATCGGAACAAAATAATAGGAATGCCAATCAACGAAAGTTTGACGAAACGCAAAAAATTTATTGAAACGCAGTAATCACATTGTCGAAGGTCGCCGTGAGCTCGGTTTAATAAAACGCTTTTTGCCGTACCCTGCATACGTGCGGCTTTTTTCTTCCATTGCCGATCCGCGATCAATTCGTGAAAATATGAAATATGCGAATAACAGAGAGGAGAGATGCAAAGTGATAAAGAGAGAGAGAGAGAGACATATCTCGATGAAGAGTATTAGGATTTTCCGTGTGCTCTTCCCTTTTATTTTTCTCATTGTACACCTTCCGAGTGTACTCTTTGACGTTTATTAATTCAACGATTGGATATCTCGAGAAAGGGAGATTCGTTTTAAACAGTCGTCTTTGTAGATATCACGGGTCGCCGTTGCACGGGGAAAGTAATTGCACGGAAGTGGAGAATTATGCTGGTATTTATTTAAGTGTAAATTTTAATTACATCTGATGCAGAATAATGTAAATCGACTGTGTAATGTATTCGGTTATCGCGATGTTAATAACTGCGAAAAACAAGCATCGATGGAACGTGAAATTTTAATCAAATCGAGCCACTGTCGTTTCACGACTCTCAAATAAACATAGTGATACGGTACTCAAAGAGAAATCTGACCTAAACGATAGGAAACACGACACCGTTGCGAAACGTCCAACCATCCTCTTGTACGTGGATTAGTCGGAAATGCCATTCGTTTTTAGCACAATTTATAAGTTGCTCGTTTCAACGGACAACGATATCCAGTGATTCCTGCTCACTCCTCACGATTCAGTGACAGGGGATTATTAAAATGGTGGAAAATAATAATGCACTTTGCGCTAAATATACTAATATATCATTAATTCATAAAGATCTAGGTATAAGCTACATAAGTGATTACATTCAAAAATTCTCCATACGCTTTTACCAAACGTGCCATAAAAGTAAAGATAAAGCTATTAATTCCATAGGAAATTATTCTCAGGTTGACCTTAACTATAAGAAGTATAAACATAAGCGAATCATTCATTTGTTACTTAGTCTCTAGCCTTGTACTTATTGTATATTACTTCAAGTCTTCTATGATGAGACAGGTTTTTATAATTTTCCTATCATTCTTCTAAACTATAGACAATCGCGTTAATTTGTTAAAAACTTAATTTACTAATGACTGGGGTGAAAGTTAATCTTGGTACCCAGTTATCGTATCTTTATGTAATTGTTTATTATTGTATATTGTAAATAAAAAAAAAAAAAAAAAAGAAAGTTACAAATAATTTCCCTTTCATGATTATCAATGGGGCTCGTTGTTCACTTAATCATGAAGAACAATAAATTCTCGAATGGTACTGTTTGGATGCTTTGCAGGTATGTTTCTTAGACTATATGGAAGCAATATATACAAAGATTTCAACCTTCTACGTGTTCCAATCATTGTTCTACTTGTCGAAATTTACAAATAATTTACTTTAAAGGATTAACAATGGGGCTCGTAGTTCACTTAAACTTGAAGAACAAAAAATTGGCGAATTATACTGTTTGGATGCGTTGCATTTATGTTTCTTAGACTATATAGAAGCAATATATACAAAGATTTCAACCGTCTACATGTTCCATTCATTGTTCTACTTGCCGAACTTTACAAATAATTTCCTTTAAAGGATTAACAATGGGGCTCGTAGTTCAATTAAACTTGAAGAACAAAAAATTAGCGAATGGTACTGCTTGGATGCTTTGCGTACATGTTTCTTAGACTATATGGAAGCAATATATACAAAGATTTCAACCGTCTACGTGTTCCAATCATTGTTCTATTTGTCGAAATTTACAAATAATTTCCGTTAAAGTAATAACAATGGGGCTCGTAGTTCACTTAAACTTGAAGAACAAAAAATTGGCGAATTGTACTGTTTGGATGCTTTGCATATATGTTTCTTAGGCTATATAGAAGCAATATATACAAAGATTTCAACCGTCTACCTGTTCCATTCATTGTTCTACTTGTCGAAATTTACAAATAATTTCCGTTAAAGGATTAACAATGGGGCTCGTAGTTCACTTAAACTTGAAGAACAAAAAATTGGCGAATTGCACTGTTTGGATGCATTGCATATATGTTTCTTAGACTATATAGAAGCAATATATACAAAGATTTCAACAGTCTATCTGTTCTATTCATTGTTCTACTTGTCGAAAGTTACAAATAATTTCCGATAAAGGATTAACAATGGGGCTCGTAGTTCAATTAAACTTGAAGAACAAAAAATTAGCGAATGGTACTGCTTGGATGCTTTGCGTACATGTTTCTTAGACTATATGGAAGCAATATATACAAAGATTTCAACCGTCTACGTGTTCCAATCATTGTTCTATTTGTCGAAATTTACAAATAATTTCCGTTAAAGTAATAACAATGGGGCTCGTAGTTCACTTAAACTTGAAGAACAAAAAATTGGCGAATTGTACTGTTTGGATGCTTTGCATATATGTTTCTTAGGCTATATAGAAGCAATATATACAAAGATTTCAACCGTCTACCTGTTCCATTCATTGTTCTACTTGTCGAAATTTACAAATAATTTCCGTGAAAGGATTAACAATGGGGCTCGTTGTTCACATAAACTTGAAGAACAAAAAATTGGCGAATGGTACTGCTTGGATGATTTGCATATAGGTTTCATAGACTATATAGAAGCAATATATACAAAGATTTCAACAGTCTATCTGTTCTATTCATTGTTCTACTTGTCGAAAGTTACAAATAATTTCCGATAAAGGATTAACAATGGGACTCATTGTTCACTTAAACTTGAGGAACAAAAAATTGGCGAATTGTACTGTTTGGATGCTTTGCATATATGTTTCTTAGACTATATAGAAGCAATATATACAATGATTTCAACCGTCTACCTGTCCCATTCATTGTTCTACTTGTCGAAAGTTACAAATAATTTCCGTTAAAGGATTAACAATGGGGCTCGTAGTTCACTCAAACTTGAAGAACAAAAAATTGGCGAATGGTACTGTTTGGATGCTTAGCATATATGTTTCTTAGACTATATAGAAGCAATATATACAATGATTTCAACCGTCTACCTGTTCCATTCACTGTTCTACTTGTCGAAAGTTACAAATAATTTCCGTTAAAGGATTAACAATGGGTCTCGTAGTTCACTTAATCTTGAAGAACAAAAAATTGGCGAATTGTACTGTTCGGATGCTTTGCATATATGTTTATTAGACTATATAGAAGCAATATATAGAATGATTTCTACCGTCTACCTGTTCCATTCATTGTTATACTTGTAGAAAGTTACAATTAATTTCCGTTAAAGGATTAACAAAGGGGCTCGTAGTTCACTTAAACTTGAAGAACAAAAAATTCGCGAATTGTACAGTTTGGATGCTTTGCATATATGTTTCATAGACTATATAGAAGCAATATATACAAAGATTTCAACAGTCTACCTATTCTATTCATTGTTCTACTTGTAGAAAGTTACAAATAATTTCCCTTTCATGATTATCAATGGGGCTCGTAGTTCACTTAAGCATGAAAAAAAAAATTCACGAATGGTACTGTTTGGATGCTTTGCATATATGTTTCTTAGACTATATAGAAGCAATATATACATTGATTTCAACCGTCTACCTGTTCCAGTCATTGTTCTACTTGTCGCAAGTTACAAATAATTTCCGTTAAAGTATTAACAATGGGGCTCGTAGTTCACTTAAACTTGAAGAACAAAAAATTGGCGAATTGACCTGTTTGGATGCTTTGCATATGTGTTTCTTAGACTATTTAGAAGCAATATGTAGAAAGATTTCACCCGTCTACCTGTACTATTCATTGTTCTACTTGTAGAAAGTTACAAATAATTTCCATTTCATGATTATCATTGGGGCTCGCTGTTCACTTAAACTTGAAGATCAAAAAATTGGCGAATGTCACTGTTTAGATGCTTTGCATATAGGTTTCTTAGACTATATAGAAGCAACATATACAAAGATTTCAACCGTCTACCTGTTCTATTCATTGTTCTTCTTGTCGAAAGTTACAAATAATTTCCGTTTCATGATTATCAATGGGCCTCGTTGTTCACTTAAAATTGAAGAACAAAAAATTGGCGACTGGTACTGTTTGGATGCTTTGCATATATGTTTCTTAGACTATATAGAAGCAATATATAAATAGATTTCAACCGTCTACCAGTTCCATTCATTGTTCTACTTGTCGAAAGTTACAAATAATTTCCTATAAAGGATTAACAATGGGGCTCATTGTTCACTTAAACTTGATGAACAAAAAATTGGCGAATTGTACTGTTTGGATGCTTTGCATATATGTTTCTTAGACTATATAGAAGCAATATATACAATGATTTCAACAGTCTACCTGTTCCATTCATTGTTCTACTTGTCGAAAATTACAAATAATTTCCGATAAAGGATTAACCATTGGGGCTCATTGTTCACTTAAACTTGAAGAACAAAAAATTGGCGAATGGTACTGTTTGGATGCTTTGCATATATGTTTCTTAGACTATATAGAAGCAATATATACATTGATTTCAACCGTGTACCTGTTCCACTCATTGTTCTACTTGTCGCAAGTTACAAATAATTTCCGTTAAAGTATTAACAATGGGGCTCGTAGTTCACTTAAACTTGAAGAACAAAAAATTGGCGAATTGACCTGTTTGGATGCTTTGCATATGTGTTTCTTAGACTATTTAGAAGCAATATGTAGAAAGATTTCACCCGTCTACCTGTACTATTCATTGTTCTACTTGTAGAAAGTTACAAATAATTTCCATTTCATGATTATCATTGGGGCTCGCTGTTCACTTAAACTTGAAGATCAAAAAATTGGCGAATGTCACTGTTTAGATGCTTTGCATATAGGTTTCTTAGACTATATAGAAGCAACATATACAAATATTTCAACCGTCTACCAGTTCCATTCATTGTTCTACTTGTCGAAAATTACAAATAATTTCCGATAAAGGATTAACCATTGGGGCTCGTTGTTCACTTACACTTGAAGAACAAAAAATTGGCGAATGGTACTGTTTCGATACTTTGCATATATGTTTCTTAGACTATATAGAAGCAATATATACATTGATTTCAACCGTCCACCTGTTCCATTCATTGTTCTACTTGTCGCAAGTTACAAATAATTTCCGATAAAGGATTAACCATTGGGGCTCATTGTTCACTAAACTTGAAGAACAAAAAATTGGCGAATTGTACTGTTTGGATGCTTTGCATATATGTTTCGTAGGTTATATAGAAGCAATATATACAATGATTTCAACAGTCTACCTGTTCCATTCATTGTTCTTCTTGTCGAAATTTACAAATAATTTCCTTTAAAGGATTAACAATGGGGCTCGTTGTTCACTTACACTTGAAGAACAAAAAATTGGCGAATGGTACTGTTTCGATACTTTGCATATATGTTTCTTAGACTATATAGAAGCAATACATACAAAGATTTCAAGCGTCTGCGTGTTCCAATCATTGTTCTACTTGTAGAAAGTTACAATTAATTTCCGTTAAAGGATTAACAATGGGGCTCGTAGTTCACTTAAACTTGAAGAACAAAAAATTGCCGAATGGTACTGTTTGGATGCTTTGCATATATGATTCTAGACTATATGGAAGCAATATATACAAAGATTTCAACCGTCTACGTGTTCCAATCATTGTTCTACTTGTAGAAAGTTACAATTAATTTCCGTTAAAGGATTAACAATGGGGCTCGTAGTTCACTTAAACTTGAAGAACAAAAAATTGGCGAATTGTGCTGTTTGGATGCTTTGCATATATGTTTCTTAGCCTATATGGAAGCAACATATACAAAGATTTCAACCGTCTACCTGTTCTATTCATTGTTCTACTTGTAGAAAGTTACAAATAATTTCCGTTTCATGATTATCAATGGGGCTCGTTGTTCACTTATATTTGAAGAACAAAAAATTGGCGAATGGTACTGTTTGGATGCTTTGCATATATGTTTCTCAGATAATATAGAAGCAATATATACAAAGATTTCAACCGTCTACCTGTTCCATTCATTGTTCTACTTGTCGAAAATTACAAATAATTTCCGATAAAGGATTAACCATTGGGGCTCATTGTTCACTAAACTTGAAGAACAAAAAATTGTCGAATTGTACTGTTTGGATGCTTTGCATATATATTTCTTAGACTATATGGAAGCAATATATACAAAGATTTCAACGGTCTACGTGTTCCAATCATTGTTCTACTTGTAGAAAGTTACAAATAATTTCCTTTAAAGGATTAACAATGGGGCTCGCAGTTCACTTAAACTTGAAGAACAAAAAATTGGCGAATGGTACTGTTTGGATGCTTTGCATATATGTTTCTTAGACTATATAGAAGCAATATATACAAAGATTTCAAAAGTCTTCCTTTTCCATTCATTGTTCTACTTGTCGAAAGTTACAAATAATTTCCGATAACGGATTAACCATTGGGGCTCATTGTTCACTTAAACTTGAAGAACAAAAAATTGGCGAATTGTACTGTTTGGATGATTTGCATATATGTTTCTTAGACTATATAGAAGCAATATATACAAAGATTTCAACCGTCTACCTGTTCCATTCATTGTTCTACTTGTCGAAAGTTACAAATAATTTCCTTTCAAGGATTTACAATGGGGCTCATTGTTCACTTAAACTTGAAGAACAAAAAATTGGCGAATGGTACTGTTTGGATGCTTTGCATATATGTTTCTTAGACTATATAGAAGCAATATATACAAAGATGTCAACCATCTACCTGTTCCATTCATTGTTCTACTTGTCGAAAGTTACAAATAATATCCTTTAAAGGATTAACAATGGGGCTCGTAGTTCACTTAAACTTGAAGAACAAAAAAGTGGCGAATGGTACTGTTTGGATGCTTTGCACATATGTTTCTTAGACTATATAGAAGCAATATATACAAAGATTTCAACCGTCTACCTGTTCCATTCATTGTTCTACTTGTCGAAAGTTACAAATAATTTCCGATAAATGATTAACAATGGGGCTCATTGTTCACTTAAACTTGAAGAACAAAAAATTGGCGAACGGTAATGTTTGGATACTTTGCATATATGTTTCTTAGACTATATAGAAGCAATATATACAAAGATTTCAACCGTCTACCTGTTCCATTCATTCTTCTACTTGTCGAAAGTTACAAATAATTTCCTTTAAAGGATTAACAATGGGGCTCGTTGTTCACTTAAACTTGAAGAACAAAAAAGTAGCGAATGGTACTGTTTGGATGCTTTGCATATATGTTTCTTAGACTATATAGAAGCAATATATACAAAGATATCAACCGTCTACCAGTTCCATTCATTGTTCGACTTGTCGAAAATTACAAATAATTACCGATAAAGGATTAAACATTGGGGCTCATTGTTCACTTAAACTTGAAGAACAAAAAATTGGCGAATTGTACTGTTTGGATGCTTAGCATATATGTTTCTTAGACTGTATAGAAGCAATATATACAAAGATTTCAACCGTCTACCTGTTCCATTCATTGTTCTACTTGTCGAAAGTTACAAATAATTTCCGGTAAAGGATTAACAATGGGGCTCATTGTTCACTTAAACTTGAAGAACAAAAAATTGGCGAATGGTACTGTTTGGATGCTTTGCGTACATGTTTCTTATACTATATGGAAGCAATATATACAAGGATTTCAACCGTCTACCTGTTCCATTCATTGTTCTACTTGTCGAAAGTTACAAATAATTACCGATAAAGGATTAACCATTGGGGCTCATTGTTCACTTAAACTTGAAGAACAAAAAATTGGCGAATTGTACTGTTTGGATGCTTTGCATATATGTTTCTTAGACTATATAGAAGCAATATATACAAAGATTTCAACCGTCTACGTGTTCCAATCATTGTTCTACTTGTCGAAATTTACAAATAATTTCCTTTAAAGGATTAACAATGGGGCTCGTTGTTCACTTAAACTTGAAGAAAAAAAAGTGGCGAATGGTACTGTTTGGATGCTTTGCATATATGTTTCTTAGACTATATAGAAGCAATATATACATTGATTTCAACCATCTACCTGTTCCATTCATTGTTCTACTTCTCGCATGTTACAAATAATTTCCGCTAAAGTATTAACAATGGGGCTCGTAGTTCACTTAAACTTGAAGATCAAATAATTGGCGAATTGTACTGTTTGGATGCTTTGCATATATGTTTCCTAGACTATATAGAAGCAATATATACAATGATTTCAACCGTCTACCTATTCCATTCATTGTTCTACTTGCCGAAATTTACAAATAATTTCCGTTAAGGGATTAACAATGGGGATCGTAGTTTACTTAAACTTGAAGAACAAAAAATTGGCGAATTGTACTGTTTGGATGCTTTGCATATATGTTTCTTAGACTATATAGAAGCAATATATACAATGATTTCAACCGTCTACCTGTTCCATTCATTGTTCTACTTGTCGAAAGTTACAAATAATTTCCGTTGAGGGATTAACAATGGGGATCGTAGTTTACTTAAACTTGAAGAACAAAAAATTGGCGAATTGTACTGTTTGGATGCTTTGCATAGATGATTCTTGGACTATTTAGAAGCAATATATAGAAAGATTTCACCCGTCTACCTGTACTATTCATTGTTCTACTTGTAGAAAGTTACAAATAATTTCCATTTCATGATTATCAATGGGGCTCGCTGTTCACTTAAACTTGAAGATCAAAAAATTGGCGATTGTTACTGTTTAGATGCTTTGCATATATGTTTCTTAGATTATATAGAAGCAATATATACAAAGATTTCAACCGTCTACCAGTTCCATTCATTGTTCTACTTGTCGAAAGTTACAAATAATATCCTTTAAAGGATTAACAATGGGGCTCGTTGTTCACTTAAACTTGAAGTACAATAAATTGGCGAATTGTACTGTTTGGATGCTTTGCATATATGTTTCATAGACTATATAGAAGCAATATATGCAAAGATTTCATCCGTCTACCTGTTCCATTCATTGTTCTACTTGTCGAAAGTTACAATTAATTTCCGTTAAAGTATTAACAATGGGGCTCGTAGTTCACTTAAACTTGAAGAACAAAAAAGTGGCGAATGGTACTGTTTGGATGCTTTGCATATATGTTTCGTAGACTATATAGAAGCAATATATACAATTTTTTTAACCGTCTACATGATCCATTCATTGTTCTACTTGTCGAAATTTACAAATAATTTCCTTTAAAGGATTAACAATGGGGCTCGTAGTTCACTTAAACTTGAAGAACAAAAAATTGGCGAATTGTACAGTTTGGATGCTTTGCATAGATGTTTCTTAGACTATTTAGAAGCAACATATAGAAAGATTTCACCCGTCTACCTGTACTATTCATTGTTCTACTTCTAGAAAGTTACAAATAATTTCCATTTCATGATTATCAATGGGGCTCGCTGTTCACTTAAACTTGAAGATCAAAAAATTGGCGATTGTTACTGTTTAGATGCTTTGCATATATGTTTCTAAGATTATATAGAAGCAATATATACAAATATTTCAATCGTCTAACTGTTCCATTCATTGTTCTACTTGTCGAAAATTACAAATAATTTACGTTAAAGGATTAACCATTGGGGCTCATTGTTCACTTAAACTTGAAGAACAAAAAATTGGCGAATGGTACTGTTTGGATGCTTTGCGTACATGTTTCTTAGACTATATGGAAGCAATATATACAATGATTTTAACCGTCTACATGATCCATTCATTGTTCTACTTGTCGAAATTTACAAATAATTTCCTTTAAAGGATTAACAATGGGGCTCGTAGTTCAATTAAACTTGAAAAACCAAAAATTGGCGAATTGTACTGTTTGGATGCTTTGCATATATGTTTCTTAGACTATACAGAAGCAATATATACAAATATTTCAACCGTCTACCTGATCCATTCATTGTTCCACTTGTCGAAAGTTACAAATAATTTCCGATAAAGAATTAACCATTGGGGCTCATTGTTCACTTAAACTTGAAGAACAAAAAATTGGCGAATTGTACTGTTTGGATGCTTTGAATATATGTTTCTCAGACTATATGGAAGCAATATATACAAAGATTTCAACCGTCCACGTGTTCCAAACATTGTTCTACTTGTCGAAATTTACAAATAATTTCCGATAAAGGATTAACAATCGGGCTCATTGTTCACTTAACCTTGAAGAACAAAAAATTGGCGAATGGTACTGTTTGGATGCTTTGCATATATGTTTCGTAGACTATACGGAAGCAATATATACAAATATTTCAACCGTCTACCTGTTCCATTCATTGTTCTACATGTCGAAAGTTACAAATAATTTCCGTTTCATGATTATCAATGGGGCTCGTTGTTCACTTAAACTTGGAGAACAAAAAATTGGCGAATGGTACTGTTTGGATGCTTTGCATATATGTTTCTTAGACTATATAGAAGCAATATATACATTGATTTCAACCGTCTACCTGTTCCATTCATTGTTCTACTTGTCGAAAGTTACAAATAATTTCCGTTAAGGGATTAACAATGGGGATCGTAGTTTACTTAAACTTGAAGAACAAAAAATTGGCGAATGGTACTGTTTGGATGCTTTGCATATATGTTTCTTAGACTATATGGAAGCAATATATACAAAGATTTCAACCGTCTGCGTGTTCCAATCATTGTTCTACTTGTAGAAAGTTACAATTAATTTCCGTTAAAGGATTAACAATGGGGCTCGTAGTTCACTTAAACTTGAAGAACAAAAAATTGGCGAATGGTACTGTTTGGATGCTTTGCGTACATGTTTCTTAGACTATATGGAAGCAATATATACAAAGATTTCAACCGTCTACGTGTTCCATTCATTGTTCTACTTGCCGAAATTTACAAATAATTTCCTTTAAAGGATTAACAATGGGGCTCGTAGTTCACTTAAACTTGAAGAACAAAAAATTGGCGAATGGTACTGTTTGGATCCTTTGCATATATGTTTCTTAGACTATATAGAAGCAATATATACATTGATTTCAACCGTCTACC
This sequence comes from Cerceris ruficornis, assembly GCA_963989415.1. NCBI lineage: Eukaryota > Metazoa > Arthropoda > Insecta > Hymenoptera > Crabronidae > Cerceris > Cerceris ruficornis. The sequence goes on from CAXDIW010000516.1 coordinate 1,353,970, forward strand.
TGTTCCATTCATTGTTCTATTTGTCGAAAGTGACAAATAATTTCCGTTAAGGGATTAACAATGGGGCTCGTTCTTCACTTAAACGTGAAGAACAATAAATTGGCGAATTGTACTGTGTGGATGCTATGCATATATGTTTCTTAGACTATATAGAAGCAATATATATAATGATTTCAACCGTCTACCTGTTCCATTCATTGTTCTACATGTCGAAAGTTACAAATAATTTCAGTTTCATGATTATCAATGGGGCTCGTTGTTCACTTAAACTTGAAGAACAAAAAATTGGCGAATGGTACTGTTTGGATGCTTTGCATATATGTTTCTTAGGTTATATAGAAGCAATATATCCAAAGATTTCAACCGTTTACATGTTCCATTCATTGTTCTACTTGTCGAAAATTACAAATAATTTACGTTAAAGGATTAACCATTGGGGCTCATTGTTCACTTAAACTTGAAGAACAAAAAATTGGCGAATGGTACTGTTTGGATGCTTTGCGTACATGTTTCTTAGACTATATGGAAGCAATATATACAATGATTTTAACCGTCTACATGATCCATTCATTGTTCTACTTGTCGAAATTTACAAATAATTTCCTTTAAAGGATTAACAATGGGGCTCGTAGTTCAATTAAACTTGAAAAACCAAAAATTGGCGAATTGTACTGTTTGGATGCTTTGCATATATGTTTCTTAGACTATACAGAAGCAATATATACAAATATTTCAACCGTCTACCTGATCCATTCATTGTTCCACTTGTCGAAAGTTACAAATAATTTCCGATAAAGAATTAACCATTGGGGCTCATTGTTCACTTAAACTTGAAGAACAAAAAATTGGCGAATTGTACTGTTTGGATGCTTTGAATATATGTTTCTCAGACTATATGGAAGCAATATATACAAAGATTTCAACCGTCCACGTGTTCCAAACATTGTTCTACTTGTCGAAATTTACAAATAATTTCCGATAAAGGATTAACAATCGGGCTCATTGTTCACTTAACCTTGAAGAACAAAAAGTTGGCGAATGGTACTGTTTGGATGCTTTGCATATATGTTTCGTAGACTATACGGAAGCAATATATACAAATATTTCAACCGTCTACCTGTTCCATTCATTGTTCTACATGTCGAAAGTTACAAATAATTTCCGTTTCATGATTATCAATGGGGCTCGTTGTTCACTTAAACTTGGAGAACAAAAAATTGGCGAATGGTACTGTTTGGATGCTTTGCATATATGTTTCTTAGACTATATAGAAGCAATATATACATTGATTTCAACCGTCTACCTGTTCCATTCATTGTTCTACTTGTCGAAAGTTACAAATAATTTCCGTTAAGGGATTAACAATGGGGATCGTAGTTTACTTAAACTTGAAGAACAAAAAATTGGCGAATGGTACTGTTTGGATGCTTTGCATATATGTTTCTTAGACTATATGGAAGCAATATATACAAAGATTTCAACCGTCTGCGTGTTCCAATCATTGTTCTACTTGTAGAAAGTTACAATTAATTTCCGTTAAAGGATTAACAATGGGGCTCGTAGTTCACTTAAACTTGAAGAACAAAAAATTGGCGAATGGTACTGTTTGGATGCTTTGCGTACATGTTTCTTAGACTATATGGAAGCAATATATACAAAGATTTCAACCGTCTACGTGTTCCATTCATTGTTCTACTTGCCGAAATTTACAAATAATTTCCTTTAAAGGATTAACAATGGGGCTCGTAGTTCACTTAAACTTGAAGAACAAAAAATTGGCGAATGGTACTGTTTGGATCCTTTGCATATATGTTTCTTAGACTATATAGAAGCAATATATACATTGATTTCAACCGTCTACCTGTTCCATTCATTGTTCTATTTGTCGAAAGTGACAAATAATTTCCGTTAAGGGATTAACAATGGGGCTCGTTCTTCACTTAAACGTGAAGAACAATAAATTGGCGAATTGTACTGTGTGGATGCTATGCATATATGTTTCTTAGACTATATAGAAGCAATATATATAATGATTTCAACCGTCTACCTGTTCCATTCATTGTTCTACATGTCGAAAGTTACAAATAATTTCAGTTTCATGATTATCAATGGGGCTCGTTGTTCACTTAAACTTGAAGAACAAAAAATTGGCGAATGGTACTGTTTGGATGCTTTGCATATATGTTTCTTAGGTTATATAGAAGCAATATATCCAAAGATTTCAACCGTTTACATGTTCCATTCATTATTCTACTTGTCGAAAATTACAAATAATTTCCGATAAAGGATTAACCATTGGGGCTCATTGTTCACTTAAACTTGAAGAACAAAAAATTGGCGAATGGTACTGTTTGGATGCTTTGCATATATGTTTCTTAGACTATATGGAAGCAATATATACAAAGATTTCAACCGTCTACGTGTTCCAATCATTGTTCTACTTGTAGAAAGTTACAATTAATTTCCGTTAAAGGATTAACAATGGGGCTCGTAGTTCACTTAAACTTGAAGAACAAAGAATTGGAGAATTGTACTGTTTGGATGCTTTGCATATATGTTTCTTAGACTATACGGAAGCAATATATACAAATATTTCAACCGTCTACCTGTTCCATTCATTGTTCTACTTGTCGAAAGTTACAAATAATTTCCGATAAAGGATTAACCATTGGGGCTCATTGTTCACTTAAACTTGAAGAACAAAAAATTGGCGAATTGTACTGTTTGGATGCTTTGCATATATGTTTCTTAGACTATATAGAAGCAATATATAAAAAGATTTCAACCGTCTACCTGTTCCATTCATTGTTCTACTTGTCGAAAGTTACAAATAATTTCCGATAAAGGATTAACAATGGGGCTCGCAGTTCACTTAAACTTGAAGAACAAAAAATTGGCGAATGGTACTGTTTGGATGCTTTGCATATATGTTTCTTAGACTATATAGAAGCAATATATACAAAGATTTCAAAAGTCTTCCTTTTCCATTCATTGTTCTACTTGTCGAAAGTTACAAATAATTTCCGATAACGGATTAACCATTGGGGCTCATTGTTCACTTAAACTTGAAGAACAAAAAATTGGCGAATTGTACTGTTTGGATGATTTGCATATATGTTTCTTAGACTATATAGAAGCAATATATACAAAGATTTCAACCGTCTACCTGTTCCATTCATTGTTCTACTTGTCGAAAGTTACAAATAATTTCCTTTCAAGGATTTACAATGGGGCTCATTGTTCACTTAAACTTGAAGAACAAAAAATTGGCGAATGGTACTGTTTGGATGCTTTGCATATATGTTTCTTAGACTATATAGAAGCAATATATACAAAGATTTCAACCATCTACCTGTTCCATTCATTGTTCTACTTGTCGAAAGTTACAAATAATATCCTTTAAAGGATTAACAATGGGGCTCGTAGTTCACTTAAACTTGAAGAACAAAAAAGTGGCGAATGGTACTGTTTTGATGCTTTGCATATATGTTTCTTAGACTATATAGAAGCAATATATACAAAGATTTCAACCGTCTACCTGTTCCATTCATTGTTCTACTTGTCGAAAGTTACAAATAATTTCCGATAAATGATTAACAATGGGGCTCATTGTTCACTTAAACTTGAAGAACAAAAAATTGGCGAACGGTAATGTTTGGATACTTTGCATATATGTTTCTTAGACTATATAGAAGCAATATATACAAAGATTTCAACCGTCTACCTGTTCCATTCATTCTTCTACTTGTCGAAAGTTACAAATAATTTCCTTTAAAGGATTAACAATGGGGCTCGTTGTTCACTTAAACTTGAAGAACAAAAAAGTAGCGAATGGTACTGTTTGGATGCTTTGCATATATGTTTCTTAGACTATATAGAAGCAATATATACAAAGATATCAACCGTCTACCAGTTCCATTCATTGTTCGACTTGTCGAAAATTACAAATAATTACCGATAAAGGATTAACCATTGGGGCTCATTGTTCACTTAAACTTGAAGAACAAAAAATTGGCGAATTGTACTGTTTGGATGCTTAGCATATATGTTTCTTAGACTGTATAGAAGCAATATATACAAAGATTTCAACCGTCTACCTGTTCCATTCATTGTTCTACTTGTCGAAAGTTACAAATAATTTCCGGTAAAGGATTAACAATGGGGCTCATTGTTCACTTAAACTTGAAGAACAAAAAATTGGCGAATGGTACTGTTTGGATGCTTTGCGTACATGTTTCTTAGACTATATGGAAGCAATATATACAAGGATTTCAACCGTCTACCTGTTCCATTCATTGTTCTACTTGTCGAAAGTTACAAATAATTACCGATAAAGGATTAACCATTGGGGCTCATTGTTCACTTAAACTTGAAGAACAAAAAATTGGCGAATTGTACTGTTTGGATGCTTTGCATATATGTTTCTTAGACTATATAGAAGCAATATATACAAAGATTTCAACCGTCTACGTGTTCCAATCATTGTTCTACTTGTCGAAATTTACAAATAATTTCCTTTAAAGGATTAACAATGGGGCTCGTTGTTCACTTAAACTTGAAGAACAAAAAAGTGGCGAATGGTACTGTTTGGATGCTTTGCATATATGTTTCTTAGACTATATAGAAGCAATATATACATTGATTTCAACCGTCTACCTGTTCCATTCATTGTTCTACTTCTCGCATGTTACAAATAATTTCCGCTAAAGTATTAACAATGGGGCTCGTAGTTCACTTAAACTTGAAGATCAAATAATTGGCGAATTGTACTGTTTGGATGCTTTGCATATATGTTTCCTAGACTATATAGAAGCAATATATACAATGATTTCAACCGTCTACCTATTCCATTCATTGTTCTACTTGCCGAAATTTACAAATAATTTCCGTTAAGGGATTAACAATGGGGATCGTAGTTTACTTAAACTTGAAGAACAAAAAATTGGCGAATTGTACTGTTTGGATGCTTTGCATATATGTTTCTTAGACTATATAGAAGCAATATATACAATGATTTCAACCGTCTACCTGTTCCATTCATTGTTCTACTTGTCGAAAGTTACAAATAATTTCCGTTGAGGGATTAACAATGGGGATCGTAGTTTACTTAAACTTGAAGAACAAAAAATTGGCGAATTGTACTGTTTGGATGCTTTGCATAGATGATTCTTGGACTATTTAGAAGCAATATATAGAAAGATTTCACCCGTCTACCTGTACTATTCATTGTTCTACTTGTAGAAAGTTACAAATAATTTCCATTTCATGATTATCAATGGGGCTCGCTGTTCACTTAAACTTGAAGATCAAAAAATTGGCGATTGTTACTGTTTAGATGCTTTGCATATATGTTTCTTAGATTATATAGAAGCAATATATACAAAGATTTCAACCGTCTACCAGTTCCATTCATTGTTCTACTTGTCGAAAATTACAAATAATTTCCGATAAAGGATTAACAATGGGGCTCATTGTTCACTTAAACTTGAAGAACAAAAAAGTGGCGAATGGTACTGTTTGGATGCTTTGCATATATGTTTCTTAGACTATATAGAAGCAATATATACAAAGATTTCAACCGTCTACCTGTTCCATTCATTGTTCTACTTGTCGAAAGTTACAAATAATTTCCGATAAATGATTAACAATGGGGCTCATTGTTCACTTAAACTTGAAGAACAAAAAATTGGCGAACGGTAATGTTTGGATACTTTGCATATATGTTTCTTAGACTATATAGAAGCAATATATACAAAGATTTCAACCGTCTACCTGTTCCATTCATTCTTCTACTTGTAAAAAGTTACAATTAATTTCCGTTAAAGGATTAAGCATTGGGGCTCATTGTTCACTTAAACTTGAAGAACAAAAAATTGGCGAATGGTACTGTTTGGATGCTTTGCATATATGTTTCTTAGACTATATGGAAGCAATATATACAAAGATTTCAACCGTCTACGTGTTCCAATCATTGTTCTACTTGCCGAAATTTACAAATAATTTCCTTTAAAGGATTAACAATGGGGCTCGTTGTTAACTTAAACTTGAAGAACAATAAATTGGCGAATTGTACTGTTTGGATGCTTTGCGTACATGTTTCTTAGACTATATAGAAGCAATATATACATTGATTTCAACCGGCTACCTGTTCCATTCATTGTTCTCCTTGTCGAAATTTACAAATAATTTCCGATAAAGGATTAACCATTGGGGCTCATTGTTCACTTATACTTGAAGAACAAAAAATTGGCGAATTGTACTGTTTGGATGCTTTGCATATATGTTTCTTAGACTATATAGAAGCAATATATACAAAGATTTCAACCATCTACCTGTTCCATTCATTGTTCTACTTGTCGAAAGTTACAAATAATATCCTTTAAAGGATTAACAATGGGGCTCGTTGTTCACTTAAACTTGAAGTACAATAAATTGGCGAATTGTACTGTTTGGATGCTTTGCATATATGTTTCATAGACTATATAGAAGCAATATATGCAAAGATTTCATCCGTCTACCTGTTCCATTCATTGTTCTACTTGTCGAAAGTTACAATTAATTTCCGATAAAGGATTAACAATGGGGCTCATTGTTCACTTAAACTTGAAGAACAAAAAATTGGCGAACGGTAATGTTTGGATACTTTGCATATATGTTTCTTAGACTATATAGAAGCAATATATACAAAGATTTCAACCGTCTACCTGTTCCATTCATTCTTCTACTTGTCGAAAGTTACAAATAATTTCCTTTAAAGGATTAACAATGGGGCTCGTTGTTCACTTAAACTTGAAGAACAAAAAAGTAGCGAATGGTACTGTTTGGATGCTTTGCATATATGTTTCTTAGACTATATAGAAGCAATATATACAAAGATATCAACCGTCTACCAGTTCCATTCATTGTTCGACTTGTCGAAAATTACAAATAATTACCGATAAAGGATTAACCATTGGGGCTCATTGTTCACTTAAACTTGAAGAACAAAAAATTGGCGAATTGTACTGTTTGGATGCTTAGCATATATGTTTCTTAGACTGTATAGAAGCAATATATACAAAGATTTCAACCGTCTACCTGTTCCATTCATTGTTCTACTTGTCGAAAGTTACAAATAATTTCCGGTAAAGGATTAACAATGGGGCTCATTGTTCACTTAAACTTGAAGAACAAAAAATTGGCGAATGGTACTGTTTGGATGCTTTGCGTACATGTTTCTTAGACTATATGGAAGCAATATATACAAGGATTTCAACCGTCTACCTGTTCCATTCATTGTTCTACTTGTCGAAAGTTACAAATAATTACCGATAAAGGATTAACCATTGGGGCTCATTGTTCACTTAAACTTGAAGAACAAAAAATTGGCGAATTGTACTGTTTGGATGCTTTGCATATATGTTTCTTAGACTATATAGAAGCAATATATACAAAGATTTCAACCGTCTACGTGTTCCAATCATTGTTCTACTTGTCGAAATTTACAAATAATTTCCTTTAAAGGATTAACAATGGGGCTCGTTGTTCACTTAAACTTGAAGAACAAAAAAGTGGCGAATGGTACTGTTTGGATGCTTTGCATATATGTTTCTTAGACTATATAGAAGCAATATATACATTGATTTCAACCGTCTACCTGTTCCATTCATTGTTCTACTTCTCGCATGTTACAAATAATTTCCGCTAAAGTATTAACAATGGGGCTCGTAGTTCACTTAAACTTGAAGATCAAATAATTGGCGAATTGTACTGTTTGGATGCTTTGCATATATGTTTCCTAGACTATATAGAAGCAATATATACAATGATTTCAACCGTCTACCTATTCCATTCATTGTTCTACTTGCCGAAATTTACAAATAATTTCCGTTAAGGGATTAACAATGGGGATCGTAGTTTACTTAAACTTGAAGAACAAAAAATTGGCGAATTGTACTGTTTGGATGCTTTGCATATATGTTTCTTAGACTATATAGAAGCAATATATACAATGATTTCAACCGTCTACCTGTTCCATTCATTGTTCTACTTGTCGAAAGTTACAAATAATTTCCGTTGAGGGATTAACAATGGGGATCGTAGTTTACTTAAACTTGAAGAACAAAAAATTGGCGAATTGTACTGTTTGGATGCTTTGCATAGATGATTCTTGGACTATTTAGAAGCAATATATAGAAAGATTTCACCCGTCTACCTGTACTATTCATTGTTCTACTTGTAGAAAGTTACAAATAATTTCCATTTCATGATTATCAATGGGGCTCGCTGTTCACTTAAACTTGAAGATCAAAAAATTGGCGATTGTTACTGTTTAGATGCTTTGCATATATGTTTCTTAGATTATATAGAAGCAATATATACAAAGATTTCAACCGTCTACCAGTTCCATTCATTGTTCTACTTGTCGAAAATTACAAATAATTTCCGATAAAGGATTAACAATGGGGCTCATTGTTCACTTAAACTTGAAGAACAAAAAAGTGGCGAATGGTACTGTTTGGATGCTTTGCATATATGTTTCTTAGACTATATAGAAGCAATATATACAAAGATTTCAACCGTCTACCTGTTCCATTCATTGTTCTACTTGTCGAAAGTTACAAATAATTTCCGATAAATGATTAACAATGGGGCTCATTGTTCACTTAAACTTGAAGAACAAAAAATTGGCGAACGGTAATGTTTGGATACTTTGCATATATGTTTCTTAGACTATATAGAAGCAATATATACAAAGATTTCAACCGTCTACCTGTTCCATTCATTCTTCTACTTGTAAAAAGTTACAATTAATTTCCGTTAAAGGATTAAGCATTGGGGCTCATTGTTCACTTAAACTTGAAGAACAAAAAATTGGCGAATGGTACTGTTTGGATGCTTTGCATATATGTTTCTTAGACTATATGGAAGCAATATATACAAAGATTTCAACCGTCTACGTGTTCCAATCATTGTTCTACTTGCCGAAATTTACAAATAATTTCCTTTAAAGGATTAACAATGGGGCTCGTTGTTAACTTAAACTTGAAGAACAATAAATTGGCGAATTGTACTGTTTGGATGCTTTGCGTACATGTTTCTTAGACTATATAGAAGCAATATATACATTGATTTCAACCGGCTACCTGTTCCATTCATTGTTCTCCTTGTCGAAATTTACAAATAATTTCCGATAAAGGATTAACCATTGGGGCTCATTGTTCACTTATACTTGAAGAACAAAAAATTGGCGAATTGTACTGTTTGGATGCTTTGCATATATGTTTCTTAGACTATATAGAAGCAATATATACAAAGATTTCAACCATCTACCTGTTCCATTCATTGTTCTACTTGTCGAAAGTTACAAATAATATCCTTTAAAGGATTAACAATGGGGCTCGTTGTTCACTTAAACTTGAAGTACAATAAATTGGCGAATTGTACTGTTTGGATGCTTTGCATATATGTTTCATAGACTATATAGAAGCAATATATGCAAAGATTTCATCCGTCTACCTGTTCCATTCATTGTTCTACTTGTCGAAAGTTACAATTAATTTCCGATAAAGGATTAACAATGGGGCTCGTAGTTCACTTAAACTTGAAGAACAAAAAAGTGGCGAACGGTACTGTTTGGATGCTTTGCATATATGTTTCGTAGACTATATAGAAGCAATATATACAATTTTTTTAACCGTCTACATGATCCATTCATTGTTCTACTTGTCGAAATTTACAAATAATTTCCTTTAAAGGATTAACAATGGGGCTCGTAGTTCACTTAAACTTGAAGAACAAAAAATTGGCGAATTGTACAGTTTGGATGCTTTGCATAGATGTTTCTTAGACTATTTAGAAGCAACATATAGAAAGATTTCACCCGTCTACCTGTACTATTCATTGTTCTACTTCTAGAAAGTTACAAATAATTTCCATTTCATGATTATCAATGGGGCTCGCTGTTCACTTAAACTTGAAGATCAAAAAATTGGCGATTGTTACTGTTTAGATGCTTTGCATATATGTTTCTAAGATTATATAGAAGCAATATATACAAATATTTCAACCGTCTAACTGTTCCATTCATTGTTCTACTTGTCGAAAATTACAAATAATTTACGTTAAAGGATTAACCATTGGGGCTCATTGTTCACTTAAACTTGAAGAACAAAAAATTGGCGAATGGTACTGTTTGGATGCTTTGCGTACATGTTTCTTAGACTATATGGAAGCAATATATACAATGATTTTAACCGTCTACATGATCCATTCATTGTTCTACTTGTCGAAATTTACAAATAATTTCCTTTAAAGGATTAACAATGGGGCTCGTAGTTCAATTAAACTTGAAAAACCAAAAATTGGCGAATTGTACTGTTTGGATGCTTTGCATATATGTTTCTTAGACTATGCAGAAGCAATATATACAAATATTTCAACCGTCTACCTGATCCATTCATTGTTCCACTTGTCGAAAGTTACAAATAATTTCCGATAAACAATTAACCATTGGGGCTCATTGTTCACTTAAACTTGAAGAACAAAAAATTGGCGAATTGTACTGTTTGGATGCTTTGAATATATGTTTCTCAGACTATATGGAAGCAATATATACAAAGATTTCAACCGTCCACGTGTTCCAAACATTGTTCTACTTGTCGAAATTTACAAATAATTTCCGATAAAGGATTAACAATCGGGCTCATTGTTCACTTAACCTTGAAGAACAAAAAATTGGCGAATGGTACTGTTTGGATGCTTTGCATATATGTTTCGTAGACTATACGGAAGCAATATATACAAATATTTCAACCGTCTACCTGTTCCATTCATTGTTCTACATGTCGAAAGTTACAAATAATTTCCGTTTCATGATTATCAATGGGGCTCGTTGTTCACTTAAACTTGGAGAACAAAAAATTGGCGAATGGTACTGTTTGGATGCTTTGCATATATGTTTCTTAGACTATATAGAAGCAATATATACATTGATTTCAACCGTCTACCTGTTCCATTCATTGTTCTACTTGTCGAAAGTTACAAATAATTTCCGTTAAGGGATTAACAATGGGGATCGTAGTTTACTTAAACTTGAAGAACAAAAAATTGGCGAATGGTACTGTTTGGATGCTTTGCATATATGTTTCTTAGACTATATGGAAGCAATATATACAAAGATTTCAACCGTCTGCGTGTTCCAATCATTGTTCTACTTGTAGAAAGTTACAATTAATTTCCGTTAAAGGATTAACAATGGGGCTCGTAGTTCACTTAAACTTGAAGAACAAAAAATTGGCGAATGGTACTGTTTGGATGCTTTGCGTACATGTTTCTTAGACTATATGGAAGCAATATATACAAAGATTTCAACCGTCTACGTGTTCCATTCATTGTTCTACTTGCCGAAATTTACAAATAATTTCCTTTAAAGGATTAACAATGGGGCTCGTAGTTCACTTAAACTTGAAGAACAAAAAATTGGCGAATGGTACTGTTTGGATCCTTTGCATATATGTTTCTTAGACTATATAGAAGCAATATTTCCATTGATTTCAACCGTCTACCTGTTCCATTCATTGTTCTATTTGTCGAAAGTGACAAATAATTTCCGTTAAGGGATTAACAATGGGGCTCGTTCTTCACTTAAACGTGAAGAACAATAAATTGGCGAATTGTACTGTGTGGATGCTATGCATATATGTTTCTTAGACTATATAGAAGCAATATATATAATGATTTCAACCGTCTACCTGTTCCATTCATTGTTCTACATGTCGAAAGTTACAAATAATTTCAGTTTCATGATTATCAATGGGGCTCGTTGTTCACTTAAACTTGAAGAACAAAAAATTGGCGAATGGTACTGTTTGGATGCTTTGCATATATGTTTCTTAGGTTATATAGAAGCAATATATCCAAAGATTTCAACCGTTTACATGTTCCATTCATTGTTCTACTTGTCGAAAATTACAAATAATTTACGTTAAAGGATTAACCATTGGGGCTCATTGTTCACTTAAACTTGAAGAACAAAAAATTGGCGAATGGTACTGTTTGGATGCTTTGCGTACATGTTTCTTAGACTATATGGAAGCAATATATACAATGATTTTAACCGTCTACATGATCCATTCATTGTTCTACTTGTCGAAATTTACAAATAATTTCCTTTAAAGGATTAACAATGGGGCTCGTAGTTCAATTAAACTTGAAAAACCAAAAATTGGCGAATTGTACTGTTTGGATGCTTTGCATATATGTTTCTTAGACTATACAGAAGCAATATATACAAATATTTCAACCGTCTACCTGATCCATTCATTGTTCCACTTGTCGAAAGTTACAAATAATTTCCGATAAAGAATTAACCATTGGGGCTCATTGTTCACTTAAACTTGAAGAACAAAAAATTGGCGAATTGTACTGTTTGGATGCTTTGAATATATGTTTCTCAGACTATATGGAAGCAATATATACAAAGATTTCAACCGTCCACGTGTTCCAAACATTGTTCTACTTGTCGAAATTTACAAATAATTTCCGATAAAGGATTAACAATCGGGCTCATTGTTCACTTAACCTTGAAGAACAAAAAATTGGCGAATGGTACTGTTTGGATGCTTTGCATATATGTTTCGTAGACTATACGGAAGCAATATATACAAATATTTCAACCGTCTACCTGTTCCATTCATTGTTCTACATGTCGAAAGTTACAAATAATTTCCGTTTCATGATTATCAATGGGGCTCGTTGTTCACTTAAACTTGGAGAACAAAAAATTGGCGAATGGTACTGTTTGGATGCTTTGCATATATGTTTCTTAGACTATATAGAAGCAATATATACATTGATTTCAACCGTCTACCTGTTCCATTCATTGTTCTACTTGTCGAAAGTTACAAATAATTTCCGTTAAGGGATTAACAATGGGGATCGTAGTTTACTTAAACTTGAAGAACAAAAAATTGGCGAATGGTACTGTTTGGATGCTTTGCATATATGTTTCTTAGACTATATAGAATTAATATATACAAAGATTTCAACCATCTACCTGTTCCATTCATTGTTCTACTTGTCGAAAGTTACAAATAATATCCTTTAAAGGATTAACAATGGGGCTCGTAGTTCACTTAAACTTGAAGAACAAAAAAGTGGCGAATGGTACTGTTTGGATGCTTTGCATATATGTTTCTTAGACTATATAGAAGCAATATATACAAAGATTTCAACCGTCTACCTGTTCCATTCATTGTTCTACTTGTCGAAAGTTACAAATAATTTCCGATAAATGATTAACAATGGGGCTCATTGTTCACTTAAACTTGAAGAACAAAAAATTGGCTAACGGTAATGTTTGGATACTTTGCATATATGTTTCTTAGACTATATAGAAGCAATATATACAAAGATTTCAACCGTCTACCTGTTCCATTCATTCTTCTACTTGTCGAAAGTTACAAATAATTTCCTTTAAAGGATTAACAATGGGGCTCGTTGTTCACTTAAACTTGAAGAACAAAAAAGTAGCGAATGGTACTGTTTGGATGCTTTGCATATATGTTTCTTAGACTATATAGAAGCAATATATACAAAGATATCAACCGTCTACCAGTTCCATTCATTGTTCGACTTGTCGAAAATTACAAATAATTACCGATAAAGGATTAACCATTGGGGCTCATTGTTCACTTAAACTTGAAGAACAAAAAATTGGCGAATTGTACTGTTTGGATGCTTTGCGTACATGTTTCTTAGACTATATAGAAGCAATATATACATTGATTTCAACCGGCTACCTGTTCCATTCATTGTTCTCCTTGTCGAAATTTACAAATAATTTCCGATAAAGGATTAACCATTGGGGCTCATTGTTCACTTATACTTGAAGAACAAAAAATTGGCGAATTGTACTGTTTGGATGCTTTGCATATATGTTTCTTAGACTATATAGAAGCAATATATACAAAGATTTCAACCATCTACCTGTTCCATTCATTGTTCTACTTGTCGAAAGTTACAAATAATATCCTTTAAAGGATTAACAATGGGGCTCGTTGTTCACTTAAACTTGAAGTACAATAAATTGGCGAATTGTACTGTTTGGATGCTTTGCATATATGTTTCATAGACTATATAGAAGCAATATATGCAAAGATTTCATCCGTCTACCTGTTCCATTCATTGTTCTACTTGTCGAAAGTTACAATTAATTTCCGATAAAGGATTAACAATGGGGCTCGTAGTTCACTTAAACTTGAAGAACAAAAAAGTGGCGAACGGTACTGTTTGGATGCTTTGCATATATGTTTCGTAGACTATATAGAAGCAATATATACAATTTTTTTAACCGTCTACATGATCCATTCATTGTTCTACTTGTCGAAATTTACAAATAATTTCCTTTAAAGGATTAACAATGGGGCTCGTAGTTCACTTAAACTTGAAGAACAAAAAATTGGCGAATTGTACAGTTTGGATGCTTTGCATAGATGTTTCTTAGACTATTTAGAAGCAACATATAGAAAGATTTCACCCGTCTACCTGTACTATTCATTGTTCTACTTCTAGAAAGTTACAAATAATTTCCATTTCATGATTATCAATGGGGCTCGCTGTTCACTTAAACTTGAAGATCAAAAAATTGGCGATTGTTACTGTTTAGATGCTTTGCATATATGTTTCTAAGATTATATAGAAGCAATATATACAAATATTTCAACCGTCTAACTGTTCCATTCATTGTTCTACTTGTCGAAAATTACAAATAATTTACGTTAAAGGATTAACCATTGGGGCTCATTGTTCACTTAAACTTGAAGAACAAAAAATTGGCGAATGGTACTGTTTGGATGCTTTGCGTACATGTTTCTTAGACTATATGGAAGCAATATATACAATGATTTTAACCGTCTACATGATCCATTCATTGTTCTACTTGTCGAAATTTACAAATAATTTCCTTTAAAGGATTAACAATGGGGCTCGTAGTTCAATTAAACTTGAAAAACCAAAAATTGGCGAATTGTACTGTTTGGATGCTTTGCATATATGTTTCTTAGACTATGCAGAAGCAATATATACAAATATTTCAACCGTCTACCTGATCCATTCATTGTTCCACTTGTCGAAAGTTACAAATAATTTCCGATAAACAATTAACCATTGGGGCTCATTGTTCACTTAAACTTGAAGAACAAAAAATTGGCGAATTGTACTGTTTGGATGCTTTGAATATATGTTTCTCAGACTATATGGAAGCAATATATACAAAGATTTCAACCGTCCACGTGTTCCAAACATTGTTCTACTTGTCGAAATTTACAAATAATTTCCGATAAAGGATTAACAATCGGGCTCATTGTTCACTTAACCTTGAAGAACAAAAAATTGGCGAATGGTACTGTTTGGATGCTTTGCATATATGTTTCGTAGACTATACGGAAGCAATATATACAAATATTTCAACCGTCTACCTGTTCCATTCATTGTTCTACATGTCGAAAGTTACAAATAATTTCCGTTTCATGATTATCAATGGGGCTCGTTGTTCACTTAAACTTGGAGAACAAAAAATTGGCGAATGGTACTGTTTGGATGCTTTGCATATATGTTTCTTAGACTATATAGAAGCAATATATACATTGATTTCAACCGTCTACCTGTTCCATTCATTGTTCTACTTGTCGAAAGTTACAAATAATTTCCGTTAAGGGATTAACAATGGGGATCGTAGTTTACTTAAACTTGAAGAACAAAAAATTGGCGAATGGTACTGTTTGGATGCTTTGCATATATGTTTCTTAGACTATATGGAAGCAATATATACAAAGATTTCAACCGTCTGCGTGTTCCAATCATTGTTCTACTTGTAGAAAGTTACAATTAATTTCCGTTAAAGGATTAACAATGGGGCTCGTAGTTCACTTAAACTTGAAGAACAAAAAATTGGCGAATGGTACTGTTTGGATGCTTTGCGTACATGTTTCTTAGACTATATGGAAGCAATATATACAAAGATTTCAACCGTCTACGTGTTCCATTCATTGTTCTACTTGCCGAAATTTACAAATAATTTCCTTTAAAGGATTAACAATGGGGCTCGTAGTTCACTTAAACTTGAAGAACAAAAAATTGGCGAATGGTACTGTTTGGATCCTTTGCATATATGTTTCTTAGACTATATAGAAGCAATATTTCCATTGATTTCAACCGTCTACCTGTTCCATTCATTGTTCTATTTGTCGAAAGTGACAAATAATTTCCGTTAAGGGATTAACAATGGGGCTCGTTCTTCACTTAAACGTGAAGAACAATAAATTGGCGAATTGTACTGTGTGGATGCTATGCATATATGTTTCTTAGACTATATAGAAGCAATATATATAATGATTTCAACCGTCTACCTGTTCCATTCATTGTTCTACATGTCGAAAGTTACAAATAATTTCAGTTTCATGATTATCAATGGGGCTCGTTGTTCACTTAAACTTGAAGAACAAAAAATTGGCGAATGGTACTGTTTGGATGCTTTGCATATATGTTTCTTAGGTTATATAGAAGCAATATATCCAAAGATTTCAACCGTTTACATGTTCCATTCATTGTTCTACTTGTCGAAAATTACAAATAATTTACGTTAAAGGATTAACCATTGGGGCTCATTGTTCACTTAAACTTGAAGAACAAAAAATTGGCGAATGGTACTGTTTGGATGCTTTGCGTACATGTTTCTTAGACTATATGGAAGCAATATATACAATGATTTTAACCGTCTACATGATCCATTCATTGTTCTACTTGTCGAAATTTACAAATAATTTCCTTTAAAGGATTAACAATGGGGCTCGTAGTTCAATTAAACTTGAAAAACCAAAAATTGGCGAATTGTACTGTTTGGATGCTTTGCATATATGTTTCTTAGACTATACAGAAGCAATATATACAAATATTTCAACCGTCTACCTGATCCATTCATTGTTCCACTTGTCGAAAGTTACAAATAATTTCCGATAAAGAATTAACCATTGGGGCTCATTGTTCACTTAAACTTGAAGAACAAAAAATTGGCGAATTGTACTGTTTGGATGCTTTGAATATATGTTTCTCAGACTATATGGAAGCAATATATACAAAGATTTCAACCGTCCACGTGTTCCAAACATTGTTCTACTTGTCGAAATTTACAAATAATTTCCGATAAAGGATTAACAATCGGGCTCATTGTTCACTTAACCTTGAAGAACAAAAAATTGGCGAATGGTACTGTTTGGATGCTTTGCATATATGTTTCGTAGACTATACGGAAGCAATATATACAAATATTTCAACCGTCTACCTGTTCCATTCATTGTTCTACATGTCGAAAGTTACAAATAATTTCCGTTTCATGATTATCAATGGGGCTCGTTGTTCACTTAAACTTGGAGAACAAAAAATTGGCGAATGGTACTGTTTGGATGCTTTGCATATATGTTTCTTAGACTATATAGAAGCAATATATACATTGATTTCAACCGTCTACCTGTTCCATTCATTGTTCTACTTGTCGAAAGTTACAAATAATTTCCGTTAAGGGATTAACAATGGGGATCGTAGTTTACTTAAACTTGAAGAACAAAAAATTGGCGAATGGTACTGTTTGGATGCTTTGCATATATGTTTCTTAGACTATATAGAATTAATATATACAAAGATTTCAACCATCTACCTGTTCCATTCATTGTTCTACTTGTCGAAAGTTACAAATAATATCCTTTAAAGGATTAACAATGGGGCTCGTAGTTCACTTAAACTTGAAGAACAAAAAAGTGGCGAATGGTACTGTTTGGATGCTTTGCATATATGTTTCTTAGACTATATAGAAGCAATATATACAAAGATTTCAACCGTCTACCTGTTCCATTCATTGTTCTACTTGTCGAAAGTTACAAATAATTTCCGATAAATGATTAACAATGGGGCTCATTGTTCACTTAAACTTGAAGAACAAAAAATTGGCTAACGGTAATGTTTGGATACTTTGCATATATGTTTCTTAGACTATATAGAAGCAATATATACAAAGATTTCAACCGTCTACCTGTTCCATTCATTCTTCTACTTGTCGAAAGTTACAAATAATTTCCTTTAAAGGATTAACAATGGGGCTCGTTGTTCACTTAAACTTGAAGAACAAAAAAGTAGCGAATGGTACTGTTTGGATGCTTTGCATATATGTTTCTTAGACTATATAGAAGCAATATATACAAAGATATCAACCGTCTACCAGTTCCATTCATTGTTCGACTTGTCGAAAATTACAAATAATTACCGATAAAGGATTAACCATTGGGGCTCATTGTTCACTTAAACTTGAAGAACAAAAAATTGGCGAATTGTACTGTTTGGATGCTTAGCATATATGTTTCTTAGACTGTATAGAAGCAATATATACAAAGATTTCAACCGTCTACCTGTTCCATTCATTGTTCTACTTGTCGAAAGTTACAAATAATTTCCGGTAAAGGATTAACAATGGGGCTCATTGTTCACTTAAACTTGAAGAACAAAAAATTGGCGAATGGTACTGTTTGGATGCTTTGCGTACATGTTTCTTAGACTATATGGAAGCAATATATACAAGGATTTCAACCGTCTACCTGTTCCATTCATTGTTCTACTTGTCGAAAGTTACAAATAATTACCGATAAAGGATTAACCATTGGGGCTCATTGTTCACTTAAACTTGAAGAACAAAAAATTGGCGAATTGTACTGTTTGGATGCTTTGCATATATGTTTCTTAGACTATATAGAAGCAATATATACAAAGATTTCAACCGTCTACGTGTTCCAATCATTGTTCTACTTGTCGAAATTTACAAATAATTTCCTTTAAAGGATTAACAATGGGGCTCGTTGTTCACTTAAACTTGAAGAACAAAAAAGTGGCGAATGGTACTGTTTGGATGCTTTGCATATATGTTTCTTAGACTATATAGAAGCAATATATACATTGATTTCAACCGTCTACCTGTTCCATTCATTGTTCTACTTCTCGCATGTTACAAATAATTTCCGCTAAAGTATTAACAATGGGGCTCGTAGTTCACTTAAACTTGAAGATCAAATAATTGGCGAATTGTACTGTTTGGATGCTTTGCATATATGTTTCCTAGACTATATAGAAGCAATATATACAATGATTTCAACCGTCTACCTATTCCATTCATTGTTCTACTTGCCGAAATTTACAAATAATTTCCGTTAAGGGATTAACAATGGGGATCGTAGTTTACTTAAACTTGAAGAACAAAAAATTGGCGAATTGTACTGTTTGGATGCTTTGCATATATGTTTCTTTGACTATATAGAAGCAATATATACAATGATTTCAACCGTCTACCTGTTCCATTCATTGTTCTACTTGTCGAAAGTTACAAATAATTTCCGTTGAGGGATTAACAATGGGGATCGTAGTTTACTTAAACTTGAAGGACAAAAAATTGGCGAATTGTACTGTTTGGATGCTTTGCATAGATGATTCTTGGACTATTTAGAAGCAATATATAGAAAGATTTCACCCGTCTACCTGTACTATTCATTGTTCTACTTGTAGAAAGTTACAAATAATTTCCATTTCATGATTATCAATGGGGCTCGCTGTTCACTTAAACTTGAAGATCAAAAAATTGGCGATTGTTACTGTTTAGATGCTTTGCATATATGTTTCTTAGATTATATAGAAGCAATATATACAAAGATTTCAACCGTCTACCAGTTCCATTCATTGTTCTACTTGTCGAAAATTACAAATAATTTCCTTTAAAGGATTAACAATGGGCCTCGTTGTTAACTTAAACTTGAAGAACAATGAATTGGCGAATTGTACTGTTTGGATGCTTTGCATATATGTTTCTTAGACTATATAGAAGCAATATATTCAAAGATTTCAACCGTCTACCTGTTCCATTCATTGTTCTACTTGTCGAAAGTTACAAATAATTACCGATAAAGGATTAACCATTGGGGCTCATTGTTCACTTAAACTTGAAGAACAAAAAATTGGCGAATTGTACTGTTTGGATGCTTTGCATTTATGTTTCTTAGACTATATAGAAGCAATATATACAAAGATTTCAACCGTCTACCTGTTCCATTCATTGTTCTACTTGTCGAAAGTTACAAATAATTTCCTTTAAAGGATTAACAATGGGGCTCGTTGTTCACTTAAACTTGAAGAACAATAAATTGGCGAATTGTACTGTTTGGATGCTTTGCATATATGTTTCTTAGACTATATAGAAGCAATATATACAAAGATTTCAACCGTCTACCTGTTCCATTCATTGTTCTACTTGTCGAAAGTTACAATTAATTTCCGTTAAAGGATTAACAATGGGGCTCGTAGTTCACTTAAACTTGAAGTACAAAAAAAAGGCGAATTGTACTGTTTGGATGCTTTGCATATATGTTTCTTAGACTATATAGAAGCAATATATACAATGATTTCAACAGTATACCTGTTCCATTCATTGTTCTACTTGTTGAAATTTACAAATAATTTCCTTTAAAGGATTAACAATGGGGCTCGCAGTTCACTTAAACTTGAAGAACAAAAAATTGGCGAATGGTACTGTTTGGATGCTTTGCATATATGTTTCTTAGACTATATAGAAGCAATATATACAAAGATTTCATAAGTCTTCCTTTTCCATTCATTGTTCTACTTGTCGAAAGTTACAAATAATTTCCTTTAAAGGATTAACAATGGGGCTCGTTGTTCACTTAAACTTGAAGAACAAAAAATTGGCGAATTGTACTGTTTGGATGCTTTGCGTACATGTTTCTTAGACTATATAGAAGCAATATATACATTGATTTCAACCGGCTACCTGTTCCATTCATTGTTCTCCTTGTCGAAATTTACAAATAATTTCCGATAAAGGATTAACCATTGGGGCTCATTGTTCACTTATACTTGAAGAACAAAAAATTGGCGAATTGTACTGTTTGGATGCTTTGCATATATGTTTCTTAGACTATATAGAAGCAATATATACAAAGATTTCAACCATCTACCTGGTCCATTCATTGTTCTACTTGTCGAAAGTTACAAATAATATCCTTTAAAGGATTAACAATGGGGCTCGTTGTTCACTTAAACTTGAAGTACAATAAATTGGCGAATTGTACTGTTTGGATGCTTTGCATATATGTTTCATAGACTATATAGAAGCAATATATACAAAGATTTCAACCGTCTACCTGTTCCATTCATTGTTCTACTTGTCGAAAATTACAAATAATTTCCTTTAAAGGATTAAGCATTGGGGCTCATTGTTCACTTAAACTTGAAGAACAAAAAATTGGCGAATGGTACTGTTTGGATGCTTTGCATATATGTTTCTTAGACTATATGGAAGCAATATATACAAAGATTTCAACCGTCTACGTGTTCCAATCATTGTTCTACTTGTAGAAAGTTACAAATAATTTCCGTTAAAGGATTAATAATGGGGCTCGTAGTTCACTTAAACTTGAAGAACAATAAATTGGCGAATTGTACTGTTTGGATGCTTTGCATATATGTTTCTTAGACTATATAGAAGCAATATATACAAAGATTTCATAAGTCTTCCTTTTCCATTCATTGTTCTACTTGTCGAAAGTTACAAATAATTTCCTTTAAAGGATTAACAATGGGGCTCGTTGTTCACTTAAACTTGAAGAACAAAAAATTGGCGAATTGTACTGTTTGGATGCTTTGCATATATGTTTCTTAGACTATATAGAAGCAATATATACAAAGATTTCAACCATCTACCTGGTCCATTCATTGTTCTACTTGTCGAAAGTTACAAATAATATCCTTTAAAGGATTAACAATGGGGCTCGTTGTTCACTTAAACTTGAAGTACAATAAATTGGCGAATTGTACTGTTTGGATGCTTTGCATATATGTTTCATAGACTATATAGAAGCAATATATACAAAGATTTCAACCGTCTACCTGTTCCATTCATTGTTCTACTTGTCGAAAATTACAAATAATTTCCGATAAAGGATTAAGCATTGGGGCTCATTGTTCACTTAAACTTGAAGAACAAAAAATTGGCGAATGGTACTGTTTGGATGCTTTGCATATATGTTTCTTAGACTATATGGAAGCAATATATACAAAGATTTCAACCGTCTACGTGTTCCAATCATTGTTCTACTTGTAGAAAGTTACAAATAATTTCCGTTAAAGGATTAATAATGGGGCTCGTAGTTCACTTAAACTTGAAGAACAAAAAATTGGCGAATTGTACTGTTTGCATGCTTTGCATATATGTTTCTTAGACTATATAGAAGCAATATATACAAAGATTTCAACCGTCTACCTGTTCCATTCATTGTTCTATTTGTCGAAAGTTACAAATAATTTCCGATAAAGGATTAACAATGGGGCTCATTGTTCACTTAAACTTGAAGGACAAAAAATTGGCGAATGGTACTGTTTGGATGCTTTGCGTACATGTTTCTTAGACTATATGGAAGCAATATAAACAAGGATTTCAACCGTCTACCTGTTCCATTCATTGTTCTACTTGTCGAAAGTTACAAATAATTTCCGTTTCATGATTATCAATGGGCATCGTTTTTCACTTAAACTTGAAGAACAAAAAATTGGCGACTGGTACTGTTTGGATGCTTTGCATATATGTTTATTAGACTATATAGAAGCAATATATAAAAAGATTTCAACCGTCTACCAGTTCCATTCATTGTTCTACTTGTCGAAATTTACAAATAATTTCCTTTAAAGGATTAACAATGGGGCTCGTAGTTCACTTAAACTTGAAGAACAAAAAATTGGCGAATGGTACTGTTTGGATGCATTGCGTACATGTTTCTTAGACTATATGGAAGCAATATATACAAAGATTTCAACCGTCTACGTGTTCCATTCATTGTTCTACTTGCCGAAATTTACAAATAATTTCCTTTAAAGGATTAACAATGGGGCTCGTTGTTAACTTAAACTTGAAGAACAATAAATTGGCGAATTGTACTGTTTGGATGCTTTGCATATATGTTTCTTAGACTATATAGAAGCAATATATACAAAGATTTCAACCGTCTACCTGTTCCATTCATTGTTCTACTTGCCGAAATTTACAAATAATTTCCTTTAAAGGATTAACCATTGGGGCTCATTGTTCACTAAACTTGAAGAACAAAAAATTGTCGAATTGTACTGTTTGGATGCTTTGCATATATGTTTCTTAGACTATATAGAAGCAATATATACAAAGATTTCAACCAACTACCTGTTCCATTCATTGTTCTACTTGTCGAAAGTTACAAATAATATCCTTTAAAGGATTAACAATGGGGCTCGTTGTTCACTTAAACTTGAAGTACAATAAATTGGCGAATTGTACTGTTTGGATGCTTTGCATATATGTTTCATAGACTATATAGAAGCAATATATGCAAAGATTTCATCCGTCTACCTGTTCCATTCATTGTTCTACTTGTCGAAAGTTACAATTAATTTCCGTTAAAGTATTAACAATGGGGCTCGTAGTTCACTTAAACTTGAAGAACAAAAAAGTGGCGAATGGTACTGTTTGGATGCTTTGCATATATGTTTCGTAGACTATATAGAAGCAATATATACAATTTTTTTAACCGTCTACATGATCCATTCATTGTTCTACTTGTCGAAATTTACAAATAATTTCCTTTAAAGGATTAACAATGGGGCTCGTAGTTCACTTAAACTTGAAGAACAAAAAATTGGCGAATTGTACAGTTTGGATGCTTTGCATAGATGTTTCTTAGACTATTTAGAAGCAACATATAGAAAGATTTCACCCGTCTACCTGTACTATTCATTGTTCTACTTCTAGAAAGTTACAAATAATTTCCATTTCATGATTATCAATGGGGCTCGCTGTTCACTTAAACTTGAAGATCAAAAAATTGGCGATTGTTACTGTTTAGATGCTTTGCATATATGTTTCTAAGATTATATAGAAGCAATATATACAAATATTTCAACCGTCTAACTGTTCCATTCATTGTTCTACTTGTCGAAAATTACAAATAATTTACGTTAAAGGATTAACCATTGGGGCTCATTGTTCACTTAAACTTGAAGAACAAAAAATTGGCGAATGGTACTGTTTGGATGCTTTGCGTACATGTTTCTTAGACTATATGGAAGCAATATATACAATGATTTTAACCGTCTACATGATCCATTCATTGTTCTACTTGTCGAAATTTACAAATAATTTCCTTTAAAGGATTAACAATGGGGCTCGTAGTTCAATTAAACTTGAAAAACCAAAAATTGGCGAATTGTACTGTTTGGATGCTTTGCATATATGTTTCTTAGACTATACAGAAGCAATATATACAAATATTTCAACCGTCTACCTGATCCATTCATTGTTCCACTTGTCGAAAGTTACAAATAATTTCCGATAAAGGATTAACCATTGGGGCTCATTGTTCACTTAAACTTGAAGAACAAAAAATTGGCGAATTGTACTGTTTGGATGCTTTGAATATATGTTTCTCAGACTATATGGAAGCAATATATACAAAGATTTCAACCGTCCACGTGTTCCAAACATTGTTGTACTTGTCGAAATTTACAAATAATTTCCGATAAAGGATTAACAATCGGGCTCATTGTTCACTTAACCTTGAAGAACAAAAAATTGGCGAATGGTACTGTTTGGATGCTTTGCATATATGTTTCGTAGACTATACGGAAGCAATATATACAAATATTTCAACCGTCTACCTGTTCCATTCATTGTTCTACATGTCGAAAGTTACAAATAATTTCCGTTTCATGATTATCAATGGGGCTCGTTGTTCACTTAAACTTGGAGAACAAAAAATTGGCGAATGGTACTGTTTGGATGCTTTGCATATATGTTTCTTAGACTATATAGAAGCAATATATACATTGATTTCAACCGTCTACCTGTTCCATTCATTGTTCTACTTGTCGAAAGTTACAAATAATTTCCGTTAAGGGATTAACAATGGGGATCGTAGTTTACTTAAACTTGAAGAACAAAAAATTGGCGAATGGTACTGTTTGGATGCTTTGCATATATGTTTCTTAGACTA
Source organism: Cerceris ruficornis (assembly GCA_963989415.1). Classification (NCBI taxonomy): domain Eukaryota; kingdom Metazoa; phylum Arthropoda; class Insecta; order Hymenoptera; family Crabronidae; genus Cerceris; species Cerceris ruficornis. Next base: position 1,379,073 of record CAXDIW010000516.1, read on the forward strand.
TATGGAAGCAATATATACAAAGATTTCAACCGTCTGCGTGTTCCAATCATTGTTCTACTTGTAGAAAGTTACAATTAATTTCCGTTAAAGGATTAACAATGGGGCTCGTAGTTCACTTAAACTTGAAGAACAAAAAATTGGCGAATGGTACTGTTTGGATGCTTTGCGTACATGTTTCTTAGACTATATGGAAGCAATATATACAAAGATTTCAACCGTCTACGTGTTCCATTCATTGTTCTACTTGCCGAAATTTACAAATAATTTCCTTTAAAGGATTAACAATGGGGCTCGTTGTTAACTTAAACTTGAAGAACAATAAATTGGCGAATTGTACTGTTTGGATGCTTTGCATATATGTTTCTTAGACTATATAGAAGCAATATATACAAAGATTTCAACCGTCTACCTGTTCCATTCATTGTTCTACTTGTCGAAAGTTACAAATAATTTCCGATAAAGGATTAACAATGGGGCTCAATGTTCACTTAAACTTGATGAACAAAAAATTGGCGAATGGTAATGTATGGATGCTTTGCATATATGTTTCTTAGACTATATAGAACCAATATATACAATGATTTCAACAGTCTACCTTTTCCATTCATTGTTCTACTTGTCGAAAGTTACAAATAATTTCCTTTAAAGGATTAACAATGGGGCTCGTAGTTCACTTAAACTTGAAGAACAAAAAATTGGCGAATTGTACTGTTTGGACGCTATGCATATATGTTTCTTAGACTATATAGAATCAATATATACAATGATTTCAACAGTCTATCTGTTCCATTCATTGTTCTACTTGTCGAAATTTACAAATAATTTCCTTTAAAGGATTATCAATGGGGCTCGCTGTTCACTTAAACTTGAAGATCAAAAAATTGGCGATTGTTACTGTTTAGATGCTTTTCATATAGGTTTCTTAGACTATATAGAAGCAACATATACAAAGATTTCAACCGTCTACCTATTCCATTCATTGTTCTACTTGCCGAAATTTACAAATAATTTCCTTTAAAGGATTAACCATTGGGGCTCATTGTTCACTAAACTTGAAGAACAAAAAATTGTCGAATTGTACTGTTTGGATGCTTTGCATATATGTTTCTTAGACTATATAGAAGCAATATATACAAAGATTTCAACCAACTACCTGTTCCATTCATTGTTCTACTTGTCGAAAGTTACAAATAATATCCTTTAAAGGATTAACAATGGGGCTCGTTGTTCACTTAAACTTGAAGTACAATAAATTGGCGAATTGTACTGTTTGGATGCTTTGCATATATGTTTCATAGACTATATAGAAGCAATATATGCAAAGATTTCATCCGTCTACCTGTTCCATTCATTGTTCTACTTGTCGAAAGTTACAATTAATTTCCGTTAAAGTATTAACAATGGGGCTCGTAGTTCACTTAAACTTGAAGAACAAAAAAGTGGCGAATGGTACTGTTTGGATGCTTTGCATATATGTTTCGTAGACTATATAGAAGCAATATATACAATTTTTTTAACCGTCTACATGATCCATTCATTGTTCTACTTGTCGAAATTTACAAATAATTTCCTTTAAAGGATTAACAATGGGGCTCGTAGTTCACTTAAACTTGAAGAACAAAAAATTGGCGAATTGTACAGTTTGGATGCTTTGCATAGATGTTTCTTAGACTATTTAGAAGCAACATATAGAAAGATTTCACCCGTCTACCTGTACTATTCATTGTTCTACTTCTAGAAAGTTACAAATAATTTCCATTTCATGATTATCAATGGGGCTCGCTGTTCACTTAAACTTGAAGATCAAAAAATTGGCGATTGTTACTGTTTAGATGCTTTGCATATATGTTTCTAAGATTATATAGAAGCAATATATACAAATATTTCAACCGTCTAACTGTTCCATTCATTGTTCTACTTGTCGAAAATTACAAATAATTTACGTTAAAGGATTAACCATTGGGGCTCATTGTTCACTTAAACTTGAAGAACAAAAAATTGGCGAATGGTACTGTTTGGATGCTTTGCGTACATGTTTCTTAGACTATATGGAAGCAATATATACAATGATTTTAACCGTCTACATGATCCATTCATTGTTCTACTTGTCGAAATTTACAAATAATTTCCTTTAAAGGATTAACAATGGGGCTCGTAGTTCAATTAAACTTGAAAAACCAAAAATTGGCGAATTGTACTGTTTGGATGCTTTGCATATATGTTTCTTAGACTATACAGAAGCAATATATACAAATATTTCAACCGTCTACCTGATCCATTCATTGTTCCACTTGTCGAAAGTTACAAATAATTTCCGATAAAGGATTAACCATTGGGGCTCATTGTTCACTTAAACTTGAAGAACAAAAAATTGGCGAATTGTACTGTTTGGATGCTTTGAATATATGTTTCTCAGACTATATGGAAGCAATATATACAAAGATTTCAACCGTCCACGTGTTCCAAACATTGTTCTACTTGTCGAAATTTACAAATAATTTCCGATAAAGGATTAACAATCGGGCTCATTGTTCACTTAACCTTGAAGAACAAAAAATTGGCGAATGGTACTGTTTGGATGCTTTGCATATATGTTTCGTAGACTATACGGAAGCAATATATACAAATATTTCAACCGTCTACCTGTTCCATTCATTGTTCTACATGTCGAAAGTTACAAATAATTTCCGTTTCATGATTATCAATGGGGCTCGTTGTTCACTTAAACTTGGAGAACAAAAAATTGGCGAATGGTACTGTTTGGATGCTTTGCATATATGTTTCTTAGACTATATAGAAGCAATATATACATTGATTTCAACCGTCTACCTGTTCCATTCATTGTTCTACTTGTCGAAAGTTACAAATAATTTCCGTTAAGGGATTAACAATGGGGATCGTAGTTTACTTAAACTTGAAGAACAAAAAATTGGCGAATGGTACTGTTTGGATGCTTTGCATATATGTTTCTTAGACTATATGGAAGCAATATATACAAAGATTTCAACCGTCTGCGTGTTCCAATCATTGTTCTACTTGTAGAAAGTTACAATTAATTTCCGTTAAAGGATTAACAATGGGGCTCGTAGTTCACTTAAACTTGAAGAACAAAAAATTGGCGAATGGTACTGTTTGGATGCTTTGCGTACATGTTTCTTAGACTATATGGAAGCAATATATACAAAGATTTCAACCGTCTACGTGTTCCAATCATTGTTCTACTTGTAGAAAGTTACAATTAATTTCCGTTAAAGGATTAACAATGGGGCTCGTAGTTCACTTAAACTTGAAGAACAAAAAATTGGCGAATTGTACTGTTTGGATGCTTTGCATATATGTTTCTTAGACTATACGGAAGCAATATATACAAATATTTCAACCGTCTACCTGTTCCATTCATTGTTCTACTTGTCGAAAGTTACAAATAATTTCCGATAAAGGATTAACCATTGGGGCTCATTGTTCACTTAAACTTGAAGAACAAAAAATTGGCGAATTGTACTGTTTGGATGCTTTGCATATATGTTTCTTAGACTATATAGAAGCAATATATAAAAAGATTTCAACCGTCTACCTGTTCCATTCATTGTTCTACTTGTCGAAAGTTACAAATAATTTCCGATAAAGGAGTAACAATGGGGCTCATTGTTCACTTAAACTTGAAGAACAAAAAATTGGCGAATGGTACTGTTTGGATGTTTTGCATATATGTTTCTTAGACTATATGGAAGCAATATATAATAATATTTCAACCGTCTACTTGTTCCAATCATTGTTCTACTTGTCGAAATTTACAAATAATTTCCTTTAAAGGATTAACAATGGGGCTCGTTGTTTACTTAAACTTGAAGAACAATAAATTGGCGAATTGTACTGTGTGGATGCTATGCATATATGTTTCTTAGACTATATAGAAGCAATATATATAATGATTTCAACCGTCTACCTGTTCCATTCATTGTTCTACATGTCGAAAGTTACAAATAATTTCCGTTTCATGATTATCAATGGGGCTCGTTGTTCACTTAAACTTGAAGAACAAAAAATTGGCGAATGGTACTGTTTGGATGCTTTGCATATATGTTTCTTAGTCTATATAGAAGCAATATATACAAAGATTTCAACCGTCTACGTGTTCCATTCATTGTTCTACTTGTCGAAAGTTAGAAATAATTTCCGATAAAGGATTAACAATCGGGCTCATTGTTCACTTAACCTTGAAGAACAAAAAATTAGCGAATGGTACTGTTTGGAAGCTTTGCATATATGTTTCTTAGACTATACGGAAGCAATATATACAAATATTTCAACCGTCTACCTGTTCCATTCATTGTTCTACTTGTCGAAAGTTACAAATAATTTCCGATAAAGGATTAACCATTGGGGCTCATTGTTCACTTAAACTTGAAGAACAAAAAAGTGGCGAATGGTACTGTTTGGATGCTTTGTATATATGTTTCTTAGACTATATAGAAGCAATATATACAAAGATTTCAACCGTCTACCAGTTCCATTCATTGTTCTACTTGTCGAAAGTTACAAATAATTTCCGATAAAGGATTAACAATGGGTCTCATGGTTCACTTAAACTTGAAGAACAAAAAATTGGCGAATTGTACTGTTTGGATGCTTTGCATATATGTTTCTTAGACTATTTAGAAGCAATATATAGAATGTTTTCACCCGTCTACCTGCACTATTCATTGTTCTACTTGTAGAAAGTTACAAATAATTTCCATTTCATGATTATCAATGGGGCTCGCTGTTCACTTAAACTTGAAGAACAAAAAATTGGCGAGTTGTACTGTTTGGATGCTTTGCATATATGTTTCTTAGACTATATAGAAGCAATATATACAATGATTTCATCCGTCTACCTGTTCCATTCATTGTTCTACTTGTCGAATGTTACAAATAATTTCCGTTAAGGGATTAACAAAGGGGATCGTAGTTTACTTAAACTTGAAGGACAAAAAATTGGCGAATTGTACTGTTTGGATGCTTTGCATATATGTTTCTTAGACTATATAGAAGCAATATATACAAAGATTTCAACCGTCTACCTGTTCCATTCATTGTTCTACTTGTCGAAAGTTACAAATAATTTCCTTTAAAGGATTAACAATGGGGCTCATTGTTCACTTAAACTTGAAGAACAAAAAATTGGCGAATTGTACTGTTTGGATGCTTTGCATATATGTTTCGTAGGCTATATAGAAGCAATATATATAATGATTTCAACCGTCTACCTGTTCCATTCATTGTTCTACTTGTCGAAAGTTACAAATAATTTCCGTTAAGGGATTAACAATGGGGATCGTAGTTTACTTAAACTTGAAGAACAAAAAATTGGCGAATTGTACTGTTTGGATGCTTTGCATATATGTTTCTTAGACTATATAGAAGCAATATATACAAAGATTTCAACCGTCTACCTGTTCCATTCATTGTTCTACTTGTCGCAAGTTACAAATAATTTCCGTTAAAGATTAACAATAGGGCTCGTAGTTCACTTAAACTTGAAGAACAAAAAATTGGCGAATTGTACTGTTTGGATGCTTTGCATATATGTTTCGTAGGCTATATAGAAGCAATATATACAATGATTTCAACCGTCTACCTTTTCCATTCATTGTTCTACTTGTCGAATGTTACAAATAATTTCCGTTAAGGGATTAACAAAGGGGATCGTAGTTTACTTAAACTTGAAGAACAAAAAATTGGCGAATAGTACTGTTTGGATGCTTTGCATATATGTTTCTTATACTATATAGAAGCAATATATACAATGATTTCAACCGTCTACCTGTTCCATTCATTGTTCTAATGGTCGAATGTTACAAATAATTTCCGTTAAGGGATTAACAAAGGGGATCGTAGTTTACTTAAACTTGAAGAACAAAAAATTGGCGAATTGTACTGTTTGGATGCTTTGCATATATGTTTCTTAGACTATATAGAAGCAATATATATAATGATTTCAACCGTCTACCTGTTCCATTCATTGTTCTACTTGTCGAAAGTTACAAATAATTTCCGTTAAGTGATTAACAATGGGGATCGTAGTTTACTTAAACTTGAAGAACAAAAAATTGGCGAATTGTACTGTTTGGATGCTTTGCATATATGTTTCTTAGACTATATAGAAGCAATATATACATTGATTTCAACCGGCTACCTGTTCCATTCATTGTTCTACTTGTCGCAAGTTACAAATAATTTCCGTTAAATTATTAACAATGGGGCTCGTAGTTCACTTAAACTTGCAGGTCAAATAATTGGCGAATTGTACTGTTTGGACGCTTTGCATATATGTTTCTTAGACTATTTAGAAGCAATATATACAATGATTTCAACAGTCTACCTGTTCCATTCATTGTTCTACTAGTCGAAATTTACAAATAGTTTCCTTTAAAGGATTAACAATGGGGCTCGTAGTTCACTTAAACTTGAAGAACAAAAAATTGGCGAATGGTACTGTTTGGATGCTTTGCATATATGTTTCTTAGATTATATAGAAGCAATATATACAAAGATTTCAACCGTCTACCTGTTCCATTCATTGTTCTACTTGTCGAAAATTACAAATAATTTCCGATAAAGGATTAACAATGGGGCTCATTGTTCACTTAAATTTGAAGAGCAAAAAATTGGCGAATTGTACTGTTTGGACGCTTTGCATATATGTTTCTTAGACTATATGGAAGCAATATATACAAAGATTTCAACCGTCTACGTGTTCCAATCATTGTTCTACTTGTAAAAAGTTACAATTAATTTCCGTTAAAGGATTAACAATGGGGCTCGTAGTTCACTTAAACTTGAAGAACAAAAAATTGGCGAATTGTACTGTTTGGATGCTTTGCATAGATGTTTCTTAGACTATGTAGAAGCAATATATAGAAAGATTTCACCCGTCTACCTGTAC